>JAZBNJ010000022.1:0-1250000 GCA_037349165.1 Choristoneura rosaceana
GCGCAACCGCCTCATCTTCGGCAATCGTCTCCGTGAGGTCAACCACAGAGCCCCGTAGTGGCGCTCCCACAGTTCTGCCAGCATTTGATTGGCACCCAAAATCGTCCTCGTCGTCGTCAGACACGTCCGACATGTGGACCCCGCCCTCTTCTTCTGCCTCTCCTGCCCCCTCCATATCTGGAATGGCTCTGCGGGCAGAGGGATGTTCCCCTCCTTTCCCTCCCTTCCCAGGTATGCCTCTCAGCCTCTGACGCTTAGGGAAGTCCAGGCGGTAGGGTCCAGTCTGGATTCGGGACCCACTCTCGGCGAGGGACCCTCTCCGTGAGGAGATCAGGATAGGGCTACCCCTCCCATCTCCGTCTTCCTCGTCACCTGGAGCAGCATCTTTCCGTGCTCTGTTTTTTGGCAGCTCCGTCTCCAGCGCCATGTTTCGGCTGGACGGCTGCCCTCTCTCCTTTTCCGAGTCCAACGTGTCTGTTAGACAGACCACGAGCCTCTCGGCCTCTTCCTCCGGCTGCGTCATCACAGGCATCACAGACGCCGCTGCCGTTGGAATGGAATTTGGGATTTGTTTTTTTTTATCATTGTCTTCCATTTTGTTCCCACGAGTATGGGCCGATGTGGTCCACTACCGGGTGACGCCCATTCCGGTAGTGCGGCTATTTACTGTGGAGGTCGCCTGGTATCCACAGGTACTATCGACTTCACTGTCGGGTGTTAAAGAGTGACCTTCTCGTGGGCCGGCCAATTAAGGCAAGCCCTCCGCTCCGCAGTATCCATAACGTACCCCATTAACGCCACGACTGGGGTCGTTGAAATGGATACGCGGGCTACGGAAGGAGAAGTGGCGTAGGCTTCTCCACAAGGCCTTCGATTAAGAAGGCTATTCCCCCCTCAAAGACAGCCGGAGCTGTTCCTCTCCTTTTAACCCACCCCCCCCGTTTTGGGTGGCTATCCGACGCGCGCGCCCCCGAGGCAAACCCCGCCAGATCCCAACACCAGGCGCTTTCGTGCCTGACAATAGGACCCAGCAATGGCAGTCGCAGAGGAGCGCGCGCCCGACAGTCACCCAAATTCCCAGTTCTCCCCCCCCAGTGTTTGGTTCGCGGGAGCTGCTAAGAGCCCCTACCCGCCGCTAGGCAGGCATTCCCCTATCCACCACCCGGGGACGCGCCACGTCGGAGTTCACCTCTCCGCCCACTTAGACAGCTAAGCAGGTCCGTGGAACCTAACCTAACCTAACCTAACCTAACCTAACCTAACCTAACCTAACCTAACCTAACCTAACCTAACCTAACCTAACCTAACCTAACCTAACCTAACCTAACCTAACCTAACCTAACCTAACCTAACCTAACCTAACCTAACCTAACCTAACCTAACCTAACCTAACCTAACCTAACCTAACCTAACCTAACCTAACCTAACCTAACCTAACCTAACCTAACCTAACCTAACCTAACCTAACCTAACCTAACCTAACCTAACCTAACCTAACCTAACCTAACCTAACCTAACCTAACCTAACCTAACCTAACCTAACCTAACCTAACCTAACCTAACCTAACCTAACCTAACCTAACCTAACCTAACCTAACCTAACCTAACCTAACCTAACCTAACCTAACCTAACCTAACCTAACCTAACCTAACCTAACCTAACCTAACCTAACCTAACCTAACCTAACCTAACCTAACCTAACCTAACCTAACCTAACCTAACCTAACCTAACCTAACCTAACCTAACCTAACCTAACCTAACCTAACCTAACCTAACCTAACCTAACCTAACCTAACCTAACCTAACCTAACCTAACCTAACCTAACCTAACCTAACCTAACCTAACCTAACCTAACCTAACCTAACCTAACCTAACCTAACCTAACCTAACCTAACCTAACCTAACCTAACCTAACCTAACCTAACCTAACCTAACCTAACCTAACCTAACCTAACCTAACCTAACCTAACCTAACCTAACCTAACCTAACCTAACCTAACCTAACCTAACCTAACCTAACCTAACCTAACCTAACCTAACCTAACCTAACCTAACCTAACCTAACCTAACCTAACCTAACCTAACCTAACCTAACCTAACCTAACCTAACCTAACCTAACCTAACCTAACCTAACCTAACCTAACCTAACCTAACCTAACCTAACCTAACCTAACCTAACCTAACCTAACCTAACCTAACCTAACCTAACCTAACCTAACCTAACCTAACCTAACCTAACCTAACCTAACCTAACCTAACCTAACCTAACCTAACCTAACCTAACCTAACCTAACCTAACCTAACCTAACCTAACCTAACCTAACCTAACCTAACCTAACCTAACCTAACCTAACCTAACCTAACCTAACCTAACCTAACCTAACCTAACCTAACCTAACCTAACCTAACCTAACCTAACCTAACCTAACCTAACCTAACCTAACCTAACCTAACCTAACCTAACCTAACCTAACCTAACCTAACCTAACCTAACCTAACCTAACCTAACCTAACCTAACCTAACCTAACCTAACCTAACCTAACCTAACCTAACCTAACCTAACCTAACCTAACCTAACCTAACCTAACCTAACCTAACCTAACCTAACCTAACCTAACCTAACCTAACCTAACCTAACCTAACCTAACCTAACCTAACCTTTTTTTTTTTTTTTTTTTTTTTTTTTTTTTTTTTTTTTTTTTTCTCGGTGGGAAAATGCGTTACGCACTATCCCTGCGCCGTGGGGACGACGCAGGGGGTGTATGGGACTCTCATCCCTCCGTCCTTCCTTCCAATTGGGAAGGAAGAAAGGGGGGAGGCCTACCCATTAAAAACCCACCGGTATTCCCTCACCAGCCAAGTATGCGGATGTCATGGGAGCACTAGGAGACACCACGACATTCGCTGGCCGGCCCGGTTTAACCGGGTCTTCCTCTCCATGAGGGGGGAATCGGGAATACTTGATCCCCCCCTAACACTTGTGGGCCATTTTGGCTAATAGGGGAGCCCCTATCCCCCACTAGCCGGCGCCACCGTCGGGTAGAAGTGCGGCAAATTGTTGCCTCCTTCTTCCCGCTCGTCTGCGTCGAAGCGGGAGTGCAAGGGGGTCTCTCTCGCGCTCCCGCTCCCTTTCCTCCTTCTGTGAGACAACTTCTTCACAGAAGGAGGAGACAGCCTCCCAGGAACTCTCGCTCTCCAGCATTGCATTTATGACGCTGGGAAGCGAGAGGTCACCGCCAATTTCCACCGCCAGAGCGCGGCGCCGATCCGACCAGGCCGGGCACACCTCGAGAGTATGCTGTGCCGTATCCTCATCGGCACCGCACTCGTGGCATGCTGGCGTCGTCTCCCTTCGCGCTACCTTGTGAAGGTACCGCCCGAAACAACCGTGTCCGGACAGCACCTGCACAAGGCGAAACGTGAGGGCCCCGTGGCCCCTCCTGCACCATTCTGGGAGCACTGGGCGGATGGCTTCAATGGTTCGGATGCCGTATTCAGCATCCGCCAGTTCATCCACCCAGCGCTCCATGACCCGCTCCCTGTCGAGTTCTCGGGCTCTCGCTAGCTCCTGAGGGGCCAGGGAGACCTCACCGCGATCTCTCCTCTCGCAGCGCATTTGATACGCGTTGGCCAGCATCTCTGCCTCAATCTCCCAGGGAGGGGTGCCGGCCAAGGCGCAGGCCGCCGCCCAGCCCACTGTGCGGTATGCCCGGCACATTCTCACCGCCATGACCCTTTGAGGCTTTCGGAGTAGGGCTTTGGTCCTGGCAGTGAGTGCGCCAGCCCATATCGGTGCCCCGTACAGTGCCATGCTCCTGATGACCCCTGCATACAGTCGTCTGCTGGAGGCACCAGGTCCCCCCACGTTTGGTAGGAGTCGAGAGAGGGCTCCCGCTGCACCTACCAGTCGAGGAGCCATTTGACGGAAATGTTCCTCAAACTTCCAATTGCTATCGAGGGTAAGGCCCAGATATTTAATGTGGGGCTTCACCTCGACGGTCTCGCCATTGATTTGGAGGCATGCGCCTCGCGGAAGCCTCCACCTCGGGCCCCTGAAGCACAGAGCCTCCGTCTTACTGAGGCTCACCCTGAGCCCCAAGGCCCCAATCCGGTCGACCACCATTGACGCGCCAATCTCTGCTCTTCTGGCAACCTTCTCATAGGTGGTGTCCCGAACGGCGACAAGAGTGTCATCCGCATAGCAGATTATCGCCATTCGGGGCAGCACCGTCCCGCGGATGACCCAGTCGTATCCGATGTTCCAGAGCAGGGGTCCTAGAACGGACCCCTGTGGAACACCGCAGGTCACTGGCCTCGCCATCCGCAAGCCCCCTCTCCCTGTGTAGAGCACTACCCGATCCGTCAGGTAGTGCTCCACGATCCTTTGGAGATAGAGGGGCACCCCGTGGTATCGGAGTGCCTCCCCTATCACCTCAAAAGGGAGGGACCCGAACGCGTTGGCGATGTCTAGCGATACCGCCATCGCTCCCTGGCCCCTCTCGGCTGCCTCTGCAGAGAACCTCTTCAAGGCAGATAGTGCGTCCAAGGTGGAGCGCCCCACCCGAAACCCGAATTGGCCCTCCGAAAGGTTTGGTCCTACATCCGCTAGGTGCTGGTTGATACGAGAGGATAAGACTCTTTCAAGCAGCTTTCCCACCTCATCCAGCATTACCAGCGGCCTGTGGCCGGACGGGGAGTCAGCTGGTCGACCCTCTTTCCGGAGCAGGACCAATCTTCCCTCCTTCCAACATCTCGGGAACCACCCCACCGCTAGACACTCGTCGAATAGCGCACTGAGGCGGCCCCCGAGGTGCTTCAGGGCAATGCGCAGGACTTTACCGGGCACCCCATCCGGCCCCGGCGCTTTGGAGGTGCCCTTAAGTCGGCACACTGCCCGGAAGATCTCCTCCTGTGTTACCGGGGGAACGTCTTGGGCCATCTCCGGCTCCGCTCTGGGCTCTGTCATGTGTGGCGGATCAAAGGGATGGCTGTGCGGGAACAGGCCTTCCAGGACAGAATTCAGCAAGGCTGGCTCGAAGTCCTCCGTGGGGGGGGCCACCTTGAGTTTCGCTCGCACCATGCGATACGGCCGCCCCCACGGATCCGCATCAAGAGTGGCCAAGAATTCCTTATAGGAAGTATCCTTGGCCTCTGCGATGGCAGTTGAGAGGGCCTTTTTGGCCGTTCTGAGATTAGCCAAAAGGCGCTCTTCTTCTCCAGGTATTCTGGTCCTACGTCGGCGGCACCGCGTGAAAGCGCGGCGCGCAGCGTTACTGGCGGCTCGCAAGTCCGCCAAGTCTTGCGACCACCAGTAGACGCAGGTCTTGGGTGTGAAGCGCCTCGCCCTTGGCATCGCTGCGTCGCAGATGGCTGTGAGGTCCTCCCGGAAACTGGCGGCCCTCTGATCGACCCCCAGTTCCCGGGGGGGATCCGTGCGCCACGCCTGCACAATGGCAGCTTCCTCGGCTCGGTCTCGATCGAGGCGGGAAGCAGCCCATCTTGGGAAGTCCCGGTCTCCTCTGTTCGTCCGTGTGGCCCGTGGACCAGTGGAGGCTTTGGAGACCCTGCACCTTATATAGAGGTGATCGGACAGGGTCTCCACCTCCTCAAGCACGCGCCAGTCGGTAATACGTGCGCCGATGGCAGGGCTAGCGAACATCAGATCCACTATGGATCCTCCCTGCCACCGAACGCAGGTATTTGTAGTGCCCACATTTTGCAGTACTAGGCCGACCATGACGGCCCAGTCTCGCAAAAGTGCCCCTCTCTGATCCGTGATGGGGCACCCCCACGCCGTACACTTGGCGTTGAGGTCCCCCATCAGGATCACTTGGGCCGGTGCCGCCCTCTGCACTACCAGCTCCAAGCGGATCAGGTACGCCTCGAAGTCGGCGTAGGGCCGGTTTGGGGAGAAGTATGTGCCAATGACAATTACCTCTCCCCAGTTAGCAGCCACGTAGCCGGGGCCTCTCTCCCTCAGTGAGAGGCGCCGGGTGCCAGCCGCCGGCACCACTATGCCCACCGAGCCCTCGGTGTCCCCGACCCAGTTTGGCTGGGGGGGGACGGCGTAGGGCTCAGCAACAACCGCAACGTCCACACGCCACTCTGCCATGACCTGTACCAGAAGGTCCTGCGCCCTGGCACAATGGTTGGTGTTCGTCTGAAGGAGCTCGAAGTGGAGGTGTGCTGGCATTAAGACACATGCATCTCGAGCTCCTCTTCAGCCCTTTGGCTAGGTACACGAGAGGGGGGCCCGTTCGCAGGGGCCTTCCCTCTGACGGAAGGGGGGGCGCATTTTGTACCTCCCATGATGTGTGCATGTGGGCGCCCTGCTTGCGCGCATACTGCGCACTTTGGTTGGGCTTTACATGCGGCCGCTAGATGGCCTTCGCCACCGCAGCGAAAGCACTTTGCGCCATGTTCCGCCCCTGATGGGCAAAGCGCTCTCGTGTGGCCCAGCGCCATGCACCTGAAACAGCGCATGGGCAGGGCCTGTACTGGCGTGATGGTGGCCGTATTCCAGCCGACTGTCACCTTCTTCAGGTTGGCAATGACCTTAGCGGTCGCCGCTGGACATCTAATAAGGGCCGAGCATTGCCCCCATAGGCTAGCCCTTATTGCCCCAACTTTGACTTGTTCGGGGGGGCAGCCTCCCATAGCCGCAATGGCGGCTGCCACCTCTCCTTGAGTCACGGTTTCATCCAGGCCAGAGATCCTTAGATCAACTGTTTTGATTGGCCTAGTGATCTCCGCTTGGTCGCCAATTACCACTCGCAGTTTATCCGCGAGGACATCTGCGAGCTTATCCGGCTCCTCACCTGTCATCTCCATCAGCCTGGAGCCGGTCATGGTGGTTTTCACCTTGACCGACGCCAGACCGATCTCTGCCAGTTTAATACGGGCTCTGGCCTTGGCTAAGAGCTCAGCGTAGGTGGTCTGGGAGTCCTCCCTTAGTGTGAGGACCACTGCTGCCGTGCGCGGGGCGGTGATTTTAATTGCGCGTGGCTGCGGCTTCTTGGGCTGAGGTTGGGTTGAGGCGGTGTTTTTCTTCTTACGCCTCTTACGCCCGAGGACCCGAGTCCACGGCGTGGCATCCTCGGTTTGAGGGGCCGCCTGCTCTTGCTGGATAGGACCCGCTGCTGTCTGACCCTGGGGCTGGGCAGTTGGCCCTTTTTTGGGTCCCGGCTTTGTCGGTCTCTTGGCTCCCTTACGCTGTTGGGTCTGGGAGGTAGGGGCCGTCGGCGTCTTTCTTTGCTGCTGCTGCCCGGCAGCAGCCCCCGCTGAGGTCTTCTCTGGCTGCGGTTCCGGTTCGCGCATAGCGCCAGCAGCCAAATTCGGCTGAGCTCTCGGGCGGGCAGGCGGCTCTTGGCGCCTGTCAGCCGCGAGGGGAGGTCTGAGAACCGGCTCCGGTGGGAGGCGCGCCTCCAACTCCCCCAGGCGAACGTTAATCATCCCACCCAGGGATGTTTGTAAGTCGCGTCTCAGCTCGTCCATGGCTTCCTTGAAGTCGGCGGCTGCTGGCGCTCCGGCGGTTCTGGCGGACATCACCCGCGATTCTTCATAGGCCTTTTTAAAGGCCCTCAACTCCGCGCGGACAATATCCAGTTCTCTGGCGAGTCGGTCGTTGTCCGCGCGGAGTCGACGGTGCTCTTCTCCAGGAGTGATGGTCCGCAGTGCCTCGACTGCTTCGATCACTCCTTTGGAGGCGTCGTTTATAGCACCCCAAATGGTGCCTTTAATGTGGCCACTTCGATTTACGGCGTCCTGAATTTTGGCTACATTCCGGATCGCCGTGGCCGCTAGAGTGTCCCTCGTTTCTGCCGGTGGTATCAGAGGTTCTTCGCCCCCTCCAACCGCACGGGTCCCCTCTGTGGTACGGTAACTCGGGTGATGGGCGAGCCCCTCGTCCGAGTCACCCATACCTACCACGCCTGGGTCTCGCATCGTCAGGCGGTTTAAGGAGCGACTGTGCGTCGTCCGGCGTCTGATGGTGCCGCCCCTCCGTGCAGAGCCAACCTTAGGCGCCTCGGGTCCCTCGATTAATGGTCCTGGAGGTCTCTTCCTCGTGGGGCCCACCAGCGGCGTGCCCCCTAGGAAGACCTCAGGTAGGTCCGCATCCAGTTCCATTCGGCCAGAATCGGGTTCGGAATCGGACGCATCTGTCATCTCAACAGGATGCGTCGCTTCCACCCTTTTTTTCGTCTGTGGGGCCGGGAACCGGAGGCGGAGACTGGCCGTGTCTGTAGGACTTTCTTGTCCCAGAAAGTCGCCACTGGGGCAAGTGCGTCGATCCCCCAAAGGCTCATCTCTCTCATCTCGTGCCATCGCAGCCAGAGAGCCGTCCTCCAGAGCTAACTCACTCTGGAGGCCGGCCCTCTCGCTCCCAGTGCAGTCTTCTGTGGGTGCGTTAGGAGCCGTGGTTTCCGGAGTGCCGGCTTCCTCCGGCCTCCCCTCCCGCTCGCTCTCTCCACATTTAACTGCTATTCGGCGCGTAAAACGCCCATGACTGTCTCGCGCCGTATGGCGCGCGACAGCCCCCTTTCCTCTTTTTTCATCATGTTGCAGGTTCGATCCGTTGTTCAATTCGCTTTGTGTCGTCGGGTGGGAGTCTGGGCTCCCAGGCGCAGGGCAATCGCCCTTCAAGTCCAATTTGCCCCCCCCAGAATACGGTGGGGCTGACCGCGCGGTGGCGGTGAGGGATTCTCCCGTTAGGGTACCCTCCTGGGGTAGTGTTTCTTTTATCGGACTTTCCATCATCATCGTTTTCCTTGTTTAGGGAGGTGTGGTCCTCCTGCTCAATTGGAGAGTAGAGCTCCTCCTGCTCAATTGGGGAGTAGAGCTCCTCTCCGCTGGTTAGGGGTGAGTTCCCCCGCAGATGATGCGCTGCTGCCCGCACCTCGTCGGCCTTCCGGTGCGCTCTCTGATGAGAGCATAACCAGAAGCCGACCCCCGTCGCTGCATCCCCGTAGTCCCCTGCTGCAGGGGAGACAGGGAGCAGTTTGTGGCGCACCCTTTCACTAGGGCGCGCCTGCCCCGCCAGGCCCATATTGGGCACAACCGGGGCTGTGCCGCTCTTGGTCACCCTCGCCCTTCGAGCTATGCAAGCCCGAAGATTGAGGGCTCAAGCCCCCCCACCACGACAAGGTAGCGACACTCGGGGGGGAACCTAACCTAACCTAACCTAACCTAACCTAACCTAACCTAACCTAACCTAACCTAACCTAACCTAACCTAACCTAACCTAACCTAACCTAACCTAACCTAACCTAACCTAACCTAACCTAACCTAACCTAACCTAACCTAACCTAACCTAACCTAACCTAACCTAACCTAACCTTTTTTTTTTTTTTTTTTTTTTTTTTAACGAAGTGGAAACTCTTTACGAGTACCACCGGGTCCGGGGAGACCCGGATGGTTATGTGGGACTCTCTCCCCCGTCCTCTTCCCCTGCGGGAAGGGGAGGGGGGAGCATACCCACTAAAACCACTCCGACGTTGCCCTCTAGCCGAGGTTGGTAGGCGCCGCGGGGTCCCGAAGATTCTACCGCGACGCCTCTCGGCGGCCCTTGCTTACGCTAGGGCTACCCGCGCTAAGTGGGGAGAAGCCGCAACGTTTCGACTCCTCTCCCAGTCTCGTAGAACCGTGCAATGCAGGCAGGGGACCCCCATCCCCTACCCGCTGGTCCTACTGGGGGATTTGGCGGGCGGCAAATCGCCTACGCCTTATCCCCCTCCGTCGGCGCCGGAACAAAGGAGCACCAGGATCTGCCTCACGCTCCCGTTCCGCCTCCTCTTTTTGGGAGATGACCGCACGACAAAATTCGTCCACGGCATTCCAGTTGTCCTCACTTTCCAGGATTGCACTAAAGATATTTGCCAACGTTAAATCGTTGCACCCCAGTGCAGTGACCATGACCTGCCTTTCCGGCTCCCACGCTGAGCAATCCTCAAGCGTGTGTTGGGCCGTATCATCTTCATAAGCACAATGATGGCATATTGTGCTATCTTCTCGGCCAATGCGATGCAGGTAATGGCCGAAGCATCCATGTCCGGTCATTATTTGCGTCATATGGTATGACAATGTGCCGTATCCCCTCTCGAGCCAGTTGTCAAGCGACGGGAGGAGTGCCACTATGGTTCTTGTACCATATCGGCAGTCCTCCAGGTCACTTTTCCATCTGTCCCGCATACGCACCTCTGTCATTCGGCGGGCGTGGACCAGCTCCCTGGGAGCCGGTCTTTCTCCTCGTGCTTGTGCGTCTCGCCGTGCCCAATAGGTCTCCGACGTAACCACCGCATCTAATTCCCACGGAGGGGTACCCGCTAGGGCACACGCCGCCATGTGTGCTATGGTGACGTATGCCCGTATTATTCGGATCGCGCAAATCCGTTGCGGCCGTCGGAGGAGGGCCTTGCTCTTCTCCGTCAGCCTTTCCGCCCAAATCGGTGACCCGTACAGCGCCATGCTGCGGACCACACCAGCAAAGAGGCGCCTGCACGTGCCTCTCGGGCCACCGACATTAGGCAACAATCGACTCAGGGCCGATGCAGCACCAATAAGCTTCGGAGCCATTCTTGAGAAATGCTCGTTAAAGTCCCACTTTCTGTCCAGGACAAGGCCAAGATACTTAATATTGGCCTTGACCTGGACAGCCTCGCCTGCAATCTGGAGGGCAGTATTAGCCGCAACGTGCCAGCCAAGTCTGCCAAAGATCATCGCATCTGTTTTGGAGACCGCAACCCTCAGACCGAGCATTTGTATGCGATCAATTACTAGTTCCGCCGCCACTGTTGCTCGGCGTAAAGTCTCCCGCAACTCGCTTCCCCGGACAGCCACCATCGTGTCGTCGGCGTAGCAGATGGTGGTCATGCGGGGAAGCTGAACCCCCCTTATGGCCCAGTCAAAACCGAGATTCCACAAGAGGGGCCCCAGTACCGAGCCTTGCGGCACCCCACAGCCCATTTCTCTGCTCGCGCGTTGACCATCACGATCGTAGAGCACTACTCTTCCTTCAAGGTAGTGCCCCACGATTTTCTGCAGATACAACGGGATATTGTTGTACCTTAGAGCCTCTTTAATGACAGTGAAGGGGAGGGTGCCAAACGCATTAGCAATATCTAATGACACTGCGACAACTCCCTCCCCCTTGCTTGTCGCGTCGTCAGTGAACTCTTTCAGAGTTTTGACCGCGTCAATGGTTCCCCTGCCCGCTCTGAACCCAAATTGGCGCTCTGATATATTGGGACCGGTTTCATTGAGGTGCTGGATTATTCGACCTGCTATGATTCGCTCCAGCATCTTTCCCGTCACGTCCAGCAGGACCAAGGGTCTGTGGCCCGACGGGGAGTCAGCGGGGCGGCCTTCCTTTCTTAGCAGGCAGAGGCGCCCTTCCTTCCATACACTGGGGAAGCGGCTTGTTTCCAGACACTCATTCAGGAGGTCTTGAAAACGCTCCCCCAGGTGCTCGAGTGCGAGCGGAATCACCCTAGCTGGCACTCCATCGGGCCCTGGGGCCTTCTTATTACGACGACAACGATCGACGATCCCCATCATCTCGTCTTCGGTGACCCTGGGGACAGGATCATTGTTTTGCTCCTCAGCAATGACCGACATGATTGGAGGAGCAAAATGACGTGCCGGCGGGAACAGGGTCTCAACCACTCTGTCCAAGAACTCCGGCTCCATGGATTCCATGGGAGAGGCGTGCTTCATCTTGTTCCGTACTATTTTGTACGGTCTCCCCCATGGATCCCTGTTTAGCAGGCCTAAAAACTCTTCATGAGCCGCGTCCTTGGCTTTTATGATAGCCAATTTGAGGGCTTCTTTGGCCTCTTTTAACGCTCTGTATAGAGTCTCCTCTTCCGTCACAGTGTGCAGCCGTCTGCGCCTACAGTGGGTGTATGCACGGCGTGCGCTGTTGCTGGTGCGTCGGAGAGTAGCAATCTCTTCCGACCACCAGTATACAGCCTGTTTGGCCGGCAGTTTCCTCATACGAGGCATGGCCGCGTCGCACACCGCGGTCAGCGATTCGCGAAATCTCATCGCCTTGACGTCAATGTCCGCGTTGCTCGGCGGTGGGTCACCCCACGCCTCAATGATTGCGGCTTCTTCCGCCATTGCCGCATCGAATTGTGAAATGACCCATCGCGGAAACCTCGTAGTTCGCCTTGCGTTTGGCATACGTGGGACTGGCTGTGAAGCTGAGACCCACATGCGGATGTATAGGTGGTCCGAGAGGGTCTCAACCTCATCCAGTACTCGCCAATCCGCGATACGTGCAGCAAGGAGGGGGGTCGCGAACGTTATATCCACGATGGATCCCCCCTGCCTGCGTACACACGTGTTTGTATCGCCTCGGTTTACTATGTCAAGGCCTATGGCTGACACCCAGTCCCGCAGAGTAGCACCCTTTGGGTCAGTGCTTGGGGAACCCCATGCCGCACACTTGGCATTGAGATCCCCCAGCACGATTACTGGTATTGGAGCACACCTACCAATTACCCTACCGATTTTTTCTAGGTATTCCTCAAACTCGGGCAGGGGCCTGTTGGGGGAGAAGTAGACCGCCACGACTACTGTCCTTCCCCATTTGGCCGCTGCATACCCCTGCCCGACTTCAATGGTCACTAGAGTTGGGAAGTTGCCTGTTGCTGGGACAACCAATGCCGCGGTACCATCTGTTGCTCCGACCCAGTTAGGTTGGGGAGGGACAAAGTATGGCTCTGCGATAGCCGCCAAGGCCAACCCCCACTCCGCCATGACCTGCATGAGTAGGTCCTGGGCACGGGCAGAGTGGTTTAGGTTGCATTGTATGGTCTCTAAGTCGCTATCATTGCTTTGTGCTGACATTTAGTGATCCATAATTTGTCCCTCATCGACCACATGTGCAGTCGCTGGGCCCTCCGGGGTCACCGTCTGAGGGTCATTGAGACCTTTTTTGGAGGGAGGCGCACAAGAACGTCCTCCCATAACATGGCCCGCTGGCCGTTTTGCGTGATGGCACACTCCGCAAAAGGGGTCGGCTGTGCAGTCCGCAGACTTGTGTCCCGGCCTCGAGCAACGGTAGCACAAGTCGCCCCTGTCCACCGGAGACGGGCACAATGCTCTGGTGTGCCCCGTTCCCATGCAGCGGTAGCACCTCATGGGTTGAGAGTCCAGAGCCTTAACGTGGGCCGCCGACCAGCCAACAAGGATCTTGCCCTCTTTAACTATTACGTTTGCCGCGGCTACTGGGCAACGTAATAGTGCGGATCCCGTTCCGTTCGCCAGGAATCTTACTGGTCCCACTTTAACCTGGTCACCAGTGCAGCCGCCTTTTAAGACTACAGCCGTTCTAATATCCTCCGCTGTCACTGATTCGTCGAACCCTGTGACCCGGAGATCTGCTGTCTTAGTAGGCCTATATACTGTGGCGACGTCGCCGATGATCCCTACTATTTTTGCGGCAAGGTTGTCCGCAATTGGGCCACTGCTGGCTCCGGGGACCTCAATGAGGCGAGCCCCCGTGGCCGACTTGCGGACCCGCACGCTTTCTACGCCGACTTCGGCTAGCTTTAGTGACGATGTCACTTTTTGTATTGCGGCCAGGTAAGTGACATTAGCCTCGGGCTTGAGCGTCACTATTACCGCCGAGCTTTTTGGTGCTGTCAAATTTCTTACCACTGCGGGTTTTTTGACCTCTGCTGGTTTTTTACCCTTTGCCAGTGCAGCTGGCTGAGCTTGTTGCTGCTTATTGGCCTTGGACTTATTTTTCCGCCTGACTACCTCCGTCCAGGTTGGCGGGGCAGTGGCGTTTGGCTGCGTCATTGAGATGGGTGGCGTTAAGTCCTCTTCAACTCTGTTTCGCAGTTGAATTTTGGGCTGTGCCCTCTGGGTCTTAGGCTGTTGAGCCTTTGGTTGGGCCTTTGGCTGGACCTTTGGCTGGGCTTTTGGCTGGTCCTTGGCCTTATCCGACTGGGTGCGTTCGGGCTGGCTGAGAGAGCGCTTGCCAGCCTTAGCACTTTTTTGTCCCCCTTGAAGTGTATTATTCTGAGCCTGAATCTGGCCTTGGGACCCGCTAGCCCGGTCCGCTGCAAGCGGAGGGCGGAGTACTGGCTCTGGAGGGAGACGCCTCTCCAAGGCCTCGAGCCTGGCGTTCATCATATTTCCCAGGCTGATGAAGAGTTGTCTAGAGTGAGTCTCTAGAGCTTCACTCAGACCTGGGAGTCCCTGTGTCGTTTGGGGAGCCTCGTTTTTCCTTTCTGCGAAAGCCGTGCGGAGTGCCTTGGTTTCGCTAGTGAGGATTGCGAGCTGCTCCCTCATACGCTTATTGTCGGCCTTCAGCCTGCGAATTTCCTCACTCTCTTTTCGGTTGGTGAGGTAGTCCATTACCTCCAGTATCTCACGGCAAGCCGTGTTTATGTTTCCTCTAACGACGCCGTTCAGGTTCGTCGATTTGGCGGCTTCCGCGAGTACTGTCTGAGCAGCGATTCGCGCACACTCAACCGCGCTAGCTTCCTCGGGAGTCGGTGTGTCAGTATCAGCTACCGCTCCTTGTGGCTGTCCTGTAGCCGGCTCATGAGTCTGGTTCATATATGGCTTATTCATAGACCTTGGCGTCTCAGATCTATGGACAGGCCGGCGAGTGTCGTCACACTCATCATCCGACACATCGGAGCATGTGACCGGATTGACCGGGCTCCTCTGCCTCAGTTTGTTATTCCCTTGGGACCGGGAACGTACCGCCGAACGAAGCATTGGGAACTCCAAGCGATAAGCTTTGTTCTTATCATCCTCGGGTTCATAATCCTCATTGCTGCTTCTTAGTTTGGCTTTGGCAGCAGCCATGCCAGCATACCCGCCCAAACCAACAGCAGCACGCCCCCTTGTACCTGAACCTATTTTAGGGGAAGGCTTATCCAAATTATCCTTTCCCTCAACTATGGCCCTCTTATTGGGTTTCGATACCATTTCCATGGCATCTTGGAACTTGTCCGTGCCGGCACTTGAGTCGCCCATTTTACCCCTATTAATTATGATCTGAAAAACAAGTTTGAGGTCGTGGCTCAAACTAACCTAACCTTTTTTTCTTTTTTTAGTAACCTAACCTACCCTTTTTTTTATTTTTAAACCTAGGGTTAGGTTAGGTTTAGAAACCACCAAAAGTTTATTATTCAAAAATTCCTACCTAGGAAACCAAGCCTCCTAAGCTCACGAAACTTAGGTCCCAGATAGGAATTCACGAATTCTACAATCCTTACAAATTTCAGTTTTTTAGTTCCAAAAATGAAATTTTTAGAGCCCAAAAACCCTGAATTTGCAAAAACTTGTCAAAAGTTTGTCAGTCTAGAATTTGATAATTCAATATTTCTTAAACTATAAGAGTTAGCCCGCATAAACTCAAGTCAGATATATAGTGCTCCTCAATCCCGATTTATTGGCACCTCTATCGGAATTATTGAGCCAAAAATGGGTTAGTTACGACCCAAAAACCCCTTTTCAGTCGTATTTTGCTTGGTCACAAATTACGCCGGAAAGTGAAACTCCCACTTTTTTTGAAAAAATCGTACCGGCTAAACTATAAGAGATAGAGCAACCAAACTCAAGTCAGATCTTGAGCGGATTAGTTGCTCTATATTATAGTCAAAACCGCAGAATTATTCGAGCAACCCACAAAAAGTTATTACACTATTTATGGATTGCTCGTAAAATCCCCATAGGCGCCGAATTAATTTTTCATCAGGCGCTGATGTTTTTCCAAATTTGAAAAAACTCAATAACCCCTTGACCGAAAAAATTGAAATTTGCACCAAAAAATAGGGCTTTCCCAGCGCTACCCCCCACAAAAATTTGGAGGGAGTAGGAGAACGGGTATAGCCGCTATTCAAGTTACAAACTTAACGTTTTCGGCCAAAAACACGTCAAATCCGATCAATTTGCGAAATCAAAAAACCGTAATAACAAGCCAAGGTCGTCTGTTAGGGCAGAAACAAGTCCGGAAAACGTAAGCAGGTCGTCGTCTAAGCTTAAGTTTCAATTTTCGCTCCAATCGCACCAAGGGAACCTCGAAAGTATGGTGAACTTTTGGCTTAGTATGGTGAACTTTTGGCTTGCTTAGTATGGTGAACTTTTGGCTTGCTTAGTATGGTGAACTTTTGGCTTGCTTAGTATGGTGAACTTTTGGCTTAACCTAACCTAACCTAACCTAACCTAACCTAACCTAACCTTTTTTTTTTTTTTTTTTTTTTTTTTTTTTTTTTTTTGCGGTGGGAAAATGCGTTACGCATACGACCGCGCCTTGGGGACGACGCGGAAGTTATGTGGGACTCCCTCCCCGTAACCTCCTGCCCTACGGGAAGGAGGGGGGAGGTATACCCACTAAAAACCCACCGGTATTCCCTCTTGCCGTTTTGCGAGTGCCCTGGGAGAACGAGTAGGCACCAGGACACCCGCCGGCCGCTCCAGCCTTAGCCGGAGCTCCCGCACTGAGAGGAGGGGTCGGGAATACTCAACCCCTCCCCAAGACGTGTGGGCCAGTAGGCGCTAGCAAGGGATCCCCATCCCTCGCCAGCCTGGCACCACTAGGGAAGGTTGGCTGCAAATTGTCGCCGCCTCCTTCCCACCCGTCTGCGCCGGAGCGGGTGCGCGAGTGGATCATTCTCGCGTTCCCGCTCCTTCTCCTCCTTCTGCGAAATGACTTCTTCGCAGAAGGAGGCGACGGCCTCCCAGGAACTCTCGCTCCTCAGCATGGCTTGTACGACGCTGGGGAGCGAGAGGTCGCCGCCGATCGCCGCCACCAGAGTGCGGCGCCGCTGGGCCCACGCGCTGCACACTTCGAGGGTGTGCTGCGCCGTGTCCTCATCGGCGCCGCACTCGTGGCACGACGCCGTCGCCTCCCTTCCGGCAACCTTGTGGAGATACCGCCCGAAGCAACCATGCCCGGACAGCACCTGCACAAGGCGGAAGGTAAGGGACCCGTGTTCCCGTCGACACCAATCCAGGAGCACCGGGCGGATGGCTTCGATCGTGCGGAGGCCGTATTCAGCCTCCGCTAGCTCATCCGCCCAGCGCTCCAGCACCTCCTCTTTCTGGACCTCTCGGGCCCGGGCCAGTTCCTGGGGAGCTAGGGATTCCCCTCGCTCCCTGCGCTCCACTTTCGCCTTATAGGCGTCGGCGAGCATGGCTGCTTCCAACTCCCAGGGGGGAGATGCAGCCAAGGCTCCAGCCGCCGCCCAGCCCACCGTCCGATAGGCCCGGGCCATCCTCACCGCCATCACTCTCTGGGGCTTTCGGAGCAGCGCCCTGGTGGTGGCGGTGAGCGCGTCCGCCCAAATTGGGGCCCCGTATAGGGCCATACTCCGTATGACCCCTGCAAACAATTGTCTGCAGGGGGCATTCGGTCCACCCACATTGGGTAGGAGCCGCCCTAATGCTCCCGCCGCGCCAACGAGTCGGGGAGCCATCTTGCGGAAGTGCTCCCCGAACTGCCATTTTCCGTCGAGGGTAAGGCCCAGATATTTAATGTGGGCCTTAACCTCGACATCCTCCTCATTGATCCGCAGGGTTGGACCCCGCGGCAGCCTCCACCTTGGCCCTCTGAAACAGAGGGCCTCCGTTTTAGGGAGGGACACCCTCAGACCCAGCGCCTCTATGCGCTGGATAACGAGGGTGGCTCCCACTTCCGCCCTCCTCTTCACCCTCTCGTATGTGGTGCCTCGGACGGCGATAAGCGTGTCGTCTGCATAACAGACGACCACCATCCGAGGCAGCACCCTCCCGCGGATGACCCAGTCGTAGCCGACGTTCCAGAGTAGGGGCCCTAGCACGGACCCCTGTGGAACGCCGCAGGCTACCGTCCTGGCCATCCGTTCCCCCCCTCTCCCCATGTAGAGCACTACCCGGTCCATCAGGTAGTGCTCTACAATCCTTCGGAGGTAGGAGGGCACCCCGTGATAACGGAGCGCCTCCCCTATCACTCCGAAGGGGAGAGACCCGAAGGCGTTGGCGATGTCTAAAGACACCGCCATGGCCCCCTGGCCCCTCCTGGCCGCATCTTCAGTGAACCCCTTCAGGGCGGATAGGGCGTCCAGCGTGGACCGCCCTACCCGGAACCCGAACTGGTTCTCTGCAAGATCCGGCCCTTCACTCGTCAGGTGGCAGGCGATCCGGGAAGCAATTACCCTCTCTAGGAGCTTCCCTGTTTCGTCCAACATGACGAGCGGTCGCCACCCAGAAGGAGAGTCCGCAGGTCTGCTCTCCTTCCGCAGGAGGACCAAGCGGCCCTCCTTCCATGCTAGAGGGAATCGCCCCGTGGCCAGACATTTGTCCATTAGCTCCACGAGGCGGTCCCCCAGGTGCTTGGTGGCCACAAGCACCACTTTCCCCGGCACTCCGTCTGGGCCTGGCGCCTTACGGCACCCCTTCAGACGGCCCGCCACCCTGATTATTTCTTCGCCCGTTATCCGGGGGATGTCAGGGGGCGCCTCGGGTTCCACCGTAGGCGGTGCCATCCGCGGTGGCTCGAAGGGCTGGCTGGGGGGAAAGAGGCCTTCCACTACCGCAGCCAGAAGTCCTGGCTCAAAGTCCTCCGTGGGGGGAGACACCTTGAGTTTGGCCCGTACCGTTCGGTACGGACGCCCCCACGGGTCGTTATCGAGCGAGGCCAAAAATTCGGTGTAAGCCGAATCCTTGGCCCGCGCGATAGCCGTCTGGAAGGCGGCTTTCGCTACCCGAAGCTCGGTGAGGAGCCTCTCCTCTTCGCCTGGCACCTGGGTGCGCCGTCTTCGGCACCGGGTAAAAGCACGGCGGGCGGTGTCACTGGCGGCTCTTAGGACTGCGAGGTCCTGTGACCACCAGTAGACCCCCGTTTTGGGTGCCGATTGGTGCGCCCTCGGCATGGCCGCGTCGCATATTGCTGTCAGGTCTTCGCGGAACCTGACAGCCCTTTCATCGACCCCCATGGTATCTGGGGGATCGACGCTCCACGCCCGGACTGTGGCAGCCTCTTTCGCTAGGTCCAGGTCGAGGCGGGAGACAACCCATTTTGGGAAATTTCCGCCTCGCCCACCCACCACCCTGGCCTGAGGCCCAAGGGGCGCCTTGGAGACCCTGAATCGTATGTAGGCATGATCGGACAGGGTCTCCACCTCCTCCATAACGCGCCAATCACCTATTCGAGCTCCGATGGCAGGGGTAGTGAACGTTACGTCCACTATCGACCCCCCTTGCCACCGGACGCAGGTGTTGGCCGTTCCTTGGTTCTGCAAAACCAGGCCGACCATTGCCGCCCAGTCCCGCAGAAGCGCCCCTCTCTGGTCCGTGATGGGACACCCCCACGCCTCGCACTTGGCGTTGAGGTCCCCCATCAAAACCACCTGAGCTGGTAGTGCTCTCTGCACCACCGGCTCCAGGCCCGCCAGGAACCGTTCAAACTCCCTGAAGGGCCTGTTTGGGGAGAAGTATACTCCTATCACTACTACTTCCCCCCATTTGGCCGCCACGTAGCCGGCACCCCTCTCCTTGATGGAGATGCGCTGGGTGCCGGCCGCCGGCACCACGACGGCCACCGAGCCCTCGGAGTCCCCGACCCAGTTTGGCTGGGTAGGGACGCAGTAGGGCTCAGCGACTACTGCCGCATCAATGCGCCACTCCGCCAGGACTTGCATGAGCAGGTCCTGTGCGCGCGCGGAGTGGTTGGCATTGGTCTGCAGTAGCTCGTAATGCGGGTGTACTGGCATTAGGACACCTGCATCACGAGCTCCTCTCTAGCCTGTTGGCTCCGGTTCGGTAAGGCTCTGGTCGCTGGGGCCTTTCCTCTAACCGTCGGGGGGATGCAGTTAGATCCCCCCATCCTGTGCCCATGCGGGCGGCCGGCTTGCGCGCACACCGCGCATTTGGCCACCGCCTCGCAAGTCACCGCCAGGTGACCCTCCATGCCGCATCGGAAGCATTTTGAGCCGTGCTCCGCTTCCGACGGGCAGAGAGCCCTGGTGTGGCCCAGCGCCATGCACTTGAAGCAGCGCATGGGCAGGGCCTCCACCGGCTTTATGGCGGCCACCACCCACCCAACTGGGACTTTGCCCGCAGTGGCGATCGCCTTCGCAGCCACCGCCGGGCACCTTACTAGGGCCGAGCCTTGTGCCCAGGCGCTCGACCTGATGCCTCCAACCTTAATTTGGTCGGAGGCACAGCCGCCCACTTTCGCCAAGGCGATGGCCAACTCCTCGCGGCCAACCATCTCGTCCAGGCCCGTGACCTTTAGGTCCACGAGCTTGGTTGGTCGCGTGACTTCTGCCTGGTCCCCGATGACCTCTTTAAGCCTTGCGGCTAGGAGGTTGGCAGTGGCCTCGGGGCGTTCGCCACCTACCTCCAACATTCTGGAGCCAGTCATCGTAGCCCTAATTTTGACTGACTCCAGGCCAAAGTCAGCAAGACTTATTGAGGCCCTAGCTTTCGCCAGGACCTCCAGCATATTGGTGGACCCCTCCTTTAGTGCCAGCACTATCGCTGCTGTGCGGGGGGCCACGATCTTAGCCGACTTGGCCTTCGGCGCGGGTGCCTTTGACGGCACGGCTTTGGGCGGCGCTTGGGTTGGGGCCCTCCCCTTCCGTCCCTTGCGCCCAAGGACTTGGGACCACGGTGTGGCATCCTCTGCTTCCGGGGCCTGAGCCTCCTGGCGGCTTGGACCAGCTTGACTCTGGGTTTGCGGTCCCGGATTTGGTGCCTTTTTAGCGCCCGCGTGCCCCTTCCCCTGCTGGGGCTGGGAGTTGGGGGCAGTTGGCACCCTCTTGAGTTGCTGCCCAGTCTTGGCCCCAACCGTGGCCCCTTTCGGTTGGGGTTGAATCTCGCGCATAGCGCCTGCAGCCAAGTTGGGCTGAGTTCTCGGGCGTGCAGGTGGCTCCTGGCGCCTGTCGGCCGCGAGTGGAGGCCTCAGAACTGGCTCCGGCGGGAGGCGCGCCTCCAGCTCTCCCAGACGGGCGTTTATCATCCCGCCCAGGGACACCTGTAGGTCGCGCCTCAGCTCATCCATAAGCTCCCTGAGTTCGGCAGCTTCTGGCACTCCAGCTGTTGCGGCGGGAGTCACCCGCGATTCCTCGAAGGCCTGTTTAAAGGCCCTCAGCTCCGCTTTGACAATTTCCAGCTCCCTGGTAAGTCGGTTGTTGTCCGCACGGAGACGACGGTGTTCCTCCCCAGGGGTGATTGTCCTCAGTTCTTCAACTGCGTCAATCACCCCTTTGGCGGCCTGGTTGATGGTCCCCCAGATAGTGCCTTTGATGTGGCTACTCCGCTTGATTTGCTCTTGAATGGTAGCCACATTCAAGAGCGCCGACGCCACCAGGGTTTCCCTGGTTTGAACTTGGGGTGCCACAGGCACCTCGTCCCTACCTTCCCTATGAGTCCTGTCCAGATCCCGGTAGCTCGGGTAGTAACCAGGCCCTTCGTCCGAGTCCAGGTTTTCAACCGTAGCCAAAGACTGGCTATGCGTTGATGGACGCTTATCGCCCTTGCGCGTAGTACCAACTTTGGGTGCCACAGGCTCCTCAGACACCGGGCTCGTTGGCCGTTTCCTCGAGAGACTCCCATTTGGGGAGTCCCCAAGGAACACCTCTGGCCGGTCCGCCTTATCCAACGTTTGGGACAATAGCACATCCTCCTCATCAGAGTCGGATGCGTCCGACATGTGCACAGGCATGTTAGGGCTCTGCTTGCTATTGCAGCTGCCCTCCCCCTCCAGCCCCTTCGCAGCCCTCACGCTTCCCTTCGAGTGGGAACGGAGCACTGGAAAGTCGAGCCGGTAAGTGCCGGCGTCGACCGAAAAATTCCCCTTGCGGGAACCACCACTGGGGGCAGCGCGCTCACGACGCGCAGGGTTACCCAGCGAGCTGGTCTTCCCTCCCCCCTTAGTCACCCCCCCCAAAGACAGGTCCTTCTGGGGGTTGGAGCCAACCCCCTTCCCAGAACTGTCTTTCCCCATAACTATCCCCCCTTTAGTGGGATTCCAAAAAATGGAGCACCCACGGAGCCCTCCCCGGCCCTTTTACCCCCCCCGCCTATAAGAACCCCCCCTTACCAAGTTGGTTTTGCCAGAAGGGCAAAACCTAACTCAAAACGGTCAAGTGCGAACCGGCCAAAATTACCAACTTATCAAAAAGTTGGTAGTTTTCGCCAAGTTCCCACGAGACTATGATAGCTAGGAGTTGGTGCGAGGTGCCGTTAGGCGGCGCAAACTACCTCCTATCCAACCCACTAACTATAAAATCCCGGACCGTTGTGGTCTAGGCACAATAATTTTTCAAAGTTCCCGACAAACTTATGAAAAATTATTATTGCGCCTATGGGAAAATAATAGCAATTCACGTTTTATCGAATAACTTCCGAATGGTAAGTTCGAAAATTATTCGGCAAACGAGAGTGGATAGTGCTACTATTCCCGAGTATTCCCCAATAAAAAGAATTTACAAAAACTAAGCCAAAAATTAATAACGAAATTTAGAAAAAGAAACGGAAACTTTTGTTTTTGAAATTGCAACCGCAAAACGTGAAGCGTTTTGGGCCCCAATTTCAAAAATTAATTTTGGGTGTTCTAGAGAAGCTAGATACACAGGAAAAGAACCAAAATGTCGAGCAACTCAAGCAGAAGGCGATGAGCACAAAAGAAGCAGCGAAAACGCACCGGCAAGGACAAAATTCGAGCAAAACCAAGAAGCGAGCCAAAAAGTCAGGTCGAATTTTCCCTCCAGTCAGGTCGAATTTTCCCTCCAGTCAGGTCGAATTTTCCCTCCAGTCAGGTCGAATTTTCCCTCCAACCTAACCTAACCTAACCTAACCTAACCTAACCTAACCTAACCTAACCTAACCTAACCTAACCTAACCTAACCTAACCTAACCTAACCAGTTGCGTTCCATCCGCCGCCTGAAACGCCACGATTTCCACGTGCTCCACACTTAAAAATACAAAAAAGTGGGTTTTTTACATCCGATTTTGACGAGTGAGGTGTCAAAAGTTGCGCAAAAGCAAGGCGCATACACCTACTGTACAGTTAACAGTGAAAAGTGCCAGTGTGATAAGAAAAAGTGGAAAAAAGTGAAAATTTGAGGTTAATTTTACCTTTAAACGTTCATAACTTGAGTTCTGCTGCACGTAAAATCACGTGCTAAGCGCGGCGCACTGCGCCTCAACGAGCTCTTTAAAACGAGCCCTAAACCAGCTACCTGCGACGTCGCACCGAGGGTCCAGAGTTGAAAAACCGAAAACCACGTGGCGGCGTGGTCGCACTTCCAGCTGGAGCAGAGCAACGAGAATTGGAGAGGACCTTTGCAGCATTAAATATAGCCTGGAACCGCAAGTTGCATAATTTTATCTTTGTTAGTTACTTAAATAAAATTTATTAAGTGTTCGAACTTTGACCTACTTTTGCACACGAACCAAACGAGACGCGCAGATTCTGCAACTGCAGCGACTTGCGCTCTAAGTTACAGAACGCAACTATAGCCTTTAAGAAATTTTTAGACCTAAGAATTTTGAGTTGTGCTTTAAAAACCAAAATTTTGGTTTTTTGAAAAAATCTTAAAAATTTGCTATTGCTTTATATTGTTTTTATTATATGATCCAGTGCTCCTTTTGACTGTGTATTTTTTCCATATTTTTTCGTATTTTTGCGACCAACAGTTCGGGAGATATTAAATTTTTTCTAAATTTTTTCATAATTTCAAAAGTATTATTATTTTAAATATTTTGACACCGGGACGGTGCCTAGAAAGGTGGTAAACATCGACCGAAGCGCCGGCGCGGGTCAAAAATAATCAAAATTGACTAAGTTGAACATTTTCCGCCATTTTGTTTTTAGGTACCAGATATTCAAACTCTATTATCTCCCGAACCCTTGGCCCTAGAAATTTGAGAAAAACACCTCAGACAATAGTTTTTTGGCCTTTACATGCTCCTACCAAAATTTTTTAATTTTGGTGCCTAAAAATTTTTACGGCTGGAACTACTTTCGGGAGGCAGAGGGGGTCGCGAGTATACCAGCGCAAAAGGTCCGAGCTTCCTGCGACGCTCGGTTGAGGAGTTATCAACTCTTAAAGTTGGGGTTTGACAGCTCGGCGGCCATTTTGGATTTCTTCCAGCCGTCATTACTCCGGAACCAAGGGTCGTAGCGACCTGCGGATTTTTGTGTTGGGTGCAAGGGCTTGTCATCTACCCAGCCCCTAGGTCTCAGGCCATTTCAGGCACTGAAAAATTTGACTCCCGGAAGTGGGCCCAGAAGAAAGAGGAAGAAGAGCGAAGCCGGCAAGAGAAAGTCCCGTTTTTCTACGACCCCCGGAAGCGGAGTTATCGGCTCTCAAAGTTAGTCTTTGACAGTTCTAGCCGCCATTTTGAAATTTTCAAACTCGTATATCTCCGCAACGGTGTGTCCTGGAGAGCCGGGGTTTTCTACTATAGGGAGCACGGTCGAGGCCCTATCCGACGAGATCCGTTGCGGGCCAGATCTAAACATTTTTCAGCCTGAAAATTTCAGGAACCCGATCCTCCTGAAACCGGTCTCCAGCGGTGCGTCTCAGTGAGCCCTTTACGGGATTCAAAACCGCGTTTCGATCGGACCACTGGTTCCTGAGATACGAACCGATACCGGTTTTCGGCGGCCATCTTGTTTTTGGTACCGAAAATCAAAACCGGGCGTATCTCCGGACCCCTTGGGCCTAGCGGATCGTGCTTGGTGTCCCCGTGCGGGGCTCAAGGAGACCCATCTGTCGGGTGTGGTCTCGAGACTCTACGTAGAGCAGGAAAACCTCTACGCCAAAAAATTTTCTTTCCTGTAATATTTTTAATTTTAGTATAGATTTAAGACCTGAACTGTGTAATATTAACAGTTAACTGACCAAACATCGACTCTACATAGAGTCGAACTGATAAAGACTTGTAATTTTACACAATTAGTTATTAGTTTTAAATAGATATAAGACCTGCTCCATATAGAGCAAGTTAATTTGCCTACATAGACCAACAATAAGACTAACTTTACCACTTCTAAGCATTCCTTTTATTGTACTTTGTTTTATTTTTATTTCTTACGTCTACCCCTGACCCAAAGCGCGAGTAGTTGCCTTTTACAAACTTTACAACAAAGACAACTCGCGTGTTTTCGCTTGACATTACTTCCTTTATACGAGGAAGAATATATTTGGGCTCAGACATGATGGGTAGAACCCCACAAAAACGGACGTTGGGAGTAGAGACGACACCTCCCAAAGCAGATCTTGATAGCAACGTGAGGCGCAGTATTGGACAGTGGGAAGCGGCAAACTCAGAAGCCACGACCTCAACAAATAAACCAGAGACGCAGGCGGGCACTGCAAAGATGAAGACCGCACAGCCGGAGTCAAGACCTACGTCCAACAACAAGACCTTTACAAAGACACCTACATCGCCCAAACAAAAATTCGTCAATAGAACGTCGGAAGCACGAGCCTGCCTCGTTAAGGCTAAACTAAACTTAGAAAACTCGAAAAACCTTAAAACAGAAATCAAACTGGTGTTCATCAGCTCCCTTGACCGACTCTATGAGTTGGTCAAGGAAGCTGAGGCCGAGGCGGGCAAGCTAAAGACAAAAGCGGACAAGACAGTAACGAAAAATGCCGACCAAGAAAAACCCACCGCCAATACACCCCAACCACCACCCATCGACCAGGACCGTCTGACAAAAGCTCTGGAGGAGCACGCCAAAATGATGGCCGAAAGTTCGCAGCAGATGAAAGACCTAAAAGAACAGATGGAGAACCAGAGCGAGGCACTTAAGCAGATATCCACGGCCACATATGCAAGCGTAACTGCCACGCAAGGCCCTAAACAGGGACGAAACACCCTCCACTCAGTAGTGGTCACGTCCAACAACGAATCGGAAACCGGCGAGGCCATTCTTAGTAGAGTTAGAGAGGCTGTGGATGCAAAGGAAGGATGGGTGAAGGTGGAACGGGTACGCAAGGCCAAAGATCGCAAGATCATCATGGGCTTTGGGACAAGAGAGGAAAGAGACAAAGTTAAGGAGAAATTGAATAGGAACACGGCTGACCTCAACGTCGAGGACATTAAGAACAAAGACCCCCTCTTGGTGCTGAAGAATGTCCTCACCATAAACTCTGATGAGGATGTGGTGAGGGCTCTTCGGAACCAGAATAAGGAGCTGTTCCGTGGCCTCGGTGATGGGGACGACCGAGTGACCGTAAAATATAGAAAAAGAGTAAGAAACCCACATCTGAACCATGTTGTGGTCAGCACCTCTCCGGGAGTATGGCAGAGGGCAATAGAATTGGGGAGTGTTCATATAGACCTGCAGCGGATTCGTGTAGAAGATCAGACGCCGCTGGTTCAGTGCACGCGCTGCTTAGGCTACGGCCATGGAAAGCGCTTCTGCAAGGAACCAGCGGACGCCTGCAGTCACTGTGGGGGCCCTCACCTAAGAACAGAGTGCGCAGATTGGTTGGCAGGAACTCCACCAAAATGCAGAAATTGCCTAAGAGCGGGCTCGGAAGATGTTGAACACAATGCATTCAGTGTGGAGTGCCAAACAAGGAGGAGATGGGATCTCTTGGCACGATCGGCCGTGGCTTACTGCTAAGGGCAGCCAGGCGGAAAAACAATATGGTTTTATACAGGCGAACCTCCAAAGAAAAAAGCTGGCAACCGAGGAGCTTCTAATTGAAGCTGAGAAGCGCAGGATTACGGCCGCGCTAATTCAGGAGCCCTATGTAGGAGGAGCTAGGGTAATGAGGAATTACGGGGGCGTGCGGGTCTTCCAGGGCGCAGTAAGGGACGGAAGCGTCAACAAAGCGGCCATTGCTGTCTTTGACCCTACCGTTGACGTCGTCCAGTACCCAAAACTCACCACCAACAACATCACGGTGGTAGGTCTCCGGACCAGCGCCTGGGAGGTCGCGCTCGTCTCCTTCTACTTCGAGCCCGATCAGCCAATAGAACCCTACATAGAGCACCTGAGATGGATCGAGAAGAAGCTCGGAACAGGGAGGCTTATCTTTGGAGGGGATGCCAACGCAAAGAGCCCTTGGTGGGGCAGTACCACGGTAGACCATAGGGGGGACAGTTTTTCCGGGACTCTGGAAGAGCTTGGCCTCAATGTGCTTAATAACGGGAAAACTCCAACTTTCGACACAATTAGGGGAGGAAAGCGCTACAGCAGCCACGTGGATGTAACAGCATGCTCCACAAACTTGCTGAATTTGGTGGACGACTGGAAGGTAGAAGAAGGGCTAACAAGCTCCGACCACAACGGCATAACCTTTAAACTCTCATTGAAACCAAGTAAAGGCACTACAATAAACAGGACCACAAGAATATTCAACACAAAGAAAGCAAATTGGGCTGAATTTCATGTGAAATTTAACCAATTTACAGCAGAGCAAAATTTAACCATAGAAGAAATAGCCAAAATTAAAAACACCAACGAATTAGATAGAGCAATAGAAAAATTTACAGAAATAATAGACAAAACTTGTAGCATAACGATACCCAAGAAAAAGAGTAAGGAAAAAATTTCTATGCCGTGGTGGTCCGAGAAGTTAGCAGAGATGAAGAGGGAGGTCGCCACCAGGCGACGCAGAATAAAATGGGCAGCGCCAGTAAGACGTGCGAAAGTTGTCGAGGAGTACCTGCAGCACAAAGAGCGGTATGAAGCCGAGGCGGCTAAGGCTCAGATAGACTCCTGGAAGGACTTTTGTCAGAAGCAGGACAGGGAAGGGGTATGGGAGGGGATCTACCGGGTCATCGGTAGAACGAAGCAAAGGGAGGAAGACCCACCCCTGGAACGAGACGGGAAGGTGTTGGATGCGAAAGGCTCCGTGATGTTGTTGGCGGAAACGCTCTACCCGGAAGATCCTACGGAGAACGATACCCCCCATCACCGCCAGACCAGGAGGGAGGCCGAAGTGGTGAACGTGGGTGAGCATGATGATACATGCGAGCCACCATTCACCATGGCGGAGCTCATGTATGCCACTGAGTCATTTAACCCCAAGAAAGCCCCAGGAGGAGATGGCTTCACATCTGATATCTGTTCCCACGCCATAAAGTCCAACCCTGACCTGTTTCTGTCAATCATAAATAAATGCCAGGAGATACATCACTTCCCAAAGGCCTGGAAGGAGGCGGTTGTCGTCATCTTAAGAAAACCGGGCAAGGAGGACTACACCCACCCGAAGTCATATAGACCGATCGGTTTACTCCCCATGCTCGGAAAAATCTATGAAAAGATGACGATGGCTCGCCTTAAACACCACTTAATCCCAAGATTGAGCACACGCCAGTTCGGGTTTATGCCACAGAGAAGCACCGAGGACTCCCTCTATACCCTAATGCAACATATTAAGAGCAAACTTAACGAAAAGAAAATAGTTACGCTGATCTCACTTGATATAGAGGGAGCCTTCGACAGCGCCTGGTGGCCGGCAATCAGAACCCGTTTGGCCGAGGAGAAGTGCCCGATCGCACTACGGAAGGTCGTCGATAGCTACCTCAGTGACCGCAAGGTCAAGGTACGCTTTGCCGGTGAGGAGTTTAACAAGACCACGACCAAAGGGTGCGTCCAGGGATCGATAGGCGGGCCAATCCTCTGGAACCTTATACTGGATCCACTGCTGAGGATTCTGGGGGATTCGGGTGCCTACTGCCAGGCCTTTGCAGATGACGTGGTGATCGTGTGCGATGGAGGAAGGGCCACAGAGATCGAAAGAGAAGCGAACGCGATTCTCGAGCATGTTCGGGCGTGGGGGGTTGACAACAAATTGAAATTTGCGCCACACAAGACCATGGCCATGGTAATAACCAAGAAACTAAAATACGACACCCCACGCCTGACCATGGGCGGGACCGCGATAAAAATGGTTGACGAGATCAAGATCCTTGGCGTGACGATAGATGCAGGACTGACCTTCGACGCGCACGTAGCCAACGTCTGTAGAAAGGCAATAAATATACATAAGCAACTCGCGAAGGCAGCCAGGACGAGCTGGGGACTCCACCCGGAGGTAATCCGAGTAATATATGTGGCCACTGTTGAGCCTATCATTCTGTACGCTGCCAGTGTATGGGCGCCTGCGGTCAGCAAACTGTGCGTCATGCGTCAGCTGGCAACTGTGCAACGTGGGATTGCACAGAAGCTCTGCAAGGCATACCGCACAGTTTCGCTGAACGCTGCGCTAGTGCTGGCTGGTATACTCCCACTCGACCTCCGAGTCCGTGAGGCGGCCTCGCTCTACGAGGCCAAGAGGGGGATACCTCAGCCGATACTGGGGGGCTGGGAAGTGGAACGGATGACCTCGGCCCTGGAAGCCCCGCACCCCGCTGAGCGCAGGGAGCTGGAGATAGTTAGCCTGGCGAACCGTGAGGAAGTAGATGCAAACAGTGACTTTGCTGTTCGTATCTTTACAGACGGGAGCAAGATTGATGGAAAGGTAGGCGCCGCGCTATCTATATGGAATGGCGAGGCAGAAACCAAAACGCTCAAGCTTGCTCTCCCGTCCTTCTGCACGGTTTACCAGGCTGAACTTCTTGCGCTGTGCAGGGCGACTGGGGTGATCCTCGGGCAAAAGGCGGCAACGTTTGGAATCTACAGTGATTCTATGGCGGCCCTCTTGACCATCAAGAACCACGGTTGTCTCCATCCCCTGGCGGTGGAAGCTAGAAGCAATCTGACAGCATTGTCCCACCAGGACAAGGTTGTCAGATTGTTTTGGATTAAGGCCCACGTGGGGCTGGAAGGGAATGAGAGAGCCGATGGTTTGGCCAAGGAGGCCGCCCTAAAATTGAAGCGGAAGCCAGACTATGACATGTGCCCGGTCTCATTCGTCAAGCGAACCATACGATTGGCTACACTTGACGAATGGAACCGAAGGTACGTGTCCGGTGAAACCGCAGCAATAACTAAACTTTTCTTCCCCAACGCAGTGGTGGCGTACAGAACAATTAGGAAGATCGAAACGACCAACATACGCACGCAGTTCATGACGGGACACGGCGGGTTCTCCGACTATCTGGAAAGATTCAGGTGCAAGGACAACCCGGCGTGTATTTGTGACCCAAATGCCAGAGAGACGGTGCCACATGTGTTATTGGAGTGCCCAGTGTTTGATCAGGAACGACTACAGCTGGAAATAAAAATAGGTATAAAACTGGAAAAACATATTATAAAGGATCTAATGTCAGGCAAACATAGGGACAGGTTTTTGCAGTACTGTGAACTAATCACAAAAAAGGTAGTTGTAAGAAATAAAACGTAGCACTACAACTATGCTTTTAATATATCATGAGCATATAGCTAATAAGCATAGGCTAAAATGGTTATAATGTCAAATAGTTGAAAGAAGTGATGAACCAACAAAAATGTTATTAGAAATAAAATTAAATTAGAATTAATTAACACATAGGTAGAAAATGTTAATTTAGATGTAAGAAACGAGAATCCTGAGATTAGTCTATAAGAAAATAATAAAAGTCGTCTTGCTGTACTTAATTTCCCCAATTAAGCATGTTGGAAAAAGAAAAATAGATTTAGTATAGACGGGAGTCCCACCCGTAAAAGACACAAATGAAAAGAAGGATGAAAGAAAGATATAGTATGTAGAATAAAAGTGCGAGAGGAATAATTGCGAGAACTGGTATGTATGAGAATTAGATGATAAGGGCCTCGAGGCATGTCGAGGGCATAAGTGTAGGAAAAAAAAAAAAAAAAAAAAAAAAAAAAAAAAAAAAAAAAAAAAAAAAAAAAAAAAAAAAAAAACCTAACCTAACCTAACCTAACCTAACCTAACCTAACCTAACCTAACCTAACCTAACCTAACCTAACCTAACCTGTGACCTCAAAAGATGAGACGGAAACTGGAGAAGAGGTCCTCAATAAGATCAGGAAGGCAGTGGACGCAAAGGAGGGCTGGATTAAGGTGGAAAGGGTGAGAAAGGCGAAAGATAGGAAGGTTATTATTGGCCTAAAGACGAAAGATGATAGAGAAAGGATTAAAGAACGATTGAAAAGAGATGGAGCAGATCTCAGTGTCGAGGTGGTAGAAAACAAAGACCCGTTGCTGGTCCTCAGGAGCGTGCTCGCAGTCAACACTGACGAGGACATAGAGAAGGCCCTGAGAAACCAGAATCGGGGCGTTTTCTGCGATCTCGATGCTGAAAACGACCGAATTAAGGTAAAATATAGGAGGAGAACGCGGAACCCCCACACCAGCCACGTTGTCATCAGCGTTTCGCCGACCATCTGGCGCAGAATGCTGGACAAAAGCTACGCACACATCGACCTTCAGCGTGTTCGGGTAGAAGACCAGACCCCGCTTACGCAGTGCACTCGCTGCTTGGGTTTTGGTCACGGCAAAAAATACTGCACAGAGTCCGTAGACTTGTGCAGTCACTGCGGTGGCCCACACCTAAGGGTCGAGTGTGCCGACTTCTTGGCTCAAGTGCCCCCAAGCTGCAAAAACTGCGTAAAAGGCGGATTGGAACGCGCGGAGCACAATGCCTTTAGCCACGACTGCCCAACGCGGAAAAGATGGGATGAGATAGCGAGAGCAACCGTGGCTTATTGCTAAAGGCAGCCAGAAGGTAAATAAACAGCATAGAATAGCGCAAGCGAACCTCCGGCGGTCCAGACTGGCGACCGATGAGCTGATGATCGAGGCAGATAGGCGGAAAATTGCAGTCGCCCTAATCCAGGAACCGTACGTGGGGTCGGTCGGGGAGATGAGGGGTCGCAGGGGCGTGAGGATTTTTCAGAATACAAACGTGGGCGGGGGGACTGTAAAGGCCGCGATAGCGGTTTTTGACCAGGAGCTAGACGTGATACAGTACCCCCACCTTACCACAAATAATATCGTCGTGGTAAGGATCCAGACTAGTGCCTGGAGGATTACTCTAGTCTCGGCTTACTTCGAGTGTCCCCGACATGACCACCCCATAGGCGAGGACTTGGATCGCCTAGCCCACATAGACCAGCAAATCGGTTCGTCGGGGTGGATAATTGGAGGAGACGTAAACGCCAAAAGCATGTGGTGGGGCAGTCCAGTGACTGACTTCAGGGGGGAGGAGCTCGCCGGCTGTTTGGATGAGTTGAAGCTGACCATACTTAACCGAGGGAACGTGCCCACCTTCGATACTATCAGGGGGGGTAAAAGGTACCAAAGCTTTGTTGACCTCACGGCCTGCTCGTCGGACATCCTGGGTCTCATAGATGATTGGAGAGTGGAGGAAAATCTCACCAGCTCGGACCACAACGGTATAGTATTCAACATTAACTTACAAAGATCTAAAGGCACAAGCATACACAGAACTACACGAAAATACAATACAAAAAAGGCTAATTGGGATGAGTTTCATGAGAAACTCAACCAATTACTCATCGAAAATAGAATCACACTCACAGACATAGAACAGATACACGACACAACACGATTAGAAACAGTTACACAAAAACTAACAGAGGCCATAACACAAGCATGCACACACTCAATGCCAATCAAAAAATCCAAAGAGACACTTACTGTACCATGGTGGTCCGATGAACTCGAAGAGATGAAGCGAGAAGTCACTCGTAGGAGGCGCAGAATTCGATGGGCGGCCCCAATTCGAAGGTCCAAAGTCATCAATGAGTACCTGGAAATGAAGGCGAAATATGAGTCGGAAACAGCTAAAGCGCAGATAGACAGCTGGAGGGAGTTCTGCGGGAGGCAGGATCGGGAGAGCGTCTGGGACGGCATTTATCGAGTCATAGGCCGAACGACGCGAAGGTGTGAGGATCTACCTTTAGTCAAAGATGGAGAGACCCTGGATGCTAAGGAATCCGTCAGACTACTAGCTGAGACGTTTTACCCGGAGGATCTTAAAGACAGCGACAATCAGCAGCATCGTGATACCCGATTGAGAGCCGAAACGGTGAACTCCGGGGGTCAAGTTGGTGCTTGGGACCCGCCGTTCACCATGGAGGAGCTCATGACGGCGATCGAATCGTTTAGTCCAAAAAAGGCCCCGGGTGAGGACGGCTTCACTGCGGACATTTGCCTTCGTGTAGTGAAAGCCCATCCAGAACTCCTGTTGCTGCTTTTTAACAAATGCCTAGAATGCGTGTATTTCCCTGTAGCTTGGAAAAGAGCGGTAGTTATAGTCCTCCGAAAGCCTGGCAAGAGCGACTACACCGTCCCAAAATCCCACAGACCTATTGGCCTTCTGTCCATATTGGGCAAAACTTACGAGAAGCTTTTGGTGACTCGCCTCAAGTTTCACTTATTACCTAGGATGAGCCCCCGCCAGTATGGATTCATGCCACAGCGTAGCACTGAAGACTCTCTCTATAACCTTATGCAGTACATCCGCAATAAGTTAGAAGAAAAGAAAATAGTTACTTTAATTTCATTGGATATAGAGGGAGCCTTTGATAGTGCATGGTGGCCTGCTATCAGAGTCCGGCTGGCGGAGGAAAATTGTCCACTGAACTTGAGGAGGGTCATCGACAGCTATCTCAATGACAGGGAGGTCGTGGTTAGGTATGCGGGCGAACAACACACTAGACCCACAAGGAAGGGTTGTGTGCAGGGTTCCATAGGAGGCCCGATCCTATGGAACCTACTGTTGGACCCTCTCCTGAAGGATCTGGAAGACGGGGGTTGTTATTGCCAGGCTTTCGCTGACGACGTGGTTTTGGCATTCGATGGTAGTACGTCTGAAGAGATTGAGAGGCAGGCAAACCACGCTCTCAAGCGTGTCTGGGCGTGGGGAGTCAAAAGCAAGCTTAAATTCGCTCCCCAAAAAACAAATGCTCTGCTTATAACTAACAAGCTTAAGTATGACACCCCGCGCCTAGTCATGGGGGGGATAGAGGTTTGTTTTGCAGAAGAGATAAAACTACTAGGGGTGACCATTGACAGGAAGTTAACATTCAACAGTCACATTAGTAATGTTTGTAGAAAAGCTACGGGGATATACAAGCAGCTGGCAAGGGCGGCAAGGGTAAGCTGGGGGCTCCATCCCGAGGTTGTAAGAACAATTTATGTGGCCACCATCGAGCCAGTGATTTTGTATGCAGCAAGCGTTTGGGCACCGGCTGCAAGTAAACTGATGTCTAAGAAGAAATTTGAGGTGCTGCAGCGTGGCATCGCGCAAAAACAGTGTGGTGCCTACCGCACCGTATCCTTAAACGCTGCAATGTTGCTAGCGGGGATGCTCCCTCTCGACCTCCGAGTTTGTGAGGTAGCTTCATTGTATGAGGCCAAGAAGGGTGCAAACTTGCCGCAACTAGCCGGCAGGGAGGTGGAGCGGAGGACATCGGCGCTGGGCGCGCCTCATCCTGCAGAGCTCATGAACATCGACTTCGGCATTCTTGGCGACCAGGAGGCTCTGGATAATAACAGGAACTACCACACCCGAATTTATACCGACGGGAGCAGGATTGATGGCAGGGTCGGCGCCGCGTTGTCAGTATGGCAGGGCGACGCTGAAACAAAGGCCGTCAAACTTGCTCTCGCTAACTATTGCACGGTGTACCAGGCCGAGCTCCTGGCGTTGCGCGAGGCCACGAGTGTCGCTCTGAAAAGCGGGGGGTCTTCCTTTGGGGTCTATAGTGACTCAAGGGCGGCTCTACAGACTATATCGAACCATCGTTGCTTCCACCCGCTGGCCGTTACGGCAAGGGAGAACATAAGATCTATTTCCCTCCAGGGCAAGGAAATTTCCCTGTTCTGGATTAAGGCCCATGCGGGGTTGGATGGCAACGAGAGGGCCGACCAGTTAGCCAAAGAGGCCGCTGTGGGCTCCAGAAGGAGACCAAACTACGATATGTTCCCGGTATCACACATCAAGCGAATCCTCCGGATGGACACGCTTGATGAATGGAACCGGAGGTATGTAGCAGGTACAACAGCGTCAACCACCAAATTGTTCTTCCCGAATGCGGTGGAGGCGCATAGGGTGGTTAGGAAGTTGGTTCCACGAGGCACGCTTACCCAGGTGATGACCGGGCATGGCGGATTCTCCGAGTACTTAAACCGGTTTAAGTGCAAGGAGGACCCATCGTGCTCTTGCGAGCCAGGGGTGCCGGAGACGATTACTCACCTGATCCTAGAATGTCCGATATACAGCATCCAAAAGTTCAACCTGGAAAATGAAATTGAAGCTAAAATTACAGAAGAAAACATTAGGGATATAATGAAAGGGAGCAATAGAAATAAGTTTATAAAATACTGTGTTGAGATAGCAAACAAAGTGATTGTTAAAAATAAAAATAGATAAGAAATAGTATGTTAGTATAATATACTGCGTATATTGATATATAGCATACAAAATAGAGAGATAAAAATGTAACTAGTGTAAAAAAAAACAATATGAACATAAGTAGAGTAAGAAAATTGTCAAGATAGATAATAAGGAACTTAGATAAACTGTAACCGGTATATCCATGGTGTTTTTCAGCATTGTATAAAAATTAGGTTAAATAACATAGGATAAGAAATAGTTGTGTAACTGGACTAATTTCAATAAATCATGAAATGTACCCATATCCCGCTCCCCCAAATAGTTTTAAGAAAGGAAAATGAGATGATGAATGGTAACAGAGGACAGCTTGAAAGATAGACGAGAGTGGTAATAGAGGCCGGAATGAAAGATAAGAAATAATAGTTTGTAATAAATACAAATAGACAATAAGTTAGCTAGAATAATTTGATGGGTCGGAAACCCGATGGCAAAAAAGAGAAGTAAACAAGAAAGAAAAAGTATGTAGCATGGAAGTACGAGATGTAGCACTCGCGGGAACTGGAATGCAAGAACAGTGAACATAGGCTCCGATAATTTTGGAGGCAGATAGGAAAAAAAAAAAAAAAAAAAAAAAAAAAAAAAAAACCTAACCTAACCTAAGCTTTTTTTTTTTTTTTTTTTTTTTTTTTTTTTTTTTTTTTTTTTTTTTCGGTGGGAAAATTCGTTACGCATACGACCGCGCCTTGGGGACGACGCGGAAGTTATGTGGGACTCCCTCCCCGTAACCTCCTGCCCTACGGGAAGGAGGGGGGAGGTGTACCCACTAAAAACCCACCGGTATTCCCTCTTGCCGTTTTGCGAGTGCCCTGGGAGAACGAGTAGGCACCAGGACACCCGCCGGCCGCTCCAGCCTTAGCCGGAGCTCCCGCACTGAGAGGAGGGGTCGGGAATACTCAACCCCTCCCCAAGACGTGTGGGCCAGTAGGCGCTAGCAAGGGATCCCCATCCCTCGCCAGCCTGGCACCACTAGGGAAGGTTGGCAGCATATTGTCGCCGCCTCCTTCCTACCCGTCTGCGCCGGAGCGGGTGCGCGAGTGGATCATTCTCGCGTTCCCGCTCCTTCTCCTCCTTCTGCGAAATGACTTCTTCGCAGAAGGAGGCGACGGCCTCCCAGGAACTCTCGCTCCTCAGCATGGCTTGTACGACGCTGGGGAGCGAGAGGTCGCCGCCGATCGCCGCCACCAGAGTGCGGCGCCGCTGGGCCCACGCGCCGCACACTTCGAGGGTGTGCTGCGCCGTGTCCTCATCGGCGCCGCACTCGTGGCACGACGCCGTCGCCTCCCTTCCGGCAACCTTGTGGAGATACCGCCCGAAGCAACCATGCCCGGACAGCACCTGCACAAGGCGGAAGGTAAGGGACCCGTGTTCCCGTCGACACCAATCCAGGAGCACCGGGCGGATGGCTTCGATCGTGCGGAGGCCGTATTCAGCCTCCGCTAGCTCATCCACCCAGCGCTCCAGCACCTCCTCTTTCTGGACCTCTCGGGCCCGGGCCAGTTCCTGGGGAGCTAGGGATTCCCCCCGCTCCCTGCGCTCCACTTTCGCCTTGTAGGCGTCGGCGAGCATGGCTGCTTCCAACTCCCAGGGGGGAGATGCAGCCAAGGCTCCAGCCGCCGCCCAGCCCACCGTCCGGTAGGCCCGAGCCATCCTCACCGCCATCACTCTCTGGGGCTTTCGGAGCAGCGCCCTGGTGGTGGCGGTGAGCGCGTCCGCCCAAATTGGGGCCCCGTATAGGGCCATACTCCGTATGACCCCTGCAAACAATTGTCTGCAGGGGGCATTCGGTCCACCCACATTGGGTAGGAGCCGCCCTAATGCTCCCGCCGCGCCGACGAGTCGGGGAGCCATCTTGCGGAAGTGCTCCCCGAACTGCCATTTTCCGTCGAGGGTAAGGCCCAGATATTTAATGTGGGCCTTAACCTCGACATCCTCCTCATTGATCCGCAGGGTTGGACCCCGCGGCAGCCTCCACCTTGGCCCTCTGAAACAGAGGGCCTCCGTTTTAGGGAGGGACACCCTCAGACCCAGCGCCTCTATGCGCTGGATAACGAGGGTGGCTCCCACTTCCGCCCTCCTCTTCACCCTCTCGAACCTAACCTAACCTTTTTTTTTTTTTTTTTTTTTTTTTTTTTTTTCGGTGGGAAAATGCGTTACGCACTATCCCTGCGCCGTGGGGACGACGCAGGGGGTGTATGGGACTCTCATCCCCCCTTCCTTCCTTCCAATTGGGAAGGAAGAAAGGGGGGAGGCCTACCCATTAAAAACCCACCGGTATTCCCTCACCAGCCAAGTATGCGGATGCCATGGGAGCACTGGGAGACACCACAACATCCGCTGGCCGGCCCGGTCTAGCCGGGTCCTCCTCTCCGTGAGGGGGGAATCAGGAATACTCGATTCCCCCCTTACCCTTGTGGGTCGTTCTGGCTAGAAGGGGAGCCCCTATCCCCCACTAGCCGACTCCACTAGGGAAGAATGGCGGCGAATTGTCGCCGCCTCCTTCCCACCCGTCTGCGCCGGAGCGGGTGCGCGAGGGGATCGTTCTCGCGCTCCCGTTCCTTCACCTCCTTCTGCGAAATGACTTCTTCGCAGAAGGAGGCGACTGCCTCCCAGGAGCTCTCGCTCCTCAGCATGGCTTGCACGACGCTGGGGAGCGAGAGGTCGCCACCAATCGCCGCCACCAGAGTGCGGCGCTGCTGGACCCACGCGCTGCACACTTCGAGGGTGTGCTGTGCCGTGTCCTCATCGGCGCCGCACTCGTGGCACGACGCCGTCGCCTCCCTTCCGGCGACCTTGTGGAGATACCGTCCGAAGCAACCATGCCCGGACAGTACCTGCACAAGGCGGAAGGTCAGGGACCCGTGGTCCCTTCGGCACCAATCCTGGAGCACCGGGCGGATGGCTTCGATCGTGCGGAGGCCGTACTCAGCCTCCGCTAGCTCATCCGCCCAGCGCTCCAGCACCTCTTCCCTCTGGGCCTCTCGGGCCCGGGCCAGCTCCTCGGGAGCCAGGGATTCTCCACGTTCCCTGCGCTCCACTTTCGCCTTGTAGGCATCGGCGAGCATGGCCGCTTCAATCTCCCAGGGGGGAGACCCGGCCAAAGCTCCAGCCGCCGCCCAGCCCACAGTCCGGTAGGCCCGGGCCATCCTTACCGCCATCACCCTTTGAGGCTTGCGTAGCAACGCTTTGGTGGTGGCGGTAAGGGATTCTGCCCATATCGGTGCCCCGTATAGGGCCATGCTTCGAATGACCCCTGCAAACAGTCGTCTGCAGGGGGCATTCGGTCCGCCTACATTGGGCAGGAGCCGCCCCAATGCTCCCGCCGCGCCTACGAGTCGGGGAGCCAACCTGCGGAAGTGCTCCCCAAACTCCCATTTCCCGTCGAGGGTAAGGCCCAAATACTTGATGTGGGCCTTCACCTCGACGGCCTCCCCATCGAGGCGTAGGGTAGAGCCCCGTGGCACCCTCCACCTGGGCCCTCGGAAGCAGAGGGCTTCCGTTTTAGGGAGGGACACCCTGAGACCCAGCGCCTCTATGCGTCGGATCACCAGAGTCCGCAAGGACTGTGCCAAAGTCTGCCCCTTTTTCCGTCGCCTTTGGCTCCAACAGCGTCATCATGACCGCTGCTGAGCGAGGCGGACGGAGCTTGTTAGCTCCCTTCTTGCGGTTGCGTTTTTGCATGTCGACCTCCTTGTTCTTCACTTCCTTCGCTTTCCTCCGCCTTCTTCTCCTTTCCACCTTTGTCCACCCGTCAGGCTGTTCAGGTGGTGGGGGTGGTGGGGGCGGCGGAAGCGGTGGGGGCAGCGGGGGCGGTCGTTTGGTATTATCTGCCTTTTTTCCTTTCTTTGATTTCTTCCGTCTTGGACCAGCCGAGGCCTGGCCAGAAGCCGCATCCTCCGCAGCTTGACGGGCAGGCTTCTCCGGAAGGAGCCGGTCTTGTATGCCAGCCAGGTGGGCGTCCAGGTATGGACAGACTTGAGCCATGACGGCTCGGCAGAGTTTGTCCATGTCCATAGCTGATGGACTGGCCGAACCATGACCTTTCTCTCCTCTTCTTGGGGGGGGCTGCGCAGGGGGCAGCACCTCCCCGTCGTGTCCGGTAAGAGGGGGTTGCGGACTGCCCTGCTTCCGCATCCCCTCGAGGTCTCTTTTAAGGTCGGCCAGCTCCTTTCGGAGACTGGCCATCTCGGCTTGCAGCCGATTGTTGTCGGCCTGCAGCCGAGCCGTCTCCTCCGTGGCTGTGCGTTTGCTTAGTACCGTAAAGGCATCAGCAATCGCAGCAGCGGCATCTTTAAGGCATTTTATATAGCCACCTGATAGATTTTTGGAGGTGACCGCAACCTTGTTGATAATTGCCACGCTGTCGGCTACCTGCTGACCAAGGTCTTTATTAGCCGCGGTGTCCCCCTGGTCATTCCTTCCCGGAGAAGTGCCTCTCTGGTACCCTTGCCTGGTCGCGATTGTCATTTCCCGGACCTCCATTTCCGCCTTTAGCCGAAGTTCCTCCCTCAGGGCACGATTGTAGGCCTCCTTTGCCTTCGCCAGACCAGCGTATTTGCCTGTTGTAGGCGGGCGACCTCTACCTCTGTGCTGTGGTTTTGTTTGTCCCTCAGCTGAGAGCCCTGTTGACTCTTCGTCGCTTGAGCTGAGCACGGATGAAGCAGGGCGGAATCTCTTCCGCTTCTGCTTCACCCGCTCAGCTCCCTCTGGAATATTTTCCAGTTTGCTTCTACCAGAGGACTCACGGCCTCCGGTCCCCTGGGAAGCAAAGCTGATATCTGAGCTCGTGGTGGCCCTCAGTTCGGGCTCTTGGCCAAAGATGTTTGGCGATTTCTGCCTTATGAGGCGCACGCAGCAGTCCCGCAGTGGGACACTGAGCGGCCTCCGTTCGGCGATTTGTATCGCCGGAGAACTAATATCTAAACGTGGGCTTTGAGGGCCCACGAAGTGACTTTTGCCCCCCCCAGAATACGATGGGGCTGACTGCGGGATGTTAGCGGTGAGGGATTCTCCCCGAAGGGTACCCTCCTGGGGTAATACTCTTTTATCGTCACTCATGCCCTTACTATTAGGGGTAAGGCCCCTGCCCCTTTTAAAGAGGGAGCCGCTCTCCTCTTGTTTTAAGGGGTGAGTTCCCCTGTGTCGCAGTTACGCCAACCCGTTCACCATCGACGTGGTACTTCCGGCAAGCCGCTAATCCAGGCCGGACCCGTTCGATCCACAGGACCTACTTGTCTCCGGCCTGGTACTGGATACGCTGCAACCCGTATCCAGAACCGCAGTAAGGAGCGGTTATCCCCGGTTTTTATAGAGGTTTTCCTTCCTCGTGGTCCTCCCCTTGCAGGCGACGACCCTCACTCCCGGCGCCTACGGGCCGGGTTGCGAGTTCCCACAGCAGCTCACAGAAAGAGCCCTGCAGTAGGCCATCCTTACAGACGGCGCTCCTCCAGATCACGTCCGCATCCCAGTCTACTCTGCTAATCAGAGAGGTACCGGGAGCGGACCCACCGCCTCTGCTTCCCCGTTGTCCCCTGCTACAGGAGAGACAGGGAGCAGGAAAGTGGCGCACCCTTTCACTAGGGCGCGCCTGCCCCGCCTGGCCCAAAATGGGCTCCGCCGAGGCTGTGCCGCTCTTGGTCACCCTCGCCCTTCGAGCTATGCGACCCGAAGATCGAGGGCTCAAGCCCCCCCACCACGACAAGGTAGCGACACTCGGGGGGGAACCTAACCTAACCTAACCTAACCTTTTTTTTTTTTTTTTTTTTTTTTTTAACGGTAGGAAAATGCTTTACGCATACGACCGCGCTGTGGGGACAGCGCGGAAGTTATGTGGGACTCACCTCCCCCGTAACCTCCTTCCACTAGCGGAAGAAGGGGGTGGAGGCATACCCACTAAAAACCTACCGGTATTCCTTCTCCTGCCATTTGCGGATGCCATGGGAGCATTGAGTGACACCACGACATCCGCTGGCCGCCCCAGCCTATGCCGGGGCTTCCGCGCCAAGAGGGGGGGGACCAGGAATACTTAGTCCTCCCCCTAGACTCGTGGTCCATAACGGCCAGCAGGGGATCCCCATCCCCCGCCGACTGGCACCACTAGGGGCGGAGAGCAGCAAACTGCTGTCTTCTCCTCCCCATCCGTCTGCGCCGGAGCGGGTGCGCAAGGGGATCGTTCTCGCGCTCCCGCTCCCTCTCCTCCTTCTGCGACATCACGTCCTCGCAGAAGGTGGCTACGGCTTCCCAAGAACTCTCGCTTCTCAGCATGGCATTGACGACGCTGGGAAGCGAGAGATCGCCCCCAATCGTCGCCACCAGGGTGCGGCGCTGCGTAGTCCAGGCGGCGCACACCTCTAGGGTGTGCTGTGCCGTGTCTTCGTCAGCGCCGCACTCGTGGCATGACGCCGTCTCCTCCCTTCCGGCAACCCTGTGCAGATACCGCCCGAAGCAACCGTGCCCGGACAGTATCTGCACAAGGCGGAAAGTTAAGGAGCCATGCTCCCTTCCGACCCATTCCGCCAACACTGGTCGGATGGCTTGTGTTGTGCGGAGGCCATACTGCGCCTCCGCTAACACGCTTGACCACCGCACAATTACCTCGGCCTTTTGCAGCCCTCGAACCTAACCTAACCTAACCTAACCTAACCTAACCTAACCTTTTTTTTTTTTTTTTTTTTAACGATAGGAAATGCCTTACGCATACCCTCGCATCGTGGGGACGATGCGAGTGGTTATGTGGGACTCTCCTCTCCTCCCCCTTCCCGAGTGGAAGGAAGAAAAGAGGCCTACCCACTAAAACCTGTCGATGGTCCTCTTTGCTTTTGGCGGATGCCACGGGCGCACTTGACGTGTTTCAACCGCGACATCCGCAAGCTGGCCCCAGCTCTATAAGGCCGGGCATCATAGAGCCGGGGTCTCCGCGCCAAGAGGAAGGGGACCGACCATTGGTCCCCCCCCTTAGACGTGTGGGCTGTTAAGGCTGGCAGGAAATCCCCATTTCCCACCAGCTAGCACCACTACGGGGGGGCGAGGGCGGCGATATATTGCCGTCTTCTCCTCCCCGCTCGTCTGCGCCGGAGCGGGGGCGCCAGGGGGTCTTCCTCGCGCTCCCGCTCTCTCTCCTCCTTCTGCGAAATGACTGTTTCGCAGAAGGAGGCGACGGCCTCCCATGCTCTCTCACTTCCCAGCATGGCGTATACAACGCCGGGAAGCGAGAGGTCGCCGCCAATAGTCGCCACCAGGGTGCGGCGCTCGTCGGACCATGCAGGGCACACCTCTAAAGTGTGCTGTGCCGTATCCTCAACGGCGCCGCACTCGTGGCACGACGTCGTCTCCTCCCTTCCGATCCGACACAGGTATCGCCCGAAACATCCGTGTCCGGACAGCACCTGTGTGACTCGGAAGGTGAGAGACCCGTGGGTCCTCCCGCACCATTCCGGGAGCTGTGGGCGTATGGCCTCTACGTAGTCGGGTCATAAGTTCTGTCACTGATAAAACATGAAATAAAAACAACTAGTTAGTAATTAGTTTTATAATATATATACCAATCGAAAGGTGATAAATTTATCTTTCTGAAAGCTAAATATTTATTCAAAATGTCCTCCGTGACTCTCGATACATGCCCTCAACCTTCGCGGCCAGTCATCTATCGCTGCACGCACGACTTCTATGTCGATTTGTGCCGCTGCTTTGACGATGGATGCTTTCAGCGACTCCAAATTGCGGTGAGGTTTAGAGCATGCTTCCTGCTCTAGATGTTGCCATATTTTGTAATCGAGGGGGTTCAGGTCTGGGCTGGAGGAGGGCCAGTCCTGGTGCCGAATGAAGTCAATTTTACGGCTAGTGAGCCAGGCTTGCGTGCTCTTTGCTTTATGAGCCGGTGCTGAGTCTTGCTGGAATACCCAGTGTCTGTCTTGGAACATTGTACGTGAAAGAGGTTCTACAACGTTTGCTAGGATGGTATTTTGATATACATTGGCACTAATTTTCACACCTTTTTCACAGAAAAACACTTTAGTTAGGCCTGAATATGACACTCCCAGCCAAACCATGACTGATGACGGGTGGTGGCCACGTTGGACACGGGGGATACGCCTGCTCGCTTCTTCACTGTTAGTTGCGTAAATTTTATCATTTTGTTTATTGAAAGTTTCCTCCACAGTAAAAATCTTTTCGTCCGAAAATAGGATTTCGCGGTATTTTTTACCCGCGTACCGCTTTAACAGTATTCGGGATCTTTGAAGCCTAATTTTTTTTAAACGAGCATTAAGAAGATGCCCGGTTTTTTTCCGATAAGCCCGAAGTCCCAAGTCTTCATTTAGTACTCTTTTAATCGTGGGTCTGCTTATACCCATCTGAAGACTTAAAAGTTTTTGCTGGCGCACAGGATTTCTTCTTATTCGCTCCTTCACGGCTTTGATGACGGCTGTAGTCCGAACCGAGCGTGGTCGCCCACTTCTCTTTCTATCCTCGAAAGAAGCAACTTCTCGGTATCGCTTAATGGTACGATATACGAACCTAAGCTTGATTTTCAAATTTTGTAGAAGTTTGAAAATTTGGTTTGGTGCGTAACCACAGCGGTGTAATGCGATAACAGCGATACGGTCTTCCTTCTGCGTCCAATCCATGTTTGAAAATGGCGGGAATGTCAGATATTTTATTTTTTTTAATTCATAAAATATTCGAAAATGAAATGCGATACTTTTTTTTCCAGCCAGGATTCAAATTTTTAAATTCGAACCGTGTGACAGAACTTATGACCTGACTACGTATAGTGCGGGCGCCATATTCGGCATCCGCTAGGCCATCCACCCAGAGCTCCATGACTTCCTGGTTTCTCCTCTCCCGGGCGTGGGCGAGCTCCTCCGGGGCAAGTGAGTCGCCCCTGGCTCTCAGCTCGACCCGCGCCCGATATGCTTCAGCCAGAACTCCCGCCTCTATCTCCCAGGGGGGAGTTCCGGCCAAAACGCAGGCCGCTCCGTGGCCCACCGTGCGGTAGGCTCGGCATGCGCGCACCGCAATAATGCGTTGCGGCCTGCGGAGGAGGGCCCTGTTCGGCGCGTCGAGGGCTTCAGCCCATATCGGCGCACCATACAGGGCCATGCTCCGGAGCACCGTGGCAAAAAGCCGCCTACAGGGTGCACCCGGACCACCCAGGTTCGGGAGGAGCCTTGACAGCGACGCCGCCGCACCGACGAGGCGGGGGGTCAGCGTCCGGAAGTGATCGCCGAACCGCCACCCCCCGTCAAGGATAAGGCCCAGATACTTCATCTGGGCCCTAACCCCGACCACGTCCCCGTTGACCCGGAGAGTGGCCCCCGCCGGCACTCTCCACCTCGGCCCCTTGAAGCAAAGGGCCTCGGTTTTATTGAGTGCCACTCGGAGGCCCAGTGCCTCGATCCTCCGGGTCACCAGGGAGGCTCCGACCTCTGCTCTCCTCTTAAGGCCCCTCCAGGTGGTGTCCCGGACGGCCACTAGCGTGTCATCTGCATAGCAGAAGACCGCCATCCGGGGCAGCACCTCTCCTCGGATGGCCCAGTCAAAGCCGATGTTCCATAGCAGGGGCCCTAGAACGGACCCCTGGGGAACACCGCAGGCCATCCGCCTCTCCTGTCGTGCTCCTCCCCTCACCATGTAGGACACTACCCGTCCCTGCAGGTAGTGCCCTACAACTTTCCGGAGGTAGAGGGGCACTCCATGATATCGGAGTGCCTCCTCTATCACCTCGAAGGGGAGGGAGCCGAAGGCATTGGCGATATCCAACGATATCGCCATAGCCCCCTGACCCCTCCCAGCAGCTTCCTCCGTGAACCTCTTCAGGGCGGTCAGGGCGTCCAAGGTGGATCGCCCCGACCGGAACCCGAATTGGTTCTCGGAGAGGTCTGGCCCAACCCTTGCCAGATGCTGGGTGATGCGGGAAGCCACCACTCTTTCGAGTAGCTTCCCGGCCTCATCCAGCATTACCAGCGGCCGGTGTCCGGAAGGAGAGTCTGCGGGGCGCCCCTCCTTCCTTAGCAGCACCAGTCGCCCCTCCTTCCAAACACCGGGGAAGCGCCCCGCTGCCAGGCAGTCACTAAACAAGCAGCGGAGGCGGTCCCCAAGGTGCTTCAGGGCGATGGGGAGCATCCTGCCAGGCACCCCGTCCGGTCCCGGAGCCTTCCGGAGCCCCCTGAGCCGGCCAACTGCCCTGTCTAGCTCCTCCTCAGTAACCAGAGGAGCTTCGAGGACGGCGTCATCGTCCTCCTCGTCCTCTGGCGGAGCCATGCGCGGCGGGTCGAAAGGGGGGCTGTCCGGGAACAGCCCCTCGACCACTGCGCTGAGGACAGCCGGCTCCATCTCCTCGGTGGAAGGGGCCACCTTCATCTTGGCGCGCACCATGCGGTACGGGCGCCCCCATGGATCCGCATCGAGCGTCGCCAAGAACTCCGCATAAGCAGAGTCCCTGGCGGCCCCGATGGCGGCAGCGAATGCCTTCCTGGCTGAGCGCAGCTCCTCCTGCAGGCGCTCCAGCTCGCCTGCTGCCCGGCGCCGACGTCTTCGGCATCGGGTGAAGGCACGTCGGGCGGCGTCGCTGGCGGCACGCAGAACCGCAAGGTCCTGCGTCCACCAGTACACGCCTTCGCGGGGCGTGAAGCGTCGCGCCCTGGGCATCCCGGCGTCGCAGATGGCCGTCAGATCGCGGCGGAACCTGACGGCCCTCTCTTCGACCCCTACCATGGGAGGGGGGTCCACCGACCATGCGCGGATCACGGCAGCTTCCTCTGCGAGATCTGCATCGAGGCGTGAGAGCTGCCACCTCGGGAAGCTTTCCGTTCCTCGCCCGCTCGCCACCCGGACCTGCGGCCTGTGGGGTGCGTTGGAGACCCTGAACCGAATATACATGTGGTCGGACAGGGTCTCCACCTCCTCCAGGACGCGCCAACACGCTATGCGTGCTCCAATGGCAGGGGTGGCGAACGTTACGTCCACCACCGAACCCCCCTGCCCGCGCACGCACGTGTAGGCATTGCCTTGGTTCTCCGGGGCCAGGCCGATCATTGCGGCCCAGTCCCGGAGGAGCGCCCCTTTCACGTCAGTGATGGCGGACCCCCACTCCACGCACTTGGCGTTGAGGTCCCCCATCACGATAACCTGGGCCGGCAGTGCCCTCTGCACCACCGGTTCCAAGCCATCTAGGAACCTCTCAAACTCGAGGAGGCTCCTGTTTGGGGAGAAGTATACTCCTACGAGTACTACCCCTCCCCAATTTGCCGCCACGTAGCCTGCACCTCTCTCCCTGACAGTAAGGCGTTGGGGACCCGTTGACGGCACCACCATGCCGACCGAGCCTTCCGTGTCCCCAACCCAGTTTGGCTGGGGGGGGATCAGGTATGGCTCAGCCACAACCGCGACGCCAATCTTCCATTCCGCCAGAACCTGCATGAGCAGGTCCTGTGCGCGGGCGGAGTGGTTGGCGTTGGTCTGCAGGAACTCGGTATACAGGTGTCTGGACATTACGACACCTGCATAACGAGCTCCTCAGCCGCTTGGCGGCTCTGGGGCGGAGTTGGGGATGGCCTGTTCGGAGAGGCCTTACCCTTCACAGTGGGTGGTGTGCATTTAGCGCCCCCCATCACGTGCCCGTGTGGACGACTTGCCTTTGCGCATACCACGCATTTGGCAGGGGCCTTGCACGCGGCCGCCATGTGCCCCTCTTTGCCACAACGAAAGCAGAGTTTCCCGTTCTCTACCTCCGTCGGGCAGAGAGCTCGTGTATGGCCCAGCATCATGCACTTATAACAGCGCAGTGGCTGGGCCTTCACCGCCTTGATGGTGGCCATACACCATCCAATGGCCACCTTTCCTTTCTTTACGGCTGCCTTAGCGGCCGCCGCTGGGCACCTAATAAGAGCCGAGCTACCGCCCCAGAAACTAGGCCTGATAAGGCCCACCTTGACCATGCTGGGGGAACAGCCCCCAGCCGTCGCCACTTTGGCCGCCAGCTCCTCACGGCTCACCGACTCGTCCAGGCCGGTGACCCTAAGGTCAACCGATTTGGACGGGCGGGCAATGTCCGCCCAAGCCCCAATGACTTCGGTCAGCTTTGCGGCTAGGCGGTCAGCTGTTTCTTCTGGGGTCTCACCCCCCACTTCCATCAGTTTGGAGCCGGTCATACTTGTTCTTATTTTGACCGACTCCAAGCCAAAGTCGCTGAGCGCGATGGAGGCCCTAGCCTTAGCCAGGACCTCAGAATATTTGGCCTCAGTCTCCTTGCCTTCTGTGGTGGTGGTTGCCCCCTTCTTTAGGGTCACCACTATGGCCGCCGTATTGGGGGCCACGATCTTGATGGCCTTTGGGGGGGCCGCGGTACTTTGCCGGGCTGCGCCAGTTGGAGGGGGTTTTGTTTTGGGTCCCTTGCCCTTCCTCCTGGCTTTCCGGCCGACAACCTCGGTCCATGGGGTCCCATCTCCCAGCGCTTGGGGATCCTGCTTCTGCTGGCCCGTTTCGGTGTTGGGTGTGGGAGTCTTCTCTGTGTCGCCTCCTCTCCGTCCTCCCTTGAACTGAGGGGGGGGAGGACGAGGGGGAGGGGCAGCTGTGCTCGATTTGGAGCCCTTCTTGGGCCCTTGTTCAGGCGCTTTAGCCTTAGGCGGTTCGGGGGCCTGGGCTGATCCTGTATCCCCTCCCATGGCGCCGACCACCAGGCTAGACTGGCGTCTGGGGCGGGGCGGCGGCGGCTGCCGCTTGTCGGCACTGAGGGGTGGTCTGATCACCGGCTCTGGGGGGAGGCGCGTCTCTAGGTCTTGGAGGCGGGCGTTGACCATTCCACCTACTGACTGCAGGAGCTCGCGTCTCATCCCCTCCATGGCCTCCTTCAGCATCTCCTCCAAGCCAGGTTGTGGCTTTGGTGCAGCCTTCGGAGTCACAGCCGATCTCTTTTGTGACTCAGAGTAGGCCTCTTTAAAAGCGCGTAGCTCGGCGCGGACCAGCTCAAGCTCCCTCGCAAGCCGAGCATTATCCGCGCGGAGTCTGCGCTGTTCCTCCTCCGGGGTAATCGAGCGCAACCCCTCTACTGCGTCGACTACCCCCTGTGCGGCCTGATTTATCTGGCTCCACACCGTGCCTTTGATGTGGCCGCTCTTTTTAACCTCGCCACGGATTTTCGCCACATTCATTAGGGCCTCCGCGGCGAGGGCCTCCACAGTTGCGACTGGTGGGGAGCTATGGGCCTCGCCGTCCAGCAGCTCCCTTGTCCTAACTGGGCTCGCTATCTTCCGGTAGGATGGCCGGTAGATGGGGTCAGTGTCCTCTCCCTCGCTCTCCTCCCCCTCGGTGTTCATACCCAGCCCGGCCAGGCAATCCCTTGCCTCTTTGAGGAAGCTATAGGCACCCATAGGGCGCCTAATGCGACCCCTCGATGATGAAGAGGCCACCTTCTGGGCCACGGCTGGGTCTGCCTTTTCGGCGGACGATATCTTGAGGGGCCTCTTTTTTGCAAAGGCACCCAAGGGGAACCTTAGGGCAAGCCCCGGGACGGAGTGATCGGCGTCCTTGCACGGGTTCCGCAGGGGTCGCGCAACCGCCTCATCTTCGGCAATCGTCTCCGTGAGGTCAACCACAGAGCCCCGTAGTGACGCTCCCAGAGTTCTGCCAGCATTTGATTGGCGCCCAAAATCGTCCTCGTCGTCGTCAGACACGTCCGACATGTGGACCCCGCCCTCTTCTTCTGCCTCTCCTGCCACCTCCATATCTGGAATGGCTCTGCAGGCAGCATGTTCCCCTCCTTTCCCTCCCTTCCCAGGTATGCCTCTCAGCCTCTGTGGCTTAGGGAAGTCCAGGCGGTAGGGTCCAGTCTGGATTCGGGACCCACTCTCGGCGAGGGACCCTCTGCGAGAGGAGATCAGGATAGGGCTACCCCTCCCATCCCCGTCTTCCTCGTCACCTGGAGCAGCATCTCCCCGTGCTCTGTTTTTTGGCAGCTCCGTCTCCAGCGCCATGTTTCGGCTGGACGGCTGCCCTCTCTCCTTTTCCGAGTCCAACGTGTCTGTTAGACAGACCACGAGCCTCTCGGCCTCTTCCTCCGGCTGCGTCATCACAGGCATCACAGACGCCGCTGCCGTTGGAATGGAATTTGGGATTTGGTTTTTTTTTTTTATCATTGTCTTCCATTTTGTTCCCACGAGTATGGGCCGATGTGGTCCACTACCGGGTGACGCCCATTCCGGTAGTGCGGCTATTTACTGTGGAGGTCGCCTGGTATCCACAGGTACTATCGACTTCACTGTCGGGTGTTAAAGAGTGACCTTCTCGTGGGCCGGCCAATTAAGGCAAGCCCTCCGCTCCGCAGTATCCATAACGTACCCCATTAACGCCACGACTGGGGTCGTTGAAATGGATACGCGGGCTACGGAAGGAGAAGTGGCGTAGGCTTCTCCACAAGGCCTTCGATTAAGAAGGCTATTCCCCCCTCAAAGACAGCCGGAGCTGTTCCTCTCCTTTTAACCCACCCCCCCGTTTTGGGTGGCTATCCGACGCGCGCGCCCCCGAGGCAAACCCCGCCAGATCCCAACGCCAGGCGCTTTCGTGCATGACAATAGGACCCAGCAAAGGCAGTCGCAGAGGAGCGCGCGCCCGACAGTCACCCAAATTCCCAGTTCTCCCCCCCCAGTGTTTGGTTCGCGGGAGCTGCTTAGAGCCCCTACCCGCCGCTAGGCAGGCATTCCCCTATCCACCACCCGGGGACGCGCCACGTCGGAGTTCACCTCTCCGCCCACTTAGACAGCTAAGCAGGTCCGTGGAACCTTTTTTTTTTTTTTTTTTTTTTTTTTTTTTTTTTTCGGTGGGAAAATGCGTTACGCACTATCTCTGCGCCGTGGGGACGACGCAGGGGGTGCATGGGACTCTCATCCCCCCTTCCTTGCTTCCAATTGGGAAGGAAGAAAGGGGGGAGGCCTACCCATTAAAAACCCACCGGTATTCCCTCACCAGCCAAGTATGCGGATGCCATGGGAGCACTGGGAGACACCACAACATCCGCTGGCCGGCCCGGTCTAGCCGGGTCCTCCTCTCCGTGAAGGGGGGAATCAGGAATACTCGATTCCCCCCTTACCCTTGTGGGTCGTTCTGGCTAGAAGGGGAGCCCCTATCCCCCACTAGCCGACTCCACTAGGGAAGAATGGCGGCGAATTGTCGCCGCCTCCTTCCCACCCGTCTGCGCCGGAGCGGGTGCGCGAGGGGATCGTTCTCGCGCTCCCGTTCCTTCACCTCCTTCTGCGAAATGACTTCTTCGCAGAAGGAGGCGACTGCCTCCCAGGAGCTCTCGCTCCTCAGCATGGCTTGCACGACGCTGGGGAGCGAGAGGTCGCCACCGATCACCGCCACCAGAGTGCGGCGCTGCTGGGCCCACGCGCTGCACACTTCGAGGGTGTGCTGTGCCGTGTCCTCATCGGCGCCGCACTCGTGGCACGACGCCGTCGCCTCCCTTCCGGCGACCTTGTGGAGATACCGTCCGAAGCAACCATGCCCGGACAGTACCTGCACAAGGCGGAAGGTCAGGGACCCGTGGTCCCTTCGGCACCAATCCTGGAGCACCGGGCGGATGGCTTCGATCGTGCGGAGGCCGTACTCAGCCTCCGCTAGTTCATCCGCCCAGCGCTCCAGCACCTCTTCCCTCTGGGCCTCTCGGGCCCGGGCCAGCTCCTCGGGAGCCAGGGATTCTCCACGTTCCCTGCGCTCCACTTTCGCCTTGTAGGCATCGGCGAGCATGGCCGCTTCAATCTCCCAGGGGGGAGACCCGGCCAAAGCTCCAGCCGCCGCCCAGCCCACAGTCCGGTAGGCCCGGGCCATCCTTACCGCCATCACCCTTTGAGGCTTGCGTAGCAACGCTTTGGTGGTGGCGGTAAGGGATTCTGCCCATATCGGTGCCCCGTATAGGGCCATGCTTCGAATGACCCCTGCAAACAGTCGTCTACAGGGGGCATTCGGTCCGCCTACATTGGGCAGGAGCCGCCCCAATGCTCCCGCCGCGCCTACGAGTCGGGGAGCCAACCTGCGGAAGTGCTCCCCAAACTCCCATTTCCCGTCGAGGGTAAGGCCCAGATACTTGATGTGGGCCTTCACCTCGACGGCCTCCCCATCGAGGCGTAGGGTAGAGCCCCGTGGTCCGTGGAACCTAACCTAACCTTTTTTTTTTTTTTTAACGACAGGAAATGCCTTACGCATACCCTCGCATCGTGGGGACGATGCGAGTGGTTATGTGGGACTCTCCTCTCCTCCCCCTTCCCGAGTGGAAGGAAGAAAAGAGGCCTACCCACTAAAACCTGTCGATGGTCCTCTTTGCTTTTGGCGGATGCCACGGGCGCACTTGACGTGTTTCAACCGCGACATCCGCAAGCTGGCCCCAGCTCTACAAGGCTGGGCATCATAGAGCCGGGGTCTCCGCGCCAAGAGGAAGGGGACCGACCATTGGTCCCCCCCCTTAGACGTGTGGGCTGTTAAGGCTGGCAGGAAATCCCCATTTCCCACCAGCTAGCACCACTACGGGGGGGCGAGGGCGGCGATATATTGCCGTCTTCTCCTCCCCGCTCGTCTGCGCCGGAGCGGGGGCGCCAGGGGGTCTTCCTCGCGCTCCCGCTCTCTCTCCTCCTTCTGCGAAATGACTGTTTCGCAGAAGGAGGCGACGGCCTCCCATGCTCTCTCACTTCCCAGCATGGCGTATACAACGCCGGGAAGCGAGAGGTCGCCGCCAATAGTCGCCACCAGGGTGCGGCGCTCGTCGGACCATGCAGGGCACACCTCTAAAGTGTGCTGTGCCGTATCCTCAACGGCGCCGCACTCGTGGCACGACGCCGTCTCCTCCCTTCCGATCCGACACAGGTATCGCCCGAAACATCCGTGTCCGGACAGCACCTGTGTGACTCGGAAGGTGAGAGACCCGTGGGTCCTCCCGCACCATTCCGGGAGCTGTGGGCGTATGGCCTCTATAGTGCGGGCGCCATATTCGGCATCCGCTAGGCCATCCACCCAGAGCTCCATGACTTCCTGGTTTCTCCTCTCCCGGGCGTGGGCGAGCTCCTCCGGGGCAAGTGAGTCGCCCCTGGCTCTCAGCTCGACCCGCGCCCGATATGCTTCAGCCAGAACTCCCGCCTCTATCTCCCAGGGGGGAGTTCCGGCCAAAACGCAGGCCGCTCCGTGGCCCACCGTGCGGTAGGCTCGGCATGCGCGCACCGCAATAATGCGTTGCGGCCTGCGGAGGAGGGCCCTGTTCGGCGCGTCGAGGGCTTCAGCCCATATCGGCGCACCATACAGGGCCATGCTCCGGAGCACCGTGGCAAAAAGCCGCCTACAGGGTGCACCCGGACCACCCAGGTTCGGGAGGAGCCTTGACAGCGACGCCGCCGCACCGACGAGGCGGGGGGTCAGCGTCCGGAAGTGATCGCCGAACCGCCACCCCCCGTCAAGGATAAGGCCCAGATACTTCATCTGGGCCCTAACCCCGACCACGTCCCCGTTGACCCGGAGAGTGGCCCCCGCCGGCACTCTCCACCTCGGCCCCTTGAAGCAAAGGGCCTCGGTTTTATTGAGTGCCACTCGGAGGCCCAGTGCCTCGATCCTCCGGGTCACCAGGGAGGCTCCGACCTCTGCTCTCCTCTTAAGGCCCCTCCAGGTGGTGTCCCGGACGGCCACTAGCGTGTCATCTGCATAGCAGAAGACCGCCATCCGGGGCAGCACCTCTCCTCGGATGGCCCAGTCAAAGCCGATGTTCCATAGCAGGGGCCCTAGAACGGACCCCTGGGGAACACCGCAGGCCATCCGCCTCTCCTGTCGTGCTCCTCCCCTCACCATGTAGGACACTACCCGTCCCTGCAGGTAGTGCCCTACAACTTTCCGGAGGTAGAGGGGCACTCCATGATATCGGAGTGCCTCCTCTATCACCTCGAAGGGGAGGGAGCCGAAGGCATTGGCGATATCCAACGATATCGCCATAGCCCCCTGACCCCTCCCAGCAGCTTCCTCCGTGAACCTCTTCAGGGCGGTCAGGGCGTCCAAGGTGGATCGCCCCGACCGGAACCCGAATTGGTTCTCGGAGAGGTCTGGCCCAACCCTTGCCAGATGCTGGGTGATGCGGGAAGCCACCACTCTTTCGAGTAGCTTCCCGGCCTCATCCAGCATTACCAGCGGCCGGTGTCCGGAAGGAGAGTCTGCGGGGCGCCCCTCCTTCCTTAGCAGCACCAGTCGCCCCTCCTTCCAAACACCGGGGAAGCGCCCCGCTGCCAGGCAGTCACTAAACAAGCAGCGGAGGCGGTCCCCAAGGTGCTTCAGGGCGATGGGGAGCATCCTGCCAGGCACCCCGTCCGGTCCCGGAGCCTTCCGGAGCCCCCTGAGCCGGCCAACTGCCCTGTCTAGCTCCTCCTCAGTAACCAGAGGAGCTTCGAGGACGGCGTCATCGTCCTCCTCGTCCTCTGGCGGAGCCATGCGCGGCGGGTCGAAAGGGGGGCTGTCCGGGAACAGCCCCTCGACCACTGCGCTGAGGACAGCCGGCTCCATCTCCTCGGTGGAAGGGGCCACCTTCATCTTGGCGCGCACCATGCGGTACGGGCGCCCCCATGGATCCGCATCGAGCGTCGCCAAGAACTCCGCATAAGCAGAGTCCTTGGCGGCCCCGATGGCGGCAGCGAATGCCTTCCTGGCTGAGCGCAGCTCCTCCTGCAGGCGCTCCAGCTCGCCTGCTGCCCGGCGCCGACGTCTTCGGCATCGGGTGAAGGCACGTCGGGCGGCGTCGCTGGCGGCACGCAGAACCGCAAGGTCCTGCGTCCACCAGTACACGCCTTCGCGGGGCGTGAAGCGTCGCGCCCTGGGCATCCCGGCGTCGCAGATGGCCGTCAGATCGCGGCGCAACCTGACGGCCCTCTCTTCGACCCCTACCATGGGAGGGGGGTCCACCGACCATGCGCGGATCACGGCAGCTTCCTCTGCGAGATCTGCATCGAGGCGTGAGAGCTGCCACCTCGGGAAGCTTTCCGTTCCTCGCCCGCTCGCCACCCGGACCTGCGGCCTGTGGGGTGCGTTGGAGACCCTGAACCGAATATACATGTGGTCGGACAGGGTCTCCACCTCCTCCAGGACGCGCCAACACGCTATGCGTGCTCCAATGGCAGGGGTGGCGAACGTTACGTCCACCACCGAACCCCCCTGCCCGCGCACGCACGTGTAGGCATTGCCTTGGTTCTCCGGGGCCAGGCCGATCATTGCGGCCCAGTCCCGGAGGAGCGCCCCTTTCACGTCAGTGATGGCGGACCCCCACTCCACGCACTTGGCGTTGAGGTCCCCCATCACGATAACCTGGGCCGGCAGTGCCCTCTGCACCACCGGTTCCAAGCCATCTAGGAACCTCTCAAACTCGAGGAGGCTCCTGTTTGGGGAGAAGTATACTCCTACGAGTACTACCCCTCCCCAATTTGCCGCCACGTAGCCTGCACCTCTCTCCCTGACAGTAAGGCGTTGGGGACCCGTTGACGGCACCACCATGCCGACCGAGCCTTCCGTGTCCCCAACCCAGTTTGGCTGGGGGGGGATCAGGTATGGCTCAGCCACAACCGCGACGCCAATCTTCCATTCCGCCAGAACCTGCATGAGCAGGTCCTGTGCGCGGGCGGAGTGGTTGGCGTTGGTCTGCAGGAACTCGGTATACAGGTGTCTGGACATTACGACACCTGCATAACGAGCTCCTCAGCCGCTTGGCGGCTCTGGGGCGGAATTGGGGATGGCCTGTTCGGAGAGGCCTTACCCTTCACAGTGGGTGGTGTGCATTTAGCGCCCCCCATCACGTGCCCGTGTGGACGACTTGCCTTTGCGCATACCACGCATTTGGCAGGGGCCTTGCACGCGGCCGCCATGTGCCCCTCTTTGCCACAACGGAAGCAGAGTTTCCCGTTCTCTACCTCCGTCGGGCAGAGAGCTCGTGTATGGCCCAGCATCATGCACTTATAACAGCGCAGTGGCTGGGCCTTCACCGCCTTGATGGTGGCCATACACCATCCAATGGCCACCTTTCCTTTCTTTACGGCTGCCTTAGCGGCCGCCGCTGGGCACCTAATAAGAGCCGAGCTACCGCCCCAGAAACTAGGCCTGATAAGGCCCACCTTGACCATGCTGGGGGAACAGCCCCCAGCCGTCGCCACTTTGGCCGCCAGCTCCTCACGGCTCACCGACTCGTCCAGGCCGGTGACCCTAAGGTCAACCGATTTGGACGGGCGGGCAATGTCCGCCCAAGCCCCAATGACTTCGGTCATTTTTGCGGCTAGGCGGTCAGCTGTTTCTTCTGGGGTCTCACCCCCCACTTCCATCAGTTTGGAGCCGGTCATACTTGTTCTTATTTTGACCGACTCCAAGCCAAAGTCGCTGAGCGCGATGGAGGCCCTAGCCTTAGCCAGGACCTCAGAATATTTGGCCTCAGTCTCCTTGCCTTCTGTGGTGGTGGTTGCCCCTTCTTTAGGGTCACCATTATGGCCGCCGTATTGGGGGCCACGATCTTGATGGCCTTTGGGGGGGCCGCGGTACTTTGCCGGGCTGCGCCAGTTGGAGGGGGTTTTGTTTTGGGTCCCTTGCCCTTCCTCCTGGCTTTCCGGCCGACAACCTCGGTCCATGGGGTCCCATCTCCCAGCGCTTGGGGATCCTGCTTCTGCTGGCCCGTTTCGGTGTTGGGTGTGGGAGTCTTCTCTGTGTCACCTCCTCTCCGTCCTCCCTTGAACTGAGGGGGGGGAGGACGAGGGGGAGGGGCAGCTGTGCTCGATTTGGAGCCCTTCTTGGGCCCTTGTTCAGGCGCTTTAGCCTTAGGCGGTTCGGGGGCCTGGGCTGATCCTGTATCCCCTCCCATGGCGCCGACCACCAGGCCAGACTGGCGTCTGGGGCGGGGCGGCGGCGGCTGCCGCTTGTCGGCACTGAGGGGTGGTCTGATCACCGGCTCTGGGGGGAGGCGCGTCTCTAGGTCTTGGAGGCGGGCGTTGACCATTCCGCCTACTGACTGCAGGAGCTCGCGTCTCATCCCCTCCATGGCCTCCTTCAGTATCTCCTCCAAGCCAGGTTGTGGCTTTGGTGCAGCCTTCGGAGTCACAGCCGATCTCTTCTGTGACTCAGAGTAGGCCTCCTTAAAAGCGCGCAGCTCGGCGCGGACCAGCTCAAGCTCCCTCGCAAGCCGAGCATTATCCGCGCGGAGTCTGCGCTGTTCCTCCTCCGGGGTAATCGAGCGCAACCCCTCTACTGCGTCGACTACCCCCTGTGCGGCCTGATTTATCTGGCTCCACACCGTGCCTTTGATGTGGCCGCTCTTTTTAACCTCGCCACGGATTTTCGCCACATTCATTAGGGCCTCCGCGGCGAGGGCCTCCACAGTTGCGACTGGTGGGGAGCTATGGGCCTCGCCGTCCAGCAGCTCCCTTGTCCTAACTGGGCTCGCCATCTTCCGGTAGGATGGCCGGTAGATGGGGTCAGTGTCCTCTCCCTCGCTCTCCTCCCCCTCGGTGTTCATACCCAGCCCGGCCAGGCAATCCCTTGCCTCTTTGAGGAAGCTATAGGCACCCATAGGGCGCCTAATGCGACCCCTCGATGATGAAGAGGCCACCTTCTGGGCCACGGCTGGGTCTGCCTTTTCGGCGGACGTTATCTTGAGGGGCCTCTTTTTTGCAAAGGCACCCAAGGGGAACCTTAGGGCAAGCCCCGGGACGGAGTGATCGGCGTCCTTGCACGGGTTCCGCAGGGGTCGCGCAACCGCCTCATCTTCGGCAATCGTCTCCGTGAGGTCAACCACAGAGCCCCGTAGTGACGCTCCCAGAGTTTTGCCAGCATTTGATTGGCGCCCAAAATCGTCCTCGTCGCCGTCAGACACGTCCGACATGTGGACCCCGCCCTCTTCTTCTGCCTCTCCTGCCACCTCCATATCTGGAATGGCTCTGCAGGCAGCATGTTCCCCTCCTTTCCCTCCCTTCCCAGGTATGCCTCTCAGCCTCTGAGGCTTAGGGAAGTCCAGGCGGTAGGGTCCAGTCTGGATTCGGGACCCACTCTCGGCGAGGGACCCTCTACGTGAGGAGATCAGGATAGGGCTACCCCTCCCATCCCCGTCTTCCTCGTCACCTGGAGCAGCATCTCTCCGTGCTCTGTTTTTTGGCAGCTCCGTCTCCAGCGCCATGTTTCGGCTGGACGGCTGCCCTCTCTCCTTTTCCGAGTCCAACGTGTCTGTTAGACAGACCACGAGCCTCTCGGCCTCTTCCTCCGGCTGCGTCATCACAGGCATCACAGACGCCGCTGCCGTTGGAATGGAATTTGGGATTTGGTTTTTTTTATCATTGTCTTCCATTTTGTTCCCACGAGTATGGGCCGATGTGGTCCACTACCGGGTGACGCCCATTCCGGTAGTGCGGCTATTTACTGTGGAGGTCGCCTGGTATCCACAGGTACTATCGACTTCACTGTCGGGTGTTAAAGAGTGACCTTCTCGTGGGCCGGCCAATTAAGGCAAGCCCTCCGCTCCGCAGTATCCATAACGTACCCCATTAACGCCACGACTGGGGTCGTTGAAATGGATACGCGGGCTACGGAAGGAGAAGTGGCGTAGGCTTCTCCACAAGGCCTTCGATTAAGAAGGCTATTCCCCCCTCACAGACAGCCGGAGCTGTTCCTCTCCTTTTAACCCACCCCCCCCGTTTTGGGTGGCTATCCGACGCGCGCGCCCCCAAGGCAAACCCCGCCAGATCCCAACGCCAGGCGCTTCCGTGCCTGACAATGGGACCCAGCAAAGGCAGTCGCAGAGGAGCGCGCGCCCGACAGTCACCCAAATTCCCAGTTCTCCCCCCCCAGTGTTTGGTTCGCGGGAGCTGCTAAGAGCCCCTACCCGCCGCTAGGCAGGCATTCCCCTATCCACCACCCGGGGACGCGCCACGTCGGAGTTCACCTCTCCGCCCACTTAGACAGCTAAGCAGGTCCGTGGAACCTAACCTAACCTAACCTAACCTAACCTAACCTAACTTTTTCTTACCTCACTTCTTGGAACCTAATTTGTTTAAACCTAACTTGTTTTAACCGACATTTCCAGAAGAGAAAAAAAAAAAAAAAAAAAAAAAAAAAAAAAAAAAAAATCATACTTCTTGACAACCGTCTAAAGGTTTTTTTAATAAGGCTGCTAGAACCTACCTTTCCCAAACCTCACTTGTTCGAACCTAACTTTTTTTTTTTTTTTTTTTTTTTTTTTTTTTTTTTTTTTTTTTTTTTTTTTTTTTTTTTTTTTGTTGATCAACGGTTCAATCATTACTTACTAGTGACCAAAATCTCTTTCAAAACTGAACAGTAGACATGGAATCGCTGCCAGTCCTTTTGGCATTCATTTTGCTACCTATCTGTACCTACGGTTTAATAACACACTCGTGTTCTACTTTGAAATGCGTCACAGCATTCACCTCACAGCATTGTTGCACTAATATAAACCAATCTTAAAATTAATTTCATTATTTTTTTTATTTTTTGCACACTAAACTGACCCACGGTTTGCCTAAGCCACGTGTATTGTATTGTAAATTTAAACAGTAGCAGCTCACTCTTTTTCGAGATATACTTCAACCCGTGTTTTTCGGCGCACGCCTTGCAAACAGCCACCAGCTTGCTCAAACCACCGATTGTGGGCCCCAGCAGCAGCATGTCATCGGCGTAACTTGGATTGCTTAAGCGGTTACGTAGCATAACATCTAAAATCAAATGTGGCATACGCCATCTACGTGACATCCAACATAGGTTCTACTGAGCTCCACAATCAGTTGGTTGACATAAAGTCTAGAAGGTGTTAAGCCCCCCTGCCTCACTCATTTTGGATGGCTGTTGTTCCATTTATGCTGATTGGTATATACCAGTCTATTTATTTTTATCAGAGTGATAAGCCGCTAATTTATCCGTAAACTGGTCCTGTTGCTTAGTCCACCATTTTAATTTAGATTTGAACATTGTACGTTTACTTTTTTTATTTTGAAACAAAGGGCCGCTGTCAGCTTTACCAAATGAAATCCATGCTTGAAAAGCACACCTGGCCTGCGCATGAGCGTCCTTCACACACTTGTTCCAACCCCTGGCGCCCCGAGCGAGCTGTGGTATTAGAACGTGGTACTGTGTTTTTACCGTAAATGGCCCCCTCGCGCAACAAAAACCAATGCAATGCAATTTTCGAATTCATTTCTTTGATTAAAGCTTTCAGTGATGTGATGAATCACGACACAAACTATAAGTGCGCAGGAAGTGAACTCCGATAAAAAATCAATATATCGACACGCCCTAAGAAAAAGTGTGTATCTGCCCGATACTTAGTTATGCGACTATTGCATTTTCGTACTCTACGGTATCGACTTTATCATTTACATTAATAAAAACAACAAAAAAGTGGTTAGAACATATTTTTTCCCAAACGTATAACTAACTATTTGCATAAATTGCTAAAAAAAATCCAGAGCAAAACTTAATATTTGCCTCTTATTCAATATTACGCGGGAACGCACCGAGCGTAACACGTGTGCATTTGCCATATACAGATGACTTAATATTAAGGCAGTCATTAAGATAAACGTGTATCTACCACTACCAGTCTTTATCTTTAGAAAGGCTGTACAATATCTGTCACTTGACTAATCTAGTGTAAAATATGTAACTCATAATATATGTCTATCTGGCATAAACAGTTTCGTCGAAGTTAAATATACGTATAACAAGTATGTATCTGCCACTTACACGTCGGAAATAACGTGAAAATAACAACATATTATCACGTAAAAGTGTATAACTGTCATAATTAAGAAACTAACGTATTTAAAAATCTATAAAAAATCATAAAAATACATTGTTACAATATTGTACTCCATGCCAAATTTCAATCTTCTGGCATATAAAGTTACCACGCAATTGCGATTTTAAATTTATAGAAACTTTAAAACGCTCTCCTGTAAAATTTGGTTTTTGTAGATACACACTTTTTCTTAGGGTGTGTCGATATTATGAACTTATTATGAAATGAACATGCGAGTATGGGAGGTTCCCTTAAAAAAATATTTTATTCTGGTGTTAGTTTTTTTTTGTTATAACTAACTTTGACTATTTCTTTGATTTTGAAAATTTCAATAGTCTAGCAATTACGGTTCATGAGAAACAGCTTGGTGACAGACGGACGAACAGACAGCGAAGTCTTAGTAATAGGGATTCCTTTTTTAGCCTTCGAAAGAAAGAAATAAACAAAACTTTAATTTAGTGAATTTTAGTAGGCAATAGGTTTTAATTACTTTCTTTTTCACATTTATTTCCATAAATAAATTTACTAAATAGAAAGTACTGTTTGAACTGAAAAAAAAAACTTACTTTATCAAGCCTAACTTTTTCGAACTGATTTTGGATTGTCCCAACTTCTTCGAAACTAAATTCTTCGAAATTATATTTTATAACAGTCAATCATCCCAGCTTATGTTTATACGTCCCACTGCTGGGCACAGTCCTCTCTGTATGAGAGAACGGGCCGTAATTCCTTCACACACACCATTGATTTACTTCTCAGGCCCATGCAGGTTTCCTCGCGATGTTTTCCTTCAACGCAAAGCTCATGGTAAAATTCAAATGTAATTTCACAAATGAATTTAGAGAAGTGCGAGCCGGGACTTGAACCCATGATCCATTGCTTGAGAGGGCACAGGTCAAAGCACTAGGCCACAAGGACTTTTTTTAACCGACTGAAAGGAGAGGTATTGTTTCAAATGTAGCTTTTCAAATCTGGCTTTCATGAACCTAATTAATTAAGGCTAACTTATAAAAAAGATATTTTTTTTAACATTATAACTTCGAAAAATACAATACAAGTGGCTCAGGCAAACCGTAGGTCAGTTTGACGCACAAAAACAAACTCATTTCAGGATTTCGTAGTCCTACAAGGAACCCTTACAGTTTTACCATATCCGTCAGTCAGTCCATCCGTCTGTCCGGTCGTGGCTTAACTTAGAGACTGCCCTACACGGGAAATGGTATATATATTGCCAAGACACTCGCTGGCCGTTCGTCAGTCTGTTACCAGGCTGTATCTTATGAACCGTGATGACTAGACAGTTGAAATTTTCACAGATTATGTATAACTGTGGCTGTTATATATAAAAAAACCAGGATAAAATAAATATTTAAGGGGACCTCCCTAACAAACGTGTTTTTATAATAATTATTTGAATCTGGAATTGGATAGTGTAGGGGTAGACGAGTTCTTGAGTGGAGACCACGGATCGACAAACGTAGCGTAGGACGCCCTCAGATTCGGTCTTCGCAGGGTGGCTGGCAAGAGCTGGATGAGAGTGGCCGAGGATCGTGCTCAGTGGCGTGCCATGGGAGAGGCCTATGTCCAGCAGTGGACGAACATAGGCTGATGATCATGATTAGGGGTCGCTTTGTTTGTAATTGTAAGATGTCCGGTTAACCTAATGACTCTTTTAATATAACAGTATAACGATTACAGCTAGTGTAGCGAGGCCAGTACTTTTCACGGTAATTTTAAGTGTCGGTATTAGTTTTAAGATTGGTTTATATTGGTGCAATAATGCTGTGTAGTGAATGCTGTGACGCGTATCAAAGTAGGACGCGAGTTAAGGTTAATTTGTTCAAAAGAAAAGAAAATCAAAAAGGTTTGGAAGAGGTGGGTTCTAGGAATGTAGGTTCAAATAAGTTAGGTTTTAAAAAGTTAGGTTTCAAGAAGTGAGGTTTGAAAAAGGAAGGTTCTGGGAATGTAGGTTCAAAGAGGTTAGGTTTTACAAAGTTAGATTCCAAGAAGTGAGGTTTTAAAAAGTTAGGTTCTAGGAATGTAGGTCCAAAGAAGTTAGGTTTTAAAAAGTTAGGTTCCAAGAAGTGAGGTTTGAAAAAGTTAGGTTCCTTCTTGAAATGTTTGTTCAAAGAAGTTAGGTTTCAAGAAGTGAGGTTTGAAAAAGGAAGGTTCTGGGAATGTAGGTTCAAAGAAGTTAGGTTTTACAAAGTTAGGTTCCAAGAAGTGAGGTTTGAAAAAGTTAGGTTCTAGGAATGTCGGTTCAAAGAAGTTAGGTTTCATGAAGTTAGGTTTTCGAAGTGCGGTTTGAAAAAGTTAGGTTTTAGGAATGAAGGTTCAATGAAGTTAGGTTTCAAAATGTTGGGTTCTAAAAAGTGAGGTTTGAAAAGTGTGGTAGGTTCTAGGAATATAGGTTTAAAAAAGTTTTGTTTCAAAAAATTACGTTTTAGGTATGTTAGTTCCAAGTTAGGTCTCAAAAATTAGGGTTCCACGATATTAGGTTTGAATTTTTTTTATTTGGTTGTGTTTGTTTTTTAAAGTTGATGTTAAAGTTAATTTTTGTTAAGATTTCTTCATATTTATTTGATATTTTGCGTAACTTAATACAGGTTTGTCATGATTGCTTAATGCGATATAAAATTAAAAAAAAAAACTAATTATGTAATTTTGGTACTAAAATCGAATAATTTCAGTGTTTTATCATCAGGGCTATCATCCTGACACACTCAGAATTCGAAAAACGCGCAAAAAAATCGCCCCCCACACCCACCCATCAGAGGCTCGCTTGGCTACATTACCTCGGTCCGTAGGTATTTAACATGTTTTTCGTAAGTAACGGCCGAATCTTTCGGTTTTTGAGACCCAGTAAATTTTTATAAGATGACGGTATTTATTCTGCACATTTTAATACCTTTTTGACTCACCTCACTCGTCTCTATCTTTACTTATTGATGTTTTAATCTCATTTTGACCCGAAAATTGATCTAAAATAAGGATAACTCTGTTTTTATTGCCCTTCTTGATCTTCTAGGGTCAATTCAAGCAAACTATAAATACCACTCACATTTATCATTACTTTACAAGTATTTTCGGCCATATAGAACGTTTTAATGCAAAATAAACCTATTAATTATTAACTAATTCTTAATTATTTTAACATTTATTGAAAAAACTATAAGCTATGAAGTATTACGTAGTTCGTAAGAGTTAAATGCATTTCTCACAGTCCAGTTCTTTATTCTGCCCCGGTACCGTGCCACATTGAGTTAGATATTTCATTGATTTAATTGCTCGTATGGTGTTTGCAGGTGTCAAATTTTGAATTTAAATTAAAGCTGATTAGGTACTGATCAGATTTAGTTTAAGTTCGTCGTCTAGATAAACCACCTGTAAAGTTTGTTTCTTATGCATATTCATGTATATTACGACTAATTCCTTAATTAACTTGCTTATAATTAGCTTCAATTGTTAATAATCATCTATCCATGTAACTTTATACATATGCTACGGAATCATCGAACTTCATTTTCTTTTAATTTTTATTGTAGTATTGACATAAAATGTGGCTATTATTAGTAGTTTTGATGACAATACTTCGTGCTGACCTGATGATGGAGACGGCCACTAGATACTGGAATTCTAACACAGGACAACATACAAATAACATAGCAGCCTTTGGGGTTGTTAGAATGGTCTTAGGATTTTCCTACTACAACTCAGAATGATATCTAGGGTCTGATGATCGAGTGGTCAGGCAGAAATACTAATAGACAATAGTGCAGTCAGCGGCTGGGCGGGTGGCTGAGATATTTTATGATGTTTTTAAAAGATAGGAAAAGTTAGTTTATAACCAGGATTAAAACAAAGAATACTAGTATCCCGATATTTCAACAGGATTCCTATCCTGTAAAATCTCGTAAATTATAATCGTGACTGTATTTGGTTACGGCCCGTTTAGATGATTGCTGCTGATCATTGATTGGTTCAAATATTACTTTGCGAAGGTCCACACAGTTAACTACTTGCCTATAACATTTAGGGGTTGTTAAACCATCCATTGATTAGTGTTAACTGGATGGTCAAATGTGATGTCGTCTCTATTTGTTTTATTTGAATAGACGGAAGCGGCATCACATTTAACCGTCAGTTAACATTAATCAATGGACGGTGAAACCCTTAACCTCGCTTCTCCATCATTACTACACGAGCCAATTTCGTGAGGTGAACAATATTGTAGTTCATTGCTGGTGCTGTGTATTACGTTTCGAAGTCGGGAGTCGCGAACTTTAGTCATTAGGAAAGTTATGAAAATTGTCGAAGTTACATTGCTTGGTATTATCATTTTATTTATTCATTTATAAGTTATGTTCATTACATTAGGTGAAATATTATTAAAGTACGTGACACCCTGATAGAGTATTTTAAATAATGCTAATCGGTTTTCTAGAGCTATTGTTTAGTCGTTGCGGGCCGCCGAGTTACCGGTGTGCGAGGGGGTAGTGTCTCTATCCGTGTAGTGCACGTGCGTGCAGGTGCTCTGTAATGGTGGTACTGCCGCAGCGGGGCGGTGCCAGCGGCGGGCAGCCAGCCAGCAGCTTCCTACGTTGGAAACGATTCACTGAGGTCCTCGGGTACATTACCGCGTATCACGCAAACAATCAGTGTGGGGCAATAAAACATGTTGTTTATAAACAATCGATTTATTTTTCGTTTCTATCAAAAGAAATTCGACTCATTTTCGATCACGTTATTTCGTCGTATAAACTAATATAATTATGTGTGGTATGTACAGCGGCGGCCCCCGGGGCGCCTACCGCGGCGGCGGCGGCGGCGGCGGGCGCGGCTTGGCCGTGGCGTAGGCGATCTCGGAGAGGCGCACGTCGATGGGCGCGCGCTCGTCGTACAGCGTCGGCGCCTGCAGGATGATGCCGGCCGAGCCCACCAGCACGGCCAGCGTGAAGATCCACAGGAACAGCCGGTCCAGCACCATCGCCACGTACTTCCAGTCCTCCTTGACCTGCAACAGCGGGCCGGTGAGCGTTGGCCGGGCGGCGGGCGGGGCGGGGTGCGGTCGCGGGCACTCACCCGCGTAGACTCCTCCTCCTTGCGCGTCTGGTCGGCGATGTAGTTGATGCCGTCGATGGCCTTGTGCAGCTCGGGGCAGCGGTGCCAGCGCCGCAGCGCGTCGCACAGCGCCGGCGCGTCGTGCAGGCGGCAGGCGGCGGCCGGCGCCGGCGAGCCGCCGTCCTCCGGCGCCGCGCCCTCCCACTGCAGCACTTCCGCCGCGCCGTCCAGCCCCGCGCTGCAACCAACACGCGCTCGTCAGCCCGCGGGGCGCTCCACGCGATCGGTGCCGCGCGGCGGACACTCACAAGCGGCTCCGGTGCGGGTCGGGCCGGTAGTGCGGCCGGCGCATCACCAGCAGGCGCGGCAGCACGTGGATGAACACGCGGCGCACCCACGGCGCCATCGTGTGCGTCTGCGGCGACCGGAAGTGCACGTTCAGCACCACCACCGTCACGCAGATGCTGCGGACAGGGGGCGCCGGTCAGTACGAGGGGAACGGGGCGTGGGCGCGGGGGGAGGGGGGGACACGGCCGCCTCACCTGAACGTGTCCAGGATCATGGTGAACAGCACGAACTTGCCGAGCAGCGGCACCACGAGCGACGTGGGAGGGATGATCTCGGCCAGCAGCAGGAAGAACACGGTCAGCGAGAGCAGGATGGAGATGGACAGCGAGACCTTCTCGCCGCTGTCGGACGGCAGGTAGAACACCAGCACCGTCAGGAACGAGATGCCCATGCACGGGATGATCAGGTTCACCGTGTAGAACAGCGTCTTGCGCCGCATCGTGATGTTGAACGTGATGTCCAGGTACGGCTCGTCGCAGCACGTGTAGAACTTCTCGTTCCTGCAACACGAGCGCGCGGTCAGCGGGCGGGGAGGGGGCGGGGAAGACGGGGCGCGGGGGGGGGGACGCACCTGACGGCCGGCACCTCCAGGATGTCCCACTCCACGGAGGTGTAGAACTCGGACAGGTCCACGCCCAGCTCCACCACGTTGGTGCCGCGCGCCTCGTCGATGTGCCGCAGGTCCACCTGCACAGGGAGAGGGCGTCATTGCAGGTGAGGACGCGCGGGGGGGGGGGGGGAGGGGCCGGGGGGAGCTCACCTGGAAGCCGTCGTACGTCCACGAGCCGAACTTCATGACGCACGTCTGCTGGTCGAACGGGAAGTACTCGACGTCGATCTCGCAGGAGGACTTGTAGATGGCCGGCGGGCGCCACTCGACGCGGCCCGTGTAGTTGAGCGTCGCCTTCGTCGCCAGCGTCACCTCGAAGTTGCCGTCGGCGCTGGGGAAGAGAGAGCGCATTAACGAGGCGGGGCGGGGCCGCACGCACCCAGAGGGGCGGGGGGCGGCGGGGGGCGGACGCTCACTTGTTGTAGAGCACGATGTCGGGGCGCCAGATGTGGTCGGAGGGCACGTGCAGCATCTCCACGCCGCCGTACTCGCGTGGCTCCCACGACAGCTTGTAGTCGTACCAGCTCTGCAATACGAGATAATTATTTCAAGAGCTAGTTCTTCCAGACCGATCGACGTCGGAGCTCGGGGTGTTTCGTTTTCCAACTGACCTGCTCCACCCAGAGGTTGGTAGTCATTATCTGATTCTTGAGGTTCTGCAACAGACATAAAGAAAGGTCAGCAGGTCGAGCCCGGCAGCGGGACGGGGGGGGGAGGGGCTGGTCGTAGGCGCACTCACCACGTCTATGAGCTGGCTGAGCTTGAGCTTGATGCGCACGGCGAGCGCGTCGCTGACGTTGAGCACGGGGCGCACCAGCTTGTTGTAGTTGCTGAGCAGGTCGTCGTACAGCCGCTTGGCGTCCGGGTTGCCGGCGCAGCCTGCGGACGGAGCGGCGGTCAGTGGGGGCGGGGGGAGGGGGGTCACCACAGGGCCGCGCACTCACCGCCGGCCAGCAGCAGCGCCAGCAGCAGCAGGCTCTGGGCGGGCGCGGCGCGGGGGGCACGGCGCATGGCGGCGCGCGCATGGCGTCAGCGCATGCTCCGCGCTGCCGCGGCGGCGACGCGCGCGCTGCCTCACCGGCGACTCCGCCCCATGGCGCTGCGCGCTCCGACGCACCGACGCGACGCTCCTGCGACCCGACGCCCTTTCACGGTTTCGTTGTTTTCCTGAGAGGTCAGATTGGATGATCGTTAGTGAAATGAAAACTGCGGAGTGCACCATTAATGACGAGCAAATAAGTATGAGAAACAGCACGTTCTGCTTATCGGTATAGTTACGAGTATTCGATTACGTTAAATCGTTAAGTCGTATTCGTTAAATGAAATTTTGAAGGTATGTCCTGTCCTCTCGATCATTTCCGTAAGAAAAGTCTGTGGGACAGGAAAGAAACTTTACACATATAAAATGTTTAACCGCTCATTTTGTCATAGACATTTGATCAGACCTGCCGACACGTGACAGATAGGAATACGGGGAGTGTATTATTAAAATAGTCCCAAAATAATAAATAGAGAGGTTAGGGCATGGCAACAAATATCAGAGGCATGTTGAGATTAAAGACCCATTTAGACAATCCGAGAACTCGCATGCAAGTTTCACTACAGAGCGGTATTTGATTGACCCTCAGAACAGTCCGCAATGTAACGCAACTCGCATGCAAGTTTCACTACAGAGCGGTATTTGATTGACCCTCAGAATAGTCCTCAATGTAACGCAACTCGCATGCAAGTTTCACTACAGAGCGGTATTTGATTGACCCTCAGAATAGTCCTCAATGTAACGCAACTCGCATGCAAGTTTCACTACAGAGCGGTACTTGATTGACCCTCAGAATAGTCCGCAATGTAACGCAACTCGCATGCAAGTTTCACTACAGAGCGGTATTTGATTGACCCTCAGAATAGTCCTCAATGTAACGCAACTCGCATGCAAGTTTCACTACAGAGTGGTATTTGATTGACCCTCAGAATAGTCCGCAATGTAACGCAACTCGCATGCAAGTTTCACTACAGAGCGGTATTTGATTGACCCTCAGAATAGTCTGCAATGTAACGCAACTCGCATGCAAGTTCTTGCAGCTTCTATATGGGGCTTCGATTCTCAATATACTAGATATTGCTAGCAACACTCTTGTACCAAAATATAAAAAGACAGGCCGAAATTTAAATATCAGTACAAACACAAAGAAAACATTTATAGGCCATGATTCTATGTAACAGACTAGCGTAGACCTAGACTATTAGGCGTAGTATACATGGTGTATGTGACCATGAAGCTTCAAATTCAAAGTTCGATTCTTTATATAATACCTACGCGTAACTTAACTACTGTTTTGTTACATTTGAAAATAACTTGAATTTAGGTAATTTTATTGATCCTCAAAGTTTAATTGCTAAATCTACGTATCAAACATGGCGGTGTTATCGCTGTCTTTTGGTATGGGGAACTTTAAGTAATTTTTGACATTTATTTTGCAGCTCTTAGATTTGTCTTCAATACACCGAACAACAAGAACAGCGCCGTTCGCAAGACCGACAATTTTTGCTGATTCGGGACCATTTCGTGACATACTACTTTTAAAAAAAATTAATATCTTTTTTGTTATGCTACGCTACTTTGTCACTTTATCACGATTGTTGTGATTTCTATTCTATTCTATTCGAAAATTTTACAATATTCTGTGAGTTTTGTATTGTATTACGTGTACTGAAATTAACAGTTATCACGTTATCACGTATATGAAGAATCAGATCATACTTCTATGTATCAGGTCCTCCAGCCCAGATACATAGAAGTATGATCTGATTCTTTATGACTCTAAACATGCGGGTGCGCCGGAAAAAAATATAAATTAACTAGTCGTTACCCACGACTCCGTCCGCGCAGAGTTCGGTTTTCACTATCCCGTGGGAACTATGCAATTTTTCGGTATAAAAACTATCGCATGTCTTTCCCTGGGACTCCAACTATCTGTGTATTGAATTTTATTAAATCGGTTCAGCGGTTTAGACGTGATGGAGTAACAAACAAACAAGCAGACTTACAAACTTTCGTATTTATAAATATTAGTCGGATAACAAAGAACAATCCACACCATTGGACCAATTACGTGGTCCCAGATTAGGCAAAGCTTGTACAACATACATACATATAATAACTTCCGAGACTTGAGCGCGAACGTCCGTATTTCCATACGCATTCCTACGGGATGGAAACCGAGACCTCATACTAATATAGTCAGACTCTCTAACCACTACTAAGCTACCCGAACCCGTCGACGGTGAGTGCTGGAATGGCGTCTCATTATCATCATCCCTGCCTCTGCTGGCCGTTAAAATATTCTCCGAATGAGAGGCCTTGGGCCGTATTTCCCACGCGGGCCCACTGCGGATTGAGAACTTCACACACACTATTGATTGAATTGATTCACTGGTTTTTGCAGGCTTCCTCGCAATGTGCACTGCAATGATCAAAAAGCTTTCACTATGCTCAAGCTTACCGCGCACGACGATTTATTTGTACAATAATTTATTGTCGCAGTAAAGCAACATTCTGGGTTGTTTATCGATGCGCGCATGTTAGGGAAAAATCTTTAAGCCGAGTTTAGATTTGCAAGAAAAATTGAGCAAGTTGCATACATTGCGAGGCCGTGAAGCGAACGAGTTCGTAGCGGGCAATCGAGCGCCGTAATTGTAATGCAACTTGTACGATTTTTCTTGCAATTTTAAACTCGGCTTAAGGATTTTAAAATGATTATTTTGTCACATTCGACCTAGATCACACGCAAAGTGACTGTCGCAAATACATGTAATAGTCCATACTTATATTATAAATGCGAAAGCGTGTGTGTTTGTATGGTTGTGTGTTTGTACGTTTGCATGTTTGTCCGTCTTTCACGTCGAAATGGAGCTAAGGATCGACGTGATTTTTGGCATAGGTAGAGATAGTTTAGGTATACACCAGGGACTAACATAGGCTACTTTTGTTTCGAAAAAATGCACAGTTCCCGAATGAACAGCGCGCGATAACCGAATACCACGTGGGCGAAGAAGCGGGTAAAAGCTAGTATAATAAAAAAAAATAAAAAGACTTTATTTCAGACCAACAAAATTCCATATCAGAACAATAATTTATTTCCTTTAAAAAATGGCACACGTTATAATAAGACAGGCTGAGCCTGTATCTTGGGCTCCCGGGTGCATTTCGAGATACAATCGTATTCAAAGTGAATTTGCATTATTATCTAGATACATTATATCTTTTTTATCCATGATTATATTATAAGAAAAGACAAATAGCACATGGAAATTAGTGTGTGTGTGTGTGTGTGTGCATACAATATATACATATTGCAATAATTATTCATATCGAAGTTGTACGGCCCCGCGCAAACCGCGACAGTAAAACCGCAACCAGGGGCTCAAACCTGAAGGTCTACTACGAAATTCGAAACTCGAAGTTCGTATCGTACCGTCCCTCTTGCTCTCGTATTACATAGTATAAGTGTCAGAGGGACCGCACGACACGAACTTCGAGTTTCGAGTTTCGTAGTAGCCCTACTGACCGGACCTAAAGCTGCATTTCCACCGCGATGTGCGAGGATCTGTTGCGAGAAATGTATTTGTCATGAACTTATAGAAATGTTTAATTTACCTATACTCACTCCGCTCATCTCTGGTAGAAACAGCTGAGCTGAGCGAGGCTAGGTAAATGAAGCGTTTCCATTGGTTCATGAAAAACACATTACTTGCAACACATCCTCGTACAGTCAGCTGCAGAGAAAAGGTACCTCCCTGTAACGGCGGTATTCATACTACCCCATTACAGGGGGGTACCCTTTCTCTGCAACTGACTGTACATCTCTGGTGGAAACGCAGCCTTAAGATTGTGTCGCAAAAACTAAACGCGTGGCGCGCGCTAGACCTTTCTCTCAATCGTTTCAGTTCAACGATTTTTTCAGAGAGCCCTAAGCACCCTCCAACCGCAGGTCAAAGAATACCCACTGTTTACCTAATACCCTTTATACATTAAGTATATTTATTTGTTGTTCTGTACCTACCTAATCAGGTATGTACAGTCATTATCGTCAGTGCAATTTATAAGTACATAATGTGCCAGATGGTTTTGAGTGCTTTGTGCTATCAAATATTATCGCCAGTGAGTGCATTCACTGCGCTTAAGTAGCTTTCTTTGTACCAGATTGTAAACAGAATCTTCATAAGGAAGGTTAACGGGGGAGTTGAGTTGAATGGCACGCGCCAGGTCATTGGGTACGCTGACGACTTGGCACTGCTGGGGCAGCGCAAGAGTGTAGTGCAAGCCATGGCACCAGTATTGGAAGAGGACGGGGGAAAAATCGGACTCTGAAAACACATGGCGAGGAACAGAAATCTAAGGGAGAAAAGACCTAAAGGTGGGTGACATCATCTACAGAGCAGTCAATAAATTTGAGCATTTTGGGTGCACTGTGACAGATAACCACAGAGAGGAGGAGATTGATATCCGTGTTCCGATCAGAGTGCCCTCAAGTTTACAGCAGTTCTTAACAAGATTCTGGTGTCCAAGCTACCACGCAGGAGAACTAAGAAAGATTCGCATCAACAAAACTGCCATTAGACCGATCCTGATGTACGGTTGCGAAGCTTGGATACTAACGCCCAAAGAAGAGAATAAGCTGCTAGAGACAAAACGGAGGATTCTGCGGAAGATTCTGGGGCCGGCTCAGAGAGAGGACGGCAGCTGAATGACAAGAAAGAATAGGGAAATTGAAGACCAAGTATCTGAGCCCAATATTATAGGAGAGTCCAAAGTGTCTAGACTCCGACTATGACAGATATTTGACCTTAAATGGGTCCCAAATTAACGCTCGTGACTGTACCGTTTGAGGGACGAGATCCTGAAAGACCTTTCGGATCTCGAGGTCAAAAGCTAGCAAGAGCTAGCTCAAGATCGCAAAGCGTGGGGTAATCTGGTTTTAGAGGCCAAGACCCTCTTTGGGTAACTGCGCCCTGACGTTTATCACGTGATATAACAATTTTCTTACACTCGTGCGCTAACAGTCAGTAGGCTCCTTTTAAACACAGTGTCAGTGGTCGATCAATAAAGTTGTAAATTTGTTTTTCCTTATTCAAACTAAAGCTCCAAACCGGCCGAGTGTAGTTTAACAGATCCCAATGTATTATCAGGTTGTCACTTCTTTGCCAATCATCGTCAGGTAGTCTCTTCACTGGTTCTGTTTGCATTACGGACCCATACCTTACTTCTTTATTAAATGAGAAAGATTTTTTAAATGAGAAAGTAACCCTGCCTCTCTGTTAAGTATATCTTCACGCTAAAACTACAGAACTGATTCAGATTAAATTTTTTATAGAGTTAGTTTGAGATTCTAGGAGGTGCATAAGATAGTTTTGACGACCGGATGGCGCAGTGGTTAGATAACCTTACTACGAAGCTTGAGGTCCCGGATTCGAACCCGGTCGGGGCAGATATTTGTATGAATAATACGAATGTTTGTTCTCGGGTCTTGGATCTATAATATGTTTAAATATGTATCTATATAAGTATGTTTATCCGTTGCCTAGTGTCCTAGTTAGTAATATAAGCTTTGCTTAGTTTGGGACTAGGTCAATTGGTGTCTAATGTCCCATGATATTTATTATTATTATTATTATTTTATCCCTGAAAATTGCATAGTAAATTATAGTTCCGCGGGATAGCGATAAACCAAATTCGTGGCAGATGAAGTCGCCAACAAAAGCCAATACTTGATTAATTATTATTCCTTATTCTTTTACCACACAATTAATTATACTTAATGTGACTAGGCTTCCACAATGCCTGACATAAATAAATTAGAATTCCTATCTCAAGTACTAATGACACCTAAATGTATCTAGCCTTAGAAATTGCTGAACCGGAAATTTTATATGGTCATCCAAAAATACAAGTTAATCGGACGTGACACTCTCGGTAATAAACTAGTTTAGGTATTATTTAAGACACCTGTGTATTATAACAACTAAGTACAGTTAGATGTGGTGGTTAAATCTAGATGCAGCAGCAACTACGAGTATTATCGTGGCTCTAGGTAGAGTCGACGCAGGAAAGTAGTAGAGTTGCCTCATTTGTCGGTTGGTATTTTGTATTCTGTATGGGCAGTATAAATAATCATGTTTGACATTGAAAAATATTGCACTAGAGTGCAGGTAGGCGGTGTCAGCGGAGCTCTGGTCACGGCTGGTGACAGCAGCAGCGTCTACACCGCCCCGAACACTCGCTCTGATCGCGGTCCCGCGGCGTGCTCTGCTGGCGCGCGGCCGGCGGCCCGCATACATGCTGAACATTTTAACTACACATTGAACGATCCGCCGGAGACACCAGCGGCCAGACTCAACCAAGCATTAGTACGACGAATGAGTACACGAAGAAAGTATAACTAGAGTGGTCGTAAAAATAGCGGATCAGGGACGACGGGCACGGGGGGCACCTGGCTCGATCGGCGCGGCTCGGGGAGTTCGCGTCAGCAGCTTCGCAGGAGGCACCTCGTGTGTACTTCGAGTGGAAAACACAGATAACCCATTACTAAATCGTCCAATTCCAGCGTCACACGCGAACGAACGATGTCCGCGTCAGCGTTAAAGACGCAGGGCGGCACGCGGTCTCGCCTGCAATTCCAAGGTATCAATTCATGGCGTTAGCACAGTTAACGGTCACAAAGCGGAGCGGCGGGCGGCGCGGGCGGAGCGGGGCTGGCGGAGGCACGCGGCGGCGGGCGCTGCGGGCGAGGGCGCGCCGACGACTGCCGCCCGCCGCCGCGCGCCGCCCGCCCCGCGCCCTCCGGCCCCCGCCCGCCCCGCCCCGAGAGGCTCACGCGGAAGTGATTTTTACGTGCAGCGAGGAGCTGGCGATGCGTCGCCGCGGGCCGCAGCGCGCCGCCGGCCGCCGTCCGCCGCCGCCCGCCGTCCGCCGTCCGCCGCCCGCGGTGCAGCGAGTCGCGACCCTGCTCATCCGGCGGCCGCAACACCAACTATAACCAAACTTCGAGTTGCGGCTGAACATGTCATAAAATTTACAGAGTTCATCATCAGCAGCCGGAAGACGTCCACTATTGAATAAAAGCCTCCCCCTGAGGCCGCTTGTAGCCATCCGTTGTTTCAACGGATAACGGACCGTTTTTTTTGCCGGTCTTGCGTTGATGTACTTGTATTTGTATTGCTAAGTCGCCGGATGAGTGTCCAGTGCATTTATATGCACATACACACATTCATTGTAAGCCATACACCGCAAGTCCGGCAAAAAAAATTCGGCCCATTGTCCGGTGAAAACAACGAACGCTCGCTCTGATCGGGCAGCTATATAAACATCTCGTGTCACTATGGCTTGTTTTAGTCCCGCGTTGAACAATCTACTATTTTAATAGATTCTTTTAGGAGTATACCACGTAAAATGGGGATGCTTTGTATTTTATAAACATTTTAGGCTATCTAATATTATTTTTAGGTTTAGGGAATCTGAAAAAGCCAAAAATCTGAAGCAGTGTACAGATATGTACCACAAATTCACAGCTTCGTAGACTTCAAGTATAGTAATAGTGCGTACGCACGCACGCACGTACCCCCGGACCACTATGTGTTTTCTCCCTTCCGCCAGCCGAGCGGAGGGTGCGTCGCTGCTGGGCGGACTGCAAGAAGTGTATCGATGACGCCCGTCCGGTGCCGGCGGCAACTGCGGCTGCTCTGCTATAGCTTCGCGCGTGTGCTCAGGATTGTTACATTGAAAGACAATGCTCATAATCCTTACTATTATTATATTCAAGTGCAAAAGGGACCTTGTTTGTTACTGTTTCACGGCTGATTAACTTAACACGGGCGTGATTAACGAATTCTTCGCAGACAAAGTCGCGGGCAGCAACTGGTTGGTCATAATATAGTAAATTAAATGCGCTTAATTTCCTGATTTGCACGGATCCCACTCGGGAACTGCGGCGCGGAGCCTTTTAATGTGAGAGGAGGCCTGTGCTCTCCAGCGACACGCATATAGGCTGAGATGGTTGATGACTCGCAATACAAACTGCGGTTAAAATAAGAGCTAAGTAGTATAAATGATCATTTCAATCCACAATTTCTTCAGTGTCTCAGAAAATTTGCCTAATGTGGGTACAATATTGAAAGGCTTCAGAGCCCGCCCACGAAGCTAGTCAGCACTCATTAAAGCTGCCGCCAATCCGTTTGTTGATCTGCGAGGATGTTCACGGTCAATGTCCTGGACGCGGCCGGATGCGGCTGCCGTAACGTATCGTAAACAAGCTACACGCACACGGGGCACGTGCGTCAAGTTGTTCGAAAGTGTCAGTATGCTTAAAGTCAGAACGTTTCAATTAATTGTCAGATCATATAACCTAACCAATAAAAAACTGGAAAACCCCGACTTGGCCACTTCAAAGTTCAATATCTCACAAAAGGGCAGAAATGATTTTGATAAAACATTGCTAGAAAACCTACTTCCGAATAAAAAAAACGCATTCAAATCGGTCCACGCGCTTATGAGCTACGGTGCCACAGACAGACACTCAGTCTCACATAGTGGTCAAACTTATAACACCCCTCCTTTTGCATCGGGGGTTAACAAACAATCGCGCTTTTGCAATTGAATTGTTTGATTTATTTAGAAGAAGTGTAAAAGTTCTACCCTCTAGAACGGAAATCAGTTTCTCAGGTTTTAAAGTTTTTAAACTTTGTAATAGTAATAACTTGAATTACTAATAACGTATTGCCGTATTGCCAAATTGCTGAAATTCAAAATTAAAACTAATTTATTTCACACTTGATTGATTAATGGTTGAAGATTAGGAGGAATCTGACAAGAGACACGTTAATTGGCGCCAACGTCCAGTGCAGTTGCTTGTTTAAAAGCCGTGAGCTGATCGATGCGCGTCGCGGCCCGCGCCGTCAGTCGGTGGATCGTCTGCAAATCCGCTATAAAAATGGATGTTAGCCGCGCGAGCGCGCGACACACCGCCGGCCGATTTGTACGTCGACCAGTCTTTGTACACGGCGTTTACAATGATGCCTCATCTGAGGCAGATTTAACCCGGTCAACTATTATACTCGGAGGCCTGGCTAGCGTCTCTCGTACACTCCCCCCCCCCCCCATAGCAACAATGGACTGAGCTTAACGACCGCAGCGCTCAACGAACCCAATCTCACTAATTAGCCTCCAATAATTATTTCGTACGACCTCCCATCCAATGCATGAGAAGAGAAATCATTAATTACCTAAATGACTTATTAAAACATCTAAGAGTTCGTTGAAATTTCTCTCGTCGCCGTTAAAATGTTAAAATAATTATGTAGAATTTCTTTGATGTTAGGTAATTTACATTATGGTAATGTTTGTTTGCAGATCATACGAGTACGAGAAGCTGCGACCCGTAGACGCGCGGGGGGGGGGGGGACACGGCCGGAAACTACCAATTATTTACCACAAGTACTTACTTATCACTGTGCATGTCGGTCACATCGGTGGAACTAAATAAAGTAAGGTTTACTTCACAAAATTGATAATTAATGAATGGTGAACTTTTATTGTTTAAAAAGTTCTCTGCGGATTATAAACAAAAGAGAAGAGCACAAATTTAGGTGAGAATGTTCCATCCTCAGCTCTGCGCTCCGCAGCTCAACCACGTTGTCGAAGCAGCTGAACTGCTAGCTTTACAAACGTGTTTTTTTAACTTTAGGAACTTTTCCAAACAAACATCTATCAGATATGGCAATAGGTAAAATCGTAGGTAAATAAAATAATGTACTCGGCTTTTGATTACTCAAGATACATTTAATGAGAAAGTTTCAACTCATGTTAATGGAAAAAATAATTTTGTTCAGCGAAAAGTTCTATTATATTAAAAAAAAAAAAAAAAAAAAAAAGTTCTATTATTTAGTTTTATATTTTGTTGAAGAGTCCGTAAAAAAATTATATTAAATAAAAAAAATATTTATTTCAATTATAGACTCATATGCAATACAAAAAACCGGCCAAGAGCGTGTCGGACACGCCCAAAATAGGGTTCCGTAGCCATTACGAAAAAATTAAGTAATATTTTTCTAAGGATTTCGTATTTTATACGGAATCTTCCAAGTTTAGGTATATTTTATACCCTACGCTGCTATTCACTCATAAACTACTAATAGTTCTCAAGCAAACTTAGCCGTTATAGTTTTCCTTGAAAGTTTGATATACTGACTACCATTCTGAATTTTTTCAAATTTTTCGACCCACCGGTTTAGATTTTAGAGGGGGGGGGACGCTCGATTTTTATGAAAATTTGAACTTTAAAGTTGAATATTTCGCAAACAAATGACTGAATCGAATCGTTCGTTCAAATCAAATCAAATCGTTTTAGCAAACCCCTAATGGTTTTACAATACCTATCCAACGATACCCCACACCATAGGGTTGGATGAGAAAAAAAAATCACCTCCACTTTACGTCTATGGGAGGTACCCTAAAAAAAATTGTTTTTGAATTTTTAATTGTACTATTTTGTCGGCATAATTTACTTATATATCCGTGCAAAATTACAGCTTTCTATCATTGATAGTCTCTGAGCAAAGCCGCGGACGGACAGACAGACAGACAGATAGACAGACAGACAGACAGACAGACAGACAGACAGACAGACGGACAGACAGACAGACAGACAGACATGGCGAAACTATAAGGGTTTCGTTTTTGCCATTTTGGCTCCGGAACCCTAAAAATCGAAACAAAATAAAATAATAATAATAACACACACTAGCATACAAGTACAGTCGAGGGCAAAACACAAATAAATGGGTAAATCATGTCGGCTGAAAACTAGTCCACGAGATCAGCGACCGCCCGCGCCATTTATAGGTATAAAGCATTCAGCGTCGCGGCGTCTGGCGCTGCAGCGGTGCACGCGCGGGCGGCGCCTGGCGCGCTGGACACGCGCGGTGTTGGGAAATGTTAAGAGGGGCAGGATCGGATGGCACAAAGACGGGCCGCTCCAGTGTGTCAAGTGAAAGTGGTGAAGGGCTCACGTGTGGCGCGCGCAGCGGCGGCCGCGGCCCGGCCCTGACCCAGTTGGGCGCGGGCCCGCTCCGCTACGCACTCTCGCTGCACTCGCCGCCGCCGCGGTGCCCGGTTTCCATTTCTTTGGGAAATGAGGGAGAGCGTTCCGATTCTCGGCTGATGTTCAATGAATTAAAAGTAATGTCGTCACCCGGTTGGCAACAACAAAGAACTTCATTATACAGAGAACAATTTTGCAGCCGGAAAGCGTACGCGGCAGTTAACTGAGCTCAAGGAATAACTTTCCTGTTTTTAGAGTTCCGCAGCCAAATGGCAAAAAACGGATTTATAGATTCGTCATGTCGGTCTGTCTGTCTATCCGTCTGTATGTCACAGCCACTTTTTTTCGAAACTGTAAGAACTATACTGTTGAAACTTGTAAGTAGATGTATTCTGTAAATTTTCACACAAAAATAGAAAAGAAATAATAAAATTTGGGGGTTCCCCATACTTAGAATTAAAACTCAATTTATTTTCTATCAAACCCATACGTGTGGGGTATTCAGGGATAGGTCTTCAAAAATGATATTGATTTTTCTAATATATATTTTTTTCTAAACTGAATAGTTTGCGCGAGAAACACTTCCAAAGTGGTGAAATGTGCCCCCCCCCCCCCCCCTGTAACTTCTAAAATAAGAGAATGATAAAACTAAAAATATATATGATGTACATTACCAGCAAACTTCTAGTAGTTTTTTAATTCGTCATAAATCGTAAACCGCAATTTACCTTTTATTCAATCAACTCAAACATATACACCGATCAAACTTGCTGCTACGGAACCCTTCATGGACGAGTTCCGTATCTCATAAAGAAACTCTTACCTCTGTACTTGTAGAACCAATTCACTGTCCGTCTACGGAACGTCGGTCGATAAATAGATATGTTATACTTACAGTGTTTTCCACTGACTTTATCCTCCTGACCCCTCGCGTACTTTACAAAGGACCAATTAATACTAATAACACCCGACCCGAATGTACTTTATAAAATACAAATCGTTTTATATAAAGAATTCTAAGAATTTTGAAAAAATATCCAAAATGACAAAGCAGGTCAACCACGTCTAGGTCTTAAGCACTAAGTTTGTTAAAAAAGTTAAAACTCAGGAGTTTAAAAATATCATGTAATCTGACAAGGAAGAATGAAGGTTTAACAGCACATACAAATAAAATATTCGGAAATAATGAATAATCAAATGAATGTGCAGGAACTTTTATTTCATTTCACCTGTCCCGTTGTCTGTCTGTCTGTAATCAAATCTTTCAAGTTAAATTCGACCAACTGCCAGTCGTTGGATTGACTTGAAATTTGGTATACTTATGTAAATTGCGTGACAATACAATAATTTGGTAGTGACAATGACATCCTCGTAGTCCGGCCAGGATCGTCTCCACAGGACGGAGCTCGTCAGCGGTTAATGGCATCAACTTGAAACTTGGTATGCAAATGTAGTTTGGGGGACAATACAATTACAGTCAACAAAAAGTACAGTCAGCGAAGAAAAGCTTGTATTACAAATGAAATTTTTACCAAAAACATATTTTTTACTGTTGCCGATATATAATTTAGAGCGGCAGGTTTTTATCAACGCAAAGTTACTCTTTCGGGCAGACTTTTCTTTGTTGGAGTTATTTTTGGCGCTCTCACAGTTCATAAAGTTGAGTAATATTATAAGGTAAGGCACGGAACCGTCGATGCGTAAGTCTGACTTGCAAACGATCGGTCTTACAAAAACCCTTCTGAGTCAGTTCCCAGTGCCGCGGGCCGCGGCTCCCGCGCGGCGCCGGCGCGTGCCGCGACTTACGCGGGAATACATTTGGCTAATGCGTGTTCCCTTCTCCGCACAAATCCGCCGGCATCGTACGACTAAAGCGCGATGTTTTTGTGGGGCGAGCACTTTTTGGGTGACAAATATCAACAAAAGTTAAAAAAGAAAACATTTTATCTCTGGCAAATAGAACCAGTTTACACTAAACATGTAGTAAGTAATATGACTTACTTACTTACTTATTCCTTACTTCTTCGTTAATTCCATTGCAAAGGTTGTCTGGAAGAGATTGCTTGAAGCGATAAGGCCGCCTATTGTTGACCTCATAAAATTTGTGTGTATATACGAGTACTTGTGTTTTCTGTACTGCTTACATGTGCTGGTGTGCAATAAAGAGTCAGTGTATTGTATGCGAGTGCATGTTGAGTGAAAGGCTCTTGAATAATGACTGTTAGCTATCGGAGGCAGCATAGCATAGAAATAAATGAATTTATTATTATTATTATAGCTCTAGACTAGCCATTCCAATTACGCCGCGCTACGCCGTATGCGTGCTACGATGCTACGCACGCTACGGCGCTACGGTCGTAGCGGTGCTACGAAGGTGCTACGCCAGTAGTTGTGAACAGCGAACAAGTACCAGGCGGAGGGCGGTGGCTGCGGGCGGCGTGGCCTCAAGGCCCGCAGCGTAGGGTGCTAAGTCGCGCGACTCGGCCGCACGACACATCCAAACTCAAACGCCCGCTGTTTATGACCGTCCACGTAGCGATGCTCCCAAAGAAAAAATCGCTAACTCAAGTCGAACTTTTTCCTTTATTTTTGTTGCAACAGTGTACAGCGTCACAAGTACTTCTTGCCGAATTACATAAATCTTATGTCACCGGAAACTACTCTATCGGTTTCAGTTCCCTCAGTCCAATATGAAAAGGTATTGGTTATATTGGTTTTGAAAAGGAAATAAATAAATCTATTTACTCACGTTCAAAAGGTACTGTTAGGTACTCGATGACTACGGTGGAGCTCATTGTGTCTGTCATCCTTTTCCATCAGTTTGAAATTCATTTAGTGTGAACTGCGAACCATAGTTGCTCCAAATTACAACAATGAGTGTGTCGTGGAAGCATGAAGATGCCGCGGATTAGTGCAGGGCCGAGCAGCCCCCCCCTTTCCGAGTGGGGGGAGGTAATCGCCGGACGCGGCTCGACATGCGGCGCGCTACTACGTACTACTATCATCATACTCGTAAGAGTTGTACGGGTAGGCGTGACGAGCTAAGGGACTACATTTTGTAACTTTTGTAACTTTCTATTAACCGTATTGTAGCGAAATTGTCAAATTTCTATAAATGTATCTTTCACATCAACCCGAACGACTAGAAATGTAACAATTAGCTTGCAAGATTCATGTACCCGGAACACACAAACAAGTGAAATTCTATGTACACAGTGCCTGGGCAACCGAGTTTCGCGCTCGATAACACGCTTTATCCCAGAGATAAGATATTATTATGTATCTATCATTAGGACTGTTATCGTAAAGGCGCTCGTAGTAATAAACTCTGTGAAATTTTCAGTACCGACCTATTCAAAAGCTTTAGCGGTGTAAGCCTGTGACACGGAAAAGGACAGGCGTATGGACGTGGACGGGCGGAAAGTATATTAGAATATACTTTAGCAATAATATTGATACTCTTTAGGTACGGAATCCAAACCGTAACAACAATCGGCTGCCAGTGCCCGTCGCTGCCCTCCTGTCACTCAGCTACGCTAAAATCTTCTAAAAAATCGTCTAATTATCCTTTTGCATGATCACGCATGATATTGATAATCGTGGCCCAAGCTATCAGCGCAGCGGTGCAGGGCGGCACTCGTCGGCGAGGCCCCGGCGCGCGCTCTCCAAGCCTGAAGCCGCGCGGAGAGGCGCTCGGTGGAGGAGGCTCGTGAGAGGAGCGGAGGGCCCTCGCGCGGACAAGCGCGCTGATTGCAGCCGAGCGCTGCGGCGGGAGCCTTCGGCTATCAATTAGCACCACATTGTGTGACGGCGCGGCGGGGCGGGGGTGGCGCGGCGGGGGACGGCGATCACTTTGCCGCGATGTTTATTTAAAGAGAGCACTTCCCGCGGACGGGTACTCACGAGGCGCACCTGCTGGTGTCCGCCGCACGTAATCGCCAGCATTACATAAATTTACGCCGGTTACACGCGTGTTGAACGAGCTCGCTTATTTACACTTTCATGTTAGATTACATGAAGCATTTACGAAGAGGTTACGAATGTATCGGTTATTTTTTTTCTCTGATATACGAGCAACTTATCAATTGGCATCGAACATTTCAGACGCGTGAAAACCACTTTGCTTTAAGTCTGTATTTGCGGCACCCGTGACTCGGATCCTGGCGGCTGCGGTTCCCAGAATAAGTAATTCAACATATCGATTGCGGCTCGCCGGTGGACGTGATGGGACCACAACAACAAACAGTCGAGCAAGTTTGTGCCGAAGAGCGATCATCCCAAGTTAATTTATAATTAAGTTAGGATCCGCAAACCCTGTCGAACTGTCAGAGGCGTCCCGCGCCGGCGGCGAGCGGCGCAGCCCCGAGCGCGCCGCCGGCGAGGGTCGGCGAGGGCCGCTGGCTCGTTCACTCGACACTGATATAAGATGCATCAACTGTGAGCGCTGCCGTGGCCGCCGGCGGCGCTGGCGCCGAGCGCTATGAGCAGGCGGCGCGGGCTTCTTTCTAGGGTGGTCAAGGCAGATCGGATAATATCATTCGGTAATGCTTTGTACTAGTAAAATGTAAACAAGGACTTTAAAGCTCCAACGGACACCCTGGGAATGTTAACAAAAGCTTGCCAAGTACGAGTCAGACCCGCGCACCAAGGGCTCCGCTACGTATATATAAGTACCTCTAAAAAATCAAACTTCAAGGTTCATATTTTATGCTTCCATTCTATCTCTGCAACGGTTGAACAATACAAACCTTAGACTCGGAATGATAACTGTGGCAAATAGGCTGCATATCAACAAATAATAAAAACCAGTCAAGCGTAGTCGATCTGAACTTTGTGAATAAAATTAAAGTTAAATATATTGACCCGGATAACTCACGTCTTAAATCGAGTTTAGCTCGACATGTTTCAGGCTAATCCGTAGCCCTTCCTTTTCTTGAGTGCGCGTGCTGCAGCAGCCGGCGAGTCGCGTTGCTCCGAAGAGGCAAGGCTACGGATTAGCCCGAAACATGTCGGACTAAACTCGATTTAAGACCTAAGTTACCCGGGTCAATATATTTAATATGAGTGAGTCTCACGGTAGTTTCATGTTCAAAATTAATACGTTTGTTATATGAAGACGTCGCCATTTTAATTTTTAATTAGGTATGCATATTTTATTTTGTTTGTTGTTGTTTAAGGTTGTTGCAGTGTTATAATAATGTAAAAACGTTTTGAATCTCATGCAATGAATGATTTCAAGGCCAGTTACTTCCGGAGCATTAGATCTTGCCTGGTTTCTCGCGCGCCGCTCCACATTAGCGAGATGGCTATTGAAGCGAGTTGATTCCATTGCGTCTCGGCTCACCCGGCTCGTAATGTGATAACACCAAAGAAGCGCCCCTCGCCCGCGCCCGCGGCGGGACAGGCCTCCCCGCTCGGATGAAATTAAAATCCTCTCTGAGTTATTATTAAGACAACAAAAAAGTTGTTTTTTGCAAAACGTTATTCAGAAAAGCCGGCAATAATTCGTCGCGAGGAGGGGGGGGGGGGGGGGGGCAGGTGGTGATGGCCCTTCGAGTGTCAACATCCCACTGACAATGACAATTTACACAATTGATCCTACTATGTAGTTGGATTTTAAGTTATTTATACATAGGTACCGGGTGCGGGCTGCAATATGAGCAAATAATTAAAACAGATCATACTATGTAGTCAAACTGAACAACCTTAGTTCGTCGATTTTTGGAAATACTGTATGGATTTACTATATGGGTGTAGATAAAACTGTTTATGATAAAAAATTCTTGAACGGTGAAGAATAATAGACAGCGATAGTATGTAATGTGGGTTGAATTTTTATCTATACAGACCTGTCGTCAGCGTCAAAAATAAGTGATCACTTCGCTTTCAGTTGTTACCTGATTTCGTATAGTTTTGCCTAGAACTCGTAAAACGTAATTTTAGTTATTTAAGTCCCGCTCGGAGACGTCAATTAATTAATAGTAATGAAAAAGAATTGTCAACAAAATGTTACCAAGTCTTCGTCGTAAAGAAAACAACCCTTAACAGTGATAAAGCAAAGCAGGCAACAACGTAAAAGACGAACTTAAGTTATTGAATCAGGTGTTACTTTGCGGAGGTTCATATCAATGAACTAAATAATTTCTATACTCACCTTTTTGCTGTGCTTGTAAAGGTCGCGGGTGAGCAAAGAAATTCTTTAAGTTCATTAAAGACAGACTTGTTTATCTAGATATCTCCGGCGATGTCATTTGCAAAATGAGGCAAAATGTCGTCCAAATACATGTACGTGTAGTCATTTAAAATCAAAAGTCAAATTAACATAATTTTCATATTAGGTTGTAATGGTTGGTTTTCATATTAGGTTGTAATGGTTGGTTTTAGTATTGGGTTGTAATGTTTGTCGAAGCAAGTAGAGAGAAAATACTTAATAAGTTTTTGGTTGAGTGAGCTTACGAGTACGTGTACGAGGACCGCGGGTCGCTGATCCCGATACCTCAGCAAAAGATTATTCATTTCATCCCTTGAGTATATTCGTGCGATTCGACCTTTCACGAATAAAGGTGCGACCAAACCGCTGCTTAAAAAACGGTGACGGCACGGAATCGCAGTGACACACCGTATGCGAACCGTTTTTATCGCATGCTCTCCATAACGCTGCTTAAAATACGGAATCGCAGTGACGCCTCCTATGCGCACCGTTTTTAGAATTCCGTAGCCAAAATGGAAAAAACGGATCCCTTATAGTTTCGTTATGTCTGTCTGTCGGCGGTTTGGTCGCATCTTAATAATGCAAACCACAGCAGCCTGTGGACGTTATCTACGCTACGTACTTACTAACCGCGCGCTGCAGTACCTAACGCTCGATTAAAATTAAAATTAAGTTCAAAGACAGTGCCGCGGCTTCCTTCGATCAGGGCCGACCGACGATGTTTATCAGGAGGCACTCTTGCTGTAAGTTACTCGGAAATTATTGTTAAACTCCTCGAGTTGGAGAGTTGGCGGTTAACGAATCGGGGGGCGGCGGGGCGGCGGGGCGGAGGGGGCCCGATTGTAGTGAAAGTTGAACAGCTGCCGGGCGACATCAAAGCCGTTAATTGCGGCGCTCGCGGGGCGCGGGTGACCTTCGTTCGTCCTACGAGATAGCGGAGCGCGCGGCGACGCGAGTCAAAGTTCGCGCTCGTAAAGTTGCAGAGCACTCGCGCCAGACTCGCCTCCTCCAGTATTTGAATAACTCTTCTCCACTAATTACTTCGGCAACAGTCGAGAGCGCCGCTACGCGTGCCGGCTGCATCGCTGCCACTCACCACTCTGCACTATTGAACGCAAACTCAGTTTACTTAATTAAAAACGTTCAAACATAGCCGACGAAAACAATGCTAATCGTTCCATATTTTATTAGTGCAGAGTTGTAGTAAAGTAAAACAAAAGCCTGAGGAAAAGTATCTCCAAGAAACGATAAAGTGACGGCCCCTCCCGGGCTTTGCGTGCCGAGCGCGCCTCACGCGATAATTTATTCACCTTTAGAGTTGTGCGCTGAGCACTAATGTCGGGCCGCTCAACGATACCAGCCGCAGCGCGAGGTTGCTCGCTTACACTCTGAGCAGTAGCACTATTTACATCACATACATAATTTAGTTGTACCTTTTCCTTAGTTCAGTCGAGCGCCACGCACTGGCACTCGTACACACGGCATGCTTCTACATCGAGTGCTGGATGCTGTATAATTTCGACTTCGACTACTACCTACGCTAAATTTCGTACAATAAAGCAGCGCTGGCCGCGCGGCGCAATTACAAATGTGGTCAGCCGCCACCGCCGGCTGCTACTGTTGTTGTTTTTCAATTTATTTTAAAACGGGTCATAATTTAATTCTGTTCTCACTGCGGTTGTCGCGTCGACGCATTACGAGTATTCGTTGCAATCAAATTTCACCAGGAGTGCATCGCGCGAGCTGACTCGCCAATTGACTCTGGAAATGCTTTTAAACGTATTCGCTAATGGCTTTTACAACTAGCCGAAATGACCACGACTAACGGTTTCAGATATAAGCGAGGCGTGGCGCTTTGCTGTTCTATCAGAGCCGGCAGCGAGCGACCACGTTGCCTGCGCCTGTGCGGTATCACTCCCGACACCCCTATATCACTTTAATCGACTTAAATCGCAAGCCGTTTAAACTTCTGCTCGACGTTCGACAACAAATGAGAGAAGTAAGGTGACGCGCCACTTCATTTAACTACTTACTTAATCGAATCATTTATATTCGCGACGTACCATGAGTCGCGGAAGTATGCGGCGTTATCAACACCTTTCCTCACGGCGGCACCGCCAGCTCCGTCCTCGAGATGCACCGACCGGCGCGGCGCGAGACGGCATTACGATGCAGCGGCGTGTGCTGCGCGGGGGGGGGGGGGCTGCTCAGGCGCCGGCGCTGCATGCTAATTGTAACTGAACCTCGGCGCTGAATACTAATGCCAAGCAAATAGTTGCTGTGATGTGAACCACTCTGCTGCATATCTCTGCTGCGCCATGCATTAGGTATGGATATGTTCTCTGTGGTATGGACAACGCGTGAGGTCGCGCCCCGGTAGTATGTATGTACAAATCCCTTTAAAATGAAGTTGAAATATTTTACCAGATTGTTTATTTTACGTTATTTCCCAATGTTCACATTTTGACTCAAAATTGGTCACGCATTTGAAATTCGTCGAACAGAAATAAAAAAATCAGTTAAGGTGTTCAGTCAAACTAACTCAACCTCTCGCTGAAGTATTCCGGAATCATTTTAAAACATCTGAGATTGTTATTATTAAGTTTGCCAGTTTACCAGGTACTTGAAGTTAAGCGCGCCAAGCCGCCCAAAAGAAAAGTGCCAGTTAAAAAGTTTTAGAAATTTAATAACGAATAAAGTTCCGTAGTTGCTAAATAGGTACATATACGAGTTCCTTCGGAGGCATAACCACAGCTGGAGCTGCTTCGTGCTGCGGCAACTCACGGCGGCGCGATCACGGGCCGCGCCGCGCCGTGAATATTGTATGCGGTGTTTCGCAGCCCGCCCAAACGACGTATTTTGAATTAATTCCATCGTTAGCATAACCACAGTCTTTAAACTACATAAATAATGTATTCGAGCATCGCTGCGGGCCTTTTGCATACCTGTGTAAATGCGGGAAATGTATTTTCTGGTGGTATAATGTAAGCCACGAAGCATGCTAGGTGCACTCGTAATGAATAATATATGTATAGCCAGCATTATGTCTAAACTAACTTCTCTATTTGTTATAGTTGGAAGGTAAAAGGTTTATTAACGTAACGTTAGTGACGTGTGTAATGGCATCCGGTTAATATCGATATCAAAAGCTCATGAAAATCAACGCGCGCTCCGTCTACCTCATAAGAGGTTTAGTGTGCATGTTTTAGATTTGTAATTCTCACTCGCGTATTGAGCAATTAAGTTGAAAGAGGTGGTAACTACGGTTTTGCTTTGATATATGAGACTGCAGTAACACAAGTTTTGAGATGAGTGTAGCCGTGGCTGTGCGAGCATGCCGCGCAAGCGGTCGAAGAAATGTTGAACAAAGACAAGCTTTAAGCATCTTCTGTCACAAGTGCGATGATTTTTTAGTTTAGTTCCAAAGGGTGTTTCCTTTGGGATTTCGTTAATGGCTTGTTATACGGAGTGCTGTTTGCTCATGGAGCTGTATCCTTTGTCTATATTATAGTAGATAAACAAAGGTAATTTATTCAAAAATTAAATTTTACAACAACAAGATAACTGAATAATAATAGGGGCTATTTTGTCTTTTAATCTATGTAACACATCACATGGAAATGGATTTAAAAAATTCAAAGACTGTGTACTATTCATGAAAATAATATTCTTACTTATTATGCGAAAGTGTGAATATTTGTTTGTTTAAACCACTCAACCCATCGCGATGAAATTTGGTATGAAGACAGCTTGAGACCAAAGATTAACGACGGGATTCGATTTGTGGCATTCGAACATGGAGGATGTAGGACAATGTTTAATTTTGCTATTTCTGTTTCTTTGGCTAGTTGAAGTATAATTTTGATAGTGTTTTATGCGGCGATTAACCTTAACAGTGAACAGTGATCACAATATTCAATATTGCTCTCGTGTCTGACATTTTTTAATGCACAAGTTGTCTCCACGTGGTTTCTGGAATTTTGCTATCAAGTTGCAAAAACTACAATTTACAATTACAAGGATTTTCTATCCAAAAGACATTTTTCAAATGAAGTAATATAATGTATGTAATATAATAATGAATAATGAAATAATATAGTGACATAATAATGAATAATGAAATAATATAGTGACATGTCTGAATAATAATAATAATAATAATAATGATAATAATAAAAGCTTATTTCCAGATAATTATCCATTAAATTATTAGTGTGTGGGCTTAAAATATGTTGGTAATAGTATTATAAATTTATGTGTCTGTTAATAGTGTCTAATCTCCTTAAATTATTTAACGTTAGGAGTTGCTTGGCCTACTTGATTCTTGGTCGTACATTATTGCATGAATTAAATTTCAACTTTTATATTCACGTGCTGGTGATGCCGGCGAGAGTGCTGAACATACTACTCATTTTTATGTGTACCAACCGAACATCTCTGTAACCGCTGTTCAAGTGAATAAATATTATTTCTATTTATTTCTATTTCACCGTACAACGTTGCCTCTCGAAAGAGAATACTTTGACATTGGCGAAATTGTCTTATTAATTAGGACAGAAGCCATATTTTAAAAAAGAAGAAAGATTAACGACACAAGAACTGAGACCTATCCCAGAAAATTAAATGATTCCAGCGGGTTGGCGAAGTCGCGGACAACAACAGGTATTAAAAATATAAAAGTTGTCTCCCACGCAAAAAAGTGTTAGGTCAGCAAGTTTCCTCGCGACTACACAATGACCACAGGGAGAAACTGAATTGGCACAGAGTGACGAGATGACTGTGAGCACTGTGAGCAGAAAATAATTATTAGTCATAACTGTTGCTCGCGAAGTTGTCTATGAAGAATTCGTTTATTGCTATGTATCTCGCGAATACTATGAAATTTTCCAGAAGAAAAAAACTATTAGTTATATGTTATGTCTTTCCCGGGACTCAAACCATTTCCATATCAAAAAATACCATGCAAATCGGTTCATAAGTCACAATGTGTGATATTCGTTAGAACATCCAAACATCTTCACAATCTTTAGCTGGAAGTAGGATTGAGTCGGAAATTGAAGCTTATTGGAAGTAACACAATCACGAGAGAGAATGGCAATTTCAGATAAACTTCCCGTATGCGTTAGTTAAAAGGGTTTCGGCCCGGGTGCGGGTGTGTTTCAGAGATAGTCTAATGCCGACGTGATAAACTATTACTCTTATGAGTATAAAAGTTTATTTTAGAAGCGGAGGTGAGCCGTAATGACGGGTTTACTGGCGTTATGTACTAATATTCCCGAGCGAGGCGAGGCGTGCGCTGAAGGCTTTGAGATAATGATAAATTGATGTTACTCGTAAATTAATTCACGTTATGTTACAGCCACTACGATTTCGTGGTAAAGTTCTAGAATACAAAAGCCTATTTAGGTAGTCGTTGTGAAGAATTTAAGTGTAAGAAGCGAATGAGAAACTCCAGCTGGGATATTGTTTTATTAAGTATTCGTATAAAATATATTTTTGCTAAGATATTGCGATTGTTGGTGTCAGAAAGTAATCGTAGTAACAAGTCATCTTATGGCCTTCTTGTCAAGGACAACTTGTTAAACACACGACGCGCCGGGTCGTGCAGGCGACTCGTGCGGCTCAAGGCGCGGCGGCCGCTCGCCGCGGGCCGCGGACCGGCCGCGGGCCGCGGGCGCGAGCACGGTCGGGACGTTCATTAAGATGTATATTCGAAGGTTTCCTCAATTACAGCTCGCTGCGACGGTGCTTGAATATGCATGAAATAGTCTATGAATAAGCGGCAAATTAAATAAAGAATTCTCGTCTCGCGCTGCGCTAACTCCTAAGAAGAGCCCGCGCCCGCACCGCGCGCGGCCGCGACGAGACCGTATAATATTTTCCAGAATAATTGAATTGTCCGCCGTCATCATCCTCCCTCTGTTTCCGCGTCTCCATCCCCGAGCCTAAAACAAATTGTCCAAGATTATTATATCAGTTGTATACTTGTATTGTATAGGCGCGCCGAACGAGATATGAAACCGAGCCGTATCACCGCCAGTCGAGGAAATGAATTGCTATTAGGTGCTCAGCGGAGCGGAGCGCGGCGCAGGCGGGCGGCGCTCTTTGCTCTGCAGGCGAGACTCTACGGTAACAATCCCGTTTTAAAACTCTTAAACACATACTTAGCTTGTTGGCCCTGTATATTAATACGGCGAGATTAAATCACGGCCACGCGGGCAAACGTCTCGACTCCAGCGTTCCAGATAACGGAGCTCCGCGCCAATAACTAATAAACAATTAGCCAGTCATTTGTCACTCGACTGCGTAATCACATTAACTAACTGGAAGAGGGAATTACACCGGTGATCGAACAGCGCGGGGCGTGGAGCTGCCTGGCCACGGGACGGCGCTTCGGGTCGGATCCCGCGGACCAGCCCCGAACCTGCCGACAACAAGGTGATGTTTTTTAAATGACGAAAAAGATTTTCGGATTATCTAATATGATTTAAACTCGCACTTCTTATGGATTTACGTGCCAGATGTAAGAGAGTTGGTAGACAGTTGACTATCGGGAATTCGACCAATTAGCTGAAAGTCATAATCGTGTGTTTATGACACTAGTAGTGGTAGTAAGACGTTCTTCTTCTTTTTTTAGGTATAGGGGGCAAACGAGCAAATGGATCGCCCGATGGTAAGCGACTACCTCCTACTCCTGCAACATCAGAAGAGTCACAAGTGCGTTCTTAGATATCGTAGAGCGTATTGCTTGTGGAAACAAATATTATTAAAGTATTAATTACTTGAACTTGAAATAGATGTCAATTTTAACAAGGTATCTTGTCAACTGTTATTGGCACTCACGAGATCAAAGTAAGGTCCCATATAAAAGTTGTTACGAGCGTGGCCGCGACACAGATGCGGCGCGCATTACACAAGTTTCGCGCCGCGTTATAGTGTCTTAATAAATCTGCAAAAAGAGTTATTCGGCAGTATGTGTGATTTATGAAGCCGCGGGCGAGAGTGGCGGCGGGAGTGTCAACAGCGGCGCTAATGCGATAGTCGTGTCCCCCCCCCCCCCCCCCCCCGCCCCCCTCAGCCAGAGACGCGCGCTGCAGCTTTCATTTCAGATTGATCCCAAAAATAGTTGGCTTTCTGGTAACACGGGATGGAGAGTATATTCAAAAACTTTTTATTCTACATGTGGTGGGTAGGTTCATTCTGATCCTCTCGGAACACCGAAATAATATGTAGCATGTGTATAATGTCAATTGTACATTTTTTAGTTTACATTGCGACCTAATTTCGACTTACGTAATTTACAATATTATATACTGCAGAATAACATAGTAAGTCATCGAGCTGTCCAGTCCATAACTAACTCGCGTGCGACACTCATCAAAGAAAGGAACGACCAATATTTAAATACGGACAATCACCACTCATATATGCACACAGTCAGAAACTTACACATTTATACTATAGTTTTTAATTTTAGAAGGAATAAGATGTACCATAAATGAACCTCCTACTTTTTCACGTGTCGTTTCAGTCTTTAATCTCCACCAGCGGACACAAGCCGGCTCTCTGCGCGCGGCGTCGCTTCCTGCGCTGTCGCGGCACAATGTGTGTGCTCTCGGTCGCTCTAATCTGCAGGAAGCGCCGGCGCTTTATCGCGACTCTTTACGGGGAACTTCTTGGCCCATAAAATAAAATCGGTGGCAGTAAAAGCGCTCGGCGTCATTAACCAGATATTAACATATTAACGTCGCCGGCTGCACCTTATCGCGCCCGCGCTACATCTCGCGTGAGCTTAGAGCACGGAGCGAGCGGAGACCGCGGCATGGCCCACCAACTATTGTTAAATATTCCCGCCGGCCGCAGCCAGCGGAGTGGACGCCGTACGGACTCAGTTTAACTCATCAACTTCTTGTGGAAGTTCTTCGATGTAGTGTGTAATGCGAGTATTGCGAGTAATATCCACACTGCCGCACGATACCATGACAAGATGCTATACATTGCACAGATAAAGGCATTCCTCTCAACGTAATTCTGAACATCACTTCTTTTTCACGGTTTTAGGTTTTCGTTTCAACTTCAGCGCAATGAAAAAAATGAAAGTTACTGGCGATGTTTCAGTGCCGGTATACATTATGTAGATTATCTCATCACTCATTACTCAATTCATTTCATGTCATAACGTAATTAATTATAGGGTGTAGCCGGTGTAGGTAGGTATGCTACGCTAACATTGTGGCGGCGGTAATGCTATGTTACAGGTGATTCGAGTGATGTAATATCGTTTCTAAGATGTAATTTATCATATTTTATGGCATTACAAAATTACAAAACAGTGCTTTGCGCATCTTTCGGCCGCAATGCCGCAGCGCCTTGCACGTACTCTAAGGCCAAAAACCCGTCGAGTGTTGCCTATAATCTGACCTAAGTAGGTAGAACAGAACGGAACTGGAAGCTCTGTTGCCGGCCTAATCTCTCCTACTCTAGTGCAACTGGATTAATGTTTACACAAAATGTATTTATTTACTCACTAGAGTAAGCTTAAGTTTATTCACATCCAAAAATGCATTTGATTTTAATTTTCAAGCGATGTTCACGATGTAAGTAGCCGCATCAAAACGTATGGAACTGCCAAACCCAAAAGTAGATTGAGTTTTTGCTGCAAGTAGAATGTAGTTAGCGTAATAATGTAGGTATTATCTGCAATTTGTAACTAATTATAGGTAATCATACAATTGATCTATTTGAGAATTATCAGGTACTGTTTGAAGTCTATCATATACCAAAACTTATTGCTATCGTCTATCGTATTAAAATTACCTAGGTCTTGTTATTTGTAATTAGCAATTTTCCAACGTGTAGTCATTAAATAATCCATTCTGAGTGTCACTGCGTGGGTACTTGTGCTATCGTCTATACTATACGTAGGTATACCTACAGAGGGATCTCTTTGCTTATGACCAAATAAACATGAGAACATTACGGAGCGGCGCTATTCACGGACGCGTCGAAAAAGCAATAAATCACTGATGATAATAAAAGTCCAATAAATTACAAAGTTTAAATTAGGTGAAATCAGTAGAGCCTCCTCCCCGGCACCGGCGAGGCGCGGCGGCCGATGCAAACTAACAACCGACACTTTTAACTTGAATCATTTTATCTTGCACTGTATGTACATACTACATACAAGAGCAACGCTACGTCATTATAAGTTTTTGTCGTATTAGTATTTAATAATAGCGTGGTGTGTACCAACACGGTATAGATTGTGTTAAGCACAGTTCCGGGCGCGGCGCTTCTGGCAGCAGCTGTGCTCATCTCTTTACGACGGCGCGGCGCGCGGTGTTCGAACAGAAATTTCGCTTCTTATTAAGCCGCGGCCCCACCGCGCGGACGAGCACAGGTTTACGACATCACTAGTAAAATCTAATTGTACAGGTCAAACTTGTGCTTTTAATGTACAAGTACATACACCCTCGGCGAGACGCAGACGTGCACAGAACGATCACAGGCACTTTATCACACGATAAGGGGTTGTAGTAAGACCTGAGAATATATCAAGACATTACTTAAGAGTCACATCTTTTCGAATAACATGTCGTTACCTAGTCGGATTCCGCACCGGAGAGGCAGCGCACCCTAAAGCCGAGTTTAGACTTCCAAGAAAAATCGTGCAAGTTCCATTACATTGCAGCGCTCGATTGACCACTACAAACTCGTTCGCTTTACGCCCTCGCAATGCAATGCAATTTGCACGATTTTTCTTGCAAGTCTAAACTCGTCTTAAAGGCATCGTTAGGCCGCGGCTCACTTCCGCACGTGTTAAGCAGTCGATGTAATAATCGAGTCAAAGCGCAGCGCTACATTGTATCAATAAATTCTGTTCGCCATTCATCACCCCCCCCCCCCTCCCTCCACGCGTCCCCCCCCCCCCCCAGTAATCGCGCGCCACAATAATCCGCGGTATCGATAGCGCGGCGAACACACGATCGCCCGATACTGTTCTCAAATCCGATCAGCGCGGGGGGTAGGGGGGGGGGGGGGGGGGGGGGCAGAGGCGAACATTTTTCGATTAGAAAACGATGAATGATCGACCGGGTTTTAAGGACTTGTTCGGTTGTTTACGTTCACTCGGCGTCACAAAATGAACTCAGCAATAATCCGATACACAGATTGGTAGCATTTTGACAAGTTGCCAATACGGTTGATCGATTTTAACCGCATCCACGGCCGCTGTCGGTTTTAAGAGGAAAAGACTAGCACGGGATGGACCTGCTTTGTGACAACGTCGTGATTATTTAGATATGTATTTTATTGATAAGATTTTAAAACATACGGAGTAATGTCAATTTTTGATTGTCAAAAAAGATGTTAATTCGCTAATGGTATCTAAATAGCCGGACCATGACCTGTGTTAAGGGGACGCTGTATTTGGTGAGCTTTTAACCCTTGACGCAAAAAGAATGGTATGTGTGTGTCTATATCTGGCAGCATAGAGATAGACACACACACACACACACTCAAAAACAGCGTCCCCCTTAATCGATCAAAATCGGTTCATCCGATTCATCGGTTCATCGGTTTGATGCGGATTTTATGAGCTCATTTTAAGACATTGAACTATCGAAGTAAAGCTATCGAATCAATTTAGTAACTCTCTTCGAGACACGAGTATAGCCTCGGCAACTAAGGCTGCGGCTCCACGGAGGCGGAGACGAGCGGAGCGGAGAGGAGATGTCTAAGATCGACCAATCATATTAGTTGAAGTCCACTTGAAATCCACATCTTGGAGACGAGATGTAATATGTTTGGTCGATCCCTACACGTCTCATCTCCACTCTGCTCGTCTCCGCCTCAGTAGGACCGTAGCCTAACACAACCATACTGCTGGCATTAACATACGTTTGTCTTTGTCTTTAAAAGCAAAATTATTATAATACAATACATTTTTTATGTGTTTTATTATACAATGTTAGTTCTGAAACCTATGCTTTTATGCTTTTCCCATGAACGCACTGTGTGTACATACGAGTATTATCGATACGTTGGTACCGACATACCTGCCATACCTGGTATGTACCTAACTAATGCGGGAATGTCCTAAACGTTGCTCGTTGTCTAACCTTCTAAAAGTTGCTCACAGTGCGACCACCTTCCACTTGGCATGTTAATGGTTTTTGTAAAAGAAGCAGCTGCGAACGGCGATTAACGCGCAGGCCGCAGCACCCGCCGGCCGGCCCCGGCGCCGGATCCATCTCGATAACTTTTGTAGTTAAATAATAAAAAAAACAACAACACACAAATAAAACAAAACACGATTTTGTGTGTCCCCGTAAAAGTAAAACGGGTATCAGATGTGTTTCTGGATTTTGTAAGTTCCGATGTTCTACCCGGATACCGATTTCTTTAACAACAACTGCACATAAATTCCAATCGCTCCTTCAATGTCCTGCTCACGCGCACCTTCATTCTATAATTGCATTCTACTAGCAATCTGTAGCTTTATACAAAGCTACCAAGATTTTGGTGGAAGCATAAGGTCACGGCGGGCATTATGTCGGTCGTTAGCGGCGCCGGGAACAAGCTATTCCGCCGGAGAGTCTCTCCAATCAGCATTTAGCGAGAAAACTACGAGCGCGACGCTCAGGTGTCTTGAATAAATTGCAGCCCTATCAGCCGTCGAGTGCACGGCGGCAGCGGGGCGGGGGCGGCGGAGCGGGCGGGGGTAGCTCGAGATTGTAATATTATCTAAACATGTGTCGAGAATGCAATCCTGAGGGGTGCTTACACAGGAACCAAGAGCTGGTGCGAGGAGCGCGATAACGGAAGCACATCACAGGAGCGTCAGCGCCAGCCATAGTACAAAAAACCGGCCAAGGGTGTGTCGGACATGCCCCGGATAGGGTTCCATAGCTATTACGAAAAATCAAGTAATCTTTTTGTAAGGATTTTGTATTGTGTAATCTTCCATGTTATGTAGGTATGTTTTATACCTTAGGCTGTTATTTACTTTTAAAGTACTAAAAATAATAATTTTCCTTGTAAATTTGAACTTGTAACCTTACTACCATTCTGAATTTTTTCAAATTTCTCCACCCAACAGTTTAGATTTTAGAGGGTTAGAGGGAGAGGACTAAACTGACGATTCGGCCGCACGGAAAGAGTTTAAAACATTGAATAGATTTTTAAGTTCAAGCCCATAATTATGACGAATTTGCAAAGATTCGTGCGGCCGACTTCCCAGTTTAGTCCACGGTTTGCACGCCACGAGATTAATAGCGGGAAAACGCTGCTACGCGCTACGAACTACTCGCTACGAGCTACTGCTGTAGTATTTCGTCGCAACTTTAGTGTAAAATTAGGGATTATAGATTTAGAGCTGGGCACGTAGGGTTAGAAACTTGGCTCTACAAGAGATTTGATTAGTTTTTGACAGTGTAGTTCGCACTGTCAAAAACTATGGTCTCGTCTTGGCAACATTTAACATAAAATGTTTTTGTGGCATTTCATTTCTTTTCGTAAGTTGCTTATGATATTAAGATTTTTTCGTTGTTTATATACTGTTACTAGCTTACATACCAAATTGTAACTTGCTAGGACTTCAGGAAGAACCTTAAGAATATTAATGATCATCAGTGAATCAGTGACGAAATCGGAGTATTTTAGATATCAATAGAATCTAAAGTATAAGAGCTATGCAATTCAAACTTTATAGTTTTAATAAGCCAACCACTGACATCATATCCCGAAATTTTTCGGGAATCCGAACCTAAGTTAAGAAGGTTCAAAAATACGACGAAGCGCTTCTAGAAAAGGTAGGTAGTGCCGTTGCGCTTCGCTTGGCTCGTCTTGGCGCTGGCACTCCCGTGCCTCCAGATAGATGATTTTATATATAGACAGTCAATATATGGAGCTAGATAAAATATTGTATGCAACTGTACGTAATTAGGCCTCAAAACACTCACGAGATCCTATTACGAAACTGCTACGCCTCATTTCATAAAACCACACTCGTGTTTTAAGGACCCCTTTGGCGATTTACGATACAGTTGCATAAATAACTATAATATCCATCGTCGTCGTGGCATAGAGCCAGGGTACTCGATTCATTTGTTTAATCGTGCCGGAGCAACCCGCGCGAGCCGCGGGCGCGAGTGTGTCGCGAAAGTGGAACGCTTCACGCGTAACGTCGTGGTTATTTCATGAGGCAATCTCGAAAAACTACGAAACTAAAATATGTTCCGTGAAAGGTTCTCCCGCCAGTAGTGGTAACATAAGCAATAAATTGTTCCTCGCGACAAAAGGATATAAATAGGAATGGGTATGTAAAGCGCGCCCTGCGCCGCCCCGCCGGCTGAAGGAAATATTCATTTCCATTTACTTTCCACGTTCGTTGCTCTAACGTACAGGCATCTTTTCAATTTAACTTGTTTATAAAACTCCTTTGAAGAATGATACAAGTCCGTTTTGAAACGTTTTACTTTTATTAGCCCGTCGGAGGCCATTCCTTTGCGCGCGCTCCTCGGGGATGGGCTCTGCACTGCCTTCACCGACGGTTTCGCTCGCTACGCTTCTAATAATGTCAAAATAACCGTTAGAATTCTGTTGGATTCAAATTCCGAGATTTAGAAACATCCGAAGTATTCATTGTATCGGTTTCGTTTATCGCTATTCCGCGGGAACTGGAACATTTCATCCACACCGTTTGACCCGTGACGTTGACGATCATCTGCATTGAAGCTCAGTACATACTTTCAGGCAGTTAATCGTTGCGAATATTGATTGGAGTCCGTACAAAGTGATTGCAGTAAAGTGCATCAAGATCATTATCATCACTCTCGTCCGTTTGGTTTCAGGCTGCATTATTTGCTTAGTTAATGTGTGATGGGCGCAGCCGGCGCCGGACGGTGCCGGACGCGCCGGGCGTGCCGGACGGTTTCTGCAGAAAAACTGTTCGAAGGTCGCTCATCAATTTTGTAAAGGTTTTGCCCGCATTATAATACAGCGGCATCTCGAAATCGGCCGTTTGATTGACGACCGCCGCGCCGCCCCGCGCCGCCCGCCGCCGCGCGGGCTGATGGGAAAATAATTTGTGCACAATGACCGTTACATTTATACTTTTTACGACGTTTATTAAAAGGCGTGAGTGATGGCGCGCCTTCGCTCGGACAGAAACAATTAAGATTGCAATACCGTGATATTTAAAATCGTTTTACGATATTGACGTGTCGATCTGAGCGTCGCAGCGATCGGAGTGACATTTCCAATTAAATTCTTATTCGAAATGAATATTCATGGGGGAGAGGCGAGCGAGAGTACGCGGGGCGAGGGGGGCGACCTTCGCTCGATAAATTGTATCCGATTAGCGACTAATACGTCCCGGGTTAATCTCAGCTAATCGCCTTACCTACACAATATTCAGCATTGTTTCTGTAATCGATTCGTCCATTAGTCCTAATGAAACACGAGCTCATCCGTCGCTCACTGCTGGCAGGCGCAGGTCGCGGGCAGCGCTACCTGCAGGAGAAGCAAAGTTTTCGTTTTTGTTCTATAAATACCGGTACAACACTCGCTTAGGGTCGTTCAGAACTTACACCATGTGCAACAAGAAGAAAGCGGATCATAAAAGCGGAAACGGACGAGCCAGTAAAATTTTGTTTTCAAAATCCGGACGTGGGAATCGTTTCCGCTTCCTACATCGGGTGGAGGTTGCGCTTTGCGCTGCGGCGCGGCGCCGCGCGAGGAGTGGCGACGAGCGTCTGCTCAGGATCGGCAGGAGCCGACGACGCGACGACAGCCGCGGTGGCCGCAGCTCCCAAGGCGGCGGCGGCGATCATTAATTACGTTTCCGCTCCGATCTTGGAAATCTCGCACACTCAGCCATAGGGTGTGCTGCTCCAATACGCAGTAATTAAACGATTTCAAACTTAAAAGGTGGTGCAAAATGTTTCGTTCGTTACCCATGAGGTCGATAGACAATGTTGTGTGGCGAGGTCGCGCGGCGCTAAGAGTTGTAACCCAATCAGTGGTAACGAGCGGTCGCGCCATTAACGGGATCGAGTGGCTCTCCCCGGCCCGCACTAATCACCATCGACATCGGTATCTGTCGTGTCGGCACTATCAGCAGTGCCTGCGCTGAAATGGATCCAGCAACAGCATGGGTTACATAATTAACCAATAAGTCAGAGTACTTCGTAACAAGTCAGCAATTTTCACCACAACTTTAGCACGACGACGACGACACGAATAAATTTTAGGATATCTATTTTACCTTTTACAGAATACACACGTTTATTGTGCCTTTTATCTATAAGACATAGAACTTACGCCCGACAAAGGAAAGATTCGCGGTCTGTAAAATATGAAACAATAACATTATTTTTGTGTGAAATTCTAATCTGCGAACTTTAAAGGAAAGCTGTAGACGCAGGTTACCTTTCTCCTGTATTAATTTTACTTACGAGGCGTTTACTTTTGGCGTGCGGTCCCGCTCTTAAGTTCGTAAATAAATATTTCAGACAAGAATACTTTATTTTCCCAAATCTCATATTTTTCATGCCGTGAATCTTAAATACGACATGAATAGACTTATATCCTAGAGTTATCCTAGACTATTTGAATTTCATTACGATTGCTTTAGTACTTTAAGCATGAAAGCGTAATGAACAGAGAAATAAACATGCTCACTTTCACATTATAAAGGTGATTTTCACCGGCGAGGTGAGACGAGGATGAACGAGAAGTTCCTATACAAAACGCGCGATATCGTGTCAGTTGACACCGACTCGCAGGAGACATCCCAATACTAATACCAATTCCCACCCATGCTCCCATCATCATCCATCCATCATCACCGATGATGCCTTGTGCCAATTCCCACCCATCCTCCCATCATCATCCATCCATCATCACCGATGATGCCTTGTGCCAATTCCCACCCATCCTCCCATCATCATCCATCCATCATCACCGATGATGCCTTGTGCCAATTTAGTACTTGTCCCCCGACGGCACATGCACTAGATTATCAATCAAGGAAAATGCTTTAGATCGCTCGTAATAAACGTCGTGAGCGTAGTCGATAGCGCGGACAGCCCGACGGACGCGTATCTCTGACATCGCTGTACATCAATGTGGATTGAACACAGGCAGCCAGACCTGCCTTTCTGAAAAAAATCCTATATCGGTTAATGGGTACAACTACCAGGATTGGAAACTATAATTGGAGAATGCTTGGTGGCTGTAATTAAAAAGTTAAAAAGAAGTGCATTAAATTGGAAAGCGAAAGGCGCTTGCAATTGGAAGTTGGCACGCGTTTACCGCTCATTACTCGCAGCGACGGCGGAGGCCTGGCTGTCGCGGCGGAGGTCGCGGGGGAGGGGGGGGGGACAGGCCCGACACAATCAGTGCACGACGCAACGGCCATTTAAATTAAAATTACGCCTCGTGACCAATCCTCCCAACAAATTGCGGATCAAACTGGACGATGAACGTGGAATGCCAATTATTTAGACGAGCAGCGTCGTCACGCGACCGGCCCTGGCGGGGTCGGGACGTTCAGTCATATTTTATATCGTACTCGTATTATAATAGCTAAATACTAGCCTGTGCTCGTGGCTTTGCCTCCGAAAAAGAATGATAGATAGGCTAGTTCCTTATCTTGTGATAATTTCTAAAACTCGTTCTTAGTGCAGCTCAGATCTCAAGGTTTGCCAAATAAACGCATTGTAAACAACAATCCAATCTTTGGTAAACTAAAGTTCGTAGACCAAAATAATTTCGGACAAGAATATTTTCTTTTCTCGTACTTTTTAGACCGCAATCCTTCTTTTGTCGAGTTTTAATACCAATTATGTTACAAAATGACATAAAATGATGATGATTTATTTTAAAACCGGCTCATCATTTTTGTTCAAATTTTTGAGAAGACTTGTTCCGCAAATCAAAAATTGACTTTTTTTGATGTGCGTTTAATAAATACTACCCAAAAAAAAAATATTTGGTTAATCTTTCGACAATTTATACCCGACTGCAAGGAGAGGTATTGTTTTTTACTTCTTTCTGCCACAGTTCCTACAACTTGTAACCTTTAATTATGCAGGTCTTGCCACGGGTGGTGTGAGCAAACCTCTCGCACTTATGAAAACTTAAATAATGCAACTGGAATGGACGAACAAAGCCAGCGCGGGGCAATATAAATTTAATAGCTTGCATTGCATTAACGGAAATGGTTTGCAAATACGAGCCACAGCCGCGGCCAGTGCACACGCGCGGCCGGCGGGAATAATTGAGCGCAGGCGAGGCTGTCTTGGGGTTGGACACGTTCGATATACGCCTGTGTATTTTGGGGTTAAGGAGAGATCGTTGGTTGTGGAATGTCATCCAACCTCGACATACTTTCCTATATTTTTTAAACGAACTGTGCTGTGCCTCAAATTTCGGTTACGGAATACCTACCTATTAGTTCTGACCGTATAGGTATAGGTACTTGCTCACGACAATTTCAACTTAGGAATTTTGCAGGGATGGAACGTTAAGTGAAATAGAGTATCTGGTGTGGTAATATGATCCGCGGCGTTGCGCCGGCTTCGCGCGGCGCGGGCGGCGCGGGGGCGGCGCGGGCGGCGGGCGGGCGGCGCCTGTCACTCCGCACGCCGATTAAAGGCTGTCGAGAAACAGTCTCGAAGTGACTAATGCGAGCACAATTTCTACACATCTCCGCGCGAATAACATATAACTCTCGTGAATACGGAATAACCAATAAATAATAGAAGAGTCGACTGGCGAGGGCGATAAATTTATAAGGGTTAGCGTGAAATATGCGCGATTAGTTTGAGCCCGCGGGGCCGCGCGTGCGTTCGCCGCTCGCTGCGCCGCGGCCGGCGGGCAGCGGCCGCCGCGCGGCGACGCCCGGGTAGCATTTATCAAATCGAATTTCATCGAAACTCATGTTGTAAAGACTTTGATGTGATATTTATATATAATTCCCATACCCTTCTTGCAAATGTATGTACACACACAAGCGACAGAGGATTATAATATGCATAATACGGTGAAGATATACAACACTGTAATTTAATTAGGTTGCAGATGCCCGAGGCAGGCTTTCAGGGCGGGCAGACGACGCGACGTGACGCGACCGACGCAACAAGGCGCGGCACGAGCCGACGCGACAAGGCGCGGCACGAGCCGACGCGCCGCGCGCCCGGGGCGCGTCTCTCGACGTCACGTCAGGCAACATTAGTCCTCAGCCGGGGGCACACGACGTGTTTAACGCTTTACGATAACGAATACGAAACAGTTCCAGTAATCACAGAGAAAATTGGTTGTCAGCTGAACGCATAAGTTCAGGGCGCGCTCGGCGCTCGGTTACAGTTTTATCTCCCGCTGTTTTATCGCGGCCGCCGCCGTATTCTCAGCAGCTGACGCGGCCACCCGTAAGGTTGGGATAAATGTGAACGTGTGTGTTCACTTCTTAGAATCCATACTTCCATACTAATATTATAAATGCTAAAGTGTGTTTGTATGTTTTTGTGTTTGTATGTTTGTCCATCTTTCACGCCGTAACGGAGCGTCGGATCGACGTGATTTTTGGCATAAAGATAGTTTATGGGCCCTAGAGTGCTATAGGCTACTTTTTATCCCGAAAAAATGCATAGTTTCCGAGGGAACAGCGCGCGATAACCGAATTCCACGCGGGCGGAGCCGCGGGCAAAAGCTAGTAAATAATAATTAAAGATTAATGCCGGTAAAACTATGCCTCGACGTATGCAGTTAAGCCACGAGTATTTAAGCTCGCCGAATGCCGACTGGTCGCCAGTTGAATTATGCTTTTCAATTCATTTATTAATCCACTTTAAATAGGAGGGAGGCCTTCCCTTCTTTATCTATGTGTCTTGCTTTGATTGACTGAGGTTATTTTTACAAGCTTTTATTTTACTTGTAATGTATGTATTTCTGCACCTACCTATGTAAGAACATGCAGGTCAAATCTTGCGAGTTGAATTTGACCCACTTCCAGTGGTCGGATTGATTGACTTGAAATTTGGCATACTTATGTAAACCTGGTGACAATACAATAATCAGGCAGTGAAACCCTGGTAATGTGGCCCAGGATCATCTCCGCAGGACGGAACTCCTCAATGATTATTGGAATCGACTTGAAATTTGGTAAGGAAATGTAGCTTAGATACAATCAGCAAAAAAACTTGTGTCAAAAATGTAATTTTTAACCAATACTTATTTTAATCATACTCAAAATGTTATTACAAATGTGCCAGCAGTTGGACAATTCTGGACATTTATGAGAGCACGAGCACGTGAATCTATATCCATATAGTTTCATTTCTTTTTATTAAACTGTACAACTAAGTGATTCGACCTTTTACGTTTGGGTTTTTAGATTGAGATCATTATTATTGTAAAACTGCAGTCGTCTCTTGTGCTCGCCTTTAGCTCGGGTTTCAAACTAACTTGTACAGTCACTTGCATTAATATCTGGCACAGCGTGCAGCGACGCGTGCAAAAATATCTGATACGTGATACGAGCCTTAAAATAAAGTTGCATGAGATGTTAATGCACGCTTTACTGTGTCAGATATTGGTGCTAGTGACTGTACAGAGCTGCCGTAAGGACTATTTACTTTTTTTTATTCGACTGGATGGCAAACGAGCAAGTGGGTCATATTACTTAGATAGATGCTGCATGCGGTGACCGCAAAAGTATAAAGAACACGGTAGTCGGCCGCATTCGGCGAGCGACAGCTGCCACCGCCTTAATATGGCCGCCGCAGTAGACGGACAGACTAATGTAAAGGCGACGGTCGTTCGCCGAAGTAATTTGAAACAAGTTCGGCGACCGCATTAGGTGAACGACGCAGTGTAATTGCCGCTCAAGAATGACGCGCGGTGGGCGGCGCCCGCCCGCCGCCGCCGATTAAATCACCATCAAGCCATTACCACCATCCGCATGAATTATTGTCTGCGCGGCATCAGCGCGCCGCGTCGCCCGTAACGTTCCATTTGAATATGTCAACTAATAGTAATTTCGGGAACGCACAGTTCGAGACCCGGTCGTGGGCGGCTTTTCACTTAATTTATATTTCACTAGCGACCCGCCCTTACTTAGCACAGGCGCAAATTTAGGACTAGGGCTACTAAATAGAACTTAGGTTTAGGTATGCCCCAAAATAATATTATTATAATAAAAAGCACTTCACATTTCTCTTTCCGGGGGTAACCGGGGCGCGTCGATAGTTACATTTATTTATAAAACATGTCAATATACATTATAAATAATAAATCTTCTATAAAAAAATCTTATACGAGATAGGTAAAACCGTAATAAATTAAAATCCGTTGGGCGTGGTTCAAAAAATTTAAGCATGCCTATCTAACATACATACACACATACATATACATACAAGCGGCAGGAATTTATTTTATCTTGTATTACTCGTATGCGAAGAAAGATGAATCATCGTTTATCTTTAGTTTCTGTTAAAAAAAAGGCACGCCCCGGGCGCAGAGGAAACGGGCAAATCATTTAGGCCGGGTAGTAAATTTTCCATCAAACACAGGGCCGCGGCGGTAGCTCATCTCCGCGCATTAAGGAGCGTAAACAAGCGCCGCCTCCGCTGCCGCTCCGCGCGCCTCCGCCTCCGCCTCCGCCTCCGTCTCCACCGCCGCCGCTCGCCATAACTCATCGCCCGCGGGGATAAAGGAACAAGCTCCTTTTAAACGACTTCACGAACGTTAAACTCTATCTACCTTTGCGTTTTATTTTCCTCGACGTTTGGGATCGCCCAATTTCGGTTACGAAAAGAAATGGTAATTTTATTTTACTGTCTGTTACCCGTTATAAGATTTGGATTACATGCGGGGAGCGCAATTTTTGTACAAAACGAGAGCGTGTTTAGCGTATCAATTATTCATCGGCCAGAACACATGTCCCCGACGATTATAACACCGCGTCAACGTTACTGCGGTTATGGAGCGGCTCCGGCGCGCCCCCGCCTGTCGGTGTCTTAGGATCTAATTCTAGAAAATCAAATAGAGTCTGTCACGCACCCATTTTCTTCGTTTACTGCTACTATATCTGAGAAAAGTTTACGAAGTTAACTGGAAGCTAATCGAGTTACATTCACCAGGTCGGAGTTTCCAGTGGCACTCGACTTGACGGCTTGGTTCCAAAAATAGTGTCCGCCGCGCGCCGGCGGTGCGCAGCGCGGGCTGTTAAACGCGCGACATTCACAGAAGTTTGTGTGGATGAACGGGGACGAACCATGTAAATACTTATACTCTAACAATATTCTTTTATTTGGTATTCTTTTGATACCGAGGCCACATGTGGTCTAACAGTTTGCGATGAAATAGTGATTTTTCAAAAGCAAAATCAAACAGTGTGGTCGCCGAAGTTGGTACGTTGTAATAGCTTGGTTTTAGAGTAATCTCGCAATCAGTTGCGTCACCGTCGCCCGATCGATGTAACCACGGCCTAAATAATGAATATTTGCTTTTGAATAAGTGCTTCAATTGTAAATAAAGTAGTATTTGTCCACGTAACGTGTTACGTACGTACCGATTGTCCGGACACGCGGGCGGGTCCCTGTCAGTCACCCGGGGCCGGCGGCGGGTGGGGGGCGCAGGCTGGAGGGGAGGGGGCTAATCTCGCGATTACCAGCGGAGGCCGCGGGTCGTCGCTATATACATCTCGCGCTAATCCCGCGTCTTGCCGCATCCACTCATTATGCCTTTGCCACATCACGTCTGAACAAGTTATGAGTGTGAAGTGCGTGTTCATCTGCTTTGAGCTCGCTGCAGCGGGTGGGGTTGCGGTTACAACATTTTAAAACAACGCATACCGTTGGACTTACCGTTACAACCTGTTTATGTATTAAAAATTCTTTCGCACGACGTATTCAGAATCCATTGTTTAAGGAGTGGCCACACCGCTGCTTGAAAACCGGTGACGGTACGAAATCGCAGTAATACACCACTGCTTTAAATACGGAACCGCAGTGACGTGCCGTACTTTACCGAACAAAGTCGTGACGTTTACGGCACGTCACTGGGATTCCGCACCGTTTGCGTATTTTAAGCAGCGATGTCGAAAGCATGCAAAAAAAAACGGTGTGAATACGATGCGTCACTCTGATTCCGTATACCGTTATTTAAGTAGCGGTATGGCTGCTCGTTTTATTTGTTGTGTTTGCTTGATACCTACTAGACCGCTGGGTGAGCCGTCGCCCGCGTCATCCGCGGCTGCTCGGTGCTCGCGCGGGACATGTCAGGGGCAGCGGTCGTGGCCAGCCTTTTCACGGCCCCTGTTTTCACACTGTTCGGAAGTAAATAAAAGGCCTAGATATTAATGCGTGAATGCTAATAAGTGTCACATTGAGAGGGAACAATAAAGGGAAACGGGATAACCTCCGACACGCGATCGAATTTCATTAGTTAGAATATCTAATTCCCGCCAGGAGCGGCGCCGATACGAGCGCTAATCGCGCGGCTAATTGCCGCAAGACAGGCGATGTCGTTGTTCCCTTTACGAGCGCACTCGCTGCGGCACCCGTTCTTTCAATTGTGATTGTCTTTCTATTGCCCTAAGTGCAATAAGATTCATATAAATTTTCTTAAACTTAATTTTCAAATAAAAATAAAAAAACGATCAGACATATTATACTTATGTATATGTAGAGATAAATTTTATTGTCAAGAATACATTAACCACTCACATGCTTTTTGCAACTCTAGTTGCATGTCAACGCTCTTATTTTGCTATATGAATAGAGTTGAACTCAAAATTCAAAGCATGTGAGACATTTGAATTTGGCAAATTGAATCGACTACAAAAAAACCATGAAAATAATTTTCTACCAGTCTGAAGTCGGTGCCTCAGCACGAGCCAGCAGGAGTGGACCTATAGTCGCCTACCTACGCACTACATACGTGGATTTCAATCACTGAGTTCTGAGGTAACAAACATAAAAAAAATACAACCGAATAGATAACCTCCTCCTTTTTTTGAAGTTCGTTAAATACACCTTGTTGAACTTCTTGCCGCATTCTTCGTTTTTCCGAATCGGTGGTGGTAGATATTTTGACATTCACAAGTGCTTATTATAGCCTAAATTAAATAAAAAAATATTTTGATTTTGGCTGAGAATGGAAACCGACACTAAAATAAAGCACGGTTTATTGATAATAATAATAAATGACTTTGTTTAACTTAATCATATACATCGATCAACTTCATAGAGGTTTGGTGTACTCGTAAGTACTTTCATGAAGCCGATCGCTGAAAGTAACTGAGGCTGTCGTAGTCCGCTCCACTCACGGAGTAAAAGGGCTCTATGTGACAATATCGTAACTAGTTGGAGCACTAAATGCAGCAGCACGCAGGTGCGCGCGACACGCACGCGCCCGTACCAGTACCGGTACCTAGCTACGAGCTGCTACAGATTGCTACGAGGTGCTACGTGCAGACGTGCGCTACGAGCTGCTACAGATTGCTACGAGGTGCTACGTGCAGACGTGCGCTACGAGCTGCTACAGATTGTTACGAGGTGCTACGTGCAGACGTGCGCTACGAGCTGCTACAGATTGCTACGAGGTGCTACGTGCAGACGTGCGCTACGAGCTGCTACAGATTGCTACGAGGTGCTACGTGCAGACGTGCGCTACGAGCTGCTACAGATTGCTACGAGGTGCTACGTGCAGACGTGCGCTACGAGCTGCTACAGATTGCTACGAGGTTCTACGTTTATACGTGCGCTACGAGCTGCTACAGATTGTTACGAGGTGCTACGTGCTAACGTGCCATACGAGCTGCTACAGATTGCTACGAGGTGCTACGTGCAGACGTGCGCTACGAGCTGCTACAGATTCTTACGAGGTGCTACGTGCTAACGTGCCATACGAGCTGCTACAAATTGCGACGAGCTGCCATAAGTAGCGTTTATAAATTTCACGTAAGAAAAGCAAACGTTTGCCATTCTCCATTCGACGCATAATATAGTCAACACCAGTGCTGGAATGTGCAGAAGTATGTCTTCATTTCAATATACTAATAGAGGTACTTTCTTAATTAAAAGTACGTTTGCCCTCGGACGGGGTGCCTGTGAGTGGTGCGCCGAGCCAGGGAGTTCGGAGTTCATCATATATTATCCGCTAAACTCACGCGTTTCCAATATTACGTATAATTATGCAAGGCTTCAGGTTGAGGGGCCACGTCAAAACCAATACTCCCGACTTGCTGAATATTTCGTACATATCAAATAAGCACATTGCCTAGGTAATCTGAGGATCCCTTCAACACAACGAGAGTTTTACAATAGTACATAATATATTTACGGACTTCTCTGTGTGTAGGCATTGACACGTACTGTCTTACTCCCTGTATATACTGTCGTACTTAATAATAATAATATTGGTCGTGTCTTGTGTAGTCTAGTGTTGTGAACACATATTTCTTTCTTTCTTTTGATTTGAAAGGTTTTCTAATGATTGAATAATAATAGCTCCTGCCCAAACATAGCGTTTTAAAAACCGCTTGTTTGGCAACGAGTAAATTGTCTTTATTTGCTTCATTATTCATTAGTGCTAAATTAATGGATGACTCATTGATACTTTTAAAATAAAATAAAACTTACCTTACGCTAGGCATTTAGCTATTTCCATTTTCTAAGCAGAAACTGTGAGCGCTCGCTGCAGTTAGTCGAATTAGTCCATAACAGCAGGGCTATTCCGAAACTCGAAACTTGAAATTCGTGTCGTACGGTCCCTCTCACTCTCGTATTAAATATTATAAATGTCAGAGGGAGCGCACGACATGAACTTCGAGTTCCGGAGAAGCCCTGCAGGCATTTAAGAGGCAAACTGCCTGCGCGCGCGGCGCCTCGCTCGCGGCGGACAGAAAACGACTTCCGCTCCCGCGACACGACTCAAAGTAATCTGCCTGTTGTCAGCCGGAGGGGGGTCCGTGGGGAGGGGGGGCTTTTGTGACGGCAGCGCGCGACGCGCTGATTGCCGCCGCCGCGCCGCCTCTCACGGGAGCGCATCCTATTACTGCTGCGATGGATCATTGCTTTGAACATTAATTCTAACAGTCGTTCTAGTCAGTCAGAGAAGTAATGGAATACTCCCTGGCTCGTTTTGGACGGTTAAGTTGGACGAATCGCGCCATATTTGATCGTATTGCGTACCTGAAAACCGTGCTCCGCCGGGCGCGGGCGTTTTTTGTTTATAATATAAACGCGCAGGAAGCGGCCCACGCACGGCACGTAGCGGTTTAATATTAGCATATTGTTGGAGAGGCCGCAAGTATTCCCGCGGCGCGAACTTCGCTCGTTAATAATGGACGGCCGCTCCGGCGGGACGCGGCGCGGCGCTCCGCAGCTCGCGTCTTCAATATTATTTAAGATTCCACATAAATAATTAAGTTCCGAAATTTAAAGTCCTCTTTAATCTCGCACCTTAGTTATTATTGTATCGCGTTATTTACGAGCGCCGGCCCGGGCGGCGCGTGCGGCGATCAATCAGCGCCGCCGGCCGCCCGGCTCTAAACGCTCCACTAATATTTAACTTGCCCGCCCTCGCGGCGTGATTGGGAAAAGGTCGCTAAATTATTCATTTATAAACAAAATTATTCATCCGTTCTGAATAGCAATGAATGTTTTAAGTTATAATCGCTGGAGGTTGCCGGCTCGCCGGAACGCGTTCTTGCGCTCTCGACCGGCCCGCACAGCCACATCGCAGGTCTAATCCACTTGAAGTATAATATATTTATGTCCTTCGCAATAAACAACAATAAACTACGAACAAAGCCTAATTCTAATTCGCTCTCGGCTCGCCAGGACAGTTTTTTGCAATTATCACATGAATTATAAATGGAGGCGCGGCCGGCGGCGGGCGGCGGGCGGCGGCCCGTGTCGCTGTCCGTATCCACGTCAACCCGAATAGTTAAAGTGAAACAAGTTTGCGAGGGATCAGGGGCCGCAGATCATTCATCCTAGGGCAGCGTGCCGGCGGACGGACTGAGACACCTGACGGGAAGCCTCAGTGTCTGGTTGTGAGCGCGACAGCTTCGCTCAAAGAGCCGAGCTAGAGCCAGCCGCGCCGCGAGGCCTCCTCCGCAAACGAGCCGACAAATGCCCGCACTTGGAATTGCTCAACTCTGTGCGAAGTTATTTACCTTCCTCGGAGTGTGACCTTTAAAATTATGCGAGACAATTTGCCGCACGGATCGGCACGCCAAAGTTTTATATGTCAGAATGAAGCCTGTTTCGTCACTAGGCCCCTGAGCTGTTCTAAGTAAACATATTTAGAGACGATACGATACGATGCGGGTTGTAGGCAGTCAATAGTAGATTTTAAGATATTGTAGGGAATAAAGGGATCACACGGAAGAACAAAAAGTAGTTACAGTAACAAGATAAATGGTAGGGTCGTGTTTCCCGGAGTGTCGCGGGGCGGGCGGGGGGCAGTAGGGGGGGGGACTGACCGCTGGAGACAACAGCCGGCCGCGTCCGCAGCGGAAATGAACCCGCGGCCCTTGCCCGCTGCAGACGGCAAACGGAATGTTTAACCAGGCGCGACCCGCCTGCATAAATTACGTGCACTCGCGAACTAATCAGACTTTGCCTTCATTAGACGCTGAGCTAAACCGAGTTAAGCTCAGTATAGTAGATTTTCCTTTATAGGAAAAAGATATGTAGGTATAATAAAAAAATTCTTTACAACCCTGTAGTCTTACTTAGAAGTCAACATGATACCTAATTATGTTTATTGTTTTTATTTTGATGTAGGACTGCCGTGAAAACTAGTAAAGCACTTATCGGTCGACCACTACAATACGAAGGAATTTATTTGTTAATAGTTTTCAGCGGAAACGCAGTTATCTGGTGTGTGTAGAGGAGGCGGCGAGTGCGGGCCGCGCGGCGCCGGTATTGGTCCCGGCTTCCGGCGCCGGGCGCATTGTCCGCTGCGCGCGAGCCCTTTGTCGCCGTATCTACACTTGACCGCAATTTCCTGGCGCGCGCTAAAGATATCGCGAAGGTGGCGGGATCGATGCGAGGACGAGGGTTATTGCGGCCGCCCGCTTTATGGTATTCGGGTCAGATAGCGCTTCCGCCCCGGCGCCCGGCGCCCGCGCCGCCGTCGCTCACATTACGTGACAGATTGCGTCGCGGCGGCCGTTAAGTGGCCGGCCGAATGACGCTTTGTGCGAGAGCTGTTAATTCGCCATTACTGAGTTACGATGTTTAGCGAGACGAGGAACTCGATACCGGCGTTGTACGTTAAGTTGCTTCTGACTTCGTAAGTTGATCAGTTAAGGGAGCCCCGGCTGAGGCGCACCCGATCGCCGGACGCGCGCATAACCGCATCGGCTCCATTACCCATTAAACGGAAATTTGCTCCGCGCCCTCCGCCGCCGCGCGGCCGGAGAGCGCGCTATCAATATTGCAGCGCGGAAATGAGCCGCGACGCGGTTACAGGCTCGCAACACGCCGCCCGCCGCCCGCCGCCCGCCGCCGGGAACGGCTTCAAGGAGACTCGCAGAGAGCGTTATGCCTTCTGTTCATCGTCCCAGTGTGCGAGGTCCCCCGCCTTCCTGCGGAAGACTCGCAGTATGTCGTTTTGGCCGTTGTTTATTATTATGTGAAAAAACAGAAGCGGGCAATAAACGGGATGGAAAAGGGAGCCGTCGCGCGCCGCGGCGCCGCGGGGGAGGCGGCAGGTACCTTACGGTTACCACTTACACTAAGAAATCTAAGAATGTTATCGACGTTATACAGTTATTAAACACACTTTCATAGGTACTCATAATTCATAATAACTCATTTATTTGCAATAAATACACATATAGGCTCTTTTTTTACCTTTTGCATCAAAATACAAGAACGACGACAGCAAAAAGCACGACCCGGGGGCCGGGGCGCGCGCCGGCCGCGCCGGAGCCCCATTGTCCGGCCGCCGTAAATGAAGTCGCATCGTCACAAACTTTCCTCTCGCTAATGCATTTTTTGCCGGATCGCCGAGAACATCTAAAAACTTGGGTCACTTTCATCTTTACACCTGGATACGTTAATTTAGAGGACAAAAAGTTAGGACGCCGCCGAAAGTTTCGTGGAACGGCCGTATCGTCCTAAATAAATGAAACCTTTTAGTAGGCCCTGAACAAATACACGAGAGTATGAACAATTAGGAATCATGTTTGTTGCCCTTTCCCCCTCCGCCGATAAAGGCTATGCACCGCGGCCGCGACGATCAACACCATTATTATTCGGGCGCGATGGGCGGCCGGCTCAGCGACTTATGAAAGTTTGATGCCTCGCCCTCTGCTCTGGGGGAGCGCGGACCTCAGCGGGCTATCTCCGTATTCCATGTGCGTTTAATAGCGTACATGAACGCTATAAAGGCGAAATCTGCGTCCCACGGTGGGCGAGGGTCGGCGAGGCAATTAAACCCGCGCGGCGTGTCACCGTCTCCGGCTGCTTAATTATATAATTTCCGCGCCGCACCGTCACGCGGCGCTTTCGTGCTCAAATATGTAGGTGTGTTCCTCGAATAATTGTTTCTCTATTGTTTTTAATTCGAAGCCTCAATTTGACAAAATGAAAAAGAGAGAAATAATTATACCGGAGGGAGAAAAGAAGACTATTGACGAGCTTTGCAAAACCGACCATTCTTCTTAAAAGACTACGTAGGAGTTCTAATTAAAATGTGCGGTTAAGATTAACACGAGGGTCGTCAGCGCCGGCGGCCGCCCGCGGCTCTGCCCGCCACGCGCCGGCGCTAAGCTCTGTTTTATTTGCGTCTTAAACAGCAAGAAGCGTCGCTTCAATAGCCGGCATCCGCTTTTATGTGATTTCCGGGACAAACGTTAAGGCAAATATTTATATCCCCCAATAAAGGCCGAATGTGCCTACCTCGCTTAAACAATGTAAATACAGCGAGCGGGGGAAGGGGGGCGAGGCGAGCAGGAACAATTGGGACGGTTTATTTCGATTTCATTTTTAAGGTTTCCCTCGATTATACGGAAAGTAATTTGAGGTGGAGGAAGACGAGTCGGCCGCAACTTCCTTCATTACGTCCTTCAGTACGCGAGTAGTTCCCTCTCCCGCGGCCGCCCCTCCCCGCCCCGCCGCCCGCCGCGCCCCGTAATTGATGCCCCCTCGTAAACTTGCCTCATGTTATGTCATGCGATATGATATCTGCCCTTTCGCAAAACTCCCGGCTGATAACATGACGAACACAGTTGAGTATCTTTTAGCCAAATTAATTGAATAAGTCGCCTCATCGGCATGGGGAAGGGGGGGCTGTTCCCGAGCTAGAGGCAAATTACATTTCGTTTGGCAGACGCGATGACCGGCAATATTTACGGCCCATTACGACGGCGTTCGACATACTGACAAACATACTGCACATTCAATCAAACCTAAGTGCAATGGAAGTGGGTCAGTATGTCAAAATCTGCAACTTTATGTCGTTACGTGCTGAGTTTAGGGGAGCAAGGTTAGCCTCCAGATCAAAAACAACTCTGTTAAACATAATATGTAAGTATGTATAGTTGACCAAGAACTTAAACTTTACCGTTATAATGACGTCAGAAAAATTTCCTACAGAAGCCTATATATCAGAAAAAAAAATAAGGCTTGATTGTCACATTGACTTAAATTTTAACTGAAAATGGTATTTCAAGTTCTTAAGGCACTGGTCCCACCGGCGGCTACAAACTATTAGCGAGTAAAACTATAAACTACAAACGCGTGGGCGAGAGGCGAGAAGCGAGTATAGTTTTACTAGTTTAGACGCTCGGCTATAAGCGAGTGTTTGCGTGCGACGGGCGATTACTCGCTGCACTAGCTCAGCCGGGGGGCTATTCGCCAATGACCTATACGATGTACAGTCGAGGTCGAATATAGTTAGTGTGTTGGTGTTTAATTTTGTAACTAAGGGACCCCATACATCCCTGTATTATTATTTAATTTTTGTTGTTGTAATTTTTTGTTAAATTGTTTACTGTAGTTTTTAAGTATTTTATTTATAATTATTTTATTTTGAAAAAATGACTTTCTGCCAAGTTTCTTGCGGCGCATTCTTCTTGGCAATGATGGTCTTTCCAAAAGCGCTGGTAGTTAAAAAAAAATGACGTGTAAAAGTGCCCATTGCGGCCTATTTACTGAATAAATGATTTGAAGTTAAATTTGAAAATTCATTTTCACCACACTAGCTAGTTTGAACTCACTGTATTCTTTTCTGAAATAATTAATTTTTTGCATCCAAATTTTTCTTGTCATTCTTTTTAAAATATTCCTTTTTTTCTTCCGTCTCTTCAAAATTGCCACTGCCACTACACACATGCTTTTATAAAATACATCATCATCGTCATCCGAACTTGACAACAAAGATAGTTCGTATGATTGTTTTAAATTCATTGTATATACGTGCACTCGCATCCACTTTGAAAGGTAGAATGATCGCTCTGATCGCCAAGCAGGCTTCGGCGAGTACCGTTGAGCTAGTTTTATAGTCGATAGCTTATCGCTGCGGTCAACTAGTAAACAGTGGTCCCACCGCCAGCTATCGGCGAGCTCGGCGGGCAACTAGTAAAATTCTGTACTAGAAACAGATGACAATCGGCGGGCGGCTAGTAAACAATTGTATGGAATTATCGCTTACTCGCCGGGCGGTGGGAGAGTATCCTCGCCGGCAGTGTGAACAGCCAGCTATGAACTATAAAAATATAACTCTCTCTTTTATGTACACGGAAGCGATTATCTTTTGTTCGTTTCTTGGGCTAGAAAATAGCCGATAGCTCATAGCTTACTAGCTCGCGGTGGGACCAGTGCCTAACCGATTCGATTTGTGGCATTCGAACATGGCGGATGTAGACAATATTTAATTTTGCTATTTCTGTTTCTTTGGCTAGTTGAAGTATAATTTGGATAGTGTTTTATGCGGCGATTAACCTTAACAGTGAACAGTGATCACAAAATTTAATATTGGTCTCGTGTCTGACATTTTTTAATGCGCAAGTTGTCTCCACGTGGTTTCTGGAATTTTACTATCAAGTTACAAAAACTACAATCACCGTACAACGTTGCCTCTCGAAAGAGAATACTTTGACATTGGCGAAATTGTCTTATTAATTAGGACAGAAGCCATATTTTAAAAGAGAAGAAGAAGTTCTTAACCATACAAATGACATCAAACTATAAGTTGGGAAAGGAATTTTTGATCGACGATATATTTACACTAGTTACTTAACATGAGAAGAACAAAAATGGCTGTTGCTACCCGCATCTAGTCGATCAGCCGCACTGGTCAAGGCCGATCATTGCTTTCTTTTTGCGAGCGTCTTCGCGTCGAGTGCCACCCGAAGCTGCAACTGATCGACTTCCATCGCGGGGATTCTTAAAAGTAATAGCCCACCTTCATAAGCCCGAGAGCAGTTTTAAGAAGTACATGATTTAGAAGTTTCGTGGTCTCTGCTCGTAGAATCCTAATGAAGCGCTGGGGCTGTGTCCCGTACGACTAAGCAACCCGAGCGTCGACCGTATCGTGCACATTATTTGTGTCATGGGCATATTATTATGCGGCACGCAGATCACCGGCGTTATACATATATTATATATGTATAACGCCGGTGATCTGCCTACGCCACCTGCGTCACGTGTGTCACGTGCGTCACCTGCGTCATGTGTGTCGCGCGTGTCGCTAATGCCATGCACAATTTTAGTGTCACAAGCATCATTCCGTGGTGGCCTAGTGGTTTGACCTATCGCCTCTCAAGCAGAGGGTCGTGGGTTCAAATCCCGGCTCGCACCTCTTGAGTTTTTCGAAATTCATGTGCTCAATTTACCACGAGCTTTGCGGTGAAGGAAAACATCGTGAGGAAACCTGCACAAACTTGCGAAGCAATTCAATGGTGCGTGTGAAGTTCCCAATCTGCACTGGGCCCGCGTGGGAACTATGGCCCTCTCATTCCGAGAGGAGGCCTGTGCCCAGCAGTGGGACGTATATAGGCTGAGATGATGAACCGTCATTAACTGTCCCCATCAGCCACAGACTTGAAGTCGTCGGGCCAAGACACATTACACACAAGGACGAAGAACGATACAAGAAACGATTTGGCGCAATTACAGTTGATTAGTATGCGTGATCTGTGTACGGCCAGCAACGGAGGCCGGCGCAGGCTCCCGCGCTTTTTGCGGCGCGCTGCGTCCCGCATCCATTTGATTTACGGCGGATTACGGATCTCCGCTACGCTTTACTACGAGTAACAGACAATATCTCTCAGTCCCAAACCAAATGTTTTGGAGCGTCTCCGACGGCTTAGATTCCAGGAAAGCTAAATCTGACTGAATCCTGTTCAAAGCGCAAAAAATAAACCGAGTGCATAATATGCAGCAGGTGAATCTAAGAGGTGAGTACATTTTTTAAATATTAAATTGAAATTCACTGACTCGAATTTAGTATTCGCGTGCCGCCGTTTCGCTTCAAATAAACGTGTGACAGTCGGAAACGCTAACACAGCCCGCACTAAAAGCTGTTGTCAAACCGATTAAAAAATTTAAAAATTGCCAAACGTTTATTCAGTAAAAGCTATTTCCGGGGAATTAGTGCGCTCCGGACGGCAAAGGATTTTCCGCGCGGCCGCGCGCCGCCGCCGCGCGTGCGCGCCGCTCGCGTTGAATGACCTAAGCGTTTACCTATTGTTGCAGGAATTACTATTCAAATATTCAAGCTCATCTAAACGATCTAAGTAAAGAAACCACGAGCAGCTGCTTAATACCGTACCGACATAACTGTTTAATTTTGTATTCACGAGTAGAACCAAATTGGACAGAGCCGAGCGGGTTGAACGAACTTAACATAGTGGTTGGATAGTGTTGTTTTGGTTGTAGTCTTTTTAGTGCGAAAGATACCAAACCATTACTTCCTCGCACATCTCTGATGCTCTTCCAACCTAATCCATGTAGTATTTGCGTAGAGCCGAGTGGAAAGCTTGAGGATAACGGCTTGAACAAGCGGACAATAAAACCGTGAACATAATCGTAGTAGAGCCCTAGCCGCAGAGTACTATCGGACGAGAGTTGCCTTAAGTTAAACTTAAAAAAAAAACTGAAACATTGCGGGAGAGGCGAGTTATGCACGTACACACCCATATGATGTGGGAATGTAGATATACAAGTGGGTATATTATTACATTACACCCATATCAGATACAACAAAGCGTGGGCAGCAAGTTGGCAGCCTCCCACTCTGGGTGCTGATACGCCTAATCGTCTCTCGTACACTCGTCTCGTCGTTCTTCGTCTTTGTCCTGGCCCGTCGACTTCAAGTATGCGACTGATGGGAGCTGCTGTTTTACTTCCAAGTTGTGTAATTTGCAGTATTTCAGCAGCGCCAGTTGTACCAAGTAGGTGCTGCGCCACGAACTGGAGACCTCCCATTAGGTATACTAACGAGTAACGACATTTCGAGAATTGTGGGGATGTTTTGACTTTGACTTTCTGAATCCCTCCAGATTGGCCACTTTTGTAGACAGAGTCTGTGCACCTTCCCTCTACACTCGATAGACTCAATAAAAACTTTGCGTTACTAAAAACATAATTAAATCAAATCTAAAAATTGCCGTTGTGCAATGCGGTGCCGCTTCCAAAGGGCCGGCCACGTTTCATCGTTGAGAGAGATAGAAGTCGGCCTTGAAATCCCCAGGATAGGATTAGAAGATGCTTTTGGAGAGCGCCCGTAAGCGCCGGGAGCCGGGCTCGCGTGGCCAGTGTCGGCGACGCCGCCTCCCGTGGCCGGCGCTGCGCGGCGTGACGCGTGCGGCGCCGCGCCGCAGCCACAGTACAGCTCCTCCAGCGGCATTACGCGCCAAATGGATATTTATGGCGCGCGGCCCACGAGCCCTAGCCTCTACCTACTTTCATTCCCAAATCTCATTTGCAAGAATTGTCTAATAACAGAATCTTGTCACTTAATCTTTATTTGCTCGAATTTAGTTAAGTCGCCTCTGGCATATTACTATTTGAATAACAAAATTCGTATACTTTCTTCAGTTAAATGCATGGTATTTTTCGTCTCAAATAAGTAAGATTTATACTCGTAAGATTTTTGTTGCGATTCTGTAATTTAATTCAAATGGAATGATCTTCTGTTGCATCATGTATTATCAGGGGTGGCCGGCGCGGGGCTGGTGGCGCAGCTAACGGCAGGCCGTTGGCGGTGGTGCTCGGCCCGGCGGCGTGTCTCCGGGCGGCGCACCAACACAGCAACAGCGCGACGGTCGCAGCGGCAGGTGAAAGCCTAGCTCAGGATGTCCGCCCCTCCCCCGCCGCCGCCTGCGCGATCAGACCTCTTGAATGATAAATGAACGATAAAAGCTTTTTGTCCGTCTGACCCGTGCTGCTAATTCGAGCCGAGCCTCGGCGCGCCGCGCGGCGCCGCCCGCCCCGCGCCTCGTTAGTGGGCTCCAATGATCCGTCGAGGATCTCAATTCGTATTTACCTCCGAAGAGGGTTTCGTTTGAACCTTTTGAGCTCAGAATAACGCGTGAAGTAACGCGGGCGCATATTTTATAAACGTGTACAGTCGTGCGGTATCATGTCATTTCTTAATTTACAAGATGTATCGTGGGGAATGTAGTAAGCTTTCACTTATGAAAAAGGGTTCGCATCGCGCCGCCCGCGCGTCGGCGGCGAGCCACGAACTTTTATGAATATTAAAAATACGGTTCCGTCGACGCGCATTGTCGCGGCGCGTGCGGTGAGTGACTCCATCCGTGCGCTGACATTTCTCGGGTTCCAACAATGCAATTCACGGAAATCACAGCAAGTAACGTCTTTAACGAGTTTATGAATGAATATTTTGGTTTTATGCAACTTTTGAATTTCAAGTAGGTAATTATCAAAGCCAAAAGGATCCCTTATAACCCTTCGGTAAACAGTACGCGATTTTGCGTCGTGTGTTGCTAATAATTTTAATCAGGTCCCGCCGGCGCGGCGGGGGCGGGGGCGGGGGCGACCGCCGGAGACGAGTCCACAAAGTTCGCGATTGAATTGGAAAGTGTCTCGTGACAAGGGTCGCGAACCCATTAGATAACGCGTGCTAATGAAAGAATCACACCGAGTGAAACTTCGCTTTTTCCGCGTCTCGCCCGCGCCGGACACTCGCCGGACACGCGCCGGACTCTCCCGTGACAAATGACACGCCGCTTTCGCGCGTCACGTCACCCATCAGCTTCAACCCCGCGCGCCGCAGCCGCGCTTCTCGCTGCCCTCGCTAGTCTCTTCTCTGAATATTACTTCACGCATCCCTCGCTCGTAAGATTTATCTGCGCAAGACAAACAATAATAATATTACAACTCGGAGTAAAACGAACACCAATAGGCATGTCAGAATAACAATTTGGGCATGTCTTTATTCGTCGGTGCGGCAATCCGTGCCATATTTTCGGCTCGTCATCTAACGAGGCTCGCCGGGCGCGGATCTGGGTCGCCGCTCGTATTTATAACGTGTCGCGCGCGCGCTGGCGGCGGCGCTACAAAGCCCGCAATCAACTATAATGTTATCAGACAACACAAAGGCGAGCGGCGCGGCCGTAATTGACTTGAGCGCAGAAACACTTCCAGCAAAATTACACTTAATTACCGGAGTGACGGGCGCGCGGCCGCGCCGGCTGTCACGCGTCTCGACAGCGCCACAATGACAAAGTTCGTCCGTCGCGAACCACTTAGGTGTTGTGAAAGCCTCTGACGATCACAATAAATGTATCTCGGCGCTAGAGCCCGCGCGGGCCGGCGGCGGCGCGGCGCGGCGGCGGCGCGACGCGGGACGCGGAGCAATTTTTCAAGCGGTGGAATTTTTCACCGCGAGATAATTCGGTTAGGCCCGCGCGCGCCGCGCGCCGCTGAGCCGCTAATTAATAAAACTTTCGGCCGCGGCTGTTTAGCGTCACAAAGTTTCGGAGCGAACATAGCGCAAGGCTCAACGCGGCCCGTGATGAACATTCATTGCACCGCATTGTCTCTAATAATGTTATATAACTATGAGTTGCTTTTAAATTGCAGTTTCTAATGATTCACGGTTATTTTATTTTCTTTAGATATATTATCAAGCACAAGACCGGTCTGAGTGGAGAGCCTTGGGGGAGGCTCATGTCCAGCAGTGGACGTCTTTCGGCTGACATGATGATGATGATGATATTATTACGAGATGTACCGTACCGAGATGGCCATTTTTTGTCTGATAGCCTATGAAAAATTATTACCTACCTACTTTCAACCAAAAAGTCGTAAGTAATAAAAAAATATTAAGGCTTTTGAAATAAAAGCTTAAATCAGTCATATTTTTTTTTAATCAAAGAATATTACCTACTCAAAAAAAGTGTTTTCAAGCATTTTTGAATACTTAAACGGCTCTGATGTATGTACCGCCACAAACTTCTCTGAGAACAGCACTGCATGCTTCCACCCCAGAGTCTTGTGGCGCGTGACGCGCAAGCAGCCCGCTATAATAATTATACCAGAAGCTTCATGAAGAATTATAGCAGAATGCGCGAGATGCTTGCTCTGGGATACGTTATGTGCATGGCTGTATCCCGATCGGTCGTAAAACAAGTCAACTTTTATTGCCCTCGCTGCCAACTGGCGTAGCCGTGCTACGTCGTAGACCCTCTACGAAATATCGTAGCAAGCATCGCTCCGTACTTCGCCGGGGCTCCATCATAAAAGTTTAAACTGGTAGTGCTATAAAAGGGAAGCCTTATGATGTACGAGTTTTAGAGCCATGTGTGTGTAAATTGTTAGGATATAGGTAATCCATACTTCCATCCATTCTAATATTATAAATGCGAAAGTGTGTTTGTATGTTTGTGTGTTTGTCCGTCTTTCACGCCGTAACGGAGCGACGGATCGACGTGATTTATGGCATAGAGATAGTTTATGGGCAGAGTGACATAGGCTACTTTTTATCCCGGAAAAATGCACAGTTCCCGAGGGAACAGCGCGCGATAACCGAATACCATGCGGGCGGAGCCGCAGGCAAAAGCTAGTAAGTTAAGTAATATTAGTAACTACATAGATGAGTAAACAAGTTATACATACAAAACTCACACAGTTAATGACTGACAAGTTTGAGGATGATAGACAACTTGCGTAATTTTATGGACCAGTGACCTGGTGTCAATAGGGTGCACGCGTGACTGTAAAGCACATGGCCCATAGCTTCTAACTCGTCACTTGGGTCCCGCGGCTGATTGGGTGTCAGCGCTAGAACAATGAATATGTAAGGCACAGGCGCGGGCGCCGCGCGTCGAATTATTCACCGAACCCTTCCTAAGAGCGGCAAGTTATCAGCGAGCTTTTTGAAACTTTTATTCGTACGATCTCTTGTTTATTTTAAATTGGCTCCGCGTTTTTGGCCGGATCTTTTACCTCAAAATAAACTCGGGAGCGAACGGCGTCGTAATTGTAACGGAGCGGCCGCGCTGCGCGCCGACCTGAAATCGAGGACTCAATTTATTATTTGGCTCCGATATTCGGGTTCAGGTTGTTTGTAAACACGTCACTGACGCATTGCATAGTATGGGCGCGGGTAAGAGGTCAGAAGTACTGTATATACGTGAGATGTTTGACATAGTTTTGAGCACGCTCATTGCCAGCCCCGACTCACTATACCTCTGTAGGTACTACTCACTGTACGTACTTATACTTCTGGAATGTAATATATCTATAGTTTTACCGACGGTTGGATTGTATGATCCTCAAAAACCGGCGGAGCCGACTTTTGGATAAGAAAAGGTTCATGGAAATGCAAACTGAACCGATGGAACTCACGAATTCACGGTTATGGTCATAAACGGGTTCACAACGATGGCGCCTCTCGCCTCTACCATAAATCATATCTCATGAGAGCTTCAGTAAATTACAGAAGGGTTCCTTTGTTTCTAAATCTAATTAAAATCTTGAACTGAATAAAATTACAAAGTGTCAAACAACCACAACGCGCAATGGGGTTGCGGCATCCGGGCGAGCGACGCCGCGTGGCGCCGACAGCTCGTAATTTTAGAAAGCGCTTGCTTGACTCACTTCATGGTAGGGTTGATGTTTGCCATTAAAAAGTTTTTAAGAGTTCAAGCGTACTTTTTTTTTTCAAGTATGTTTTGCTCGAAGTCATTTCGAGAGCTTAATTTGTTGGTCTAATTACAGCTGAGCGCGGGCTCACGAGTCACTGCGCGCGATCAAAAGTGACGAGCTTGCGTTTGACTACTTCGTTGACAAAATGTTTCGTCATTTTTGAAAATGTCACCTGTTAGATACAGTCGACTAATTTGAGCCCTAAGTCAGCACAAAACTTTACTTTTATATCTGCGACAGCATCAACTAAATCTGCACAGTGCAGTCGCCAACACTATTCGTGAACCTTATTATACACACTTAATTAATTAGTCACACAAGGAGTACGAATGTCCAGTCAAAGCTTCATATTGATCACTATACCTAAGCTAATTGGCCATGCTTCAATTTTTTTTTTGGATGGTTATTATAATTTATTTGATAAATATAGACCGTTTTAAGAAACTAATTTCGGTATTTTCGTTTTTAATCAATCCTATCTACATTAAAAAAATATATTAATTTATTGCTGGCGTGACGTCATCAAATATATTATAGGGAATATTCAGCAGAACAAATTAAATCAACTTACTCTAGTGTCTACTAGTGTCCCTTTTGTTACTGTTTAAAAGATAATCAATAATCAAGATAACTTTAATCATAACTGTGAAGTTATATGAACTGATTCGTCTGCCGAACGGAACTGTTAACGGAAATCTAGAAAAAAACCTTGTAGAAGGAGTTGTTGACCAGATCTGTATATCTACGCAATGTAAATGTGTACCGAATTAAATTACTTGCTATATAATGTACGTTACTGCCGTACAGCCATAAACCGCATTACAAATTGACTACTAATTAATGTCTTGAAGCGGCTTAATGTTGAATATGTGGTAGTAGTAGCCAGCAATGGCTCTACTTAACAAGCTATGACATGATACGCAGCAGAGTACTACCACACTGACTAACAATTAGATACCTATACTTAGGTACTTATATTGGGTATATTTGTTACGGGTTCTACCCACCTTCCTACTTGTATACTATGTTAAATATCGGAAGTTCATTAGAGTATTCCACGACAAGTATTATTTAATATTACGAAACTCGGCCATGGAAAGACCAAATAATGTGGAAAGAGGACGCGCCAGTTGTTACGCCTCAGAAATACTGGTCGCGAACGGCACGGTGTGCGAAGTGGGGCGCGAAGGTAGCAATATAACGATAACAGATCGAATAACTTTCTAAGTTTGAAAGCCTCAAAGTTATTCAAAGCAAAGTTCTTCGATTTGTATGGTTTCTTTGTTGAGGGCCGGTATTTTTGGGATATGGTTTCAAGCCTGAGCGAATGTGCATGTTTGTTAGTGATAACACACTCAAAATAGAGGTATCTGTAAACTGTATTGATCCTTGAAAAGTACTGAGTACACTTACTACGAGTACATCTACGTAACATTTTAGAATCTAAATTAAGTGTGTGAAAGTGGATGCGATTCTACGCGCACGTCGGCTAAATTGTCTAAATCTAAATTTTCTAAATTTTAATTGTCATTTAGACGGCGGATTTAACAAGTGCTTATTCCATTAAATTAGCGATGTCATTTGATTATGACAGGTGCTCATAGAATAGCAAAGTGATTTAGCGACGTCTAAATAAAATTAGGAATTTTAGCGGCCGCTGTAGAATCGGGTCCAATGTCCTGTTATTTTTGCTGGTCCGTGTGTATTTTTTACGGGAAGGTGATACGAACAGAAGTTATTTAGTGTACTTCCCCCGCGCTGATCGCTCCGCAAGCGGCACGCAGCGTGTAATTGGCGACCGGGGCCGGGGCGCCACGCGGGACGCTCCCGAAAACGAGAGACGGATCAAACCTTTTTTCAGTCCAATTAAAAAACTCATCGCAATCTAACAAACGCCGGGCCGGGTACGACGGGTTTTTACGTCGTGTCGCAGATAAACAGGTGGTAATCCGACATCTGCGGCCGTAACCGATCCCCCCCTCCCCGCCCGCCCCCTCCCGCCGGTCGCGGCACGTATATTACTCGAGAAAGTGCTCGGCGTCGACGATGTAGCGTTAGGAATGAACACTCCCACGCGGAGCGGTGCCGTTTTATTTCAAACGCTTTCGTACGATGTTTAATATCCAGGTCCAGGTTACACGTGAGCTAACTCTTTAGGAAGCGACCGTCGCCCAATTTGTGTTATAGTCGTAGCGCTCCCTGATAACATACGCAAATATTATGAATGTGAATGTTTGTGAGCATTAGTATGCGTGCGTGAGAGTTCGTTATTCCTTTAATTAGATACACCTATGTATGTTAAGTATCCGGGATTCTGAAATAACAGATTAAGTACTTTTTATTTTGATATTTCCTTGTGATCGGGGTACAATCCTAAAATATCAACAGTTAGGATTAAAGACTTGAAATTTTTCGTGGATTTTTATGCAACGCTAATAAAGTCCACGATGTATTTTTTGGAAATTACGAGTACCTACTAAATTTTTTTGCGAAATCTCAGAATTTTTATTTAAATGCTAGATCTAATGATTACTTAACTCAAGCGAAGCCGCGGGAAAGGGGTACTCAGTAACTCATTTCTTCAAATTCAATAAACTCTGAATGTAGCGTGGTAATATAATTGTTGTTTAATGCAAGGATAAATCGTGTGATATTCTCGCCTCGCCTCAGATTATTTAGTAAGTTAGCTTAGTTATTGTCGTGTAGAGCGGCGTGGGCAGCAGTCTCGTGACCGCATGCATCCCCGCACTGTAGTCGCTCGGCGCGCCTTCGCCACCGCTAAACTCGGTATAGTCGCCGCCGCTAAACTCGGTACAGTCGCCGCCGCTAAACTCGGTACAGTCGCCGCCGCTACACTCGGTACAGTCGCTCGCTAGAAGCCAATTGCGGTTTCCTCTCGGCGTGATATTAACGGCCGAACTCTGGCGGAGATTTACGGCTAGTTTTATGATGTAGGTAATGCATGCCGTTGGGCGCAGCGCCGGCCGGCGGTCGGCGGTCGGCAGCGCGTGCTTTTTATGGGCGGCGCGTCTCTACTGTCGCCGGACGACCGGAATGGTTGGAACCTAATTCCTATTGCACATTGTACAATTTCATGTAAGTTGACGCCAGAGTGATTGATTGGCTTTTACGATATCAACTTTGCAGTTAGTACGCCATAACTCACCGCGCCCGGTGCGTCGCGCGCGTGCCGCGCGAGTGCCCGCGTGTTTAATGGAGTCCCGCGACGCGCCGCCGCGCGGCCGCAGGTAGCACGGCCGACGGCGCATTCCGGGACAACCATCCGTAAACATTTATTGCGACATAAAATAAAAAACTGTCCGAGCATGAAAGTATTTCATGGTCCTGAAATATTGTTGCGTATTTTCTTATCCGTTCCGTGTAGTGGTCAGTAAAATTGTACGCGTCAGGGGTTTTATGATGGACGGGCGTCGTTACGAGCAAAGGTTCTAGCTTTGTCGGGACGTGAGCTTTTTATTTTCGGCGGCGGCGGGTGCCGCGCACGCCGCGCCGCTGACGCCAGTAATTAGCAGCGCCCGAGGCCCCGCGGACGGAGCCGCGCGGCGACGCGCCACGTTATGACACGCTTCCAATTCTGCATGAATCGATTAACCGATGCAGCTCTACCTGAGCAGCGCTCGTAGAGCGTGCCAAGAGGAGCTTATTCGTGTTACGTATGGTCCGTGTCACTAGGTGCTAGTGGCGAGGCATTAATAATTTTAGAGTTATATTATTGTAGAGGACCCGAAGCAAAAAGCACTAAGTACTTGTAATTTTTTTCTCTGTGTATCTGTTTTCTATATCGCATACTATTTCTGGTGTACAATAAAGAGTCTTTGTATTCTATTTTACCTTAAAGAAAATCAGAATTAAAGATGTATAATGTAAAACTGTGGGCAACCTGTCCGAAATCGAGTTATTTCACTGTACGTTACTGCTAGGTATTCTTAGTTTTTTCTAAATAAATATGTTGCAGTAGAAGAAATGAAGTACATTCACAAACGGAAAGTATTTGCGTTCAGTCTTCTGTAGACGCACCACGTAATACGCCCGAGCGCCAGCGGGCGCGTCCGCCCCGCGCGCGCCGGCGTCTCGCGGCGAGCGCGCGCCTCGACACTCCCACGACACTCCAGACATCTCAGCAATAAATAATTTACCTCCGGTGACCTACTTAGCAGAACTTCTTTAAACTGAAAGCAAAATTGTATAGGTACCTAACGTCTTTTATGAGGCATCCCTTCCGAATATTTGGGGTTGATTCGGGCGCCCGCATCGGCCTCAATAATCATAAATTAGGTTCAGCGGGGCGGTCACGGCGATAAGGTCGCAGCTCACGGCTGTGGTGGAGCAGCGCGGGGCCGCTGCCAAGCCGCGGGCCGCGGTTGACGCGCCGGCCCCGCCCCGCCTCGCCCTGACCCGGCGACGTCATGCTGCCACTGCATTTAACAGATACACTCTCACAACCTACGACAGTACATTTCCTATCTACAAACAAGGCCTCATTTGAGAGAGTATGACATTGTTTCCGGACTTTAAAGTGCTTCTGCTAATCTTAATACCCGTATTTATTTTATCGCGGTGCTCGCTTGACAATGAGTTTCCTCTTAGAATAAGAGGGCTTGGGCTGTGCCCCCCCGCAGGCCCACTGCAGATTTGACAAAGATTTCCTTGCGAGTTTTTTTTTGCGAAAAGCTCATTATACATTATTTTGTAATTCGTTTTCAGTCATAAATTCCGGAAAGCACTGAGATACGAGCGCTCTGCGGGAGACTACATATGTGTACTGTATGGGTTACCAACCAGAGGCCTTATTGCCTAACGCTTCTGTCACTCGCGATCGCAATAAAATGACAGCTTTTGTATGCGAAATAAATGTCATTTGATTGCGATCACGAGTGTCAAAACATTAGGCAATACGGCCTCTGTCTACGACCGCTTGGTAACGTTCTTAGTCTTACCGCTTACAGATTAAGTACTTCATAGTGTTTTATTTTAAAGACACACACACAAACATCACGCCTGTATTCCCAAACGGGGTAGGCAGAGCACATGAAACGCTGCGGAATCACTTTTAGCAATTTTAGGTGTTAAGTTTGACAAAAACGGTACAATAGTGACAGGTTCATAGCCGTATATCCTCAGTCCCCTCTTACGATATCCAGGAGAAATGGAGAGGTGTTATTCTAACTCGACACCACAGGGGTCGCGGGTTTATTTAAAAAACTAACACAAATATTACGTTATTTGATGTATTAAGTATGTACTTTTGTAGTATTTGTTTGGAGTTATTTGATTTACGATTTACTTCGATTTAATTTCGAATTGCATTTTGGCTTGGCCGATGATGTAGCACTATACAAGGGGTCTTCAAATTAATCTTTATTTTCTTTTATATTCGACTGGATAGCAAACGAGCAAGTGGGACTCCTGATAGTAAGAGATCACCACCGCCACCACCAGGGGTATTGCAGATGCGTTGCCAACCTAGATAGAGGCCTAAGATGGAATATCTTAAATTGCACCGGCTTTCTTACTCTCCACGCCAAATCACAACAGTGCAAGCACTGCTGCTTCACGGCAGGATTAGTGCGCAAGATGGTGGTAGCAATCCGGGCGGACCTTGCACATAAGATCCTACCACCTGCAAATCCCAGATATTTCAGCGGTAGAGATCTTACTACTGTAAAGGTTTTTTTTGACGCGGTGCACTTTAGACATCAAGGAAACATTTGTTGACCACAACTAAAAAATCTTGAAGAAAATTTGTAGGGCTGTTCAGCCAAGTATACATCGTCCCTGTAGAGCATAAAGTGACTAAGTCGTATTTTGCTGTTTTGAGATATTATGGAGGTTTAAAGTTATGAACATAAAGTAAAGTTATAATCTCAAAACGGTAACATATGATTTAGTGACTTTTCGCTCTACGGGGACGATAATCGTATATCATAAAAGGTAAAGATACAATTTATTGAATCAATTTACGGTACAAAATAACATAAAATACAATATTTCACTTAAAAATTACGTAACACGTGTGCCTGTACTGGGGTATTCTTGTGTCTCAGCCGCAATCATCAGCATTCCGGACTAATAAAAAAACATCCTGTATGGCTTTCATTGCACTGTGTAGCGTCTTCGTGGAAGGTTGCTTTTCATACATAATGTGTCAAACGAGCTATTATGTATATTATTGGCTCCATCGAACAGCATCTTACATAACCAAACCAGGGTGGAAAATTTCACCACACAATACCTTTACCGATAAAACCAGGCATGCGAGTATTTATTAACATATTATTTGTTATGCTTAATACATAAACCAATAATATCGTGTCGCTCGTCATATAATATTAACCCGTCAGTGGCAGCGCGCCGCGCGCCGTGTTTTGCTCCGACGCCAATCATAATTTGCGCAAATGAAAAGCTTTTTAAGAGCTGACCTCGATCTGCGGCGCCCATTAACTCGCAGCGTCGGGACTAATGTAGCCTGTCAGTGCACTCCGCGGCAGACCCTCGGCGGCGGACCGCGGCGCCGCGGAGGACGGGCGGGCGGCGGAGGAGGCATAGGTCCCCTGAGACCCGTCTGCACTGCATACAACCGCTACATGCATCGACGCGCGCCGGGCTCATTATTTAATTAACCCGGCGCCGTCACCGCGCCATAATCACGACACGCGGAAACATTTCGCCAACTTTGATTTGTGGCGTCGCGTCCGGCGCCCGGCGGAGCGGAGCGCTGCGCTTGGGGACTGTTGTGAAACTAAATTACATTGGTCACAAGTCACAACAATCAGAAGACTATCGTATGTCCATCTATCTCTATACAAGATAACTTAAGTTGGTGTAGTTTTGTTTCCATTTTTAGGGTTCCGGAGCCAAAATGGCAAAAACGGAACCCTTATAGTTTCGCCATGTCTGTCTGTCTGTCTGTCTGTCCGTCCGCGGCTTTGCTCAGGGACTATCAATGCTAGAAAGCTGTAATTTTGCACGGATATATAGGTAAATTATGCCGACAAAATAGTACAATTATGCCGGCGAAATATTCAACTTTAAAGTGCAAATTTTCATTAAAATCGAGCGTCCCCCCCTCTAAAATCTAAACCGGTGGGTGGAAAAATTTGAAAAAATTCAGGATGGTAGTCAGTATATCAAACTTCCAAGGAAAACTATAACGGCTAAGTTTGCTTGATAATTATTAGTAGTTTATGAGTAAATAGCAGCGTAAGGTATAAAAGATACCTAAACTTGGAATATTCCGTATAAAATACGAAATCCTTAGAAAAATATTACTTAATTTTTTCGTAATGGCTACGGAACCCTATTTTAGGCGTGTCCGACACGCTCTTGGCCAGTTTTTATAAACAGTTTGCTTCCAGCTTAATTTCTTTCAACTAATAGGTTGGGATACTTAAATTAATCTTCTATATTCTATATATTATATATATATAAAAGAAAGTCGTGTTAGTTACACCACTTATAACTCAAGAACGGCAGAACAGATTTGGCTGAAAATTGGTAGGGAGGTAGCTTAGAGCCAGGAGACGGACATAGGATACTTTTTATCCCGATATTCCCACGGGATAGGGATAAAATCTCGAAATAGCAACCGCTGGGCCTGGAGTCATGAAATTTAGTATGTAGGTAGTTGGACGTTTGGAATTACTCATAGGTGACTTTTTGACCCGATATTCCCACGGGATACCTAGGGATGAAATCTCGAAATAACAACCACTGGGACTAGAGCCATGAAATTCGGTATATAGGTAGCTGGACCTCTGAAATACTACATATGCTATTTTTTAACCCGATATTCCCACGGGATAGGGATAAAATCTTGAAATAATGACCGCTGGGCTTAGAGTCATGAAATTTGGTATGTAGGTAGTTAGCCGTCTGTAATAACACATAGGCCACTTTTCGACCCAATATTCTCACGGGATACCTAGGGATAAAATCTAGAAATAACAACCGCTGTGCTTAGAGCCATGAAATTTAGTATGTAGATAGCTGGACCTCTGGAATAATAGATAGGCTACTTTTTATCTCGATATTCCCACGGGATAGGGATAAAATTTTGGAATAATAACCGTGGGGCTTAGAGTCATAAAATTTGGAATGTAGGTAGCCGGAAGTCTGGAATAACACATAAGCGACTTTTTGATCCAATATTCCCACGGGATACCTGGGGATGAAATCTCGAAATAACAACCACTGTGCTTAGAGCCATGAAATTCGGTGTGTAGGTAGCTGGACCTTTGAAATAATACATAGGCTATTTTTTATCCCGATATTCCCACGGGATATGGATAAAATCTCGAAATAACAACTGCTGGGCTTAGAGTCATGAAATTTGGTATGTAGGTAGTTGAACGTCTGAAATAACACATAGGCTACTTTTTATCCGGATATTCCCACGGGATAGTTTTATAACTAAGGGACCGAATACATCCCCGTTTTATTAGTTTACGCGTGCGAAGCCGCGGGTAAAAGCTAGTAGACAATAAATCTTTAAGTGACCACCACTGGCATAGTGAAGCTGTAGCGCCGAAGCTTAGGATCGCAGCCAACATTGGAATGGCCTTTGTGCCCATTAAATCTAAACGTGCGATAGCTGATAGCTGCATCCGTGCCGTTCGGAAGCGTCTCCACAAACTGAAATTTACGACGCGCATCTCGCAATGGTGTGCCATATTTTTGATGCTACAAACATAAAAGGACATGTTCTTGATTTGTGTCGTGTCGCGCTGAGTCACTAACTGGCTGCACAATCTACGGAGAGTGCCTCTAAGCAGATGATTTAGCAAGTAGGACAGCGGCGGCGCGGCCGCGGGGTGGCGCGGCAAAGGCACGAACTCATTCGAACACAACACGCATTACACTACAAAGAACATGGACCTAAAGGTACTTTTGTTTTAAATGAAAGTATCCGTACTAATATTATAAATGCGAAAGTGTATGTGTTTGTATGTTTGTGTTGTGTGTTGAAACGGAGCGACGGATCGACGTGCTTTTTGGCTTAGAGATAGTTTATGGGCCAGAGAGTGACATAGACTACTTTTTATCCCGAAAAAATGCACAGTTCCCGAGGGAACAGCGCGCGATAACCGAATTCTACGCGGGCGAAGCCGCGGGCAAAAGCTAGTAAATATATATTATATAATAGTCTAGATGAAATGCATCGTTTCTATAGTTTTATATTATACTTATTGCTTTATACAATATTTCCCAAAAGTAAATCAAAGGATGTAGAGCGAACCAGCAAGCATTCCGTTTCCGAATCATGCCTAGTGCCGAAGTGGAACAAGTTTTCAATGTAATTGGTACTCACTGTGAAGAAATATACGTTATTAATTAGTATTTAACATTACAAGGTTCGATCGTGTAATTAATTACGGCTTCCTAAGCTAGTGACCCGAAGCGTCCCGGCACCGCCCGCGAGAAGAGCCTAATTCACGTATTAAGGAAAAGGCTGCAGACATGAATAATTACCGTATCGCAGTTTATTATATGCTCGCGCCGGCGATTAGGCGAAATCCTGACCGAATGCGACCCGGTTTCCTGCGGCGGGCGGCGAGGAATTAATTACTTCCAGCGCGCGGTCCGGCGCCGGCCGCTCCGAGCTCATTAAATTCCTTTCCTCGTCGCCGGTCACCCGCCCGAACCCTTCACCTAACCTTTTAGTTTTACCTTCATAACGGGCGCATTCTTGAGCGGCCGTCGGAAAACTACTCGACGCGTGAAGCAGCCGGCGTGCCGGGAGCCCGGGGCCGGCGCGGCCGCGGCACCGCGCGCACGAGTAGCGGCAACCTGCATTCCGCCGAACGAGCCAAATACCTAGGGCACAATACAAGCGATAAGCAGTAGTTTGACGTATTCTTGAGCGTCACTTCGTATTCTTGAAATTTATACCTACGGCTGGGCGGAGCGCTAGGGTTGGCTTCTACCTACGACTACAAAAAGTAAACAGACTTTTTATAGTTTGTGTGTAGTTTCAGGGATAGGGATAAAACATATGTTAATTTTATGATTATTTATTTATTAATTAAATTATGTATAAGTTGGTAACGAAAAATAAAATTAAAAGAAAAAAAAACCTTTTTAAAAACAAGCTGTTAGGCCATAACAAGCACTTATGTATGCCAAAAAAAACTCTACCACCGGTTCGGAAAAACCACTGTTGAGAAGAACCCGGCAAGATACTAAACGAGATATATATTTTTTAAACAGATTTACAATATTATTAAATGATATCTATACACCACAAAGGAACCCAAACTAGATGAGTTTGTGTCGTTTTATTACGGACTTCCTGTGGCCACCTTCCAGCTTCATGTCATAATAATAATGCATTGTCATCCGATCTACACATGCATGCAAGATTTCAGAAGGGCTACTCCGAAACACAACGTTCGAAGTTCGTGTCATGCGATCCCTCTCACTCTCGTATTAAATAGTATAAGTGTGAGAAGGACCGCACGACACGAACTTCGAACGTTGTGTTTCGGAGTAGCCCTTCAGCTCAATCGGAAACCGGGAAGTGGATTATATTTAACTAGCAAGTTTTTGGTAAAAACAATAATATTAAAAGCTTTTTTGCTGACTGTACTTTTTGTTGACAGTACTTGCGTTATCACACAAACTTCATTTGCATACGAAATTTCAAGTTGATGCCATTAACCGTTGAAGAGTTCCGTTCTGCGGGGACGATCCTGGCTGGACTAGCAGGATATCACTACCAGGTCACGCGACAGGGTCAGGGTATTGTCACGCGATTTACGTAAGTATTCCAAATTTAAAGTTAATACTATATTCACGATACGGAATCGAAACGGGGGCGAATAAAGCGGGCAGCGCGGTACAGCACTCGACCAGCGACCGGACTGCGCGGCGCTGCGTAGTTTTGTCTTGCGAAGATTGGTTAGCGGCCGTGTAAATGACGCTTGACTGTGTGCGCGCGTCAATTCGGGCGCTAGTATGAAGTCGATCTACTGCCTATTACTTGTAATGTCCCTAGGGCGGCCGCAGCGACGCCTTCTGGCTGTGCTCTCTCCATCACGCCGCGGTAACTAGTTAATAATAGTTGGCGCCGATTCCGAGCCGCAACGGACCGCAGACCCGCGTCCGGCGCTCGCAGTGCTGGCTCGGGAGGCGCGGCGTCCGGCGCGTGACGGCCGAGCGCTTCAATCGGCACGAACACTCGATATCTCCTAGCCCGCTCTATACACCGCTCATGTCCCTACAAGATCTTAACCTAGATACGTAGATATTGCAAATGAATTTGGGGATCCACCCGGCGCTGGATTGTTATTAATCTGGCCCGGCGGAATGGGCTCTCCTAATAGTTGACGCGTGTTCGAGAGACAATCGAGGCGCGGCTGAGTCCCGATAAAGCTATCGGAATTCGTTTGTAACGTTCCCGACGCGCTCGGAGCCGTCTGAAGGCGCGCGTAAACCAGGCGCGGCCGCGGGCGCCGCCACTCCGCGAGAGCTGTAAAAGCGAGCATTAAATAATGGAATGTAATAAAAACTTGAACTCCGCGCTTAATAAGCAGCGCAAGTTTGGTGGCGAGCTATCATCGGGCAGGTGCTCGGCATTAGCTCCCCTCGGCGGTGACGTCTTACGCAACAAGAGCGGCGGCCGCCGAGCTCTTAATTTATGAGTATTCCATTTACGCGCGTATTCGTTTGGTCGGAAACAAAGGCCCGCGGCCCTTTGTGCGGTAAATAACATTTGGAATGAGCGAGTGTGCAAACAGCGGGCGTGTAAACTCCGCTACAGCGGGCTGCATTGTGGTGCCGCGCGAGCTGCGGTGTTTGTGAACAAGTTCATTAGAGCTCCTCCACCCCCCCCCCCACTAGCCCATATTTGCCGGAATTCCTCGCTCATCTAACGACGTTCCGGAGGCAAGCGAGTCAATAACACGAGCATGTCGGTGCGTTTGATAAGGTTTTATGTCCCTCACCTCCGATCCGCCCTTATCGCCGCGCGGCGCACCTCAGTGCCGTAATAACTGTACTTCTATTCAGGAATTTCATAAATCCCGCGCTAGTCGTCGCGCGTAACAAATCGCCTCCTCCAGCGGCTTATCTCCCCGCGGCAGATGTCCTCCCGCCAGAGCCTCCATTTTTCGCACAGCATTATCATATATTTTGTCGATATTATTTGGTAAACGTGACGCCAATTTTTCGATCATTTTGAACGCCTTTCAAACATTTTCCCGAACCTAAAAGTTTCCGCCAAATTATACCAAGTTTGGTCGTCATCAAAGCACCTATTGAAACCCTGTATTTTGAAGATTTTATTCAAGTAAAAAACCGGCCAAGAGTGTGTCGGATACGCCTGAAATAAGGTTCCGTAGCCACTATGAAAAAATTAAGTGGGTAATATTTTTCTAAGGATTTTGTATTTTTGTATTTTTATTTCGCATTTTGTACGGAATATTCCAAGTTTAAGTATATTTTATACCTTAGGCTGCTATTTACTCTTAAACTACTAATAATTCTCAAGAAAACTTAACCAGTTTTCCTTGTAAGTTTGATATACTTACTACTGACCTGATTTTTTTAAAATTTTGCCACCCACCGGTTTAGATTGCAAAGGGGAGGGGGACGCTCGATTTTAATGAAAATTTTCACTTTAAAGTTGAATATTTTTATTTTTACAATTACTGCTTTTTAGCATTGATAGTCCCTGAGCAAAGCCGCGGACGGACAGAAAGACAGAAAAACAAACATGACGAAACTATAAGGGTTTCGTTTTTGCCATTTTTGCTACGGAACCCTAAAAACATCCGTTCTACTTATACAGGGTGGAAAGTTAAGATGGGGCAGCAATACTGGGTTAAGACACCAACTTTAGTTAAATAAAATGTTCAGTTTTTAGTTGTCTACATACTGTTTAATTTTCTTTAAGCATAAAGGACTCATATTCGTAAAAAAACAACATGCGAAAGTTTCACTTTGCAAATTAGTACCCTACGAACTGTATGGAAAAAATTTCTTTGATTTTTGGGTGTTCTAGTACTCTAACCTATATCAGGTAGTTGGTGTTAAAGATTGTTTTAATCTTTGGTAGAGTAGTAGCTGCCCTTGCTGCCCCATCTCAACTTTCCACCCTGTATACATATTATTATTGTGATTCGGTAGAAAAAACTTCAGTTGCTTAAATGAATGTTATTTACGTCGGTTGCCCCTAATGGAGTTACAACAACTTGACCTCAATAGTGCAAAGTAAATATATGGATCAACTGCAGAGCTGCACACTGCACCGCGAACCCGCCGAGCGGCGCGAGCGCGACGCGAACCCAAGCATCGCATTCGGGTTGTAGCCAGACCGTAATGAATTATTAAACAAGACCCTTCAACTTTTAAAACGAGCTCCTAAAAAATTGAGCTTTTAACACAATGGGCTCCTTTGCATATTTATCAAGAGGAAGAAAGGCAAAAGCTGTCCATCGCATTCGCATTGAATTGAAATAATAAAGGACAGGATTGTGAAAAGTTGTCGTCATCTCGTTTTGTGAGCAAAGTCGCAAGCCCGCAGGAGGCGCATCCGAGAGTGACCTCGTGAGAAAAACACGAAACTCGCAAAAATATTTTGGCCATCACGAAAAAGAAAATAACGGAAAGCGAGAATATAAAAGGTTCGTTACGACGTCAAACATCTTCTCATCTATATCATACCCGATTCTGATAACACGAGACGCTGTAAAAATGTGCTATGTCGAAATCAAGATCGTGTTAAAAATTTATGGACGACAACATGCCGATCACACGGCGCTCTACCCGCGCCCGCCGCGCCACACCGCGCCACATCGTGCCACATCGTGCCACACTGCGCCACACTGCGCCACACTGCGCCACACCGGGCCACATCGCGCCACGCCGCGCCCGAGGCTCCCTTGCGCGACATCTTCCGCTTTTACCGCGCTCGCAAACAAAACGTTCTCTTCTTTTATTACACTACTTGGGGCGAGTACTCGGAAAATTGAATCGAGGCTTCGTTTCAAAGTGATCCGATGTAAGTGGAGGGAAAGTTCGCAAGCGCGTCGTACGTAGCCGTATTTTTAATGTTTTATTTCGGCTTATCGCAGCGATCGCCTCCGTGCAGCCGCGGCCGCCGCTCCGCAACTCACGAGGCGTCGCCCACTCGAGCCGCCGCCGCCACTCACCAATAATTGTTTATTAACCACACTTGAAATACTCTTAACACTCAACAATATCACGATAATAGGAAAGTAATTGAATGCAGCCTCTCACCACTATCTATCACATTTATGACATAATTATGATAATGGATGTGTATTACGTATATATCTCAAATTTATTTAAGCATTTCATTGTATATAACGCCAGAGAAAATTATAAGTATTTAAGTAATTCACGAATGATGAAATAGGTAGCATTGTTTACAATCAATTTTACACATTTGTAAATTCAAAAACAAAGCACATTACGAGAGTAGATAGGTGTAAATAAATAGTTACCAAGCCCACTAATATCGACGATCAAAAACGAAGGGTCACTGTTGTATAAGGATCGCTTCATACAGACAGACAAAAATCTTTTAGTTTCGTTAAGTAGTAGGTGTATGACAAAACCGACATTAATAATCACAGGCCAATTAGTTTAGTGTCCCACTTATACAAACTCTTTACTAAGATTCTGCAAAACCGTATCTCTCCACAACTAGACCAGCACCAACCTCCTGAACAGGCTGGCTTTCGACCCTCGTTCTCCACGACTGACCATCTACATGCTCTAAATCAAGTGATGGAAAAGGCCAATGAGTTCAATATGCCACTTTATCTAGCATTTGTTGACTACAGCAAGGCTTTTGACAGTGTCAAGCATTGTGCTATACTGTCCGCACTGCGCAGTCAACAGATAGATTCAACGTATGTGGAGCTCATTGGTCTAATCTATCGCAATAGCACAGCCAGCATAAAGCTTCATAATTCCGGCCCTTCGTTTACGGTGGAAAAGGGAGTAAAACAGGGTGACCCACTTTCCCCCAAACTATTTACCAGTTGCCTCGAAGAAGTGTTCAGAGCGTTGGCGGCCTCTTGGCAAAGCAAGGGAATCGATGTCGGAAGCAAAAAGTTGACAAATCTTCGTTTTGCTGATGACATCGTTCTCTTCTCAACATCAGCGAGCGAACTACAAAAAATGCTTCAAGAACTTAGCACAGCAAGCCTTGAAGTTGGACTTACGATGAATCGGTCAAAGACTAAGTTGATGACGAATAGCATCAAACGTAGGGTAATGGTAGATGGGCATGTGATTCAGTATGTCAGCGAGTATACTTATTTGGGCCAGATAGTCTCCTTCGAAAACAGACAAGGCAAAGAAGTCGACAAACGTATTGAAAATGCCTGGAGGAGCTACTGGTCCATGAAAGCACTAATGAAGGGTAAACTTCCACTAGCCTTAAAACGCAAGCTCGTTGACATGTGCATCCTGCCCATCCTAACCTACGGTGCTCAGACCTGGTCTTTGACTGAGGCCCAGAAGTCCAAACTCAAGGTTTGCCAGCGGGCTATGGAGCGCAGTATCCTAGGTGTTCAAAGAGCCGATAGAATAAGAAACACCGAACTGCGCTCGAAAACCCGAATTGTTGATGTGGGGACAAAAACCGCCAAACTCAAATGGGACTGGGCAGGACATGTCTGCCGGATGCATCCGGATCGCTGGGCCAAAATCACCACTGATTGGGTTCCAAGCGACGGGCGCCGGAGTAGAGGTAGGCCTAAAAGAAGGTGGCGGGACGATTTGGAGCGATTCCAGCCGGACTGGCAACAATTTGCCGAAGCCAGAGACGAGTGGAAGAAGAAAGGGGAGGCCTTTGCCCAGCAGTGGGACACTATATAGGCTAACAAAAAAAAAAAAAAAAAAAAAAAAGTAGTAGGTTTGTGCTGTTTCTGATTAAATTGTTTTTCAGCATATTGTGAGTCACGAAAGATCTGAAAGTTTGAACTAAAATTTACTTAACTAATTTATTATTAAATCAACATTAAAAAGAGATTCCGTTCGCACTGGAACTGTCTGGAACCGAGGGGGCTACTACGATATTCGAAAATCGAAGCTCGTATCAATCGTATTTTCTCTCACTCTCGTATTAAATAACGTAAGCGTCAGCGGGACAGCATGATACGAACTTCGTATTCGCACTTCGTAGTATTATGAGGACGGAATCATTGAGCGGGAATAGGGATCTATAAACGCTCTATCCCCTTGTCAAAATAGTCACAGATATTATTCTGGTATGTATTTCTGTATTTTCCATCGAAATAGTAAGCTATTTCGATGGTATTTTCTTTTCACTTCAAATAAGGAGCGAAGCTCCCAAGAGCCCGTCAGTGTGTCGCTGTCTACCCTGTCTGTTGCTGCGGGTTATTACGAACACGAGTGAAGCAGGGCTACTACGGAATTCAAAAATCGAAGTTCGTGTTGTACGGTCCCTCTGAAGGGCTACTCCGAAACACAAAATTCGAAGTTCGTGTCGTGCGATCCCTCTCGCTCTCGTATTAAATAGTATAAGTGTCAGAGGGCCCGCACGACACGAACTTTGAATTTTGTGTTTCGGAGTACCCCTTCTGACAAACCATTTAATACGAGAGCGAAAGGGACGGTACGATACGTACTTCGATTTTGGAACTTCGCAGTAGGCCCTCGGTATTGACTTAGAATATCATAAAGAAATAATGGAAAAAAAATATAACAAAAAAGTTAACTTTTTTTTAGTAGCGGATTAGCGATTAACGAAGTTAACCGTTTGATTAACGGTGCCCAGCTATGATGTGATGTTAATACACATGTGTGAAGCTATCAATAAATTAATTAAACCAACCTCGAACGGTGCATCAATAAGCATTATCACTATCATGTATCAGTGCAGACTGTTAGTTGTAAATCAAACGCATACACGCATATTCAGTAGGTACAATTTATCATAATATCAGTAGATGACTACCTATTCTACCTCCTTTGTCGCGCTAAGGCCTCCAGTGCCCTTAGTGTAAGTTTTCGGTTACAAAATATACGACTCGATCGCGTCTCCCTATATATACTGTAGTCTTTGCGATCGCGTTCGCGTTAAAAAATCTCAATTTTTATCGAAACACTAACAGCGCCTCTAGCGGAACGTTTGCGATGTTCGTGTTTCCATACAAATTGAGATTTTAACGCGAACGCGATCGAGTCGTATATTTTGTAACCGAAAACTTACCTACTCATAAGGATGGGATGGGAAGGTCTGACCTCTAAATCCGGTCCTGGACACCGACATGCGTCTTTCTAATTTTCGTCTCTTATACAAATTTGTTGAATTTTAAATTTTTAAACTGTTCTTGTTAAGGCGCAAACTTAGCTTGTTCAGTTCGTAAATGGCGCTAATTTTTTTACCCGACTGCTCGAAAGAGGGTTATGCGAAACGAGGTAGCACTGTTGATTTAAATCAATGGTTGATTGGGACGAAAAATTAGTGTCCCTAATTTCTTGGCAGTTTAGTGACTTTTTCATGCTTTTATAAGGGTCGTTAATGGACACATCAATTTTTTTGGAAAAATGGGGACATTTCTTTTCTTCGTCAAAATTAATAGTTTGCACCATTTATATAATTAAAGTAAAAATCAAAGGTAAAAATGCCCAAATTACAATATAAAATTAAAGAAAAGTAACATAAAAAATACAAGACATACCTATATGAAGTTCGTATATTTATTTATTTAGGTATTTATAATTTGCAAAAACTTAAATCTATCATTACAGGCATGCCCATATGCCCAATGCGATAGACAGGTCAGATAATAGGTACAATCAGGTAGGTACATACACTCGAACCAACTTGACCTTGACCCACTGTGGAATCTTTTCGTACAAAAAGTCGTAGGTGATATCGCATTGCTTGACAAGGGAGGGAATTTATAATAATACTAGCTTTAGCTCGCGGCTTCGCCCGCGTGGAATTCGGTTATCGCGCGCTCTTCCTTCGGGAACTATGCATTTTTCCGGGATAAAAAGCAGCCTATGTCACTCTCTGGCCCATAACCTATCTCTATGCCAAAAATCACGTCGATCCGTCGCTCCGTTGCGGCGCGGTTTGTGTGTTTGTATGTTTGTGTGTTTTTCCGTCTTTCACGCTGTATGGGCCCGAGAGTGACATAGCCTACTTTTTATCCCTGAAAAATGTAGGTACAGTTTCCGAGGGAACAGCGCGCTATAACCGAATACCACGAGGGCGGAGCCGCCGGCAAAAGCTAGTTACCTATAAATACGAAAGTGTGTTTGTGTGTTTGTCCGTCTTTCACGCCGTAACGGAGCGACGGATCGACGTGTTTTTTGGCATAGAGATTAGTTTGTGGGCCCAAGAGTGACATAGGCTACTTTTTATTCCGGAAAATACACAATTCCCGAGGGAACAGCGTGCGATAACCGAATACCACGCGGGCGGAGCCGCATGCAAAAGTTAGTTGTGCATAAAACCTAATACAAGACAACGTTATCGTAATTAAATTTATAACAAGCATTATAATAACAATAGTTACCTTCCTATTGATTTTCCATACACTTTTCGTACAAGCGCCATCTGTATTCAACTTAGCAAACAATAAAAAAAGGGTCTGCCACATCGTAGCTTGTACTGTCAAAATAAATATTTTTTTACAGCTAAGTTTTAGTGCTACGTGCTACGAATAATAATTCGTAGTTTTAGAGTGAGCAATAATCATAGTTTTACCTCTCTGTGGCAGAGTAATAAAGTTGATCGCACCTTAATTATGATATTGTCTATGAAAGTCTATGAGCATGTTTGATTTTTGTGACCAACATTACAAATAACTTTGTACTGTGAAATGTCAAATGATTTGTCAAAGATAATTTTATTATATTTTTTTGCTTTTTCTGTGTGTAATAAGTACTAACCATTATTGTGCGCATTTGGTGGGATTTGTTGTAAATACAAAGTTTCCAAATAGCATTTTTATTTTATTAAACGTGTTTGTAAATATTATTGTCACAGACCCCTGTAAAAAATTGCGTAAAAACTTTTTTGGTTTGACGTTTCTTTTCGCGGTTATTTGTGTTGGCCCTCTTTGTGAAAATGGACGTAAATATGTTGACGTCTGCACGTTCTTCGCTTTAGAAGGACATGGAAAATTAGTTAATTTACATCTTCATTTTGTGGCGCATGAATATCAATAGTAAGTTTTGCACCAGTGATTGTGATTCGAATTAGAAGAAAGTGTTGATAGCCTAGTATCACTTCCGTTTTGACAGGAAAAGGAAGTGCATGGTTATGGCGATTGTATCGCGCACCTAGCTTTGACTTGACATCCTTATCCTGTTATTAATTCCGATGATCAGCCACGGCGCGAAATATTGTTGCCTTGCGCTTTCGTTTCGCGTCTCTTACTATTGCAGAGGAATACTAGACATGGCATGCTTTGAGAGACGCATGTCTACGTTTGGGAAAGATTATCTTTCGTATTACTGTCAAGGTTATCTTTCGGCATCGAAAAAACAACAAGGTACAAATTCTATCAAACAGAACGAGTAAAGAATTTGTACTATAATACATGAATAATGTTTTGTGATCCGACACCATGCAGGTAATAATTATATACAACTACCTACCTACTACACTACTTTCTCAAGCTATGATTATCATAATATCATTTGACAGCAACAAAATATCTAAATAAGTTTGTGTTCGATACGATGATGTCTTGTGTTACTATTTATATACATATTTAATTAATTTATTACTCATAAATAGCCAAATTTATCATCTTCACATTATCAGCCCTAGGACGTTCACTGTTGGACATATGCCTCTAAAGACCTCCAGTTCCCTCGGTTGGAAGCAGCTTGCATCCACCATGAACCTGCGGCTTTAACCAGGTCATTCATCCATCTCCTTGGTGGATGTCCTATGCTGCTTGCCATTATTATTCCATAGTGTTAGATTACAATTTGCAAGATTGTGGGCTCTGTGTAACTTGTGTGTGTGTGTGTGTGCAGGTGAGGCGATGGCGGAGGAGCCGCGCGAGGAGGAGGTGATGGTGCGGCTGACCGCGGCTACGGGGCCACAGATCATCTCGGTAAGTCAACGGAGACATGCCTTAGCGAACTGTTACTTTGCGACATATGACTCGGCTTGTATTCATTAACTGTGAAGATTGTGAACAGACAACTACAGTCGAATAGCCCTGTGGTCTCTGTAAACAAGTTAATCTATGAAACATAAAGTTCTATGTTAGTATAAGGAGTTAAATCAGATTTCTATGATAAGAAAAAGGTCAAATTTCGTTGTATATCTAAAGTCCTGGAATGCAAACAAGTTTTTTTCATGACAGTATGCTTGTCATATCAACACTCATAATTTACCGCAGCAGTTTTTGAGGCTGCATTTTCACCAGAGATGTGGGAGGATTTTACCTATCCTCGCTGTGCTTAGTTGCTTCCACTATATTTGTGCTGTGCGAGGTTAGGTAATCCAGCAGGCAGGCTTCCAGGGGGGGGAGCGTCTTTGTCCTCTTGACTCGCACAAAGCAGTTTGATTCATCTTTCATAAAGCGAACTGCTAAGGAATGGAATTTGCTCCCATCATCTGTATTTCTGCATAAATACGATTGTATGCTTCATGACTAGAGTGAATAGGCTGTTATTGAACCAGTGAGATACACCTTTGGCCTTATCTGTATTTAACATCAGGTGAGATAGGGGTCAACCACAGTTAGTTTCATATAAAAAAAAGCATTTTTTTTGGTTTATGAAAAACACAACATTTATTGAAAAACAACTTCATACATCGCTGAGGTAGGCTACATTGCCTATGAAAATGTTGCAATTCCTTTTTTATGAAATTTTCTACATTCATAATGAATTTAATGTGATAAAAATATTCAGGAGTTCTATTATCTATAAGGTACTGGTGAAGAAACTACGACTAATAATCTGCCTCTTCTTGTGATTTAACCTATCCTGTGTCCTGTCCTGTGTGTGTTGTGATGGACATAAAGGTCATAGTCGGGTTTCCATAGCAAATCAGCCTTTATTTTTATACTTAGCACAAGTATTTTTGACTATAATAAATAAAAGGTATTTACAAAAAAAAGATGCAGCTGTTTCTGTAGAAAGGCTGGTGACTGTTGATATCTTTAATCATTGGTATTATTGTTGCTGGTGCTTTATCTTATGACACTATCACGGTGAATGTCTGTGTGCAGTCGGAGAGCATCAGCCCGGGGCCGGCAGGCGGCGCGGGGGTGCCGGGGGGCGCGGGGGGCGTGGCGGGGGCAGCGAGCGCGCGCGGCGCGGCGGCGGGCGCGGAGCTGGGCCGGCGGCTGCTGCTGGCGGCGCGCGCGGGGGACGCGCAGGCCGTCGTGGACCTCATGGCGCAGGGCGCGCCCTTCACCACCGATTGGGTCAGTGACCGGGGCGGCGGGTGGCGGGCGCCGCTGGAGCGACACGCGCGTTTGTCTATATTAATAATGAACTCTGCCCTAGGATATCTCCCTGAGGAACACCATGGGTGATGGGTCGCTCGGTACGAAACCACAAACTTAAAACGAATCAAATTCTATTGTCATATTGCTGTTTCTTAATATCTTTTTCAATTTACATGTACATAGCCAAGTTGTAGTAATATTTTTAATCCTAAATCTGTATCAACCGCGTCAGACGCCTCTGTAAATTCTACAGATATCGCAGTCAGTTTGTCGAGTAGTAGAAAAGAGTTTTGAACGTTCAGTCGGTACGTGTTCCAGCTGGGCACGTCCCCGCTGCACCTGGCGTGCGCGGGCGGGCACGTGGCGGCGGCGGGCGTGCTGCTGCGGGCCGGCGTCAGCCGCGACGCGCGCACCAAGGTGGACCGCACCCCGCTGCACCTGGCCGCGCACGCCGGCCACGCGCGCGTCGCCGCGCTGCTGCTGGAGCACGGCGCGCTGCCCGACACCAGGTAGGCCGCGCCAGCTAACGGGTGTCCCAAAAAGGACGCAAGATTTAAATTGATGAAAAACACATTTTTTTCTTCCTTATAATATTTTTGTATAAAAAATCTTGAAATACATAAAATAGGGTTATTTGTAGAATAATACGCTGGGCAAATGTCCTCCTAGGCTTTGCTGGCACATAACGCACTCTTTGTCAAATTTTTCTATGATCATTTTGCATAGATGCGGCTGAATTTCTCCAATGCAGCGTCGAAATTCCTCTTTTAAAGTATGAGTGGTTGTGGGCTTATTGGCACTTTAGGCTTTAAATAACCTCATAAAAAGAAATCTAAAGGTGTTATCGCAAGATCTAGGGGTCAAATTCTAATCACCGAATCGAGAGATCACACGATTAGGAAATGTTTCTGGCTGTGTGGCAAGTGGCCCCGTCTTGTTGAAACCACATTGCTTCCACATCGATATCCTCTATCTATCTAACCCGCCATTTTTACGAACTCTAAACATTCAATTGTCAAAAGTTTATTTTTTAGGATTGCCAGCACTAAAATACAAAAATGGCGGCAAATTGAAATATTGCGTCCTTTTTGGGACACCCTTTACATGTGCCGTGTGTCGCAGGGACATGCTGCAGATGACGCCGCTGCACTGGGCGTGCGCGCGCGGGCACGCGGCGCTGGCGGCGCTGCTGGCGCGGCGCGGCGCCTCCCCGCGCGCGCGCTGCAAGTTCGGCCGCACGCCGCTGACCCTGGCCGCGCCCGCCGTGCGCTCCGCCGTGCGCGCCGCGCTCCGGGAGCGCGCGCAGCTCGCGGCAGAGGAGGTGGCCAGCGACCCGCTCGCCGCGCCGCCGCCCGACGAGGACAAGCCGACCACCAGGATACAACAGAAAGTCACCAAACCGAATATAGAAATTGAGGTATGAAAAATTCTGTTAATACTGATTTGTTCAGAATAAAAATTTGAGTAATTTCAACTTTTTTTGTGGGTGCAGAGCGTGCCGGCGGAGCCGACGACGGCGGCGACGGGCGCGGCGGGCGCGGCGGAGGGCGCGCGGGCGGCGGCGCTGCTGCGGCAGCACGGCATCACGCTGCTGCCGGTGGACGACACCAGCACCGTGCTGTCCGCGCTGCAGAGCGGCCGCACCGTCGTGCTCTCAGGTCCACCGCAGCGCACGGAAACACCCCTTCACACCACAAACTTACCCTGTCTTTGCACGCGAGCGCGTACTCACTAATCAGAGCCGACATTCACGCATACTATGCCATCTTATAAGGTCTATAAACACTAACATTGTCAGCTGAAAGACATCAACTGCTGAACATAGGTCTCCCCCGAGACTCCACTCGGGCTGGTCTCGTGCTTTCCGCATTCACAGCGATTCCGCAATCTCGACCAAGTCATCACTCCATCTTGTTGGAGGCCTACCGACAGCCTCTTTGTCGACATTACGCATAGCAATAGTGTGACGCACTATCGCGAGTGAACCAACAATAACCAACGCTCTCTAACGTTACAGACGCCGGCAAGCTGATGCTGAAGGAGAACAGTTCGCCGGCGGCGCCGCTCCCGGCCGCCGTCCCCGTTCCCGCGGCCTCCCCCTCCCCCTCCCCCGCGGCGCGCGGCGGGGTGGTGGTCCGCGCGTGCCCGGCGCGCTCCCCGCCGCGGCCCGGCGTCAAGGTGTTCACCGTCAACAAGCTGCCCACCAAGCTGCCCAAGCCCGCCGCCGCCCCCGCCCCCGCCCCCGCGCAGCTCAAGAAGATACTCGACCCGCAAGACATGCAGGTTGGAAACTTTTACTTCAGTATTTTGGTATTTATTTAAGCGCCCGATTGATCTATGCGATGAACGAAGTCCGTTTGACGCACATCAATTTTGTATCAGATAATGTAATCCGATGCAAATTAATGTGCATCAAACGTATACGTCTTGCGTTTAACGCAACGTTTATCGCATAAAACAACCGCGAGCTTTATTGCATAAACTTATAAATATTACTGTTGAGATATCAGAAAACTTCATGGTAACGTTTCGATTCCCTGTAGATAAAGTACGTGCAGCTTCCTCCGGAGCCGACGGCGGTGGCGGGGCCAGTCAAAACACCGATGAAGGCGAAGGCGCGCGCGGCGGGGGCTGCGGGGGGCGCGGGGCCGGCGGGGCGCGGCGGCGTCAAGATCATCATGAACAAGGCCAGCTTCAGCAAGCTCGTGGCCACCGCCGCGCGCGCGCACAGCTCCGGCGACAACGAGGTACCACCACACCCCAACATACACTACAATACAGTGACTCTTTATTGAACACTAGCACATAGCAAGCAATAGGGAATCTTATCGCTACCACCAACCACCGCTGCTCACAATACTGTAACCCGCAGGCCACTATAACCTATTGTGGACAAAATTCTAACTTATCAAATTTTTTTTGCAAAATGGGGTCAACGATGAGCATAAGAACAAGCAATGACGCATTAGATGCTTCACCTCCAGCTACAGTTTAACGAAAATATTAAATTCCATTTTATTTCTGCTCCCGCGCCACACTCGGGAGGCTTTTGCGAAGCGGGTGTCAAACGTATGTAAACGTGAGGTCTGCCCGTGCGTGTTGCAGCCGCTGGCGCCGCTGAGCGGGTGCGGCGAGGCCGTGGTGTGCGTGCCCGAGCAGTTCGTGCGGTCCATGTCGGCGCGGTACCTGCGCGCGCAGCTGCTCGCCGCGCACGCCGCGCTCGCCGCCATGTCAAGAGAGTTGCGTGCCGCGCGCCGCGACCCCAGCTAGCGCCGCCCCGTCGCCGTGGCGCGACCCCAGCTAGCGCCGCCCTGCCGCCATGGCGCGACCCCAGCTAGCGCCGCCCCGTTGCCGGGGCGCGACCCCAGCTAGCGCCGCCCCGTCGCCGTGGCGCGACCCCAGCTAGCGCCGCCCTGCCGCCGTGGCGCGACCCCAGCTAGCGCCGCCCTGCCGCCGTGGCGCGACCCCAGCTAGCGCCGCCCTGCCGCCGTGGCGCGACCCCAGCTAGCGCCGCCCCGTTGCCGTGGCGCGACCCCAGCTAGCGCCGCCCCGTCGCCGTGGCGCGACCCCAGCTAGCGCCGCCCTGCCGCCGTGGCACGACCCCAGCTAGCGCCGCCCTGCCGCCGTGGCGCGACCCCAGCTAGCGCCGCCCCGTTGCCGGGGCGCGACCCCAGCTAGCGCCGCCCCGTCGCCGTGGCGCGACCCCAGCTTGTGCCGCCCTGCCGCCGTGGCGCGACCCCAGCTAGCGCCGCCCTGCCGCCGTGGCGCGACCCCAGCTAGCGCCGCCCTGCCGCCGTGGCGCGACCCCAGCTAGCGCCGCCCTGCCGCCGTGGCGCGACCCCAGCTAGCGCCGCCCCGTTGCCGTGGCGCGACCCCAGCTAGCGCCGCCCCGTCGCCGTGGCGCGACCCCAGCTAGCGCCGCCCTGCCGCCGTGGCGCGACCCCAGCTAGCGCCGCCCTGCCGCCGTGGCGCGACCCCAGCTAGCGCCGCCCCGTTGCCGTGGCGCGACCCCAGCTAGCGCCGCCCTGCCGCCGTGGCGCGACCCCAGCTAGCGCCGCCCTGCCGCCGTAGCGCGACCCCAGCTAGCGCCGCCCTGCCGCCGTGGCGCGACCCCAGCTAGCGCCGTCCCGTCGCCGTGGCGCGACCCCAGCTAGCGCCGCCCTGCCGCCGTAGCGCGACCCCAGCTAGCGCCGCCCTGCCGCCGTGGCGCGACCCCAGCTAGCGCCGCCCCGTCGCCGTGGCGCGACCCCAGCTAGCGCCGCCCTGCCGCCGTGGTGCGACCCCAGCTAGCGCCGCCCCGTTGCCGTGGCGCGACCCCAGCTAGCGCCGCCCTGCCGCCGTGGCGCGACCCCAGCTAGCGCCGCCCCGTTGCCGTGGCGCGACCCCAGCTAGCGCCGCCCTGCCGCCGTGGCGCGACCCCAGCTAGCGCCGCGCTGCCGCCGGGCCGCGACCTCAGCTAGCGCCGCCCCGCCGCCGTGGCGCGACTCCAGCTAGCGCCGCCCCGCCGCCGTGGCGCGACCCCAGCTAGCGCCGCCCTGCCGCCGTGACGCGGGAGCCGCGCGGCGCGACCCCAGCTAGCGCCGCCCTAGTTAGTGTCGCGGGAGCTGCCCATTGTTAACTGGCGATGACGGGCCTTTAAGAACGCCAGTTGATGGCCGCAATGCAATTAACCCGAGCACTAAAGCATAAATTGCTGAGCCTTGCGTGTTTTATGCAAAATGAACACTTTCTTAGAGTGTGCAATTTCCTCGAAACATACACTCCCGAAGCATACACTTTCTTTCTGGACATTAGGAACACAAGGTTTGCTGCAAAAATCGTCGAAAAGAAAACGAACTCCAAAGGGTCAATTTCACTAAATAACTCTTTTTAATACAAAAAGGAGGATCACATTTTTACTAAATTTACACGTTCCGGGAGTGTTTTTCGATACTGAGCTGGCCGAAGGATTGAACAATACGAAGTAATTTTAAACCTTCTTGTGATGAAACAAGTGTAAATAAGATTTACTATAGTAGTTAAGTGGTTACTCGTGGAAACTCGACAAAAGACTACAAATAGTTAATTTATATCGAACTCCATGCTCTTCAGTTTATCATATTGTTGTTATTGTAATTACAAATATTACAGTTGTAACTTATCACAGATACTTCAATCAAATAGAAGCGAGAAGACGACTTTTTTGTTATTTTTTTATTAAATAAGTAAATAATACATGGTATTTTTGAATGATTGTTTAATTTCATTGTTTTTTTACAAATATAAAATTAGTCACTTATTTTATCACTGACACTTACTGGGCACCACATTCCAAACTATCTACTTGATTGTCTTCTCTCAGAGACGTAAAGCGGCACTCGCAAGTAATAGCAATCGCACATCAACTCGCAACACAAAAAGATCATCGATACACAGTAATAATATTATTACAAAAATGAGCAATATTGTTTTCCGTACAAAGAAATAGGGCCTTAAAAGTTCTTTACAGATATCGGGATAAACTTGGTTCATGAAAGAAACATAATTCGAGTTTGAGTGTTGGACAAGTTTTCTGCAGCGCCCTGTACTCAATACATTCGAAAGTTAAATTAGTTGCTCTTTCCATTGATGCTACGAACAAATAATGTCAGGAAGCGTAACTCAGAACAAATTCCACACAAAAAGTGGCCATACCTAAAACCAAAACGACTTATGATTCAAATACGAATTTCGAGGTTGCAAATAGACGTGCTTGTGAAATGGAACGGGTGGTGAAGCACCAGGTCTCTTCAATAATGAACGTCTCTGCATCGGAAAAAGCAATATTTTGTAAAAGGTGATGAGAAGTTGACATTAACTATTGCATCATGTATTATTCACACTAAAAATCATGAACAAAAATTATAATAAAAATTAACGAAAAACTTTATATAATAGTGGTTTATTTGAGTTTAGATGTCAGAAAAAGAAAGACTGTTTGTACCTATGTTTGGGCGATACAGGAAAGAAGAAAGTAAGTATGAAGAGGGGTGAGCAAACTGTTTTTTTATATTATGCGAGCCATAGACAACAGACTTGATTTTGCATAATACTGACTGTCTGCAACTAATAATGTATTTGAACATTTTTGAATATAAATCTAATTTTACGACTGCTTACTAAAATAGTGGAAAGTGATCAATGGACATTATAATTTTGCATCGCTCTCGCACCCTCATCCGCATTGTTAGCAATATAATTTAGGGCTGTTCACAGTCAAAAATTCGAAAATTTGACGTGAGCTCACTAAACTTGCAAAATAAATGTCAGTCAAAATTAATTGACGTTCACCTTAGCGCAGGACACGGTTTCTACGCTTCCTGATATTATGTGTTCGTAGCATTGGCGAATAGTACTCGTATTTTGGTTCGTTCAGAAAGATTGGCCGCTGACCGTTCCATGCGACATGGACTTCTGTCGTCCACGAGTACTAAGATCTTGTTCACGATCAGCGCAGTCGACGGAAGCGTTCCGCGGTGACGCAGGCGACTAACCAAGGGACCGTGTGGTAGCGCATTCCTGTCATCTCTCCTCGTCGCCTCCGCTTAGTTTCGTCGGCCACTGAAGGATGGACGGCCCGGAGCCAGGGCTGCGCTGCGCCGTGGGGAGTTCCTTGGTGACGTGAGGGCGCGTGGCGCGCTAGTGGTCGGGCCGGCCGTCGGTGCGCGCGCGCAGCACCCCGCGGAACTGCGCGAGGATGGCGCCCTCCCGCTTGGCGCGCTCCTCCTTGCTGAAGGCGGCCAGCGCGCGCTTCTCGTCGGCCGAGTAGATCTGGTTCTCCTTGCGGATACGCACCGCCTCCATTCGCCGGTGCCTGGCAACAGACGCGCATATTAGTCCTTCACCGCGTAAGCACGAAAAAAAAAAGTGTATCTGAATTGATAAAACAGTGCAAGCTGCCGACCTGCTGCCGCTCATGACGTATCCGACGCTCTCGTAGGCGGCGATCTCGTCGGAGGTGAGGCCGATCTCCCCGCGGCGCGGGATGCGCTTCCCGTCGGCCACGAAGGCCGCCATGGCCGCGCCCTCGCCGGGCAGCAGCGCGCGGCCCAGCGCCCGCAGCGGCAGCGCGCCCTCGGCGCCCGGCGCGCCGCCGGCCCCGCCCCACGCGGGCCCCGCCGGCCCCACCAGCGAGGGGGACGCCGAGCGAGCCTTGCCCGTCGACAGCTCTCCTTCTTCTGAAATTATAACGACGATCGAATTGTTAAATGAACCGATTTTGCCTTTGTAGGCTTTCTTGATTTATTCTCTCTTCCGATTGAAAACCTCAACCTCAACCGATGTTGCGGCTTCCAGTGCATTGTCTCCACTCATTGAAAACCAGCACCATGACTGAAGACATTTAACATTTGCTGATTGACATCCATTTTGGTGCTCTGTACTGTTATATTTAGATTAAGATTTTACATACAAACTTATTTTACTACATAATACTCCGCCTCAGCGTGCCTTGCCTTAAATTATACTTAAAAAAATAAACTTCAAGAGACATTATAAAATCAAATGACTCACTTCCTTTCTCCACCCACACCTCCTCCTCGCTGGAGCTGGAGTCGCTGGAACTCTTGGACTTCTTTTTGGCTTTTTTGCGAGCTTTTTTCACTTTCTTTAGTTTCTTTTTCAATTTCTTCAACTTTTGTTTGGTACCTTCTTTGTCTTTCGATTTTTTGCTTTTCTTCTTTTCTTTGTCTTTATGGGTTTTCTCTGGCTCGGATTCCTCAGAAGAGCTGAAAAATATCATCATTTATTTATTTATTAAACATTTTTGTTTCTAAATATAGAAAAACATTTTGGGGAGACAGTTAACTTCTCTGCTAAGTAGATGACTCAAGAATAAGTTTCCGCTGGGTCATTGCTGGTCTTAAGCAAAATCAACCCGGTAACAGTGAGGAAAATCCCAGTGTCCACACTAGTTGGTTGTGGATACAACTACTAAATTATGGTTAATGTGGACTACTTGCAATTCATTTGTATCAGCAAACTGGACAATAGGGAAAAGTAATTTATTGAATCAGGCGTTACTTTGCGGAGGTCCAGATGTGTTGTGACATCTGGTAGCATAGTGTGTGGTTGTGTTGCTCTGAAGATGAGCTCTGGTTGAATTCCAAACGCGTCAGTGGTGATAGATGGGTTTGTGTGATTTGTGTGTGTTCTTACAGTGTGGAGGTGGAGGAACTGCATGAACACGCATATTTTGCATAAGCATAGCTATCATAAGGTTGCGGGTGAGCACATAAATTGTTTTAGTTAATTAATGGGAAAAAGCCCCAAGAGCCCTAGAAATAAAAGTAACATTGGGTTAGACCTCAAGGCATCAGGACACTCACTCGGGTCGCGTGGGGGAGGCTCCCCAGATGGAGGAGACCCCGAGGCGGCCGATGCGCTCGCGCTGCTCGCGGCGCGCGTCCCAGAAGTCGTCCTCCTGCGGCCGCCGCGCGCCGCCCGCGGACCCCAGCCCTGCAACACAACGACACTTACAATACTTTAGTTATGGGCCAGGGAGTGACATAGGCTACTTTTTATATCTCAGAAAATGCACATTTTCCGAGGGAACAGTGCAGAATAACTGCAATCCATGTGGGCGAAGCCATGGGCAAATGCTAGTAATTAAAAAAAATTAAATAAAATGATCTGCTGATAATTTATCCATAAAAATAAATATAATAAAATTATATTATTTGGTGGTTATGCAGTGGCAAATTAGACCTCCATATAATGACATGTGGTTTTAACCAATAAAAACTCTTCATTACTTTTACAATCAATAACAACTTCATTGAGGAAAACGAAATGAATGGAATGGGAATGAATTGTTTGGAAGCATTAACTTTTACTAACTGTCAGGAGTCATTGGCAGTAGTGGTTGCTAACCTAAAGTGACCAGTTGCCAAAAACAAAAAAGTTGAGGTTGAATTCTTAAAATACATAGGCCCAACCCTACTCACCTCCTCCTAGCCCTCCTCCAAAACTTCCAGACGAGCTCCCAAGCCCCCCGCCGCCGCCAAAGTCGCGGAAGGAGCTCTGTCGATCCCCATTCCTATCCCTTTGTGGTCGACTCCTGCTAGGGCTGCGGTCTTTACTGGTCGGCCTCCGACTTCTTTGTCGATCCCTGCTGTGGTCTCTGGTGCGGTCCCGGCTGCGGTCTCTGTGCCGCCTCCGGTCCCCGCTGCTATCTCTGTGCCGATCTTTGCTTCTGTCTGAACTTCTGTCTCTCTGTCGATCCTTGCTGCGGTCGCGCCGATTTCCCTCGCGACTCCGGCGGCGCTCGCGGCTGCGGCTGCGGTGGCGCGAACTGCTGCGATCTCGGTCTCGCCCCATCACTTAGTCACACAAAACTCACAAAATCTTAGCAGTCATTTGAACACACTCCTTCCTTGCCAATAAAACTACGATAAGATTGAACTTCCTGTCAATATTTATTATCCAAGCTACAACTTATAATCCTGTTATCCACAACATTCATTTGTTAGCACGTGAACAAGCAGAAGCACATAAGAAATTTATAAATACTGGCGTGTAACTTTATAACCGGAGACACTCGCACTCGCTCGACTTGTTTGTCAAATCAAAAGTCAAAATCAATGACAGCACAGCACAGCAAACGCATGAAACGCAGCATACCATAGACTACTTACTACTTTATGGCACGCACTTGAACACAAAAAACTTATTATACTCTGAGACGTAGAAACAAAAATAAGGAATAATATTGAAGTCCCTTTGCAAATCAAAAAAATATCATATACGTCTCAAAAAGAAACAAATAATTAAATAAATAAAAAAAAAAAAACAACATTTTACGTTCCATTACACGTGCTACTAGTTAAATACCATCAAAACAAAATCAATAGTTTCGTGTTGTTTAGTTTAGTTTACAGTTTACTTAGACCAAAGAGTATTGTAATGTATAGGAATCTTAGACTTACGTCACAGATGACGTCACGTGTGTTGTGATGTGCGGTCGATTCAATTTGAACCATGTGTATCGTTCTTATTATTTAGGATTTTAGCTAGTTAATATTGAATATGAAAATATCAACACCAAGATTTACAGTTTGTTTATTCCTTCAACTTACTTTCTTGCTTTGTGACCTGATATTCAACTGCGTCACTTTGTTTCCGAGGAGCCGCGATGCACTGCTGGTGTTGTTTATGTAAGAAATGAATAAACTCAATTATTTGCTTTTGGATTTTTCATGTTATTTTGAGGTCATACTCAAGTAATGATATTTTGTCATTCAGCTTCCAGGACCTGTTCCAGGTGCTCTCAATAACATTGCTGATGATGACGTTCTTCTCCACTTATTTATTCCAGGTAAGGAAAAGGGAATGCCTATAGAAGTCCATGAACACTTATTCACTTGGTACTTATTGTATTCGGCAGTGGCGGATTAGGCACATAGCAAGAGTAGCAAATGCTACGGGCCCCGCTGACCAATGCTTTCTGATCGTAAAAAACGTCAATTCAGATAGAAGCATGCTTTTTTTCTAAATTGATGTAAATAGAACAAAACTAACACAAAACACCGCCAAAGAAAGAGATGGTATCAATATGATTGACAAAAAAGAAAGATTGACTTAATTATAATATTTTACTTATACTATAAACTTGAAGCAAATCAAGGGCCCCATGATAAAATTTGCTACAGGCCCCGCGCTGGTTTAATCCGGCTCTGGTATTCGGACAGTTGTTCTTAATACTAACTCAACGAAGACTATGATATAAATTTTGGAAATTTCCAGGAGAATTTTGTAAAATCCCAGAATTTAAATGTTTACTACCAGTATGTTTACGCGTGCAAAGCTGTGGGTAAAGTAGTTTTGTATATTTCTTAAATACATTCACATATGTCAGTAAAATGTTTTACACTATCAGTAAATAATATCAGTAGAGCACGATATGTAAATTTTTCTACGAGCCCTATGTCCTTAGTGAGGGATAACAGGATCACATCATCATCATCATCATCATCACGATATGTATTGTAGATGAGATGAACCGTGTGTGTGCAGGCGGGGCTGGTGGAGGTGCTGGCGCGGCGCGCGCTGGCGGCGGGCGCGGCGGCGGGCGCCTACGCCGCGCTGACGCTGGCGCTGCACGCCGCGCTGCTGCTGCGGGCCCCCGCCTCCGTCGCCGCAGAGCCCGCGCTCGCGCTGCTCTTCACGCTGCAGCGCTGCCGTGAGTTTGTTGAATACTAGCGATTATGAAAAATAGTTTACGTCCTATTCTCAGACCTAAAAAATTCATAAAAATCAATCAAGCCATTTCGGAGAAGTTGGTCACAAACACTGATATGAGAATGTTATACATACTAGCTTTTGCCCGCGGCTCCGCACGCGTGGAACTCAGTTATCGCGCGCTGTTCCCTCGGGAACTGGATTTTTCCGGGATAAAAAGTAGCCTATGTCACTCTCAGGCCCATAAACTATCTTTATGCCAAAAATCACATCGATCCGTCGCTCCGTTACGGCGTGAAAGAGGGACAAACATACAAACACACTTTCGTTTTTATAATATTAGTATAGATTAAAATTTTTAATTTACTTACTTCATTTTGCTGGCTGTAATAGTTAACAGTTTTTGTTTCTAAAAAATGACTTTTTGCTTTCCAATGCTTCTCGTCAGTGATCTTTCCGAATACTTAAGAAACATTTTTCTTTACTTGTCTCAATACAAAAATTTCACTCCCAAAAATGTCATGTATGCCTAAAGGACAGTAGTCCGGAAAAACAGAATTATTTTGTGAGCCAGCCTCAATGATCTATTCTAACTAGTTCCATTATTAATTCCATTGATGGAACTAGTTGCACTTTTACCCTCTTCGTTGAATGTAACTACTGAGAAAAAAAGTCTAACTAGTTCCATCAACGGAACTAATAACGGAACTAGTCGAAATAGACCGCCTTAACTAATTATCTTTTTTTTTTTAATGCCATGTGGTTAAATGAATTAAAATGTGTTTGTTCGTGTGTTTCAGTGTCCCCGTGGTACTACCACCTGTACAAGCGCACGGCGCTGCGCGTGAGCGACCCGCGCTTCTACGAGGACGTCGACTGGATGCAGCGCCCGCGCGCGCCGCCCTAGGCCCGCCCCCCGCCGCCCGCCCAACCAATTTACCAACTCTACGAAAAACGTTAAAAGGCTCTAACTGACTGAGCACTCTTATAAAATCATCTTGTGTGTCATTACGACGTTGGTGACCGTGATACGCGGCCAAGACCGGTGTTTTACTGTGTGCGGGGCTACTACGAAATACGAAAATCTAAGTTCGTGTCGTTCGGTCTCTGACACTTATACTATTTAATGCGAGAGTGAGAGAGACGCTACGATACGAACTTCGATTTTCGGATTTCGGAGTAGGCCTTCTGACGGGCGCCTGAACGTTTGTGATTGATTGCACCATCCCTCTCTACCTTCGTCCTATCCTTTCGTGTATCGCCGTCGTCGGTCGCGAACGCCAACTTCGGAATGCTACATTTAGGGGCTATTTCACCAGCCATTGATTAGTGTCAACTGACTGTTAAATGTGATGCCATCTCTATTTGTTTTGTTCTAATACATGGAGACGGCATCACATTTAACCGTCATTGAGTTGACACTAATCAATGGATGGTGAAACAGCCCCTTAGTGACCAATCTCCTTTAACTTTCTGATATAATGTATCTGACGAATATTAGGAACGCAGCCGTGTATTTTTTTTATTCAACTGGATGGCAAACGAGCAAGTTTTTTCTGTAGAGATACAATCATCGTAGATACACAACGGTTGTGTTGCAGTGACCATTGACGCACAAAAAATACAAAATAAGATATCGGGGCGATGCGCAGGACGAGGTGCGCGTGGCTAGTAAGCGCCGACTGTCGTATGCGCAGAATTAAAACGGTTACCATCACAGAGTACCTTTGTTACCATTACACTTTCGTGCTGCCGGCTGCACTGGCGTGCATTCACTCTTTTCCATAGAGTGCTTAAATTATGTGTTAAGTTTCTGTACAGGACGCTGTCATCCCAGCCGAAAGATTGGTTACATTGAGCTTATTGTCATTTCATTGATACTTGTTAGATAAGATGTTATTATTATTAGTAGTAAGTTACTAATTCGTAGAGGAATTGATCTCACCACATGCTTGATGGATATTATTTGTATTTACTCTTAGTTAGGAAAATTAAAGAAAAGGGTATAGTGACTGTAATTTTATATCAAGAACTACATTCAACTATTTCTATGTGATATTGAATAAATGACAAAGTAAATGAAATTGTTTTATTTGTTACGAAAATCATCATCATCATGTCAGCCGAAAGTCGTCCACTGCTGGACATAGGCCTCCCCCAAGGCTCTCCACTCAGACCGGTCTTGTGCTTTTCGCATCCACCGCGATCCTGCGATCTTAACCAGGTCGTCGCTCCATCTTGTCGTTGTTACGAACAATTAACATTAAATAAATTTTAGAAAAAATGATCGATGTTTAATTAGCTATTATTCGGCGGCTCTTGGTTACAATCCCTTAAAATAAAGACATTAGAAACATCTACGTAGCCGTAGCCAAATTCTTCAAATCGACATGTTCACAGAAGTCGAGTCGACTGAAACACACTTTTTTTGGCAGTCGTGTTCGTGTAAAATTCACGCCAGTCTCCTTCCAGTCGTTGATGGATGACATCTCGAAATGAGTCGGGGGAGAAATTAAAAATATATAATTTTATAGATATCATTTATTGAACGAAAATCCAATTTATTTACAAATAGGTACAATCGTGAACAGATTGTTGAGCCGCTTGCCACTGTTCATAATTTGGATCACCTAGTGCTACTCTGGTTTATTTATGACAATAATTTGCGAAGATAACCCGGCTACATTATGAACAGTGGCGAATGGCTCAACAATCCCGGTACACGGTAGTACATAATCTTATTTTTTCATTATATTTTGCCACACTGCTAAAGATGAAACAACGAAGCTTCACTTACATCATATATTTCTATGTAAATAATTTACATTAGACATAGATTTCATTGTTGCTTTGTCAAGCCAGATACTCGATTAATTTTTTTATAAATTCCTTACAATATGAACTCGATCTGCACCGCTGTTTGTACTTATTTAGTCACACCTACGAAATACACTCGCAATACGATTTATGATGAATGGATGACTGAGTGATGGCCGTTTGGAGCTCGCGGTATTGGAAGGACAACCAGAACTATCTCTATAGCCTTGACTTTAATACTCTAATTCTTTGTACCTCTACCTAGGCTATACAGAAAGCTTTGGCACGTGGTTAGCCTAATATTTACTATGACGTATCTCTCGTCGTATCTTCTTTAGATATTTACTACCTTTCGATGTGTCTGCAGTTTACAGTCTCCACAAGACCTCTACACTAAATTTTGTCTGCTGCAAGTCCGTATTGAAGCAGAGCTAACAGTTCAATAAATGGAGTGGGAGCTAATGGGCAGACAATTGATATTATAATCCACATTTTTGGCGGAACATATATTTATATAAAGTGCTTACATAAGTAATGTAAAAAATCAATTGTTTGACGCGTTTTTTTTACTTATAGTCGTAATAACGGGGTACTCTGAGCCACAACAGTAGACCGGCGCTTGCACAGGTCCTTGACGGCGGCAGAGCTGCGTGGAGACTGGTCGTGGGGGGGGGGGGATGGGGCTAGAACACGGCGCGGCACAGCGGGCAGTTGGACTTGCTGCTCGACGTGAACCACTTGCGCTGCGGACAAGGACGCGAGGTCAACGTGGATTCAATCTGCAGGGGCCCGGGCTGAGGCGCTCTCTCCGTGCTCACTATTATGGCATGCGCCTGTCTGCGAGTTCTGCCTTTTCGCAGAATTATTGTTTGCCAAGCGTTCATTTCCCAACTGTCAATTTTCTCCGAAAGCAAATTTTTTTTTCAGTGTATTTTTTTTATGCTTTTATAAAACACAGTAGATTAGGCTAGGTCTGTTTTATGAAAGTTCCGATAAAACATGGTTTCATAGAAAATCGTGACTTAAGCTTGCATGAAGAGTTGAGAAATTAATGAGTTGGGAAAAGGCAGTGAATCGTCTGCGTCTGTCTGCGTCACTCACCAGGCAGGTCGCGTGGAACCTGTTGCGACACTGGTGGCAGGGCACGCGCGGCAGGCGTGTGGTGGCGGGTGATGTAGCACCGCGTCTGTCTGCGTCACTCACCAGGCAGGTCGCGTGGAACCTGTTGCGACACTGGTGGCAGGGCACGCGCGGCAGGCGTGTGGTGGCGGGTGATGTAGCACCGCGTCTGTCTGCGTCACTCACCAGGCAGGTCGCGTGGAACCTGTTGCGACACTGGTGGCAGGGCACGCGCGGCAGGCGGCCGGTGGCGGGTGATGTAGCACCGCGTCTGTCTGCGTCACTCACCAGGCAGGTCGCGTGGAACCTGTTGCGACACTGGTGGCAGGGCACGCGCGGCAGGCGTGTGGTGGCGGGTGATGTAGCACCGCGTCTGTCTGCGTCACTCACCAGGCAGGTCGCGTGGAACCTGTTGCGACACTGGTGGCAGGGCACGCGCGGCAGGCGTGTGGTGGCGGGTGATGTAGCACCGCGTCTGTCTGCGTCACTCACCAGGCAGGTCGCGTGGAACCTGTTGCGACACTGGTGGCAGGGCACGCGCGGCAGGCGGCCGGTGGCGGGTGATGTAGCACCGCGTCTGTCTGCGTCACTCACCAGGCAGGTCGCGTGGAACCTGTTGCGACACTGGTGGCAGGGCACGCGCGGCAGGCGTGTGGTGGCGGGTGATGTAGCACCGCGTCTGTCTGCGTCACTCACCAGGCAGGTCGCGTGGAACCTGTTGCGACACTGGTGGCAGGGCACGCGCGGCAGGCGTGTGGTGGCGGGTGATGTAGCACCGCGTCTGTCTGCGTCACTCACCAGGCAGGTCGCGTGGAACCTGTTGCGACACTGGTGGCAGGGCACGCGCGGCAGGCGTGTGGTGGCGGGTGATGTAGCACCGCGTCTGTCTGCGTCACTCACCAGGCAGGTCGCGTGGAACCTGTTGCGACACTGGTGGCAGGGCACGCGCGGCAGGCGTGTGGTGGCGGGTGATGTAGCACCGCGTCTGTCTGCGTCACTCACCAGGCAGGTCGCGTGGAACCTGTTGCGACACTGGTGGCAGGGCACGCGCGGCAGGCGTGTGGTGGCGGGTGATGTAGCACCGCGTCTGTCTGCGTCACTCACCAGGCAGGTCGCGTGGAACCTGTTGCGACACTGGTGGCAGGGCACGCGCGGCAGGCGTGTGGTGGCGGGTGATGTAGCACCGCGTCTGTCTGCGTCACTCACCAGGCAGGTCGCGTGGAACCTGTTGCGACACTGGTGGCAGGGCACGCGCGGCAGGCGGCCGGTGGCGGGTGATGTAGCACCGCGTCTGTCTGCGTCACTCACCAGGCAGGTCGCGTGGAACCTGTTGCGACACTGGTGGCAGGGCACGCGCGGCAGGCGTGTGGTGGCGGGTGATGTAGCACCGCGTCTGTCTGCGTCACTCACCAGGCAGGTCGCGTGGAACCTGTTGCGACACTGGTGGCAGGGCACGCGCGGCAGGCGTGTGGTGGCGGGTGATGTAGCACCGCGTCTGTCTGCGTCACTCACCAGGCAGGTCGCGTGGAACCTGTTGCGACACTGGTGGCAGGGCACGCGCGGCAGGCGGCCGGTGGCGGGTGATGTAGCACCGCGTCTGTCTGCGTCACTCACCAGGCAGGTCGCGTGGAACCTGTTGCGACACTGGTGGCAGGGCACGCGCGGCAGGCGTGTGGTGGCGGGTGATGTAGCACCGCGTCTGTCTGCGTCACTCACCAGGCAGGTCGCGTGGAACCTGTTGCGACACTGGTGGCAGGGCACGCGCGGCAGGCGTGTGGTGGCGGGTGATGTAGCACCGCGTCTGTCTGCGTCACTCACCAGGCAGGTCGCGTGGAACCTGTTGCGACACTGGTGGCAGGGCACGCGCGGCAGGCGTGTGGTGGCGGGTGATGTAGCACCGCGTCTGTCTGCGTCACTCACCAGGCAGGTCGCGTGGAACCTGTTGCGACACTGGTGGCAGGGCACGCGCGGCAGGCGTGTGGTGGCGGGTGATGTAGCACCGCGTCTGTCTGCGTCACTCACCAGGCAGGTCGCGTGGAACCTGTTGCGACACTGGTGGCAGGGCACGCGCGGCAGGCGGCCGGTGGCGGGTGATGTAGCACCGCGTCTGTCTGCGTCACTCACCAGGCAGGTCGCGTGGAACCTGTTGCGACACTGGTGGCAGGGCACGCGCGGCAGGCGTGTGGTGGCGGGTGATGTAGCACCGCGTCTGTCTGCGTCACTCACCAGGCAGGTCGCGTGGAACCTGTTGCGACACTGGTGGCAGGGCACGCGCGGCAGGCGTGTGGTGGCGGGTGATGTAGCACCGCGTCTGTCTGCGTCACTCACCAGGCAGGTCGCGTGGAACCTGTTGCGACACTGGTGGCAGGGCACGCGCGGCAGGCGTGTGGTGGCGGGTGATGTAGCACCGCGTCTGTCTGCGTCACTCACCAGGCAGGTCGCGTGGAACCTGTTGCGACACTGGTGGCAGGGCACGCGCGGCAGGCGTGTGGTGGCGGGTGATGTAGCACCGCGTCTGTCTGCGTCACTCACCAGGCAGGTCGCGTGGAACCTGTTGCGACACTGGTGGCAGGGCACGCGCGGCAGGCGTGTGGTGGCGGGTGATGTAGCACCGCGTCTGTCTGCGTCACTCACCAGGCAGGTCGCGTGGAACCTGTTGCGACACTGGTGGCAGGGCACGCGCGGCAGGCGTGTGGTGGCGGGTGATGTAGCACCGCGTCTGTCTGCGTCACTCACCAGGCAGGTCGCGTGGAACCTGTTGCGACACTGGTGGCAGGGCACGCGCGGCAGGCGTGTGGTGGCGGGTGATGTAGCACCGCGTCTGTCTGCGTCACTCACCAGGCAGGTCGCGTGGAACCTGTTGCGACACTGGTGGCAGGGCACGCGCGGCAGGCGTGTGGTGGCGGGTGATGTAGCACCGCGTCTGTCTGCGTCACTCACCAGGCAGGTCGCGTGGAACCTGTTGCGACACTGGTGGCAGGGCACGCGCGGCAGGCGTGTGGTGGCGGGTGATGTAGCACCGCGTCTGTCTGCGTCACTCACCAGGCAGGTCGCGTGGAACCTGTTGCGACACTGGTGGCAGGGCACGCGCGGCAGGCGTGTGGTGGCGGGTGATGTAGCACCGCGTCTGTCTGCGTCACTCACCAGGCAGGTCGCGTGGAACCTGTTGCGACACTGGTGGCAGGGCACGCGCGGCAGGCGTGTGGTGGCGGGTGATGTAGCACCGCGTCTGTCTGCGTCACTCACCAGGCAGGTCGCGTGGAACCTGTTGCGACACTGGTGGCAGGGCACGCGCGGCAGGCGTGTGGTGGCGGGTGATGTAGCACCGCGTCTGTCTGCGTCACTCACCAGGCAGGTCGCGTGGAACCTGTTGCGACACTGGTGGCAGGGCACGCGCGGCAGGCGGCCGGTGGCGGGGTGCAGGCGGCAGTAACAGATGTAGCACTGCGGCGCGGCCTGCACGCGGCGCGCCACGGCGTCCATCCACATGCGCAGCGCGCTCAGCACGGTCCCGTTCTGCACACAACAGACACGTTAAGGCTCCGGCTCACTGATCACACGCGGCGTTTGTGCGCATCGACGTTCCTTTTATCGCTTCGTTTCTACTGTCAGCAGCGGAAAGCGTCAAGAGAAAATCTAAATTATGATGAATTTATATCTCTATTATAAGGTAACGAAAAACAAATAATGTTTAAAGAATAGCACACTTTATTGAAAGCCTTGCAATTCACTAGCTTATCAGCCAGCAGCAGGATTTGAGTAACTAACTAACTAAATTAAGATTAATTTTTGGAATCCTTTTATATTTTTTATTTCAGTAGATCTATATCTATTGCATCTACATTTCAGTTTGTATTTTCGATATAGGTTTTACGGAATGACCGTAAAAGTAACAAAAATTTGGAATTAAAATAAAAAATACGAAAAGATTCCAAAAACCAATCTTAATTAAAAAAAAAGAAAAGAATAGAATAAATTTATTTACCTGAATTCGGCACAACAAAAATAAATAAATAAAATAATTAATAATTTGATTGCTTAATAACAATATCTCATGTCTGCGTGAGCGGTTAGTTCCAATGAAATGCCGAAAGTTTCTCGATGAGAACTACAGCATAGATGTCGCTAGTGTCGCTGCTTAAGTGGCTAAATAAGAAACAAACAAGCTGAGATATGTGGTGCATAGGGGAAATTCGTGTCTGTACCGTTGTCCAGCGGTGGTGTAGCGGTATAACACGCGACACGGAATACCGAGAACCTGGGTTCGATTCCAAGCGCTGGTCTTATTTTTCTGTGCATCTTATTTCAGTTTGTATTGCCGAAATCTTCATTAGGAAGTAAAATTAGAAATTTTCCTTTAATATGTTCTTTATACCCAGTAATATTGACAAGATTTGAAAAATAAATAAATAGTTTTTTTATGATGCGCTTTTGCTCTCAATATAAATTATACGAATGCTGACTGTACAGGCGCGGCAATGTATTGATTTTCTCCTGTTATCGTTGGTCAAGATAGCCATTTTCCACGTTATTAACATTATCATGTTCCTGATTCTCCTTGTTTGTTATTGTTATCAATGCTTTTAAATGTGGTGCGACAATTTCGGTTGACACTATTATGATTGTAACGATAAACTTTTTTTGTGCAATAAGTTTTTGGTAAAAAAACATTTTTTAATACAAGCTTTTTCTGCTGATTGTATTTTTTGTTGACGTTACTTGTATTGTCACTTAAACTACATTTGAATACCGAATTTCAAGTCGATATTATTAACTGTTAAAGAGTTCCGTCCTGTGGAAATGATCCTGGCCGGACTAACAGGATGTCACTACCAGATTAGTGTATTGTCACCAGATTACATACGTACACCAAATTTCAAGTCTATCGGACTACTGGAAGTGGGTCAAATTTAACTTGCAAGATTTGAGCCAAATCCATATACTTATATACTAATATATAAATGCGAAAGTGTGTTTGTATGTTTGTCCGTCTTTCACGCCGTAACGGGTGCGCGGCGCCCAGCGCCACCGACAGCTCCATGGTCCGCCCTCCGCCACGCGCAGTATCGCAGTCACCTGGTAGGCGAGGTAGACGGCGAGCCAGTGCGTGTTGGGCGCGGGCGCGGCGGCGGCCACGCGCGGCGGCGACAGCGGGTGCGCGGCGCTCAGCGCTATCGACAGCTCCATGGTCCGCCCTCCGCCACGCGCAGTATCGCAGTCACCTGGTAGGCGAGGTAGACGGCGAGCCAGTGCGTGTTGGGCGCGGGCGCGGCGGCGGCCACGCGCGGCGGCGACAGCGGGTGCGCGGCGCTCAGCGCTATCGACAGCTCCATGGTCCGCCCTCCGCCACGCGCAGTATCGCAGTCACCTGGTAGGCGAGGTAGACGGCGAGCCAGTGCGTGTTGGGCGCGGGCGCGGCGGCGGCCACGCGCGGCGGCGACAGCGGGTGCGCGGCGCTCAGCGCTATCGACAGCTCCATGGTCCGCCCTCCGCCACGCGCAGTATCGCAGTCACCTGGTAGGCGAGGTAGACGGCGAGCCAGTGCGTGTTGGGCGCGGGCGCGGCGGCGGCCACGCGCGGCGGCGACAGCGGGTGCGCGGCGCTCAGCGCTATCGACAGCTCCATGGTCCGCCCTCCGCCACGCGCAGTATCGCAGTCACCTGGTAGGCGAGGTAGACGGCGAGCCAGTGCGTGTTGGGCGCGGGCGCGGCGGCGGCCACGCGCGGCGGCGACAGCGGGTGCGCGGCGCTCAGCGCTATCGACAGCTCCATGGTCCGCTCCTCCACCACGAAGGCGCACACCACCTCGTTCGTCGACGGATGCACCGTCACCTGACAACACACCGTACACGCTTCAGTTCTACGTCACACTGGCTTGTACTACTACTATTTTTTTTTCAAGTTTCTTAATGCTCGGTGTGAAAACTTGTATGAGGCACTCAGGAGCAAAATTATTTTCACCTTGGGCGTTAACGCTTGAATCCCTCGCTACGCTCAGGATTTTATTGTAGAATCCTTCGCTACATTCTGGATTCAATGTACGCCCTCGACGTAAACACATCTATATGTATAAATATATAAATAAATAAATAACTACTGACACCCAAACCGTCACCTCACCTCAGCGTCCGTCAGCGTGGCGGCGGCAGCGAGCACGGCCTGCAGCTGGTCGCGCACGAGGGCGGGCGCCACGTGCGCGCGCAGCAGGCGCTCCAGCGCGCGCGCGGCGCGGGGCGGCGCCGCCCCCCACCAGCCGCGCAGCGCGCCGCCCGCCCAGCGCGCCGTCTGCCACAGCGCGCGGCACGCCGCCGCGCCCACCACCAGCGCCGACGACGGCTCTGCAACAACACAACGCTCAGTCACATCAGACAAACCGACACGGGCCACCCCATATAATGTGTCCTTTTGTTACACGAAATAAATGATTTGAATTTGAATATAAACTTCCAGCTGTGGTTGGAAGCGGCCTGTATCCACCGCGCACCTACGATTTTATTCAGCACAATACGCCACTATTGAAATTGATAGCTCATCACACAACCCCGACGAAAATTGTAAAATTGCCGTTTCAGGACGAGGATTTCCCTGTTGGTATCATCAGTCGGTAGCTAACCACTATACTGATTAGATTTGGGTCGTTGGGCTTCTGACATCGACTTCGTAATTATCTTTGTTAGTGGAAATCTGCTTGGAGAAGCCCAGTAAGACATCATCTCACTGCACCTTTGACACAGGCTATTCATACACTTATCTACGACTCTGACGGCGACTGTTTACAGAGCTGCTGTCCCGCGCGTGCGCGGGGGGCGGGGCCTACCGTCCAGCGCGAGCGCGGGCGGCGCGAGGAACATGGGCGTGCAGTGCGCGGGCGCGGGCGCGCTGCTGTCCAGCGCATGCGCGGCCACGGCGGGCGGCAACAGACGCAGCGCCAGCGGCACCAACTCCTCAGCGAACCGCGCCTCTCTGCAAAAACAATTTAACAATAAAGAAAAAAAATATTCAAATAAAAATTTGCACATTAATTTTTTCGAAATTAATTGAGATAAACACAATACATCCCGTAAAAATTATTAGTGAAACAAGCTCTGGAGCTAAGTTATTTTCTTTCCGCCAGTATTGATTTTGAATCCCGAGTAAACGAAAAATTCTATTATTGAATTTGAATTCTGAGTACAGCGAGGGATTCAAACACCCGAGATACAAAAAACTGTTTGACGCTCGTGTGATCCACGTCACAAGCTGAGTGAACAGGTATAAGGTGAGCGCGTTTGCAGCCCAAATACCTGAAAAGCTCCAGGTAGTGGTGCACGAGGTCGGCGCGCGCGAGGGCGGCGGCGCCGCAGGCCGCGTCGGCCAGCAGCAGGTAGCCGAGCGCCACGCCGTGGCTGTCCGTGAACGGCACCATCGAGCACGTCTCCTCGCCCACCCTGCGGTCACAAAGCATTATCACAGTGAAGCGGCTAGCGTGATGGACGTTCTCCTTCTTACACTACTAAACTTATAGTCCCTACCCGACACTGTTTCTGCTAAACGATCAGTAACTATATCCGTAACTATTTAACTCTTGCCGTACGGAAAACTCCTATACAAAATCTTTTGCCCAGCAATAGGACACTGAATGGCTAGGTACTTAAAAAAAAAACTTATGTTCTGTTCTTTCCGAGGACAGTTACTAACGTTGTAAAATTAAGGGCAATGTAGTTTGATGCGAAGGGGAATTAGGATAGCTACTCACTTGAGCGTGTGTAGCGCCATGTGCAGCAGCTCCCGCAGGCGCGCGAGGGGGGGGAGCAGCGCGCTCAGCGCGAGGGGGGGGCGCGCCGCCGGCTCCTCCTCGCTGCCGCCCTCCTCCGGCCACGCCGCCAGCGTCTCCGCTGAAAGGGATACGACATTTACGATGATGCACTAATGTTTCGGCGAATAACGTTTGGCAACCTGTTTCATTTCGCAACTATTCATTTCCCAACCGTTTGATGTTTCTGAAACAGTGAATATTTCAGAATTTTTATAAAACTAATCTAACCTAACCTAGAGGGCCTGAAATAAATTCTGAAATATTTACAATTTTAGAGTTTGCGAAATGAAAAGTTACGAAACGAAATAGGTTACCAAACGTCACGTTGTGAAAAGGCAGTACTCGGGTGAAGTAGCCCCTGAGTCAGCTGGTAAAACAAAAATATCTTAGTTCGTTAGTGTCACATTGAAATTAGTACTCGCAAACGAAACCGAATTTTAATATAATATGTATATTTAGTCAAACATTTTCATTTAAATTATAATGTATATAGATACACGAAAATAAAAAAGTCGCAAATGACAATTTATTTTAGTTCTTACTATCTTATAATGTTACAAACAGTTAAAGTAAAAATCAGGAGTTATAATTGGTTTATTAAACCCATTTCCCACTCGGCTCAAATGTGAACTCGCTCTTGGCTCGTACTCACCGTCCTGCAGCACGGCCGGCCGCGCGCTGGCCAGCAGCAGCGCGTGCGCCAGGTACTTGTAGGCGTGGTGCGCACGCGCGGCCAGCGCGGCGCCGCCCGCCGCCAGCAGCGCGCCGGGCGCCAGCGCGCCGCGCCGCGCCGCCGCCAGCGCGTCCCATTCCAGGCGCGGCGCGCTCGTCAGCAGCGCCGCGATCGTCACCACGCGCGGCGCCGTCGCGCACGTGCTGGCGTCAGCTGGGGGACAGAAAGGCCGTGTGTCTTAGGGCTCTATGTATTAGTTTTTTTTTCTATTCCCGCCAAAATACTCTTTTTTAATTGCCAGTGTGCCATAGTCAATAAAATAAATAAAACCCATTGAAACAAAAGACAATCTCTGCTGGCCTCGGCCGGCAATGTCGTATGAAATTCCATTACTATCATTTAATTTGAAATTAGAACAAAGATTGATGAATGTAGAGGAAGCGAGTGTTGTATGCCAGAATCGTAGCAAGTGGAAGGATGTAGTCTCTGCCTACCCCGTTGGGAATGAGGCGTGATTTTATGTATGTATGTAGAACGAATCTTCAATAAGTACTATACAATAACGTACTTGGCATTCTATGATCATGAAGATAAGGACGATATTTTTTTTTTTTATACCACGTCGGTGGCAAACAGGCATGCGGTCCGCCTGATATTAAGCGGTATATTATTTATATTATATATATTATTCTGTTCTCCATATTTCCTTGGATGTTCAAGAAAAAGTAAATTGCTCACCGAGTATTCTAAGCAGGAGGGAGAACAGGTTGTAGTTGAGGTCGGGCGCGAAGATGTCGCGCCACTCGGTGGGCAGCTCGGCCACGTGCGGCGCCGGCTCGCGCTTGACGCACTCCGCGCGCACCGAGCCTACGAACCGCTCCACAGCGCGGAACAGGCCCAGCACGGCGCGCGCCAGCAGAGACACCTGGGGGGACACGTGAGGTGACGCACGCAACAAGATGTCGCGTAAAATAGTAGATTATACAATGAGAGCACAAAACGAGCCATTTTACGGAAGACATTCATATAGCCACCCGAGCCGGTACGGCGAGGGTGGATAAACACGTCGAGGGGAAAATGAATTTAATGCTCGAGTTTTACACTCTGCTTTCCACTTCGATGGCGAGGAAATAAAATAGAAACAGTGGAAACAATTGTTCACTTACTATGTACTTTTTATTGTTCACGTATTACTATTATAATTATAAATTTTTAGTTTTATTGATCTATTTTGATTGATTTTTAACTTTATATAAAAAATATTTAAAAAAATAATCTAAAAACTTCTTTGTTTGTGGCTGTTTACACCTGATTGCCATGGTCTTAGACGAAGATTTTACTTTATGCACTAGAGCATAAAAAGTCATTTTATGTCGCGTAGACCCAGTATAAACACGAACTTTACGAGCATAAGAAGTGAAAAAAATATCGTAAAGGAACCTGGAACCTACATAAATCTATAAATCTACAACCCACCGTGTGACCATACCTTAGTGGTGCCCCAGTGGTCCGCGGAGCGATGCAGCGCGCCGGCCAGCGAGCACAGCGTGATGGTGGTGAAGTCCCAGCGCTGGGGCGGCCCTCCCAGCCCTCCGTGTGACCATACCTTAGTGGTGCCCCAGTGGTCCGCGGAGCGATGCAGCGCGCCGGCCAGCGAGCACAGCGTGATGGTGGTGAAGTCCCAGCGCTGGGGCGGCCCTCCCAGCCCTCCGTGTGACCATACCTTAGTGGTGCCCCAGTGGTCCGCGGAGCGATGCAGCGCGCCGGCCAGCGAGCACAGCGTGATGGTGGTGAAGTCCCAGCGCTGGGGCGGCCCTCCCAGCCCTCCGTGTGACCATACCTTAGTGGTGCCCCAGTGGTCCGCGGAGCGATGCAGCGCGCCGGCCAGCGAGCACAGCGTGATGGTGGTGAAGTCCCAGCGCTGGGGCGGCGCCTCCCAGCCCTCCGTGTGACCATACCTTAGTGGTGCCCCAGTGGTCCGCGGAGCGATGCAGCGCGCCGGCCAGCGAGCACAGCGTGATGGTGGTGAAGTCCCAGCGCTGGGGCGGCCCTCCCAGCCCTCCGTGTGACCATACCTTAGTGGTGCCCCAGTGGTCCGCGGAGCGATGCAGCGCGCCGGCCAGCGAGCACAGCGTGATGGTGGTGAAGTCCCAGCGCTGGGGCGGCCCTCCCAGCCCTCCGTGTGACCATACCTTAGTGGTGCCCCAGTGGTCCGCGGAGCGATGCAGCGCGCCGGCCAGCGAGCACAGCGTGATGGTGGTGAAGTCCCAGCGCTGGGGCGGCCCTCCCAGCCCTCCGTGTGACCATACCTTAGTGGTGCCCCAGTGGTCCGCGGAGCGATGCAGCGCGCCGGCCAGCGAGCACAGCGTGATGGTGGTGAAGTCCCAGCGCTGGGGCGGCGCCTCCCAGCCCTCCGTGTCCACCATTTCCGCCAGGTAGTCCACTATGGCCGCGTTGCTCACTACTTGCCGCCAATCCGCTTTCGAAATGTCGCTGCAGACAGGAGAATGTCTTAATGAATGGCAAAGAGGCATTGTTTAGTTGCTATGGGGTATATCCTACGAACAAAAATTAGGAAGCGTAACTCTGAACAAATTCCACACAAAAAGTGCCCATACCTAAGACCAAAACGACTTATGATTCAAATACGAATCAATTTCAAGTTAGCAAATAGACGAGCTTTTGATTGGTTAAAATTGAGAGAGAATTGTGGTTGGCTCGCGTGATACTGTTGGAGTATTTGAAGGAAAGAGCCAGAAGAGTATTAAATAAGATATTTGTAAAAATAAGAGTTAGAAAAAGATGTTCCTTGACAAGAGTGTTTTATTTTTAGGTAACTAGGCAATACAATAAAAAATAAAATAAAAACTGTATAAGCAAGTCTGCACAACAGAGGTTACTATACTAATCTACAACAGCCGCCCTTAATCAAAGTTGTGCAAGACAAACGCACTAAACAGCAAAACAAAAAATAAAATTAATTTAAACCTAAGCTACTTGTACACCGCTTGTGTACAATAGGCCCTAGTGGCTTTGTTAGGACATCAGCAGGCATGTCAGTAGTTTTCACATATTCTAATATTATAATATTATCAGATACTTTTTCCCTAATGAAGTGAAAGCGGGTATCAATATGCTTCGTCCTGCTGTGGTGCACGGGATTTCGAACGAGATTAATGGCACTCTGACTGTCAGAAGATAAGTTAACTGAAGAAAGTTTACCTGTTATCTCATAGATAAATCGACGCAAGTAACACGCTTCCTTCGTGGCAGATGCTAGTGCCATATACTCTGCTTCCGCCGAGGATAAGGCAACAGTAGGTTGCTTTTTGGACTCCCAAGATACAAGACCTCCACTCAACTCGAAAGCGTACCCAGTGTATGACCTTCTATCTATCGTGCAGTTTGCCCAGTCAGCGTCACAATAGCCTTTTAAGGGTTTTCCGCTTTTCCTGTAAACCAATGAATAGTTAAGTGTACCCTTTAGGTACTGCAGAACCCTTTTAGCAGCATTCCAGTGTTCCTTCGTATAACACGTATTATACTGACTTAAGTAGCTCGTGGCGTAGGCGATATCGGGCCTAGAGTTTACCGAAAGGTACATTAGTCCTCCTATTAAATTCTGATAAGGATAAGACTCACCAACTTGTCCTTCGGTTCTCCTTTCCATATTCTTTTTAACTAAAGGAGTATCCACTGTCTTGCAGTCTTTCATATTAAACTTATCCAGTAATGATAAAATATAATTTCTCTGGTTTATTTTGATATTCTCGGAATCGTATTCAATTTGTAAGCCTAAATAACATTTTAATATTCCAAGATCTTTCAGAGAAAAATATTTCGACAAATCTTTTTTGACAATGTCAAATGTCAATTCGGAATTATAGAAGACGATTATGTCATCGACAAAAATTCCTAATATAACGAGTTCTTCACCAAAAAGTTTCGTATATACGCAAGGCTCAGAAGGAGTTCCTGTAAAACCTATTTTTATAAGCGTTTCGTTTAACTTTTTGTTCCAAGCTCTCGGTGCCTGTTTAAGGCCGTACAAGGATTTACGCAACAAACAAACCTTGTTTTCCTTGCCTTTTGCTATGAAGCCAAGGGGTTGCTCCATAAAAACTTCTTCTTCTAAGTTTCCGTTGAGGAACGCGGTATCGACGTCTAAGTGTTTCATTCTTAAACCCATCTCTGCAGCTAATGCAAACAAGGTGCGGAGAGAAGAATGACGAATCACTGGCGCAAAAGTCTCGTCATAGTCTACGCCTTTAACTTGATTAAAACCTTTGACGACGAGTCTAGCTTTATATTTAGTGACATTACCATAAGCGTCCTTTTTAAGTTTATAAACCCATTTACATGGTATGACCTTTTTGTTTGGTCGGTCTACTAGTTCCCATGTGTGGAGTTTTATCAGAGAGTTGTACTCATCAGCCATAGCATGTTGCCACTTATCGGCATCATCAGCATGAGTAGCTTCATAATATGTCGTAGGTTCATTGGCATCATCCGCCGATACATTGTATGAAAGAAAATCTGGTTGTTTTCTGTTTCTTGTGGGGTACCTTCGCTCCTCTTCCAAACTAGGTGGCTCTTCAACGACACTAGGAAGTCTCAGCTCATAGGAAGATTCTGATTCTCTCATATTTGCTGATTCTTCTGCACTTTCTAGATTTACCTGTGAAGTTGGCTCATCTATAGCATCAGTACTATCAACACAATCGAAAAATTGGCAATCTTCATGCTCAGGTTCCCTATTTTCAAATAATAATATGGAATCTGACTGTACCTCAGGCTCAGACTGCCTCTGCTCTTTCAACCCTGTAAAACAATTTTCAAAAAAGGTTGCATCTCTGGACGTAAATAATTTTCGTGGGCTAGCAGGATCCCTAAATATATAAGTAGTAGGATTTTCTGAATAACCGACAAAAATCGCTTCCTTTGCCTTTACGTCTAACTTTTTCCTGTGACATGAAGGTATATGTACAAGTGCTCTGCATCCAAACACTTTCAAATGACTGAGGTCATTCCTACAACCACACCACCTGTCCTCAGGAATTTGACCACCTAAGGCTCTGTGCGGAGACCTATTTTTCAGGTATACGGCAACTTGGAAAGCATCTTCCCAGAATGCTTTAGGCAGTGAGCTTTCTGCTAACAACGTCCTCGCCTTCTCTGTAATTGAGCGGTGGGTACGTTCAGCTAATCCCAACTGTTGAGGGCTGTACGGCGCCGTCGTTTGATGTTGTATACCTTTAGAGGCAAGATAATCATCGAATTCTCTATTAACGAACTCCTTACCGCCGTCAGTCCTAACTGCTTTAATTTTCTTATCTAATTGATTTTCAACAAAGGTTTGGAAAATACTAAATTTATCTTTAACCTCTGTCTTGGAACAAATAAAGTAAGTAAATACCTTCCTTGTATAGTCATCAACAATGGTTAACATAAACCTATTCCCCTGAAAGGAGGTTGTTGAAACAGGGCCCAATAAATCCATATGGATCAATTCTAAGGGAGAAGGAGCTCTATTATATGCTACCTTCTTAAAAGGTTTTCTTGCCTGTTTTCCTTCCACGCAAGCGATGCAACTGTTTTTATCTACTCCACTAAACTTTACACCTACCTCGTGATTCTTAAGTTGCGTCATGCCTATACGACACAAGTGTCCTAACCTCTTGTGCCAGAGTTTATAACTAGTATTCTGACAGTCAGAGTGCACATCCTGTGTCAAATGATTACTTGCCACATTCTCGGGAACATTAACAGTACCATCTACAACGTACAGTCCACCACAGGGCGAGGCATGAAGTACCGAATCACCTGTAAAATGAAAATTATCAGATTTATAAAAGTTACATCCATTTTTATCAAAAATACAAACAAAACCCTTATCAACAGCTTTCTGCACGGACAATAAATTAGCTTTTAAGTCGGGGACAAAAGCAACATCGCTGATCTTGTTGATCACATTAGCGGGTGTGTTTATTGAAATGTCTCCTATGCCGCAGCATTGAATCTGCTCTCCGTTTGCGACTGTAACACTACCCTTATTATGTGTCGTAATGTTCTGAAACCAATCTCGTCTAAAACTCATATGTTTAGTACAACCAGAATCTACGTAAAATACCTCCTTGCTTGAGTTGCCAAATGTATTGAGAGCTGTAAACGTAGCGTTCTTAGCTTCATCCGTATTGGCTTTCTTCTTGTTTCTCAGCGGACAGTCGGGTCTCTTATGACCTGGTACTTTACAGTCGTAGCAGACTATTTCTTTCTTCTTGGATTTAGGCTTCTTCTTCGCATGAAAAGCGGAATCTATTGATATAGCTGCATCTTTAGACATTTCGTTCAGCAGTTTTGTCTTTACTAAGTCACTGGTCACGTCTACATTGCAATTTTCTAAAGCCATAATGAGAGGCTCATATTTTGGAGTGAGACCTCCCAAAAGTATAGCAGCAATAGACCTGTCCTCTATGACTACATCAATATCCGCAAGATCCTGTGCGGTTGATATAACAGCGTTTATGTACAGTTCAATATTTTCGAAATCAGATAGACTCAACCTGTACAATTTTCGCTCTAAAGCTAGTCTTCTACCCATTCCCTTATCTTCAAAAGCCTGTTGCAAAAGTTTCCACGCTTCGGCTGCAGTTTTCGCACATCTAACGTGAGTAATAGCTGCACCGTCTACTGTTAGGCATATTTTTGCGAGAGCTTTCTCGTCGTTGCGTACCTTGATCGAAGCAGGGGTCGTGTCGCCTTCCGGATAACCACTTATTGTCACCCACAAATCTTCATGTAAAAGGTAATTTTTCATCTTAAACTTCCAGGCAGGATATCCATCTTTATTTTTAAGACAAAATGATGGAATCGAAGATGAATTCGACGTACTGGGATTCGACTTATTAACACTCGAAGCATCTCCAGTTTCGTGTGACATTTCGACTACTAAAAAATTTTTCAGTCACACAAATAACTCTACTAATTAGATTACAAATTAAATTTTTAAACTCTTCTGTATTTCGTGCTGATAACGTGTTGGATTATTTGAAGGAAAGAGCCAGAAGAGTATTAAATAAGATATTTGTAAAAATAAGAGTTAGCAAAAGATGTTCCTTGACAAGAGTGTTTTATTCAAAGGTAACTAGGCAATACAATAAAAAATAAAATAAAAACTGTATAAGCAAGTCTGCACAACAGAGGTTACTATACTAATCTACAACAGATACAATGTTAGATGAACAATTACATAGACAACTGACGTTCAGGCGGATCATTTCTTATATCCAACGTTTCAATGACGTGTCATATATTGATAATGACAGCCTGTTTTTTAGGTGATTTAAAGGAAAAGGTGGTAGTTATCAATTCGGTATTATTATTTATTCGTTATATACGAGTAGTAGCGGGTGAAGTAGGCTCTCAAGTATTTTGGAACAGTATTATATTGCAATGAATTTGTTACACTAAATAAGGTTAATGAAATCAGGACGTGTCACTTTTTATTTTCAAAGAAATCAGGTTTTTTAGCAATAATCCTCAGTCACGTTTCATCACGGTTTAAGTAGATAAAAAGCCAGTCCCTCACCAGTCGTAGAGCATGGTGTGCTGATGGCGGTAGTACGCGTTGATGATGGGGTCTGGGTCTGTGGCGGCGCGGCAGGCGGCCGCGTCGCGCGCGAACTGCTCGTCGGCCGCGTCGTGCGCGTGCGCCGCGCTGAACGACCGCACCATCACCAGGTACTTGGCGCGGAGCGCGGCGCCGGCACCGCTGGAGGCGCGCGCGTCCGCCTGGAGGGACATCCCTTCACGTCAGTGACACTCGCTTGCACGCCGTTTCCATCATAGATGTAATAATAACAAGCTGCTTTATAGAAAGTGATTTTAGTCTCTGGACAAATAATAAAACCACGTGTACGATCGACATCGTACAGAATATTGCTAACTTTGCAGCCTACTTTTACTCATCGGACTCGATTCGAATGAGTTGACAATAAACTTTGTCCGCGATCGGTCACAGTCAAGCACTTTACTTTAACTTGTTACTTTTTATAATAAACTTTAATAACTTTTACGTGAAACTGTGATTTTTATGCTCAACTCAACTTGCAACTACAAACATAACTTTTCCTCAACATTCCGGCCTTACACCACGGATAAGACTGGACATGGATAATGGTGCTTAATTAGATAAGAAAAAAAAAACTATGAAATCAAATCATCCAAATACACAGGCTGCTCCAAAGTGATACATTGAAACCGTTAGTTTTTCGGTAAATATTGGACTGATTGTTATGATAGTTTGCAGTTTGGTTTTAAATATCTTGCTAAACCAATAGTATTCGCATTTGTCCAGAGGCTAAGGCCACCCAGTATGTAGATACCGTCAACGGTACTAACCTGCAAAGTATGGAAGAACCCGTTCCCAGTGAGCACGTCTTCCAGCGCGGGCGCGGGCGCGTCCGGCGCAGGCGCGGGAGGCGCGCGCGCACGGAAGGCAGCGCACGCGCAGCTCCAGTAGTATCCGTCAGCCGCGGCGCGCGCGCACAGGTACTCCGCCGTGCGCGTGGCGCCGTGCGCCGGCGTGCCCGAGGACAGCTCGTCTAGTATGAGCGACACGTGGGATTTAGCGCCGCTGATTATAGAGTAGTGGGGCCACTGGCAACAAATAGATAGCTTTAGTGAGTAGCTTTGCACGCGTAATCCATAAGGTTGCGTTTCCACCAAGATGTTCAGACATCGGCATTTGCTGAGTGGCATCCATTTTGGTGCTTTGTTAACTACTGTTTCATTTAGATTAAGATTTCATGTACAAACTTTTTAACACCAAATAAATCTATTCTATTCTATTCTATTCTATGTGTTGCGAGAAATGTGTTTATCACGAACCACTACAAACGATTCATTTATAAAATGGGTCAATCAACTTTTTACTGACACTTTGGGCGTTTCCTGCGGTACCAAAATTGTCTCTGGCGTTACCAAAAAATCGTACTTCCAACAAGATATTTCACGATTAATTAGGTTGAACACCATCTATTAAATTACAGAAAAAACATGTTTACTAACAAAAATATGCAACTGTTTAAAAAACGTCGCGGACAGATCAGTGTCGGTAAAAAAGTTGATTGGCCCAAATGTATCCCCACTTAACGCATCTCTATTGGAAACGAGAATACGTGAATGAAGCATTGCATTCATCTACGACAAACATTCCTCGCAACGCTTCATCGCACACCTAGTGGAAACGCAAGTTTAAAAAGAAAACTCTTTAATATACTTACGAAAGCGTACCCCTCGTAGAGCGAGCAGAGCACCGCATAGTCGTGCAACACGTGCCCCAGGCGCTCCACGAACCATTGTTCGCCGAACAGCACGCCGCCCCACGCCACCTCCTCCTCGTCCCGGTGCAGCGCCAGCGTCTTCAACAGCGACGCCTCGAACACCAGCTCGGTTACAAAAGCGAGAGCGTCCGTCTCAGCCAACTCCTCCACGTCCGTTCTAGAAGTAGACATGGGCGTTATCGGGTATTTTTGATAACGGTTACCCAACGGTTATTTGGTTTCAATATCGGTATCGACATTTGGAAATAATTCCGATCCGAACTAGCGATCCCTTCAAATAGTGAACCTACTGTGTTAAAAATAAAATTGTGTTAAATACTTGTAATGTATAGTACATAGATATCATTTATAAATATTGTGAATCTGTTTTAAAAAAAAAAAATACCTCGTTGAGTTTCTTGCCGGATTCTTCTCAACAGAGGTTTTTTCCGAACCGGTGGTAGATTTTTTGACATTCATAAGTGCTTATCATAGCCTAAATTGAATAAAGAGATTTTGACTTTGACTATGACTTTGACAACCGTTGTCGAATATCGGTACCATTTCTAACCGTGTCCTATCTATTATAAAAATATCGTGAATTACGTTGAATAGCTAGCAAGTTAGGTGCGGGTTGGTAACACTGCGTGATCGCGTGGCGTGTGGTTAGCGCAATATTCGCTCTATCTCATTTTTGCAACTTCATAGTCGATTAGAAAGAAAGAGAAAGCATGATCATTTTAGTTATCAATAGCGAAACTCGCCACGGCTGCCGTCAACGGGCGGGAGTTGCCTTGTAAAGAATGTATGGTAGCTGATAACCGCTACTAGATTGTGATAACTCCGATAGCTAAGTTACTGGCTTGACAACCGTTTTCGGTTACGTTTCTATATATCGGACACATGCCTACCTAGAAGACTCCTCTATGACGGTCTTGGCGTGTTCGTTGTCGTCATCGAACAGGCAGTTGAGGTATCCTCGCATGCAGTCGTAGCGGAGCGCGAAGGTTTCAGCGCGGGTGTGGTGAGGGCGGAACAGCTGGGCGAGCAGCTGGGCGGCCGGCTGGGCGGCGGCGGGGTACTGCGCCGCGTCGAACTGCGCCAGCAGGTAGGGGCACAGGGACACCACGTGTTCGATGCCCTGGATGTTCAGGCTCTCCGACCTGGAAATGATGAAATTTAATAATGCTTTAGATCGTGCTTTGCAGTTTAGCAGACCGTTTCATAGAAGCCTATCGTCTAAAATTAAATCTTGCCCATATAAAATTGACTTATTTTTGTAGAAATAAATAGCTTATGCCCGCGACTTCGTCTGCGCGGATCTAGGTTGTCGCGCGGTGGCTCCCTCTACCAGAATAAAAAGTAAGTATCCTATGTTAATCCTTGGGGTTCAAACTACCTATACCTACACCAAATTTCATCAAAATCGGTTCAGTGGTTTCGACATGGAAGCGTAACAGACAGACAGACAGACAGAGTTACATTCGTTATAATATTAAGTAGCGATTTTCAAATTCAAAAGAAAAAGAAATTCGGTTCAAAATTCACTTGGCATAGTCTTAATTTTAATCCAGATTCAAAATAGCCAATTCATTCATATACGTAGACGATTTTCTATTCGTACTGAATGGCGTTAAATCCTCGTGGAATATCCTGGAAGGGTGTCAAGAGTCGTTCGTACTCACAGCAGGGTCAGGTGTTGGTGCACGGCGCTCACGGCCCCGTCGCGGAAGGCGGGCGCGGCGCCGCCGGCGTCCTGCCACGCGGCGCGCACCTCGCACCACGTGTCCACGGACAGGCGCGGGTCGCCGCGCTGCAACATAACCGTATCATAAGGTAACGCACCACAGCTTATAGCTCTAAACAAATTTCAGTTTAACATTTCTCCATTCCTCCATCTTATTCCTTCCCCCCCCCCTCCCTTCGCTGGCCAGCCCCCCCCCCCTCCTACCGGCACGTCCAGCTGCAGCCGGAGCAGCGCCAGCGCCAGCGCGCCGCAATCGGCCGCGCCGCTCAGCTCGCTGGCCAGCCCCCCCCCCCCTCCCTCCTACCGGCACGTCCAGCTGCAGCCGGAGCAGCGCCAGCGCCAGCGCGCCGCAGTCGGCCGCGCCGCTCAGCTCGCTGGCCAGCCCCCCCCCCTCCCTCCTACCGGCACGTCCAGCTGCAGCCGGAGCAGCGCCAGCGCCAGCGCGCCGCAGTCGGCCGCGCCGCTCAGCTCGCTGGCCAGCCCCCCCCTCCCTCCTACCGGCACGTCCAGCTGCAGCCGGAGCAGCGCCAGCGCCAGCGCGCCGCAGTCGGCCGCGCCGCTCAGCTCGCTGGCCAGCCCGGCCGCCATGCCGGCCAGCCGCTCCAGCTCCGCCGCGTCGGGGCTCAGCGCCGCGCTCACTAGCGACACTATCTGCGCCAACGTCGATTGGGAGATCATCATTTCTGGAAACGTTTGAAAAAATTTTCAAATATTAATTTTCTTGGATCTTCATCGATGGCCTATTTCACTAAATTAGACAAGGCTCTCTAAAAATGTGCTAATTTACACCGTCTCGGTTCTCCTGTCCAGCTATTTTTCGCAAATCATCACTCCGTAAAGTGAGCATGTCAACTTCCACCAAACAGAAAACTTAGTGACAGATATTCTATCCCAAAAGCAGCAGCCGTGCCTCACCTCCTTGCGTGTCGCTGGCGAGGCACATGAGCAGCAGGCTGCGCGCGCGCGCGTCGGGGGCGAGCAGCGCGCGGCGCGCGGCGCCCAGCAGCGCGCCCTCCGCCGGCGCCGCGCGCAGCCAGCGTCGCACCGACGGCCAACCCCGGTAAGGGTGCGACAGGGACAGACATATGCACCACTCTATCACCGACGGCGGGAACTGAAACGTACAAGGATTTTGTTCAAGCTTTCGACGCTGTCTGATCGTGGTTTCGAAGCGATCGTTTCGTTATATTGACTATCATATTAATTGACAAACCGATAGAACGTCTACATTTTAAACCGAAACATCGAATCGAACTGATCTATCACTATACTTTATTTGAAAATCTAAAAAATATTTGGGAGTTCCTCAAGGCACTCGCGTGGGGCCGCTACTATAGTTCACCTGTTTAAAAGAGTCCAGTATGGCTTCCTGCTCGTTTTCCGGCAGATGTTTCATCAGGAGGAAGACCACTTCCGCGATCTCCTTGCAGCGCATGGTGTCACCGGCGAGCCAGCCGCGCAGCACCTTGTCGTACAGATCGAACGTGGAGTCGGCGTCGAAATGCCTCGCCAGCGCCTTGAACAGATTCTCGTCGTCGAACTCGATCAGCAGAGTGAGCAGTGGAGTGAAGACGCTATTGGCTACTTGTTTGTCCCTTGCGAATTCAAAGTAGTGTGCTGATATTTTCTGAACGACCTCGTCCAAATTGTGTTTGAATCTGTCGGCGACGGACGCGTCACACAGCGGTGACGCTTCTTCGCTCGCTTCGGTCGCGTTTTGCTTCTCGTCAGTGAATTTGATGCTCTTTACTTTCTTTACGTCCTGAGCGAACGACGTTTTAAAACTTTGCAGCAGTAAAATGTGAGCCTCGACGAGTGTGCTGATATGAGACTGTTCGGTGGAGAGTTTGTCTATCTGAGCTATTACGGTGGAGCCCACGTTCTGCCAGAAGTTTCTGACCAGCTGGTCAAATTTCTCACCGTTAGGTTCCTTCGATTGTTTCATCCAGTACTTGACGAGTGAGACCATGTTGGTAGCGGAGTGTTTGATGAGGTTGTTGGTGGTTTGCGTGTCGGGCGCGCCGGCCAGCACGCGCTCCAGCCACGTCCTGTGCACGGCGGTCGCGACTTCAACCACGTAGTCCTTTTCCTGAACAGTGAGGTACCTCAGACATTCCGACAGACTCGTGATCCACGATTGTCGTTCGCTCTTTGAACTCATGACAGCTTTTTTCTCCAACCTAAAGCATAAAATCACCAGTCAGAACGTTGCCGCATACCACACAATATTACTTAAAAAGCGACGCATACCCCTTAAAGACTGCAGCGAAGAAAGATTCGTAAAACTCTTTATTGAGCATTTGCTCCGGCAAATAGGCCAACAGAGGCAGCAGCATGCTCGAAAGATGTTTCGCGTCTCCCCAACCACCTGTAATCGGAGTACACCCCTGTTAAATTTCTTTCAGAGTACAATAATGTCAAGAGCGACTGAAAAACGAACCATTTTCTAAGACGTCGATTATCCTTTTGATCAGGAGATCCTTTTTGTCCACCCACGTGTGCCAATCCTGATAAAAACAATTCAGTCATTAGCATCAAACACGTTTTTTATATAGAAAGAAAAAATCTGTAATAAGCCTTGGCCGTCATCGTGACCATTTCCAAGTGACCTGCACGTGATGCATCAGCAGCAGCAGACAGCCCCAGACGTGCGCGCCGCTGCCGCTGAGCAGCAGCCTGGCAGTTTTCTGTCCGTAGGCAGCGCCGAATGTGTCCTTGAAGCGCGCGATGATGCGGCCCAGCGCGCCGTACCACGCCGTCCTGGGAACGACCAGCTAGATGTTAAAATGCCGTATTTACTGCAAGGACCTAGTGATTCGGCCACAAGTGTTATTTCGAATTCGGACCAAATTTAACATCGTGCAAAGTAAATTTTGTCAAAATATATTCAATTGTGCTGAAATATATTAACGTAAAGTCCAACGTGTTGTCAGTGGTCAGACCTGATCTGGTGCGCGGGTCTGTCGGGCAGGCGCCAGAAGCTGTTGGCGCGCATCAGCGGCGCCAGCTGGGCCCACAGCCAGTCGTGGTGCGCGGGCGCCAGATGCTGCGTGAAGTACTCCAGCCCCTGCAGGCTGCCCGTCACCACGCGGACGTACTGCAGTTCCTTTTCCTCTGGCGTTAAGTTCCTGCAAAACGGTATTTGTCAAAGCACCCTTCCACGGCAATTTACTAACTCTCTTACTTACGGACAAGAATTTTTGTTTCGTATCAGACTTTTCTTTCTTTTCTTTCTTGACCTATTTTAACCTGGTGAAGGAGAGGGTGAGTGTTGTGTCGTATAAGTAACTCAAACAGCTGGCCGAAGACCGTGCGGAGTAGCGATCACTCCACCGACAAGAGCATAGATCTTAAATATAAGAAGAAGAAGAAGTAAGGCTTTTGATACTGTTTGTCATAGTCGCCTCACAGATAAATTAGACAAATTTGGTACTCGAGACTTTACATGCCCTCAATTGGATTTCTCAAATTCACAGAATAATAAAAAACAGACTCCAGCCATTCAACTACTAATTTATCAAATAAACTCACATGGTGTACAACAAGGTAGTATATTGGGACCGCTGTTATTTCTTCTAGATATAAATGATTTGATGGGGTCAATGTGGCATAATTTTGAGTTTCTTGCTGAATTCTTCAACAAAGGTGTAGTTTGTTATACCTAGTCGATTTTTTTTTTTTTACTTTGGCTTTGAATTGTATTCTATTTGCTGACGATACTACATATACCTTAGTGCTATAAAATAATTTCATTTATTTTTACTTAGAAGAAATAAAAAGATAAATAAAAAAGTAAGTATTCTAAGTAATATTTTTTTGTTTCTTTTAGAAGTTTTTTGTAAGTAGCTTCTAGTAAATTGAGAACAATTTCCTAGAAACGTGACTTACTTTTTGCTGAGCGCAGCTTCGGCGTTGCCGACGAGGTTTTCCAGCAGGTGCGCTATCACCTCGTCCTTGCAGAACGATATCACATCCGGCAACTTGCTCTCGGGGAATGTTGTCTAGAAAGACCAAATAGTTCAAGTTAAAAAAAGTCACAAAACCAAGTGTAAACAATATGCGAGTACTATAGTGCGCTTTCGTTTTATATTGATAAGGAATTGCAATGAAAAATAATGGCTACAAAAGATCGACAATTATGATTTACAGCACTAAAAAAACTTATCTGCCGCTCAGTTATCCTGAACAGAAGTTTTTTCGGCCTCTGGAAATGCTTACTATAGCTCAATCTCAATAGCTTAAAACTATTTCGACTTCGGTTCGCTCGAAGGTGGAACAAAATTTGTTTCCAGGTTTTCAATCCTGTTAGTAGGGGGACTCACGTGTAGCGCGGCGCGCGCGGCGGCGGCGGCGGGCGCGTACTCGTCGTACTGCGCCTGCAGCCAGGGCGGCAGTAGCTGCTTGAGCACGGGCGCCACTCGCCGTCCGCACGCCGCCACCAGCGTGCCCTGAGCCACCTGCAAACACACGAGACAAACATTATTCAACTAACTTCCGAAAAAATACTATTGGGTAGTGATGAAATTAGTGTTCGTTTAACACTATCCCGCGGGCACTATGGAATTTTCCGGGATATAAACTATTCTATGTCTTTCCCCAGGACTCAAACTATCTGTATATCAAGTTTCATCTAAATCAGTTCATCGTTTTAGATGTGATCGAGTAACAAGCATCCAAACCTCCCAACATCTACATAAACTTTCACATTTATAATATTTAGGGGATGTTTCACCATCCATTGATTGGTGTTAACTGACAGTTAATGATCCCGTCTCTTTATGTTGTGTTCGAATAGACAGAGACGGCATTACATTACACATATAAGATGTATGTATAGGAAGATCTCGGGCAGATATTTATCCCCTGGTGTACCTGCGCCGCCTCTCGCACTTTGTGGTCGGTGTCGACGGTGAGCGCGCGGTAGTGCTGCGCCCAAGTGGGCAGCGCAGCCGCCAGCTCTTCCACGTCCGTCTTCTTTATCAGCTCACACAGCTCTTGCAGCGCCTGGACAAAACCACAGTAAACTTGTCAAAGCTTTTTAAAACAATTCCTCGAGTCATAGCAAAGGCAAGGATAAAACAAAATAGGTACATTTTATTTGCTGTGGAAGAGGGTGGAGATTTGACATGGGTCAGTACATTTTAGACAGCCAGGGGACCTCAATTAAATTGTTAATGCCACATAAATATATTAATTATTTTTATTTGAACCAAATAAAACCTCTTCCTTCCTTCTTCCTTGTTGTACAATATAATGCCTCAATATTGTATACACAATTCAGGTCAAAAAGAACAGTGGCAGAATGGAAAGGTTGACCAGTTTTCAAACAATATTGTTTGAATATGTCAGAAAACAAAAACATTGAACAATTTGTTTACCAGGAAGACATACATCAGGATTTATTTCTTAGCAGCAGAGTACTATAGTAGAAAAGAAAAGAAGAAAGGAACAGACTAAAGCAAGTGCTGCAGTCAGTAATCAACATCATCAAATTGTAAAGGATTAAATTATTTCAGAATCACCAAAATACAATCACCTTAGTTTTAGTGATAGGGTCCTTCTTGGTGAGCTTCTTGAGGCAGAGTGCGAGGTCCGGGTTGAGGCCGGCATCCAGTGGGGTGGCCAGCGTGGGGAACAGCACCGGCAGCCCCTTGGCGCCGCCGCCCGTCAGGCTGGGGTCCATGCGCACCGCATTGTTCAGAAGCTCTGCGCTGCGGCCACTGCTTGAAGGCTACACATAAAAAAGGAAAATTATTACAATATTCATTAAACGGGCCCGGAATTTTGGGCGCTTTTTACCAAAGTTTTCGAAAAATTGATTTTTTTTTTTCAAATTTATGTTTAAACTTTAATTGGAATATTACTATGTATGTATATTTTTTTTTATGTTATAGAGGCCAGACAAACGAACTAGTGGGTCACCTGATGTTAAGTGATCACCACTGTCCATAGACACCCGCAACGCTTTAAGCGATGCCAGTGTGTTGTCGACTTTATAGTTTTAGTTTTATTTGACCAAGGAACAGCTAGATACAGGCACCTACACCAGTTGCATCCAACTGCCTGCTTGATGATGTAAATAATACTTAATATAAACATGCATTGGCTATCCAAAAAAGGGGCACTTGTTTTTAGGAATTGTTCTGATATAAAAAATAATAATTAAAGTCAGACTGAGAAATTGGTTTATAACGCTTTGATACAAACAAATGGATTCAACCTTGGATGGTAAAGGAATTCCATCCATTGACTATAAGTACCTAATCCTACTAATATTATTAATGTGAAAGTTTGTGAGTGAGTATGTTTGTTACTCCTTCAGGCTAAAACGGCTGACGGATTTGGATGAAATTTGGTCAAAAGTTGGTTTATAACCTGGATTAAATAGGATATTTTTTATCCCGATATTCCCACAGGATAGGGATAAAATCTCTAAATAACAATCGCTGGGCTTAGAGTCATGAAATTTGGTATATAGGTAGCTGGAAGTTTGGAATAACATATAGGCTACTTTTTATCCTGATGTTCCCACGGGATAGGGATAAAATCTCGAACTAATAACTGCTGGGCGTAGAGTCTTGAAATTCGACCATGATTGTTTTTAATGTAACGTCAATGAAAACCATGATGTGATTTTAGGGAATTCCCACGGCAACTGTATGTAATGATTTACGCGTGTGAAGCCGCGGTTAAACACTAGTATTAGTATAAAACGTAGGTTAATTGCACAATTGCTTGATTTCATATGACAATGCTACTCAACGACTTTAAATAAGCTCTAATTTTGGTTAAACGCAGTAATTCCCTCAGCAGATCTGGTTGTAATAATTAATAAAACAACCACAACATTTATGAACTTTATAAAAATGTGGCACCTAATTTCATAATAAGCAAAACGTAGAAAATAATATAATCACACTGCAAACATACCCTAACATTATTCTTCGTCCTTTGGCTCTGCTTGCTCTTTCCCCCCATTACTCGGATAAAAACAGAAAAGTTATGGATTGAATATTTCTAATTAGTCAATTACATAGTTTTTTCACTTGAATGGTTTTTTTGCATAAAATTGTGCAAAAGTGTTGAAAGAATCGAAATCGCCTTTGCTTTGCTTTCATAAAACGTCACATCAGAGTAAGATTACGTCAAATCTGACAACGTTGGACTTTTTTTTTCAAAGAGCATGTTCAAGCGCTAGTTTTAAATGACTAAACTTTATAAAAAGCGTGTGTATTCTCCTGCACATAAAAAAAATAAAAATTATTTTATGTAGGTAAATTTGTTAATTATTATAGGACTGTTTTTGATTGAATACATTTAATAAAGTTTTATAATCATTCAAATCAATAGTAGATTGTACAACAAGAGCATAAAACGAGCCATTTTACCCGAGGCGTTCATATAGCCACCCGAGCCGGTACGGCGAGGGTGGATAGATACGTCGAGGGGAAAATGGGTTTAATGCCCGAGTTTTACACTCTGCTTTTCACTTCGATGGCGATCTATTATTAATCAAATTTAAGCTATTTTTTCTTGTTATTAAATGTTTTGCCCTGTGGGCTAATGTGAAAAATTTTAACGTTGCTCGTTTCAAAATAAAATTAGGCTTTAACAAGCACTTAAGATATTATGATTTATTTTTTTGATAAATAATTGAATTCATTTTTGTTATTATTAAGATATTATGATTAGTTTAAAAGTATCCATAATTACAATGATAGCGAGTTAAAAAAAAGCACAAGTCCCTATTTAATAAAAGTTACAAGGGCTAAAATCCTACTTGTTCGACGGATTGATAATTATTATGGTGAGTGATTTGTTAAATAAAAATTGACATTGCTTTTACATTAGGTGTCCCGTATCTCAAAAATAAAAAGTAACTTTCGCAGGATCACTCATTGACATGTGCCTGTCAGTCAGTCAATCTGTTCGTCTATCTGTCACAACTGATTTACTGCGAAATTATTGAACCGATTGAGTTGAAAATTGAGCGCACATAATGTAAGCTAGTTAAAAAAAGGTCCTGAAATGCAAAGAAATAAGTTTCAAATATAGGATCACTTTAGGAAGCTAAATTAGAAAATTTATAGTTAACACTTAATGCTCCGCTGCAAACTATGCCGTGTCCTTTGATCGATTATCCCAAGAAAATATATTGTTTTCAAATTATTTAAGAAAATGAACCTTTTTTTTGTAAAGTAAAGGTGAATATAAAACTATATTGAGCGGCAAAAAATTTGGCCCTCACAATCATGGTACTTATGCCGTAGTGTAGTAGGTAGGTTAGTATGTAGGTAGAGTGCTGACATTAAAACACCCGGGACTTGTCACGCTTAGGGCCCGTTGTTTGATGCATAGTTAAATATCACCAAGATATCGCTACTTAATAGTTATTTTAACAACTTGTCAATTGACAATAGTTACAGCCTGAACAAATGAGAAGTAATTACTTACCTCGACGTTTTGGCCAAATCCCACCCGCCGTGGTCATGAGTAGACTGAACCTTTAGGGAGGGTATCAGTCGTGCCTAAATAATCTCTTATTAAGAGCAAAAATTTGTACAATGTCCGTTTCAAATAAAATAAAATAAAATAAAAGAGCAAAAATACTATAAATCGTGAAAAACGGATAGTCAGTCACCATACGAACAGCAATATTTTTGTGGGACAAGTCTGGAAAGACTTAAAAACAATGTTACAGTTGCAATGCAGAAATTATTTAGGCAAGAAAATACAGTTGGCCTTTTGGGCGGTTTTATATTTGACTAGAACGGTATGGTCATTTAACTGTCAATTTGACAATTTTGACAGTACGTACGAGACGCGCTAAGCGCGAAAACGAAAGACGAAGGCTGAAATAAAAATAAGTCTGGAAGAAAAACTTTTCACTTCGAACAATTTAATTAATTGATTAGTCTTGCTTGTACTGTACTTATTACATTGATGCAGTGGTACTGGTAAGTCTGCTTTTATGCTAGTATTATTTCCATTCTGAAATTAATAATAAGACTGGTTCCTTGCACGGCTTTTTGCTTGTTTATTTTTATCGATGCCTTAGCAAATAATTCTTTAGATACTTATTCTATTGTAACTAAAGTATGCTTCTATGACTGACTAAAAAGTTTATAAACACTTACCTACTGAATGATATTTTTTTACGTTCGATACGGGTTCGTCAGTTACTGAACACACCAACGCCATTTGTACTTTACGTATCTTTGTGATTTGTAGAAGTATGTACTTAGGTACCTAAAGGCTTAATTGTCGCATATTATTGGACTTGTTATTATTGTTGTGTTTCGGCGTGGAGAGTAAGACAGCCGGTGAAATTACTGGCACTTGAGGTATCCCATCTTAGGCCTCTAGTTGGCAACGCATCTGCAATACGGCCGTGGTGATCTCTTACCATCAGGAGACCCACTTGCTCGTTTTCCATCCAGTGGAATAAAAAAAAAACTTCAAATTACGTAAGTACACATACTAGGCAAAGAAGTTTATGAAACTTGTTAGTATACGTAGCCTGGATGCGTAGGCATTGTACCTAGTTTGCATTGCAGGGCAGGACTAGTGATTGAAACTTAACCTATTATCCGAGTTGAGGATAAGAGTCAATGTACAAGAAATGAAACGGCCTTGTTGCACTGAATTGTCAATATATATAATTTTAATATTCATAAATTCAATATACATTATAATATCAAGTAAAATGAATTACTATAATTTATATAGGTAATATTTTAACACATGTTAATCTATGGGTAAGTTTAACAATCTAAAGTAGGTACTTATAATTAACAAATGATCAGCAACCACTTGGAACCTTCCTCTCACCACTCACACAAATACAACAGACAATATGGCAATAGGAATTCACATTGGCTTATCATTACCACTAAAACTATCATGTGGAGTTACAAAGGAAGAAATACTTTTTCCGCAATAATGATATTGCACAAGTAACTAAACATTGCCATAGTACATAATGCCGTTCCATGTAAAAATAAAATGTCACTTACCAATTTATTTTTAAAATTATTTTAAGTCTTAAATATTTTTGGCACAAAATTAAAACTAACTTAAATTAATTAGTGATGGGATGCTATATGGTACAGGGTCCGCATCGAACTAACACATATCGAATCTTTGGTTTCCCTAGCCCACCGGTGACTTCGGTTATGACCTACAGTCAAATTAAAATTATATAAAATTAAGTTAAAATTATGTTGATAACACATAAAAAAATCATAGGCTTTTTGTTCCAATTATTAAAATTCATTTTAAAGTATTATTATAATAATTTTGGTATAACAATACTTTAGCATTAGTTACCTGATGTTTACTATCTGGCTTTTGAATACTGTTGTAATGCTATGGCTTCCAATGTGTGATGAATTTTGGTGTCAAATACTGTGATAGAATCTAATGTAAATACTAAAGGATAAAGTAACTAAGATATACTGTTCGTTATCATTATGGTAATTCGTTGCATTGAAACCTTTACGAAAGAATTGCTTCTACTTACAATATTAGAACATATAGAAATAATCATTAGGTATCTAAATATCTCTAGTTTAATGTTTTTTGCTTAGGAACTTTCTGTTCTATCATACTGCTGGAGTGGCGATGGCTGCGAGGCGGCCGCCGCGAGCGAGGCTCACGCGCAGCGCCGGCTGTACTTAATCAGTCAAATAAACTTTAATTAAGTACATTTTGCTTGGCGGTCCGTTTAAATTTTAAGATTTCGTTTAACAACTACGTTATTTACCATCGAGAAGACTAATTTTATCGCAGTATCCCATTATAATAAACAAGTCCATGAAATTTAAATGTAAAATTCGTGAAATCGGATGTTGCTTGAGATAATAATCGTTGTCGTGTCTCATTGAAGTTTAAGATTTATAAGGTAGAGTTTAATTATATATTATATTTAACCCTATTGCGTTTAATAATCGAAATTGTTTATTATTGTCACCTCGTTCATTGTGTCCGGCTGCAGCGAGGGCCGCAGAACTATGTTAAGTGCAAGCGATCCTATGTACAGATAACTCTTACAATATTTACAACACAAAATATTTACATGTTACGCACTAATCTTTGGACTAATCGAAAGAGTTTTTTAAACACAGCAGAGATCCCATAGGAGTATTATGGAATGCTTAAGACTTATGTAAGATTGAATCTATCTAACGTATTACGAGAACCTTAACTATTGTTTATAAAATTCATTTCCGTAACAAATGTTAGGCTTGTGGCCCTTAATAAGATGTCCGAACCGTTCTGACCGTGCTCTGCTAGGAGCGGCCCGGTAGCGGCCCGGCAGCGGCGACGAGGGGCGGCCGCCGCCGCGTCAACGCGTAGGTACTCCGTTGTACGTATATTGTTCACTTTATACATGGTAGTGCTCTAGTGGTACAAGTTCATCAAGGAATATCAATATTTGTAACTCTAGAATATTGTCATCACAATGGCCGGCGCACGCCGCGCGCGTCGCGATCGTACAAATAAAATTTAAACAAACATCTAGCCTTATTACATATTCATATATGACAATAATATAAAAATAATAAAACAACATTAAATTTATCATCGAGTATTATGCTACAGGTACCGGCCCTTTGGTATTTGGCACATAAAACTATGGCTATAATTTTTAAATACATAAAAATGTTAACGCGATAAAACTTTGGCTTCAGCATGGCACATTCCTTTGGTATCATTTGGCACTATACAATATAAATAGGGAATCCGTGTTACACTCTACCGTATAAAAATATGACGTTGAGCAATATTAATTAACTTCGAAACGAAAATACCGGTCGACGAATACTTTAGTGTCATGAGTATTATGCAGTAGAATGTCCGTCCAACACTAAACTGAGGTAAACGTTTAAGTAAGCAGCATCGTGAATGACGGTGCGCCGCAGTCGGCGCTGGAGGGGCGAGGAGCCTCGCGAGCTCAGTCTCGGTAGGGCTTGCAGATGGCGAAGCGGTGGTTCATGTGCTGGCTGTACGAGCCGGAGTGGGAGAACTTCTTCAAGCACTTGCAGCACTGGAAGGGCTTCTCGCCCGTGTGCAGCCGCTTGTGCTCCGTCAGGTGGTGCTTGTGCTTGAACGCCTTCGGGCACTCCACGCACTTGTAGGGCCGCTGACCTATGGGGAAGAACAAAGACGAGCTCAATTATGATGTTTGTTTGCATCTGCATGGGAATGGACTACAGGTAGCAGCCAGAACGTATTCATTTGACAGACAACGGGGATACCGATTCTAAATCGGTTTTCAGAATTTAACTCTTAAAAAAACATTGCTCACCTGAATGTTCGTACTTGTGCCGCGCGAGAGAGCTTTGCTTGACAAACGTCTTGTCGCACTGGTCGCACACGAACTGGCCCTCGCCTTCTTTGAACTCGACGCCCTGCTTCAGCTTATTTTTCTTAAGTACTGGCCCTTCGTCGTCGTAGTCATGGGGCGCGAGCATATCTTCTCCCCAGGAGGCTCGTTCATACGACGGACTCAGCCCAGGCCGCCCGTCCGGCAGGTGGAGGTTGAGGATCGGCGATCGCGTGTGAGCCATGTCGTTGTACTGTAGCAGCTTGTCCATAGGTATTGAAGGGTTGAGCTTTTGAGTTAAAGGTCGCTTCTGGCCGTTCATGGTCTCCCCCGGCGACGGCGACAGGCGGAAGTCGGTAAAAGAGGATGAAGAGCAATTGGAATGTGGGTACGCGTTCAAGTAGTTGTTGCGGTGGGGCGTCGTGCTGCGCGAGGACTTCTGGCTCAGGTTGACCGCTTCCTCGGAGTCGGAATGTGTGACGGAAATGCTGCAGGGCGGCGACGGCGCCGGGCTCGACGTCACCGATGCGCTAGATTTTTTAGTCGACAAGTCCAGAGGCTGGTCGGAAACCGCCACTGTTTGTGTCATTCTTCGGACTCTAGCCCGGTTATTTTGGAACCAAACTTGCACTACTCTGTTATCGAGGCCGATTTGCTGAGCGATTTTTTTGAACTCTTCTCGGTTTGGTCGAGGGTTGATGGCATAGTGTTCTTTCAGCACTACTTGCTGCTCGTCGGTTAAAGCGGTTCGAACCCTAATTTTCCTGTCCCCGTCGTGCCCAGAACTCTTATCATCTCGATCTTCTCTACTAAAATCTTCATCTTCACTCGCACTCACTCCGCTTTGTATGGAAGCGCGCATCTCCGCTTCTAGTCTATTTAGCGCTACCGTCTCTGCCACTTGAGCTGCCAAGCCTTCGTGTTTTCTAAATATATTACCACAAAGTACTTTCTCATGATCCAGCAATTCACTTTTATTTCTGAATACGGCATTACATTTTAGACACTTGTGTATCTCGTCGGGATCGTCTTTGATGACGACGTGCGGAGTCGGCGGCGACTCTATGCTCGGGCAAACGCTGCCGGACATTGGAGACATCTTATCCATATTGGCTCTAAAGAAGTGTTTCTGTACTGAAGCGCTAACAGATTCTAATATCGTGTTAAAGTTGGATTGATTATTGTCGGCATCAGGGCCATTATTATTTAAGGGGACGGAATCGAAGTTACGAGTTGGTGACGATAAATCACGTTGCCGCTCCTCTCGTTCTTTTTTAATAGATACTGCCTCTTCATCTTCTATGTCCATCACTAGTTCGGCGCTTCCCTCAGAGCGTTTATCATCCTCTTCGGTCACTTCTTCGATCAAGTCCTCAGGATCTGCTGGTGCAGGGCTCTGCTTTGGACTCATAGGATTTTCAATTTTTCTTTGGTGGTATTGCGATGAAGCGATTTGCTCAAATAACTGGCTGAGCGAAGTTGGGAAACTATAGGGAGCAATGCCGTTCGCCGGACTCATCGGCATTCCAGGAGGCATGTAAAAGGGCATTCTCCCTAACGGAGAGCGATGGAAACTGTTCTCTTGCGACATGTTGGCGAAAAACGCCGCCTCATTATACTTAGGGAGAATAGGCAGGAAGGAGTTTCCGTTCGCTCCGATATTGTTATTGAGCTGGCTGGCGACCATGGCGTTGGCGCGTTTCCGCGACGGACTGCGGTCGGGGTTGAGCGCGGGGTTGTTGGGCTTGATACGACCCATTTTGAGGTTCATAACGAGACATTTCTTGGAGGTCATGTGAGAGGAATAGGAGCCCGAGTGGGAAAACTTCTTCCCGCAGTTAGCGCACTCGAAGGGTTTCTCGCCGGAGTGTATTCGAAGGTGCTCTTTGAGATGGTGCTTGAACTTGAAAGCTTTGTCGCAATCGTTGCATTTGAACTTGCGCAGCAGCGCGCTCTCATCGTGGCTGATCATGTGCCGCTGCAGCCGGTACACATTTGCGAAGCTTTTGTGGCAGATCTTGCACGACTGTTGACAAAATACTTAAGTTACAATTCGGTCCACGAAATGCTACATTACGGGATGAATCGGGAATATTTAATTTATTTGTTTCATATAAAACGGTCGGGGTTGTTATAAAAAGCTGCGTTGGTATTGAGAGGCAGTATAGGTATTTATGTATTACAATGAGCAGGGCACTAACATATTTGACGTTATCCACCTGAGTGTTGGGCGAGTGCAGCGTCTCGTGGCGCTCGAGCTGGTCGCGCGTGGGGTAGGCGCCGCGGCACTGGCTGCAGGAGAAGGGCCCGCCGGGGCCCAGCGGCGAGCCGCCGCGGTCCTCCTCCTCCTCCGGCGGCTTGCCCTCCGACCCTCCCCCCGCCAGGGGGCGGACTGCAACAACACACAAAACACGTTTAATAAAAGTCAGCAGGCGATCGCTCTGTTTGAGTTCTCGCTAACGACCCGTACAGTATGTGCGAAGCGATAATGCGACGTTATTGACGCAATGTTTGCAGTTTAATTACACTAATTACCGCAGTAAAACGAGCGACGGCCCGCGATCCCCGTGTAGCACGCATAAAAGCCCAATTGGTAACGAAACAATCGCAACGCGTCGCCGATTAAAATTATCACGGACACCTTTACGGCGCGCGTTATAAAAACAAACATGGCGGCAACAATTCAATTTGGAGTTGGTTATTTCGGTAATACGGCCCATTTTCCCGCGTAATAACGTTTTTAAAAGCGCCGCTGGCGGGCGCGCGTCGTAAATCAAATATAATAAAGAGCAAAACAGCGCTCGGACGTAATAATTAGCGCGCGTCGCGTCGCCCGCGCCCGCGCCGCTGCACGCCGCCGCTGCACGTAATCCGCTATCGGACACCGGTATTGAATTTTAGAAAATACGGCCTCGTAAACCGAACATTCCCCTTACGGGAGAGGTGATAGTGAATACCTAAATAAACCGCCGCCGGTGTTGCGCGTAAATAATAGTTTGCGATGTCTACCAGCTGCATTCGCCTGGCTTATTGAATGAACAAAACCATATTGCACTAGGTAGAAATCGACTCTCTTAAGTTGAACCTAATAGTAACAATACTCTTAATGTGAAATATTATGTTATAGTACTGCTGTTTATTTCAACTACATATAGATAATAAGGCAGTAAATTGTTTTCCGTGTTGATGTCTATTGCTCCTCCCTCTTTTCAAAAGATGCAATACCTAACTACAATTACTCTTTACTGAACACCAAAAAAATATAATAAACAGTATGACAATTCCTACATCTTATAATATATAGTATTTTTATAAAACACAGGTATATAAAGATGTAGGTATTTTTAGTAATTTTATTTTTAGTTCAAGTTGTTTTTGTTGATGTAGGTATCTACTTGTATCACCATCCAATCTAAATAAGCATAATAATTTTAATTCCGACCCAGTGGTCAATTGCCAGTGCAATTGATGAAATTTGAATTTCAAGATTGACCTAAAGCTATACTGACAGACAAACAAACAATGCGAGTGAGATTGTAGAACATACCTAAGTACTAACATTTAAGTTTTTTGTTATTTAAAGTCTGAGTTGTACTTAGCTCAAATAATAATTTTACCCATGTCACGATACTTAACTACACAAGCTGTTACGAGTCTCAGTATTTTTTTTAAATTCTGCAATGATATAATTCGGTAGTTAATTTAAAAAATTATATACGCCACAAAAGACTCTTTGAGATGTCACTTTTTTTGAAGCTACAAAAAATTTGGCAGTATAATACACATTGACGCGTAAAAACGCATAATTATCTTCAATGTTGATAAAAAGACGAATAAAATCTCTGTAAATTATAGCTGTTGGTTCTCCGAAAATAAATAAATAACAAATAATGATTTACATCCTAACATTATTTAGGTAATTGTTGCGCGGAGATGGCGACGGAGCGTTCTGTTATTGCTAGTTGCGCGCTACTCGCCAACAGATGGCGCTGGCAGTACCGTTCTAGTTAAGCGTTTGGAACAAAATCAAATTCAACTATATTTCGAGTAATCACTTGAAGAATTTAATAACTCACTGTAATCTTTATTTTAAGGGGCTGTTTCACCATCCATTGATTAATGTTAAGTGACGGTTAAATGTGATGCCGTCTCTATTTGTTTTGTTCGACATAAGGAGACGGCATCACATTTAACCGTCAGTTAACACTAATCAATGGTTGATGAAATAGCCCCTAAGTCTCTTAGTGCAAAATTGTTGGATTTGGTATTAATTTATTGTAAGTTAGATTTTTGGTTACTGATGAAAGTTATTGAAGGTGTGTTGGCTGTTTGAATGATTTCTAATGTTTTAGCTTTTAGCTTTGTTTGCTTTACTGTAGTAAATGAATGAATGTGCTCGTATTTAGACGATCATAAACCACTTAGAATCCAATTCAGACACAATAATAATGTATTTTTTACTATGTAACTTAACAATTTTTGAAGATTAGGCGAACTATTACGAAGCGTTCAGTTAGGTTACAGGTAGGTAGGTAAATAAAGCGATCAGATAGATAAAGCAAACTATTAATTCAGCTGTCGTTGATACTCTAAATGTCTTGTCGCTACTTGCAATAAACAGCATTTAAATACATAATAATAAAAACGTCAACATGTAGGTAGAGCGGATAACACCTACACAGAGTAATCTGCGCACGGGCACCGGGCAGGGTGCGTCCGTTAACCGCTGATAAAAAACCTACACACGCACACACGCTCGCTCTGCTTCCTATTGCGCTGTTAGAGTAAATAACAATTATCACACTCACACACACGATGTACAGATAAGTCGATTGTTGATCGCACACTAGCGCGGGTGGTGATTGGTCGCACCTGTGCGCGGGGTGCGGGGAGCGGGGTAGGTGAAGAAAAAACTCCGCCTGCCAGACACCATGTTGTAACGTCTCGCTCAGAATCGTAATTGCGCGTTGAGAGAACTATGTATCGGATTGTTTAGACGCGGGCTATTTGTTCAATTGTATTGCGGCCGGCTACTTCTGTTTTATGATCTACCTCTTTGTTTCTTTTAAACTTCGCTTCTTGCCTTAAGGATGTTCTTATTAACAACGTTTATCCCTCTTCTTAAGTGTTACTACGAAATAAAGCATTTTAATGAAAACTCATCTGAATTCAAAAATTACTTCATTACTGCGTCTATTTAAATTACCAAATAAGTGTTAATATTAATCGTATTCCGTATCTATAGCATTTGTAACTTGCGCCATATTTAATTTATAAGTAGAGTAGAAATTGAAGTAGCTACCTAGGCAGGGATGAATGCCGATGAACACAGCAATACAAAGAATATCTGACTAAGTAAAGCTAGATACAAGCACCTATGAGTTGCTTCTAGTAATTGGTTACCTAATAATTCAAATAATAATAATAATAATAATTCACATAAAAACTCAACCTTTCATCGAATGATCATTCTATTTGTAAATCTTTCATCAATGATAGATGTTATACGTATTTGTTACGGGATCATAGATCCTGATTAGCAAAAACTTGTGATTTAATTATCATTCGAGAATCATTACAAATTAATTACCATGTAGGTATTTAATTAGAAAAAATAATGAGGTCCTTTAAATAGTGTAGTAACTAAACGATTTGGCATCTCTCTCTTGTACTTAAGCACGTTACTACTATTAAAGTCCCGTAATTAATTACATTCAAAATGCTTTTATTTCACATAAAATTAAGAAGTGTGAGTGTTAGCCTACTAACTGGGCTCCCACTTCTCTCATAGGCTGTTATGAAAAATTACGTTAGATAATAATCCTCTCAAATAAAAATGAAAACTAACTTATACCTACTACAGCGCCTATCTGAAAATCAGTGAGTTACTATCACAGCAGAGAACAAAATATAGGTAGAGCTTTTAAAGAGAACCGTTCTTCGGGCAGCTAAAAAGGAAACAACACTAATAAACATTAAATAGATACGATTTTTCGACTTCATTCCCTGAATCATCTCTCACCCCACCTATCAGAGTATGTTATACAATGGTACATTGTGTCTGTAAAATTAATGATTCATCAACCAATGAGTCACATAACGAGATCACCGGTAACGCTATCGCCACCAAATATACTAATATGTTTAACATGTGATTACCGTCAGCACACAGTTTGCCATCTCGTCGGTAATTTATTTACTTTAAAGTCTGCAAACAAGTGATTAGTGATACCGAATTATTGATTCTCGGTAGTATTTATTAACATCTGTCTTAGACGGCATGTAGGTACAGTCACCAGCATAAATATCTGTCACAGCGGTACGTGATAAAATATCTGACACGTCCTTCCGGCCCTAGTGATAGAGTCGTAAGTATCAGATATTTAGGCACGCTTGTTGTGTCGGATATTGTTGCTGGTGACTATACATATGATAACCTGATTTTCCTTGTGAAATTTGAAAATTTTAGGTATGTATCACCTGTCAAATAAGTGGTCTACCACTCTAAATTTGATAATCCTTTGCGTATCATAAAACAATAATACCAATAGACGTGTCTGTCAACTTGAAAGTTCGACTTTAGCGAAATCTTATACAAACGTTAGCCTATTTTTTATATAAAAAAAAATTATGTATTTGATAGGAACTTGTTCAAAAATTGATAGACCACTTATTTGACTGATGATACCTATAGTGACTCTACTATACCTACTGACATCGATGCTCATAGAAACGTTTAGGTGTATATTAAATCGCTAAAACCCTGCCACAATCGTGTAGCTTAATTTTCACACGTTATTAATTTCAAATGTATATTATAACAATATAAGATTAAATTAGACGTCTTCAATCATACGCACGTATTTACAACCTATAATGACTTCAGAATATTGTACAACCGAAGCAAGTTTTGCCAGTCTACGAAACAATTAGATAGCGTTTTACGTGGACGATTTAATGTTTGGGACGTATCATAATTCACGTAAATTTATGTCCGAGAACATGATTGCGGCGCGAGCGCACATCGGTCCGGAAGCGGCCGCTCCACGGAAGAGCGATAAACCGAACTTGCACTAATTTATTCATACGCGTTCCACGAACTTTTCCATCTAAAACGCAACGCACTTGTGCACCGTTCAAACGTATTAGCCGGCCCTATTATTTTATCCACTCCAGACAGGCGGCACTCAAAGAAGAAGAATAAAATAAAAGTAAGAGAGAAAAAGCAAAATGAATTAAAACAACATAATCATTTACGTTTTAAGACGGTGAAAGCGAGCTGGTTCCCCTCGACAAACGAAACTTTCTTTCAAGTCTGTGTGTACCTGTTCCCGATTCTCAAGTGGATGAATTATATCCCGAGGGACTCGAGGGGAGATTACCGAACACGAAGGTTACTTCTAATGAAGACGTGCTCGAGTTTTATTTTTAATGCGGCTGAGGTGATATCGTTCTCACCTGATTCTTTTTCGAGGGGGAAACTTTTGCCGCTGACATTTTTACTTTTCTGTAAATTTGTGTTCGTTCCAAGTTCACTAACTCAATGCAAGTCGTTAGTCACGATTTTATGATTTTTCAGTTGTTAACAGACTTTGATGAAATATGTTGATTTTGGAGACACACCAAATATTTTTCAAGTTGGGAATTACGAGTGGCACGACAAATAATAACAAGAATAGAACGGTAGTCATAAACAGTGGAATATAAACAGAGAGAAAAATGCAAATAAAACAAAAAGAAAGGAAGCTTACTTAAGGCCGCGAGCCGCCTGGCGGAGGTGGTGGAGGTGGGGACCTGCTTACTCCTCATGTCCGCAAGCCAACCGGCCGCCAAGCATTCGTACAAACCGCCAACTCCCATAAGCGAGCTCTGCACTTTCATCGAGCGACACCTCTGTTCTCACTCACTACCCGCGACCACCGACTCTAATATCGCGATACGCACTCCGCGGCGTGGACGATGGCACTGCGTTATCTACGACGTACTACACGGAGATTTCACAGCCTCCGCTGACGTCAGCGGGGATAAGTCCCAGTGAGGTTCCCTGCGGCACCCGGTCAGGTCGGCGCGCTACTCACATCGGCAGGCGCCCCACACGTTGGCCAGGCTCCACAGGCGGTACGAGTAGCTGTCACCATAGCACCCGAACATGCTCTCATCGGTTCTCGCGACCATGGCCCGCGCGCGCGGACTGACGTGCGAGCGGCGGCGCGGCGCGCGGCGGAGTGAGCCGGCCCGCCTCTCGCCCCGCCCTGCGCCGCCCGCGCCCCGCGCCCGCGCCCCGCGCCCCGGCCGGCGCCCCCACCTATACTTAATTAGTAGCGCTGCGCCGTGCGCCGTGGCGACCCATCACCGCAGACTCCCGATAATGATACACCGATCGTATTATAAAACCTTAGCGACACGATATCATGTCCCGACTTTTTTCAGTTACTGCCTCTGCGATTGTTTATTTACATACGCGCAGCGCCCCACCTTCCATTGATAGTCTACCTGTCTCTATCTGCCAAACTATCGCATAAAATAAATGACATGCAGACGTGGTTTATTAAATCGTTCTTGTCGCGGATAATTTACTATAATGGTGTAGTCTTAGTGTCTTTTAGTCTTGAATAATACCTGTAGTGACCTCTTTTTAAATAAATGTAGAGCTTTTTATCACTCTGTAATTATTTATTATAATGACAAAATAATTTATAGTACAGTCTATGATATCTAGCGCCGACCTTTAATTAATGAAATCTGTATCTGTTTGAATGTAACAGAACATGCATACCTTTCGTGCAGTAGCGGTCGCGGCGCGCGCGGGAAGAGTTGCACTTTTGGTTCGGCTTTCGGTCACTAGATGGCGCTGGCGGTCCCATCGCGGCGCGGTGCTCGCTACTGTAGAGCGGGCGAAAGCTCGAGTGTTTCTGATGTGTTCGTGCCCTATCAAGGTGTTATTTAAACGTTTCTTAAACGTATTTGCGTACTGCTTATGTAATAAGGAAATACGTGGTGCTCTTATTACCGTAATTATACCTAATGCCGTGATATAATAGAGTTTTATCTAAAGTAAATACTTACCTACCTACCTAATTAGTTGTACTTAAGTAAGAAGTACCTACTAAGTAATGTCGTGATAATAATTTTATTTTTCCATTTTAATTGCACTTTAGGACCCGTTTTGGCAACACTTAATGGCATTTTTTTAGATATTTTGATTGAAATCATTTATGCTAATCATACTGTACAATTTTTGCTAAATTAGTTCTATTATTTGAAACTTTCGCGATCATAACTTAGATACCTACCCGGGATTGATTTACGACTATCTTGAATATGTACCTATTGTTAAAATTACCTCCACGTTTTGACCACATTGCAGCGGCCGTTATCACAAGTCTAGAGTTTAGTAACATAGGAACTAGATAATCGTTATTAAGTACCAGGTGATATTTGTTAAATTATTTTCTAGTTTACAAGAGAAATTGGTTCCGTTTAAAAAAAAGTTTTCAGAAATACGACAGTGATATATTTGAAAAGAAAGTCCTGCACAATTATCTCAACGCAACTCATTGTAAATTGCAAGACAAAGGCTATCGAGTGGTGGTAAAGTTATACTACCCTCATAAAGTTTACCTCCCAGTAATTCAGATCTCAGAAATCTTAGCGCGCATTATTTAGGGTTCTTTTTTGGCTGGGTTTGGGTTAAGAGTTGTAAATCATGTTGTGTAACCTTTGCAGCACACAATAGCACCTTGCAACACGTGTGGCACACGTGCGCGCGCGCAGGCCACACCTCGCGCATTGTCAACGGACGCTTTGTCCCGTTCGGTCTTTATTTTAGACGTTGATATAATGCAGTGTCTCGCTATTTATAATTTATAGGAGTATTCTTTAATTATGGACGGTAACAAATGGCTTGGCTAGGTACGGCCAGATGTTGGTGTTATTTACAGTCTTCGAGGGATCAAGTGGCCAACCTGCTATTGACAATGATTTTGCGTCGTCTTTTGGATGTTATTGTTGAGTGTTTTTCATAGTCTTCAAAAGTTTATGAGATAACTTGGTGTTATTTTATTATATTATTAAATATATGTTTTACTAGCTAATGCCCGCGACTTCGTCTGCGCGGACCTAGGTTATCGCGCGGTGGCGACCTCTAGCGGAATAACTAAAAAGTATCCTATGTTGATCCTTGGGGCTTAAACTATCTCTATACCAAATTTCATCAAAATCGGTTCAGTGGTTTCGACGTGAAAGCGTAACAGACAGACAGACAGACGGACCGACAGACAGACAGAGTTACTTCCGCATTTATAATATTAGTAGGGATTACTCAGCATAAATTCTTATATAATCTGACTTAATGTATTTATGTAATGTAATTGTTATGTTTTGTGAATAAATAAACTAAACTAAACTATTAATAAAAAATGATAAAAATTAACTGGAATGACTGGTTTAGAAGGGCTGAAATTTTGCATGACATGCTCGATGAGAAATAGAGATACCTAAATTTTATAAAAGTTCTAATATCGGACAAAACCGTGGGCGTAAGGAATTACCTATTAAGATTTACTTTTGTTACAGAAACAGCTAATATTTTATTCAAAATATTATTATGTATTTACTTTACCTACACGTCTGTAAATAGGTAATTACATACTGAACTCAGGTCATGAGGTAGTGTAGTTCGATATAATGTAGAGTCAATTAAATTGGCAATTTCTTGACGGACGATAGGTTATCGCAGTTTAATGCCCACTTAGTGAAAAAATTATGTCGCGAGTTGTTAACGGTTTCAGCTTGACTGTTCCATAGATTAGTAACCAGCAAATAAGTATGACTACTAAACCGGGCTTAACACTAGATGATATTTTTTCTAATTCCGTTAATTATTAAAGTCTGAATAGGTATTAAGTCTTATAAGTACATAGTTATTCCAGAAATTTCAGTAGGTACAAATTAACCAATTTTTTGCAATTTAAGTACGAATGATAATTATTTCCCAATTTCTAGTGAAACGATAACACAAATATAGAGCTGGGAAGCTGGGGAAAGGAATTTTTTGTGGGAAAACAGTAAAAATTACGTGCAAAATCAAGAATTTATGATTTAAATTTCCTGTACCTATAATTCATTATCGACTGACGCAATACGAGCATGTATAATAATAATCAGAATTGCAAAATAATATTTTAAATGTACATAAAATCGCGGTTGAATGTTATTCATTAAAACTTTCTTGTCCGTTGCACTCGCATTGTTTTTTAATGTTTATTTGAACAAAAAGCGGTACAATATAGAAAAAACTTAAGAAAATAATACTTAAACAAAACATAGACCACTATTAAATTATACATTAGAATAACACGTACAAAGAACAAAAATGACCAATTAAACAATAATTTAGTTGAACAAAACAAAACTAATGTTTTAACAGTGCAGTTTAAACCTATTAAGAGAAAGTGTTTTTTTATTTATTTATTTAGAAACAAACAGTCTTACATAATAATTTTGCATTTTAGCTAAAGCTAGGAAATACTTTTATATAAATAGACCTCTCATTCCGAGAGGAGGCCTGTGCCCAGCAGTGGGACGTATATAGGCTGAGATGATGAAATAGACCTATAGTTCCCTATAAAAAAGCTAATAATTAAATACAGTTAACTTTTGTGAAAAACTATGAAACATGTTTAAACATACAACATAATAATATAATATTAACATTGTTAAATAAATAGCTAGGTATCTTAAAACAACAAAATAAAAAAAATACATATCGCGTTGTAATTATAATTGATTAATAACCTACTTTGCGGAGCTTTAATTTTCTTTGAGATTTACAACTTAATCAATCTATGACACCCTTTAAGTTTGATATAAACCGCTATCTTAAATTGAATAACTAACAAGAATAATGTGAATGTAAATACGAAGATGATACGACACTAAAAAGTTTTAAAATATTTTTTCTTGACACTGATTTTATTTTGCGTAATTGATTAACCTCAAACATAGTCAAGTATTAATATAATGCCCTTGTAACCCTCGACCGTTGTTAAACGAGTATACGCAAACCGCGTCAGTGCACTTTGTCCATCAGAATTGCGTTGATGGCAGTTGTCTTTGATCTCGCTGTGGCTGCAGTACTAAGTGGTGAATTAAGATTGTTTACGCGCGTTCCCACGCCGCCGCCGCCGTCAACAGCCACATCTGGCGATTTCTTACAGGTATCTATACTTTTATGATCTGTGCTGACAATGACTTTAAAATTAAACAAAACGCAACCAAATATTTAAAATTTCGAAGGACAATTGGAATATTGACTGTCTGTAAAGGTGCAATTTTGTATACGAACATTAACTGTAACCATTCTATTAAAACAAGGTAAATTATTCTGAGAAATACCTACCTAGTACCTACCTATGTTGGTACTTTTATCAAAAAGTGAATTAGCTTTAGTTTTATCTAAGTGGTCAAGCAATTTAATTGAAATTAATTGTTGTTATTTTATTTTCACCACCTGTTTTGTAATCTTTTAAGATTTCGATAGGTACTTCCAACTTGAAATCTGTAGGTAAGTAAATGTAAATTATCATGTAGGTAGTTTTATATTGAATAATAAATAATAATATATGAAATTAAACAGACGTCGATTTTTTTCCAGTATGTTGAGCCCTCATGCCGTACACATAAAATAGAGTAGGTAATGTATTCTTGTTATAAAAGCTTTGGATTTTCGGCCACCTTTCTTTTATTTAGCAAGTTCGGCTATCGTTCATCTCACCGCTGCGTTATTCAATCTACGTCGATAACGAGCCGATACCGTTTCCGATCGCCCGCATGCTGCATCACCTATTATTAGTTCGAACTATTGTCGGGTCCAACGGATTTTTATTCTGGGAGTTTCATATGGGAATACAGTGGCCCCGTACTTTATAATGACTTGTTGCAACAAAGTATTAAATTACCTTAAAGGTGATCGGCCGCGTCAATGCCGAGCCAATGCACTGTATTATCAGAAGGTAAACGCAAGGACCATGACACGTTGAATAAATTATGTTTAATAATGTATCAATAACTCTAAGTATAAATATTCCAAGGTTTTCAGTTTTTTTTTAAATATTACATAAATAATTAATGAAAAAAACTTTTAAGATTGAATTGATTATTAATATATTGATAAATAAAATGATTTAGTCTATATGTAAATGCATTTGTTATATTTACTTCAACTTCATACAATTTCAGCGCATAATAATTTAAAATGATTGGAAATATGTTTTCCTTGAAATGATTTACCTTATCAACATTATTTATGTATTATATTATACCCATCGCTTATCAAAACGTTATTTACGTAGCACCATCTGTACTGAAGGCAATTAAAATAAAACCTGTCATTCAAGCTTATCGCGAAGGGCACGTTCATCCATTCGAACCCTATCGACCGTTTCGAGAAATAAAAAAAACTGTAACTGTAATCAGCTTAGAGAACCCTCCGGAGGTTATCTGTCGCGGGTTCATTCCCGGTGTGGGACGTTCGACAAAAAAATTAAATCTCATTAAACTGTAACAGGCGTACATTATCTATTTTGAACGTTATTTATGAGTATGCTTATCTAGCGATAATGTTACCGGCTACGAACGATTGGATGGGAAATATTTTTAACCTCTACATAGGTTAAGTTTTGCCCTGAAGAGTAATTTCCATGACGCATTAAGAAAGGAGCGAAATTAAAAGTAAATATTGTGCGAAGATTTCTTATTAGGTAAGCGCTTAAGTACGCGACTGCTGTTTACGTATAAGACTGCAAATACTGAACGGTTAGGTAAACTACATACTCACGACATAAGACTCGTCGGCGTGCCTTTTTCCGCTGGACCATTATCTACAACTTCCGTTCCGCCGACTGTTCGCAGATAAACATAAACGAATTCCTGGACTATTGTGGTAAAAGCCCAGCTTCATTCGTGGGCGTCGCTAACTTTACGATGTCACGTCGCAATAATTATGTGGGTCTACATAATCGATTGAAAACCTATGTGCAACAGATGTGGGTATGGCAGATTCAACGGTCACCCTTTGTTCCGAAAAAATCTCACGTCTATGCGAATTAGGTGTCGCATCCATGTGGGCCGCAGCCGCGGCGCGCCCGCGCCGGCGCGTCACGTACCGGACCTGCCAACAGACGCTAATTGTTCTAACTATTGCCTGCTTTGTCCTAAACAATCACAAACATAACGCGAACCTCCCGATAACTCTTTAACTGAAGTCATAAAGTGCAGTTTCGCGATGCAGGCCGCAATGTTAAGTTGGCACAGAACAAGCCGGTGCCAGATGGTCTACAGGATGCTTTGTGTTTTGTTACAAGTGTCAAAGTAATAGCTATTATACTTGACTTGTGCCACGACGATAATGAGAGGAAACGGACCTTCTAATGCTTTGTTAGTCCAGATAAGAAAAAACAACGGACAAAAAATGGACATCGACTATAATCCTAGCGTCACTTTAATGGTATTATGAGATTTGAAATTACGGATCTGCTTTAAATGCAATGTTATCTTACTTGGGCACTTCGATAAATAGAAGAGAAGATTTTTTCATGGATAGACTTGCGAATTACATTGACAAACAGATCTGAATAACATTGTAATGGGCAGAAATACAATTGCTTAGCGTTAGCAACATCTTTTCTGTGTCACAGTTACTTAGTTACCTATCCATTTGTTTTTTGCTATTTACCGCACTGCATTTGTATACAAATTGTTGATTGCTGTTGCTAAATGATTCACAGTGGAATAAAATAAAAGGAATTATTCAACGTCTGAAAATGTATACTTACTTATCAGAAACCAAGACGTGTCCACGTGGAGGCACCCGACGTTGATAGATATCATAATGTTACTACATCGAATGTCGAAAACATTTTGAAACTGGATGCCTCTCATATTAAATGATATTGCAACGGATAACTCAGATCTTAAATCGAGTTTAGCTCGACATGTTTCGGGTTATTTCGAAACCCTTCACCACGCACGTGACTCGGCGGCTGCCGCAATACGCGCACTACGCGCCACCGCTCTGCTCGCGCGCCTGAAACATGTCGAGCTAAACTCGATTTAAGACGTGAGTTATCCGTTACAATACCATTAAGTATGAGTGAGTCTCACGGTAGTTTCATGATCAAAATTAGATGCCTCTCCTTTGTGGTGGGGTCAAACAACGGGGTCGCAATTGTACCTATAATTTGCTAATTAATTAAAAGTCCCCGTGGTAACGAAGTGCGAGCGAACATGCAGCGCGCGAGGAAAACGCTCGTAGGTATAACAGGTAGGTAAAAATGATAAAATATGTAAACAAGGTTATTTCTGAGTGGATACTTAGAACAGGTAAACCTACTTATTGCGGTTTACTATATATGTACAGGGAATAACTGAATGTACTTACTCATTTCTAACTATACTGAAGTATGTTTTAGCACAATAGATACTCATAGTGTTGACCTACTTATGTTCCGTATTGGACATGTACCTAAATGTGTCATTCACTTGTGCAGTGCAGTTTAACATTTAACAAGTAAAATTTTCAACATTTTTGATGCGTAGGTAGCAAAAATTCTCAAACGCATAATTCATACATCCAGTAACAATTTCGGTGACACTCTCCCATTAAAAGCAATGGCGCAACAATGCAACAATAACGAAGACATGCAAATGTTATTATGGCAAGTTTACAAGATTTTTTTTCCAGTGGGCAGGCGCGGGCGACGGTCGCGGCCGTTACATTAATATTCGCGCCGAAAAGAGCCTGGCGCGCCGCTTGAGCCGCGCGGCGTGAAGCACTTTAAGACGTTATTGCTGGTAGGGTTGAACGGGAAATCATATTTAGGTACCTACTAGCGAGAGAGCTATTTTTTTTAGTAAAGGTTCATGGGGTAACACCTTCGAAGCCATTCCAGTGGTGTGTGTGGGAGCCCAAGTGCTATTGGTTTGAGAGGAGGCCTGTTTCCAGTACCTCTACCTAGTGACTATGATCAGATGGTGATAGAATTACGACAGGTAATGACAGGATATCCATGTTAACTGGAGCGGACACAAGTTTATTGTTAAATGCTGCTTAATTATCTTGTTTTCAGTATTTAGACTTTATTACGAGTATAGAAAAGCACTTACTAAAATATAATTGTAATAGGTACTTAGCTAACAGTTGGTTTGCTATGATTGAAGCATTCATTCATACCTACTTGAAAAATAAGAAGCTGATGGAATGATTGACTGACTGACGCATCAACGCACAGTCTAACGCTAAACTAATGGGTAAAGGAGCTTGAAATCTTCCTGTCGGATGAAATAAGAGAAAGAGATGGGATGTTTGGCGCAGTAGTTTAATAAGGTTAATTTTTATTTATTTTTGCGCGGACAGAGTCGCGAACAAAACCTGGTATTTAATAGATAAAAATGCAGGGAAAATGACACGGAACCCTCAGCAACGCCAGTTGCCGGCGGAGGCAGAGGTGTGCCGCGCGACAAGGCGCGATTTGGCGCGTGTCGCTTCCGCCCGCGGCGCCCGTCGCGCATTAAAAACAATGCACCGACGCGAACCTTTATCGCGCCAGGTTCCGCTGCCTCCGACTCATTATTATTGCTAAAACGACTCCAATTTTTAAAAGAAACATTATTTTGGGATATTTAACGCAAGTTAACAAGCGATATAGTGTTTTCCTGCTTTTGCACTAATTTTGCATTAGGTTTTCCTGTGGTTCGTGTCACGTTACACAATCGATGTTGCATAATCATGTGATGGAAACTGCATAGGTATACAAGGTGGCTTTGACCATGCGGCTTTAAATTCAGGGTTCGATTCTACTCGCATAACTAGCTACTTTTGTTTTTTAATATTTTCAAATAACATGAATTTAGATGATTTATTGATCGTCAAAATTGAATCTTTAAATCAGTGCTTCGGACATGGCGGTTTTATCGCTGTTTATATGGGGTCCTTTAAATAATGTTTGGCATTTATTTGACATTTCTTATCAATGTGCTGTTAATTTTGTATTGTAGGTATCGCATACTTTGAAAATTTTACATTAATTTAATCAGACTGAAAAAAAATAATTAAAAGATCATATTTTTAAAAAGATGCAGAACAAAAGTAGTTTAGTTATGTCACTCAATAAAACACACCTTACAGTGTGTGCGTACAAGTTGATCCAAGCGTGTATTGTAACTAATGGAGGACCAAGATTACACAGTCACGCATTTGCATGGATAAATCTTGGCATTTCTAAATATAAATCTTTTACATTTGATTAACGGGTAAAATAGTAATGGACATGATTTCGATCCACACAGGCGATTCCTTACTTCAAATAGCGAATTGTGTTAGAAATGAGTTTTGTTAAGCACTTGTGATGTAAGTTATTGAACAATATTGTAAGTAGATCTGTATAAAACAATGTAGAGTTTCTTGCCGGGTTCTTCTCAATAGATGTTCTTCCGAACCGGTCGGTGGTAGATTTTTGATATTCGCATGACATAAGTGCTTGTTGTAGCCTAAATTGGATGAAAATAATTGTTCTTTGCTTTGAAGATATTGATCAACGAATTTTTTATTTGCCCTATGTCGTTCTTTATTCAAATCGTGCAAGGTTAATTTTGACCCACTTTCAGTGGTCGGATTCACTCAAAATTTGGAATCAACAAAAAGTAGGTTTATTTTTAAGGTCACGTCATGGGTGCATTAGACGAAAAAACTATGTTTGATCACTGTCGCTACATTATTCTGAATCTCGAGCCGTTGGCAGCGCTGCGGTCCACGGCTTCAAGCCCCATGAATCCTTAATGCAGTTTCACTCCACGCCGCCTCTCGGGCCTTTGTACGTTTCTTGGGTCATGTTTATTTTTCGCTTTTCATTTCCGTTCTTCGTAGAAATTAATGTGTAAAGAATTTGGCGCGACGTGTTGTTTCAAAGTTCCCAGTGTCTTTCTTTACCTATTGTTCAGAGTTTTAATTGTTTGATGGAAGTCCATCGCTCTCGCTGGCTGCGCTACCGTAGGTTTCTTTCTACCTACCGTTTTTTTCTCGATTTTTGAATAAATACGTATTTGGGATAGCGTAATGAGTTTTTTGTAGGGTTCCATACTTTAGTTGGCTAAAATGGAACCCCTATAGGATCACTTTGTTATCCGTCTGTCTGTTCGTCTGTATGTCAAGACCTCTTTTTATCAAGACCGCGTAAAGTTATCAAGCTGAGTTGAAATGAATGAAAAGTTTCCTAGGAGCAGTGAATTAAATTCCTAGCCATCAAAGGATACAAAATTGAAAAATATATTTCCACACATATTATCAGAGAATCAAAACCTAAGCGGTAGGTCCAGTCGTTTTAAGAAACTTAAAATTTTGGTAAGATGGTAGTTTTTATAGCACAACCTTGATTTATTACTTCTTTATTTTTATGACTGTCTGTTTGTTCATAAGTATCTACAAATATATACAGAACCCTCGGTGCGTGAGTTCGACACCAACTTGGCTGGTTTTTTAGTGATGACAACTGTACATTTTAGTTATCAATTTGACGTAGTGTAGTGTACTTAAGTTTGCTTTTTACAGAGATTTCTAATTTTATTTAAAATTGGTAGCTATATATTTTTTATTGTAAGTAGGTATCTTAAAACTCGGCATTCTTCGATGAAAATACCGCGTTCAAGCCGAAGAATTCACTTAGTTTGGGCAACTACGGCATAAATCACAGGCATGATACTTTGAAAGCTTTTGGTTGACCATTAGCTAAAAAAAAGCTTCACAAAAAGTACTTTTGTCAAGTGAGGTAAATAAAACAAGACGCCAGGCTACGCGCATCGGCGTCGGCGCTGGCCGCGCGCCAACTGTGGCAGAGGTGCGGGCGACCTTCCGCAATCGCTGTTGGTAAACATGCTGCAATTCGATTGTCCGCTCATCAGAGGATAATTATCGTAATCATCAGGGCAGCAACTTTATGTGGGCAAAGGCATACCTACCTATTATGTCACATCACATCATAATATTGAGTTTTTTAAATGTACCTACCTAACAGTTGACATGAACATTAGGTAACTTCAAACTCGCTTCAAACTTATGAAGACGTCATTTGTTATCTGTAGTTTTCAGATCTGAAACATGTTTATAGGTCAATGTCCGGAGAAACCACTTTGATACCTACTTACCATTTATTTTTTAAGTAGATATTAAACTATCATAGCGGTAACAAAATATTGTATCTTGCTTCCGCTCACTCTTTGCGATAGCATACCTACGCTTACTGAAAAATGTCTTCACTATTTATTAAGCCAATCACAACTCGTCTTTTTTCACACAGAACTTTCTGGAGAACTTCATTATTCAAGTCTAATTGCGTCTTACTATGGCCAGATAAAAAATACGTACGCACGTATAACTAAAAGACAAAGGGCGATCAATCAATCGGGCGGTATCAGTGGCATCTTCCTAGAATACCTACGGCGGCGGTGCGGCTTGCGTGCGTGATCCTTCACCTCCGGCCCGTTATCTGCCCGATAATACACACAAATAGGCTACCGATTGACGTCAGACCGCGCTCGCACCGCGGAGGTACTCGCCCCTCCGCTTCCGACCTCAACTTTATCTCGCAGTAATAACAGACGTTTTACTTCGCTACAGCCGCAATTAAAGCTCATGTACCTCGCTGACACAACCTCGGCCCAGACGCGGCCTCATTCTGACAAGGTTCACGAATTAAACTACGACGCAGTACCATTAAAAATACGATGACAACAGCCGACACTACCGCATGGTTTCAAGTCAGCCTGCCGGTGTGTTATCAGTGGCTGCGATATTGTGCTCATAAAATTCGTCAAAGTTGTTCAAAGATCGTTGCTGGATTATTTTGTCTTTGTACCTACTAAATAGCTCTACGTTTGTAATTCTACATACAAATAAATATTGAAAAACCATGCGATAAATGGTATGTTACAGTTGTAGTTAGGTACTAATTATTCTTTAAATCGATTAGGTAATAAGTAATTTACCTGCTTGAGTGTTGCTACAATATGATTACATGTTAGTAACGTCTATTTTTGTGTTCACAGGAATTACCTCTTGCTGCGGTTATAAAATAAATTATAATACGTAATTATCGCCCGAACAAGGGCACAATTTTCCTGTTATATTACAGGTACAAAGTAAGTATATAAAAATAAAGCTAAACTGAGTCAAGAAACGGACTAAATTCCAATAACTGTTTGTCATATAATCCAAGACTGTACGGAGTAAAAAATGGTTCACATAAAGGCCACCCATGTAACGTAACGTGAATTTTAGGATTTTTATATAATAACTAGCTTTTCCCCCAGCTTCGCCCGCGTGGTATTCGGTTATCGCGCGCTGTTCCCTCGGGAACTGTGCATTTTTCCGGGATAAAAAGTAGCCTATGTCACTCTCGGGCCCATAAACTATCTCTATGCCAAAAATCACGTCGATCCGTCGCTCCGTTACGGCGTGAAAGACGGACAAACTCACTTTCGCATTTATAATATTAGTAAGTATGGATAAATCTCCAGAAGCCCCTTTTCCCCCTTTAAATGATTGATCTTAGGCTAAACTGATCTGAGTTTGTTTTTTTTTATGTAAGAGGCAGCAAACGAGCAAACGGTCACCTGATGGAGAGCGATCACCGTCGCCATGGACACCCGTTTGTGATTATTTAATACACCTAGAGTAAATTTCATTTAACTTTCGTGTTTCTGGCGTGCGTTGTTTATTGTTGCACTCACCGGACGTCTTGGCCTGAGGACTCAAACGGCTCACCTCATTATTTGTCGACGCTAATACACAATAACTCCGCGAGACTAACGTACACAATTACACAATAATTACACGCGGTGTATACGTTTCTAGGTTAGCAATAAAGTTGTGAAACAGGTGCGATATCCCACGCAGGAATAATTAAACAGAAACCGTATCTTTGGGATGTCCTATAATTCAAATAAGATTTAATTTTGGCAGTGTTAAATATTTATTGTGAGTGTTACATTAAGTAATGTTTGTTGTTAATATCCGTTAGCCTAAACAGTTCTAATGTATTTTTGTTGAGTTAGGTACTTTGTGTACTTCCACAGATTAGTTTGACCAAAATTTTACTAGGTATTTTGCGATAGTAAACATTAGGTACAAGTCTCTGAATTCTATCTACATCGATTTGTTTTACTGTAATGTTCCTTTTTCCTAACTTAATATTAAGTATAAATTGTAACACATTGTGCATGTAAATGTTACATTCGATGGAGGAGCGGTGTCTCCTGACACAGGTATCTTAATTATGTACTTAAAAGGAGGCACCAACCTGTAATCTGGCTAACTAAATTGAGTAAGATACTGAATAAACTATTTTTCATTTTTCAATGTAATTTAATTACAACCATCAACCTTTAATTATTATTTTTTAATACAAGCCTAACCTACCTATCAGTAGTCTATGTTTCCACCCACGCAGATGACATCGCTCTTTTAGTTATTTACTATTTACTTCCCGCCACTTCATCTGCATCCCAAATCAGCTTTGTGTTTCCCGGGATAAAAGTTTCCTATCATCATCATCTTGTGTCAGTCGAAAGACGTCCACTGCTGGACATAGGCCTCCCATAAGACTCTACACTCAGACCAGGTTTGTGCTTTCCGCATCCACCGCGATCTCGCGATCCTAACCGATACCACTACCATGAGTTTACAGTGATCGTACTCGATAGAGACGGCGTCAATTATTTGTATGGAGAATTGTACAGCGCCTCTACAAATAATTTACGCCGTCGCTATCGATTACGTTCACTGTAAAGTCATGGTAGTGAATTAGTGATACAGGTCGTCGCTCCAGTTTCCTATTCAATCAAGAATAGTGTAGCTTTAAGAAGAGATAGAATTTAAAACATCAATTTAGTACTTGCTTAGATTACGCCGGCATACAAAGAAACATACTAAATCTACCTTTTTGTAAATAGATAATTCTTACCGCTAGGTATGTATTAGCGTATTAGTTAAATATTACAATAACATTTTTTTTAAACTTTAAACTGAAATATTTTAAACACAAACAAGGTAAATGTATGAACGAATATACTTCGCGCAAGGTTGTAAACCTTATCGGCAGAGCAGGCAATCATTCATGTTTGGCCCGTGTGTGTGTATGTGTGTGTGCACGTGTTGGTCAGTGTAAGTGTATCTGGTTTATCGGACCAATACAAATGGCCGGTGCCATTCACGTATGGTGCTTCAAAACTCTGTAATTTCTAATATACTTAATAGTTTTTGTTTGATAAGAGGTACATTCTGTTGAATAAAATCTTGCCATATAAGTATTTCGTTTTATTAAATACTTATGGTTTATGGTTTTCTATGGTTAAGGGTGATTATTCGAGCGTTTCAACCGTCTCATTTCTCTGGACACTTGTCTATAAAATGACCGAATATTTTGATACAGTTTTTTAGTTATCCAGATAACTAAAAAACTGTATCAGAAACACAGGAACTCTAACAAATAATCGTAAAAATCAATTCTTAAAAAATCTGACCAGATAAATGAGGCGGTTGAAACGGTCGATTAAACACCCAAAAATTCTTAAAACTGAGTTGCAGCAGTCCAGAGTAATAACTAATCAGGAATAGAATAGAATACGTTTATTTGTGGAACATAGGTGTACATAATCTATCTTAAAAGCATAACATTCAGGAATCTCTATGTTTTGCCAGTAGGCGTACAAATATTTCTGTTTTCCTTTAACAAGTCATTAACCTTAGTCTAAATACAATTAGTATTCACAGCAGCAATAAAAACAAAATTTTAAAGAATAACCTAAGTTAACGCGTACAATATAAATAATTAATTTTAAATAACTATTTTATCGAGAATTCATTTATTATAGTCGATCAGTATAAAAATTGGCTGTTCGCCCCGTTGGCACCATCCCTACTTATATTTTTTTAACCCCTACTATATAATTACTATAAGTGCGAAAGTAACTCTGTCTGTTACGCTTTCACGTCGAAACCACTGAACCGATTTTAATGAAATTTGGTATATAGGTAGTTTGAACCTCGAGGATCAACATAAGATACGTTTTATTCCGGTAGAAGGCGCCACCGCGCGATAACCTAAGCCCGCCCAGATACCTAATAATGTTTGATAAGTCAACCCGTATAAGTGATATTCGAAGATTGATTCCAGGAATAAGTTCGTCTTTGTACATTATGTTTGTCCGTTTGTCAATTGTGTTTGTTTATGTGTCGGTCTGTCCGTGTCTGTGTGTAAGTAAAAGTAGATAGGTAATTATTCCATTTTGATGGCAGGTACAAATATCTTTTGTAAACAGCAGAAATAGTACCTAAGTATGTAAGTACAGCATGTATGTTTTCTGCCGTCAAAACAATAACCGGCTGAAATAAATCTAAGTCCATGCAGACGAAGCTGCGGGCACAGCTAGTAGCCTTTATTCAGAGATGAAAAAGCTATCTTTATCGAGGTACTTTACATCATCCGATGCAACAAAGTACCCAAAGTGCCACCTTGCAGAATCATAGTGACGCACTGAGACATTCCGCTGCTAACACGTGTCGTGTCCGGTGTCATGGCGCGCGCTGGCCGGTCGACTCCTGCGCACTGATAGCCCCCCCCCCCCCTCGCCCCGCACCGCGCCATTTCCTTCCACCTACACGATAACGGTAAACAATTGTCGAGTGTGTCCAAACAAGTAGGTAACCGCTTTATTTCCAGTTATTACTTTGTTATTGTTACTGGCAAGTCAAACGGACAAATGCGTATCTATTTGATGTTACGTTCTTATTTGAATGTTTTTTCTTATCAGACTAACAAGATTATTATTGCTTTTATAACACTTGTACTTACTTCTAAGTATAATACTTATACTTACGATCCAAGTGTAAAAATAAGCTAACCATCGCGTTAATTTTGTTAGTGAAGGTCTGGGGGGGCTACTACAAATTAGTAAATTGAGCTTCGTATCGTACCGGCCCTCTCACTCTTGTGTTAATTAACATTAGCGTCAGCGGGACGGCAAGATACAAAGTGCGAAATTTGCACTTCGTAGTAAAGAGCCTGAAACATGTTTATCTGGGATCTAAAACCTGAATTACCCGTTAGATCTTTTTATCTTTTATGTACTTACCAAGATATTTTGTATTCAGACAGTTTTATTGGAGAAATGGTTGCATTGTTAGGGTTAAAAACCGGCCAAGAGCGTGTCGGGCAGGTCCTGAAAAGGGTTTCGCAGCCATTACGAAAAAAATAAGTAATATTTTTCTAAGGATTTTGTATTTTGTACGGAATAATCCAAGTTTAGGTATATTTTCTACTTTGCACTTTAAAGTTGAATATTTTGCAAATAAAACACTGAATCGAAAAATTGTTTTAGCAACCCCCTAATGGTTTTAAAAGACCTATCCAACGATACCCCACATTACAAGGTTGGATGAGAAAAAAAATCACCAATACTTTACGTTTCAAGTTACTCTAAAAAAAAATTTATTGCACCATTTTGTCCGCATAGTTTATACCACCCTTCTATTTATACCACCCTTGTAGTTCGTGCAAAATGACAGCTTCAAAGAATTAAGTCACTTAACAAAGCCGCGGACGGACAGACAGACAGGCCCTGCGTCCACGTGCTTATGCCATAAATGTTCACAAGATTGGCAGATTATTGAAACTGACTTTAGTTATCTTCCTAAGACTGAACTATACTGATCAAGAACAAGACTTCGGCCTTATTTCATGGGGATCTGCTGCAGACATAGAGTCAATTTTTATCTTACAAAATAGAGCAATTAGAGCAATTTATATTTTAAAGATGCGTGAATCTTTAAGATCTTTTTAATTAAGGAAACAGCTGTATCCTAACCCTGCCGTAGCTTTATGTTTTTGAAATAATCTTGTATGATAGGAAGAGCAGATGTGATTTTCCCACTAACGTCGATAAGCCAAAGACTACTAGAAACAAGGTAGGAAATGAAATGGATACAAAATTCACATCTATTGTTAAGAAGACATTAATGAATACTTAAGGCGTATTATAATCATGAACAGTGATATTTGGGAATAATTCCGATGCCCATTAGCGATCCCTTACTGCAAATAGTGAATCTACTGTGTTAAATACTTGTGATGTATATAATTTAATAATATTTTAAGGGGCTGTTTCACTATCCATTGATTAGTGTTAACTGACGGTTAAAGTGATGCCGTCTCCGTCTATTCCAACAAAACAAATGGAGACGGCATCACATTTAACCGTCAGTTAACACTAATTCAATCCATAAATCATTTTTCTTTCTTTCTTTCTTTAATTAATTAATGGATGGTGAAACAGCCCCTAATTCTGTTAAAAAAGTGTATACCTGTTTCTTGCCGGATTTTTCCGAACCGGTGGTAGATTTTTTTGACATTTATAAGTGTTTGTCATAGCCTAAATCGAATAAAGATATTTTGACTTTGACTGACCAAAAACACGTTAGATTTGATGTCAGTTTTCGGCAGTTCTTTGGTGGCACAGGCACAGGTCGCGCGATACGCGTGACGTCACTGATTAAGCAGAATCACTACACTCGTATATTACAAGGAGACTGCTCTCAGCACCGACAACACACTGGGTGCTTTTTTATTTGAAAACCTTCAAGCACACATCAAACCGTCATAACCTTCAAGATGTCTGCTTACTTTCTTGTAACAAACCCTGTGAGTTTCAAATTGTACGCAAAACCATCCTTTTCTTTAGTAAACGCTCGCTAACATTGTAATGTGCGTATCCTGATTTCTGGCCCTGGTAGGTTTTACAGGTGATAAAGTACATTTCCAGCTTCGGCCTCTGTAGTTACATGATCGGAAAGTGGCAACGCTTACACTAAATAATAGCAAGTTAAATGGCTGAAATTATAAAAAGATTACGTGAGAATAGCGGCATAAAAATAAGTCTATTGTTACTTCAAACCTGCAGCTGATGTATTTATCAAATCTCATCCAACTCCATTAGCGATTTTGGCGTGAAGAAATAACACACAGACTATGAATAGGTGTACTCACAAACTTTTGCATTTACCTATATTATAAGTAGGATAACCGCGGGGCTCCGTAATATAATGAAATTACGTACTTGTTTCATCTGTATGAGGATTAATACTGATTCCATCATCATCATCATCATTAGGCGTATGACGTTCATTGCTGGACATAGGCTTCTTCAATAGACCTCCAGTCTGTTGCTTCGAATGGAAGCTGTCTGCATCCATCGTGTAATATAAGTATCCACTTTAATCAGGTCATCCGTCCATCTTTGACGACCGGATGGCAAAGTGGTTAGAGAACCTGACTACGAAGCTTGAGGTCCCGGGTTCGATTCCCGGCTGGGATTGTAATAATGCGAATGTTTGTTCTCGGGCCTTGAATGCTTAAAATATATTTAAGTGTATATCCGTTGCCTAGTATCTATAATTCCATATTACAAGCTTTGCTTAGTATGGGACTGGGTCAATTGGTGTAAAGTGTCCTATGATATTTTTTTATTTATCGCATTGGTGGACGTCCTACGCTGCGCTGTAACACTGATTACAAGTACGTACCAATTTTTTTAACAAATCTAAAAAAACGGCAAGCGTCTCTGGAAACGTGGAAACCGTCCCGTGTGTCGCGCGCGAATCGTTCCAATCTGTACAGCGTCTGGTGATTCGCGTTCCACTTATTATCGTGCCGCGGCCATTTGCATAAGAATAACAAGGAGGATTATTGATGTCCCCCCGCCCCCGCGCAGGACGCCGGGGGGAGGGCGCAAGTCACGGAATGGCTGTTGCCATTACCAGAATACAAGTATTTTTATAAAGAAGCGCACTGAGTTTTGGCCTTTTTGTGCGATTCACCCCTGGAATTTGTAAAGTATATTTCAATAGAATCTGTCAATTTTCTACACATTTAAGACACCCTAACGTGGGTACACTTGATTATATATGTCCCTCTTATTGTGAATATCATCTAACAGGAATCAAACAAGAATAATAGTCACATCACAAAGCCCTAGGCAGCCCGGTGTTCATATTAATAGGCTGGAAGTGTCTACAGGATTGTCAGATTCTATTAAAATGGAGTTTAGGTTTAGGTAATAGTCATTTACCAAAGTAACTGAAGCTCTATGCGTAAGATCTGTGTCCAACAGTGGACATCTTATAAGGTTGAGTTGAGAGTAATACTCGTTCTGGTTTAATCCCTAGAAGCCGTTTAGTTTCGATTCTATTAGAATCTTTTTACGTAGCTGTATTACCTACTAGAAACGTAAAATAAAATAAAAAACGGAAGCTGTTAGCGGAGTAAATAGGTAGTTAGTGGAATCTCGTTGGTTTTCAAATGGTAGTTTCTTGATAATCGAATATTTTATTGTGGTCTAATGAAAGGACCACCAATGAAAACGAAAATACTTAAAACCGCTACTTCTCAACTAACAGAGGTGGCGTTAAATACACAATCAAAAAATTGAGTTAGGAGACAGATAGACTTTTTTTCAAAATATTAAATTGTGTTACTGGACACGCCGAATCTAATGCTGCAGTTAAGAAAAAAGGAAGTAACTGATCTCATTCTTCTTTTCACTGGAGGCGCTGAATTGGTGAGGAGACGTTCCGTTCCAGTGTGTGCTTGTATCGGAGGTTCTCCAAGTCTCCACACGCTCGCGCGCCTGACTTGCGAGCGCTCGTAATGCTTAATTTTGTTCTCTTTTCATGTTTGCTCTGTATACATTTCGTCTAAAATGGAATGGAATAATTTGATGTAACGCCGCATCGACGTGGGCCGGATTGGATGCTTCACTTTTATGTCGGCCGCTAGCTCTATTGATATTGTATGCTAATGCGCTCCCAATGTTGCTAGTTATTGTAATAAATTATGGATTATCTGTACGTGCTTAGCGATCGTTCTCTATAAAATCAAGCCCGGAATGAAAATGAAGAGATTATGTCGATGTCTTTCCCGAGCAACAAAAGTTTATTAAGTTTTGCTGATGGATATTGCGTGCCGATCGTAACTCCGGCTTAGACTGCGAGGGAAAAATAATCAAGTGAAAACACATGCATAATTTTCCTTGTACTTTATTTTCTCTGAATATAAATGGCGACCTAAGCAGCAGCGCACTGAATTAAATACATTAATTCTGATAGCGGAGATGACAAGGGTCAGCTCTGCAGGCTGCAGCCTTTGCGACCGCCGGTAGGGGTCACGAAAGCGCTCGGTGGCGGGGTGCGGCGAGTTTTTCTCTGTTCATTACGTGCACAGCCAGGTAACCATTGCGTAGTGAGCATCTCGGCCGCGCAATGAACAGAGAAAATGGGCCTTGCTGCCAGTCTCGCACAGTCGTGGCCAAGCCGCTAGTGAGGCGAGCACCTTGTGGCGGCCGGTGCGATTCAATTAACAGCCTCCGTAGCACGTGCGGCGCTACGGGCTACGGCCGCGCTACGCCGCTACGAGGCTACGCGCTACGTGACTACGACACCCGCCTGCTACGGTTTACCTTTAGACAATTATTATTTCTAATGCCCGTTGGATTAATTCAACACGTCGTATTTGTTGAAGATGGACTGTTCGTGACTACGCGGGACTGATTAAATCCCGGTCGTTTTCATTAGTCAAAGTTGAAGCGGAACTACCGTAAAGGTTAACCTCAATCGAACAGATCACAAACTAAAGCTGACCGCTGGAATCAACTCGTCGAAATTAACCTTAAATAAACTGGAGCGGGCGAGGACGGCGGCAGCGGACCGTTCCCACGATTAAAATTCCGAATTCCCTTTTTGGCTGGACGGCGCACCTCGGCCCTAAATCACAGCCGCGCGGGCGCACCTCGGCTGCTTAATTCAATCACGATAACTGCGACCCGTAGACGCAAGAAATAAATTGACCAATGGCCGCCTTCAGGGCTGGCGATGTTGAAGTTCGCATCTCATTAAGCGTAATCACCCCTGTTGTTCCGACAATTGAGATACGTGTTCATACCTTTAAGTTTCCGCCTGTTTGACGATTTACCATTGCAGTAATTACCCTCAGAAAAGAAAGCTCATCCTATCACACACCGGACAACTTGTTGTGAGGCATTTGGTGAGGACATTCAATGTCCTAAGACTATACTTGTCTACACTTGGTATTGGTGTCGCACTTGGTATTGGTGATTGCGGCCGCCCTAGCCTTAGTCAATAGGCCACTTGTTGCTCAGTAAAGTGGTTTGTTTACCTGCTGATGACCATTATGAAAACATTCAAATGGAATTCAACTGACCTGATTGAACTTAGGTAGCTCATGAGAGACAGACTAAATACAAATAACCAATGAAAAAAAGCTTTCAATCACATGACATAAGCGAAGTAATCGCCTTTTGCAATAAAAATCTCACCGCCGCAGTGAAATGAAGCCAGTTATTGTAATTCAAACTTGGTAGCAACCCTAATCTGGAAGAAAGGGCAATAGTACCTGGCCGGCCATTCACCGGCGACCTTGCAGCGGCAGATAACAATTGGGCGCTCGCCGCCGCAAATTCAATATCCCGAGGTGTCGCCCTCGCCCCCTAACTGCTACGCCACCTCTGCCACCTCGGCCACCTCGCGTTTAGTGTCCACTCGCCTGTCCGCTGTTGTAGGGGATATAACCACTTAACGCGAACCGAAGTCTGGCACGAATTGAATTCCAAAACTGTCGCCCGCGATCTAACTACTCCTGTAACTGAATACATTACAATCGTCCGGTTAGTCGTTGCAGTTTCGTTCGTCGAGTTAACTAACTTGGATGTAACTCCATTTTACGGTTGACCATTGAATGTTAAGAGGTATCAGGGTGATTGCGAGTCCCATGTTGGGCGCCAAGTTAACATTCGTGTAAATAACGAAGTAGCAAAAGGAAAAAATGAAGTAAACAGGGTGTTTCCGGATCACGCGCGCCGCTTCGTCCTCCGGCGTGGTGCGAAGCCCGAGTGTGGGCCGAGTCCGGCCGGGCGGCATATTAAACGCCGATTAACCCACCGGCCGCCGCCGGCCGCCGGTCGCACGGCTCTGATTTATGAGAACTATTAAAATCTACGAAGGCACAGAATTAATTGCACTACTTCAGTGTTGGCTGCTTTATTAATTGGGACCGAGTCGCCTGTTGTTTATGGACATTTCCCTTTCCTTGGCCCTTATCGCGACCCGGCCGCTCCAATTTGTCCACTCACGTTTCTGTTCAGTTTCAATGGCTATTAAGGGCCCTACCTCCGCTTCCGCCAACATAAACTACGTTACAAACCTATCCGAGGTTTCTCGTTCCAATCAAGACGAGGGCTGCGAGTCCAATTTCGTCGTTAAGGATTCATGAAGCGGCAGAACACTTATAAAATTTAGGTTTGATCTCAAATTCAAATCACAGCAGGGGACACGCGGTAATTTATAAGTTGGCCGAGTAAAATTATGTGCGTGGGTACCTAGCCGCCGCACCGCGCAAACTTTGAGCATTTACATTTAAATGCGGGCCGTTGAAATATCACCTTGCCGTGCGTCGCCAACAAATTATCAACAACAATTAGAGCGGCCGGACACCGGAGATGCTTACACGTGCTTTACATTACCGCCGACAAAACGGCCTTGTTAACCCGCCAACTCGAAACGAGGTTAATTGAAGGAAAGTTACATTCAACGTTTCCCTAAAAGTAATCAATAAAACAAGAATCGAAACCAATTTAACCACACACGATAATTGTTCACGCTCGGCTTACCCACCTTTCCATTGCAATTACTCCTTCGTGCTCGTGTAAATGGTTCCTTAACCCTAATTTTATTATGGTGAGAGTGGCAATTAGCCTGCGCTGGCCGCGGCGCCACCTGCGGCACCTTCCCCGACGTGTGCCCGCATTTATCTTCTCAAGAACACACCATTTGGTTATTATCTCCCGTAAATTTATCACTCAAACTGTGGGTACAGCGGGTAGCACCGCTGCACGCCCAGTTTTTATTAATCCCCCCGTGACGCTAGTAGTTCCCTCGCTGCGGTTAAGGACACGAAAATTTGTTACTATTTCTGACTTTGAATGATCATATTTGCAAATTGGACATTTGTTACTTGTGTGATTTGTATCTCAAAGAAGTCTGTTCAACGTACCTATTACAGGAGGATGAAAATGATGAGATGACGTTGTTGATTTCTTGTACTTTGGAAGTTTTCTCAGTAACTACAACTGAGCCAAACTACCTTTATCCAATCGATTTAAGTAGGTACTTGTTTTACCCATATATCGATTAGGTATTGTAATTTTCCCTCAAAAAGGATCTATTGCTTATTACTCGTATGAGTTCGTATTTTTTTAAGGAACAGGTGTGATCTGTAATTTCAACTTGTGAGTTTGAGAAACTATTTGATATATTCCTTCGAGCCGCGGAATGACGTTCGCTCGTGATATCGGCAAGGTGAATCTTCGTCAATAAACGCGTCCCTTAGGTGTCCGGCAGGAGCCTCGAGCGCACCGTCGTAAAACCGAATCCGCCAATTTAGATCATCTTCGCTGTCTATGTGTCCTTGCCTTTAAAATTTGCCCAGATTCTACTGCAGTCGCGTTACTCAAATTTAATACGTATCCCTTTGTGTTAGGATGAGGTTTAAGGGAGTAAAGTTTGGGGATTGTGTGTATCAGCTAGGTAAGACAAAAACGCGATAAGTTTTATTTGCGCCGCAGGGAGGTGCGTGGACATAAAGCCGATACGACGGAGGGACGGAGGTCGTACGATGCAGACGTAACGTGAAGCGATCAAGAGGAAAATCACGTGGAGAATTGTCTTGCTGATAAACCGGAAGCATATTTAGATTCGTGTGTCATTTGTTTTGTAGCACAATTTTCAAAAATGGCTTCTTGAGAAAAAAATGTTTCTTTTTCTGACAACATAGATCTATACGGCACCAAAATAATAGTAAGTAGAAAAAGAAATTTGAAAAAAAATAAATTGTTTTTAAATATAATTAATCAAATTTGATCAAACGTGAAAATTGCAGTGAATAGAAATAGGGTACTATATCAAGTGTACTTTACATTCTATTATCTATGTCAACCACCTTCAAAAAAAGGAGGAATGTGTGTCTTTTAGCGTGAGTTTCATCAAGTTACTATAACTAGTACAGATGTCAAAAGTGTCGTCAAATGCTTTGATTTAACGGTTGGTTTGACATGGCTATCATTAAAGTACCTAACTTAGTTTATCACGCTTATTTAGTGTCCATTCTACCCAAGTTACCATATACAATAACGATGTCTAATGTCAAACCCAGCCATCTAAATATCCAGCTAATGAATAGCCTGGAAAAAATTATACTAACTTGTTGTAACTTACTCCTTGGATTGCTCTTCAAAGCTAAATTTACGATTCAAACCTTACGGTAAGCGTTACATTTAAATAAACAATCCAACCAAGTTGATATGTTCTTGGAACAATAACCAATTAATGATAACTTAGTTGATAAGTATCCCTGTAGCCAGCAGCGCGTGGGGTCACGCACTTGACTCATCTGAGCAATCATTCAGCCACGCAAGATGTGATTAATAATGAAGTTCAAACTGTCCTGCAGTTGGTAGAAAAGTTTTGAAAATTTGTGGTAGAAATAGTAAATAATGCAGTTCAGATCCTTATCTTAGTGACAGCGGAGGCCGTTTGCACGAGGGCGCGACGGGAAGAGAGAAAAACATTTATTAATAACAACTTAAAATACAAACATAAACATGGAGTCATAAAAAGGTTCTGGCTCAGCATGCCGGTGGTTGAAAATCAGCACTAGTCTTCCACCGGGCTACAGAAGAGTATGTACTTTTTTAGTAATTTAGTCGTTTATTGCAACCATGGTATTGTACAGATCTTAATAACTAAGTACTCGTAGGTACTTTTAGTTTCATATAGTCCCAGGGCGGGCATGGCAATGTCACATAAATTATCTAATTCAAAATCATCTTAACAATAAGTATACAATATCAATTTTATATTAAAGTAAATATTTTATGCCAAGTTCTATTATTATCATTAAAAAGTTCGTCTACTACAGTATAATTTGCTTTTTTAGTAAGTTGGTTCTTTAACTTAAGTTTAAATAAATTATGCTTTTCTTCAGCTTTTTATATTTTCTGGAATTTTATTGTAAATTTTTATAAATGTAACAGATATGGACTATTTCTGTGCATCACTAAATTAGGTTTTGGCAACCCGAGTCTGTTTTCGTAGCGGGCAACTACTTTTCTGTTTGGGGCATCTTTGATTTTGTGGAAAAGGTATACTTCGACTATCAACCCTAAAAGCCTAACTGAAACAGTACCCTGTAACAGGCTTAAAGCCGCCACGTATCCGATACGTCTTACATACATTTCGTATACATCATCGGAAGTTTGTAAAACACGTACGTGCCGCTCGGCGATAAGCGGCCAGCCTCAGCGGTCAGCGCGGACGCAGATCCTAATGACCAATAGGGAAACTTCGCCGATATATCACCACAGATAATAATCCATTGGAGATATTTGCCCTCAAATTATAGATAACGTTTCTTGAGTGCCTCTGATTTATGCTTCGTACCCTTAGGCTATGGTTATCTTGAATTTGTAATGCGGTGCTGAGGACATTCAAAACTGTACATAAATATCGTCGTATCCTACGATAAGAGCCACTATCACCATAGGGGCTTTTAGTTTTTATTGTAAAATTGAATTCTACACGTCAAGATACATGTTTACAACTTTAAATAATAATTTTAATATTTTTTTATTAAATAGTAAAAAAATATTTAAGAAAAGCCACAATTACGTATGTCTCATTTCTAACGCGGAGAAAAGCCAGAAGTACTCTGCTGTCCTTATTCGCCGTGCAAAAAGGAGCGACGCGGGCGCGAGGAGGGGGCGCAAGCGCCATTTCTGCGGTACTCGGCGGACAGCGCCGTAAGAGTGGCGTGAATTTGTAATGGTTATTTAATTTGTAAGATCGTCTTTTTTTTCGTTAATTAACAATGAAAAACCTAAAACGAATCTTCGAGAACTTAGATTTGTAAAAATAGTTACAAAAAATGGCGCTGATCGAAAAAAGAAAACACCAAGAAAATTTATTTAAATAGTTTTTGCATCATTCGGATCCTATTTATTACTTATTTTAGGTTTACTTTTATATTACACATGTTCTTAGTTTACGTATTTATATATTTACATAGTTTAATGAAGAACATCACACAATTTAATGAAGTGGTTAATATTACCTAGAATAAAGCCCGAACGGCTACAGCGGTCTTCTACCGCGGAATAGCTCAATTTTATTTGTATGGCAAATGTGTGGCCACAATTTCGGTAGTGTCCTTATTCTATGTTCGAATTATGTTTTGTTGAATTGACAACATTTCAAATGTGCTGAGGTAATAAAATAAAAATACCGTTTGTAGATTTTACACTGCTGATTACAGTAAAAATATTTTTGGATTTTTTTGTGCAGTGGTTTTTTTTATATTCTGGAAAAACAGTAAAAAAAGTTGCATTGCGAAAGTTAGGAATACAGTTATAGTGCTCATAGTCCATTACCATAGGAATTGAAAAAAATAAACAACTGTCATGAGTGTCATGTCATGTCCATTTTTTATCTGTCTGACGGATTATTTTGATTCTAAGGAACGACACGCTTTTGATTCTTGTAATACTATTGTTTTGATATAAGTACTTACGCATTTAAAATGAAAGTGACTGACGGATTTGTAAATTCGGCAGGGAAGAATAACTGCCTCGAGAATTTTTGAAGCTACAAGATGTTCAGTAGATGGTGTCTTAGTCCAAACAATAAGTACTTGGAGGCTATAAAGTACCAGATACTAAAGCTATTATAAGAGGAAAACGCTTAGAAAAACAAGTGATAAAAAGAATTGGAGACATAAAAGTAAAAATAGAAGAGTGTGGTTTTAAACTAATACAATACCTATCGCCTTTTATTGGAGCCACACCAGATGGTGTTTGTGCCGATTTCTGTGTAGAAGTGAAGTGTCCAATGAGTCAGAAAACACTGGAGAATTATGTAAAAGATAACACAATCCAACCAAAATTTAAAGCTCAAGTACAAATCCAAATGCATGCTACAGGAAAAAGTAAGGCATTATTTTGTGTGGCTGATCCCAGTTTTGAGACAACAAAAGAAATCAAGCATTATTGGCTTTCATATGATCAATCATATGTGAAGGATTTGTTAACTGGTGCAGAAGATTTTTGGAAAAAAATTATTCTACAAGAAATGTGTGACTCGACTACATTATAAAAGTGTTACTTTAATAATATTACATTAACATTACTAACCTACAAATTCAAGTTTTTTATTACAATTTACTGCAAGTCATTAACCCTTATGAGTATATTTATTATCATAGCTATGAGAGAAATTATCCTGTAGGTACTTACCTGTACTGTACTTCACAAAGACAATAATATTTCGATGGCAAAAACGGTCACTTTATATTATTTTCATAAATCATTACAGTACACTATTTTAGTTGAGTATTTTCCATAGTTTTGAATATGAAACTAAATGTATGAAATTTTCCATAGCTCCCTGTTAGTATGTTTACAGGATAGTTTTGTTAACGATATTTTTAAGGATTTTTTCTAAATTTACTAGACTAGGTAGGTAGGTAGGTCTAGGTAGGTACTATTAGTTAACTGTAACTTGTAAAGCCTACATAGCAGTGATACTTTTTCTTTTAAATTCCCCTGTAGTTAACTAGAAGCACTTGAATTGATTCACCTGGGTACCTGGTAGGACCGGATAGCCTAGTGGTTAGAGAACCTGATTATGAAGCTTGAGTTCCAGGTTCGATTCCCGGTCGGGGCAGATATTTGTATGAATAATAAGAATGTTTGTTTTAGAATATTGGATGTTTAATATGTATTTATCTATATAAGTATGTTTATACAAGCTTTGCTTAGTTTGGGACTAGGTCAAATGTCTCATGATATTTGATTATTTATTTATTTATTATTTAGGACCAAAAAAACAAAGTATGTATGTTAATAATATTTATATTTTATTTGGTTATAATTCAAAGTTCTTTATTATTCAATTTATGAAAAATTTAGGCAAGTTAGAATGCAAAAATAATAAATTAAATTACTTAACCCTTTAGAAGGCCCCATTTATTGGAGCATACTACCACAGAATCAAAAGCATCTATCGAATACATATCTGACAAAGGATATTTTTAAAGCTAGTAGTATTTTCAATAATTACAATGAATATTGTAACTTATTACTAAAACAATAAGGTTGAATTTCTAAATCAATGCATGTGGTCGGTAAATCGCCTCTGCCTTATAAAGGGTTAAATTAAAAATGGAAGCCAGCAGCGAAGTTATTTAAACAGTTTTGATGATGGTGCTGCCCTACCGCACTCCGACTGACAGACTGACTTGACAATTTTTTTTCTTAGTTAATCAATTTATTAGTCTTAAATTTTTATTTGTTATTACTATGTAATTTAATAGGTACATCAATATTGCTTAGTAAATAAAATTGCTTTTCCACTTAAATTAAATAACAAAAAGCAAACTTAGTAATAAAATAAACATAGTTTTGAAAGAAAACATGTCTGACAAAGTAAAATATTTTTTTAAAGACATAAAACATGAAAGTTTGACTTTGAGTTGGCCTGAGGCGTTTTTCTAACTTTATTGATTCATCAAGGAGATCATTAATGTATTATTATGTCACAAAGATGTGGACATCCACTTAACAACAAAAAAAATGGTATTACAGGTAATCCTCAACCCTAGTGTAGGGTGGAATCATTTCCAAGCATTTTAATGGCACTTTATTAAAGGTGACTGTTAATTAATAAGTCCACATGCGAACCACAGCATCATCTAGTGAATTAATAAGCTTATTATTAACTACAGAGTGTATGTGATCAGAATAAGGATGCCAGAGGCAGGTATCTGGATGGTATGGATCTGTTGAATGGAAGTGTAAATGTGATTCTGAGTCATCCACTTTCGGAGGAAGCGATGCAGATTTACAGGTTCATCAGACGGGCCTTTGCATCCAGAGACTAGGTGTCTTAATGTGCAGCTGATCAGGAAGGTATATCAACTTGTTGCAGAATGCTTTCAGACAGTCTAATATTTTATAAAACATTCGCCAAACAGTAGATAAATATACTTGAAAAATGTCAGTATTTCTTGAAAATGTCTCATTGTTTTTAATTTTGTACAGTGTAATGATGATATGCAAGGAAGGGATTTTACAAAAAATTTCTAGATATTCAATCATCCAATAGTACTGCTTACAGACTCCTATATAACTTAAAGGTTTTTTCTTAATCAGACTTAACCAATACTTTCTGCCATAAAGATTCTTGGGTTTCTGACTTGTATTTTTTTTAGACACTGAACGGTCTACTGTTGTTGGTTGAGTCTGGACATACTTTTCATACATCTCCAGTATGCACAAGATGCTTTTTGAATTCTTTTCACAGTTTGATGGTATAGGCGCAGGACTTAATGTTATTTGTTTATTATGTAACAAAACCATATTTTTGAAATGATCAGGCACTCTGGGCTTAAGTCTCCCTCTGACATTTTCAAATTTCCATGCGTAAAAGTTATCTAAATCATCTTCAAGCTAAAACAGAAAAAAAATATATTAAAATATATGTACAATTAAAGATTTAAAAACATTCATTAAATAATTTACAACGACTTTAAGACGTCTTACGTACTTACATTTAAATGATCTTCACATATATAGATTGCGCTTTTCGAACCCTTTATATTTAGGATCGAACACCATTCCAAATTCCAATCTACATGCACGAGGAATATGAAAAAAGTGCTTAGCTTTTTCCATTAACGCCGTGTTTTTGCAACTTGGGACGAAACAAGTTGTAAAAGGATCTTGGTGATACATACTTTCTTTCGGTCGTCATTGTTAGAAATTAGAAAGAAACTCAAAGGATGTTTCTCTATAGGTACTAAACTAATACCAAACTAATATTATAACGCGCGGAATCCATGACCGCTCTCACGGTACCCTATTGCTCGCAATGGTCCGCTGCCGTATACTCCGTGGCTGCTTGACAACACGCGACCGCCTGGCAACCGCGCACCATCGCTCTTCCATCGCCTGCGCGCCTGCGCCGTACACGGCGCATGAGCGAGACGCCGCGCGAGTAACCGCCGCGCCGGTCGTCTATTATCAGTCGGTATCGATCAGCCACCGAGGTCGGGATATACGTGTGCGCCGTCCGCGCCGCGCCCCGCGAACTCGCATCTCCCAGTGTTTTTTTCATTAAGTACTATGTTTTGTACCTTCTTATATAATAAACTGTATGTATAACTGTTAAGCGACTGTCATTTTCGACATCCCGCTGCTACAATGGCGCTCCAACTCGAGGCCGAACTCACAGTGCCGAGTTAGTTATGTGACAAAGTGAAATCAATACATAATATAAACGTGTCGTGACAATAAACTGTGACCATTGTGTTCGTACTATCGCGATACCTACGCGTCGTGTCTGTCCCCATTCCGTTGTTTGGTGTTACGACGCGCCTTGCTCCCCATCATGCCGATGACGACAAGAGCGGGTGCCGGTCGACCCGAAGATGAGCAGCAGTACACAGACGACGACGATGCCGGCGAGGACGCTCGCGCCGCCGGTGAGGTACGAGGCGCCGGGTCAGCTCGCGCGACCGGCGACGCGGGGTCTGCAACACCGAGGACGCAGCCGTCACCGTCACAATTATTCAACGCTGAGCAGTTTGTTGCGTCGTTCATGCATACGTTCGCACAATCGCAAGCGGAAATCAACCGCAGTTTGATTGAAAACCTCCGATCGACCGCAACCACACCCACATCGCGCGCGAGCGAGCCGGCCGCCGCCGCCGCGCCGCCGGGGAACTTCAGCATGTGTACCGCGCGCTTTAACGGACGCGCGCGAGACCCAGAAGTACTGGAAGCCTTCCTGGACGCCGTGGAAGTATACAAAGAGTGCACCGCCGTGAGCGACGAGCACGCCGTGCGGGGCCTGTCCATGCTGCTTGAAGGAGACGCCGCCGTGTGGTGGCGCGGCGTGAAGAGCACCGTAACCACGTGGAGCGATGCCGCCGCCCGCCTGCGTGCAGTTTACGGCGCACCGCGTCCGGCGTATAAGATTTTGCGCGAAATTTTTAGCATTGAACAACAGTCCGAACGCGCCGAAGTATTTGTTTGCAAGATACGCGCGTTATTAGTTAAGTTACCGTACGTAGTGCCAGAAGCGATGCAAATTGACGTAATTTATGGCCTATTGCATAGGCGCGTGCGTAAACGTTTGCCGCGCGACAGTATCGAGTCAGTGGATAGCTTGTTAAGTAAAGCACGAGCCGCGGAAGACACGATAAACGAATCCGCGATAAAACTAAGTTCTGCGGCTATTGCGAGCGATAGCGTTACCGAGAAAGTACCTGCGAGTAGCGTCTATAACAACAATACGGGTGGGTCTATTCCGAACGCGCCCGACAAGCCTAAACGTAATCGAGTACGATGTTCGGCATGCAAAGTCTACGGCCACGCCGCTGAAGTCTGTCGAAACACTAACGGAGGAAATAGGGTGAGTGTACCTTTTTCTAGTAAGGTAAACGCTACTATTTCGGACAGGGTAAATGCACCCAATACAGATAGCACAACTGCCCCTATCACGAGTGGGGCAAACGCGCCTATTCGTTGTTACGGTTGTGGGAAACAAGGGGTGATAAGGTCGAGGTGCGAGACGTGCAATTCCGACAAAAATGCCGACTTCAACTATAACACCGACGTACAATGCACACCGCATCCGACGTTGATGATAGGTGTTTTTGATCGTGAAGGAGTGGCGATTATCGACACTGGTGCCACCCACTGTGTTGCAAGCCCCAGTCTTTATGCTATTTTGGTAGCAAATAATGTAAGTTTTCAGAACGTACAGCGAACTTTGCGCCTGGCCGACGGCACCCAGCAGACCAGAGATGTCCGCACTGCCGAAGTGCCGATCACCATCGAGGGTCGCTGTTTCTCTGCAAATTTTATGGTCCTCCCCGGTGACGATACCAGGACCCTCTTGGGCTTCGAGTTTCTTGCCAAAGCCGGTATAGTACTGGATGGATCCCGAGACTCATGGAGTTTTGCCGATGACCCTGAACGCCGCTTCGTTTTTGTGCGTAAGTACCACCTCAACAGCGCCAGCGATACTGACCTGATGCGTGCTGAGTCGTCCGGTTTGGCGTTGCGTAGTGACGAAGGATCAAAGCTCTCCCAGGACCAAGCGCGCGCGCTCAACGCATTCATCGAGGAGAGAGCGCCCCAGTTCGCCCCTAACGGCCCGGCCACCGAATTCGCTACCCATAGGATTAAAGTAAGTGAGAGCCAAGAGCCAATAGCGTCACCCCCATATAGGTTGTCGCAAAGCCGCAGAGAAGCTTTGAAGACGGAGCTGGAGAAGTTGTTGCGGGACGACGTTATTGAGGAATGCGAATCGCCTTGGGCCTCTAACGTCGTCTTAGTCTCGAAGAAGGACGGGAGTATGAGGCTCTGCATCGATTATCGGAAGTTGAACGCTGTTACCGAAGCCGACAGATACCCGCTCCCTAGAATCGAAGATATCTTGCACACGGCTAAAACCAGCGAGTTCATGACAACGCTAGATTTGCGGTCTGGATACTTTCAGGTAAACGTTCATCCAGATGACCGAGACAAGACCGCATTCGTTTCGCCTCAAGGTACGTACAGATTCAAACGTATGCCGATGGGTTTGCGGAACTCAGGCGCTACGTTCCAACGGTTGATTGACAGGTTCCGGTCCAACGTGAAGGACGTGTCTCTACTGGCGTACCTTGATGATCTGATCGTCTTGTCACCGGGCCCTTTCGAACGACACCTGACAGACCTCAGAGCCGTCTTCGACCGACTCGCCATGTTCGGGCTGCGAGTCAACCGAGCGAAAAGTTATTTCGCTCGCGACTCAGTTAAGTTTCTCGGACACGTGATTGTACCGGGCGGTATCCACGTAGACCCAGATAAAACGGCCGCCATCTCAGGTATGAACACCCCGCAGAACGTGAAGCACTTAAAATGTTTCCTGCAGACGTCCAGCTGGTTCCGCCGTTTTATCCCTGATTACGCCGAAGTGGCGAGGCCACTCACGAACCTTCTCAAGAAGGCAAGCGCCTGGAACTGGGGTACGAAGCAGCAAGAGGCTTTCGAGCGCGTCAAGTCTCTCCTCGTATCCGCTCCTATTCTGCGTCAAGCTGACGAGACGAAGCCGTTCGTCCTCAGAACTGACAGCAGTGGATATTGTTTAGGGGCTGTCCTCATGCAGGGGGAGGGACCAGACGAGCGACCAGTGGAGTACGCGAGCCGCCTTCTCAATGACGCCGAAAAGAACTACTCGACCACGGAACGCGAAGCCTTAGCCGTCGTGTGGGCCGTGAGTAAGTTTCGCGGGTATATTGAAGGAGCCCAAATTACTGTAAAGTCCGACCACCAACCCCTGCGCTGGTTGATGAGCATGCGCTCTCCCAGTGGTCGCCTGGCTAGGTGGGCGTTAACTTTGCAGGAATTTAACCTACGCATCGAGTATACACCTGGAAGAGCGAATGTCGTCGCCGACACACTCTCGCGCCCGGTTTGTACTGAAAACGTAAGCTGCGATCTTTGTCTTACGGTCGTGGACTTGCCGTCGAGGGGTAGCGCTGATGTGCGTGCAAACCAACTCAAGGATCCCGAGGTACGTAAAATCCTTGAAGATATGGAATCCGACGACCCCTTTAGGGGGAGGCCTTGGTCCGACCGCGGGTACATCGTGTCTGACAGCGTCTTATACAGGTACGATCTTGAAGGGGACGATAGTGAGGAGGCGCGCCTAGTAGTACCTGAGCACGAGCGCGCCACTATCTTAGCCGATTTCCATGATGCACCCACGGCGGGTCACTTCGGGGTCGAGCGAACTCTAGGCCGCATCAAGTCACGCTTCTACTGGCCCGGCATGCGAGCTTACGTCGTCAATCACATCAAGGGATGTTTGCCATGTCAGCGCTACAAGGCCGACACCAGGAAACCCGCGGGTCTACTCCAAACCCCTGCCATGTCCAAACGGTTCGAGGTTGTGTCTGTGGACCTCTTTGGCCCATTAGTGGAGACGCCACGACACAACAAATGGATCCTAATAATAGAAGACGTCTGTTCGCGCTGGGTCGAACTTTTCCCGCTGGAATCTGCCACGAGTTTCGAGTGTGCCAAGACTCTCATCAACGAAGTGTTCTTCAGGTATGGGGTCCCTCGCCGTCTTCTCAGTGACAATGGCGTGCAGTTTGTGAGTGAGGTTATGCAGCAGGTCTGTCACGTGCTTGGCATCGACCAGGTCCTCACTCCATACTACCATCCAGAGGCGAATCCGATCGAAAGAAAGAATAGGGATCTCAAACCCCAGCTGGCCATCCTCGTCGGGCAGGACCATGCAACATGGGACACCCATCTCGCCGCAATCAGGTACGCCATGAACTCAGCTGTAACTGCTAGCACTGGGTTCACGCCGGCTTATCTAACCTTCGGCAGGGAGCTGCGCGCACCGTCCGACGCAGCCACTGACTTACGAGCAGTAATTGAGACGGACAATTTCGTCCCAAACATAACGCCACACCTAAAACGTATGTCCACAACTTTAGAAGAGGCCCGAGACGTGCACGAGAAGGCTCAGGCGTCTCAGAAAAAACACGCTGACGAAGGTCGTCGGCCGCCTCCAGATTACAAGGTGGGTGACCTCGTCCTTCTTAAGACCCAGGGGCCAAATGATACAGGCCCTGGCCAAACGGCCAAATTCATACCACGACGCGACGGACCCTACCGGATCGCATCTGCGCTTAGCCCGACGACTTACACCCTAGACAATATACAGGACGGTTCCAACTTAGGGAAATACCACGTCTCGCACCTTACACCTTTCGTAGGCCAAGTCGAAGCTCCAGTCAGACAGAAGCGGCGTCGTGGTAGGCCGCGCAAAAATCCTACAAATGACTCCTAGTCCGACTACGAGGGCGCTTTCTCGGACTAGAGGGGGAGGCTATAACGCGCGGAACCCATGACCGCTCTCACGGTACCCTATTGCTCGCAATGGTCCGCTGCCGTATACTCCGTGGCTGCTTGACAACACGCGACCGCCTGGCAACCGCGCACCATCGCTCTTCCATCGCCTGCGCGCCTGCGCCGTACACGGCGCATGAGCGAGACGCCGCGCGAGTAACCGCCGCGCCGGTCGTCTATTATCAGTCGGTATCGATCAGCCACCGAGGTCGGGATATACGTGTGCGCCGTCCGCGCCGCGCCCCGCGAACTCGCATCTCCCAGTGTTTTTTTCATTAAGTACTATGTTTTGTACCTTCTTATATAATAAACTGTATGTATAACTGTTAAGCGACTGTCATTTTCGACATCCCGCTGCTACAATATTCTTTAACTTTAGAAGCAGCAAACGCAAAACAACAAATTAATTCGTGAACGAACGGCAACGAAGGGTTGACAATGACGTGACATGACAGTTCTGTTTAGTTACTTTTTTAAATTTTATATCATGCTAGGGTCACGACATCAGTATTCCTAACTTTGTATATACGATCTTTTTAGTGACCATTTCTTTAATAAATTATTAATTACGAATTTACGTAAAATAAAGGAAAACCGAGAAATACGGGTAGTCTAATTTTTCACCAGCTATTATAAACGCAAAAAAACAAAATACCTTTTTTTTTTGAAATGTTGTCAATTATTGCTTAAATATTCGCTTTTAAAAGATATATTTGGATGTTTTATTAACATTTCGGCTTCATGGAAGGAACATACTTACTTTTTGATAACAATAATTATTTTCAACGTCTGATTTTGCGCGTCTTATTTTTGGGTTCTTATGGCACTTGAGGCCTTTTTCGCTGTATATTTTGGCATTATTGTATCTAATTTACCTTCTAATTTCTTGTCAATCGGTTAATAGGCTAGAATATTATTCTGTTATGGCTTCTTATAAAATTGGGGATGTTTCCTGTGACTGATTTAATATTAACAATGATTTTCTATGCTTTTTCAATTCTCTTTCTATAAATAAAACTAGAAAAGTCTCGCGTACAACCTGAAAACGAGCAAGATCTAGATTATTTGTTTAGTAATAGGGACCACATTTTTGACAGTGTAAGTTAAGAAGATAAAGCCTATCTAAGCATATTTTTTTAAAGACATCGTTTCAATATTTTTTATTATTTACAGACTGTTACCGACAGCAACAGCGGGCTTGATATTGAAACAAACCAGTCAGTCAGCCAGTCAGAGCAATAACACATAAATAAAAGACAAATTGATGAAGACCGAATTTTAAATAAAACTCAGATGCATCAAAAAGTAGTCATCATTGTACAAAATAAAACGAAAAAAAAATGCTGATATAATTTCGGAAACTTTCCTGGAGCCACACCGATTAAGTTTTTGTTAGCTTGAAAACGTTTAACTTCCTGCTACTGCTAAAATATTTTCGCCTGATGACATCACGGAAGAAAAAACTGGCGATAATGTGAATGTGCAATGATTAAGAGACAATTTTGGAGTCTAGCTCAATTCCGTGTCAGAATGAAAATATTATCTTTGTAGAAAAACAAAAAGAAACCAATGAAGTTCTAGATGATAACTAGAGCAGATAGAAGAAATTACTAGTAAATCAACTATTGATAATCATGAAGATGCAGAAGGATAATATTTTCATTCCGACACGGAATTAAGGTAGACTTCAAAATAGTCTCTATCATTACGCATCCTACATTTTCGTCAGTTTTTCTTCATTGACGTCATCATGTGAAATTAATTCAGCAGTAGCAGGAAGTTAAACGTTTTCAAGTTGACAAAAACTTCGGTGTGGCTTCGGGATGTTTTCGAATTTATATCACCAATATTTTATTTTTTTCGATTAATTTGTACAATGATGGCTAATGTTTTTTAATGTATTAAAGTTTTATTTCAAATTCGGTCTTCATAAATTTGTCTCCTGTTTATGTGTTGAAGCTCTGACAAAAAACTGCCCGATTGGTATTGGTTTGTGTAAACATCAAGCCCCATATTATTGTCGGTAACAGTCTGTAAATATTAAGATATAGTGAAACAAAGTCTTTAAAAAAGGTAAGTTAATCTTTATTTTCTTAACTTAAACTGTCCAATATTTGGTCTCTATTATCAATTAATATTATATTACGATGTTCGCGAAGACTACAAAACAATAATGAGTTTAAGAAAGATGAAAAGAGGGACAAGGAGTGTGATTACAAATATTGAAAGAGTAAGCACAGACTATAAAAGTGAATATATAAAAACAAGTCTCTTGCATCTTTGTGTCAATAAAAAAATGAAGAATTTCATGACTTTTTTATAACGTTACTTTTTTTTATGTTAGAGAGGCCAGACAAACGAACTAGTGGGTCACCTGATGTTAAGTGATCACCACTGTCCATAGACACCCGCAACGCTTTAAGCGATGCCAGTGCGTTGTCGGCCCTAAAACTACTTCATGAGAAAGGAGGTGTTGCTGCTGCGGGTGATACAGGCGATGAGAAAGAATAGGGAAAGATTTCCAATGAATATTGAAGACTTAGTAAATAATAATGTGCATTTTGCTTATTTTGTACAATAAAGAGTTTACATACATATGTATATACATAATGTGCATTTTTTAAATATTAAAAGCGTTGAGAATATTTAGATTTTCACAAGGTAAACATATTTTTTTAATTTATAAAAAATTAAAAAGTTTTTAGTTTCACTTATTTTCTTAGATGGGACTTATTTTATTTAAGAGAATAACTGTGGGTACGTACCTCCGCTTTATGCTTTAAAAGATCTTAGAAAATAAAACATCTAATTTGCCACTTCTGTATTACAAGAAAAATACCGAAATTAAAAGAAATGTTGAAACGCAAATATTTTAACAACTATAATTTGGTCCTAATGGCAGTTGTGGCCTCGAATTTTTCGACGATAAAAGGCACAACGTAGCTTATGGCCCTTTAAAATTCATTTAGTCCGACGAAAAAGGATTTAAAGGACAAAATTGATCTATAATATATCATTAAAAACATAAATTTTATTTTAACAGAACCCTAGAACCCTAATACACATTATTTAATTGCAAAACTATCAATTCGCTACTTATCTTTTGAAAGAAACACAAAAATGCTTCTCCTGAAAAGTAAGCATTTTGTAATTGTGGCTCTTATCGTAGGATACGACGATATGTTTGTTTCACTTTAAACTTTAGTTCAATATTCTATTATTAAGTAAAAAGTTTGATCTTAGTTGCTTTGAAGGAAACGAATTGAGTTAGCAAAAAAATCATGTAGGTAGCAACTAATAATATTTAAAACTTTCGCGATTATATTAATCATTAATGCCTTTCCGGAAACTTAATTACAAATTAATTATGTTCTTAACATTACCTCAAAGATAATATAACATATGGTTTTGTGGCAAGTTTAGCTCGAGTAACTAGTTTCTACCTACTTTCCAAAAAACAAATGTTACGAACATCATCAACATAAGAAATATTTTAACAAAAAAGTAAAACCTATTCCAATTTTTTTTTAATGGAACCGACTACAAAAACCTTGAGAAAGTTTTCTAAGTACTAGTTTGAAGTCGTGCCTCAGCAAAAAGTGGATTGCATTAAAGCATCTGGCATCTTTACCTAAGGGGTGCATGGCAAATCAAATCCAGCAACATTTACGGATACGAATCTTCCATCAACTTATAAACGATAGAGGTGAGCTATTGACATCGAACATCAGAACACACAACGCACGAGCAGTTTTGCCATGTTTTACGGCCAGTTAGATCGAGATAATCTGAGTCAGGCAATTTGGAAAAAACCGGTGACAGCGAAATTTTCAAATCTTCTGTAGCCCGCGGCGCACATAACGCGTCGGGACACGAGAACTCATCTCGGGGCTGTAAGATGTAGTTGCGGAAAGCTGCTCACACTGCACGGTAAGGACCTTGAGGGTATAAACTTGATAAAAGAGGTGCAACTGAAAAGTAGTCAAATGTGAAATACTCTGGGGTTCATCAATGTCTAGCACAAAACTTTTTTTTTATAGAGATAATTTTGATTATTTAGTCAGCACTTTTTTTGTAGATTGGTTGGTATAATTTGTAAGTCGGTGGCCCAAAGACCTAACGTAAATTAACGAATTTTATCATGACCCCCCACTTTTGGAAGTTAATCAGAAAATGACAATAGACAATTGCAAACCATACCGCGTGACATCAAAAGAAAGAGCCTGTTGTCAGAATATAAATTTCTTTTATAATTTTTATAGTTTGAAATTTATTACTTACTAATCCCGCCTAGTCTCCGAAATTACTGAACTTTAAAATTATCCTTCGGGTTTCAACCGAAGACGATTATAATTATTACAGTGCAGCTCGTGAGATGGTGCTATCTTCCTCACACCTTTAAAGCTATAAAACTAAAAAAAATAAAGCTTCATTTCCGTTTCCGCTCCCCACCACTGCGCGCTAGCAACTATATTATAATCGTCTTCGGTTGAAACCCTCGCATAATTGGAATTGAACTTCACAAGGTAAGTTCGTTTAATTGCTAAAAAAATCTCATTGATATGATTACTTTGCAAAACACATTTTGGTGGGCCCAATTGAGGCATTTTGCAACTTGTTTCTATCAGCATTTAATGAATTCCATAATCTCTTGCGTATTTATGAACCAGAGATTAAGCTACTGAGGTAATGACTTATCTAAGAAGCTCACGTTTCCTGTAAAGTTTTTTGTCGACAAACGACATGCGATAGATGAGCGATATCGGCGGGAGCCCGCGGCGACGATGGCAATAGACGACCCTGTAGCGAACAAACAAATTCCGACATAAAAAGACAAACCGATAATGCGATACCTCTAAATTATGTTTTAATAAATTATATAAAAGACAATCTTTTTTCTGACTCTACATTTTGATGGTCGTACAGTCACACTGTGGAAATTTTAAGTCACTTGTCAATGTTTCTACCGACAATTACTGCACCGACAAGAGCCTAGCTCTTAAATATTATGATGATGATGATGTCAATGTTTCATTATTTAGCACAGTAAAACATACTCTTATCACATGGGAGAAAAGTCCTCGGGTGTCGTCACTGTTGAACAAAGTCGTTCCTATTAGAACGCCCTTGCACGCACAGATTGCCTGCAACTCTCGCGATGTCATCTCATCAGTCCATATCATAGTGGGAGGTCTGCCAATGCTTGATCTTCCAGTTCTTCTTCGCCACTTAAACGACCTTTCTCCACCAGCGGTTATCTGTTCTTCGAGCGATATGGCCCGCCCATAGCTGTTTCAACTTGTACATTCTTCAAGCCTATGTAGATGACTTTAGTTCTTCGACAATACGTTAAATAAAAGCTTGTAGAAATATTTTAAATCAAATTTCACTCTCAGTAGTTTGCTGAGAACTCTTTGTGAGAAATATCTTGTTTTGAGAAAGTTGTCAAACAACACCGAGGGCAAATCCCAAGAAGTTCGATAAGAGAGCTGATTGAATCGAGATCTGCACTAATCTAATTACGCGACGTCCGCGCCCCTTTGTGCGCCCGGCCTGGCCCTGCCGCACCCGATGCGACTGCAGGACGTTATTTCCCACTCATAGTCAAAATACCACAAACGGGACTTATCACGCTATCACAGACGAGTAATATTTACCTCGCAGTTTCGGCAACATTGCAGTTGCCGTGGTCACGAGTAGACTGAAGTGTGGGGTGTCAAGCCTGCCTAGCAGCGCGAGTTCTTCGAACTACCCGCACTTGATCACTAATAGTACCGGCACTCATATCATGAACTACCCGCACTTGGTCATTTTTATTTGTCACCCTATCACCGAAACGACCGAAACGAAACCGAGCGACGTCGAACGTCGAGGTAAATATTACTTGTGTGTGTTAGCGTGATAAGTCCCGTTTGTGGTATTTTGACTAGAACGTTATTTGCATAAATTATTCACAGTTTTGCCAGGTCGAACTATAAACTAGCTTTTATCCGCGGGTCCGCTTGAGGAAATCGTTAGATCTGTCAGTCGAATTGATATTCCTTAATTTAACCAAATTCCCATAGGGATTCACAAATATTATGAAATCGTGATGTTCATTTACGTTGTATAACGAATACCTGAGCAAAATTTCATGCCTTCAGACTTAAGGTTGAAATTGTATATATAGATTGTTTAATAATATCGAAATAAAAGTGGTCTCTGTTTTATTTCAGACTGCCAACTAGGTATGTCCAGACCAAATTTCATCCAAATTGTTCCAGCCGTTTTAGTGTGAACGAGTAACAAACACACACATACTCATAAACTTATAGAAGAGGAGGAGAATGGGTGTACTATAAGAAAACATGTATCCATGTGTCGTACAGAGCAGACATAGCAGTCTGACACGCGTTTACGGGGAGCAAGGTACAAAGTAGGTGTAGTTCGTTCTTCATTGCCTATAAGGGCTGTGCTCGCAGTCGCATCGGGCCGCACGGCGCCTCTCCGCTCACTCCACGCCGCTGTTTGCTTATTTCGCGAGCTGATATACTTTTTTTAATATTTTTTCGCGGAGCCCAGCTCAAAGGCGGAGAGTTGTGAAATTGTTGAAGCGTTAATTGTAGACGTCCAGTGGCGAATATTAAAGTGGCTCGTGTGCGTCGAGCCTTACATAACTAGTTAGCGGCGGGCATGACTGCAGTACTAATACCACAACTTTCTGATAAACACAAAGAAAAAACGTATATTTAATTTGTGAAGTTAAGCCGGTATCGAGGGAGCTAATCTGCTTGCGCGGTACCTAACGAATTTATTTTGCGACAAACCGAAGCTTAATGAGCAATTTTTTGTGCTCTCCGGAGTTGTTGTTTGTTTCTTCATTCATTATGTCTGTTAGCTTTCACTGCGCTGTTTCTACTTTTATATAAATAATATCTTTTTCACTTCTCATGCTCTAAAAATGGGTCAATATAGCCTTACGAGACGGGAGTAAAGTGAGCACTTTACGCCCTAGGGAGTAAAAGTAATTAATTTTTTAATTTACTTCGAGCGACTTAGATAAACTCAAACAGCCAGTTACTTGCAAAAAATAAGTTTGTGTGTGGACCATTTTAATGACGAAAACGTTACGTTCTTAGTCTACGTGGTCTTAGTTCTATGCTTTTTCCGCATAGAAGGTGGCGCCACTCTATTTTTCCGTTTGTGTATGGACCATTTCGCCGGTGCTATTTTGTTAGTATCTGTATTGGTAGTATCTGTGTCTGGATGGAAAAAAATACTTACCGTGAAAACTTTGAAATTGTTGTAGAGCGTAAATCGTAAACGATTAAAATAAATTGATTATTCTCACAATGTCATCAAGTGATAGTGAAAATTATGATGTTGACCAAAGAGTAATAGACATAATTGATAATCGTTTACCGCCGAAATCTAGAAAGATTTATTTTTATTTTTTGTTAAATCTTTTTGTACTAAATTGACTATTTTTTCTCGCAATCGAAGTGAAAAATAGAGTTTTCACCGCGAGACTAAAAGTCAATATAAACCCTCGGATAAATAGACACCCTCGCTAAAGCTCGGGTGGCTAACCACCTCGGGTATATATTGGCTTATTTTAGTCTCTCGATAAAAAATATACTATATTTAATTAAATGCTATCATTTAGCTCAGATGCACAGCATTCTGTGAAAATAAAGCTGTATTTATAAGCTATATTTATCTAATTATCATACTGCCGGTGACCATTCGATGCTGCGCTCTTTGAGGGAGAACTAATATCTATTATACAATGGAAATTTGCCAAATTGCAAAAAAAAAACAAGAAATGAAACCTGTCGAGGAGTACTGTCAGCCGGATAAATAAATTAAAAAAAAAATTGCCCAAGCTGAAACCGAAACCTTTTGTATGCGTTACGCCCTAGCTTGAACAATTACGAGTACAGTGCAATATTCTTTAAGCACTGAATATCACAAAGCAATACTATCCATGCACATTCACAAATAAAAAAAACACTGAATATCGTAGATAGGTTTGCGTCTCACTCGTATTTATTTGATTTTTTTTTAATTTACATATTATACTGTAAACGATCATCATAAAATGACTCTACCATAGTAAAGCTTGTGCTGACATATTAAGTGTGCGTGGCCGAAGATACCGACAGCGGCTGAAGACGCGTTCATGCACATGGACGAGTCACACCAAAACATAACCACATAAATACATAAAATATGGAGAAGCGCACTAGTGAGCAGACAGATAATACCAAAAGATGCACAAAAAAGCAAGATTTAGTGCCAGAGAGTAGTCCTGAAGAAGATGACCTCTTCACCTGCGGCCGCTGTCCGCTTGCGGCTAACGACTCTTCTCGCGCCATTACCCCGCGATAAAAAACAAAGCGCCGCCTAATGACTTCGCCGATTACCAATCACTGGAAAAAATCGTCTTGGCTCTGAGCTGTGACGTCAGCAAGGAGCCGAGACGGGGTTGATGCGGCATTTTACAATATCAGCCCAAACCAAAATACCCCATTCCAAATTGTAAGGTGGCCAGTCGATAAAAAATTCAAAAAATCTCTCCTTTGTTTACTTACTTGTATATCCCTGAAGAAATATGTCATGCAATTTTCAAATTTCTAGCTTCAGTGGTTTAGGCTATGCATTCTCTGTCAGTCATTCAATAAGTCTTAGTTTACATTGTTATATTACGTACTTAGTTTATATTGTTATATTACGAGTACAAGCAAAGGGAGGGCGGGAATATTACTTGTAAGTTTATAGAATACAAATAACGCGCGCAATATTAACGGCAAGCGTGGCAATTTTTACAGCTTAAATACTTCGCGGCGTAAATATAGTATATAGGTATCTATTTTGTACATATTTTTTATTTTTATTTATTTATTATTATAACTGAGTAAGCAGTATTTCCTTATGGCAGTGTATGTCAAGCACGTGTAAATGTACCATATCGTGTAGGACAGTCGAACAAACTGAATCATTTACCAGGGCGGAGAAACCTTTGTGACCTAATATCATGTTGACATTTCCTACTTTGAACTAAAAGAATTTCCTTGTTCACCCGCAACCTTACGATAGCTAAGCTTATGCAAAATATCCGTGTTCATGCAGTTCCTCCACCTCCACACTGTAAGAACACACAAATTACACAAACCCATCTATCACCACCACATCACACTGACGCATGCATTGCACATATTGATATGAACCTCCGCAAAGTAACGACTGATTCAATGAATTATTTCCTACTTTTGTCAGGGAAATCACAGTGAAATTTACTATAGAAGGTACTGGTGCATGAGCGAGTTTGTCCCTGTACCCTGGAGGGCGCTTCGCAGCTCCCAGAGCTGTCAGGCCGCATTTCCCGCCGCAGCTTTATCAGCTTTTTGCCAACCTGTCGCCTCCAACCTCGACCTAATCGTATTTAACGACTTCAAATCTTGTCTCATTGCGTTATTTAAATACAGAGCTACATCAAATTTGCCTAGACTTAAGCGTTTAGCTTTAAGTATCTACGAGTAGCTGATGTCTTTTCAGTACCGATTGCAGCCAGATCTGTGAAAAGCTCTTTATTATTTAGATTGAAGCTGGATTTCTATTTAGTCTGATGTTTTGTGATTATCACGTTAGGATGAAATCGGTTGCACACATTTATTATGATGAAAATTTATTTTTAGTTGTTTGAGGCAATGTGTTCTGGCGCGCTCTCTCCTGTTATTAAATGTATATGAACTTAATTACGACTTTTTACCTATATTTTTCCTTGTTGTTTTCCTTGTAGGTAAGTTTTTAGAGAGGCGACGCTCGATTTTAATGAAAATTTGTACTTTAAAGTTGAATATTTCGCAAACACATTATTGAATCGAAAAATTGTCTTCGCAATCTCAGAATGATTATAAAGAAACTTTTTTATTATTTTGTTAAAATTACAGCTTTCTAACACTGATAGTCTCTGAGCAAAGCCGCAGACACACAGACAGACCAAACATGGCCAAACTAAAAGGGCTCCATTTTTTGCTATTTTGGCTACGGAACTCTAATGATGCAAGAAACACCCTGGCATCAGAATAACGTATCTGCCTCTGCCGCAGCTGTTCTCTCACTATTATAATCTACACCCAGTCATTATATAGGTTAGCTGAAATTTCAGTAATAGCTAATAACTTAGCGTTACCTATTAAGAACAAAGTTGATCGGCTGGCCCATAAAACGGGGCTGCGTGCGCGCCGCTCGACTCCCATTACGCAATAAAACGAATTAAAACCTAATTAGACGCCGCGATTTTTGAACATTAAAAGAGGGGCGGAATTAATTAGTGGAGGGCAGCAATGATTCCAGTTCGGCGGGTAGTGCCGGCCGATGTAAATCACTGCCCCAAGACAGCGGCGCCGGCGGCCCCGGACGAGGGGTTTCTTAAACTTAGCTCTTAATCCGACTTAAAAAATGAAATTGAAATTTAAAAGCATACAAAATAGATGTGCATGTATTTTTTCAAAATCATCTTGCACGTATTTTTCACGTAGAACAGATTTTACCTTTGCCATTCGCCACCGCAGGAATAAAGCGTCAAGACACATTAAATTTCATGGTGTTGATTTGCTCATAAATTAACAGAATTCATACTTAAATTGTTTTTTAGTTTTGTTGCAAATAAGTTACGCATCCTGTTCGAAGGACCATATATTCAGATTATTAGAAAAATGTTTCTATAGGCTTCGAGTAGGATTTTTGGCTGGAACATGAGTTGAGAGGTTCCTTGTCCTCTTCATGGAATTCAGTCATTTTAGTTGTGAGAATTATTATTAGTGAGGTATTTTTTTAATAAACAAACAAGTGACTTGGGAATATTCACTACCATTTTAGAATGCAACAAGCGTCGCAGTGAATTTTTTTCAAGCAAATTATGTGATACCTACTTAATTGTACGGTAGCTCGAATAAAATAGAAAAACCAGAAAATAAATGTTTCATCAGTCCAAGATGCGCGCTTCTCCCTAGGTAGATACCCGCCTACAAGTTCCGTCCTGCGGCCACGATCTTCGTCGGACTACCAGAATTTTAGGTAAGAACTATAAGATTATTGTACAGAAGTATATACCACTTCTCAATTGTATACTAATCAGGAAAAAAATGGTACCTACACGAAATTTGCAAGCAAATTTTTTTTATACAATATCGGGTAAGCGAGCAGGTGGGTCCCCTGATGGAAAGTAATCACCGTCGCCCATGGACGTCCATGACATAAGACTGTGACATTGGATGCGTTGCCGAGGCCGTTCGAGAAATTAGTAGATTCGTTTTGTCGATTGTCAAAAGACCGGCTCGGCATTATTCTATGAGCATTCTCCACCTCCCTCGAAAAAAAAAGAAATTTGTAAGATTGAGGTTTTTGTTTCAACTCAACACGACAGTAAGCATGGTCGGAGCGTGTCCGCTGGCGCCTCCCCCGGGGGCTCGCGGGCTGCCGGGGGAGGGCTTCGACGGATGAATTATTCCGTTTGTCCGAGTTTTAACCTTCCCATCCGGGCTCCGCTCTGCTGTCATTAGAGGGCCACCTTCGCCAAGATTTATAAGTTTAATCTTACTAACAATAAAAATTAAACATATTATAGTTATAACATGCTTGAAGCGAAATGAAAAGTTACAAGTAGGGTAGGGTAGGCTTGTAGTTTATTGTTAAAAAATATCATTATCATCATCATCAGCCAGAAGACGTCCACTGCTGGACAAAGGTCTCCCCCTTAGAACGCCACAATGACCGACAAATCGCCACTTGCATCCACCATTGCAATTGACCATTCTTCTCCACACTTGGCCATTTTTCTCTTAGCTACTGCATCAGTATCATATAGGTAAGTATTTACGCAATTACCACATACACAGAAAGTCCTCGCTGCAATGTCCTTCGATGTGTGTTAGAATTATATCGTAAAATTTTACGCCACATTGATAGTGTTACTGTTCGCAACAACAAAACCTACATACAACGTAGCGCCATAATTTGAGCTTTACACAGTTAAGTCGGTGTCTATATCTGGCAGTGGGTAAAGGGGGCGAACAGCGTCTTGTTATTGTAGCTGTCAAAACAAAACACATTACCCGCCGCGGCGTCGACTTGAAATTGAAAGTAGTTGGCGCCCATAAATCGCACTAGCGCAGCGCCGTATCGGAACGCCGTAAATCCCAATACCCGCGCGACAATTAACTCCATTCTCATTAATTTCCCGAAATGAAATCAACTTTCCTTCTATTATCGGCCCCTTTTCCATAAACACCTTAATTCTCATTAAAGGCCGGTCATTTGGAGGAAAACAAATTAACTGGAGACGGAGGCTTCCGGCCGCCATTTGTATAATGGCGGCATTTCCGGAAGTTTGACAGGTCGGATGAAATGTCGCGCGATTTTTACTAATTAAGGCGAGGGTAGTCCAACCCTTCCGATTATGAGGCCGTTCCGGCGCGATCGGCGCCGCCGCCTCAAGTTAAAGACAACTTCACCCTGAATGAGAGGATTATTTGCGTCTATTTCAACTAGCACACGCCACATTGAAAACACTCAAGTTGTTATTGTATGCTACGAGTAGGTCAAGTCGCTGGACAATAACAGAGAACATTGTTTGACATTATCCCTATATCCTAATAAGGTGACACGCTGCTGTTGCATATAGATATATGTAGCTAAAGATGGCAATAAAGTAGTGCGACGCGTCCGGCTCTCGGACTACCCACCTTCACTTTATTATCACATAAGTTTTAAATTCGCAGCGGAAGATGGATAAAAAAAATTGAACATAAACAGTGGAAAAAATAGGACTCATTCTGCTGTGCCATAAACAATTAACCATTTAATGGCATATTTCAATAGCTTCTTAGACCCTTATTTCATCACACATAAATAAACAGGGCTATATTAATAAAAAGTCAAATAAAACTAAATACCTATTTAAAAACTTAATGCCAAATTACAGCGTGCTCAAAAAAAAGACTGGCAGCATTCCCTCGTTGAAAAGCAATTGCGATTCGTTTCAAGAGATATCCGCTGCCTTTTGGTCTCCAATAGTGTCGATAAGGTGCTTTTGCACCTTTTTAATTAGCTTGTGTGCGCCGTTCTGGACCTAAAGTCCATTTGATTATGTGACAAATTTTCGTAAGCATTGCAATTAAACTTCTTCCAGTATCTAATTTTTCATAGGTACTGTACTGACCCCACACTTCGTGTATTAAACTTTGTGAATTTATTTTAATCATGAGTAACCTCTTTGGGAAAAATTTTTGTTTGAAAGTGGATAGCAAGAATGTCAAGGAAAAAAGAAAAAGAAGAAAGAAGGGGAGGGGGTTGTCAAGTGTCATGGAAAGAAAGATGTGCGAACCAAAAATAAATAAAAATAAAATGTGAATTCTTTGATAACGCAATGAAAAGGCCTAGAAATCCATATATTAACTTAAAACCAATAATTAAAAATGAAGTACGGAGTTTACAAACGGTTTCAGTGAAACTTAAATAAAATCTAGTTTGACAGCCGTTGTATATTCGCATAGCGAGGTCGCTACGGATAGGATTTGAAACTCCGAACAAAACATAACACCCGGAGTTATAAGCAATGGATTACTATGCCTTATTGTTGTGATAGAAGTGTAAATAGGTGTTCAATAGTGCAATGCTGAGTGTGCTACTGACGTGAGTTATTTACAATTGCTTTTGCCTTTTCATATTATGAGTTTCAGCGGACTGAGTGGCTACGGGGAGGATAGTGACAGTTGCTGACATCATGACGAGAGGAGGAGGGACTGGTTGAAGACTATGAAGATACGCAAGCCTGGATTGATGGCGTGTAAGTTGAATTTGAATTGAATTAAATAAATGTGATTTTATTGAAATATAATAATTATGAAAACGAAAGACAAATTACTCGGGATTTAATGGAATAGTAAACATTGCTTATAATTAATTGCTCGAGCTTGCTCCGCGGTTAATACGCCCCAAAATACATAAAGCTTTGAATTGTGCGGTTCCTACAATAATATTTAATTTCATGCTGGCGCCGACGTTCAACGTGATGGAGATATCCTGGCTGGTTGTGTGGTGTGATGTGCAACGGGACGGGATTGGAATATTGGCGTGCGGTCCGAGTGCTGATGGCGGTTCCTGGATGTCCCTAGCTAAGTCCTTTCCTTATCCCAGTAATTATCGATGTTACGACGTAACAGCGTAGGAACAGTGAGGAGTATGGCGGGATCCTACCACTGTTATTGTACTCTGATTTGAGCTAATTATACAATTTGTAGATAGAAGTAAAGTACAGTTGGTCATAATTATATTATGATTTCCACGTAATCTGACATTTGTTGTCACAATTTTATAAATTTGAAAAACCGGCATTTAGACATAATGTCTATGACTTTGATAGAATGTCTAATAAATTCAAACCGAGATGGAACCGCGACACTCCTGAGATCTCATTTCAAATCGGTCTTTGGTTCTATACGAACGTATACAATAATTTTATAAATAATTTATCCGTGTTCTAAATTTTAAACATTTAAAATATAAAGAATAAATAACGCTAGTCTAAATTCAAAAGACCTAAATTTAAATATTTGAAATTTAGAAGTCAAATTCAAATGATCGAATTGATTCAAATACGGGTCATTACTGTTCTGTTCTGCTGGCGTTACGGAGTGTTACGAAGACATTGAATTGTTGAATATTTTTAACGAACATTATCTCCAATTGATTTAAACTATATTACTATTGACGGTACTGAAGTTACCATCGGTGTGTGGATACTACAGCGAAGAATTAATATATTTGTGGCACAAATCTAAGACAGTGAGTAATACATTAGTAAAATTAAAATTGAATATCAAAACTGCTTATATATTATAACATGCTAGAAACTCCAAGGTTAATGGAAATGAGATATTAATAATTGACTTCAGATTATTGTGTAATTGTTTATATTTCTTCAATGTTTCTTCCAAATTACCCTGCGTATTTGGCCTAACTTTACAAATAAGCTATTTGGACCTAGAACCGGGGTGTATCACGGTCTCCACAAATACCTATACTAAACCAGATTACTTAATTTTGTCACCATTCTAATGATTTTAATAGAAACCCAGATAGCTCGGGAAGGATAGCTATACAATTCTATACTTACTATTGTATCTAGCTGGTGGAGCGAATGGAACTAGTGTGCCACAGATACGAGTACTAATCTAGCTGGCTGGGTATTAATGGTCGGTATTGCGCGCATGGATACTGTACAAAGTACCCTTACAGACTCCACAAACCATTATGATCGACGTTTCACAATGGAGTCTGTAGATTATTCAAAATTGTGTTTGGGGACCGAGGGTCTTCAGATACATGTGGTCACCAGGGGTCAATTCCACCTCTGGCCGCTGAACGTTGCATCCTCTTTGTCGGACTAACCACCCGGCAATACGGACTCTGTCCGATGGGGTTGTTTACTACTCACTTGGCAATAGGGCTAAAGTGGGGTTGCGGTTAAACAAGGTCTAACGACTAATAGTGGCGTTGGGAGTCCTTGTGGGGCATGTGGGGGGGGAAGGAGACTTTCTCTCTTGGTTGGGGACGCAAATTGTGGAACGCGTCGTAATAACACAAACATGACCCCGAGTTGTTCTTCCTGACGCTAGTCTGTTAGAGGTTGGGGGGGGGGAAGAGGAGACCGTAGGTGTATAGGATAGTCACTCAGGAAAAGGTTAGGGATTAACAAAGCCTGCCTCGGGAGTGACTATGATTTTGTTCTCCACTCATTCATTTGAAGACGAGGTACTCACGTGATTGACATACGACATTAATTCAATCCCTTCACGAGGTGCCGAGGCAGCCCGTGGGGGAGTGACCAGTACGGTGACGAGCTCCACAGGCCCGGGCGGGGAGGGGCCCGGCCTATACGGCATAAATCACCTCTTTTTATATTAATTAAGTGGAAATATAATCAAAAATAGATAGTAGCAATAATAATTTCTTATACTAAACGAAATAACTTTTGAGTTTCCTGTATGTATAACCAACGCTTTCTCAAAGAGGTAGTTACTCTACTAAATAGCCCTCTCACTCGGTTCGATCCTAGGTCTACTGTAAATTATTATACAACCTAGTGTCTCTACAAACAGACGATGGCCGTAATTATACTTAGATAAAAGTATATAAATAGAAATATAGTGTCTACCCCTATTGGGAACAGTACAGTACCCTACAAATTAACATACCTTTTTTTCCAACGTGGGGACGATGCGGGTGCTTACGTGGGACTCTCCTCTCCTCCCCCTTCCCGTGTGGAAGGAAGAGGAGAGGCATATCCTATCCACTAAAACCTGTCGAGAGTCCTCTTTGCTTTCTGCAAATGCCACAGGCGCACTTGCGTGTTTCAACCGCGACATCCGCAAGCTGGTCCTGGCGCAACTGAGCATTATAGAGTCGGGGCCCTCGCACAGGTAAACATACCTAGTCCAACTTTTTGAACTACACCACGATGCCTCGAGCGACAAAGACGCTTCCGGTTTGTATTGACAAAACTAACCTCAACTTTAAAATCCCACGAAAAGATCAGCTCCACAGTTTATCTTTCCTTGAGTCTTCCCTGACCAACCCTTTGTCGGTATTGTAATTTTTCTCCCCCGGGCAGGAATTCGGCGCACAATCAAACGCGCCACTCCCGCAAATTAGTTTTGATATTTAAATTAATCTAGCCGACGGCGTCCGCGCCGCACCTCCGGCTCTCGTCTTTTACCGACGATGCCTACACTTATAAGGATAATCAAGTTAATAGGCAAGTTATTTTTGCTCTCGACAAGAATCAGAAACGACTTTTACCTCTTGTGTTTACCCAGAACGTGAGCAAGAGTTCTAGAATCAACAGAGTTATTATCACAAGCGATAAGTAAAATACAATAATACATTAAAAGTACCGTCAATCTATTTAAAATACTCCGTAACCGTTACCATCACGTACTCATAAATAGCGCAACTTAGATCTTTTTTACCTTTTATTCTTCAATGTAAACCAGGTAAGTGTGTGATCATTGATTTAGCCCTTAATCTTGACTATATTGATGATCGAAATTGTCCAGTTCACATTCTGTTAGGTAACTAGTAGTTTTACTACAATGACATTATGAGAATCACATAAGTTTTCTATATCTTTTATGATTTATGTTAAAAATAGCCTGAATGGCTTCTAGAAAAGTATGGCACGTCCGTGCCTTCGTTTTGTTTTGCTTGACTTGGCAATACCGTGCCCTCAGAAATTAGATTTTTGTTCCGCATATCTTGCAATCAGTAATGGTCACGATAGTCTAAAAAGTGTCTTTCTCTATCTGTAGTCGTTTTGCCGAAAGTCTTTATGTAAAACAGATAATTTTGTAGATTTAACAGACAGACAAAAATGTAAGTATATTTATTATACGTTTATTATAAGTTGCGCTTTAGATTGCCAATTCTATACTTCAACTACGAAGGCAAAAGTCTAAACACTAGCGTCGTGTCGGTCGCTCTAAAGCGCCTCGGGCCGGCAGGTTCAGCTCAAAGATTGATTCCCCACCACTACCCACCCCCTCTTTGATCGCGAGATAATTCGTTTAATTGCCTCTACAGGCAGGTTGCTCATTCTATTCCCGATTATTGATCTTCCAAAGTTTTTGTATGTCTTCCGGGGATGGTTTTTGTTAACGGTTCCGAAGACCGCTACAACTCGATCAAAATTGAATAAGCCTGTCATTGTTCAGTTTGAGATGGATACGGAAAGTTACGTGAAGATGATTTTGATCACGTTTCTTTGTCCAAGGATTATGCGCTAATTACAAATAAAGTTCAACCGCAACTTTAAGTTTTAAAAATAAATCGAATCAATTTTTAAATTTCGTGTTTCGTTCCAGTTTCGTTTGGACTAGTTTTTTTTTACTCATCATTATCATCAGCCTTGCCAGCCAGCACGTTTTTAATATAATTAAAAAAATAAAAGTGAGAAAATCAATAAACTAATCTTACACGTGCCAGCATTATAAGAAAAAGTAAGTTTTCTTTGTTGTTTCTGTAGGGATGTATGTGTTGTGCCTTCATTCGACTAACGAGAGCTGTAAGGAAGGCACAAAGGCTTTGAACGAGGTGCGGCAGGAATGGCGACGAACAAGTCGCGGGCTAGTATAACAGCGGGATCGTAACATGTTTATAACTAAGTAATATTTTATAGTCTGGAAAGCGAGTCCTGCGGATAAGAAAGTGGCATCTAGTCCATACTGTACCTACTTATCCATACTTAATATTATAAATGCGAAAGTGTGTTTGTATGTTTGTGTGTTTGTCCGTCTTTCACGCCGTAACCGAGCTGCGGATCGACGTGATTTTTGGCATAGAGATAGTTTATGGCCCCGAGAGTGACATAGGCTACTTTATATCCGCGCGCGATAACCGAATAAAAAAAAATACCTCGTTGAGTTTTTTGCCGGATTCTTCTCAACAGAGGTTTTTTCCGAACCGGTGGTAGATTTTTTGACGTTCATAAGTGCTTTATCATAGTCTAAATTGAATAAAGAGATTTTGACTTTGACTTTGACTTTGACCGAATACCACGCGGGCGGAGCCGTGCTAAAAAGCTAGTAATATTATAAACACGAAAGGGTTTGTGTCTGTATGTTTGTCCGTCTTTCACGTCATTGGTTAGTGTGTTCATACGAACACATTCGTTACTCACATGTAAGTAAGAAATTTAGGACTCACTTACCAGACTCTGATTGTAGTTTTGGAAGGGCAATGAAAATCAAAATAGTTATACTTAGTACATAGAAATAAGTTCGTTGTGATTTCTCTTTCCTAAAAGAGAACCGTAACATCTTATTTCAACGCAGGGAAAACCTGTTAAGAACTACAAAAGATAATGCAAGCGAGATAACGCCGGCAATTCAAGCGGTCGCCGGATAAGTCTTCTTTGTCCGCGACCAATTCTTTCGAATGCTAATGTTGCACAAACGCTCAGCCGCTTATTGTTCTTTATTGAATCTACAATCGGGATTACCGCCGTGTCGTGATTACTCCCGCTTTGCTTTAATAAATCGAAACCCCTTTTTAAGAATCGAAAGGGGTGTGAAATGGGGACGCGGAATTCCAAAGTAACTTATTAAATCAGTTATTTGATTAGCGTAATTTTTTAACAGTTGCGGAAAAGTGGAGACGGAATGAGATTTATTTTTGGGACGAATTAGTACGATATTAGACTATTCCTTTCCTTGACATTTATAAGAATAAAAAAGGAAAGGGAAACTATTATTTAATTTGCTAATAAATATTTAGCTTGGAGTTTTCTGTTAGTCTTCGGCCAACTATTAAACAATTCTTTTAGCTATTAAAGCTAACAAAATTCAACAAATAGGTACTTAGTTAAAAAATGTTTTTTTCAGGAACGTCTATAATGTCAGGTATAATATGTAATATGTAGTATAATAATGTCAGATAAGTACCTACCTAACTCTAAACATATTTATCAATCTCGAAAAATTAAATAAACTATTACTGAGTTCGGTGGAAGTATAAAATGCTTTTTAGCGTCAAAAATAAAATGAAAAACAATTGGAGATCTTATAAAGTCTCCCAAAGTCAAAATTACTTACATCATTCTGAAATGTTCATATCAGGTCACTTTTTAAGTGGGTCGTCAACATTAGAATGATGGTTCTCTATCGTTTGCCCGAACTTCATATGCCCGAATGTATCATTTTCTAGAATTTTCATTTGCCATAAAGTAATTTATTTCTGAAATAGTAATTTCTTCAGAGTTGATATTAAACTAACCTAACCTAACCTACTGCATTCTATATGATGACATTTAAAAAAATCCTGAAAAAAGCACGGTTCTATATATTTTATGGCAAACGTTGGTATGGCAAGTGAAATTCGGGCAAATGAAATTCGGGAATGTAAAGGTATACGTAGAATGATACCTTTGGTTTCATCTGGAGGTCCTCATTGGCCAGCGCGCCTGCACAGTGCTGCCCCGCGCCGTATCTGTGTGTACCCATCCATCTCCAAACCTAAGCCTTTACGTAAAATTTCCGGGATTATTTAATTAAATCGCAAACTAATCCCGCGTCATCTAACCGGCGCTTTGTATTGACGGAAAATTGAAAAACTTTTCTCGTTTTCAACTGATCATATCGAGAGGAATATCATCGGCAAATGTTTATAGAGCCCGCGGCGTTGCCCGCAGATGACGGAAGGCTTGTTTTTAATTAATTAATTTTATTATTTTTCGGGACGCCGTCTTGCCTTTATTGGCGGGAGTTTGTAGTAATGAGTGTTTTATTGTTGTATAATATCGCGGAAGGGCTGAGGTGGCCAGATGGTCTCGGGACGGCGAGGTGCCCCGTTAGCCGGTGTTTACGGCGCCAAACCGCTCTTATTCCTTGATTACGGTTTTACTTTGCATTTTAATTGAAGTTAGAAAGGTGTGGTGCAGTTATTAAATGGAAATTAACAATAACGTTGAGTGTTAGATACCAAGTCAGAGCTAAGCCGCTCTGTGGAGCTTTGTAAATGGGCAAATCAACTATTTTACCGACACTAATCTGTCCGCGAAATTTTTCAAACAATTGCAGATTTTTGTAAGTAAACATGTTTTTTCTGTAATTTAATAGATGGTGTACCTACATTAATACATGTCATCCTACGTAAGTTCAACCTATTAAACCGTGAAATATCTTGTTGGAAGTACGAGATTTTGGTAACGCAGGAGACGCCCAAAGTGACTATAAAAAAGTTGATTGGCCCAAATATGCCATTACTTATTGTAAGTGTATACATCAATCAATTGAAGAAATTAAGTACACATAATGATTTATGGAACACCACAATTTAATACAGCGAATTAACGATATAAAACATAGAATCCAGAAATCAGGCGGTCTTATTGCTTAAAAGCGATCTTAATTTACTACTCTAGGTACTTAAATATTCCTTCAAAAATTCAAGGTCATTTATACTTAATTAAAGCAAGAAGCACGGAGATTTGCACCGGACACAACAAGCTACAACTTAGAACAACAACTTAACTACAACAGCGACAACGGCGCAACGCTAACTACGTTACGTGCTAATTGGCAATCATCTTAATGGCGCGCATTAAGGTGAGTAGCCACCTTCGTGGAACGTGAGGGACGGCGGTTATTACATTAGTTGCGTCGGCAAAAAAATGGCCGCGTTGTTTATAGTTAAGCAAGCCATTGTTCAAGGTGTTAATTAATATACCCACTGAGAACCATGGAGAACCCAAAAGTTATTTATTATTTCAAGTTAGTTTCTTACATTTATTTTTAAGTAACTTAAATATTTAAAAAAAATCGTATGTTTTGCCAAATCTACTTGAAGGGTCCACGGAAAGAACATGTCTAGTCACATTTTTTTTTAATTGAGATTTTAATTTGAAAATGTAGAGCTCGCCAAGTACTATGAGTTACTATTGAATATGGATAACTGAAAACAATATAAAATAACTATTTTTCACTTTTAAAGAAATGTTAACCATAGTAATTGTTTCTAAAAGATTGTCTTCAATAATCGAAGGAACGAATGAATAACCTTAAAAATGTCAGACATTGCAATGTCTAGATTGTCTATGGAACGGATTGCAAAGTATTGATGGGAAACGACAACTTATCGATATGGATAAATGTGGCAATTAATGTATTTCTGACGACTTGGCTTGCTTACGGATTTATTTATGTTAATAGCAAAGTAATCGGTCACGTTTTAAGTATATGTTATCGACTTTTTCAATCACTAGTCACTGTCTATTATCATCTGTGACGTCATATTTGTTTACATGATAAGACACGGAAGGATGAATAGATTAAATGTAACCTCGCTAAACCATTTAATTGGGGTACGCTGTATACTTACGTAACTTTTATTTATTGGGCACAGTATGAAAAAATACACACACACGACCTGCTTTAAAGTAAAACCTAGTGTAACCGATTCTAGACTCCCCATTCTGAATAAACAACTTTTAGTTTCGTCTTTGTGTCTTTTTTTTTTTTTTTTTTATGTTATAAAGGCCAGACAAACGATTGAGGATGAAGTATCTACATATATCAGTCACAGTTACCTTAATAAACAGAGGAGCTGTGTAGTATTGTCGATTATGTAGCGTGTTCAAGTATTTTTGAACACCTGGACTGCTGATTTTCGATGGCAACTGAACCTACTATCAATTGGTTACTGTTTCATTGACCCGGGTGAAAGATAACGTCACATTTGTGGCAAATTAATAACTTCATGAACTCCCCGAGCAGATAAACTTCTTCTAGTATTTTCTTTATATAGGTACATACTTATTATATGTACATACATACAGTAACGAATCTGGATCGTTGCGCCACCAATATAATACAGATAACTGAAATTTTGGAAAAAACTGGTATAATCCTGGTATGGAAAAGTAATGCCTGATTCAATAAATGCCAAAAATCTCAACCACACGGTTTGAAGACATAAAATTTTGCAGAGTATTTTTTCTAAAACTATTTTTTCGTGACTTAATGTTATGCTATGTAGATACGTTTTGGGAGTTCCGGTAGAAGCTTAATAGAATACTGGGATTTTAATTCGACTGTTAGAACTAAACGTTTATTTGAGCGAAGATGCACTAACTTGCGAGTATGCTATAAAACGAACTTACCTTGAAACCTTCACGACATCCAACAACCGGTTTGAAGGGGCGTAGCAGACGCTCGGCTGTCTTTATGTGACTCACCTGTACCTGAGTGGGCGTGGCGCAGGTACATAGCGAGCGTCTTTATGCGTCTCACCTGTACCTGAGTGGGCGTGGCGCAGGTACATAGCGAGCGTCTTTATGCGTCTCACCTGTACCTGGGTGGGCGTGGCGCAGGTGCCGCCCCTGCGCGGAGCGCGCCACGCCTCACCTGGCGCCGCGAGGCAGGTGCCAGTCGCACCTTGCGCCGGGACGCGCGCCACGTGCCACGGAGGTGCCCTTACGAGTAAAATACACATTTCAACCCCCGACGCGAAAAGAGGGGTGTTATAAGTTTGGCAGCTATGTGTGTCTGTGTGTTTGTCTCGGTTTACTAATGTTTCACAACCTGTTTCATTTTGCAACTTTTCATTTCCCAACTGTTAAATATTTTCTAAAACCGTAAATATTTGAGGATTTTTATAAAAGTAACCTAACCTAACCCAAAGGGTTCTACACGATGGCCCTGAAATAAATCCTGAAATATTTACAGTTTTAGAGTTTGCGAAATGAAAAGTTGCGAAATGAAACCGGTTGCTAAACGTTACGTTGCGAAAAGGCAGTACCTACTCGGGTTTGTCTGCACTGTAGCTCTTAAACGGGTGGACCGATTTAGATGCGGTTTTTTTGAAAGCAGATTTTTAGCGATGATTTTTAAACATGGTTTATCATAATCGGCTTAGCCGTTTTTGAGATATTGCACTTTGAAGTGACAAAGTCGGGGGTTTCTCAACTTTTTGTTGGTTAGGTTATACGAATAACATTATCCAAGAAGCAGTATGCATTTTACCGCATCATACCTAACTGGTTTCGTAGTCCCATCAATAAACATTCCTCTAGAATATTTCAGGATTGGGTCACTTTGACTGCCTGTAAAAGATTTTTATTCCTCTACGCTTCGAACTTCGTTCAAAGATGGAACCATTTTTATTAAAGTAGCCTGTATAGTGTCCCACTGCCGGGCAAAGGCCTCCCCTCTTGACCTCCACAACTCTGGTTCTGACGCAATGTCATATTTATTAACCACAATAAAAAAATGTATTTCCAAGTACGTTCAAACAAATTAACTAAACTACCGAAGAATTTAAAGACGCGTTGTATCTCTACTACACATTAGATTTCTGGATATTAACACCCAGTCTGTCGAACTGCACTGTACCCCGCACGAAACATTGAACGAAATGCGTAGGTGTACCTAAGCGCCATTAAATTGCCGTCGCTTATGACGTTTTGGTTGAAAATACACTCTCTTATAAGTCGCTTTACCTAATACTCTTGATATGATATACCAAATGTTTGCGGCCGTCCGTTGAGGATTTTCATTTTAAGCATCGACTACCAACTTTCTAAGTTTCTTGTAAGTTTTTAGAAAACTTGAGTTTTTTGGAACATTACAATTTTTGCTATTACGAGTAGGTTTTTATAACAGGCATTGCATTGTTATACCCAATAAAAGTAACAAGAAATATATTAAAAAAAATGTAAAATTCAAGTATGTATGTGAATAGACTCTATAACAAACTAACAAGTCGTAACAAAAACATGTGAAAAAGAACACATATCGTCACCACTTTGAATAAAGCTGGTATCTCAAAATCGATGATCTTTCCCAATGACTTACTGAACATTGTTTTAAGGATCAAATTTGTTGATGCATTGATTTGAGAAACGAGATTTTTTTCAAAGTAGTGACGATATTTACCTAGCTACACATCCATACATAATTATGACGTTAAAAGGTTAACACTGCCACCGCTCCGGCTCCACCTTTAAAACTCTGGACCCCTACCCGCTACGAATACGACAAAGCCAAATAAGGGAAAACAAAAACAAGTGCGACCCCACACGGCACCTTGCGACATAAATTTTTTGGGCACTTAGCGGACACGGAAGAGGAGGCGCCGTCTTCGGCAGAGCAAGGGTTGACCCGCCGCTGACCCGCACCCGGGCTGTGCCCCACTCTACTCTACCGCACAATGCAATGTGTAATTTTAGACTTCCGTTAACTTTAAAGTCAAAGTCAAAAGTATTTATTTGCCAGAATACAGTACAGGAAGGTCTTACATTGTATATTTTTATTTCAGCCTGCATGCAGGCGTACAAATATTCTGTTTAAAGGAACATTCAAAAAGTCAGGTGAAGCTAATTTATTTTTACAAGCTTTTATTTTTTCACCTGTGCCGTTGTCATGACTGTCGGTCTGTCTGTCTGTCTGTCTATAATAAAATCTTACCAACATCCAGTAGTTGAATTGACTTGAAATTTGGTATACTTATGTAAATTGTGTGACAGTAAAATAATCTGGTGAAACATCCTGGTAGTCCGGCCAGGATCGTCTCCGCTGGGCAGAACACTTCAACAGTTATAATGGCATTGACTTGAAATTTGGTACGCAGATGTAGTTTGGGTAACGATACAAGGTACTTACAGTAAACAAAAAGTACATTCAGTAAAAAAGCTTGTACTAAAAATGAAAATTTTACCAAAGCTTATTATTTCATGTATTTAAAAATATAGCCCTCCTTTGGGCAGTCGGGTAATTAAGCTTTAGCGTGAAATACTAGGTAAGAAACACACACGCACGCAAACGCGCATGCACACTCACACACTTCTAAAAATAACTTTCCTATTTAACAATCTAGTTTGGTAGAGTGTCGCGCGGCCCGGGCAGCGCCGCGCGCGGTTTTTGCGGCCCCGCGCCGCGCGCGCTTAGCATACGGCCTTTGTCCGCCGCGCCAGCACATTCGCAAAAACACCACGCGACTGTTTCATTCGACTGGGGATAGTTTTGGAATAACTTTACAAAGCTTTTCGGGTAGTTTGTTAGGGAGTACCTATTGAATTTTTTAACCGACTTCAGAAAGGAGGCTGTCCATTTCGTTGTATTCTTATCTAATATTTACCACGATGTTTCGGCCACCATTACAGTGGCCGTGTTCACGAGTAAACTTCTTGGTACATAAATACGTAATTTACGGACCAATTTTCTTATTTAAAATTATTGTAATTATTATTATTTTTAGCTGTATTGTTGTCGGTTTCGCTGTATTGTACTGTGTAATTTTTTTTAAATGAATGATGACTAGATGGTCCCAAAGGAAGACCAGCGCCGTTCGCAAGACCGGCAGATTGCTGATTTGGGACCTTTTCGTGACATACTCGTACATACCTTTATTTTGTTGTTTCTCTATTTTATTTTTATTCATTGTTTGTCACGAATAAATGTTTTCTTTCTTTCTTTATTATTCATGATTTAATCCTGAAGAAAATATTTTCTCCCTTTTCTTTCTGTAGTTTTAAAACTGTCTGCTTTGAAGTTTTTTTTATATAAATTGCATAAGCGACACATCTGCGCTGCATCTGAGACTACAAAGGTTTAAGGTGTCACCGTACCTTTAAAATAAATCCAACAAAAAAAAATTACCTTCTGCCAAGTTCTAAAAATTCGGCCTGTTTCACAAAACGGCTAAACTTTATCAAGTAGTTACCGGCGCCGCGCGGGCGCCGCTCTCCGCACCACGCAATTAGAGAGCCATTAACACGGTGAGAGAGTTCGCACGCGTCGCGATACATTGCTGGCAATGATCGAGCATTTACAAACCAATAGCTGCGTGACCGCGCAATGTAATGATACTGTGTGTATTTCTCGCATGGTTTGTGGCAATTAACGTGCGTAAACAATCGCTAACAACCTCGACGACCCCGTATCGCATGTCAGAGGTATCGGGTAGGTAACGAGGTGGGCACTGTTATCACTGGTTTCAGTGTTGACGTACTTTGTTTTATTGCTATAATGTACGTATTACGAGAATAGCTGTAGGTGGTGTGATCGAATGTTTGACGTCTAGTTGTTGGTTACGTATCTGAATATCGAATGTTAAAATACCGAATGTGTTAAAATATCGAATGGGTCATAATATCGAAAGGGTATTTTTGTTAAGACTGTATTTTTTAGATTGTTATATATCTAACCTAACCTTTTTATTTAATTGTTGTAATTTGTAATGATATAATGTAATGCTAATGTGATTTAATTTAATAAAGGTTATCTTTTACCTAACCTAACCTAAGGGGTTCTAATAGGTAACTTGATTTACTCGAGAAGCAAATTTCCTACGATTGACTTATAAAACGGGCCTACGCTAATCTATAAGTAATAAAATAATCTTCTAATGTTAATAATTTCTTTAATAAACCAAATTACATTGACATAAAACAAAAATAACCTAACTTATAAAGTTCTACCTGTTAATTACTTACCTGATTATTTAAAAAAAAACGAAAAAAAATACGGTTTCGGTGGGAAAAATCCACATTACATTATGACTTCTAAAAATTATACGACTATGCACCCACACAAGCTTGGCTTCTTTTAACTGTCACGTGATATGCCCAGAATGTCACCGAAATAGGTAGGTATGCAATGAATTGAATTTTTAATTACACTAAAACAACTCACCGCAATTCGCATGTTATTGTTATAGCTGTTACCATCTGTAGCTACCGCCGTGCCGCCCTATCAAGCACCTCTAATCGCCCGATGCAAAGCAAACAAATTGTAAAGCAAACACCATTGTTTGCCAGCGTGCTTGCTAGAGCCGTATTTACCGACTATCTCGAGCAGCACGCCAGTAATTGAAATTGTAACGACACAGGTGGGGGAGCATTGTCGCGCAAGATGCAATTTGTTTCGATACAAGTTTCAACATATTCCATTTGGTTTTGAGGGTGGTTGGATCTTTTTCAAGGTCTGTGCTGATTACCACGCAGTAACCGACTGCTGCGCTGGGTTACCTGAGGCCGTATTGCCTAATGTTTCTGACGCTCGCGATAGCAATCAAATGACAGTTTTTGTATGCGAAATCTGTCATTTGATTGCGATCGCGAGCGACAAAAACGTTAGGAAATACGGCCTCGGGTCAGTGGCATAGTGCGTGTAGTCATTTCTAAAAATGTTGTATACCTACAATCCGCTGTTCCACTGTTAAGTATGTTTATCCGTTGCCTAGTATCCATAGTACAAGCTTTGCTTAGTTTGGGACTAGGTCAATTGGTGTCAAGTGTCCCATGATATTTATTATTATTATATTACCTAATGGCTTAGTAAAGTATATACTAACTATACTCTTACGATTGTGTACTCTTATGAAAGACTGTAACTGAAAACTACAAAAATATTTACACACTTAAGAGCAAAAATTAATTTTTTATGTTGTACATTCGAAATCATAGATATAGTCGTTGAAAATTGTATATTTACGTAGCAATAAGAATTTTGGCACTCGCGACCAAAACTCAGGGTTTAATGCCAAGGCCGGCGAAAAGCCACACGACGTTTCATTTATGTAATAATGCCTATATTATAATTTTCAGGCCCAGTGTAACTTTCTTAAGAAGCAAGGCGAACTTATGACATGAATTTATTTAATTCAAAAATAAGGACCTACACTTATCTCCTGAAACCCATCTCCGTACCTACTTACACTACAAACAAGGAAGTATCAACAATCCTCCGCATATTTACACGGAGGCACGAGTTAATCGAGTCGCGGAATATCTCAATCAAACGGCAGGAAGTTTTGTGAAGGCAAAAATGGCCGGCAGGCAAGAACCTGGATTGAAGTGCAAATGGAGTAATTCTGCTTCTCGGGGAGGCAGGGGGAGCAAACATAAATTTGATTAGGGCAGGTTGAGCGCAATCAACAATGCTGCTGATATTTTGTTTGCACGTGGGCTTCGCTCAGACGAGACGTGGCGCTGGCGGCAAGCTTTTGTGGACGTGGAATATACTTCCAGACAGGGGTATACTTGCGCCCTGACGGCAGCTCCATCTCGTTTGATTTCCCGCGCAATAAATACACGGAGCTCTATTTAAACCTGCAGAACTCTTCAATACCCCATCAAATGGTGCCGACTTGGGAATAAATGGATTATTTTCGTTTTGTATGTTATATAGACGACTTAATAAGATTACGATGAAACAGGCACCCGCCTTTGGATAGTAATCATGGTGCTTTTGACGTGAGTGTACAAAATGTTTATAAATTGATCTTTAAAATTGATATTTTGGTATTTTGCTGATCGTCAAATCTCTCCGTTTTTCTCATTGTGAAAAAAGAGATCCAAACTGTCAGCGTGACAAAATGTTAACCGTAAGCGTCTAGATACTAAAGTTTTTCATTTGAATTTTAATTAACAACTTGTAATATCGCGCAATGTGGTAGTATTACCGACAGATAGACCTGTAAAAACATCGGCGTGGTAGTATTTTTTTGACATTCATAAGAGCTTTTTATAGCCTAAATTGAATAATGATATTTTGACCTTGACTTTAAATGTACTGACTAATTTGTCAAAACCGGTTAAAAATATTGGATAACTTTAGTCAAACTAATCAATCCACCAAATGAAGAGGCCTTTGCTCTCTACCCAGCAGTGGGTGGATGTGGGTTGATTTGATTGATTGAACCAAAACAGCTAATTACAGGAAAAGTTCATTAATTTTAAGATAGCTTTCAAGATTAGTTTTTATTCCTCCATGTCTATAATTAAGAAATTAAAAGGGCAAGAAAGCTCTCTGGACGAACTACCATCGCAGTTCAACGAAGGAAAGTTTGCTAGAATTTTGGGCATTACGTCACAGGTATAACGGTCTTTTTATACAATATTGCTTGCAATGTTGGTGTTGGCGCTTTCTAGATATTTTCCAAGTGTCTTATAGCAGCTCCTAGCTACCGCCCGCGAGTTGTCTCCCCTCGCAGGTATCCGGTATGATTTTATTACGCCGTTCAAATGTTTGCTCTCCCTCGATTTAAATACACTTACTTCGATATTTTCATGCTTTGCGAATTGGTAATTTTCTCGCCCAATTTCGTTATACTCGTAGGTATGTATCTGTGAACAGATGCGCTTTCAAGTTTAATTGAAAATAAAGCTTTAGTTAAAATTTTGTGGAGCTCAGGTCAAACGTCTTTCATTTTAAGTCTTTCTTCTACAATAATTAAAAAATAAATATTAAATAATTAATACATTTTGTCTAAGTATCTACAAGGTGTTACTTAATTAGGTGTTCCAACCAGAAAGTAGTTTGCTGAAAATCGAGGGTAGAATTGATTGCACTATGATTCAAATCCGGTTGTGTCTGTGTTTTATAAACCCTTCTACATTGTGCCCGGTCTTAATTTTACGAAAGCAATAAGCCGATACGTAATTTAACACCGCCAGTTTTGATTTTCTTCTAAAAACGGTAAAGCGCAACTGACGGTATAAATTACGAGTGTAGAGTTAGAAATAAAATTAAATTACTGACTAAGAAAATTACACAAATATTATATTTTTTAATAATGAAGGTATTCGAAAGAAATATACAGTCAAGCCATTTAAAATGAAAAAAATATTATTGAAGTGTTTATGGTTTTCAGTAATTCAAGTAATTAACAAATTGTATTTCGAGTTGTTACGACGCTCTGACACCAAAGTTCGCCTTGACTTAAATACGCCCCCGTAGGTTTGCCGTCGTCGCCCAACATATAAGGCATTATCACAAACAACCACTGTCGTGTTGTTACAGCTCGCACCTTCGCGACAAGCACTTTTATAAATCAGCACCAACAAAGGCAACAAACAAGCCATAATCGCGGCTGTAAACCCATAACGGGTTGGGGAAGGTGAGGCCCAATTTATTAGTTTTGTTTTTTTATTGACTGCCGAGGCGGGTGTTTTCCTGAATCCGAGTGCTTATGATGCTTCTGAAATACAAGTGCAAAACAGGACGGGGTCTTGATGATTCGGAAGTGTTTGTTTGTTTTATTATATTGAATTTATGGGTCTGAAGAAATCACACCTAGTATTCACTATAATAGTGACAAATAGATACTTTCAACTTAGACAACATTTATAAATATGCATTTAAAAAGTATTATATTGGAATCATTATCTGTATACTACACCTCCTACCTCGTGTAATAAAACATTTCGCTGATTCAGACAGTTTAATTTCCTTACAAATCGTGACTCGAAACTTTTGCGCACCTCAACCTCGATCTTTCTTAATCTAAGACGTAATCTAATTCCGAAGTACCTTCGCAAAGGGCGATCCAGTTGATTCAACTGCGGTCCGCGTAAATTAGCTTGACCTGAGTTGCGAGTCAAAGAGCCTGCCCAAACAGTCCACCTCGCAATTTGACTAATTGCACCCTCGGCAGGCTGCTCCTGATTTAAGTTCTAGTCAAGTAACGAGCTTGACGCTCATACAAACTGTTGCAAATGAAGCTAAGAAACTTGGTGTGTGCAGCTTTAATTTGACTCGATGAGAAAATTCATTGACGTAGAATTAGTGATATTGAGAATGAAATAATTAAATAATGAAATTGTTGTACAGGCACACCACAATACACTTTAATTGATTACTCATACTTTGGGTCATCATCATCATCATCTCAGCCGCATGACGTCCACTGCTGGACATAGGCCTCCCCCATAGACCTCCAGTTGCTTCGGTTGGCAGCGGCCTGCATCCATCGTGAACCCGCGGCCTTAACCAGGTCATCCGTCCATCTCGTTGGTGGACGTCCTACGCTGCGCTTGCCGATCCGTGGCCTCCACTCGAGAACTTTTCGGCCCCAACGGCCATCTGCTCTCCGTGCTATATGGCCCGCCCATTGCCACTTCAACGAGCTAATCCGCTTGGCTATGTCGGTGACCCTTGTTCTTCTACGTATCTCCTCATTTCTGATTCGATCCCGTAGAGAAACCCCAAGCATAGCTCTCTCCATAGCTCGCTGAGCAACTCTGAGCCTATTCATAAGGCCTACAGTAAAGCACCACGTCTCGGATCCATATGTCATCACTGGCAACACACATTTGTTAAAGACTTTCGTCTTAAGGCACTGAGGAATTTTGGACGAAAAGACATAGCGGAGTTTCCCAAACGCTGCCCATCCGAGTTGGATTCGACGATTGACCTCTTTCTCGAAGTTGGACTTACCTAATTGGACAGTTTGTCCTAGGTATACATACGCGTCAACAACTTCAAGAGCCGAATTCTCAACCAAAACAGGGGTAGGCCGCACATGGACATTCGACATGACCTTTGTCTTGTCCCTGTTCATTTTGAGGCCCACCCGTTGGGAGACTCGATTGAGGCCTTCGAGCATCGTGCTGAGTTCCTCCATCGAATTTGCCATGACCACGATATCGTCGGCAAACCGAAGGTGAGTGATGTATTCGCCGTTGATATTGATGCCTAGTCCTTTCCATTCCAGAAGCTTGAAGGCGTCTTCCAAAGCGGCAGTAAACAGTTTCGGAGATATGACATCTCCCTGTCTTACGCCTCTTACTTTGGGTCACGTGGCCACAAATAACAACATGGATTGTATGAAAATGGACTCAGCGAACCTAGTTATCGTACAACTTAAATAAAATGTATAACTTTGTATTTTAAACTTAATATTAACTTAAAACTGGACTACTAAACTGTAGACAGGGGTCGGTTTTTAAAATATCCAGGACGCATTAGGTATTCGGGTCTATTGCACTGAATAAAAAAAAAGATTTGCTAACATTAATAAAAAAAATGTTGCGTGTAACATTACTTGAGTGACTACAAAACTAAGGCCTGCTAGTAGCTAAAAGTTAGGTGATGTCTTACAAAATCGTTTTGCAATATTAACATAATTTTGGCTTCTAATTAGTAAATTTTGGCTAAACGTAAACAAAGTCAAGTAGCCAAACTAGTTCAGCTATCCTTAATTTCAGTGTGCTATCTATTGTGTGATTAGTTCTTAAGCCCAATTTAGTCAGACCATGCAAGAATTTACCTGCAAGTTGTAACATCGCAGACTATTGAGAAACAGTGAATTCAACACAATGTTTTGGACTATCGCAGTCATTACTAATTTCATGATTTAAATCCGGGTATCTCGATTTTAGAGAAGCTCAATATTTCGGCGCAGTTGCATGCGCCATGATCACAAGTCGACTGAAGAATTGCGGGTATGCTGGTATGACTGTCACTCAGAAAAATAAATCAGGCGTAATCGATCTTACCCTCCTCCTAACAAGTTGCCGGCTACTGGAACTCTCTCTAAAATCAAGCTGCGCGAAACAAAATCCGAATTTAAATCATAGAACAATGAATTCAGTTAATCAAATACCGCAATGTATTTTGGTGTGATTGGCTGATTTAAAAATAAATCAGATTCTATAGTTAGCATGATATCCACTTATTTTAATGAACAACTTGTCGCCCATAGAAGCGAGAAGGTATGCCCTCAGCGCTTTAATCTCCGCCCAATCAAAGTTTCCTCATCCATATGTAAGTGGACAGTAATTTAAGCCGCCGTCTGCAACCTTGCCATGTAATGACTAAATTACAACTTTATTCACTAGCAAATTGTTTTAAAAGTAGCCCATTTTGTTGGTTTGACGCTGGAAAAAATTTCACCAAACCTGTAGTCAAATCGTCAAGTCGGTATTTATGGCAACAATGTTTAATGTTTATTTGGGTAAAAACCAGCAATATAGAAAAAAACTTAAGAAAATAAGACTTAAACGAAACATAGACCAGCAAATATGCCACTATTAAATTATGCAGTAGAATAACACGTACAAAGAATATAAATGACCAATTAAACAATAATTTAGTCGAACAAAACGAAAATAATGTTTTAACAGTGCAGCTTTAAACCTGTTAAGAGAAAGGTTGAATATATCTAATTCCGAAAATGAATTATTGTAGGATTTTGAAGATGTTCTTTCGTAAGTCGCGATGCCTATAGGCAGTCAGCACTCCAGCGGTGCGTGATGGAATACCAATCAAATGTATTCATGAACTCTTCTTTGTAAGTGGTACAGGAGTCATTAGGCGGCGATCAATCAGCCGCAACAATGCACGCGCCGCAATCCTTCATCGCGACGTGATGAGTCAAACGCAATCTCCGCGAATCTGATGTGAACAGCGATACGTACGTGAACTGGAAAAGGTAGGTTAGCGGGAATATCGAAAGGGTTAATATGGAATGATTTATTGTTTTTTTATTTATTCGCCTGGATGGCAAACGAGCATGTGGGTCTCCTGATGGTAAGAGATCACCACCGCCCATAAACATCTGCAACATCAGGGGTATTAAATTGCAACTTGAAGGCTGCTTAAATACAATAATTGCATAAAAATATTTCTTGTTAACCCCCGACGCAAAAAGAGGGGTGTTATAAGTTTCACCGCTATATTTGTCTGCGTGTCTGTCTCTCTGTCTGTGGCACCGTAGCTCTTAAACGGGTAGACCAATTTGAATGCGGTTTTTTTATTTGAAAGCAGGTTTTCTAGCCAGCAGTTCTTAAGACGTGTTTTATCAAAATCGGTTCAGCCGATTTTGAGATATTGAACTTTGAAGTGAAAAAGTCGTGGATTTTCGAACTTTTAGTTGGTTAGGTTAGTGTTTTTAGTTTTATGGAGAAAAACTTACAAAATTGTCTTTCTAGGGTTCGGTTTCTAACAGGTGCCCTTACCATACCCTTGCCATGCCCACGTCGCAGGGCCGTATCTCTGTCGTATCTGATGGGAAAGGTTTGACGAAATTATAAATATAAAGTTCTTTTTTATTCGACTAGAAGGCAAACGAGCAAGTGGATCTCCTGGTGGTAAGAGATCACCACCGCCCATAAACATCTAGAACACCAGGGGTATTGCAGATGCGTTGCCAACCTAGAGGCCTAAGATGGAATACTTCAAGTGCCAGTAATTTCACCGGCTGTCTTACTCTCCACGTCGAAACACAACAGTGCAAGTTTTAAATTATTTTGCTGAATTCTGATTTAACAATCAACACAGTAAACACACAACACACAACACAACACACAACACACACACACAGTTTAACAGTAAATTTTTTGAACACTTTGCCGATTCCTAAAAGGATGGTGATTTTGTCAGGGAAACAGTCAATCCTATTAAATGTTTTCTCTGCGTATGTGTTATCCATTTTGAAGCCGTGTCGGCTAACGTTGCAGTAACTTTAACTCACGCTAAGTAAATAAGTAATCCCCCAGATGCCTGACGTAAAAAGGTTGTCTTCATCCCAACAACCACACGTTTCATAATGAACGCGACGTATTTTCTTTCGCAACCACAAACCGAGGGATCAGCTGTATCAATCTTCTTTTCTGTTTGTTAATTTTATAATTTATATAGGTAACTAAGAATGGAGATTGCCTGTGGTGGTCCTTGAATGGTTACTCTGTCACCAAATCAAAGGAGAATGGGCATTTAAGTATAGGCGAGCAGTAGCGTTCTTCATTTTATACTACACCGTCTTTTACCATCGCGTCATGGTCGAACAGAAGTAATTTGCATTAGAATTCGCAGGTGATAGGACCCTGTGCAAGGTCCGCCGGTATTGCTACCACCATCTCGCTCACTAATCCGTGGCGTGGAGAGTAAGACAGCCGGTGAAATTACTGGCACTTGCGGTAGGTATCCCATTTTAGGCCTCCAGGTTGGCAACGCATCTGCAATACTCCTGGTGTTGCAGATCTTTATGGGCGGTGGTGATCTTTTACCGACAGGAGACCCACATGCTCGTTTTCCATTCAGTTGAATAAATAAAAAAAGAATATTGAGTCATAAACGAGTCGTTTTTAAGAAACACTAATTAATTATGTCTTAGCTAGTTTCATAAATGAAATGAGCGTTATTTAGAAACGTTTCTTGTTTTCACTCTGCTTCAAAGTCAGTTAGTATCAAATCCGTATCTAGAGAATAGAGATAGTGTTAAGGAGTCTGTGTAGCGTGGGCTGTGCCGGCCGCCGGGAAGCAATCAGCGCGAGTTACGGCGAGCCGGTTTTTAATCCGGCGCTCGGCGTCCGGCGCTCGGCCGGCCCTCGGCCTCGGCGCGAACTTTTTAATTCGGCCCGTGTGGTGCCGCGGGACGAAGCTAGCACGGGAGCTGCGTGGAAAAGCGAAGATGAGCTTTACTCTCGTAAGGGCTCAGCAGTGATCTGAATAGGTAGAGCTAAAATATCTAAAGTTAATAAAAAAACAGAATAAAGAGTAAGACAAAAACAATCGGATAAAAACTCAATAAATTTTCCTTGAATTCTGGGTTTTATTATTATTTATGTGTCTGGTACTAGTTGTTTTTTTTTCTTTTCTTAACTTCTGTAATCAGCTGTACTATAGCCATAATCAGATAATGTGCTTCAATTGAACTCATCTATTTTCTGATTATGGCTATAGCATAGTTGTAATGTTAAACATATTATTTATTACTGAATCGTGACCCACTGTGGTACCTTTTCATATAAAAAGTCATAGTGACATCGCATTGCTTGACAAGGGAAATTATTATGATATTTACTGTGCGAACGTTCTACGGTGGGTCAGAAATCAAATGCTTCGACCGTACTAAAAAAAGGCTAGACATAAACACCAGAATACGTTTCTACAAACTAAATATTTTTTACAATAAGCAAGCTTACTGACATTAAATAAAAACAACATAAGAGTAGGTATTTTTTAACAAATCCAACACATTTTTTTTGCAGGTGGTAGGACCTTGTGCAAGGCCCGCCCGGATTGCTACCACCATCTTGCTCGCTAATCCTGCCGTGAAGCAGCAGTGCTTGCACTGTTGTGTTTCGGTGCGATGAGTAAGACAGCCGGTGAAATTGCTAGCACTTGAGGTATTCCAACTTAGGCCTCTAGGTTGGCAACGCATCTTCAATACCCCTGGTGTTGCAGATGTTTATGGGCGGTGGTGATCTCTTACCACCAGGAGACCCACTTGCTTGTTTGCCTTCCGGTCGAATAAAAAAAAAAACATGCGGAATCCAAAAGTGTAAAGCATGTAAGTCACTAGTCCTAACTAATATAAAATATAAAATTAAATTAAAATATATCTGGAACAAGTATTATAGTACTTGTTCCAGTTCATGGTCATCAATCGAAACAGTTTTACTAATAAAATCATCCACATAAACTGCCACCGGCTCCCGGTCCGCAATTTGACACGGGACATAGGTGCTGGCCGTCACTGTTTACGGGCACACAATCGTTTTTAATCTAACACCTCCCCCCCCTTCACCCCCCGCTCGCCACATTAGCGCGCGACAACTTTACACTTTTTAACGTGCGCTGGGATTTATTGCGGGACTCTGGACGGTTTTGATACTTGAATTATTTGTTGAGAGTTTGTTTATACTTACGTCTCTGAAATTATTCTGGAATATTCAAGTAGATGGTTGAGTTAGTTTGATTGAACACCCCTGTTATGGTTTTCTATCGGAATTTTCGGTTTGAAATATATTGCGTCTTTGTCGCGGCACACTTTGAACATCGATATTTTTTTACATCTTGAAGGGGTCGCAGGCAGGTATTAGGTGTTAATTTCAACTTGATACCTCCACGCGTTCCTGAGAAAAAGGTCTTGACAGACGAACAAAGTGATCCTATAAGGGTTCCGTATTTCCGTTTTTAGGAACGGAACCAAAAAAAAAGAAAACAAAAACTAACCCAACTACGCCTAACTTTCACTCTTTCTCTCTCTGCTGAAACATTTCGAATTGATTTAACCTTGTTTAATTTAACATGCAAAGGTAGTTGTTGTTTTAGAGCTTTGTGCTCTATGAATTTATCCAATGTCAGAGTGAATAAGCTGCTACTGAACCAGTGAACTTCAGGGTTAAATTATCTTCGGCCTCGTTTGCACCTACCATAAAGTTTAGTGAGATGTAGGTCAATCGCTAGTCACATAAATATTTTAAAAAGAAAAAAATTGAACGGCCGGGATTCAGGAGGGCTGGGGCTACTACTACGAAATTCGAAAATCGAAATCGAATCGCAAAAAATAATATAAGCGTGAGCGGGATGGTAAGATACGAAGTTCAAATTTTTCATTTCGTGGTGGTTTCGTGGTGCATGACGGTCAATACAAATGTTATCCTATAATGCTAGGTGGTTTGAGAGACGTCAGCAGGACCAACCCTAAACCATCGGTAATTGATAATGGATTGGTCACAATCATGATTCTGTGCGATTCACAAACATGACCCGTGTGGTGTCGGGTTAGAATTACACCTCTCCATTTCTTCCGTGGATATCGTAAGAGGCGACTGAGAATATATGTTAAGGTATACCGTAGGAAAAAAGCTAGCAACCGCTGTCACTATTGTAGTGTTTTTGTCAAACCTAAAATTGCTAAAAGTGTCTCCGAAGCGGTAACGTTTCGTGTGTCTGCCTGCCCCATTTGGGAATACAGGCGTGATATTTGTGAATGTGTGTGTGTGTATGATTCTGTAAAATCCCCACGCTTTTAATTGAAAAGTAACCATGCACTTTAATACTAAACTCTCGTCTCGAGATATTGATAACATTACTATCATAAACGGTTCAAACTCACGATTATAAGCCAAGAAGTGCATTTATTACGACTAAATCCAGCAACGAAAATACGTATTTTTTATTATATTGTCCTGAGTGAGAATTGCACCCGGGACTTTTAGTTTATCTAACCATATGCTATTCTGTAGCCATTCAATACTGACCATAAAGTACCTACCTATTTCTGGAAGTATGAATTGGGAAGGAAAAACAATATTCAAGTAGATAAACTAAAACAATGAACCGGTTCGAGGCGGTTTTGCAAACTGGGAAACCGGTTTCTTTGTTTGTCAAGTATTTTTATTGCCATAAGGGTACGTGCACTAAATTGATATGGATGGGTAATAAAAAGGTTCAAATGCAACAGGGAGTCTCAACGAAAATCTGAGTATGTTATTCTGATTTATAATAAACAGTTTAAAATTTAATTTTTTTTTTTTTTTTTAGTAGCAGTATCGTGTAATGAACGCATGTAAAACTCTATAATGTGCAGAACACACTTAACATAGCAGGTGGTAGGATCTTGTGCAAGGTCCGCCCGGGTTAGATAGATAGATAGATAAAAAACTTTATTCACAAACATGACATGACAATTTTACAAAAACAAATGATTCAAGTTGTTGGGTTGCTACCACCATCTCGCTCGCTAATCCTGCCGTGAAGCAGCACTGCTTGCACTGTTGTTTTGGCGTGGAGAGTAAGACAGCCGGTGAAATTACTGGCACTTGAAGTATCCATCTTAGACCTCTAGGTTGGAAATGCATCTGCAGTCCCCCTAGCTTTGCATTGTCTATGGGCGGTGGTGATCTCTTACCATCAGGAGACCCACTTGCTCGTTTGCCAGAAAAAACGTGCATTTGATAGAAAAAAAGAGTAACAATAAGTTTGAAGAGAAAACATACAAACAGAACGTACATAGAAGGTACGACTAATCTTATCTCATCCAGTTCGTATCTACTGTATTAAAAATGTAGTTGCATTAAATTTTTGTATTATAAATCATTAAAAATAACAATACAATACTATACAAATATTCGTTATTCAGGATCAAATATTAGTACAAGAAGTTGAAATTGCTTCAAAGACAAAATGCAGGATAGACTCTACCCCACCTATAGAACACCTATAGAGGTGATAAATGACATTGTAGATCTTTTGAAAAAATCTACCCTCTAGAGTTTCCTGCCGGATTCTTGAAACTCAAGTTTTTCCGAACCGGTAGATTTTTTTAATAGTCATAAGTGTTTGTTATAATCTAAGTTAAATAAAAATGTTTTGACTTCGACTTTATCTTTTGCATCATGGCTGACGCTATCTATCTAAAAGCGCAAGAAGCTTATACGGAAGTGTTTCAGAAATTATTTCACAGTGGCAAGAGTGTGCAGTAGAAATCTCTAAAATGGCAGTTAAATGTTGCATTTTAGCATTTTATTAAAAGTTATAAAATTCTTACAAAAAAACTATTAAGTGTGCATGCACCTTAATACGATCATATTTCTCAACATATTATAAAACCACAAAATCCAAACCACTAAAATTGTGAATAATATTACAAACGTACTTAAATTAAATTAAGTGAATAATTGTGTGCCCATCACCGTAACACTAAAATCTATTAATTAAATAAATTTAATTTTTGTGTAACCACAATCACGATGCTGTAACATGTTGTGGAAATCTTTTATATTAATTAGCAGTTGCTTCCTTATAACTATTGCGCGGCGAAGTTAGGTAAGTAGATGCATAACTAACTATTCCACGATAACATTGGAAAAAACAATTTTTTTGGGGAAATCCATTAAATAAAGAACGATCGACGAGATAAATAATATTCATTTTGACATCCATACAAATATTATAAATGCGAAAGTGTGTATCTTTGTGTATTTCTATGTTTGTCCGTCTTTCACGTCGAAACGGAGCGACGGATCGACGTGATTTTTGACATAGAGATAGTTCATGAGGCAGAGAGTAACATAGGCTACTTTATAACCCGGAAAAACGCACAGTTCCAGAGGGAACAGCGCGCGATAACAACAGCTAGTATTTGATATAATTTTTGACGAATCGTATTGGGGATGGATATTTCTTTGTGCAAAGTATCATTAGACAGCGAAACTATAAGGGTTCCTTAAAACTATATTAGCATACACTTTTAAACACTAAATTTAGACGAATAAGCTACAGCCTAGATATACTTGGCCTGGCATACTGAAGAAAGGCGAAAACACACTTACTATTACAACGCGACGCCATGCCACGTCGCCCGACGCATGTTTCAATCTGCACCTGGGGGCCTACCACGATCTTTCCTAAACGATCCAAACGCATAGCAATTCAATTTAGGCACCTAAACTGAATCGTCGAAATTGGTACCACGACCTTTATTTCTCAGAGCTGAATCTCAATCGCTTCCAAGTGAATGAAAGACCGATATTGTCTCTGATATATGTATCGCTATCGCTGAATCTCACTTGAAATGAATCGCAAAAGTAACGTCGTAGTACGAAATAGCGATGCAGTTCAGTTTAGAGCTTAAACTGAATCGTATTAAGAGAGCGTGGTAGGCCCCCTGACCATAATAACCTTAAGGGACTGATTAGTACTGATACGCACTGGATGGCGTGTGCAAGCGTGGCGTGGCGTCGGGTTTTAAATAGTAAGTATGTCTCGGAAAAAACCCGTATTCACAAAACTAAACCCAACTTTAGAAACATTATCCAAGGCCGTGAACCACTTAATAAAAGCAACAGAAGTACAATTAAGCCCCGATTCTATTGTCCACTGTGCTCCATGTAGGTGTAATGGATTTCGCAACCGCTGCAGAACGAGCGGAGCGACGCGGGCAGAGCGGCGTAAGTAAAGACAATCGTAAATTACGCCGCAGCGCTGCACTGGTTACATCCGAATTGTTTAGAATTTCCCCTGTTTAATCTTTTTGGAGCTGTTATTTAAATAGCGCAGCAGTCCGATTTTTCGACCGTAAGCGACATCGGAAACTTGATGGCACCTTGCTTCGGTCACGCAGCAAAGACGGCAAAAGTGACTGGGGTGAGGTGATTCTGTCCAGACAGTGAGACAAATATATCTTCGTATAATTTTACGTCAGCACTCCCTGTTAGTTGCTCTTTGACTACAACACTACTCTGAAATGACGAGGCCATCCAGTATCCAAAACACCTTCCTGCCGCACTGCCTTTGCCCGTCGACAGACAGCCCCATTTACTTTACATATTGTTATAGTTATTTTGCTACATATGCTGTCAATAGTATAGTAAATAACTAGTAGTGTAATAGTCAACCAGGCCTCGCTACAGTTGACCTAGGAAAGCAGCACGGAAAGTATCTGATCTCATGTACGGAGCGGGTTTGAGAGAAGTTTATCAAACAAATATTAAGACCGAACTGCACTGTATTGTCAAGTAAATGCGATTATAAAGAGTACATAAAACTGAGTATACAATTAGAATAAGACTTACCAATACTCATGTCAATCCCAATCTATTAAATATTTCATCATCCTACGTATATTTAACATCCCTGACATCGAAAACTCGCACTGATAAAATATCAGTCAACTCTCGTATCGCCGCAATCCGCTACAAGCGTGTCTTCCTCGTTCACTCCCGTACATTGTATCAGGTGGTCTACCTTTAGCACCGAGTAGGTATTGGCGAGGTGACGCCGATAACCCCGATATCTCGGACGTCACGCGTTATCAGGGCGCGTAAACGTGGACGCGCTAACCCGACCCTGCGGTAATTAGTAGTATTTATTACTGGCTAGACTATCCTTTACCCGTGGTATTGCTCGGTACCATTAGGCTCTGTGCACATGTTAGCTTTTATGACCGCCGGTGGCACGGAGCGGGATCGTGGCACGGCCCAGGGTTAAAATATTAAATCGTAACCTGGATTAGGGTTGACAGGTCTATTTACGAGTAAGTATATTTTGACTTTACTAGGACTTGATACGGAGATAGAGTGGTCCACACAAGTCCATCTTAGATTGAGTTGCACCAAGTTGATTAGTATAACGATAATTGATGTCAAATCAGCCGTCACTTTTAATAGTAATAAAATGTAAAAAAATAAAATCGATATGATATTGCCATGACCATATTTGGTATAGCCCACGTTTAAGTGTAAGTGTTAAAAATAAAGTTGTGTTCAATACTTGTGATGTATATAGATATCATTTATAAATATTGTGAATCTGTTTAAAAAAAATCCTCGTTGAGTTTCTTGCCGGTAGATTTTTTTGACTTGTTGAATAAAGTTGAGTTGAATAAAGATATTTTGACTTTGACTTCGATCTTGACTATAAACCCAAGTCAATTCCCTTCAATTTCATTATAAGCGGATTCTACTGTTATTCGTTGTGATGCCTTTCGGGTCACTTTAACTTCAAGTTAACTGTCTTTTTTACAAAACTTATGCGCCTACGAGGCTAACCAGTCCAAATATCAGCAGTTTTGCCCCCAGGAAGCCCGTGTCACCGGCCAAGGCCTCAAGTATGATCTGTCCGCCCCGACCAAATTTATAGCCACACACTTATTTATTGCTCTTACTTCTTACACAATAAGAAATATACTTTAATGCTATTGAACTGCGCTGGATTTTAATGGAATTGCTTCGAGGCGGGGTAATGAGAGGTGGCAGGCGGAAGAAATGTGGAGTACTAACAAAATGGATGGTGATTTTCAATGTACTGTTTGGTCAGAAAGTTGTTAAGTATCTTTTAAACATCCACGCACACTGTAGGAGCCCAATGTTAGATTTCTTGCAAGAAGATTTTTCTGGCAAATATCTGAGGAAGCACAGTGATGTATATGCATCTACGTGACATATTTATTACGCATATTCAATTCAATACGGTAAGTATTTGTCATTTTTACCCACGACGGAACGGAGAAGGTATATGCGTTTAGGGTGAGAGGTTGTTTGTTTGTTTGTTTTACATGTAAGTATTATAAATGAAAATTTTACAATGCCTGTTATCGAATAGAGAAACAATTTTTAAGCTACCTTTCCAAACAACAAAGTTATAAAGGTTTGAAATTCAAGATTAGATAAAGAAAGATATACTGGCATGTGACGTCACACTCACACGCAAGTAGCGCCGTAGTTGCTGTATATAGAAAACCATACAGTAATTGCCGAAGGAGCGAGAAGTACTTCAAAATATCTACAAACATAATGAGTACTCCAGTTATCACAAAAAGTGGAAAGTAAATGGAGTATAAACGTTCCTCGTCCCGCGATGATTTGTCTGAGACTCGAACCTGGGCCTGACAAGAATTATGCAAATTAATTGAGGAAAATAAAAACCGTTCCGCCTGATCTGCGGAAAGGGGAGACTTGTTTACCCCCTGTTTATCATCCCCGCGGTATAAATTAAATTTTGTTTATGATATTTGATATTTTTACTAACTTTTTTACTTCTTTGTTGTCCGTCGGTCTGTCAGATTATCAAAAGCCTTTTACTCAAGAAAATGTAGTTGTATCAAACTAAAATTAATACCAATTGCTCAGGTTTGCTACCCCTGGAAGCAAGATAATTAAAGAAAAGAGTTTCCATATCTTTATGTTTCCGTAACCGAAATACCTACAGGGAAACTTGATACTACACAAGGATATTTCTTTATTGGGATAATAACAGTAGATACAACAATATGATAGGAAACAAAATAAATAAAACTATATAAATATACCCAACTATAAAAAGAAAACACCATCTAAGAGGCCCTTACTTGATACTTGACATGAAGGTTCATTACCGCTGGCAGCGGTGCTGTAGCGGTATAGCACGCGGCACGGAATGCCGAGGACCTGGGTTCGATTCCCAGCGCTGGTCTTATTTTTCTGGTTTTTCTGTGCATCTATATTTCAATCTTTATTTTCAATTTAGGTTTTACGGGATGAACGTAAAAGTAACAAAAATTTGGAATAGAAATAAAAAATACAAAAAGATTCCAAAAATTAATCTTAATGACGGTTTGTTGCTACAAACACAAGAAGAAAAATTTGACAGTATTAATGTTCTTTCAAGGCGTCCTTTCTTCGAGCCTAGGGCGGTCTTTCTCACGGCGTCTTTTCTTTTATTCTGGTGTCTCTATGATGGCTCGTTTTGTTAGTTTAAAGACACCATGATTGCGCTACTGGTCCTTCCGCCATGCATGGTGTTCCGGTCAGGTAGAGCCCTTAGAAAGCCGCTGATGACGTCACTGTACTTCCTAAGAGTCTTCTTTGAACAAAGTATTAGTTAATCGCGGAAACATTATTAGATATTACATTTACCTAATAAATCTCGGCTGGACTTACTCCCCGCAAATGTCCCAAACGGGGCGATTTGGCAGAACTAGCATGGACGCCATTACCCGCCGGCCTAACATGGTATTATTTATACCTTTCAGCTTATCGCGGCTTTTTATTGTACCTAACTTGTTTGTTTCGCGTAATGAGAAGAAAAAAACTGGAAATAAATATTTTGTGCGACAGATTGCTTTTGGTAGCGTTGGAAGAAAAATCGAGAATAATCGAGAGAAGTTGGAAAACACGACATTATCAAATCAAAGTAAGTATAATATCTCAAAAACGTCTGAACAGATTTTAATGACCCATAGATTAGGTTAGATTAGTTTAGATTAGATTTATTTATTACCTTTTGAAAAATACATAGTATTTATATACATGTCAGTTAATTACAAGAAATTCACAAAAGGATCATCAAAAGTATACAAAAAATAAATTTTATTACAATAAATTGTCAGCCAAAATAAAAAAAATAGAATTTAAAATGTCAAATTAAGGTTAAATTCAATAACAATAATTAAAAGCAAAACAAGAATATACTTAAAATCTAAGTCAAATTAATTCAATAGGAACAATCAATCAAATGTACCTACAAGAAAATAATTCAAATGTCAAAATCATAGCTCTAAGAACTACGCTTTCATGTAAAAAACCACATCGAAATAGGTAGGTCCATCCGTCTGAGAGCTACGATGCCACAGACATACAGAGAGAAAACTTCTAATATCCCGCTTTTTGAATCGGGGGTTAAAAATTAGTGCAATCTGTCGGTTCTTGAAATCTTGAAAAACAGCCAAACAGCACTAGGTACATGTACATGACTGTGTACAGCTTGACCACTAAGTGATACCAAAACAATAATAGGTCGACCGCACATACTGGTCAAATTTAAAGAAATGTAGGTATATTATAATATTTATTTATAATCGTATTGTTTTTAATCGCTGATTTCCTTCGTTGACTGATACTGTTTTCAGACATTATTTTCGTCGTTTGTAGGTCTGTGGGAGCCCGGCCTGCACCTCTGAGTTTTTCCTAATTTATGTGCGAAATTACATATGAAATTTACCAAGAACTTTACGGTGTAGAAACCTGCAAACAGCGGCGCACAAATTTAATGATGTGTGTGAAGTTTCCAATCCGGACTTGGCCCGCGTGAGACCTACGTCCCAAGCCCTCTCATTCTGAGAGGAGGCTTTTGCCCTGCTGTGGGACGCATACAGACCGAGATGAAGGATGATTAAAAAAAAAATAACCTGCGCATGAGCGCAGTTCACAGAAACTTGGCTTTTCGTTCCAACTTACTTTGAAAACCTTAAGATGTTGTTGTGCCGACGCTCCTTTATAAGCCGGTGGTCATAGTGGAAGGAGCAGATAAAGCCTATTATATTAGCATAGCCACTCGTCATGTTTATTACGGCCGCTTCCGCCATCTTGTCTGCGGCCACACGATTAAAATGGCGGACAGGACAATACAATACAATGTATATATTGGAGCCTATACAATGAATTAAATGCAATTTACAAACGAAAATACAGGCCTCAAAACACAGTGTAACGTAAGTATATTCTAGCTAAATCATTGCTAATATCAATCCAACTTTATGAGAAGGCTTCCATTAGAAACTCTTTCTACCCTCTTCCTATTCATGTGGCTGAAAGAAGTGATGAAAATGATCGTGATTCAGAGTGTAAAATAAGTGTTTGTTTCTTTGTTGGTTACGCTTGTACGGTTAAATTATTGAATTGGTTGTAATGAAATTTGGTATGATGATAGTTTAAGTAAGTACCTAAAAGGGACATAGAATAGTTGTTACTCCAAAAAAAGCATAATTTTAATTTCTACGAACGTACTCGTGTATGCAATCACCATCGTCGGGCACCGTGTCGGGGCAGATATTTGTATGAAAAATACGAATGTTTGTTCTCGGGTCTTGGGTGTTTAATATGTATATAAGTATGTATTTATCTATATAAGTATGTTTATCCGTTGCTTAGTACCCATAACACAAGCTTTGTTAAGCTTACTTTGGAACTAGTCAATTGGTGTGAATTGTCCAATGATATTTATTTATTTATTTATTTTAATCGTAGTGGTGCGAGAAATTTGCCAGTTACTTAGTGCCAGTTGGTAAATAACACTCACTGTATTCCAAAATACCATCTTAGGCCTCATCTCCGCTTTCCATCAAGCGAGATCGAGGCCAAACGTAAGCCTATTTTTTATAAAAAAAAGGTAGGCAGAGCACACGAAACGTTACCGCTTCGGAGCCACTTTTAGCAACTTTAGGTTTTAAGTTTCACAAAGACGGTACAATAGTGAAAGGTTGCTAGCCTGTCGCCTATGGTATACCTTAACCTATCTCCTCAGTCGCTTCTTACGACATCCACGGAAGAAATGGAGAGATGTAATTCTAATCTGAAACCACACGGGATTAGTAAATAAAGAAATTAAAAATAACATAAAAAGTCTATGGCATAAAAAGATAAAAAGGCCATTAATGAAGACGCATTCTTCAAAACCATAACAAAATAAGCCTTTCCAGGACAATAGATTATGCGTCGTCCCCGATAGAAACCACTGACTCTGACGTCTGTGCTTTATTAACGGTATACTAATGTTTATGTCTTGTTATTCAATAGGGTAAACATCAATTATTGTTAATCTAGCGCACCCATTATAACTTGGTTTGGATAGGTATTTAACAAAATGTAAACTTCCCATTAAACTATTTAAACGTTTATATTTCTGTATTGATATACACTACAATACGCTTTGTATTGCAATGATAAGGTAAGTAAAATGTTTAAAAACCTTCAATGTACCAAATCTGGTTAGCTGAAGTTTGTTTACATTTAGTTAAGTTTATATGGATCGTGGAAAACCCATTGCTGAAGAAATGATTAAAAATACGTTTCGTCAAAAAAAATATATATAAAGGTTTAGAAATAAATGGAAATTCCAGGGTTTTATGTAGGTACTGGGAAGTTTTACGAGCGTTTCAACTAGTATGAGTATCAAGAAATGAGTCAGGTGAATGGAAAGGTTTTTATATAACGATATGGGCCCGATTGCATAATAAAATACAAGCTAATAGTATTAGTGATTTTGTATTGAAATTCACTAATATTATTAGCTTGTAATTTATTATGCAATTGGGCCATGGTGTGGTGCATGCGGTACAATAACAATAATATTAAAATTTCTTGTTTACGGTCTCTAATTTTTTTCAATGTATGCGACAGGAAACTAATGGTGGTTGAAACGCTCATAGAATTTCTACAAAACTACTACTAGTTTTAAAAAAAATCCCAAAATTATTCTTTTTATTATTCTTATAGGTACTTATTCACTAAGCAGAATATAAGAATATTTTTGCTAAGTTAAAATAAATTAACTTATAATAAAATAAAATAACCTAACCATAAAAAAATATTTTTTTACTGACTGTACTTTTTGTTGCTTTTTCTTGCATTGTTATTCAAACTACATTAATTTCCATGCCAAATTTCAAGTCGATGTTATTAACCGTCTAAGAGTTCCGTCCTGTGGAGACGATCCTGGCCGGACTACCAGAATGTCACTACTAGATTATTGCATTGTCACGCAATTTACATAAATATCTAAATTTCAAGTCAATCTGGTTACTGAAAGTTGGACAAATTTAACTTGAAAGATTTCATTACAGACAGACAGACAACGGTACAGGTGAAACTAAATAAAAGCTTGTAATAAAAATTAAAACTAACTGTTAATGTTATGAAACAAAAGGTCAGTCAATTGTAATAGAAATAGAGATACCTGACGTAATATTATTTATCACAAATATTTATGTTTGTTGTGTGCGAGTAGTAAAAGAAAGACGTCATTGATAAGACAACCGTTATCTAGATGTTTACGGCTTCATAATAAACACGTTGCATAAGGCCGACCACGATCTAATTGCTTGAATGGATAAGCGTCATTAATATAACAGAATATAATATATCAATCTGTCGAACGTCCAACATAATATTCTATTATCTTAAAATATTCATTGAATATTTTGTAATTTAGCAAACTTTGTAAACTTTTGTCAAGTCAACAGTTAAAGAGGTTAAGTTTTTTAGGAAAGTCAGTAGTAGTAAGACATTTTAAAGATTCTGTTTTGTGCAAAAGCAATTCTTCTCTTCTTCTTCTTCAGCGTGTTTTCACCCACCGTTGGGCATACGCCTCTCCAACCTTTCTCCATCCATATCGACTAACTGTCTCTCTCTTCCAGATCGGTCCTGCTGCTGCAAAAATAATTAAATATTGTAATCGGTGATTATTGTTCACTAACCACAAAAGATGAAGGAAAGTTTGGGATAAAGGTTAACTGTATACTACATAAGTGAAAATAGGTGCTATGTGAGTTTCATTCACATAATCATTCAATGAAAATAATAATGTAAATAAAATTCTAAATAACGTTCCTGTCTTAATATGATTCTATTAATAAAACATAATACAAGTACAATGCAAATGCTTTTCATTCAATAACATAAATGTATTCAAATAAAAATGACAACGTATTTTTGATTTAATTTCATCGATAAGAGCCAATTATTTTCTTTCGAATACTATACATATATTTTCAATTCAATTGGCTTTTAAACTCTAATTACAACTTCGGTTACCATTATTTAAAAAAAATCGTGATACTTCGCAGCACAGACACACCTTTAGAATACGTCGCAAGAACCATATCTCCTTACTTTCTTACAATCACCTAACATCACTCCAAGAGCGCGCTTTCAAAGCTTCATTGAGTTGTAAATTTTCCCGAAGGTAATTTTCATCGAGTAGACTAGATAAAAGTCAACAGCGGGATCCGCGCGGCGCCGGCGTCGCAATCAGGTGCTGCTTCCCATACGTGCGTACGTATGTTAAAGACACCCTTGCGAAGCCGAGTTACTGCGTCGGCCCCCGAAATAAGCGGGGTTGGAGAATGACTGCACAGTTTAGTTCTTATCATCATCATCATCATCATCATCAGCCGGAAGACGTCCACTGCTGGACAAAGGCCTCCCCCTTAGAACGTCATAATGAACGACAACTCGCCACTTGCATCCACCGGTTTCCCGCAACTCTTAGTCTCTCGTAGTTCTTATACTTCTGAGCAAAAATTTAATCAAATAGAAATAGAATTAATTTATTATATGGTTACTTAAAGGTCTTAAATTATGTTAGGGCATGCGTATTCAACCTGCAAGCAAGTGTGCAAATGATAGCAGAAAATAACTAAACACAAAAATAACTGAACATATCTGAACACGCTTCTTAATTCTTTTTTCTCTAAATATAGTCATTAATTGTTCAGGATTATAACTTAACCTATGCATGAGTTCTACAGAATGACCATTTAAAATTAACTGAAAAAATTATAGCTTCGGAGGAAAATAATAATAATAATAAAAAAATGATGACAAACATAAAAAAATATTTTTGTCTAATGCTAAAAGAAATTTAATTTGTGAGGAATTTGCTACCTGAACGAACGTATTCTACTTAAGCACCCAAGCTAATCTAAATGGCGGGACAAGTAAGACTGGACTGGCTTAGAAGTGATGGATCTTTTTTTTATTATTACTGGAAGGAAAACAAGCAAGTTTCCTGGTGGTAAGAAATCTCCACCGCCCATAAACATCTGCAACACCAGGGGTATTGCCAGATGCGTTACCAACCTAGAGGCCTAAGTTGGAATACCTCAAGTGCCAGTAATTTCACCGGCTGTCTTACTCTCCGCGCCGAAACACAACAGTGCAAGCACTTCAGAAGCATAAGCGGGCACTCCCCGCCAGCGGTGTGGGTGCCCCGAATGTGGGCTGCCGTCACGCGCGCCATTCCGTCAGCAATATTGTCTAAAGCAATTTGTATGTAAATCAATTGTTGTTAATACTATTTATGTCGATGGTTATTGAGCATTACTACTTACTTTCCCTCGCGAAAACCGCGCGCAAAAAGCTGTTTTATCATAACGGGGGTAAGAGTGAATTTGTGAGGGTATTTTCGGGCGCTTACGCAGGTTGCCGAAAAAACACGAGCTTAGACGTTAAGGAATGTTAACAAGCGCTTGTGTTCGCGGCGGATAATGGCAGCTGTAAATTTTATTAGATTATAAATAAGGGATTTATGGACGCGAGCGCCTTGCCTGCTTGATTGACATATTTCAGGTTTTATGAAAAGGCGATATGAGTTCGTAAAGCGAGTGCTATTACAGCATCCAGTACAGCTTTATTCGGATTGTCTATCGTAAATATTAAGTTAATATCTTTGACAGCCACTATAATAACAAAAAAAAACATTACGCTTTGTTTGAACTACGACATTTGAATATTGAAAATAATTAGTAAAACCGAATTGGGCAAGATATAGGTTTCACTTACAGTTTGTTCTGGCTCTTTTCCTCAGTCCCAGGGACACATTTAAGACACAATCACAGCACTTTCAGAGTTTTTATGAATAATTTAAAAGAGCGCGCGCCGGCCGGCATTCATTTCGAGCTGTCAAATTTGCGCAACACAGACTGGTGGCGCCGCCGTGCGGGAGAAAGCGGAAAGTTCATTCAGCCAGTATGTTTTTGATATGTGCAGGAGGTTTTAATGCACATATTACTAATTATATCTGCCCAATGTAACGTACATAAACCCCCCACCGGGAATCTACCCAAGATTCCCCAGTTTACAAACCAAACCAGGGATGGTATTGAATAAGGTAAGTGGACTGTATAGTGTAAGTATTTGTTGACTTAGTGAACTTAACACGTGTAGCTGTAAATTGAGTAAAATAAATGACTTATTTCGAACCTAAAATTGTCATAAATTTGACATCTTCTTGCGTCAAATTCATGCAAAGAAACAAAGGAAAATAAAAATTATGCTGAATCCAGTTCCATTGGAAGAGGACTAAGCTTTACAACGGGTCGCGTGTATTCGCCATTCTGGGTTTTTACTTTTACCACCCGTACAACTCCATCAGCTCCTGGATAAAGTTCCGTCACGCGACCGAGAGGCCATTGAAGCGGAGGTGCGTCTGCATGAATAAGAACGAGTTCGCCAACTTGAATATTACGACTATTCCTATGCCATTTTTGTCGCTGCTGCAGCGTGTGCAGATAATCGTTTCGCCACAATTTCCAAAATTGTTGGGAACTTTGTTGTACTAGCTGCCAGCGAGTTAGTCTGTAAGTTGGTTCGTCTAATAGATCATACTCTGGAACGGCTAAAAGAGAACGACCGACTAAGAAATGGCCGGGCGTGAGCGCCTCGTACTCGGACGGGTCGCTCGACGCACTTGTTAAGGGGCGAGAGTTTAGCACTGCTTCGACACGAGCAAAGAGGGTGCTTAACTCTTCGAACGACAGCGATCGCGTACCCACGACGCGCTTTAGAAGGAGCTTGGCCCCTTTTATGGCACTTTCATACATTCCACCGAAATGGCTTCCAGTAGGCGGATTGTAAGTCCATTTAACACTACGATTGTTGAAACCGGTTAAAATATTTTCAGTACTTTGGTTAAAAAAGTTAGTTATTTCCGCGAGTTGCCTACCAGCGGACACGAAATTTTTTCCGTTATCGGATACAACGGTTTGACATAAGCCACGTCTAGCAGTGAAACGATCGAAAGCCGCTAAAAAACATTCAGTTGAAAGTGCACTGAGAACCTCAGTGTGTACTGCGCGAGTTGAAAAGCAGACGAAAATTAAAAGATACGACTTTGAAATTTTTGCATTACGTCTGTTACTCTCTTTCGTATAGTAGGGACCACCTATGTCAACACCGACAGTGTGAAAAGCATGGATACCTTCAATGCGGAATTTCGGCAAGTTGCCCATGATAGGCTGTATGTGTGAAGGATTGACTTTGAAACACTTAATACATTTCCTAAAACGAGATCTTACAACGCATTTTCCGGCTATAATCCAGTATTTCTGACTGATTATACTGTGCAATGTACGCGGACCGATATGTAAATAAATTTTATGAAAATAGTCGATAAGAATATTTGTAAAGTTGCACCTTTTAGGAAGCAATAATGGATACTTCTTTTGATACGGTAGGTCGGCGAAAGACAACCTACCCCCCACCCTGAGAAAACCGAGGGGGTCGACATAAGGTGCTAACCTTTTGAGTGATGAACTACAGCTGTAACCATTGGAAATTGCTTGGATATCAGCTGCAAAATGCTCTCGCTGAACGGATTTAATGAGCACATCGTGTGCGTTCTTTAAATCTGATAGAGACGAAGGACCCGTGTTCCTATTAGATTTCGTCGATCTACAATTGTTAATAAATTGAAAACAACGAGCTAAGACCTTTTGAAGTTTGCTAAAACTCGAATATTTTTCAGTTAAATCATAAACAAGATTTGAGTCACGTGTTGTATTTTGCACGCTAGTTTGAGCCAAAGTCGCGCATGGCATTTTGAGTTCTGGCACATTTGCCGATTTGAATTGATCAATTGATTTTACTGGCCAATTCTCTCTTGGTGCGTGTAGCCAGTTCGGTCCGCCGAGCCACTCCGCTGTCGCTAGCAGCACGGAGGGCAGCGCTCCGCGCGAGCACACGTCAGCGGGGTTGGCCGCGCCGCTCACGTGAAACCAACAATCGCTTTGCACGGTCTCCAAGATTTTGGAGACACGTGAAGCCACAAAGGTTTTGAGGTTGTAACTGGGTGTATTCAACCAACTCAGCACCACAGAGGAATCGGTAAACAAGAGTATTTCATGAACAGGAATTCGTTCAGACAATATTGACTTCGTATATTTGACTAACTTGACTAACAAATGCGCAGCCATTAGCTCGAGACGTGGAATGGTCACTGTCTTCAAGGGTGCAACCTTGGATTTTGCAATGACTAGACTGACCTTCGAATTACCTTGATTGTTAAAACTACGCAAATAGATGACCGCAGCTATTCCTTGAACTGAAGCATCGCAGAATCCTAGTATCTGGTAGTAGCAGTGCAGCTTGACAGTAACCTGGCGCTCGTGGCTAAAATTCGACAACAGCGGAAGCTCTGACATGTAGGTGAGCCACTCCTTTTCTAGTTCCGGAGGCAGCCGCTCATCCCAACCCAGCTGTTGGAGCCAGAGTTTCTGCATGAAGCATTTCGCGTAGAATATGCAGGGAGCCACGAAACCTAAGGGATCATATTGGCGACCTATCTGTGACAAGACACTGCGCTTGGTGATCGCCTGTGAAGCAGGAAGTGGATGGAATATGAAGGAAAACACATCTTCGGCGGGTCGCCACTGCAGACCTAAAACTTTTATGGACAGGTCCTTGTCATCCTCGAATGCAATGGGCGTTTCGCGGTGATCAGCTGGAACCCGAGCCAGTACCTGGGGACAGTTGCTGGCCCACTTACGAAGCAGAAATCCTCCTCCACTAAGCAACTCTAATAGTTCATCCTGTAGCCTAGCTGCTTCATCATAGCTGCTCACTGACCACAGAAGGTCATCGACGAAGAAACCCTTTTTTAGAACCTTGCTCGCTAAAGGATACTTCTCGCAGTCGTCGTCAGCCAGTTGATGCAGGACTCTGATCGCTAGGTACGGACTGCTAGCAACGCCGTATGTGATCGTGTTTAACTCATACACCTTTAAAGGTTGATCAGGTTGAAACCTCCACAGGATGTGTTGGTAATTGCGTTGAGATTTTTCGATCAAGGTCATTCGAAACATTTTACAAATGTCACTTGACAAGCAAATTTCGTGTATACGAAAATTTATTAAAATCTCGTTAATATCTGCCTGAAGCTTAGGACCGGCGTAAACAACTGAATTCAAAGAATTATTATTTGTCGTTTTGCATGAGGCGTCAAAAACTACTCGGAGTTTTGTCGTGGTACTTGACGGTCGGAGAATACAAAAGTGAGGAATTATGTACTTAGAATCCACAGTACCAAAATCACCTACGCAAGTCATGTGACCAAGGCTTTCGTATTCGGACATGAATTTATTATATTCTTCCTTAAGTTCCGGAAGACGATTCAGCTTTGTTTCTAAATTGTTGAAACGGCGTAACGCTTGTGGAGTCGAATCACCGAGATCAAAACTGGGTTTGAACGGGTACTTCACTGTATAACGTCCCGTAGTATCGCGACTGTGTTCGTTATGAAACAATTGTTCGACATACAAATCTTCTGGTTTTTTAGTGACGTCATACGGCACGTTTTCAGTCTCCCAGAAAGAGTTCATGATTTTATCGATACTACTAGTTTTATTATCAGAGAACAAGTTGAGCGAGGCTGTATTCGACTCACAATCGTCACTCAGTACTGTCTGACCAGTAATGACATATCCGAATATGGAATGCATCGCGACGGGCAAACCCGGGTCACGCGGTAGTATATTTTGACCGTCATAAATGTAGGGAAATAAGTCACCTGCGATCAACAAGTCAACTGGAGCCGCCGAAAAGTAGTTCGGGTCTGCTAACTCGAGATTTTTGAAATTATTGATAACTTTGTTTGACAAGGTTACTGTAGGTAAGTTGCTAGTTATGTTACTTACGACAACAGTATCAGTGCTAAGCACCGGACCAGATGAGTTTCGTGGTTTAATTGAACATGTAACCAGACCGAAATCTTGCACTGGCGCACCTCCCAGACCCATGGGTTCAAACTGACACTTGCGTCGAGACAAACCCAAGCGCTGAGCACACTCTTTTGTCATATAACCGGACATGGCACCGCTGTCAATGACTGCACGCACGGCGTGGTAAGTTCCCCATCGATCTGCGACGTGCACCATGGCAGTGCCTAACAGCACGGTTGAATTTGACGAACAAGTCAAGCCGACGTTTGGCATTGAACTTTGACTTGGATTTTGACCATTTGAAACGTTTTGAATACTTGAAATGTTTTGACTACTTGAATCGTTTTGATTAATTGACGAATTTTGAACAGTTGGAACTGTATCTAAGTGGATACTGTGATGGTGCGGTTGTTTACACAGCACACAACGCACTTTTGACGTACACTCGGACAACGAATGCTGACGAAAGCAATTTTCGCATAATTGAAGCTGTTTCACTTTATCAAGACGCTGCACCGGTGTTAAATCAAAAAACTCGAAACATCGATAAGTTGAATGCGGTTTGTCGCAAAATAGACATCTATTTGAGCGTTCGCTATTATTCTTACTCACAGCTGATAAGCACGGCTTTTGGAACTGCTTCGGTGCACTACTGTAATTAGCAGCATTATTATTATTTTTTCGAACAAAATTCGGCTTTGCAGAGGTGTTAGGAACACTCTTAGGCGTAAACTGAATTTTTGATGTACTAATTTTAACCTCAGACATTTCCAAAACACGCGCCTGTTTCTCCACGAAATTAATCAGCTGTTCGTAAGTAGGTATATCGGTTTGATCTACTGATTGTTCGAATTCGCGCCTAGTGACGGGGTCTAAATTTCGCAATCCCATATAAAACAGTACGAAACTCGATAGGTTACTGATTTTCAAAAGTTTCAATGCTTTAACACACTCTTGATAAGTTTGTAAAAATGTATTTAGACCAGTAGCCGACTCAGTTGACAAAGGCTTAAATTGAAACAGCCGATCTAAATAGCTTGTAGCTAAGGCACGAGTATTCTCAAATTTTTTGACTAGCAAAGCCCATACTATCGGATAATTATCGGCCGTCACTGGCATCCCTTTGACCACAGTCAATGCCGAACCGCTTACTGCGGAGAGCAGGTAATAAAACTTCTCAATGTTCGTAATATCATTGTTATTATGAATTAAACTCGTAAACGTGTCATAGAATGTTTGCCAGTTTTCTAATTTGCTATCGAAATGAAACAATTCTAGTTTAGGCAGCCGCGGCTTAGCCGACCGCGAGTCTGGCCCGGCAGCGCCCGGGCCGCGGCCCGCGGAGCGCGACGAAGGTCCGCTACCGCTGCCATCACACGATTGCCAAGTGTCGCTATTAGCCTCCGCTACACTCAGAATACGGAAATACATGTCGTCAAAGGTTTGAATTTCCTGATAATTTGGTTTAAATTTCGGGTTTTGTTTCTTATTATAAGAATTTAACTCGAATATGCATTGTTCGAAACATTCCCGAGTCGAATGAAGTTCTTTGAGTCGCAAATTAAATTCGGATAAACGCTCTGGTGGAGTTGATTTGGACAGTTCAAATAACGTTTGACATCGTATAAAAAGCAGTTCTTTTTTGTTAATAAGTTGTTCGACATCAAATTCTTTCTCGTCCATTTCGAATTCAAAACAAAAGACGCGCGCGACGCGTTGCAAAGAACGAAAATTGAAAACGTTTGTTTTATACGTATTATTCTAGGTAAATAACTTAGATTAGAAATAAGCCTATTGTTACCTTAAAACTGCGTGAAATGTGTGTTTTATGTGTATGAATGTGTATTTAGTTTGCAAACTGAGGATGCGGTTCGATTGACCAAAATGTTTGAACTACGACATTTGAATATTGAAAATAATTAGTAAAACCGAATTGGGCAAGATATAGGTTTCACTTACAGTTTGTTCTGGCTCTTTTCCTCAGTCCCAGGGACACATTTAAGACACAATCACAGCACTTTCAGAGTTTTTATGAATAATTTAAAAGAGCGCGCGCCGGCCGGCATTCATTTCGAGCTGTCAAATTTGCGCAACACAGACTGGTGGCGCCGCCGTGCGGGAGAAAGCGGAAAGTTCATTCAGCCAGTATGTTTTTGATATGTGCAGGAGGTTTTAATGCACATATTACTAATTATATCTGCCCAATGTAACGTACACGCTTAATCGGTCACAGTGTTTAGATTCAGGCGGCAAGTCATTGTTTAAAATAAAATAGATAATTTGGTTTTGCTCAATTGCAAATGCATTAGAAGAAAAACTTAGAGGTATGTATGAGACCGGCTCTAAATAATGATTTCTTACTTAAGCGACCACAGTTTACTAAATTTACTAGACAACTCACGTCATCATTATCATCAGCCCGAAAATATCCCTGTTGAACAAAGGCCTCCACCGGTTGCCCGTAACTATCATGATGTCGTCAGTCCACCTGGTGGGAGGCCTGCCAACGCTGTTCTCTAGTATTGACCACGAACCGTAAGACAACTCATGTATTTCCGACATATTGCACCTTTACGTGTTTTCCTCAGACCCCAGCATTGATTGAAAAGCTTTTTTAAACAAAACACAATAATCCGTTAAGCCTGGAATCGAACTGGAGCAAACAACACACGCAGGCATTTATCAAAACTTGTATCATTCTAGAAAGATCGACGGCCAAAAGTGGGTGGATAAGCGGGTAAATAAGCAAGAGGAGCAACAAATCTCGACGCGGATTAGCCATAAGTTATTTATGGCTGACGGGTGAGACCGAGGCTGCATATCTTAGTAAGGAGAAATTAACGGAGTTTAGCTTTGTACTTTTTCGCACCGGTTTGTAATGATGCTGCAGTTTTACGTATAAAACTATAACGAGACTCACTTGTAATGAAATAAACCTCGGTAATTAACGTTCAGGTTAGCATGAAAAATCGTAGCCCTTCCTCGCAGAGAACCTGCCACGGCGGCTGCTGCAAAACGCGCACTACACACCGCTCTGCTCAGGAGCGGATCTTGAATTAGTGGGGCCCTGGGCTAACACTGCTTAGGTAGGGCCCCTAAGCACTAATTACTCAAACCTCATGATCGGATTTTTTAAATTCTAGATAATTTTTACTATTGACAATATCGTCTATTGTTTTCACTTCGGGTTGGGGGCCCTCTTTATCCACGGGGCCCTGGGCTGCAGCCCAAAAAGCCTTTAAGTAGAGAGCCCCTGGCTCTGCTTGCGTATTGCGCGACGAAACTAATACCTACTAATACACAACTACCCACGTTTTCATGTTAGGCCGTGTCAGGTTAAACCCGATTTAAGACGTGAGTTATCCGTTTTTTATATCACTATGATTGCAGCAGTTGCCTAGTGGTTTGACCCCATGGCTAATGGCTTATGGCTTCTCAAGCAGAGCTTCGTGGGTTAAAACCCGGGCTCACACATTCATGTGTGAAATTAGATTTTAAAGTTACCTCGAGTTTCTTCTTCTTCCCATTCTTCTTCTATCGGAGGTGGGACAACATCATGGCGATTCTAATTTTGGAGGCCGCTGCTCTAAACAAGGACGTGGTACTGCAGTTGAACCAGTTTCGTAAATTCTTCAGCCACGAGTGTCTTTCCTGCCCACGCGAGTTTAAGGTGCTGCAAAACTTAGTGAAGAAACTTCCACATCAAATCAACTCAATGTGTGAGCATGAGAATTATAATCCGATTTGAGTAGGTCTTTGACTATGAACATCTTACGTGGTGACGTGATTCTGAGTCCAAACCGGTTTTATCCTGCTAAGATTTTGCTGCTCTATTCCTATTAGTCTTTTCTTAGCCGTAATCGAATGCGATATGTGTCGTGATGTGTCGTGCGTTGGCGATAAATCAGGCGGATATCGGATAACCGCGGCCGCGACATATCCTATGTCGGCCTGTATGTTAATTTTGCGATTAATTGGCTCCCGAAGGCTTATTTGGGGATGTCAGAGGAACAATAGGTTTATCTTACGGTCATTTTGTTTCTTGCTGACAGAAGTAATTTATTGATAAAGTGGTACACGATGTATGAAGTGTTATATGTGTGGGTATACCTTAGCCTTTGGACAAATACGAATACTACTGGCTTAGCAAGATATTTAAAACCAAACTGTAAAGTATCATAACAATCAGTCCAATATTTACCAAAAAACTAACGGTTTTCAATGTACCACTTTGGAGCAACCTGTGTATTTGGATGATCTGATTCCATAGATTTTTTTTCTTGTCTAATTAAGCAAACAACTATTTTAAGATATTACTAAATATCAGCCTTATCCATGGTTTCATTGTTTGTCTAGAGGCTAAGGTCGCCTTGTATTACTTTGTAGTATCACACAATTTTCGCTGTTGTACTTGGGCGTATTTGTATGACACAGGCATTGCTTTGCAGAGGTTCATATTAACCTTAGCAGTCATCAAATAAATACACGTGCAAGACAACTACCTATGTCTGTGTGACACAATATATCCCAAAATAAATCACACAGATACCACAAAAATGCTAAAGCCGAGTTTAGCTTTGCAAGAAAAATCGTGCAAGTTGCATTACATCGCGGCGCTCGATAGACCACTACAAACTCGTTGGTTTTACGGCCTCGCAATTTAATGCAACTTGCACTATTTTTCTTGCAAGTCTAAAATGTCTAAACGCGGCCTTTCTTCTTTCTTTCTTCTGAACTTTATGAAAGTTCATTCTCAAAGCCGAGCATACTAAGCAGAAAAAGTATTTCAAAAAACCCAAAACTTTTGACATTATTTTACTAAAAATTATTTTTCTGTTATTATTTAGTGCATTGTATACTTAATATCATCATCATCATCTCAGCCGTCGGACGTTTACTGTTTGACATAGACCCCCCATAGACCTCCAGTTGCTTCGGTTGGCAGCGGCCATCCACCCTACATTAGAGCGAGCGAGCAAAGCGCGAAGTTGCTTTTGGGATTTTTTGGGATTTTCGCGAACCATTACACCGGCAGTTGAAGCAAAGTTCTGGAATTTTACTAAATTCCTCACGCGAGCGAAGCCGCGGTTAAAAGCCAGTATTCTCATATTACGACCTACTAACGGCTTGTCCTTGTCCGACCAATCATCAAATTACATTCGGCCCACTCTCCAATTCAAATTGTTTTCTTTTTAATGCGCACTTTTACCTCTGCGCGTTCACACTACGACGCCACGCGTAAGCACCACTTGATTTCCATCCATTTTGTTCATAAACTGCCAGTTTTAGGTGTATTTGTTCGTGATTTTCTACTCTGTAGGGATGGGTGTTGTGCTGTGTGCATACACCGCGGTATAGGAGGGCCGAAAGTGACGTTTACTCTCGTTTTGATTTATGGCAGCCGCTATTCTTTGTCTGTACTGGATTATTCGATGAAATTGAATCTGCGACTCACGCTGCGCTAAGACGGATAGCGTTCCGCGGAAGAAAGTTTCTAGGATTTCTTTCTTTTTTAACCCCAGACGCAAAAAGAGGGGTGTTATAAGCTTGACCGCTATGTGTGTCTATCTGTCTGTGTGTCTGTCTGTGGCTCCGTGGCTGTTAAACGGGTGGACTGATTTGAATGCAGTTTTTATTTATTTAAAAGCAGGTTTTCTAGCAATGGTTTCTAGGTATGCTTTATTAAAATCGGTTCAGCCATTTTTGAGATATTGGACTTTTAAGTGATAATGTCGGTTTTCTCCAACTTTTTGTTCGTTAGATTATTTACAAAGTTTAATATCTCAAAAACGGCTCAAATACCTTTTCACTGGCTAACATAGTCTTAAGGAAAATACTAACAAAATTTTGGATCAAGTTGTCTGAATAAATAAATTATTATTATTATTAATACGAATGTTATCTAGGGTCTTGGATGTTTAATATGTATTTAAGTATGTATTTATCTATATAAGTATGTTTATGCGTTGCTTAGAGTGTCCTCAGTACAAGCTTTGCTTAGTTTGGGACTAGGTCAATTGGTGTCAAGTGTCCCATGATATTTGTTTATTGAAATGTATTTAGTAATATCATGGAATTTTATACTGGTTAACACATGCAAACCCACGGATAAACGCTAGTATCGTATGTTTTCAGCCCGTGTATCACAAATTTGGCTCGCGCTTGCCCTCGGTTCTTTAGCTACATGATTTGCTGGGACTCATCGTAGACGGAATGAAGCAGTTTACGACGACGAGGTTCCCGCCGGAGCCCAATTGTTATTCATGGGGCAGTCATACAAAAATCTAGAACTTTCATTAACCGGTCCATAAAGTTTTCAATAAACGAACATCGTCAGTTTCTTGGTCTTATCATGTTTTGTGTAACTTTCTTAAGTAATTATGCTTTATTTTGATAAGTACCTATATTTTTGGGAAACGTTTTATGTCCCTACAAGCATACAAGTAATTCCGATCTCACAGAGTTTACAAGAGCTGGCAACAGATCGTTTCAAGAAACAAAAGACTGCATTTTCTGTCTATAAAAGCTAAGCGCATCGTTGCAAATAGAAGGTAAAACGGTACAACGCTACGTTTATCTTAAGTGACATCTTTAGCAGCTCGAAGCGACGCTCGGAAAACTCTGCTAGCTCCACCGCAGGCCAATTACCAGCAGCTAAATACAACTTTAACCGACCCGACTGCATGTAGGTTACATTCGAATTGGAAATTTATACGGGTATCGTAAAATGAATACAGAATTTCGTGCATTACTTCAGCAGGATCCGAGTTGTCTCGTGCGAAATTGTTTATTTCAATATAATGATTTGCAGTCATAGTTTATGTATTTATTATTTGCACATTGCGTTTAATTGACACTATTTCTAATTTTTCTCTCCGTGTTTTTTAAAACATATATTGCATTAGATACTCGTATGTACAGTCGAGTCCATAAACATGTGAACAAAAATTTGATCAAAAATATCTGAGCACACTTCTATGCCGTTAACAAAAGAGTCGTGTTCGGATATTTTCGATCCCAGTTTTGCTCACATCTCTGCTAATACTGAAACATTTTTAAATTTTAATTCAATATATTTTCGGGTAATCTTTTAATACATGGTGGTCACTCGAAAACTTTTCTTTTCCAACAGTTATTACTCCTTCAAGCGCCATCGTGTTTTGTCCGTTGCCACTTCTACCCACACACCTTGAATACAGAGTAGGATTTTATTACGAGCCGTTTCAGTTTGTTGATACCAAAGAGTTCAATATCTTAGAATGAATTGACTCCTTCAAGAGTGCTGAGTCACAGCCAGCTAGCAACACGGTCAGAAAGATGACGCATTTATAAATGTTTACACAACGCGGAAAAAATGACTATCGTTCAATTTCAATTTCGAATTTTATCTCCCACGTTCAGTTTCATTAACTCTGAACACGAAAATAATATCCTAGCAGTATTATAAATGCAAAGTTTGTGTGTCTGATTTTTCTTTACGCAAAAACGACTGATTGGATTTGAAAATTGGGCACGATAAAAGAAAGCCAATTCATAAAAAAAAGACCGAGATAAAAAAGACAGTGGAAAAACTAACGCATAATAGTTTTACGAGATTTTTAAATAATTTTGATATCAACACAATCAAATCAGCTACATCAGTAGCTTTTAAAAATAAATGGCAGTATAGACGACAAATTATTAACCACAGCAATGTTCTTTATTAATATATACTCGTATGTATGCACATTCAAACGGAATATGCATAAATGAATACAAAATCTATATATGATACTAAAGACCATGGAATTTTGCATGGGTATTCTTCATATAATGCAAACGAAGACCAAGAAGTAATTTGAAAAATCCGATTTGAAAATGAAATGAAATAGGTACATGTTTTTTTTTTATTTCCTTAGACATGGCAGGTATAAATTTGATCTTATAAAAAGTGCTAATGTGCAGTGACATCTGGTCTTTCCCTTTCAAATAGCTTATGAATTCAACAAACACATCCTACTTATTTTATACATGTGTAATATAAATGTCGGGATGAAAATCGGCCATAGATATTGAATTAACGCAGATTTATTTTTTATCCCGAAAAAATCCCTAATGCTCATAGGGTAGCGAGTAACGAATTGTTCGCAGAACTCGCGGGCAACAGTTAGTGATACATAAAAACGAAGAGCAGTCTGTTCTAAAATTAAATTAAAAAGACAGCCAGCACTCGGCGACGGCAATAAAAGAGCAGGTCGCGTTTACGGGGCCCGCTAACGTCCGCCTTAAGTTTTCAATCGGCGAGCGCCGCCCACCGCTCTCAATCGTTACTGCGCATAAACAAACAGTTTGCGCTTTTTACAGTTTACAGCGACCCTCGTAAACGCGACCAACAAGCCGCACCGAATCAGCGGTTTGGTGGTGTAGTGAAGGACCACGGCCAGTTCGGGTATCGAAGCTGCTGGTATTTGGCTAATATTTGAGATTTGTTGGGTTTTGTTATCCTAGGAGGAACCTATAGTTTCGCCATACCCGTTCACGGCTCAGCTCATAAAAGCGCATGAAGATAATTGTTATTCCTAGACAGTTTTGAGTATTTTTCAATATCAATAACATCAAATTTGTTTAGGGATAAATAATGAGTATCTTTTAAGACTTTTTTTGATGTGTGTAGGTATATAAAGTAAGTAAAACAAGACAAAGGGAAACCAAAAAAAATGTTAAGCATGAAGTCCCCAAGACATTTTTTTTTTCTGAACTCGCAGAGTGAAGATATTGTTAGATAGATAGATATTTTAAAAACATTACAAATTTGCTTAGATAAAGTTATCATCAGGGATCCGTTTGCAGAATTAGGCTACAAAGTGCTATGCATTTGTCAGGGAAAATGTCCCTTTTTTTCAAAAACAAAATCGTTTGCTTGACAAATTTTGAGAAATTCTTGAGAAATCATGCCAACAGCTAAGCTAATCTTAAGTAGGTACTTAGGTTATTAATTATGTATTTCTTATTTCAAAGACCTACCTTATTTATATCTGACATTTTTAGAACTTTCCTGGATTTTTGAGAATGTTCTGCAGATTGTACATTGGTAGCCTCGCGTCGATACCCATCACCCAACCTCCATCGATACCCACTCATCTCTACGTAATTTCAATTCATCCGCCCTGACGTGGCCACGGCCGGCAAGACAGACATTTGCATTTTATACACCCCGGGCTTTCTTGTCCGAGACTATCTCCTTCAGGTAATAACCTCTTTGACAAAACACGACCACCGAAACTTCTGTTAATTCCGGCAAGTTTGAACTATATCCTGACGATTTAAGGGCTGTGGTGGGTGAACTGTTTACTTGGTCGAGTTAGACAAGGAATGGAGATAAAAGTAAACGGATTATTGCGCTCCGTATCGTCTAGAGTTTAGGAATGGCGACGAATTGCACGCGTGGTCTCGGGTCGGAACGTAAAGACCGTTTTCGCAATATTCCTGCTATTCGAGGCGCATTTTGCTGGACAAGCAAGTACAGTTGAGAAACCTTTTCGGAATCTATTTCACAATACTGTTTTTGATGAATTATTTGAGCACGAATCCTAACCGAATGGGATCCAAGGGATGGCCATAGGAGCAGAGGCAGACCCAAGAGGAGATGGCGGGACGACCTGAGCGCTTTTCAGCTCGATTGGCAGGTGCGTGCCCAGGACAGGGAAGAGTGGCGGGGGAAAGGGGAGGCCTTTGCCCAGCAGTGGGACATAATACAGGCTACCTAAAAAAATGAATTGTTAGCCTTTGCTTGTGGCTTCTCTCTTGTGATACATTAGCTTCTGGAATGCTTTTCTGTGGAAATTTTCTTTGTTGCCCCAAGTAACATTAACATCCTGATAGCTTTTCCTGTAATCCACAGGTAAACATATATTTTCTATATTTTTCTAAATTATGACCTAGGAGTTTCAGAACTTTGAAAGATAAGAAATACGAAATAATGTGGAATTCTAAAATGAATGAGATTTAGAATTTGAACCATTACATTTTCAGCGACAAAAAATATTTTTTTAGTTCCTAAACTATCTTAATTCTAATCTGGCATCTAAATCGGTCCAGTGGTTTATGCGTGAAGAGGACAGAGTTACATTCGCATTTATATACTCGTAATATATACAGAGGTCGTCCACCAAGGCGCCCTGATATTCATTCCTCCCCCACGAGTGATCAGCGGCGTGAGCGCAATAAATTGTTCATAAATTGTTCGCGATGAGTGCAGAAGGTATTTTTATCACAAACCTATGCAAATTGACTATTTACCTTACTAGGGGGCTGGCAGATATGTAGGACGAGAGATAAGCTGTGTGGGGGGAATCAAAGAGCATGCCATTGAGGATATACTCGTAGAAGTCGTTCCATATAGAAATATTATGGTCAATTTATCACAGGGACTAAAAGATGCTCTTAACTAGCTTTAGCTAGATTTTTAACTAGCTTTTGCCGGCGGCTTCGCCCGCGTGGAATTCGGTTATCGCGCGCTGTTCCCTTGGGCTTGTGCATTTTGCCGGGATAAAAAGTAGCATATTTTATGTCACTCTCTGGCCCATAAACTATCTCTATGCCAAAAATCACGTCGATCCGTCGCTTCGTTTCGACGTGAAAGACGGACAAACATACATACAAACTCACACACTTTCAAATTTATAATATTATTAGTAAATTAGTAATACTAGTAATATTAGTAATATTTGAAATTAGTAATAAGTAATATTAGTAATTAGTAATATTTGAAATTAGTAATCCTACTAATATTATAAATGTGAAAGTTTGTGAGTGAGTGAGTGAGGATGTGAGTAAGTATGTTTGTTACTTCTTCACGCTAAAACGGCTAGACTGATTTGGATGAAATTTGGCAAAAAGTTAGTTTATAACCTGGATTAAAACATAGAATACTTTTTATCCCGATATTCCCACGGGATAGGGATAAAATCTCGAAATAACAACCGCTGGGCTTGGAGTCATGAAATTTAGTATGTAGGTAGTTGGACGTTTGGAATTACTCATAGGTGACTTTTTGACCCGATATTCCCACGGGATACCTAGGGATGAAATCTCAAAATAACAACCACTGGGACTAGAGCCATGAAATTCGGTATATAGGTAGCTGGACCTCTGAAATACTACATATGCTATTTTTTAACCCGATATTCCCACGGGATAGGGATAAAATCTTGAAATAATGACCGCTGGGCTTAGAGTCATGAAATTTGGTATGTAGGTAGTTAGCCGTCTGGAATAACACATAGGCCACTTTTTGACCCAATATTCCCACGGGATACCTAGGGATAAAATCTAGAAATAACAACCGCTATGCTTAGAGCCATGAAATTTAGTATGTAGATAGCTGGACCTCTGGAATAATAGATAGGCTACTTTTTATCTCGATATTCCCACGGGATAGGGATAAAATCTTGGAATAATAACCGTTGGGCTTAGAGTCATAAAATTTGGAATGTAGGTAGCCGGAAGTCTGGAATAACACATAAGCGACTTTTTGATCCAATATTCCCACGGGATACCTAGGGATGAAATCTCGAAATAACAACCACTGTGCTTAGAGCCATGAAATTCGATGTGTAGGTAGCTGGACCTTTGAAATAATACATAGGCTATTTTTTATCCCGATATTCCCACGGGATATGGATAAAATCTCGAAATAACAACTGCTGGGCTTAGAGTCATGAAGTTTGGTATGTAGGTAGTTGAACGTCTGAAATAACACATAGGCTACTTTTTATCCGGATATTCCCACGGGATAGTTTTATAACTAAGGGACCGAATACATCCCCGTTTTATTAGTTTACGCGTGCGAAGCCGCGGGTTAAAGCTAGTAAGTAATATTAGTAATTAGTAATATTAGTAATTAGTAATATTCGTAATAAGTAATATTAGTAATTAGTATGGAATGTAAAATAAAATATGTAACGAAGTTTTTGAATTTGTTTTTAATTATAGTTGTTGTTTTATACTAGTATTGACCCAATTTGCCGACTATTGTGTAGTTCTGATGACAACACAAAATTATAGTACCATCAAGCTGATCTGATGATGAAGCTGGAAGCTATAGGTGCTAGAACTTTAAGACAGAAGAACGTATCCAAGCGTGTTTGAATAGTATTAGGTTGTGGTCCGTAAAAATGGTACCCAGGGTCTGGTCTGGTAATGGAACAGTCAGGCAGGTTTACCATTTGATTTACTACATAATTAAAGCAGGTTTTTATTTATTAAAACAATTTTAATTGTTTTTAGTTAACATTGCCAAGAAGAATGTGCCGCGAGAAACTTGGCAGTAAGTCAGTTTTTCTAGAAATTTTTTCCAACATTGCTAGTTTCCAGAGAGTTGTTTTAGTCTAGTCTGACCTGTGGCTTTTGACCGCTGACTCTCGACTCTGACCCCGACTTGCAAGTTTTAGTTTTCCGAAGTTTATGTTCGTAATAACATTCGTTTACCATGAGATTTAAGGTGTAAAAAATATCGAGAAGCGTCCACTCATTAGCAAAAACAATTAATGATTTAGGTGGAGTTCCTAATCCACAATAGACCATCAGCGCGGGAACTATGGCTCAATTCTACTCATTCTGAGAGAAGGGTAACACCCTGCCAGTACGTGTAGTTTACGGACCGAGATGATTTCCCATAGATTGGGCATAAAGTATTGTAATTAGGTAAGTAAATGAATTCTTTCATATCACATATTCTTCTACATTATATAAACTTGCGTAGGTCTCAATTGGTAATCTTAAAGATGTCAAAGGAAGTTAGATGAAGTTACAAGAAAACGTCTAGTTATATATTTTGACTGGTAGGAATAGGCATGCATGTGTATATTAAGTCAATGTTTCTGTATGTGTATCTATTTTATCCGCCAACAAACTATCCTTATTCTTATATTTGATCAACCAGAACCAAAAACGATTGTATTTCCACACCAACCTTTTATGTAGTTGGCACACGCATACTCCGAAAAGCAATTATCATTGTCGCTGAAGTAATGAAACTCGATGTGTCTGCTTGCGACCAGAATAGCAAGCACTCCAGCCAAAACCATCGTCAACCCCCCAGGGGGTACTACAACCTGGTCAACTTAAAATCACCAGCATTTCTAGAGCTCTGTCTTCGAGGAAATAGTTTGAGGCTAAGGACTTGAGAGTTACTGGTCATTTTCAAGGCAGTCACGGCACTGTTTACGCGTACCTTGAGACACCTTAGTTAGTTGGCTCGGCCCGTTATCTTAATTTTATGGATGTCTCACCGTTTGCAGCCGGAATTCCGAATTGCTGTTCACGTTTGCACTTCGTTTGCAATATTCATGAAGTTAAGAATACATTAAGCTGTGTAGACGTTGTGCAGTGAACTGAGAAAGTGCTCATATTCCTTTTCTAATGCAATGAATAATGCTTGAAGCAGGAAGCGTTAAACAGCATTAGTTTTTAGTAGGTTACAGTGGGTTGTAAGGAAAAGGGTTACAGAGAAAACCAGTGTTGTGGCAGCCTCATGCTTGTGTGTGTGAAGTAGTCAGTCCGCACTATACCCCTGTGGGAACTACGCCCTAAACATTCTCATTCCGAGAAAGGAGGAAAGAGGCTTGTGCCTTGCAGTAGGATGTGCATATATAGATCTAGATATTTGGTGCCGCGACTACACCCTCTCTAATTAATTTCTGTTATTTTGACGCTTCTTTATCGACGCACCACTAAATAAATATCAAGACCTCATTAAAAGTAACGTGTTTATATCCCATAGAACATAACGTCAGGAAATATTGCTTGCCTAAACTTTATCTATTCTTGTAAAGTAATTTCTGAGAAATTAACACGTCGATCAAAACTCCAGCTCATGAATTCTCGTTGAAAATCGTCGGCGCGTCGTGCTGCAGTCAGGTCAACAGCGCTCGACGCGCGACTGGAGGGAGTGGAGGGCCCTAGCGTCCGTCCGCAAAACTGGTGACGTACCGACCTGACTAGGTATTTGAACGCGCCTAACGAAGGCGTGGAGTCGCCTTAGGATTATGAATGATTTTTGTAAGTATATAAACCGAGCTTAGTTTAACATTAAATTATAGTATGACTCGTAGACCCTTCGCCTTTACACATAAGTATATCATGCCTTTATGTGGTTATGTAAGTATGATGCGATGACTGGTTCCAAAGCAAGATCAGCGTCGTTTGAAAGACTAGTACGCTGATTTTAATGACATGCACGTTTTTGTTTTATTTTTAATTTTATCTCGTGTTGTCACGAATAAATGTTTTCTTTTTTTATTTATCTCAACGGTTGTCAATTGTGTTTCTTTGTTCTTGTATCATAAAGAGTTGACATACATATTATGTTTAAAATTCCGTATAAAATACCTACGCCTTCTTCTATTTTTTTTTCTGACGTTTGTAATTGTTTCAATTAAATATTATCAGTAACTTAGTACAGTGAATTGATTTCATTAATTAATAAACCCCCTTGAAAAAAAAACGGGCACCTATGTTTTTTCACATTTTTAGGCATTGAAGGTTAGAAAGTAAGCTTTCATGCATATAAAATACAAAAACCATAGGTGCCCGTTTTTTTGCAAGGGGTTAATTTTTTTTCTTACTAATAACTCAACCAAATAAGCAAAGTAGAAACCCTCGATAATATTGTCACTTCAAAGTTCAATTATGTCTCAATAACGGCTAATTAATTTTTAATGGCTTTTAATGAAAAATAGCTAAGAACCACCGCAAGAAAACCCGCTTTCACGTAAATAAAACACATCAAAATAAGTCAATCCGTTTGTGAGCTTCGGCGCCACAGGCAGACAGACAGCTAGCGACACCAACCTTATAACACCCTTCTTTTTGCACCGGGGCTTAAAATTGAATTGTTTGTAAATGAAAATGAAAAAAAAGGTGGGTATTTTACATAGTTTACATTTACAGGATGAGGTTGGAGCCTCCTATTAAACAAAAAGTATGCTTATGTTAGGAGACACTGCTCGTCTTTACCATATAATGAACTGGAACAATTGTTAGAACATAAAATTTTATCGTCAATGCGTCTCCACAGGTCCGCAGTGCCGCAGTCCGCAGCTCGCGGCCGCACCTTGTCAGCGCGCAATTGACGGGGATTGTTGAGCGGATCTTTGTCCAGCCGTCATTGCCGTCCACGGCGCCATGGTGATGATATTGCTGGAAGAGGTAGACTACCAAACTAGTATTGGTGGATGAGATATGGGGAATTTCACTTCAGAAAAGATATATTTCGTTCTTTCTTCTTTAAACCGGTTGAAAAGGAATTAAATTTCTTAATTAGGTACACAAAATGTTCGAGCCATCAGTTTACCTCAAAATTTCTACGCCTTTTTGGCGCTCTATGTGTTTGATAGTTTATTTTGGCAAAGACCAAAAGCATTCAAAATTTAAATGATTGAATTTAGATTTTTTATATCTGACAAGGTACTACGCATATTTTTTGACATTTTTAATGATTAAATTTCCATAGGCGCAATGTACTCCAGTTGTTCCAATCATCCAAAACTGTTATTCATTACCGTGTCGGTTCCAGCGTTAACCCGCCATTCAGGGCGCGGTCCCGCCTAATCTCCAATTGCACACATCTGTCCACTAAACACTTCGATTGTCCCACACCGTTGCCGTAATTTGGTAGCTGGTAATGACTTTTAATTTATACAACGCGGATTAATGCTGGGTTAGACTGTGTACTGTTTTAGTATCTGTGGCTTCAAATTGGTAATGGAAGCGAGATAGTGATGATTAGATTGGTTTGATGTGATGGCAGTTTATTTGGAGTCAATTGTTGCGTTAGGTTACGATTCCCAATATTTTAATATCCACTTTACCTCTCGTAACTAGCTGAACATTCGAGTGTTTTGACAGTTTGGTTCGTCTTATGGCATGGCCAAGGACTTTTCATGAGACTAATTCGTGAGGCGGAAGGTAATGAAAAAAAAAACAACTGAATTCCTCCGGTTGAAAAAAAAAATCTCCAAAAAGATCGAAACTAACCGTTCCTGTACAATTTTCAGAGGGCTAAAAATAGGTAATCTAAAGTAATTATGGAAGTTACTTAGATAGAAGCACTGTACAGTCGAACAAACCGATTCATGTACCAGAGTGGAACCTTTTAATAATCAATCTCACTATCATTCCCTTCACAAAAGTGGGATATCTACATGACATTGGCAGCACAAAGGCAGTTTTGCTTGTACATTGTAAGCCACATATTCGCCGAATCATCCGGCCGCTAATCAACACCTCTGAGGGCCGTACGTGCCGACCTCCCGCCCGCACAGATAATACTGTTTGTCCGCAAATCAGCTGATAACTGTTAATTGTCCCATACCTCGAGCCCTACAGCGACCACACTGAAGAGACACTTCTCTGGCAACAAAAAGGATACATTACAAAGGTTAAGATACCCTAGAGTTGGTTGTTTGGCTTGGATCAGTGATATTAATTGCGTAAATGAAATGCGGGAGGAAAGAAGTTATAGGCTGACGCTGTATCTTCTAAATATTGATAATGAAAGAAACTGCCTAAATTGACTGACTGACTGACATATCAACAACGATATGGGAGATTGAGTAGTAATATTTCATCCATGGTAATAGTAACAGAAAAGACAAGATAGTTTCGATTAAGTACACATAATGTAATAATTAGTTCCCCTTGTTAACGCATATTTTTATGACATAATTCTATTGTGCATAATCTGTTTTCGCATAATTATATTACGCAGAATTCTTTTATGCATAATCATTGTAAGCCGAACGGGCTGAAGGCTGCAATGAAGAAATTTCATCTCCACTCTAAAGAATTACGAAAGGGGATGCCTTTGTTGTTATTTTGTAGAACAACTAAATCGTCAAACTATATCACTAACACCGATTAAAAATGAAGAATTGTCTCAAACAAATTACAGCTCGGCATTGCCGCTTTAAAATTGAACATTGTTAACCTTTTATTGGGCAAAATGAAACGAACAGTTGTCGAAACGGCGCGGGATCAAATTTCAATTAAACTTCAAGCATTAACCGCGCCCGGGATGGCCAGGAATTAGTAAAAATGTGCCTCGGGGAGTAATCGCAGCATACCGCGGATTACGCTTGACTGTTGCTGGGGTAATTACGAATTACAACTGGTGGGTTGTAGTTTGGCGGAGTTTGAAATGGCGGCACCAGCCTTCGAAGTCAAAGTCAAAGTCAATATCTTTATTCAATTTAGGTATAACAAAAAATCTACCACACCGGTTCGGAAAAACCTCTGTTGACAAGAAACTCAACGAGGTATATTCGGTGAAAATAAAATAACACAAATTAAAAAAAAATTAAATGCTACATACTACACTGTACACCGGCTACTGTCCCATTCACAACCATATTTTTGTACGTTTTGTCTATTTGTACTTCATACTATTGTTATTCCTTGTATTGTGAATAAATGTATTTTCTTTCCTTCTTTTTTTATTTGTTTGGTGGGATGGCCATTGAAACAGAGACAGACCGAAGACTAGATGGCTAGACGACTTGAATGCATATCAAATAGAGTCGCAGAAGCATGGTCTCGACAGGTATGAATGGCGAAAACACAGGGAGGCCTTTGCCTACCAATAGGACACTTTGACGGGTTATAACTGTAATTTTCACGGCTTTTCTCACGTTGTGGAATTCCCTATTAATTCCTTTTCTACGTCAAAAAGGAGCAAAATTTTTATCAATCCCAAAATTTCGATCCTAGAGGCGTGAGTACGGGGTTAATGGGACAAACAGTCAGTTTCGACTTTTATTTTTATCCATTATATCAATTTACGCCCGCAGGTTTGCCCCTATGTAAAAATTCCCTAACTCTCTGCAAACTTTCTTTTTAAGTTCAATGATTCAACTGGCAGGAAATCGCCCGAAATTGGGACAAGTGGCGTGGAGAACATTGGACGAGGTAATTGCCCAGCTGTGGGCTTTTTCGCCAGTGTAGTAATAATATTAATTATACTCAATGGTATTGGTAGGACGTGGGCCTGCGTTCTGTTAAAATTGAAATTCATTAGGTATTAAGGCACATGTTTTTTTTTTTTTATAAGACTGGAAGGCAAACGAGCAAGTGGGTCTCCTGGTGGTAAGAGATCACCACCGCCCATAAACATCTGCAACACTAGGGGTATTGCAGATGCGTTGCCAACCTAAAGGCCTATGTGGAAAAATAGGATCCTTAATTAGGTCGAATAAAGGTTAATTAATTAACTAAATAAATTAAGTGGAAGGATAATAGTTTAATTAAGCAATTAAGTGTGAAATATCATTTCTAAATGGTTCTTGCGAGTGTAATTAATTAGTATTAGGTACATTAAAGCACGTAGCAACTGTCAAAACAAAGAAAGGAGATAGCACTATCATTACGGCCTACCTACAAACAAACAATCAACACAAAGGTTAATAACAAAATAAACAAACGTTATCATGAACAAACAACTAATTCACCTTTAAACAAAACATTTACGAGTTGTGTCATATTTTGTACGTAATATCAGACTTACATTTGAGGAAATGGTAGGTGATAATACACATAAAAGTAGGTATACCTAAGGCCGTCTCGCAGGAAAACATAAATCTAGATTTAGTAGTTAAATCTGGCTTAAGCTTGACAGTTCCATACATTTTGACACTACTAAACTGAGCTTAACGCTAACTCGAGATTTACCTAGGTGTTTCCAGCAAGTAGCCATAAATATTTAGAATTTTCGGGCTTTTCTTCGATAGATAGTGGAAGGGGAGACCATGACGCTAAATGGGGGTTTACTCGAGCGTCGTGCAGACCTATTAGATTTTTTAGATTACCTAGTTGATAGGAAGAAATAAAAGTTATACGACGTTTTTCTTTCCAATGGTCCTTACCATCGACGGACTTTCGAAAATGTAAGAAAAAAAAATTACATGAAAATACGCGTGTGTCAGATGTTGTACCGACTTCAGTGGTGTGGGTGGCCACCTGGCAAGGTTGAAAAAAAAAATCCAATGCGTCAGATAATCACTGGGATGATAAGTTAATCAGTCAGTCAAAAAAGACTGACGTTTCGGAAGGTCGTAGCGAATTATTGAACATGCAAAAAACCTCACGTTATTATAATGTATTTTTATGTGGTAGAGAGTAAACCCCACCTAATGAGTTCTAATTATACATGATTCTGAATTCTTAGAAAGTGGTGTAGGAAAGTTATCGTTTTCTAAATGAGGACAGAACGTTTGCTTTGCATTATAAGCAAACGGAGTAGGCAAACAATTATCCAAAATATGCGATATCTAAGTTTAGTCTACGTGGCGGATGACTTGTGCCCTTATTGCCTAACGGCTATTAAAATATTCGTCGTGGAATAGTACAAAACTTCGTTATGAAAAAAAAATAGTTATATAGGTGGCGGAAACAGAAACAGAAAACAAGAACAAACAAAAAATCAATAATATTCACTGCGTGCCGGTTACTTTTACAGGCCATTTTTTTTTTGTAACTTTTTCCAAATTAATAGTCTGTTTGTTCTTAACAATGAATCTATGTTCATGATAATGGTATATACTGGAGACTGTAACACAGTGAAAACTAACACAGTCTCCAGGGTTCATATTGTAATTATACATGTGTTTTGAACAATAAATATTTATTATTATTATTATTAACTAATATACAAGCTACTTATCTGTTTTACAGGCATGTGTATTCCCGGCTTATCTCACCTTCCCCATACAAACTTTGCCCGTCCAAACGTCAGTCTGACAGCATTAACACCATACCGGCAGTAATCCGACCGGCGCCCGCGCACCACATGCCGCACCTAGCATTAGCATAATTGAATATTCCATTGTACGTGGCTAATGCAGTCTGTTGGGGAGCTTTTGACGCTGCATCCAGAGACGGGTTGATGGTGAAATTTATTAAACTAGATTTGATCCATGGCTTCACTCGCATAAATCATCAGATCCGGCAGCCGAGTTGAATTTTGTAAAATATTTATGAAAATTTCCAAAAATTATAACAGTGGTCTTTACGTTATATTATAACGAACATCTGTGCAAAATTTCGTGTCTCTAAACTAGCTCTTAAAATTAAAATTTTTTTTTTTTTGGTTTAATCCCGTGGGAATATTGGGATAAAAAGTAACATAAGTAATATTTATTGTTATTACAGATATGTCGAGCTAGCAACATAAGAAATTTCATTCAAATTCATTCATCCATTTAAGCGTGCAGGAGTGACAAACATGCACATCCTCACACACTTTCACATTTTTAATATGAGTAGGATTATAGGTATACAACCTTCTGCCCGCGGCTCCGCCCGCGTGGTATTCGGTTATCGCGCGCTGTTCCCTCGAGAACTGTGCATTTTTCCGGGATCAAAAGTAGCCTATGTGTCACTCTCGGGCCCATACACTATCTCGATGCCAAAAATCACGTCAATCCGTCGCTTCGTTACGGCGTAAAAGACGTATAAACACACAAACATACAAACACACTTTCGCATTTATAATATTAGTATGGATTAAATTTCCGTGATAGCTATAAACTTTATTGCAGACGCAGACGGAGTCGCAGGTAATAGCTATTTTAGTCCACAGTAAGTTAGACTGCCGCATCCCGTAAACAGCACCCCACAGAACCAATTTACGCCCCATCCAAAGCTGCATTAGTGGCCCTCTCCGTATAAAGTTACCTGGGCGCCATCTGTCGGACACGTCGAGATTTATTGTTGCAAAATGCGCTTACGCCAGCGATACGGTTTTTTTGCCGATCAAGTTTCCATTAGCTAATTCCGCTTCGATCGTTCCCGTGCGGTCAGGGTTGACGAAAAAACGAACCCGTGAAAAATTTCTAAAAACGTGTAAAAATCTATTAGGGAAAGTTGTTTTTTTGTTTGCTTAGTTTTGAACAGTTTTGTGTCACTATTGTTTTAGTAAAATGTGAACATGTTTGAGGTTTTGGTAGCCCTGTCCGTTTTTAATTTGCTATTGATGGATCGTTTTTATTCGATTTGAACTGCCGTTAATGAAGCAACTTCTCGCCGTAATGCGATGCGGCGAGTTTTTATACCGGCGCTATGTTTTTCATGCCCCAACTTTTCAATTTATGCGAATTCGGAGTTTTTATCGTACCTTAGAACTTACTGGTAAAATTGTTTAGTGATTGGTAAATGGAATTTCAATCATCTTTGACTTTTTTAAGATGTGGCTCGTAAAAAATATTTCGACAACCAAGTCAACAAACAAGCAATACAAATATGTACCTATGGTCTGTCCCATAATTCGAGATAATAAAATGACGTTTCATGTGTTACCTGTTTTTTGCGTCTCATAAATAGTGATGTGCCGCAACCGGTAATCACCGAAAGATTTTGTAGGTACCTGTGTACCAATATATGTATGTCATAAAATATTAAGATATGAATGGATCCGTGATGTAATAACATGTAGGACACTTAGGACATTCTAGAAAAGGCAAAATAGGTCTAATAAAAATGCGACAGTTTTGGAGATATTTCGACTTTTTATAGATGTTGATGTTTAAGTTTCAATTAAATTCTAAGTAAGATCATTCAATACTCGAGTAAAAGGGACGCTGCCATACGGACTTCGTTTTTCTAGTTTTGTAGTAGCCTCTCTGTATTATATTTTTTTACGTTGGCACTAAGTGATGAACACTGTATTTTACCTGTTTTGTACCTGTGCTTAGATTTTATCACTTTATCGTAAAAGTGTATTTATATTTTTAAAATAGGAAGTAGTATATTGAATACTTTAATGTTATTTTTGCTATCGTAAAATATACATTTTTATCGGTTATTTACGAAACCGGAATCACGGAGCCGCACTGTTCGTTTTATGCTGGCCACATTATTTTTACGTTTGACATTTCAGACTGTCATTTTATTATCTCGAATTATGGGACAGACCATAACTAAGTATACATTCAACATCACCACTCAAATCCATCCTTACTATCCATACTAATATTATAAATTCGAAAGTATGTTTGTGTGTTTGTATGTTTGTCCGTCTTTCACACCGTAGCGGAGCGACGGATTGACGTGATTTTTAGCATAGAGATAGTTTATGGGCCCGAGAGTGACATAGGCTACTTTTTATCCTGGAAAAATGCAAAGTTCCCGAGGGAACAGCGCGCGATAACCGATCACAACGCAGGTGGAACCGCGGGCAAAAGCTAGTCTAAGATAAATACTTGTTTGTTTCATTCATGACTCAAGCCTTCTTTAGATATTGTCATGACAAGATCCGCGTCCGACGGCGCGTATTCCATATCTCACTAATACGATCAGAAGGTTTGCATTACATCAATATTAATTGAAATCGGACGGAATTGCTTCTGTCATCAATCCAGACCCTTGCGTTTGTCCGAGGGGGGCTGCTACGAACATCTGCATTATCTTACCTCAGCCCCTCGCGAAATCAGTTACTGCACGGGCATTCACTAAAGTGCACTCGCCATTTCGACCGTCAAACCTTACAATTATCCGAACCCAACCATGCAACATTCAGTCCTGATACAACACGCTACAGTCCAAACCATGAGTTGCTGTTATTGCGTTCCGGAAACTCACAACACTAAACGATGATAACTGACATGTTGCTCTCGCATTTTAACTACAACTCAGCGGCGTTGCAACACGGTTGAAACTTCCTTTTGACCCTTTTCAAACTCGAACCGTTTAAGTTAAGAGGGTAGTTCACATGTTGGCGGTGCGATTTATCAAATTTTATACGTTGCCGGGTCGACATGTGCGCGGACAATTGCGAGGTGAGGGGAAGAATTAGAATTAAATATGGAACGCGAGGTGCTTAATGGATTAACATACCCTACCTACAATCCTGAGCCTGCTACAGAAGCTGTCGGAACCGCTGTAGAGGTCAGATTATCCTGGTGGTAGTGTATGGTAGGATGTATGAGGTATGAGGCTGCAGATGCGACTGTAATTCGCGATGTGATTGGATCGTACGTGTAATCTACTTGCGGGTTGGAATAGGTTTTTGTTTTATTGGATGCGTGGGCGGAGATGAGATGCTCGCAGTTTATTTGTGGAGGGGCTTCAATTCGAAGGAACGACGTATTTATTGCCAAGCGATGAAGCTGTCTTAAAAGTTTACTATGCAGAGGTGCACATAACTGTGTCAACGCAATAGGTAAAGTAGGTATTATTAAATGTTTTTTACTAGTCTATAATTGTGTTCCACTGCTATACAAATACATACAAAATTAATACAGAATATATTCAGTCTGTAGTTGGGTAAGTATATTCTAATAATAAGTTTCTGTTTAAAAAAGCTTTATTGCTGACTTTACCCTTTGTTGACGTACTTGCAGTCATCCTACTTACCTTACTCGAAAATCAGTCCAACCACTGGAAATGGGTCAAAAAGGATAAGCAAGATTTGAACTAACAACAACAACAGGGCAAGTTAAAAGATTGTAAAAAAGATTGACGAATATTCCAGTAGGTACGTATAGCCGAATGTTCAGTATCTTTAGAAGCTTTGTTCATTCAGTCACTAAACTGTTTCAGTACCTACTTATTTCATTTGTTTCACCTTTAAATTTTGTCCAAGAGTAAGTATATCTACTTTCGTATCCATTTTGTAATACTCGTACCCATGTGCTCAGTTTTCTGTTAGACCATGTCTTAGAAACCTAAGGTGAGGATTATTGTACACATTGATTTCTTTGCTGTTTGTCCTTGATTTGGTTAGCGTTTATTTGGACAGTTGGGAGCAATAAACCAACGATCAATGGCAGGTGATGCGATCGCACGTGCGCCGGTGGAATTGCTGCTGTCATCCGCGCTGCTGATTTGCTACCGACAGCATGCGATGTTGATTTATAAACGAGGGAGTAGCGTGAACATTTTTATGATGAAATCATCACAATCATTTATTGTCAAATAATAACCGAAATCTTACAAAAGTTGAAAAACCCTCGACACTGTCATTTTAAATTTAAATGTTACAGTGTACGACAACTCGCCACTTACATGAATACTAATGCTGCCTCCCAAAGCTTCATCATCTAATTCGTGATTGCCACTTGAGAGCTTCAACTGGCAATCACGAATCCTTCCTCCGAATCCGAACTTTCCTCTTCATTGGTCTTTGAGTGATGTGGCCCGCCCGTCGCCATTTCAACGTGCACATTTTTCGAGCTAAGTCTGTGTCTCCAGTTCTTCCAGATCCTATCACAAAAAATTACAAGCAAATACACCTGATTTACCGCCAGAATAACCACTGTAGTGTTCTATCCTTGAAGCATCTTACTTGCCGATTTACTTTAAGTCATTTTGTTCAATGAAATTACACAGTACAATAGTAAAACACTGTTTCAAATTAGTTTTATTCCCCGTACGCTGCTGCTGTCCGTACCTATTCACGTGGGTGATGGATTGCGGCGGCGATTAGGGCGGAGCTGACCTGTTCTTTCATATCTCGCTAATGGCCGCTACCTACCTTGACTGACAGGCTGCTGGATGAGCTAACTGTGGTTTTTGGCTATAGCTTTTCAGGCAGGCAATTTTTTTGTACCGTAATAACTCATCAGGTGTAAATTTTACACGTTAATGTCATGTATTTTTCGTTGCATTCTGTACAACGGTGAAGGGGAGTATTTATTCACTCGTGTTGTGAAAATTCTTTCGGAAAGAGTCAATGTCTATGTAAAGATTGGAGTAGTGGAAAATGAGCATAAAGTAATAAATGATTGGATTTATTTTTTGAAACAGTTAAAAATGTGACCGATGTTAGCGGCCATCCAGTGACAAAGTCAAATGTCACCATTACCCTTTGTGTATCAGTCCAGGGAAGATTTAATTTTCGACCCTGACTCGATCGACTTTGGGTCTGTTGAGTCAGTTGTTATTATGTTCTGCTGACTATAAAAGTATGAATTTTGTTCACAACGTCATCATCTTTAGCCGGAACAGTGGAGACTGTTAAAACTCGGAGCATAGATCACTCCATGGCTTCAAAGGGCCAACAGTCAAGACCATGCCTCAGAGCCATGTCATCACTGGCACACAAGTAAGACACGCACTGGTTGAAGACTTAAGTTTGGATTTTTTTTCAGTCTTACAGCCAACTTCCAATCCAAACCCCTGACTGAATCTACAACGACAAAACTTCCAACCAACTCATCTCTCACCAATTCATCAACCTGAAAAAAGGCAAAGTCATTAAAAGTGGCGTTTCCAGGCGCCTACCAACGTACCTGTCGGCTGTCAAACGTACAAGGGTCATTACTTAGCCCATCACGGCGGTAATTAATACTCACTGCCTTTTGGACACGCTGTACCTACGTCTACCTACGGACGACAGGTCGGCGTTTTGGCCGAGTCACGGGAAGTGAGGTGGTAATTGATTTTTTTGATCGGGGAGCTTTTTAGAGTTGCCTACATCAAAAAAATAAAACGGAGCATTCTAGGATCTATCCGTCTATCAAGACCCGGCGCGGATTGGAAATTTCATACACACCATAAAATATTTTCACTGAAATGTTAAATTGATAACCTAACCAACAAAAAGTTGGGAACCTTCGACTTTGTCACTTCAAAGCTCAATATCTGAAAAGCAGCTAAACCGATTTTGATGGAGCATGTCTAAGAACCATTGCTCGAAAACCTGATTTCAAATTCAATAAACCGCATTCAAATCGGTCCAAATTTTAAGACACAGATACAGACATACACACACACAAACACACAGAGAGAGACACACATAGCGGTCAAACTTATAACACCCCTTTTTTTGAGTCGGGGTTAAAAATAGTCCCAACTCAGCATAATGATTATTGATGCAAGCGGGCGAAGCCGCGGGTGGAGACCAGTTACAATTCGTAGTAAACATTTCAGTTCAGCAAACAGCATGGCCAGTCAAATGGCGCCGTTGCAGGGAAGATTAATTACTGTTTGACGCGGCCCGTTACCTGCACCGGCCCTGATTTAGTGGCGCCTGCGCTGCGGTTTGATCACGGCACGGCGTAGATTACACGTCAGGGCGCATGTGTCAGGTCATAAGAACCTTTGGTAGTTGATCGAGCGACGCGGTAAAATCAATATAATATATGCGAGAGGTCTATGTCCAACAGTAAAAAGAAGTAAGAAAGAAAGAGAGATTTATTTGGTTCCATCAGTATCGCCGCCACCCTACAGTAACAAGACTAAAACTAACAATATAAATAAGTTTTTGGTAAAAAAAATCATTTTCAATACACAGTTTTTTGCTGGTTGAATTTTTTGTCCACTTTACTTCCATTGTCACCCAAACTACATTTGGGTACCAAATTTCAAGTCGATGCTATTAACCGTTGAAGATTTCTGCCCTGCGGAGACGATCCTGGCCGGACTACCAGGATGTCACTACCAGATTATTGTATTGTCAGCAATTTACATCAATACTTATCTATGCCAAATTTCAAGTCAATCCGACTACTGGAAGTTGTTCAAATTTAACTTGCAAGATTTGATTACAGACAGACAGACAACGGGACAGGTAAAACTAAATAAAAACTTGTAATAAGTAACATCGTAAAACGAAAGGACACCTAAAAGTTGACGTTCTGCAGCTAACATGATATTGATGAAAGTATAGAAAATAATCTTCATATTATTATAAATGCAAATAAAAACGATAGTGCAAAAAATCGGAAGACACGTGCTCAGCATCAGAAGTAGGTATATTAACTCCCTGTGACCTGCCAATACACCTCAACCGTCCGCTCTGATGGGTCTGTAATTAATCCCCCTCCACCCACGGCAACAAACATGGCGTCGAGTGACCCTGTGTTTAACAAAGCATTACGGGTGACAGTGTAGGAGATGATTTACTTCCAAATATGTACGAAGATTATTAAGTTATATTGAGAATTTTTGCTGAGAAAGCATCGGAGGGTTTATAGTTCTGGATCCAAGGACATAATTGGCTAATGCGATATCTGCCTATGGATGACCATGTTCTATTCACACCTTATATTAGTGAGGTAGAAATAAAAGTTTTTTTTAAATCGTTAATGATTAAGATTACCAGTTGGATACAGTTAGAGTAGGACACTTTCGGTGCATAAACCTATAGAAAGTGTGTGTTCGAATTTCATCCGTCAATTCCAAAACATTTTTTGTTTGAAAAAATGTATGATTAAAAATACTCGTATATTTATATACAGGGAGGATTTCGACGAGAGACTTTTACGGAGATATTGCATTGTTTAAGTGATACACAGTTGATTTATAATGTTTAGAAGCTTAAACAAAGTAAAAAAAAAAAAACACAAAATTCACTAATTTTTAACTGTGGTGATAACCCTATAATTGCATCCGCACATAACGATACGATGGCTAGATTAAGGAGTCGTCGTCGGGAAAACTCGGGATATTACGTTTATTTCCGAGAGTTGTTGTCATCGTACTGATGTAAAAATGACACAAAGTCAAATAAATCAAATAAAATGCAAAAATACGATTATCAGTTACTTTATTACAATTTTTACATACGGTGTTCAAATGTTCCTCCGTTATAAGGGTGAAGGCGGGCACGTTTAAGAACTTTTAGTACTGCGGTATGACTTATTTCGAAATGTCGACCAGCTGATCTCGAACTTTTTCTTGGATTCCGCTCAAAATACCTCAGTATTCTTTCTTCAAGTCTAGCCTCAAGACGAATAACGGGTCCTCCACGTTGATCGTTCTGAGCTGTTCTTGGTACAACGGGCTGATTGTTGGCGACACGATCAAAAGCACCGAAAATTGCCCTACGACCTGTTGGGTGTGGTGGTGGATATGTTTCCCTGTAACGTCGTAAAGCTTCAGCCGCATTATAATTGCAGCTCGCGTATAACATGAGAAAATTTAAATATCCACGTGCATCTGACAGACGCATTTTCATGTAAAGTAAATAAAATGAACTTAAATGTCAATTTCATTTCAAACATCACATTTATGATATGTTTATGATCGATTTTCAATCATGCAAAGAGTTTCGATAGTTGTAAAAAATTACTACAACTTTAGTGCAATATCCGTCAAATAATGTTAAGTATTAAATTTTTTGACGATAGCCGAAATAAAAAAAGGACAGCCTATTGTATGAATTGCTGATCAACTGGGGAACAATTTCAATTCATTCGAAAATAATTTGCTGAAGCAAGTTAACGAACTAAAACCTTTTTATCATTTTAGGTAGGTAAACAGAGACATTTTATTTATGATGAAAGAGGTTACTATCTTCTTTAATTGTTTATGACGGTTGAGTACATTCAAGTGAATGTCAGTGCCATGTCATATCATGTGAGTTATACAATACAATACAATACAAATACTCTTTATTGTACACCAGAAATAATAAGCGATACAGAAAAAACAGGTACACAGATAAAATTACAAGGTAAGCAATAGGCGGCGTTATTTGTTGTGGTTAGAATTATTAACTAAGAAATTACATAAATACTCTAGAGACAATCACCTCTGCAAATCCTGCAGTGATTTTTTTAGCGTTGCACGCACTAAGAATGGACAAATGGCAAAATATTAATGTAATATCCTGACGTCTAAAGATTGTTTACAAGTAAGAACATTGACCCAGCCATCTGTTTAGGGTTGGCACAAAGTAGTTTTTGGTATGAATGTTTAAAAGGCTATAACTTGAAAACGGTAACATATATTTCCATAGTTTCTATGGGGGAAATATAGTGCTAAGGTTGAACTATCTGCCTCTTTCGTAAAGATCCCTCGTCAAAATCCAGCCTGTATAATATAGTATATATAAATATACGAGTATATATAAGGTAGATAGAAATAAAACAAGCCAACGAAATAAATTAATGAGGCAATTCAAGTTCAGATTTACTGCATGAAAAAAATCTCGTAAGTTTCGCACAGACGTAACTGTTTTGTGCGTGAGGTGATAGAGTAGAAAGGTAACAATTTGGAGCTCATGGATTTTGACGCATAGTTTTGACGCATAGAAAGTGTTAGTAACACTTTCAAAAGAAGCAAGATTCGACATCTGAAAATGCCAACTAAAGGAAGACATTACATGAGACATAAACTAAAAATTACAACGATTTGAAATGGTTGAGATTACTTTAATATTGCTCAAAAGACCTGTCTCAGCTCCTGACCCCGTATTTTATAAGAGAAATTGATCTTTCTTATAACTTCTGCGGCGAAATGGCTTTCAGTATTAAGAAGTGCAGCGGTATTGGTGACGATGGCCAATGTTTGTGAATGTTGGCGAATGTTGGCTGCGGCTGGCCGCGATCAAATCGCAGTAAAGTGTTTGATAAGTGCTTTATACGGTGGGACACCGGGAGCGACAGTTTTTGCGAAGAAATCATTGAGAGTCAAATTGCAAAACTTGAAGAGTGACATTTACCTGAAGAGAGATATCAAAGAAACTCACTTTTTTAAACATGAATAGAATGTGTACATATTATACATACTGAATATGCATGAATTAAAAATACTTTAGATCATCTTCATATCAGCCGTAAGACGTCCACTGTTTTGTCATAGGCCTCCGCCATTTTAGTTAGGGATTTTAAAACAGCGTCATGAATGTAGAGCCATTTAGACTGCTACTGTGCGTAATTCTTGATTATTTTTTAACTGTAAAAGTTAGACCACTTTTTGCCTTGCAATTCACTTTTCTCTTTGCATGTGCTCTTAAATTAAACAAAAGTAAAAAAGAACACACGTTTTATAATTAGAAAAAATCTTTATGGTGGCCTGGAAATCTAATTTATAAAATTTACATACGTTTTGTTAACTTTTTCAGTACGTAGTCAGTCATCTTTCCTAGTGTGTTCCAAACTTGTCTGTTAGAACAATTTTCATATCGCACGCCACTGCACTGGGTGATTTATTGAGCGCGCGTCGACATTCATATGCTCAATGCTCAATTGCGCTCAATTCGTCGCTGCTCAATGCTCAGCAGCTGCTAGCTACCGTGATAACCTCAAAATTGTATTACCTTCTATTTTGGAGTTAAAATTTATGCAAAGGTTCAGTTTGAAAGTTATGTTCTTCTGAATAGAATTTTAAGCAAACACAAATTTTGTTTAAAGTGAAGAATATATAGTTAGTAAGCACTTCTAGACATTATAGTGTGGGGAAAGGTCACAATAGAGATAGTGGTGGATAGTGGTTGGTGGGAAAGGAATTCACTCCCGTCGTTTGTGTTTTCAGATAGATACAACTTACGGCTTTTCAAGGCTTTAGCACAGTAATAAGTATATATATAAGCTAAAGCAGTTAGGAAGTTACGAACAAATCGATCGAAACGAATACTCCCGACAGACGCGCGCTCTACACGGACTCTAAGGGGGTCTCGCGGTACTGCAGTCGCTTTTTCTTATATATATACTGTGGCTTTAGCGAATAGGCTGTTACTGAACCAGTGAGATACATCTTTAGCCTTATTTAAACTTTCCATCAGGTGAGATGAGAGAAAAAAGAAAGAGATCTCTCGCCAGGCAGACGTTATGCCGGGGACCGAAGTCGGAATATATTTAAGGTTCGAGTTGGAAAATTCCGATAGCGCGATGGAAATTTTCGGAGTTGTTCCGAGTGGCTCCTAGATGGCGTTAGATGGTACCGATCATCGTCAGCTGAAACACGTCCACTGCTGGACATAGTTCCCACCAAAGAATTGCCAAGTTTTTTGTGGCTTATTCTTCATGGAAATGATGGTCTTTCTGAAAGCGCTGGAATATATAAAGGTCTAAACGATGCTCTGACCAAGCATTGATCTCGGAACTTCAAGCTTCGTAGTTTTATACCACTAGGTAAACGTTTCCCTAAATTACAGAATAGATAGTGAAGCGTCTCCCATTTTCCTAGTGTCCCGTTATACATTAGTCCACTTCCATTTCCGGACTAGATGCAGATTTATGCGCATGCGCGGTGTAGTGATTGCGTCCGCCGCCCACAATCGGGCGCACGCGCAATACTGATTTATTTAGTATCATAATTTCTCAATAACTGGACAATTGCAGGTACCTAGGCTATTTTATGTCGTGATCAAAGATACACTACCATGTCGATGTCATTAATGTTTGAAGCTTTGTATAAACTTGTTAGAAAATTTACAGTGATAATGTACTAAAGTGTAAAGATATCTTTGACTTCGATTGCTAATAACCTTACTCGCGGCTTCCTTTATGTGAATTATTAGCTTTCATAATCATCATCATCATCAGCTGGAAGACGTCCACTGCTGGACAAAGGCCTCCCCCTTAGAACGCCACAATGAACGACAACTCGCCACTTGCATCCACCGGCTTTCCGCAACTCTCACGATGTCGTCAGCCCACCTGGTTGGAGGCCTGCCAACGCTTCGTCTTCCGGTTCGTGGTCGCCACTCGAGGACTTTTCTTCCCCAACGGTTATCTGTTCTTCGAGCGATGTGGCCTGCCCATTGCCACTTCAATTTGCATATTTCTCCAGCTATATCAGTGACTTTAGTTTTTCGACGAACGTTACTAACTTACGTTATTAGCTTTATTCGATAAAAAATTCTGGATTTCCTGGAATTCTCAATTTTTTAACATCGTAGTCGTTCTAAGTACCCACGTATACAAAAACCGGTGTTACGACTAAAAGTTCAAGCGCATCAGTGTCAAAAATATACTAGGTTACATTGTGCTAATTATGTATGATTCTCCGTAATAGGTATATACATAGGTAGGTTAGGTGGATCGAAGCATCAATGCGCTCTTTGTCTCCCGTGATGTCATGCGCGCGCGTCGCCGAACACGGCTGACTAATCCTTGTAACATTTTAAAGTTACTGGCCAAACATTAGACAGAATAAATCAACTAAACTGGGGCAAGCTGTATCTATGGAATAGGCCTCAAGATAATAATAAAATGTTTGTAACTCTGTATGTAATTTATGTAGTAAGTATGCAAATGCATACTTGGGCCAATCAACTTTTTTACCCACACTAATGTGTCCGCGAAATTTTTCAAATAATTGCAGATTTTGTAAGTAAACATGTTTTTTCTCTAATTTAATAGATGGTGTACATGAATACATGCCATCCTACGTAAGTTCAAGCTAGTAACCCGTGAAATATCTTGTTGGAAGTACGATTTTTTGGTAACGCTTGGTACAAAATTGTATTGTCCGGCTTATCTAATTTGTGTGTGTTTGGAACTTGTAATTCTTTACATATACATAATAGACTGCTTGGATCTCTGGAACATAAGTTAGTTCAGAGCAAGATTTGGCCACGTTCCATTCCATGGTCTCAATCGCTTTTCAGCCGCTACAAATGCTGCACAGGTTCCAAGGAGATGCAAAGGAGCCAGTGTATCAGTGCAAGTAGCAAATCACACACAAAGCACCCATCTTCCATGGAATCATACTCATGCCATTCGGTCTATTATCATAGTCTCTTGCAATACCTGCGGTCTCCAGTAAAGATGGCACTTGGTCGGTGGTAAGGGACTGGCACATGATGTCATTTACCTAATTATTTGCTACCGCTCGCGCCGGCGCATGAGTAACGGCGCCGTATGACATACCAGATGTCTCGTTCATTGCTGCTAATTATAAAAATATTTGTTAAGCATTTCTAGGCATAAACCATTCTATTATTAACTGTAATTAAATTACGCGCTTGGTTCAGCTTGGTTCAGATGTTATCATAATATTTGAGAAGTGTTCAAAATGTGTGTCCATAATTTTTTTTAATGGTTAGTTTTTATTAGTAAATGGAACAAATAATACATTTACAAATGATTTAAGTAAACAACAATATGTCATTAAGATTTATTATAAATAAAAACTTAATAATGATAATTTAAAACTAATATAAATCTAAAAAAGGCCCATGTGGCATGGTTCCAAGAATGCTGGCAGCATTTCCTCGCTGTATGGCGATGCTAAACGCTGTGCGAGGAAGCTGCCAGCCCTCTTGTCTCCTGTGGCGTCGACCAGTCTCTTTTCCAGTTGGCTGAAGAGTTCCCTTGCGCCAGGGCCCTACGGACCGAGCGTCTCGACTCGTCTCGTCTCGTCTCGATATTGTAATCAAATTAATTGTGACACATTGTGGAATCTTCGCAGAAAATGTCAAAATTATATGGCATTGTCTGACTAGAAAAATAACTGACACTTTTTTGACATTGTCTGGCACTTGAATAGCTTTTGTGAGGTACTAGCACCCTGCACCCTGGAACGCCCGGTGCATTTGGCTGACTTACTCTCTACGCTGGAATACATAGAAAGATATAAGTACATAGGTAAACTGTTAACTGTACAAAAACTAAACAATTAAAATCAAGAAAAGTTGATTATAATATTTATAATATACATGTACAAAGGCGAACATAACATTTAGGTAAAAATAAAATAACGAAAACAAACAAGCAATGATAAAAACAATAATAAAATACTGAGTAATACTTCTATTACGAACAACGGTTTCCTTGTTACCTAGGGCACCTAATCAACATGGGTTCACCTACATTACTCAGCGAACTTATTTATAACTGGTTCAAAGTATATTTTGAACAAAGTAAGAAATAACGGTCCTTCGACGATTCAGCAGTGATTTATATGTGACTCAAGACAAACTGTTGAAATTTAAATAAAGCGACTTTTACCTTATTGGCGTACTTACCTGTTGGAACAATAAGTAAGAACTAGGCAAAGAACATTTCTAAATATAAATGCATTATCGTTCGGAATTCCCGTAAACATTATGCAGTTCTATTGAAATATTCCTTTTCCCGTCCTCAATTTTATGTATTTTACCTCTGTATACATTTCTAACCGACTTCAAAAAAAGGAGGAGGTTATCAATTCCACTTCTAAAATGTAATTGTAAAGTGACCGCTTACTTCATACTGCCACCCCAGCCTATATACGTCCCACTGCTGGGCACAGGCCACCTCTCAGAACGAGAGGGCTTGGGCCATAGTTCACACGCGGGCCCAGTGTGGATTGGGAACTTCACACGCACCATTGAATTGCTTCGCAGGTTTGTGCAGGTTTTCTAACGATGTTATCCTTCACCGCAAAGCTCGTGGTAAATTTGAAATGTAGCTCAGCACATGAATTTTGAAAAACTCAGAGGTGCGAGACGGGGTTTGAACACACGAACCTCTGCTTGATTGGCGATACGTCAAACCACTAGGCCAACACAGTGACACACACAGTCACAAAAGTGACACGGTTGGTTTTCATACAGATTGAAGTGTTTGCGTTATCTAATGTAACCTATATCTGTTGTCCAAATCGTCCCGCCATCTCCTCCTAGGTTTACCTCTGCTCTGCTGCTGACTCAGCTTCTATAAAAAAGCTAAAATAATTTAGTGCAAAATAAATCCGCCAAGTTGATCGGTTCCCCAGCCGTGGGACTGGCGACGGGCCGGCTTCCCACTGCGTACACAAAGCAGATGTGGTGAGGTACTTACGGGAGTAATCACCGCGATCTAATGAGCGGTGTGATGTGATTCACAGGCTTCGGGCGCACATGCGACCTCGATACACCGCGCCAAAGAGCTGGGCTGCAGAAAGGTCAAAACGTTTCAACTTGACACCAGTCTAATCCTGAACGTACGCACTCGAAGGTTTAGGTATTGACAAATATGAACTAAGTGCTTCAACATCATCATCATGTCAGCCGAAAGACGTCCACTGCTGGACATAGGCCTCCCCAAGGCTCTCCACTCAGACCGGTCCCCGGACCGGGAAATAAGTGCTTGTTATAACCTAAATTAAATGAATATATTTCTACTTTGACTGCATCCGACTGACCGAAAGATGGTTGTGTTTCACGAGGATGTTACATTATTTTTAGCAGACAAGCAACTTTTTATCAGAAAAAGTCACATGCAACACCTAGCATACAATATTTTTTTTGATTTAATTTGAAATGTATATTCAATGTATTTGATTGTATGGTGCGTGTGAAATTCCCAATCCGCACTGGGCCCGCGTGGAAACTATGGCTCAAGCCCTCTCATTCCGAGAGGAGGCCTGTGCCCAGCAGTGGGACGTATATATGCTGAGATGATAACTGGAGAGACTAAAGCTACTGTTTATTTTTATAAGTATAAGTTTTGTTATAAATAGGTAATGTTCAGATTTTTTCAAGCAGCCGACGATTGTTACACTTTTACTTTTTAATTTAGTTTTTTTTTTCACTTATCCGTTTCATTTAGTGAAGTAGCCGATTCGTTTCTGGCCGCCACTTGTTCTACACGGTGCGTGAGAACAGCGCGCATATGTCGAGTACACACTCTTTTTATTGGCCACATACTTTTTAATGAAGCCGGAGTCGTTGGCACCTTGTTAGCAATCGCATTTACAGATACAGATTATTTTGGATGTCTTTCGAATGTGGCAACTACATGCCCTGGTCAAACTCTGTCTAGCTGTACTCGTCTCTCTAATTAAAACGCGATACATTTTATTTTACATATCGTCAATCTTTTTTTACCTATTCGTATTTTTAGAGTACAGGGTTCAAATTTATTTAAACTTTTAGTCGCCAGTGAAAAAAACCACTGGTTTAGAATCAGTATTTTGCTAAGTCAGTTACATTATAACCTGATTTTTATTTATACTTACTTTGTAATTTGTAGATACTTGTCGGCTTGGCCGTTATTGAAGAAAGTCAAAACTGACAGAGAAGCAGTTAGTATTAAATCATTTCAATAATAATGCAACTTGTGTATTGTATCTGTAAACTTTTTGTTTAAGCAGATTAATCTCCAGCTTTTTCTACTAGTTTCTCACTATCTAATCTAATAAGTTCCACATACTGTGTACATTCAATGGCAATTCAATGGTGCGTGTGAAGTTCCCAATCCGCACTGGGCCCGCGTGGGAACTATGGCCCAAGCCCTCTCATTCCGAGAGGAGGCCTGTGCCCAGCAGTGGGGCGTATATAGGCTGAGATGATGATGATGATGATGATGACTGTGTACATTGTTTATTTACTCCATGTGATTATTTTACTTTGTAAATATGATCGTTAGCCTAAGATACAGGGTTCAGCCACACGTGTTACGTAGATTTTATGAAGAGATTGTGCTTATTTTTTAAATTGTACCACAGTTTCTGAATAAATCATTATTATTATTATTATTTATTACTATGTACTTTACAAAGGCCATCAGTGTCCAATTATAATTATTTCTTATGTGCTTCCCAAAGGAAGGATGTAGGCACGAGGATGCGAACACTTGTAGGGCTACCAAACAACCTTATCAAAACGCAAGCGTCCAGGTCCTACACACTTTAATGGGCCAGCATACCCATAAAAGATGGCATTAATACACTGGGCCACGGTTGACGCCTGCGTAATGGTGACAGATAGGGCCCACTTAGCAGCCACTCCGAGTAATTGAGACGGGCATTGCCCGCGCGCACCTAGCCCATCGCTTGCTTCATACCAATTTATGATATTGTTTTGAATAGGTATTGAATGGGTTATGTTTGACCACATTTCAAAGTTTGTCTACAGGACAAACACAAAGGATAAGGTTGTTGGTTATGATAGTGATGACGCTTGATAGTTGAAAATTGTTAATCAGCTAGCCAGTCGGAAAGTTAATTTTCCAACTACAGAAGACGTAGTTGGAAAGAAAAGTGAAACACAAAGCAAATTGATTCATTCAGCGCTGCTCTTGAATATAAATGATAAAAATAATAATACTGGCCTGCGCCTTGTTCGATAGGTAAGAAAAATAGAGCAGGGTATTGGGTAGCCTTTGAGAGTCCAGCAGGGCTTCAGTCTGCCGGCGATCTGTTCCGAGGCAACAGAGCGGAGCGATGGTAGAGTAGTAAAGGTGGATTAAGCACGAAAGGCTAAAGAAGCATTAGTGGCAGTCTTTATTATCAGAGGTAGCTTGGTGAAAGCGAAATAGTAAGTTATCTATCACCGTTTGAATATTTTTTTAATTCCAAAACAAATCAAACGCGAATGACAGGAAAAAAACAAAAGAAAATCAATAATCTCGAATTTTGTTCTGTTACAAACGGTCAGTTGCACACCATATTATCTGTTCGCCATGTTACAAATGAAGTTGCTTACTGCAAATGATCTTAGATCAGATGGCTTGCACAGGGCATGTTCAAAGGATCTTTCTAAATTTGGAAATACAACTGAAACACAATTTATATGATGCTTAGATTTTTATCAATATAAAAAGAAAGTTCTGACTACCTTCTTAACTTATCAATCAACTCTCCGCTCTCAAACTTAGAGACTCTATTCATCAGAATAACGAAATTTAGAAAAATAATTGAAAACACAAAAAATGGGTCCTTGTAGAAAGGGAGAGTTAAAGGTTCCTGAATAAATACGATATTTAGATCATCATCATCATCTCAGCCTATATACGTCCCACTGCTGGGCACAGGCCTCCTCTTGGAATGAGAGGGCTTGGGCCATAGTTCCCACGCGGGCCCAGTGCGGATTGGGAACTTCACACGCACCATTTAATTGCTTCGCAGGTTTGTGCAGGTTTCCTCACGATGTTTTCCTTCACCCCAAAAGCTCGTGGTAAATTGCGCACAAGAATTTCGAAAAACTCAGAGGTGCGAGCCGGGATTTGAGCCCACGACCCTCTGCTTGAGAGGCGATAAGTCAAACCACAGGGCCACCACGGCTTCGAACGGCACTACGGCTTCGGCACGAATAAATACGATATTTAGATACCTCTTTATTATGGTCGTTTATTGAATCAGGTGCCACCTTGCGAAGTCATCAACATCAATAAATTTTACTTTGCTCACCCGCGAGCATTGTTTCAGTTCATTATTTTTGTCATTATGTATTCGTAACAACTAATAAAGTCAGGTTTCGTATGTTTTAAAGTTGGTATGCTAGCCCGAAGGCACGCAGCCGTTGATGGGTGCGCGTGAGTCAGCGCCGCGCTCCTGTTATTGCTTCATGGGAGTGTATCTGGCACGCCACTTCATCAACACTGCACAAGGAAAGAAAAGAGTGAACAAATTTATTAAAGTTAAAGTAATGGCATGATAAGATGAAGACTTTCGAATGCATGAAGATGTCATGAAAGGAGTCATTATTTGATACTAGGTAGCCCGCGTTTTATTTGTTAGTAGTACATTTATCGGGCGTCCGTGGCTTGGCTACTACACAACTTTACGGGATATTTTTTTTATATTGGCTAGGTAGTTATTATAGTCCATTATTACTACCCGGTGCATATTATTTCAGAGATCTGTCGTCAGACAGCTCATTAATGGTAATCTCGGTCAACATCCTGTAACAAATGTTTCTAATGTCTCACAATGTTTCGCCTTCAGACATACTTAACAGCTTCATTAACTTTCCATTTACTTCTTAGGCTTGTAGAATATATTCATATACGTTTTCAATTTCTTCGTGTATTTCGCCAAATTCATGCATTATGCATTCATTCATTATTATGCGGTTATTTTTACGTGTACCAACATTTGTATTATAATTCTTAGCAAGTTCTCTTTCTGCTTCGTCTCCGTGTCTTCCGTTGTCTTTAGGTGGAGGACAATTAAGAGCGGGCAGGGTCAACGCGGCGGCGCGCACGCAGGCTCCTCAATTCACCAATTGCTCTACGTGGGAACGTACTGACTCACCTATTAGGTCTATCGTCCATAGCTTTATGTCAACTCGCTAGTAATATAGTGACCGTTAGACTTGATGATTGACTGTTTTTTTAAAATTATACTTAAGTAGGATGGACTGAGCCAAGACCAGCAGATGTACACTGCCCCAGCCAATTTTGAAAAAATGCCTTTAATGTTTTCACGTAAGTCTTTGTGTTATGTAATGTTATTCAATTGTGTTTTGTCACTTATTTTGTAAAATAAAAAGTTTGTTACTATAAAGTAGGCAGACGAGCTCACACACAGCTAAAGTACATTTAACACACCCTAACGTGGGCACGCTTGATTATATATGTCCCTGTTGTCGCAATTATCATCTAAAAGGAATCAAAAAAGAATAATAGTCACAAATCACAAAGCCTTAGGCAGCCCGGTGTTCATATTAGAAGGCTGGAAGTATCTACAGGATTGTTAGATTCTATTGAATCGGAGTATAATCTGATCTGAGAAAACAGCAGGGTTACTACAAAATTCGAAATTCGTAGTTCGTGGTGTGAGGTCCCTCTGACACTTATACTATTTAATACGAGAGCGAAAGGGACCGCACGAAACGAACGTCGAGTTTCGTAGTAGCCCAGCAGATGACCTTTATTATTCGTTGCCTCATTTGAGGACTAAGGTATACAACAATGCGAACACTGGTATTCGGCGAAAAGTTATCGGTTAAAACGGTGATACTTACGGACAGACAGATGCTGCATGAAATTCTGCACCAGTAAATTATAAACGTAAAGCTCTAATATATTGAGCATTTTATTTCTAACTAGCTTTTGCCCGCGGCTTCGCTCGCGTTAAATTTGGGGTAACACAGATTTACTTTCTACGATCTTTATTTTCGTGTTTTAATTGATTTTTCGGAGGATTACATTTGTAAATTTTCGAATTTAAAAATCGATTTTGAAACCCTGTTTCACATCTTCAGGTCAGGGGTGTAATTTTAGAAAACCTACTTGTTTTTTTTTTTGCACGTGACTTCATACCTTTGCGCTGTGCTTTGCGACATATGATTCCCGTGGGCTATCTCACGAGACTCTTCCGAATAAAAAAGTATTTTTTTAAATAAATAAGAAAGATTCTCAGCATTCTGCGTCCCGTTTTTTCCCGTTCCCGTCGAATTTCGGGATATTCTTTTGTAGTGCTCCCTTACACTCCCCAAATAACCTACATGCCAATTTTCAGTTTTCTATGACCAGTAAAACGAAAAATTCCGTTTTTTCCCGTTCCCGTGGGAGTTTTGTAAATTCCACTCTCAATGCTCTTCTAGACACCCCAAGCAATCTACATGCCGTTAAGCGAATAATCCCGTTTTTTCCCTTTCCCGTGGGAATTTCGGGAAATTATTTAATGCTTTCCTACACTCCTCAAGCAACCTACCTGCCAAATTTCATCTTTCTACGACCAGAAAAACGAAAAATCCCATTTTTTCTCGCTCCCGTCAGAATTTCGGGAAATCCTTTTGTAGTTAGTGCTCCCCTACGCCTCCCCAAAGGAACCTAAATGCAAAATTACAATTTTCTACGACCAGTAAAACGAAGATTCCATCCCGTCGAACTAAATATAAATCCCGTTTTTTCCTTATCCCGTGGGAATTTCCAAAAATCCTTAAAATTATTTTTTACTATTATAATCACCTACTTCTATGCCAAATTTGAAGTGTCTAGTAATTATTTTTCATGGGATTCCGTTGAACTGAATATATAAATACCGTTTTTTCCTTATCCCGTGGGAATTTCCAAAAATCCTGCAATTCATATTTTAATTATTGTAATACCTATTTTTGTATCAAATTTGAAGAGTTTAGTTATTATAGTTACTGAGATAGGGTCACTCAGAATCGAATATATAAATCCCGATTTTTTCCCGTTCCCGTGGGAACTTCCAAAAATCCTTCCTTAGTGGATGCTTACATTGTATAAGGTATCTATGTGCAAAATTTCAAGTCTCTAGGTCCAGTGGTTTGGGCTGTGCGTTGATATATCAGTCAGTCAGTCAGTCAGGACTTTGAATTTTATATATATAGATTTGTTTTAATTTAAGTTAGTCCAATTTGACCTGCTGCGTTTTACTGCGTTGCGAGATAACGTTTCTTAAAAGTCCTGAAAATCATCCGGTTTCGTAATTTATGACCAAATAAATTAAGGCTTATTGAGTATACAACTTGCAGTAATAAAAATAATTATACATTTCCTGGTAAACATTATACAGTATCCAAATGAATAGTTTGGTCAAAATCCTAAATTCTATCTTTTCCCGACTTCAAGAAAGAGTTACAAGAGTGACACCCATACCATACTAAAAAAGGCTGTTTCAAAAAAATGTAGCCCGATTTATCAACTTTATTTGTGTGTGTATACGCTTTTGATCGTCAAATAAAAATTGTAAGTACTCCTACGCAAATCAAGGGCTAGTCTTTAAAAATATCACAACAGAGACGGCAGCGAAAACATAATAAATTTCCAAAATCTGCTGGTACGAGTAAACCGACAATGCCTCTAACATGACGCTTTTGAAGAAGCATCGTATCCGTGTCGTATCGCTAAGAATAACGGCGTGCCTTACTCACGACTAACTATTGTGATTAGCCGAGATGATACCTCACGCCAATTGAAGGAGTTTAAACTTTTAAATTGATATGTTTGACAGTGCCTCGTCATTTAGCTGTAGGTGTAATTCTTGTTAAAACATTTCAACGACGGTTAATTTTTAGTTCTTGATGCGAATTTATGTGACTGTTTTTTCCAAAGCAGCCTTCACAAATGTATCTTTTAATTTCAAATTAAAAGTAAGTAACAAACTTCGCTGGTTACATTTTCTGTCACATTGTGACCTTGCTAATGGCACACGTTACAAGCCCATTTCACCTTCTTGGGTACATAATATGGCAAGTAAACAGTTTTACTAATATTATACATATTTTTAAATACGGAATTTGGTTTTTAATGGTAACAGTGTCAATGTCATAGAATCCTATTGTGGTTTTTGCGGCAAAACAAGGCTAAATTAAGGAAAAAATATACCAATGTGCACATAATAGTCAGCCACTTGCACAAAATACCTATTCCCGGATATCAAGCAGTTTTAATTTCATTGTACGAGTACGTTACCAGGACCCACTTCAATTTCCAAACAATCAATTTTAAATCGCCACTCATCCTTCCAATTTAATTAAGAAATTTCTTACATCAACATCGCTTACAGCCCCTCCGACACGCGAAAAATTCTCAAACAAATCGCCGGAACTCGAGCCCCTGCAATCTGGCAGGTACCGACAAATTGGCCATAATAAAATACTCCTTCTAATTAACGAGCGGGGGAGGAAAAATAATAAGAATCACCTTCTTAGATGGAAGCGATCTGCCGCTAATTGCACAGGGAGCGGTAATTGTCTTGTTGCAGCGTCTCGGAGCGGTTTATAAGCGCCGCCGGTGCCGTGTTTTGGTGGTATGTGGGAGTTCGAGGTGAAATGAGCAAAGTTATTTTATGGAACATCCTTACAAGTATAAGTGGCGGAAAAGATGGATATTGATTGTTTGGAAACTTGTACCTCTTTCTTTTAGTTAGTTTAGTTTAGTTTATTTATTCACTCAACATAACAATTTACATCATATAAATAAGCAGTGTATCAAGTCCAGTTAATCCACAATGCAATCCTTTACACTACGCTACGATTTCAATAGCGTGTTTGTGGTCATCGATTGAAAATCAGCATCTTATTTTAATTACGACTGTTGACCTTTTTTTCCTTGTTTTCCACACCGCACAATGGCAGCCCATTGAAAGTTTTAAGTTAGTAATAGATGTTAAATCTCTCAAAAACGTATGCTCAAATCCGTTATATTGTTGATACTAACATGTTGTTACATAAGCCTGTTTTTGTTAATATTTAATCAAAACAACTTATTTTTGCAATTAATCCAGAACTAATTCAGTATAAATTCGTCAAGATAATCAGAGACAAACACCAGAACTTACCTCGTCGTTATCAAGTGGAACAATCTTATCATCGCAAGTGTCGGGGCAGGTCGGATCGGTATCAACTCCTGGGCCTACTGATTTATGGGTCTAGTTAATCCGACTATTTACTAGTTCCACTGGAAGGTAAAGAGGGCCTTTTTCCGCCGGCCCTTCGGACCCATGTGTGGGTGGCTTAAGGAAGAAGGTAAGAGCGGGAAACATAATGTAATTCAAAAACCAAGCAACTTTTAAATATCGGACAAATGTAAGCTTATTTAATTAATGTTAGTTTCAATCGTGACCTTAATAATTTAAAACGAAAGTTCCACCAATACTAATTTACTTTACTTTATAAAGATACACTGCCTATGTTTCCGATTAGAGGTGCAAAACTGACTCGATAGAAACGTCATAGTTAATATAACAATAAATAAATCAAGGTGCATTTCCAAAGACACTTAATAATTAAAATAAAAACAAAATCGACCCAGGACCCTTTGTTGTATTCAAATCTAAAACACGTTTACTATAGTGAAACGTTGATACCCATTGATCACATTAATCAGATAAGGCATGTCCCTACTATGTTTTAATGTGGCGCATCTTTACGCTATAGTATCGCTAGCGCCTTTGGCCTGCGCCGGCGCCGCTTAAGAACGGCCATCGCTCAGGCGGGTGATGTATGCCGTGGCGCGTCGCCGGCACGTAATTGTCTATTTAGTCGCCGTGGGCACTCTCTCCCATGCATGGGACTGTGGAACACGTCCACGTGACTGCTTACACGTGTACGTGTATAACAAAGTACAGTTGAGAGCATAAATATCTATACAGCCATAGCGTTAAATATTATGTATACATCGACCTTATGTTTTTAATTATTATTATTAAATTTTTATTGTTTAAATCATTTGTAAATGTATGATTTGTTCCTCAATAAATTAACTTCTCATCTATTTTTGAAATGTTTTCTTTCTTTCTTTGACCTAAGTGTTAGAACAAAGTTGAAAAAGTAAAAAAACGGTATGGCGAGGACCCCAACTCACGCATTCACCAGTTAGGAACAAGTACCCGTCAAACGCAAGGTCCGGTCAGCCATCTTGAGATGGCCGCTCGCCCGTAATGCCGGTATTAATTAAATTCTAAGGCAACCTCAGCAAACTTAACCTGCAGGAGTTTGCTATTTGCTAATATCAAGATAACCGCATAGCACTTTGTAAAGTGAAGCTAAATCATGTCCGATACATGTATCGTTGTATACCTGGCATAGTCGAGCAGGATTTCAGAGAACATTTCGATCATTACTGCCTTGGTTTCGAAAAAAGTGAAGAGTTTTGAGTTATTACTTATCATTATAATCATCTGAGTTCGCGGTGGCCTAGTATTTTGACCTATGTTCACTTATGCAAAGGGTCGTAGATACAAGCCCGGACATGCACCTTTTTCGGAATTTAAATATGTGCAAAAATTACATTCGAAATTTTTTATGACGTTTACGGTAAAGGCAAATATAATGAGGGTGCATCTGTGTATTCGATTTGCACTGGACCCGATGAAAACTGCAGCCCAAGCCCTTTTATTTTAAGTGGAGGCCTATGCCTACCTGTAGGATGTTTGTTGACCGAAGATTATGATCACGATCGTCATCAGCCGGAAGACGTCCACTGCTGGACAAAGGCCTCCCCCTTAGAACGTCACAATGAACGACAACTCGCCACTTCCATCCACCGCTTTCCCGCAACTCTCATGCTGTCTTCAGTCCACCCGGTGGGAGGCCTGCCAACGCTTCGTCTTCCCTCGAGGACTTTTCTTCCCCCGATAATGCCTCCATGAGCCTCTTTTTTATTGTAAACCCAAGCATTATCTTAAGCCTGGCCCTAACGAAAGTCTTCTATCTATAGTTACTCTCGATAAAGTACTGCATACACTACTGCAGCAACAAGACTAACCTAATTGGAACTATCTCCGTCTCATCAATAATCACACTGGCCCACATCTATTCGCGATGCCTCGCCGCTGCACTCGCAGTTTGCTACTTGCTCAACTTGAGGTCTGAGCCAGTGTCTCAATCAATGCAACTGCTCCAAACTGATTGCACAAAATTCTTGCAATAGGTACGATAAATATGATTCCAAATTGTTTCAAGATATACCTATTTCACTGTGGCAAGTCTTACGGTGTCAAGTGGTTCGCCAGCCACATTTCAGTTAAACATTTTGTTTTTGGCATGTATGATTAAGGAGTTAGCAATACTCACGGCTTTGCTCTCTGAAACATCAGGTCTGGTCTTTGTTTACGTTAAGTATATGTAAAGAACATTCATGAAAAAATTTACGTCTCTAGCGATTGAGATGAAGAGCATTTTCTAACGTCGTAATTCTCTCAGAATATCATCTACATACCAAATTGTATCAAAATCCATCCAACCAAAACCAACTATTCAACGTGAGAGAGGTATAAACACGAATGAGGATGAACAGGAATAGAGAATGATTTAGTGGAATAAAGTTTTTACTACCGTTTGAATCCCCACACCGTACAAATCCCACACTATAATGATATTTGCTTGCACGGTGTACAGTCGCATTGGTTAGCACAGGCTATTTGGCCGAGTTGCAAGTTGCGACAAGTTGCGAGTGTGTTCCCGTCCTGCTAATCCGCGGACGACTTCACAATTTGCTGTTTAATCTATTTTGGGTTTTCGATAGTTTCTATGGACAAGGTATTGGGATTAGGCTTTGGACATGTAGGAGTACATGGATTGGATATGTTTACATGTAAAGAGACTTTCTTATGTCTTACTTAATTGTCTATGTGAATGCCATTGGTTTTGTTTTTATTCGGATAATTATGTGTGCTGCCAGGTAACCACTGCGTGCCGAATGTGACTGCGCAAATAACAGAGAAGACACTCGCCTGCTTTTCGTAGTTTGTCTTGACCAGCAGCCTTATTTTCTAGCACACTTGAAATCACAATCCTTTATACCACTTCTTTCTGTCTCACGGTTTAAGACGAGGGTAGAACGAGATGGTAAATGCGATCGGGAGCGTCAGAGCGTCGGCGCGTCAGCAATATGGTCTCAGTTATGCCGGGGTTTGATGAGAAATTAGGGATCGTTAAAAAACGAGCCTGTCAGTCTCTCAAAGGGCAGGCAACGGACCTGTGATACCGCTGGTGTTGATAATGACACACGTGCTCGTTTTCCCCTTCTTATATTAAAAAAAAAACATACTTTTCTAAAGAAACACCCGTGCTAGGCGAGAATGAACCCGCGCAAACCGAGTAAACAGCTACAGGGTGTAAGCATCCAACAGACTGACCATCGTTTACATTCCCCACTCGCGCCTAAGTCCAAGATTAGTGTGCGATACTAAAGTCCACGCACGGCACCGGCCAGTGTCCACACCTCGCATTGCCGACCCCTGACTTCGGACTGCGACTTTAAATCCTTCAAAGATACAGAGTGTTGCTCTTCTAATATTTTAAATACAAAAGTTTGTGGGTATTACGCGCTCGTACGTGACTTTTAGCGCTGGTAGTTTAAAAAAAATGACGTGTAAAAGTGCCCATTGCGGCCTATTTACTGAATAAATGATTTGAATTTTGAATTTGAAAATTTTAATTTTTTAGCGTGAAGAAATAGTTATCAAACATATTTGCTAAAGTCTGGTCGCGGAGCACGAAGAATTTCGTACAATTACCTTTCAGTGTCTCTGTTGCTCGGGCATAAATATTTGCCGTCGCGCTCACACAGATGAATTTCTACGAATGCGAGGTCAAATATTCACGCGCGAGTCACAGAGCTAAGTAGTGGAGGTCATTGCGCGAAATTCTTCGTATTCCGCGGCCGTACTTTACCAACTCGTTCAAACAAACTATATCTAACCCTTAGACCATGATTAGGATTCGCTTTCCCATGAGTCCATGACGGTAATGAAGGTATAAATAGACAAACATGACTGTATGGATTGGATGTTACAAACACAGTAGATTAAACAAAGATTCTCGCCCAAAAACAAGCTAAAACGTGTCACACATTATCACATAATATCCCGCAAACTTACACTCACATTTCAAAACTAATGTCTTCATTACGTCCAAATTAATTTACAGTTTAGGTTCACCCTGTACATAATCCGGCAATCCCCTTAAGGGTGGCACACACGGCGCTTGAAACTTTACGCAAATAACTCCCGTCTGAGTGAGAACAATTTCTTAATAGCCCATAACTCGGACCTCCGAGTTAGCAACTTTACAATTCGGACCGATTGTCCGAGAAAAGGGGTAAGTGTTGTGATTAAAATTTGAATTGAATTAAGGGCCGAGACATCAAAGCGAAGGTGGGGCATTAACTGAGGATTAAGTAATTAATAAGAGGGTGTGTAAACTTGGACGTTAGCGGCAGACGATGCTTGAGAGGAGAAGTATTGTTTTTGTTGTAAACAAAGCGCTGGACTAACACACAGAGCTACGATGAATAACAAGAAATGCTTTTTAGACAGTAGTTAGACGTCCCGCCCGCACCGCACAGGATTCTTCTCAAAGTGAGAGAGTATAGGTTGTAGTCCGCGTTCGGCCAGTAAAAATTGCTCCGATCAGATACAACCAGGGCATGCACCCGGTTCTGCGAGAGCCTCAAGGATCTGGGTAATACCCGGTTCCTTTGAGGTATTCGTATGTATTTGTGGAACCGGATGCATGCCCTAGATACAACCTAACACCTCCTTAGCCCGTTCCTCTAGCCTTTTTATACAAAAACCACTAATCTAGTTCTTCCGATGTTAAGTAATCGTCGTTGTCAATGGAGACCGACAGCATTGGGACTGCCAGAGCATAGCCGGCCATGCAAAAAGCGGTACACTTACCTTTTAAAGAACACTCATGTTGCCACGTCTTGGCGTGATAGAAATTAATCACTATTCAATGAAGACCATATTGTAGTTTGTGATACCTTTATCAGGCTCCCGATATTATGACACAATTTAATGCCTTAAAGTCAGTCAAAATATTTTTATTAAATTTAAATCACAGCGAGCACTTATGATCGTCAGAAAAAATCTACCACCGGTCGGAAAAACTTCGGCTGACAATAATTCGGCACAAATTTACGAAGTCATATTCATGCCTCATGATCACGTGATACGGGAGCTCATCAACTGTACACACTAAGTACAGCCAAGTTTCATGGTTAGATTTGCGTGCTTCTAACACGCAGTTCTACAATTAAAGGTCCTTTAGACGCTTATCACACACGCTCACAAACAGCCAAAACCGTCTTAGACCATTTCCTGCTTCGACCAGAGCGCCTCGAGCTTGGTCATTTGCCCAACGCCCCAATGTGAACTTTAAGACGGGGAGTTGAAGCTGTTAGGGTAGTTGGGTTCCTTAAGGGTAGTTTTATGTTGTAATTAGTTGGGGTGGACAAAAGGCAGGTCAAAGGGCCGGATGCGTGCGCGCTTCCGGCGGCCGGGCGTCTTGTCCGGCAGGAAGCCGCCGCCGTTTGAGGGCTAGTCCGGTGGCTGTGTAGTGAGACGATGTAGTTCCATGGCTTGTTTTGGACTTGCCTTCGGATATATTGTATGAAGTTTGTCAGTTGAAATTACAGTGTGAAATTAGGAATGCAATATTAAATTCGCTTGACAATATATAATTCGTTAATAAAATCACACTTAGATTATTTAATCGAAATATGGGGAACTGCTGTCAAAACAAATCTACAAAAATTACAAAGATCTCAAAACAAATCAATAAAGACCCTATTCAAATATGACTACAGAATGAACACCCAATTACTATACAAGAAAGTAGAACTCTTCAACATAAGACAGCTATACACATACTCAACATGCATTTTCGTAAAAAAGATCCTAACAAATAAAATACATTCAGACATCTCTTTCACACAACGAAAATTCAAACACTGCTTAAGAAATACAAATAAGTTAAAACTGCGTAAAAATAGAACAGGCTACGGTAAAAGTAGTATAATGTATGAGGGGGCTCGGATTTATAATGAATTACCAAATAATGTGAAAGATTGTGAGTCTCTCAGTGTATTTAAAACCAAATTGAAACAACACATTCATAACACTGTGTAACTTCAACAAATCTCCAACGGTCATGCTGAAATGTTTAATTTTAAGGAATTATAGTATGTAAGCTCATTTTAAGTGAACTGTATTGTTCTTATGAGTAAATAAAGCTTCTCTAAACCTAAATTAAGAAATAAGAATGTCCTTCATTTTTTTATCCTATATAAATCCTGACAAAAGTAAATGTTTGATTATGATTTCAAATGAGTCAAGGTATTACCGGGTGTGGCCTGTAACACGACCAAATAATTAAAATATAGATCGTACTCAAACTAAACAACATTAGTTCAGCGACTTTTAAAAACAATTAGTTTATTTTTTATTTTTATTGCATTTTTAAATTCATTCGAAGCAGCAATGTAAAGCAATATGCTTGATGTATGTAGCGTAACAGGTAACGTCAGTGGGGTGGCGTACATTGATATAAGTATTTAATTTTATATTAAATTTGTATGAAAAAGGGAAAATTTCAAGACAATTATTTTTAAAAGTCGCTGAAGTAGTACGATTTATGTTTTAATTATTTACTCATATTACATTCCACACCCGGTATAAATTCACAAACGTGAAAATGTAGTACGTTTTTGTTTTGTACGTCGTACAAATTTAGAAAGTAGAAACAATAATAATTGCATTACAAGCCTATATGAATAGCTAAGATAGAATACCTCATATGCCAGTATTAACCAGCCATCTTGAAGCCAAAACACAACAGCGTAATCACCGTCACTCTTGCAGCAAGACAACGACAAGAATGGTGGAAGCAATTCAGACGGACCTTGCAGAAAATTCCACCAATCAGAAAACGCAACGATTTTAGAAAGAAAGATAGAATGATTTATTTGCTTAGAATACGTAAATACGGATCTTAATTATTACGTTTTGAACCAGTATTGAGACGACGAATCAACATGCAAATTGCTTAAAAAAACACACACACACATCAGCTTTTACCTATACATCCACAATATTTTTTATTTATATTTTTATTATTTTATTTATGTTATTTCCTTTTATTCTGACGGATTAAAACAAAATAGCACAGTGTCGATCGTGGAACAAATCGATCCAATAGCATGGGGCGGGCATCGGCCATCTTCCCATAAGTCATCGCTGTTATTTACATAGCATATTCTCGGCCATACGTCTCGGTCCAGGGATAAATCAGACGGGTACTGACGTTCGGAAGTGGCTTGTATGGCTAGTATTTTTGGGTGGTGACGTGGAACGATGAACTTTCTTAGTCTTCCTAGCTAAGGTGTAGTCAGAAGAGGGTAGTTTTTGAGTTCCGAGTCGCGTATTTTCGGTCGCGTAGTTTCTGCTGCATTCAGTTTTATACAAAAATCCAGTTTGTGCTACACGGCGACTTAAAAAAATTACGCTCGTCTGGATTCACTCTTAGTCTCAGCATATGATTATACAGTGTGTGGCCCAGAACCAGGGATAATATTAAAAACAGAGGTTTTATAGGTCATCGGTAAATAGATCACCATGGTCCCACTTAATTCAAATTAGAACGTAACTTTTGGTTTTTATAAAAAACTTAATCGTAAATTCAATGTAGACCATCCTAGAACGCAACTGACGTCACCTGTCACACTACAAATACTTATCAAAAATTTTGCTTTACATTGCTTCTTCGAATAAACTAAAAGTGGTATGATTTATGTTTTAATTATTTGCCCGTGTTACAAGCCCACACCGGTGTTAGAATGCTTGATTCACAACCTGGGGGTAACAATCTTAAAGATATTAAGATGTTTCGTGAGAGAAGAGTGAGAACTCTTCGACCAAAGCTTTGAAAGAATCACTCTGAAGTTGTCTTAAATAAATATCAACGACATATTTAATTACTAATTAGACACTAGTGTTTAACGTTGTGTAATCGTAGCACTATTTTCAATTAAGTAGGTTTCCAAGTATTCTTATAAATATAAAACGAAACGACCAAGAGCCAACTCTCGCCAGCCGCACTACGTTATATTCACAGCATTTATTATTGATACCGTATTTTGTTCTGCCTTCAATCAAACTTTCCTCGCCGAGGTAGCAAACAAATATATCATCGCACTGTCCCGCTCGCACAACAATATTTTGTGCTGAAAAAATAACAAGAAAATGACCATGAACTTTCATAATCCCGTTATAACTACGATTTGGGGGCAATACCTACTTGATAAAGATAAAATAGGTATACCTACGCAAAAAAAATCCCAAATAAATACAAAATCGTGCAAAATTACAGCTTTCTCTAGCCAAGCTAAACCGCGGACGGATGGACAGACCAACACGGCGAAACTATAAAGGATTAGTTTTTTCCGTTTTCGTTATGAAAATCTTAAAACAAAAAGGAACATCAGTTTTTTTTTGATGGAAGATTCTTTCTTATGTATAAAGTCAGAGTTCCTAGTTTATTATTTATTTTAAAAGTTTAATGGCATAGCCTAGTCTAATGACTCGGTACTATATACTTATACCTACACTACAACCTGTTTGTCTAAAGCAGTCGACAGAAAAATATGTAGTTCTTTTTCAGTAGCAAATCTACGTATTTTTTCTCAACCCTATATAACGCACTTTATAATTATGAGTGTGAAGGTATGAGGGAGTCGGTTGAAAATATGTAATTACGTGGGTGAAGCGTGGGCGGACACGTGTTCTACATGATATCATCAAAGGTTCTACAAGAAGGCTCCGCACGAGCCTAGGTTTTGCGTGGGTTGATCGATCGCCTTATTCTAGATACTGGAGATACTTGACACACGCCACGGGTGCATTAAAGTATGTCTGTATGTCGAGTAAATGACGACAATTTTCTGGTTTCTAACGTTCAGTCCCTCTCACGTCTAATCTTCGAACGTCCAATTTTCCACACGTCAAAATTCCTTAACGTCCAATCTTTGAACGTCACAATTTTCCAAACGTCAAAATTCCCGTTACGTCCAGTCCTTGAACGTCTAATCCTTGAAGGTCCATGAATTGACAGAGAATCATTAAAAACTTAACTTAATTACTTTTAGAAACCTGTCCAATTTTTCCGCAATAAAACAACTGACAACTCGTTTTACCCGATTTAAAACATCCCTTTTTTAAAGTGGTAGGAGACTCTTCGTCCCCCTTGTAGACCCTCGCAGTCCTTGACTAAAACCAAAGAGTATTAACGAAATAATTAGCTCCTCAGGTGAGCGTACGCGCCGGTAGGCAAAGCGGATCAAAGAGCTCCACTCGGCGGTAATTGGCTTGACCAGAGGGGAAGATGGTAATATTTATCTCACTGCGCTGAAAAAAGGAGTCTCAATTTTTTTCAAGGACCAACTGGTTTGAAATAAAGAGGTTAATTACTTATGCTGTACCTACGTGATATAGCGCTGTCGTCATAAACTTTGGATTCGGTGGCTGTCTAAGTAATAATTGCATTGCATTATATATACTTATACGAGTTCAGATACTTTTTCCAAAAATACCAAAAGGGATCCTTTTACAAGAACTTTTATTTTATTATTAGTAATCATCATTATTTATCATCTCAGCCGTAGGATGTCCACTGTTGGACATAGGCCTCCCCCATAGACCTCCAGTCGCTTCCACGGTTTCCACACGAGGACTTTTCGGCCCCAACGGCCATTTTTTCATCATCATCATCATCATCATCATTAGCCGGAAGACGTCCACCTGGACAAAGGCCTCCCCCTTAGAACGCCATAATGAACGACAACTCGCCACTTGCATCCACCGGTTTCCCGCAACTCGCATTTTTACCATTAACAAATCATTCCATCAGGCCATTTTTTAGTAATATTTAATTTTAAATAAATAAATATCAATGGGACGCTTCAATTGAATCCGGGACCTCAAACTTCGCAGTCAGGTCAACCATCATCAACCTAAGTTCCGCAAAAATAGGTTTCGTCTCGAATCAAATGAAATTGTAACGGATATTTCACCTCTTAAATAGAGTTTAGCTCGACATGTTTCGGGCTATTTCGTAGCCCTTCTTCAAAGGAGCACGCGACTCGGCGGCTGCCGCAACACATGCCGAACTAAACTCGATTTAAACGTGAGTTGTCTGTTACAATATCATTTTCGTCTCGACATAAGTACAGGCATATTGCAGACAGGGATTCCTTTTTTTAGAAGTACAGAACCGCAAAAATAAGAATAATATGTAAAATTGACCGTGAATCTGAAGCCCAGCCTCCATAAAGATAACATCAGAATGGGAAAGGGCAGTATAAACACCATTAAAGCATTTCTATTAACCTGGGGTCGTTTCACTTTGTAAGTATTACCTTTTGTCGGCGTATGAATAATGCAGCAGTCAGCGACGCGTGCGCAGAGAAGAACAGCGTAGCCACTGGACCTCGGAATGTCAGCGCTTGAAATTAAATTAAATAGTTTGTTTTGCTTTAGACATGGTAAAACGGTCTTATAAATAAATTTTTTAAAAACGCCAGCAAAAATAAAAAAAAGCCGCCACAAAAGACAACTAAAAAGTAAAAAATAATTTATGCACTACCTAGCTGTTGCCCGCGACTTCATCTGCGAACAATTCGTTTATCCCTATCCCGCTGGGACTACGCTGATTTCCTGTAAAATTAGCCTAAGTTAATTTAGTATAAATACCTAGTAATATTTTTTTATCTAAGACCCCGTACGCACTATGCGGCTAACCGCGCGGTTTTGACGTGCCGTCCCTCTTCAAAATATAGCTTGAGAAAGAGACGGCACGCTAAAACCGCGCGGTTAGCCGCATAGTGCGTACGGGGTCTAAGCGTCGTCGGTGTCGGGGACCGCTAAGGTTAATACTTTGAAAAATACAACATATGTACTTTAGTTTCCTGTAAAATAATTTCTGTCGTATTCAATAAAGTGTCTACTTGGCAGTAAGCTGCGGCTGGTCGCCTGAACGCTCCAGCTGCTCTGAATACAGCTTTTTCTTCGGCAGAGTTTTCTTTGTGCCGTGTCGCGGGTTACAGCAAAAATGCTCGTAATTTATACATCCGACATAATTATTGCGGAGTCGAAAAGCGAGATAAATCTACACGCTACCGCTGCGGCGGCTACCGGCGGTGCGAGCATAGGATACGACAATAATATGAAGTTACTAGCTTTCGCTCGCGTGGAATACGGTATTCGACAACTTTTGAATTTGCCATATCTTAATATTATTAGGATAATATAGATATACAGACAGTGTTTAGCGAAAAAAAAAGTTAAATCGGTTGAAAATTGGATTTATAGCGATTTTTTGAAAAATCTATATAGCTGTTTCTTTCTCAAACGCTTTTCTCTATGCAGCAAGCATGGCGGTACCAAAGGGCGGTACTGGCGTGTGACGTCACATGCCAGTATGTCTTTCTCTGTCTAATCTTGAATTTCAAACCTTTGTAACTGTTATTTGTAAAGGTAGCTTAAAAATTATTTCTCTATTCGATAACAGGCATTGTGTAGTTTTAATTTATAAAACACATACAAAATAGTCAAATACCGTATTCGGTTTTCGCGCATTGTTACCTCGGGAGCGGTGCACTTTTTGGGATAAAAAGTAGCCTATGTCACTCTCGGGCCCATAAACTATCTCTACTCTATGCCAGAAACCACGTCGATCCGTCGCTCCGTTTCAACGTGAAAGACGGACGAATATACAAACACACACACTTTCGCATTTATAATATTAGTATGGTTTTTTTACTCCCAAACACACAAGAGTATAGTAGCACAATACAAACTAAAAATATTCGGTCCAAGGTTCGGTTTCGAAACGAAAATAGGACAATGGATTTTTTGCAACATTCAGCGAACCGTGAAAAATTATATTAGTGTAGTTACTTATGGCGTATTTGGAACATGTACTCAAAAACAAAAACCTCCCAAAAACGAAGCAATTTGATTGGTCCTCAACTCGAATAATATCAGTCGAGATGACGTTTTATTCGCAATCAACATAATCATATACAAACAACTTTTAAAAATCTCGCACGTTAGGTACTTGATAATCAAACGATATGAGAGTTGGGGCCGCGTTTACTTAGTTTATCTTTGAATAAAAAAAAACTGTCAATGGAGCTCCTTTGAAGAAGGGCTACGAAATATCCCGAAACATGTCCACCTAAACTCGATTTAAGACGTCAGTTATCCGTTACAATATCATTTAATTATTTGCTTTAGATCGCGGGCGAGCAAAGTAATTATTTTCAGTTTATTGACGTGAACCTCCGCAAAGTAACACTTGATTTAATTGATTTAATAAATTATTAAGTTTCCAAGAAATGATGATGAAGCGTTCCAATCATCTCTCATCACCTTCACCCTGGCGGACCGAGATCCGAGCCGACAAAGCCACGCATGCGCAAACAAGCGCTTGTTTATTGTTACTGCTACAGAATGAGGTTCCGTTTTTTTCGCCACCAAATGTTTCTCTTTCAAACAACTCCATAAAGGATTGGGAGTTTAGATTAACTTAATAATATAGACTAGACACGGCTTTTTAGAGGAAATGTCGAAGTAATGACTTTTAAAGGGATGTAGCTTTTTTTCGATAATCATGGTTCTAAAATAATAAAAAAAGTCAGCACTTTAATTTTTATTCCCTTCCCTACTGTTCAAAAAAATATAGAACATTTCTAGGCGACCGAGCTTCATTCGGAGTTCTGAATATTTACGGTGGTAATAGCAGACAAGTTGCTAAGTCTTCATACTCACAGAAAAAAAAATCGTTGAAAATCGTTCAAATGTAATGAGGTTAGCACAAAAGCTAAAAACCGTCTTATAAAAGTGTACATCTGGAGCATTGCGTTATATGGAAGTGAAACGTGGACATTGACTCAAAGAGACAGATAAAGGCCAGAAGCCTTTGAGATGTGGTGTTGGAGGAGAATGGAAAGGATCAACTGGACCGAACGGAAAACTAACGAAAAAGTTCTTACCATGGTCAAAGAAAAAATACGAGTACTAATGTTACTGGTGACCATAAATTGCCGAAAGGGAAATATGATAGGACACTTGATACGACATGACTATTTCTCTCCACTGGAAGTCAAAATAGAAGGAAAACGAGGTAAAGGAAGTCCAAGATTGACCTTTTCTAACCAGGTGAAGGAAAGGGTGGATGTCGTGTCGTATCAGGAAGTCAGACAGCTGGCCGAGAACCGTGCGGAGTGGCGAATTACTCCACCGACAAGATCATAGCTCTTAAATTTAAGAAGAGAGATAATGAGATATGAAATTATGATCGATGACGATTCTACGTCAGGATACATCTTCAGTCTGTCTGCTCACCGGTTCGCACGGCTATTTTCAGAAGGGACGTCGCGGGCGCAAGGTGTGTGCGCGCTGTTTACCCGACTTTGCTCCAATATCTCCAAAAAATGTTTACAATATTTTTAACGAATTCTTTGTTTAGACTTGTTGCAGGTTTCCCGCAGGATACGCGCCACCTGTTTGGATGTATCACGTTGAGTATAATATGCCAAATATTAAGAAAGAATGCTGTTTGATATTGGGCAGAAGTACCGGTTCTGGCCACCATAAGCGTTTTGGCCAGTTGAGAGTTACAGTCATATATAAGAAGTTATAGTATTAAAATAATCACGGTATTCAACCTTTAACAAATATTTATCCAGCGTAAAATCATCACAAGACAGCCATAAGACACCGACGTATACGTCGATGATACACTTCCTATTAATTATTTTTCTATCGAAGGTCATTAAGAAGCCAACAAAGCACCGTCTTCAAAGAGATAATTAGGAGTAACATCAATGGACTCCTTCCTGCGTGAACACCTCGCCAGGTGGCCGCAGCGGGCGGAACCGGGTGTTTACGATAGTTTTATTGCCCCAGGGAACTTCTTTGTCCTAAAGATTATACAATCTTGCACCTTCGTGCAGCTATGCGATTTGCTGTTTGGATGTACAGCAACCATGGCAGGTTTTAAAATAAGAGCAAACTGCAAGTTTTTTAAAATTCGAATGTCTTAGTGACCTAAAACATTCTATTTAGTTCGTCAGTTGAGCACCCGGTTCCTCTAAATTGGGCATCTACTGAACTTAGCTGGTATAAAAGTACCTATTAGGGCCAAAGGGCCATATGTAATAATATCATTTTTGATATTAGTAGGTATTTTCGATCTATATATTTTCCAGCAATTTATTTTAAAATCATATTCACGTCACAACTTAGACACTTCAAAAGTTGCAAATAGGGACAACCTTTTATATCCCATTTAAAAGTTGTCGGGATGAGGTGTTCAAATCCTGGTGTTTGTCGCGATAAATCTATGCAAGACTTACTTGACTTAGCGGTTTTCTGATAGCTGCATCTTTGTCATCCTGTTTGCGTAGGTGAAGGACGCAGAATAGGAAAGACTGGTGGAATTTTTGGTTGGGACATTTGCATGCGGGAGACGCGACTGTAAGCCGCGGTGTCGCGCGGCCGCCGCGCGACAAACTGATATTTATGGCGTGAACGCATCAGTGCGAGGATCAAATGTCCTGGGGAATAAAAAGCAGATATATAACTATGTTTTCGCCCCGTAATATATAGAATGATTTGAGACCTGGACAGGGTCAACGCTTCATCCTCATTAATAGATAATGATTCGTTCACTAATATACAAGGTGACCTTAGCCTCTGGATAAATTTGCAGGTGGTAGGACCTTGTGCAAGGTCCGCCCGGATTGCTACCACCATCTTGCTCGCTAATCCCGCCGTGAAGCAGCAGTGCTTGCACTGTTGTGTTTCGGCGCGGAGAGTAAGACAGCTGGTGAAATTACTGGCACTTGAAGTATTCCAACTTAGGCCTCTAGGTTGGCAACGCATCTGCAACACCCCTGGTGTTGCAGATTTTTATGGGCGGTGGTGATCTCTTACCACCAGGAGACCCACTTGCTCGTTTGCCTTCCAGTCGAATAAAAAAAATAATAATAATGAAACCATGGATAAGACAGATACTCAGCAATATCTTAAAATAGTTATTTGCTTAATTAGACAAGAAAAAAAATCTATGAAATTATCTAAACACATACCTAGGCTGCTCCAAAGTGATACATTGTTTTTCTGTAAATATTGGACTGATTGTTATGATGCTTTGCAGGTTGGTTTTAAATATCTTGCTAAGCCAGTAGTATTCGTATTTGTCCAGAGGCTAAGGTCACCCAGTATTTAGGTACTTAAAACCCTACATTTTTGATTGCAGAGTGACCGTGCATTTCTCTTTGCAACATTAAACTTACTTTTTGCTCACGTCTCTTGAGTCAACCTGTGTGACACAAGGAATTACTAATGTTTTAGTAATAACTGCAGAAAACTTAATGGGTGTCCAGAAAAATAAGCAATTTCGGTTTAAAATGGGAAACATTGCCAGTATCTTTGAAATCGTGCCTAAAGGGACTCTTTTCGTGTTTGAGAATGGTATATAAATTTAAATATTTACGTTTATGTTTTGATCTACGGCTTCTCATGCGTAGGATTGTTGTAGACATACGCGCAAGCTCGCTCTTCTGAAGTTTTTCGAAATACAAATGAAATCACGAACTTCGGCGACGAAAAATATCACAAAGAAATCTGCGTACAAGTATTATAATAGTACGAAAATCACCGGCCGCCCGCCCACCTTTCGCCTCAAAATTCCGCCTTTGTACTTAGCACTTTCTTTGTAGTGTAACATATTTGAAATTCATTTTTGTTCAATTAAAAGTATAAACAAACAAATAAACAAAATCTTAATTAGCACTAGACCTGCGTGGGAACTAAAAACCCAGGGCTATCCAGAGAGGAAAACTATATACCCAATTGATGGTATACGCCATCCCCGCGGGCCACAGTGTGACCAGCAAATAAATTTTATGTAACCCTTGTGCTCATCTATTTTTAATAGAAAGATACAGGTTGACCTTATAAAGGCTTGTATTTAATTGCTAAAGTCCCATCAAAAATTGTCGTCAGAAGTACCGTATTTTTTGCCGAACTGTCCAAAAAGTTGTCTATACTTAAAATCACTTACATCTGTAAGCCCATTCCCCAAAAAAAAAATCCCCACGATTTTATTCCCACCCATTTATTCCCCACAACCGCCATTAGAGTGAAATCGAAGCGTTTACACATAAATCCGCGAGGTGCCGCCACCGCCCTTCGCGACTCATTAGGGCGCGCTGAAAAATGCCGCCACTAAAACAGACATTATGTAGAGTGGCACAATTACCGCGTGGCTCGCCAAGTTAATGGAACAGGGCTGCAGTGTTGCCAGGTTTGATGGAAATGACGTGTGGAGCTAGATGATAGGGCGACTAGAACAACCAATAAAAGAAAATTTACACTGTAAAATGGTGTTATAGTGTTCAAGACCATTTTTTAAATACATATAACTGAATGGCTTAAAAAGCTAGCAGATCTTTTCTCAGAAGACGTCGAGTTGGATACCTTATCGAGGAACCTCCTACGTCCCTGTGAATTTCAATTATTTTCAATTACTTTGCTATCTTAGCTTTAAAAGTTAAGAGAATTGTTGTATAATTTTTGTTCTGAAAAAATTCCTTTCTGTGAAGTTTCTGCGGAGTATCTTCATAGCATTTGGCTGTGTTCAGTCAAACTGACCAACCACTTTCAGAAATATTATCGATTAATTAAAACGCTTTGTAAATAGCCCATTTCTTTTTTTATTCGCCTGGATGGTAAACGAGCTGCTGCTTCACGGCAGGATTAGCGAGCAAGATGGTGGTAGCAAATTGGGCGGGCTTTGCACGATGTCCTACCACCTGCTTAAAATTTGTGCCATTTGTGGCATAAAAGCAGAAATATCACATGAGCCTAAAGCTGACTATGCTTTTAAAGTCGATGTGGCAACCCTACACGGACGCGTAAGTAAAAAGGTGCAGCAAACACGTAAGACGTCATTTAGCATCCGAATTAACATAAATAATAACGTCATTTTTCAGCCCCGCCCCGCGCCCCCCGACCTCCCCGCCCGCGCCCTCTATGGCGTCGTTTGCTGCCCTTTATCACCAGCACAACACTTAACTCCAAATAAAAAATATATTATAAATTCCCGCGTAAAAGCGTCGATTATATGCGCCCTTTTTGGGGGTTCCGTAAAGTTAACGTTATAGTTCAAGAGTTAGTATTTTTGGGCTTCGCAAGTGGAGTACGTTTTGGCTTAGAATATTTATAGAATAAATCAGAAAGCGTGTAATAAAACAAATAAAAAAATATCGTAGGATACGAGTACCACGGCTACTGTAATGCTGCCGAAACGTCGAGGTAAATATTACTTGTGTGTGTTAGCGTGATAAGTAATGTGCGTGGTATTTTGACTATGAGTGAAAATCACGAAAGTTTAAGACGTTATAATCGTAGGACAATTTGACATCGATTTCTTAGTCTCAAACGTCGACTCTTGTACTGACTATTGTTGCTGAGCAACAACGGATTAAATATAATTAAATACATATTGAACACGCAAGATTCGATGGAAAGAAATCGTATATTTGATGCTAACATCTGCTTCGATTGTGAATCAAACTCGCAACCTCAAATCGCAGTCAGTTACTTTAATTACTGGATTATTGCTATATCTAGTCGTTGGTTGGTATGTCATATTAGATTTAAGATTTAAGTGTCACTGCAGATTATATCGTGCATTACAGTCGCACATTACGGATCGCCAAATAACCCACAAAAGAAATCTGCCAGAAATTTTTTAACCTTCTTTTGTCTTTCCAATTTTTTCTGCGGAACCATTGTCAGTTGTTCTGGCTAGTGATACTGCCGATGCCATTTGCATCACAAAAGCACAAGTCTAGTAAGTCTGGTTAATTCACGAATAACTGCTCATTGCAGGTTTCAGTCACCACTTTAATAAAGACGAATAAAAAATAACGACGTGCGGTGAGAGCTTTGATGGTGCGGTATTGTTTTAATTAAGCTTTATTTAAAACACAAATGTCACACTAAGTAAAGCTTATATTGAATTTGTTGTCAAAAATGATAAGTATATAAAACAATGTTTGTAACAACAATTTTGTCAACTAGCCGATTTTTGAAAACACAAAAAGGAAAAAAAAATGTCAGGAATATAAAAACCTGACGCGAGGGCTGCACTTTTACGTTGTATACTTATGGCAACATTATGTATACTTATTGTCGGTGATGTTATTTAAAGGAATATTTTCTAATCCCTTAGACTTTTTCTACGACAAATACTTTTATATATTGTGAATTATTTTCCTTTTAAGGATTTGTCTATTCATTTTAACGCACAATACACAATATAACACTTTAAAATACAACACGTAAACAACGTTAAACTTTAACAGCAATGGACAGATTATGACATTTGAATTTAGTGTTACAAGTGCAAGAAATTATTTCCATTGGTTTTCCACAATATGGCGAGGTTTTTTTATGATTCTGCCATGGTCAGCCTTTGTCTAATTAACAATTTATTTAAACTGAAGGCAACCGATAAATGAGTTGTTGGTGGGCATCTTCCGGCTGATAATGATGAATTCATTTACAGAGGCAATTTTGCAGTTTGCAGAGGCGTTTTTACTACTTTCGAATGCTATTTGTCACCAATGTGAGATCAAAAACCGATCATTAAATAAAAGCTTGTAAAAATTAAGTACATATTCGTTTACTCTAGATTAAGAGTTGGTAATATTTGTTTACTTTTGTTGTATACAAATTATTTTTTCCTGTACAGGGTGTTCACGTCGGCAGCAGGTTGATCGTAAATAAGAGGTGCAACCGCACGGTGAATTACGGCCCACCCTGTAGGTGCAACGGGGGAAGTTTGTGTTAAATTCTGAATAATCTAATAGTTGGGATTCAGTAAAATACTTGCAATAATGCCAGTTAGAGTGCGTCCGAATCATCATCATCATCTCAGCCTATATACGTCCCACTGCTGGGCACAGGCCTCCTCTCGCAATGAAAGGGCTTGGGCCATAGTTCCAACGCGGGCCCAGTGCGGATTGGGAACTTCACACGCACCATTGAATTGCTTCGCAGGTTTGTGCAGGTTTCCTCACGATGTTTTCCTTCACCGCAAAGCTCGTGGTAAATTGCGCACATGAATTTCGAAAAACTCAGAGGTGCGAGCCGGGATTTCAACCCACGACCCTCAGCTTGAGAGGCGATAGGTCAAACCACTAGGCCACCACGGCTATATGAATTATAACCACAGAAAACATGGAGAAACTCATGGTTTCAAAGAGTTGTCCAGGGGACGTAACCATGGCAACGCGATACAGGAAAAAGTTGATCGACCTAATAAAGCATTTCTATTGGTCCATGAATAACACATTCTTTCTCGCGCATCTCCGGTGAAAACAGCTAAAATAAAAGACGAAACAGCAGTGCTAAAGAAGCGGTGATATTTACAAAAAAAAAGTTGTGTATTTGTATCAGTCGATCCAGTAAAGCCTGGTGTGATCCCGCGGGTTTGCCCGCTAACGAATAAAGCCACTCAAAAGAAAACTCTTGCTGTTATGAGTAACTGAAGTTACGGTACAAGTCATAACCCTCGGCGAGATTATAACTAGGGTACTTCATGGCCGAAGCTCGAGGAAAGTTGTAGTAGTTGAGTTGCTAGGTAGTTGAACTTAAAACACTGTTTAGTTACACTAAAGTTTTTTAATATATGAAAATAACAAGTTATAGCTATAATGCTCAGCTGTGACCGATCGCGAGCGGTGCTATTTTGCAACTAAGTAAAAATGCATCAAATGCAAATAGTTAGGTCACATATCAGCAAATACTGTACGATGTACTTTGTACAGGTACACTACAGTCAAGGAATTTAATTCATAGGCCACCATGAGACTTTTTCAAAGGAAAAGTCATTACGACTTTCCGTGCTAATTAATGTGATGTTACTATGACGTTTACTGTGAAATGGTTCCATGGTGGCCAATGAATTAAAGTTCTTGACCGTACAGTCGGTGCCCTAATATATTAGGGTATCCACTTTTCTACGAAGCCAGTATGAAAAAGTAAGTTAGGGGACCAACCGTATAAAAGCTTGGCTTTCTGGGGAGCAGGGTTCTAATTAGTAATTCACGTAATACAACTGCGAGGGCACCTTTCCGCTGCCGCGTGACGCGATTGCTTGTCGCGCGCGCTCCTGCCTCGCGCCGGGCGGATCGTTCACCCCGAGTTGTTGTAAATCAGCCCGCGTTGTCTCTCATGAACATATTTCCCACGTCTCCTCTTTTTAAAGTCCGCCTACGTTACCAAAATATACGCGGTAGGTGCAGAAGGGGGCTCTACAAGTTTATTGAGATGGATGGTGGAAATAAGAAAATATGTTTAAAATTTTATCTACATCAATATAGGAAATACTTATGCGTTCAAAAACCATAGATAATGATCAGCATTACGACATTGGATGCTATTATAAATAGCAGTATCGTAATGGTCGTTACGTCACCGAAATCCAGTAAAGAATGGTAAGTACGGCAGTGTTTGCTTCTCGCTCGACTTGGCGGGACACTACCGTGCCCCCAGATTGTGCACTTAATCCGGTTCTGCCTGAATACCCTCGATATGTTGAAACCCATCCAACTGTTTAGATTACAGAGAGAAGTCAAGAATTAAGATTGGTTTTTCTTTTTTTTTGGAATATTTTTGTATTTTTTATCTCAATTCAAAAATTTTTACTTTTACGGTCATCCCGTAAAACCTAAATTGAAAGTAGAGACTGAAATATAGATGCACAGAAAAACCAGAAAAATAAGACCAGCGCTGGGAATCGAACCCAGGTCCTCGGCATTCCATGCCGCGTGCTATAATCCAGCGTGTGTATGTGTGTGAGCGTGTGTGTGTTTGTCCAGCGGTGGTGTAGCGGAGCACGTGGCACGGAATGCCGAGGACCTAATTTCGATTCCCAGCGCTGGTCTTATTTTTCTGGTTTTTCTGTGCATCTATATTTCAGTTTGTATTTTCAATAGAAGTAAAGAAATAAGCATTCATGCATAAATATATTTCGGAAAGTTGGGTAAAAGAGTAGAATCTTAACCGCAGCCATGTTGGCGTAGACAAAGCCAACTCCTCACAAGTCGGCAGTCGACAGGTTAAGTTGGGGCGAGGGTCCAGCTCCAGTTAAGTGGGGTCGCCGAATTATTCGCGTTAATTATGCAACGGCAGCTTAACACGTGGCCGGTGGGGCTTGTCGCCATTGGTAGGCTAAAATTAAAGATATTAAACATAAAGAAAGAAAGAACGAGAAAGAAAATACATTTATTCACAACACAAGACAACAATACTGTTTGGTACAAATAAACAACACAAAGGTATGTGTCATTGCGGTTTGAATCGGACACTGGCTCAGCATAATGCTGAAGCGTTAAAAACACCCCAGCGCTGATTTTCAGCCAGTACCGTCGGTAACCCTCTGAGCGTCATAAAGACACTATAATACACACCATTAACTACATAAGACTACATAAATAAATAGATAATTTGTAAAATATGCATTTGTTCCGCGTGATGGTTTTTTTGAAGCAAGCAAAGCAAAGTGAACGGAAAGAGAAGCTGCTGAGAAGCGCTGGGCGAAGGAATAAATCGTGGCTGCGGAACATACGAGTGTGGGAACATCAGACATTGGCATCTCAAACTCTTGTAACATCTCTTTTTGCATTGGGGGGTTAAAATTAAAAAGAGAGAAAGAGAAAGTGTGATTAAAATCATTTTGGTAAAATTAAAGAGAACGTGTGCGCCGGCTCACATCAAGAAGTCAAAATGCTGGCGTGAGAAAGGGATAAGTAGCAGTTACAATAACGACAAGAGTTTATTCTTAAATTACGTTATGATGATGATGACGCAAAATTGATTATTTGTATCAAAAGACTTATAAAACTTCAGTTTTCTACCATAGACTCGAATCTAAGTCGTGGACGAACGGACGGACGGATTTTCTAGGGAACCCTAAAAACACCCACACCTTAAATAGTATCTTTAGGTGGGTTGATAACTTTCATGAGTGTCTCAACTGATATTACTTTCTAGTCGCGTATTTTGAAAAATCTAGCCACAGTTAGCATGAAATTTTAATAAATTTAAATCACACCGAAAGCACATTTTAGGTAATGTTGCATAAAAACTTTCCATTGGGTTTGATTCACTTGTTCAATATAACGTAACATGATACTGATAGCGATTTAAACCTGAATGTTTTAGTCCCCTAGTCAGAGCAAGACGAATCATAAGAACAGAAACTCCTTGAATTAAATCAACATTAGGTACAACTGTCCGACGGCTGTCCGCGGAATCCTGATTAAAATAACACCATGTATATCGTCACAAGACTTGGCTTTTGTTTTGGGTTCCTTAGCTTAAGACAACTAAAATGCATTGGTTAAAAAAGTGGTGAAATCAATAAAAACAAAAGTTAAAGTCAAATGAATGACTACGAAAAAGGATGTTACGCGTTACTATATCTGCAGGAAAGCTTGTTTGGAGACATTAAAGATTTTTCTACCCCTATCCGTACTAGGCCCACGTGGGACCTACGGCTCAATCCCTCTTATTCTGAGAGGAGGCCTGTGCCCTGCCAGTTGGTTAAAGGTATATGCCAAGATAATGATGAAGGATGTCTCAATAAATAACCTTTGCGATAGAAAAAAGTAAGGTATAAATTTTAGCAGGTGGTGCAATTTAAATCAGATTAGAGTAATAACAAAAATGCTAAGACGTACCATATAAACACACATAACGAATTCACAACAAAGATAGATAGATATACAGCAACAGATAAATAGATGGACTATATAACACTATAGCACAAGATAGGTGATATAAATGAATAAATGAATAAATAAATGAATAAATGAATAGGTACTAGATAGAGCTCCCTATGCACAAACTTAAAAACAGAATATAATATGACCTTGCATGGTTTGTCCAACCTCACAATAAGATTGAAATTTCTAAAATTGAATGAGAGAAAAAAATGAACAAAAATCACAAGTTGAATTCAAGTTTTCTCGCCGCTCGGTCAAATTCAAGACGCACTCAACCCTAACTTAAAACTCCAACTATTCAAATTGAATTCCTCTATAGTCACAACATTAGGGCGCGTGTCCTCCAAGTGAGCAAGTTCCAGTTGTAACTGTTTACCTACAAGTTGGTAAGTTTAGGGTCCTCCGCTGACCTCCAAGTTTGTCACAATGCCCCCACATTTGAATAGGGCACCATTTAAATAATGGAGTTGGTATTTCGCTTTTGCTATTTTGCTAAGACGCTGGCCGTTAAGGAGCAGGTGGATTTAATTAAGTTGTGGGCGAAAGTCGAAACGTTAAGCCATTGTGATCAACGTTTGTCCATGTTGTTTAATAGTAAATGATATTACAGACGTCTTCAGCATTTTATTAATTAAACAGGTTATTTTGCAGGTTGTTTTTTGGTTGGTTTTATCTTCTCTGTTTATATCCTTCGTCCCATCTGGGCTTATTGTGGATTTGGGATATTCATACACATCATTGCTTCAAAGTTTCACGTTTTCTTGTGTATTTTCTCTATTGTAAATTTTATTGATCGCGGTAAGTTTTAAGTAAGTGCACATGATTTTGAGAGCACATGAATTTACGAATGCGAGCTCTGTTTCGATTCCATAATCTTTTGACTGAATGGTCATAGGTCTAACAACTAAACTTTCAAGGTACAATATAATATGGTACGTACAGTTGAGTTGCTTCAATTGTTTCGCCTGATCGGTTTTACATCTCGTGAAAAATTATAAAGTTAATTCATATTGTCGCTAAGCTCTAAAGATTATCACAAATTTAGCGATTTGAAAACCTTTCCTGTTAAGCGTAACTAGTTTGCTCATAGAACAACTGGTGATACAAAGAATAGTTGTAATGGTTTATGTTTACTAATTCGTCCAATCCGTTTGTAATCTCATTCCCAAGCATACGTGGGCCATCTATCCCAACACCGTGATCCGGCCCCACAAATTAATTATTTACTAAAACCAAAACACGAGCCTAAGCATTTGTCCCCGGTATTAGCACCGAAGCAGACCTCTGTACATAGTGTCCTTAATTTAATAATTTCCGACCATTTAGTGCGAAGCTGCCATATTTGTCTTGGTCTAAAATCCGGGTGTAGATTAATCCGGAATTTTGTTAACCGGCCCCTTATCCGGGTCCGAGGGAGCCGGGTGGTCACTGGGGTGACCACGTGCCGTGCAAACACTTAGACATGGGTGCTGGTCAAAGAGGAGCTAGCGCAGACGTTAATAATATATGTGGTGTCAAAGCGAACCGTTACTATCGCTTATAGTTATTAATAGTCACATTGAACGTGAGAGGTTTCCGTTTATAAGTAGTACGGTTTATAACAAACCTTTAGTTGCAACAAGTGAATTGCTTTACGCACTATGTGTACTAGGTCCCACTGAAAAACAGCGTTGCGGCTTGCTGTAACATATTATGCTGAGTGGGGCCCACTTTATACTATTCGATGTTATTTTTAAACAACTTCTAAAAAGGAGGTTCTATGTTCCAATGTTTGCATTTTTCTTTATTCTTTCCATCTAATGTATTTTTATCTGTATCGAATATATATAAACAAATGTTTCTCTCTCTTTCTCTCTCTCTCTCTCTCTCTCTTTTAGCACGATGTGTTCGCTTACCGAGAAACTTAAAGTCATCAATGTCACACACAATATACGAATATATCAGAGGTACAAGCCCTATTTTGAACCAAAGGGTTATACTATTTAGGGCACTGTTGCTTTAAATGCATGCTTAGCTGAGATAATTATACCAACTACCTACTTTTTCAAGTTTAATTCATCTGTAGGTACCTTATGAATTCAGATTATAAAAAAATTAATTTACTAAAAACTTATCTATCTACATTAATCTTTGTTCCATCACAAACAAACACTTAAGTCTGTCCAAGACAACAGCGGTGCCATCTGCAAACCAACAAGCAACCCTCAACTATCGATTCATACCTGATTTCTTAATGACAAACAACAAAACAAAAGTACCTTTGTTTTTGAGGAGTGTTTGCGACAAAAGTTGGTAGCGGGAGTCACTTAGCATAAGTAACGTAGTGCCCGCTACCTGGAACAACTGTCGTTACATAAATAATAATCTGAGAGGCCAACCAACAAAACACCATTAATGTAGCAGGGAAAGCTACAGTGGATACACTGTTTGTAGAAAAACTAGTAGGTATTTCAATGTGCACCTTTTTATACCCCCTGGGTTAATATAGTAGAACGTTCTAATCGCGTCATAAAAAATGAAAATTCCGAATTGACTAATTTATATAGAATGCTGAGGTAATAAACATAAAAATAATAGATATATTACTAACTAGCTTTTGCCCGTGACTTCGCTCGCGTGGATTTCGGTAATCACGCGCTGTTCCTTCCGGAGTAAAAAAAGTAGCCTATGTCACTCTTTGGCCCGTAAACTATCTCTGTGCTAAATCACGTCGATCTGTTACTCCGTTTTGATGTAAAAGACGGACAAACATACAAACAAACACACTTTTGCCTTTATAATATTAGTATACAAGTATACACAAGAACATTCTGTTTTTTAAACCGGTTATAAATGTAAATCGGATTCTATTTGGTATCAAAGAAGAGCATAACTATTTGAATCGTTAGGAAATCTTTCTAGTAGAAGATAATAATGATTATAAGTTTCCATCAATACTTAAGTAATAAGTATACTAGTATCTTAATTAAAGTTAAATTCTTGTGTCAAAGTAATTTTGTACTTATATTTAAGGTAAAGATACGCTACAAAATTAAACTCATAGTGACGCATGAATTCACACCAGCACAGCGCCGCACACAGCGCCGTTCGCGAGAACGGCAGATTGCTGATTTGGGACCATTTCGTGACATGCATAGCTATAATTTTGTTTTTGTTTTTTATTTTATTTTGGTATTTTTGTTTTTGTCACGAATAAATGTTTTCTTTCTTTCTTTCTTTCTTTTCTTTCTTAATTATTAATTTGACTAGAATACTCGTATAGTCGTTTTTTATTCTGTTCTACTGCGCCTGTCTCCACTCGCCCATGTTTACCTCACAACAACGTAAAAATATGAAGAACACGCATTACTCAGCCGCGGACACATCGCAACTAATGTCGCCGCGCTAAGTGACTGCTCTGATCCACCTTGTTTATGGTCTTGCGAATGTATCGTCCTGTTTTATGGCGTGGTTTCATGGGTTGCTTCAATCTAGTTGATGTGGCTCAGAGATACGGATCGGCACTTTTAAAGAATAAAGAAAAGTTGCTCACAACTCACAAATCAGCTGTGAATATTTTGTATGAGTATATTTTGTAATAAGTAGGTATGAATACTAGATCTGTACTGCGGCTTTACGCTTGTGATAAATTAAAAATATTCTTTCTTTGCTTTCTATTGCTTTAAGATTGGTTATTTGGCACGGAATGCCGAGGACCTGGGTTCGATTCCCAGTGTTGGTCCTATTTTTCTGGTTTTTCTGTGCATCTATGTTTCAGTTTGTATTTTCAATTCTATTGCTTTCCTCCTGTCCCGTGTGAATTTGGGAAGTATAATTTTTAGTGCTTTTTCAGATTTTTTAAGTTTAGGTCATGTTACTCTTTTAAGCTAGTTTTAATTGATTTAAAACTCAAACTTGGTACCTAAATAAACATACTTTTAATAGTGCTTTGTTCAAATTATTATCAAAATAAAGTCATGAATCGTTTTATGCAAACATCCACTTTAAAGAATAATCAACAATATACTTTTATATGACACAAAATTATAAGACGTTATTAACATACTGACCAAACGGATTCATTATTCTGACGAAAATCATTATCACTACATAGTATACGAGTACAACAAAGTTGCTTTCTGTCTCTATATCTCTATGTATGCTTAAATCTTTAAAGCTACGCAACGGGTTTTGATGCGTTTTTTTTAATAGATAGAGTGATTGAAGAGGAAGGTTTATATGTATAATAACATCCATCATCATATTTAGTATCAGCATTGCACCCGTGCGAAGCCGTGGCGGGTCTAACATAAGAAATAAACAAAGATTTAGTGAAAAATGTCAAGAACGCACAACTAATCCACCGGGCATCGAACCCGCGCCAGTTATGAAGGTTTAGTGGGGCTGGACTCAACTATGTGGAATATTTTTAATCAATACAAATTAGGTTGAGGAACGCCGGCCTCGGGCGCCGACGGATGTGCGCGGCTGCACGGGGGAGCGTCTTGGAAAACTTGGGCAAAAGGATGAAGAAAATGTAAAATTTTCAATAAAAATTAAAATTGTCGTGCTTACAAATCTCCTTAGAATTTATGCAAGCAATTTTTTTTTGATTTAATATAGTAGGTATTAAGTTTTTAAGTTAGGTACCTAGTTATTTATTTATTTAAGGAGCGCAAACAGAAGTAAGTGTTAACATTATTTTCTTATAAAATAGTTAGTTTACAGTTAAGTTTAATATTATGTTTTTTTTTCTTGTATTTAAGTAAAAAACCTTTCACACATATTATTACAAATATACTAAATTTATACAAAGGTATAAGTAAACAAACTAGAAATTGAGCGTATTATCATTCGCGTGACGAAGGCAAGAAATAGCAAAGTTGTGTTGTAGGTTTTATCGCTGAAAATTTGTAAAGTTTCCGCAGGACGGTTTTTTTGCAGACAGAGTTGCGGACAAAGGCGAGTTATTTTCAACTAAAAACTCTTATATTAGTAAATGTTCATACAAAACTACAGATTTTGTCCCTAAATTCTCAACCGCCGGCCCACTGTGCACTCTGCGATGTGCATACGCTACCGAAGCATCTCGGGATAAACTTGCTTAACAAGCTCCGATATTGATTTATCGAGAGCAGGTACCCTCTATTTAGCTGTGCGCTTCAAGCAGTGGTGAATCTACGGATTGCAAATTTTCAACTCAACTTCTTTAGGCAAAATACAAAATAAAATCAGTGAAACTGAGTTTTTTATTATGGAAACATGCAGTTTAAGACGCTTAAAGTATTTTATATTGATTAATAAAGGTAATTTAAGCAATTTTTGTGGTAAAATTGTGTGGTGATGTGCTAAAATCTGTAGATAGACCCATCGATGTCTGTTCGCTACGATGTTTGCTTTAAGCTATTCGCGGATGCTATGCCGGGAGATTTTATTGTTTTAATTTTGTTATTGCAAAGGTTTAGGTACTCGCTGGAATGTACAGTCAGTGTTATTTGAGTTTAATTATATTAGCATACAACGGTAGCGGTGGATTTGCAGCTAGTGGTGGGATTTGATCCCTCGGGAGATGAATCTTTGACGGATGTTCCCTTTTGAGTAGAAAATGTTTATGAAATAGAGATGTAAGTAGGAGCTTCGAAGAGGTGACATAATTACTCTACTGGAGTAATTGGGATGATGACGCCATTAAAAAATAATTAAATGAAACCATAAGTAAATAAAACGCTTTATTTTAGCCCTGAAAACCACATTAATTTTCGATTTACTGCAAAATTAGATTTTTTGTTGCTTTAAAACAAATTAATAGTTAGTTGATTGAGTTGCCGGATAGTGACGTCATAATTCGCTATTGCCATTGAAACTCTATGGGAGAATTGTGTTTTGACAGCTCATAAAAAGTACGTCAGTTTATTGGAAGACATCAACATAATTAGGAAGAGTTTAAAAGCAAGAGCAACGAATTAGCCCGGAAAATGTCGTGCTAAACTCGATTTAAGACGTCAGCTGTCCCGGTTTATTTAGTTAAAAGTATTTTTACTCTCGTATTTATGACCAATTGCGTGCTCTGATATTAACTTTATCAAGTGCAATGAATTTATTGAAATGAAAAACGTACATAATGCTGCTCCGATATAATTGAGTACCTTAATGTCAAATTCAAATTACAAACAATTCAAAATTATTTATTTGATACAGTGGCAGTACAAGTGCGTTAGTTTGGTTACAGGTTGGATAAACATTTTTTTTTTCAGACAGAATGTCGTTTATTTTCTTCGTGAAAACTATTTTTCGGGTGCGGTCACTCCAAATGGGTGTTCAGTGTCGCGGGGGGAAACTTCCTGATGCGGTTTGGAACGTCTTGGTTCGGATTCCTTCGGTGGTTGGAACTAAAGGTTTGCGGAAATCGTGCTAAATAATTTGTAGACAGGCGTTACTTTGCGGAGATACGAATGAACTATTAACAATATACTTTGCTCGGTTACGTATCTGAATATCGAATGTTAAAATACCGAATGTATTAAAATATCGAATGGGTCATAATATCGAAAAGGTATTTTTGTTAAGACTGTATTTTTTTTTAGATTGTTATAAATCTAACCTAACCTAACCTAAGGGGTTCTATACGACGTTTTAATTAATCCTGAAAAGTTTTCGATTTCAGAAAATAAGCGTTTCGAAAGTATTTCCCATTCGATATTTAATATATTCGATATTTTAACATTCGATATTCAGATATGTATCCATTTTGTTCACTCACTCACGAGCTTAACCAAAGTAAAGTTGTTATACTCAAGATAAGTAGGTACAAATATTTTTGTTCGGTCTATATTAGTATACAACACAATACTATTCAATGACTCTACACCAGAAATACCAGAAATAGCAAGCAATACAGAAAACAGGTACAAACTGAGGTATACATACAGATTTCAAATGAAAACATGTTTTCTTTTGGCCGTAAAAACATTTCCTGTAGTCCGTTTTCGTAAGTTTGTGTACGTAATTAGTTGAGTACAAAAGTAGTAATAGTAGTAGTTGGTAATCACGAAAGAAGAATTATGTTTTGCTGCTTCTTAGATAAATTGAGATTTTTAACCGACTTCAAAAAAAGGTTATCAATTCGGTTGTATGTTTTTTTTTTTTTTTTTTTTTTTATGTTTGTTACCTCAGAACTCCGTCGTTTGTGAACCGATTTCAATTTTTTTTTTGCGATCGTCTAGGAATGCTTTCAATTAGGTCCCATAAGCACCAAATCAGGATCTGATGATTGGATCCTAAGGAAATCGAGGGAACTCTTCAAATGTTGTAGGGACACCTGTGGTAATTTGGATATATTTTGCAGTAACTCGTGCATTTGCTCTTGAAAATCATAATTTGGTGAAGTGGAACTGATGATGAAGACCACATTTGACCAACAGAGCTACTACTCAATAACAAGTACTTCACGGGTTGAATTTCAATTACTTTAACACAGTTGATAAGCAATTTATGCTCGTCGTAATGCATATGGTAAAATGGAATGGGTGGTGAAGCACCAGGACTCCTCAATAATGAACGTCTCTGCATCAGAAAAAGCAATCTTTCGTAAAAGGTGTCAAGCAGTTGACATTAAGCTATTGTATTTTAGATTATTAACACTAAAAAGCGTGAAAAAAAAATTTTATAACAAAAAATTGAACCGACTACAAAAAAACATGAAAATAATTTTCTACCAGTCTGAAGAGGGAACTATGGCCCAAGCCCTCTCATTCTGAGTGGAGGCCTGTGCCCAGCAGTGGGACGTATATAGGCTGGGACGAAACTGAAGTCGGTGCCTCAGTACGAGACAGCAGGAGTGATTGAAGTCTAATATATAAAGTATGGGTATGTATATGGGTATGTATAAGGTATGTAGGTGAAAAAGACGACTATAGGTCCACTCCTGCTGGCTCGTGCTGAGGCACCGACTTCAGTTTCGTCCCAGCCTATATACGTCCCACTGCTGGGCACAGGCCTCCACTCAGAATGAGAGGGCTTGGGCCATAGTTCCCTCTTCAGACTGGTAGAAAATTATTTTCATGTTTTTTTGTAGTCGGTTCAATTTTTTGTTATAAAATTTTTTTTTTCTTTACATTTTCGTAATAGTTTCGTAATCAACTACGAAAAAATATTAAAGTATTTTTCTCTTTGTTCGTAATTATAAGCTACGAAATTGAAATTAGTTCTGTTTTTCGTAAGTAATTGATTACTTACATGACGAATTTACATTCTATTTTAGTATTATAATTTCGAAAAAAATCAATATAAGATTTTTTTGTTTGTTCGTACTAGTTATTTGTTGATTACTTATATTTACGACATTCATAGTGGCTTGACGAAAGGGGAATCACTTCTCGTTGTTTCGTAATTAATTACAACTGTGTTTTTTTGTTGCAAGTTTTTTTTATTCGACTGGATGGCAAACGCACAAGTGGGTCTCGTGATGGTAAGAGATTACCACCGCCCATAGACACCTGCAACACCAGGAGGATTGCAGATGCGTTGCCAACTTAGAGGCCTAAGCTGGGATACCTCAAGTGCTAGTAATATAGTATTTACAGTAGTTACCTATATGCAACGTAGGCATGGCCGGTTCTAAAAGTTCTATAATTTAATTTAATTTCATTTAATTTAATTTCATTTCATTTATTATTTTTTAATTTATTATTTAATAATTATTATCTTCTTACGTTGCCAACAGTACAATCCACCTACTCTACCGCTGAGCAAATGACCTAAAATGCAATTAACAGTAGCTAGCACGATAACTATACCAAGTCTATCGGACGGACGTCCGTGTTCCAAATACGAAGACGATAACGTTCCCTGAAATACATTAGCACGCTATCAGCGTAGGTGTCGAAATTAACGGATCAGGCTTACAACAGTTATACACCGTGTTTTCCGTGATTTCGGTTATCTTCGGTTTTTCGGTTGCCATCCAGTCAAATAAAAAAAAAAATAAAAAAAAAATTCGACAGATTGCTTACTGCATTTCTCTTAGATTGCGAGGAAATAAAATAACAACAGTGGAAACAATTGTTCACTTTCTATGTACCTTTAATTATTTTTATTATATTATAGATATATTTTTTAGTTTTATTGATTTGATTTTTAGTTTTAAATAAATTAAAAAATATTTAGAAACTTTTTAGTTTGTGGCTGTTGACACCTGATTACCTTGGTCTTAGACGAAGGTTTTACTTTATGCACTAGTGCATAAAAAGTCGTATAATGTCGTCTAGATCCAGCATAAACCTGAATTTTACGAGCATAAGAAGTGAAAATGTATATTTATTATGCCCTTGACAGTACCTATGCATTCGTATTGTAGATGAGGGATCGTTGTAAAATGACTATCGTAATGACTTTAGTTTTTAAAATTGTAGCTTAACATTTTATCATTGAAAACAACAATTAATAATTAAAACATGAGTAATATTGTCGCCAATTAAAGCCCATTGTCTAAGTTCCCAAAGCCCTTTCATCGCCGATCGCGAAGACAACCGCGAGAAAAAACACACCACTAGACAAACACAAAACCCTGCTAATTGATGGTTTTTTAGAGATCCGCAAAGAAAGTTTCCACCAGAAAAAATTATATGTTCTTCTTGGGAATTTCGTGGACCGTAGTGTAGGTAAAAGAAATCCATATACAATGTGGTCGAGCATAAAAAAAAACATGGGCCCAGAGATTATTAAAAAATTTTTTTTTTTCGTTTTCATGATTTTTAGAACCTAACTTTAATGACTATGTGCACATAGTAGCTTAAAAAAATTACGGTCTCTCAAACCACAAAAGGAGGTAAAAATTAATTTAAAAAACCAACTTTGCATTTGCTTTGCAAAACATATTTCCGATGTTATAAACGTCAAACTAAGAATGCTCGCTCAGGAACTTATAACATTATTTCAATATTAAATATATTTTCCGGATAACTCACGATAACTCAAGTCTTAAATCGAGTTTAGCTCTACATGCTCTACTCTACATTTTAATTCATATTAAACATTATGTATAAATTGCTGTGCCCTGACAGGGTTCATGTCTTGAACCTAATTATAATATGTAAAACCTAATGTATGACATGATTACTATGCAATAAATGAAATTATGAATTATTATCATGTTTCCGCGGGTTCACGGTGGATGCAGGCCGCTGCCAACCGAAGCAACTGGAGGTCTATGGGGGAGGCCTATGTCCAACAGTGGACGTCCTACGGCTGAGATGATGATGATGATGATCATGTTTCGGGCTAATCCGTAGCCCTTCTTCTTCGGAGCAACGCGACTCGGCGGCTGCTGGAACACGCACTGCACATGTCGAGCTAACCTCGATTTAAGACGTGAGTTATCCGGAAAATATATTTAATATGAGTGAGTCTAACAGTAGTTTTATGTTCAAAATTATTTCAGTACTCACGGAAGATCGCGGAATCGCGGTGGATGCGAAAAGCACAAGACCGGTCTGAGTGGAGAGCCTTGGGGGAGGCCTGTGTCCAGCAGTGGACGTCTTTCGGCTGACATGATAGAATAGAATAGAAATATTTTTATTCACGCTTCGCACTTAAAAAATAACAGGGCAAAAAAAACATGAAAACAAAAAAAAAAATACAATATGCGAAGGCACGAAACGGTCGCAGCTCAGCATAGTGTTGGCCGTGTAAGCCAACGCTGGTCTTCCGCTGCGACCGCTTGGCGACTTCACGGAAGGCGACAAAAATTAAACAAATAAAAGAAACAAAATCGAAATATAAAACTAATTACAAAAAATAAAATAAAAAATAACAATATAATAATAACAATTAAAACAAACAATAAGATGATGATGATGATGATGACTCACGGAACCCTCTGTGGCTGCCAGCCTCTCAAGGGAGCCCGTCGCTGCACCGCGGCCATTGTTGCCAATATCTTGTTGAAAAATGTCTCCGCGGATTAAAGGATTAGGGCGCAAACAAGAAACAAACAGATAAGAAAAAAATATTCCCGCGACCAGTCGGAGAGGTAGCGTCGAGGTGTATGTTTTTATAGCGTCTAACGTAAATAAATACATTAGACTCGTTCCATGGTACAAAATACCTGAGTACTGTTCTTAATAATTAAGAAAAAGATCACTTTATGATGACTTGATTATAATTAGGGGCTATGTCGTAAGTAAGTAAGGTAACGTAAGGTAAAGGATTAAACAAGAAATGAAAAGAAATAGTTTATTAAACTTTAGATCATAGTAAAATTGCCATTTAACAGGGTTTTTAATTTTCTTTGATTAACAGAGCTTCGTTTTAAATTAATTTTCAAACCGAGATTAATTATCATTTATTAATAAAATGTAAATTAACAATAAGTGATCGATTTGGCATTACTTTGCAGATAAATACACATTATTCATACAGTAACAGTGTTCATATTAACTACTCAAGACCGGAAAAGATGGCATAATCTGAAGGAGGCCTACACCCTAGAAGTTGAGAAGGGCTAAAGAAGAAGAAAAAGAGAAGAAGAACAGTGTTCATACAGTACTAACCGTAAATAAGCCAATAGCTTCGCTACAAAAAGGCAGTATAGCGGAGAAGCGTTACAAATATGTTTTTGTAAAACAATGTTATATTGAAGGTAGTTTACAAATTGTTGAATAAATCACCTTAAATGTTACTTAAATGGCAGGATAGGTAAACTCACCAAACCTTCGATAGCTCTACCTCCAAAGATTCCGCAAAGAATGGCCATCAAGTAATCGCTCGGTGTGAATTTTATTAATGGCTCACTTCAGCGGCCGCCACTTTTTATTGTCCTCTCGCCTACTCCGCCTAATTGCGGGCTACGTGAAGAAGAGATATTCGATAGAAAAGTGGACAAACAAACACAACAATGGATGCGATTCTACGCGCACGTCGGCTAAATTGTCTAAATCTAAATTTTCTAAATTTTAATTGACATTTAGACGGCTGATTTAACAAGTGCTATTCCAGAAAGTCACGCTGACCGGCTAGATTAGATCGGCTAAAATAAGAAACGTCAGATTAAATTAGCGTTGTCATTTGATTATGACAGGTGCTCATAGAATAGCAAAATGATTTAGCGACGTCTAAATAAAATTAGGAATTTTAGCGGCCGCTGTAGAATCGGGTCCAATAACATATTAATAACATATTGGAGGCAGTATAGCGCCTATATTAATACTGGCTCAATAATGATGTAATCTTATTACATGTTTAAACGAAGAATGGTTGACACAACAACCAAATAAGTTATTGTTCTTGTTGTGCTCACGAACTGACTCACGTCGTGCTTGTATTTATAATTTATTTTTACCTTTAATATACGCTATTTCTTCTACCAGTCCGCATAATTTCATTTTGATTACACTCAACTAGCTTTTGCCCGGGGCTCCGCCCGCCCGCCCGGGGCTTCGGTTATCGCGCGCTGTTCCCTCGGGAACTGTGTATTTTTCGAGGATAAAAAAGTAGCCTATGTCGCTCTCGGGCCCATAAAATATCTCTATGCCAAAAATCACGTCGATCCGTCGCTTCGTTACGGCGTGAAAGACGGACAAACATACAAACACACTTTCGCATTTATAATATTAGTATGGATTATCAGTCCCATAATATACTGAGCGGCAAAAAATCTGGCCCTCAAATGTATGCAGTTATAATATTATGCCCGCGACTTCGTCTGCGCGGATCTAGGTTATCGTGCGGTGGCGCCGTCTACCGGAATAAAAGGTATCCTATGTTTATCCTTGGGGTTAAAAACTACCTCTGCACCAAATTTCATCAAAATCGATTCAGAGGTTTCGACGTGTAAGCGTAACAGACAGACAAAGTTATTTATAATATTAGTAGGGATAAAACACAGTAGATCACAATGGACCTCTTACGCAAAACTAAAACTTTAAGGCATTAGTACATCATCCCCGTTTAACTGTAAATATTAATCTCCCCCCTTAATTACGCCCGTCAAGTTATAACTGTTTGTACGCTACACGGTCGCCATCACCTTGCAACTTGTCCCTACCTATCTTAATATTCAATTCCGCTATTACGAGAAACTATTGTTTACTGTTAACCCGCGCACCTTATGAACAGTGGGTGTGATACAGTAGGCCAATTGAGGTCTATGAGCTGCTAGATCTGAGTATGCAGGTCTGTGAGGCCATGTGTGTGTGTGCGTGCGCGCGAGCGTACGTGCGTGCGTTTTTACATACTAACGCAAGTGTGTGTGTGTGTGTGTGTGTGAAAGAGATAGAGAGTGAGAGAGAGAGAGAGAGAATATGAGGGGCCCAAAGATTCTTGACTTGATTCGAATTTACTTGAATTTTCAAATACAGATGAGATTTTTTGAACTTGGATTTGCAGCAGCATTGCCATCATAAGCCAGCATAAATCAGCTATTTGTTTCTTATTAGAGTTCCGTAACTCAGTACATATTTAATTAAATAAAGATGCTATGATTGTACATCAATCAAACGGTTGGTCAATAATGGGGAATGGATGAAAATTTTAGAAATTAAAATTTATTCCTTACTTCTCCATCCATTCCATTTTTAACTTTGTTTGGAAGAGATCGCTCTGTAGCGATAAGGCCGCCTATTGCTTACCTCAGAAAGTATCTGTGTATATATCTGTTTTCTGTAATTGCTGGTTATATATATGTTGGTGTGCAATAAAGAGTTATTGTATTGAAATGAAATGAAATGAATTTATTTGCTAAAAATACAGTATTCACATGGATGTTATTATTGTTTGTCCAGTACTCGGTCATGTATTCAGTCCACATACAGACGTGCAAATATTTAGATTAAGAATTAAGAATTACATAAAAATATAAATTAACCGGTCAAAAACAATCAAATCAAAATAATACAAAATTTTACAAATAATCTATTGTATTGTAGAGTTTGCTTACCGTGTAATTTTTTTTTCTTTGTGTATTCGTTTTCTGTATCATTTACTATTTCTGGTGTACAATAAAGAGTCTTTGTATTGTATTGTATTGTTTATCGTCTCACAAAAACAGAATGTATGTATGTCCTACTGTAGTTTTCTCTCCCATTCCCAGGGTCCGTAATCCCCCGGTTATTGTGCAACTTGTGTCGTTAGCCCGCGGCGGAGGCGATGACTCCCAGCGCTGGGCACGGGCACACGGCTCGTGTACTTTGAGATACATGAGATTCCAGTGGTTGGGGTGATGATATTTGGCTAGAGATGCTTGATTTGCATCAAGGATTATGGTTTAAAAGATCAAACAGATCAAGATGAATAAAATACTTGTGTTGGGCAAGAGCCCGCGACTTAGTCTACAATTTAAAAACCATCCTACAAAGATGAACTTTTTATTATATTAATACAGCATGTATTTTTGATACTAACTCAAACTTTAAGGACAGTTAGTGAAGACCCTAATAACCACATTTTATTTTGTTTTAATAAAAAAAATAGACTTATTATTGTCCTTACAAAATTAATTAGCACTCAATGTATCACTACGCGATACTACTTTGTTTTTATTCAAAACGTCGCATTTGTTGACGTGACAGCTGTCACTGAAGGGTTCTCTCTCGTGTCAAATTATTGTACGCATTACATTGCTGCTCGAAAAAATTACAAAAATTTATTACGCTCTGTTAGTTAATTCTAAATCAATAATTTGTTTTGTAACCGGTTCAAATCACTTAAATCTCTATAGAGCAGGCGACCTGTTTCTAGCACTTTTATTTTACTTTTAGCACTTGTAGCACGGGCCTGTAAATACCAGAACCGTCTTTGGCCTACGTATGCAGGCTTGAGTTGCTCTAATTCAAGAACTCGTCCGTACACCGACGACCACTGGCACATGGAACTATGTTCCTGGTAGAGTTGGTAAAATAGATAAAATAAATATTTAAATACCTAAACCCCAGGTACCTACCTACTTTGTTTAGGTTTTAGTGTAGGTATAGGTAGTTTATATTTTTATTTTTCTATAATTCTGTAAATTTTCATTGATTTATGAATAAATTATGATTTAATACCTTAATATACAAGGTATATCGAAATTTCTATTCCCAACTTCGAACTCACTTCAGCACTACTACACTATTTTTCACCTATTTTTGAGAAAAATAAACTAACTATTGGTTGACAAAAGAAATCTTGTGACCGTTGGTTGAAACGGATAGACAAATAGAAGAAGAAAAGACGCGTAATATCAGAAATAGAACAAGACTCAATCAAATAGCTACATGAGCCGAATCAATAATTTATTTCGAGTAGATATCTGATAGGTTATGCTTACGTTTAAAAAGATATTAAAGTTTGTAGTTCAAGTAGCATTACAAACAGCAAACTTACCATTATATCATTGTCATACATCATAAAAATTGTAATGCCACTTACTTTTAATTAAGAAGACTGCTAAATATTCGCCATTTTCATGAAAAATAACATTATATATAATTGTCTTGTTTTACTTACATTGCTCCAGACACAATATGAAATGCTTTCCACCTGAAGGCATCTGGAAAAACTTTTTCATTCACCTTTAAAATTGTATCCTTATTGTCCTCTCCAATCCCTTCGACCCTCTTTGGCATGAACACAATTTCTTCGAATGCCTAAGGCTAAGACGGTCAGTGCTTGGTCGTCGTCGATGCGACAATGCTCGTACACACCACCACTACCTACGACACAGACTAAAATAATTCGAATGTAACATTTGATAGGCTGCCCGTAGTAAAGATTATTGACAAGACTTATTTTAGGCTGTAGGTTTCAGTTGGTGTTGTGAACGTACAGGATGGCCTCTTAAATAACGTACTTAGCCGCTTGTTAGAGCAAAGTTTATTAGAGACTCCTTTATGTAGGAGTTCCTGGTCTAAGTGAGATGTTAAGTTTAAGTTCGGATTAAGTAAGGGCTCTGCCCGGGGCTTCCTTTAACTTATAGTGTGAATTCGGTGGATTTAGTGCGAACATGATTTTTATTTTAGAGTACTAGTGGATAGGTTTGGCACGGTGTCATGACAAAAAGTTGTATGAGTTAGGACGTAAAAGAAACTAGAATATTTAGCTCCACGACCTGTATAGTCCAACAGAATAGTAAAATCTTTGTTAATTGGCCAGTGATGCTAAAGAGTCGTTTGATTATGCAGAGTCATCATAATGCCAGCCGAAAAACGTCCACTGCTGGACATAGGCCTCCCAAGGCTCTTCACTCAGACGGGTATTGTGTTTTTATGCAGGATATTCATAAAGAATTTATTATCCTCAAATTTTTGAGAACATTCCTTTATTTTCTTTTTCCTGTGTATTGTGTCTATTATATTTATATATAAATAATGTTTGTATAAAGTAGTTTCTTTTTTGAGTTTATGTGTTATTTCAATCGTCGTATTGTAGCTCCCACTATTTCTGACTTTTAACTCTCGCTGTGTCGGTCTCTAAGTGAATGCTCCTTTCGTATTATTTATTATTATTTACTTAGTATTATCAAATTACTCAGTATTTATTATTATTTAATCTGTATCTGTATTAATATTTGGGGTTTATTTTGTGATAAATGGTCGTTACGTAGATGATTGTATAGATGATCTCAGTAGATGATCTTATTGTCAAAGTTTTTCTAAGACCTCAAAACAAAAGACTAAGCCGTCCTAATGATCAAAGCCCGTCATTACCATTAGCAACAAAAATGCAAGCGAGTAACCACTCGAAGCAGTAAGACAATTTTTCAAACACATCCTTTGTCTGCCCCCCACCGCGGGTAATAAATTTGTTAGAACGTTAGGGTGAAAAGAACAAGTCATTACAATGTTCGTCTAGAGGCATTGCTTGGAGCTGGAAAGTAAGACGAGAGAGGTTGCTGATTTACATATGAACTGTTATAGTTAAATGTGTTCGATCTATAGGTACCTACACATATTGTGATGCTCTAACTTCTTTGTAGCAAAGCGAAAAAACCAAAACCCAGAACTGAACATTATAAAGTTACAATTTACAGTGCTTTACCATTTCTGGGGTTCCGAACCCAAAGGGACCCAACGGAACCCTGTAACTGAGACTCCGCTGTCTGTTCACCTGTCTGTTTGTCCGTCCATCCGTCCGTCACAGAGCTTTATCTCTTGAGCGGAAATATATCAAGAAATACTGAAAATAAAATAAAGTTAAAATAAAAAGGGGTCACTATGCATGCTATGGTATGGCTATCTTTTATCCATCGAGATCGGTTTTATGCAACCTGCAGTTTCGTATTTATTGCAATCTGTACCTAATTTTACATTCCGGATTTTCTGCAGTTCTCTTTCTTGAGAGAAATTTGTCACAGAAAAATATATCAAGGCGAAAATACTTCAACAATTTACATTTTTTTGAAATATTTCAAGTTAACTGAAAGTAAAAGCCTTGGAAGTTAGCTGAACTATAAAAATATATGCTGTTGTAGTGCATCGGCTTAACAAATCGTCGCATATAAATGGATTCATTTGCACCCACGGCATATAACAATATCATTCTGCTTAATTTTATTGTCCGGGAGCGAATTTAAATCTCCAAATTGCTATAATAATGAATTATTAGTTGACTAGACGGTTTATGGTTGTTGTTCACTTTTGGATTTTTCATGTGAAGTCAAAGCAATTAAAAAAAATCCGTTGTACGAGTGTGATTTTGTTCAAGTTTCGAACACATTTAGAAAGAGAAGTGTCGCGATATATTTTAGGCGTCTAGGATTTCAGTCAAATTGTCTGAAAAATCTCTAGTCAGTTTACTTAAGAAATAGATCATGCTTCTTCTTTCTTCTAGTGTCAATTTGGTAGTGACATCCTGGTGTTAACTACTGGTGGTCCGGCCAGAGTCGTCTTCGCAGAAGGGAATACCTCAATGGTTAATGTCATCGACTTGAAGTACGGAAATGTCGGTAGTTTAGATATGACAATGCAAGTAAGTCGACAATACAAATATACAATACAAATATTCTTTATTGCACACCATAAAGTAGTACAAGAAAAACCTTATAATACAAACACAGATTTAGGGTAGACAATAGGCGGTCTTATCGCTTAAAAGCGATCTCTTCCAGACAACCATTTGGGTACATGAAATTAATTTGTAACAAAAATAGGTGGCGGAAACAGAAACAGAAAATAAAAACAAACAAAAAATCAATAATACTAAAATAAATACAAATGATGTAACTATACAAATACATACATGCAATACTTATACAATACATAAACTACTAACATAAAATAGTAATATAAATTGTCAATAAGGCCGTAATGGGAGAAAAAGGATAAGAAATTAGGAAATAAAATAGAAAAACACAGAAAGACTGAGACACACGACGTGACCAATTTCAAGTTTATTTTCTCTTAATCTTCTATCTTTTAAAATAGTAATAATCACAATGCAAACTACAAACTCTTTTACCCAAATCCAACACTTACAAATAGAGAGCGCGCCATTTTCCGGCGTTTCTGAAGAGCTATAAATTCCCGGACGGTGACAATGCCGGGTATCCAGTTTCGCGGATACATTGTACGTTTTGCCGGGACAGTGCTGGCACGCCGGGATACAGGGCACGGAATCCCGGGGCAGGTAGCGATTGAACCGTATGTTTACACTTATTTGGTTTCGTTCGTGCGGGACGTTTAAACGGGACTTTTGTGAAGATGAAGTACAGATAACTTGAACCACTACTGTGAAATATTATTTATTATAAATACAACTGTGTCTCCGTCTGTGAGGTGGTAGTAACCGAGTCCACCGGGTTGCCTAAATATTTTACATGATGTCAGTGATGGATGGCAAAGCTTGTAGCTCGACTTTATTTCTAGATCCGGTAGGATGGGTCAGCCAATTTTCCACGCCACACTACGCTATAGTAGATTAGATATTAATGCAGTATTCAGAAGGACAATTTGATCTAATTGATCATCATCATTGATCTCTCAATGCCTCCCTGAGGGGTCTATCGACTGGTCAAAAATTGTTAATTATAATGTAATGTTTGGCATAACTATTTTTTTCTCAGAAACGATTTCTTTTTCAGATGTTTTATAAAATGAACGTAACCTAACCTATAGAGTGCTACACGATGCCCATTGAAAAATTTATGAAAAGTGTACCGTACATTTTTCAGCGGTAAAAAAAAAAGACTAATAGTAATTATGACAAGCATTACATTAAGATTATGACTTATAAAATTATGACATTCAAAAGGATCCCCTCCCTAAGAGATCGCTACAGTGAGAGATCATTCTCCCGCTGCCCGCATTTATGACATCCTGAGGCCTTTACAGGTAGTCTCCTGCAAAAAACTACATCATCTTACTACAAGTAAATCTGTGCTCAAATGTATTTCGCTACATCGCACCATAAATACACACCGTTCAACAAAGAGCGCGGCGACGAGGCGATAAATCGCAACGGGACTCACGGCTGAAAATATCAAATGTAAAATGGAAATTTAACAACCTAATACGGCTGTGCTGTTTGTGTTATTCGGCTTTTTATGCGCGAGAGCGAAATAAAAACGTCTGCTCGAACGCTAGTTATGAATGACCTATGTCCCCGATGCGGCAAAGAGTAGGTAGGCGCAGAATGGGTTTGTATATTTGTAAGGATATAATTATGAGGCGTTTTTGTCTAAGACACTGAAATCGCAATCGTTTTTACCACTTCTTTTTGTAATACGGCAAAAAAAGAGGGTAGATAGAGATGGAGGATGCGATTGCAAATGTCAGCGCCTTTGAAAATACGGCCTCTACACTCACTTGGAAAATAAGTCTCAACAGTATTTCGGAAGTAATTTGACATTCACGTACAGTTCGTAACGTTATACTTAATATTCCTTTACATAATTGAACGGAGTATCATAAAATAGTATACCAAATGGGAAATAAATCGAATGAGGTACCTACAACTGTAGAAACTTCTACGGCAACTATTTTGACGGGTTGACTGAAGAAATGGCAAGAGCATTTTCTTCAGTCTGCCCGTGATCATGACGCTATTACAAGCGTATAAATATCGAAAGCTCGTCAAAGGATACCACGGTCTAACGTTTTGTAGAGGACAAGTCAAATAGTATATACTGCGACATTGCTTAATTATCTAAAAAAATAGTTTCTTAAATTTTAAATATGTCATATCTGCGTTCTCGTTACTCTTCCTCCACTATATCGTAGGTGGCGGTGCATCGAGGCAGTTTGCTTGATATAATGCAAGTCGCCTCCGTTATTGCTGCAACCTACTTACTTATAATTGTTGCATCAACCGCCAGCCTACCCTGATCTCTCCTGCGTCCCTGAATACCCAAAATTTCAACGAGACTTGCAGAGATTGTTAAGAATTATAGGGATCAAGTTTAGCTGGTGGTGTTATGGCCATGGTAAGCTTTCACGAGGAGCCAGAGAGGTCGGCACGGGTAATTTGGTTTTCTTTCATGGTAGCAGTTAGCGACCTTTATTGCGTTTAGCATGTCGCGCTAAGGGATGTTTCGGCGATTCATTCCGACTTTATGGCTTATAGTTGTGCGATTTGAATTTTTAATAGCGTTTGTAGTTTGTTTGTCTAGTCGGTTTGTAAGCGTCTGTTTATGATTTATGTTTACTTTCTACGCACGGGTATGAAGGTAAAAAGGCTTTTGGCTTAGAGAGAATTAGGATACAATCAGATTTTATGGTTATACTATATGGGTGACGTGAGCAGAAACGACTCTAAATCCTTCGTACCTAATTGATAAAATGGTTCATTTCAAATCGTATTTTACCGTCCAGAGTCCTCTTTAAATTACTTATTGTAATTTGACATCGAACTCTCTTACAAGTGACAAACACTTCTACCTGTATTTTTACCTACTATTCTGTGGTTCAGGTGAAATGAAAAACTTTGAAAACAAGTGACCAGCCGTGAAAAAATATTTTTATAATTGTTTAGCAAATACAACAAATCCGTCGTGTTTACTGTTACGTGCCTATTTCCATTTTCCACGGCATCGAGCCCCTTCGACACGCTCGAAATTAAAAATAAATGACTCCGAAAATACACCGGAGTGATTTGATTAAATTAAAGAGAAAAATACCGCTCCTTTCGGACGAGTATTTTCCTTCACGAAAGCTATTTGTTTACGTCGACGACTTTATTTTGCAAATACGTTGATTTGCATGGATTTGTTCTTCCACTTGAACGACTTTTAATCATATTTGAATAAATAAATTGTTATGATTTATCATCGGAATCTAGTTAGTGAAATACCTCTCCTTGCAGTCGGGTAAAAAGTCTTTAAAAGAGAGTGACACTATGTTTTAAATTTTCGCAATTTTGGCCGCTGCATTGTGGTAATTTTGAGTCTATATTGAGTGGTAGAAAATTGTTAGTCATAATGTATTATTTGTCATAATATAATGTTTGTCATAACTCTTTTTTACTCTGAAACCATTAATTTTTCAGAATTGAAAACAAACCTAACCTAACCTATAGAGTTTTACAGGATGACCATTTGAAAAGTTATGAAAACTTGCGGTTTCAGTCGGAAAAATAATTATGACTAACAATAATTATGACAAACATTATAATTATGACTTATAAGATTATGGCAGACGAAAGGATCCCGGTAATTTTTTAATTAAGTCTATGGTGGTTTTAAAAATACGTGGTTATACTATGGTTATTGGTGGTTATATTAATTATTATACCGTGGTTAGATATACGTAGTTATGCTAGTGGAACATGATCTTCAAAAAAGTTTACATGTGAAAGTTTCGAAAAGAAAAAGTCAATTTCTAAACGTGCCAGAGATGTTTGTTCACATTATTGTATTACTACCCATAGTAAGATTGTACAATCTTTTCTTCCTTTGGGACTGGGTCAATTTGTGTCAATTAGGCCTTGATATTTATTTATTTATTCGATCAACTCAGGCTCTATCACATGTATTTGCTAGAGTCAACAGATGCGCCGCGAGCCTGAGACGCTATCGCGTGATTTACCGACTGGGAGATCTTGTTACGATATTGGATTGTAGTTGTGTACAGGGGATGGCTGGAGACGACTGGTACGGAAGGAGTGGAGAGGATTTTTTTTATTTTTTTTGCTTATGTGTTAATTTGAAAGGGAAGTAGTGTCACCCAAGGACATATATAATGCAGTAGGCCTAGGTTTGTCAAAGCTATTCTCTTCAGTTCCCCTCTTAAGTACGAGTTCGTTTACGTTCTAATAAATAGTCTATTTTTTGTCTTTGTTTTAATCTTAGTACATTTGTCGTTATGGCTGAGTCGCTAAAGAGCTCGATACTACACTCATTGACTTGAGTATCATAGCCCAATAGATGGGTTCTAAAATGAACATGTACAAGTCACACCTATGCTGGTTATCCTTGGGAACGATATACTCGAGGTCATTGACTACAATGTTAAACTTGTAAAAATGATCCAGGTAGGTAGTCGGGACCGACTGTGACAAACAGTTCGCCGGAAGAATCTGTGTAATTCAGGCTTAGTAATATCTTCTCGTCTAAACTATCGCTGTGAATGAAGACTAAAATATTCTGCCAGTGTGTTGCCAGTGATGACGTTATAGCTCTAAGACGTGGTCCTTTACTAACGGAACGAAACATCAAGGGCAAGCATGAAAAAAATAAAGAAGAAGCAGGTGCAGGTGGTAGGACCTTGTGCAAGGTCCGCCCGAATTGCTACCACCATCTTGCTCGCTAATCCTGCCGTGAAGCAGCAGTGCTTGCACCGTTGTGTTTCGGCGCGGAGAGTAAGACAGCCGGTGAAATTACTAGCACTTGAGGTATTCCAACTTAGGCCTCTAGGTTGGCAACGCATCTGCAATACCCCTGGTGTTGCAGATGTTCATGGGCGGTGGTGATCTCTTACCACCAGGATACCCACTTGCTCGTTTTCCTTCCAGTCGAATAAAAAAAAAGAAAAAGAAATTAGACACAGCAGTTAAAAAAACAGCCGAGCGATACTGGAGTGTAGAATGTCTTAACGACTGCTTTTTGTATCACAGATCACAGCTCAGTTTTCTATTTAATTAACCCCAAATATTGACCACAATTTGAGTTTGGCCATAAACAAAACATCTTAATGAAGAGAGTCACGTATGGGGTGACCACTTCTTACGGGCCCCCGGGGAGGACTTTATCGCAAGCCGATAGTGACCATGCCCGTGGATAGGGGGTTGGGACAAACAGTAGGCGAACTAGGCGCTTTTGAGAGCTATGAAATGAATGAAGTTTGGTGGCTTTATGTTTAAATGCAGATGTCAGGGATCAGTTACAGTTATAATTATATGAAGTATTTTTTACGAATTTCGGAGTAATTTTAACAGACTTCAAAATTAATTTTAAAGAATATTTAAGCCTGGCTTGGATATTGGTATATGTTAGTTAAATATACGTATAAAATTTTAAGTTCATAGGTCGATGGAAAACATAAAAAAAATTTTGCAAAACCTGATGTTGGTAGCTCATTCTTTTATTGTAAATAATTTAAAAAAACAAGAATAAGATCGGTTTTTATCTCTAATATTTAAGTATTTTCGCAGTCATGGTTAAATAAGATGCTATTCGAAAAACGGTAATGTTAATGACTTAATACAAAGAAAAACTATGTACAACGAAAGAATGATGGAACAGTTGATAACGATGATAAAAGTGAAGGGAAAGAGACAAGCTATCCAAATGAAGAAATCGTGGCTGCGAAATATTCTAGAGTGGACAGGCATTTCCTCTGTCGGAAAATGTTCCGAAAGGCTGCCATTAGACATGAACCTGTCAGTAAACCTTCAGGATTGAGAGAATCTAGGACAAGAGCAATTTAAAGCCCAGGTTAGAACTGCAATAAAAAGTGTATAAAGTGTTTAATCAAGCACTTTATTGAATCAGGCGTTACTTTGCGGAGGTCCATATCAATGAACTAAAAGAATTTCTTTGCTCACCCGCGACCTTATGATAATAATTTTACATAAGCTTAGCTATCGTAAGGTAGCGGGTGAGCAAGGAAATTCTTTTAATTCATTAATCAAGTACCGCTATCCGCTATGTAATACAACTTGCACTATTTTCTTTCAAGTTTACTGGACTTAACACGACACGTCTTTCAACCATTTGTCCTACTGCGTCTTTCTCCATTACACAATACAATCCAAAGCATCTTTCGGTTAATTGTGTTATAAATCGCGATGTATCGGCCTGTTTCAAATTAACCGTTAACGACGACGTTTTATTGCCGGCCGGCTGTCTGGTCCGGTTATCGTTTAAGTTTAAACCAAGTAATGTCCGGTGAGTTATTGTTCGGCTCAAATGATAATTTGTAATGCGATGCCAATTAATGCGGTGCTTTGAACTAGAAATGAATTTTGATATTGTATTTGTGTGATTTCAATTACTAATAATATGTGTAGTAGTATTCAGTTATTACGTTTTATTGTTGTTTTAGCAAATGCATTCTTCTCTTCTTTTAAATTGCTATAGTAATTATATTCTTGATAGAGTGGATTTTTTTTTCTAAGTTCTATATACTTACTTAGTTTTTAAATATCAAACCAAAATATAAAGCTAAAAGGTTCACCAGTCAGTACTGTAAAAACAAACATTAACGGAATTGCATAATGTTTTATACGGGGTGTGGCCTGTAATACGAACAAAAAATTAAAACAGATGCCCTCATCAAACTAAACAACATTAGTTCAGCGACTTTTAAAAATAATGGAGTCTTTGAATTTTTAATTTTTCATACAATTTAAATAATTTATTTTGCCTTTTCAACTAGTTTACTGAAGGTGATCCTGATGATGATGATGATCTGTACAGACATTCAAAAATAAAACATAATAACATGCAAAAACAATGTTTCCGCCCGGGATCGAACCGGGGGCCTTCTGCGTGTTAGGCAGATGTGATAACCGCTACACCACGGAAACTATACAGATGTTGTGCCAAATTCGATATGTGACTCGGACACTCTATTTATACGTGATCTAGATTGCGCGACGTAGTGAAAGTAAAGCCAACTCGTAAAGATTAAGATAGAGGCCGAATTATCATATCTTAATGAAATAAGATCACAGGTTATCTTTAAAGTTGTTCAATGAATAACGGTTATTTTGATAAGTTTTAATTAACTTCATGAATAGTTTTTGACATTATAGGTAGATACTTATAATGACACTATTAGCTTTTGCCCGCGGCTTCGCCCGCGTGGAATTCTGTTATCGCGCGCTGTTCCCTCGGGAACTGTACAGTTTCCCGGGATAAAAAGTAGGCTATGTCACTCTCTACCCCATAAACTATACTATGCCATATACTATGTCAAAAAAAATCACGTCGCTTCGTCGCTCTGTTTTGACGTGAAAGACGGACAAACATATAAACACACAGACTTTCGCATTTATACTATTAGTATGGATAAGCTAGTCATATTATTATACAGATAGATAATTTATGTAATAAGTAAAGCCAGTTTTTTAATTTTACAACCATAGAGTGATAAACGGAGACCTAAATCAATGTCGCTTCACTGTTCGTCCGTCTACTTATCCGTCTGTCCAGTACAAGGTTGTCTCAAAAAACGTAAGCAGGCAAAATTCGAACTTCGCAGGTATCTTGCCGTCCCGTTGACGCCAATATAATTTAACACGAGAGTGAGAGAGACGGTAGATACCAATATCGATTTACGTATTTCGTAGTAGCACCACAGGTACATATACACAACTAAGGCTCGGATACCGGTTAAATTTCCAAACCGTTATCATGTACTTGGCGCAAAACCTTTTCATTTTGGTTTCGTTCGCTAAACCGTTATTTTTAAACCGGTTTTTAAGGGAACATTCCCATAAAGTTTCTGTCAGATTAACCGGCTTAGAACAATAAAAACCGGTTTATTCCGATGCAGGATAAACGTCGCCACCCGCCGCCGGCCGGCCATCTGTCACTCCTTGAATAAACCGGTTTATTTAGGTTATAGTTCAGTTGTTAAAAACGTTCGCGTTCTTATAGTTCGGAGGTAAAGCGAAATAAACCGGTACTTACCGCTATTTTATAAACCGGTTTCGAGCTTTGCATAGGTATAACTGGGCCGATCAACTTTTTCTTGTCACTCGTTGCAATAGTTACGGTCTCCTGAGTCTCTCTTTAAACCATAAGTTTATAGGATTAAAATTTACCAAACATGGTTTTTTGTGGTCGTTTTAAGCCCTTTACTGGTCATCTAATAAGCATGTTAGTATAATGTGACACAATATTTCTTATATTAAACTGTACTACTTTTGTCCCCTGGCTGACGGGATAGAATAACAGCAAGGAATAGTTGATCCACCCAACTTCACAAAAATATTGATGCAGGAGGAAGTGGAGGCCGAGGTTTGTAACTGCACCCCTACAGGGAACCTAGTAAAGAAGCTAACTGTTGATGATGATGCTTCTTACTGCTAATACTTATATCTACCTTGTGCTTATAATTAACTAATTATTTAACATACTTAATGGTAAACTTAACAACTCTTAATATAGTAAACTTAGTTCAGGTCAATGCTCTACTACTTATGAATATTAGTTAAAATGGCCATGTGAATCGTCTAGTGATATTATAGAACCTACATTGTGAACACTGAGTAACCCAAAGTAATTTAAGTGAAAAGTAAGAATGGAATAACTATTATATTGCTAAACAATCTAACTAGAAAAGTATTTTACTCGGGAACTTTCTCAAACTCTAGAATATGAATTGTAAGTGTATGTCGGACTGATACCGGGGGCGCGATGCCCCCGGGGGTCCCACCTTTATGGTTTAAAGCCATATTCCATCCCCTACGGACCCTCCAGCGCCTCCAAATCTACAATACTTCCCTTTCAGAAGAGGCATATTGTAGATCAGAAAATCTACGCACTAACAATGGTGCATTATAAAGTCTTTAGTACAGATACAATTCCTATAATAAATATAATACTTAGCTTACAGTAGGTTATCAGTGAACTCGCCTAACCTTATGACTCATCCACAGCAACCCAACTGCAAGATATCAATGGAAAGCCTAACTTTATGACATTTCCATTGAGTCCCTACTGTATACAATGAATGGCCTAACCTTATGACTCATTCATTGCCAGCTTACCAGCGAACTTGCCCAATTTTCCGACTCATTCACCAGTAAACTTTAACGTAGATTGATAATGCATATATATAAGTCCCTATAGTTACCAATAATTGTCTAATCTACTGACTCATTCAATCAAATAGTTGAAATACTTCTATTTACTTTAATAACTCAAACAGAAAGCAGTCGATCACAGAGGCCACTCTCCAACGGTAAGTCTCTTATGCTATAGAGGTAACTATCACATCATAGATGATTCATATAGTACGAGCCGTGTCAGTGTCTTCTCCTACAGGCAGTAAGACAACCAACGGGGAGCTTCCCTGGCTGTACCAAATCCTCAATCTATAACTTTCAAGCTAGCTCTATAACATGATAAATTATAGTATTATTGGAGCACATGGCTGTCTAAGATAGAGCACTCTTAGGAGTTTCTTATGAATTCAGATTGAGTTTGTCAACAGAATCCACAACTCTACTTATCCAAATTCCTACCTACATTTCCTAACAACCTATCTTGTAATTTACGCTTGGCTCGAGCCCCCTAGCTTTGTATGAAGTTTGCAATACTAGGGAAACGCCTTTTCCCACATTTACATTTAGTGTAATGTAGGGCCGCGCGGTGCAATGCATTGCCCTGCTAGCTTTCCTATAACGAAGACGGTGTGTTCCTGCCCTACCACGCAGACCTAAATGTTGTTAGCTCCCTGGCAATATAGCCCCTAAGAAGAGGGAGCCAGCGGACTGGATACTTACAGGTGTTCATAAATAAATATATAGATACGGGACCGCAATACTGAATTCCAATTATACAAAGACATGCGCCTAAAACGGCACGGTCTAGATTATAGTCCTACATGCTCGTTATAATGTTAGACAGTATTCCGTATGGGTGACTAGACAGATCGACTTACGTCTCTCTGCCTCTGAAACGCCCACTCATTTCAGGAAGACAGGTGACTTGTATTACCTTACGTTGACACCATGTTAGGTTTCGAGTCATACAAGCTGCCTAACTCACCATATGTTATGATGAGCCAGACGCCACCCGTTTGAGGGAAAGACACAGAAAATATAAATGAGTTAGTACAGTTGCGTAAGAAAATAATTCACTATCTATAGAAAATAGCAAATCAAATTCCCACAGAAAAGTTCCTCTAATAGGAACTAAAACTTAAATATTTCAAATATAAATGAAAAGGATAATAATTTACCACTATAAGCAGTAGCAAACTAAAACCCATATGACCAAATATATCCATTTTATAAGACAATACTCACTCAGCAATTTATATTACCTAATACCCAAATAGACTATCTAAAATTCCCAATAATAAAATGTGAAATAATTAAAACCCTAATTAAATTTATACTGCAAAGAACCCGCGTAAATTTAAATTCGCTTTAGACTGATCCCCAATACCCGCAAATAATCTTAAAATAGCTCAATTCGAACGTCGATGCTCTCTCGCGCCCAAGCCCAAATGTTGAATGCCCCGATCCTACAATTCCACCTCTATTTATAGTCTTCAGCCCTTTTCCGTAACATTGAAGATATTTCATACATCAGCAACTTTGAAGACAACCGTTACTTTGGTGATTTCGGCGACAACGGCCTCACTGGCCTCACCAGCCTCAGCCATTTTAATCAATACTTTTAACAATTTAACTACTTTTTTTTTTATAATTTAAATAGATGAATAGTTTTTCCAATATTTGCTAAATGAAATCTAAATATATATCCAAAATCAAGTATGTAAACCCCATTTCTTTAATTAATTAATGAATATTTAAGATATTCATTCACTCTTAATAAATGTCCGCTACCCGCTCAATAAGTACTAAATAACATCATAACTTTGAAGTTTAATTGTGACTTAACTAATGAACAGAATGAAACGAAACTTGGATAAAAGAAAACTCATCTCCTATAAAATCTTATTTAATAATAATTTTCCTTGCATTTTGGATATATTCCATGTGATGATGACAAACATACAAACAAACATACTCAATATGATAATAACTGCGATTCAAAACATATTCGCGCCTTGATGGTTTCCAAATGTACTTTGAAACCGTTACATCCGACCCTCTCCATTTGCATAGATGCTAAATTTTACAAAAATTGACAATCAATGTAAATGGATCCAACAAAAAAAATAATATCGCGAATACATGTTTTTTTTTTTATAATTTACCAACGTTTGCCTTCGAAATGTATTATGTTGTATGTTTTTAAACCATGATTTATCTATCATTGCCCTGGATGAAACCTCTGAAACTAAAGTGAATCATGTAATGAAATAAATATCACCAAAGCCAGATCTTTGAATTTTTCCAGAGGCGCTGGGTTGTGAGGCCAACGTACTAGATGAGCAAAATGTTGCCGTCATCCCCCTTCCTTCGGCTCAGAAAATAACAACAACATATCCCCTTCTAAAACCAAAGAATCTGTTATGCATTACAATGCTATAGTGATAAGTCTCCATTAATTCATCACCAATCTCAAAACCTCCCCTCCAACACATCAACAAATAAACCTTGGAGAATGTGTAGTGTGGGCCATAACGTTTTCGTACTAGTAGAGTAATGAACTATTTGTAAGCAATATTAACATTGATTATGCGATCTCGCCTAGCCTAACACCTTTCGAACAAATAGTTCATTTGTAAGTATAGTGATTCTTGGGCAAACTATTAGTAAATGATCTGTCTTAACTATAAAACTGATGAGATATTAAAACCCTCACACCTTTAAATAATATTATTCACTCTTTACCTTGCATTGGCTTGCACATTCAAAAGCCCCGACCAAACTCTTACATGAACAAACTAAACACAACACTAAATCGCATTGAATCACTCATCGTTATACACGCTGTTTTACAAATCATCAATCACCTTAGTTAGACAAATTTCTTTTAACAAACTCGACAACTTTGTTATGAATAAGACGTTACTTAGTTATGAATAAAGTTTTAATCAATCAAGGACATGAATCCAAACACTGATTGCCAATTAACGAACATATACAAACTTATCACTTCAACTGTAATATTATTCCCTATTTATATTGTAATTTTTTCCAAAATTTAATTAAAACATATGCCGATTGCAACAATTTCAAACCACAATTTTTTCTCAACTCAAGTTGTTCAAGTTTCGTCCCTCACTGAACTGTCAATGTCACTACCAAGGCTGTTCGAATACTCTAAATCCGCTACCAGATTAAATTAAACTAAAACACCAAAATTTCTCCTAAATGTAACAAATACCTTTCTGAAAACAGCATCATAATCGGTTCAGCCAAACGCGAGACAATCGCGGACAAACATACATACATTACCAGTCAAACTAAACCTACTTTTTTTTTTTTAAAGTCTGTTAATAAACGTATTAATTACCACTTACATCCTAACTTAAATTCTATTTTATTCTACAATATCTTACCGAATAATTACTATCTATTAAACCTATTTTAATTACTAATGAAATAATAATTGACTATCACCACCATGTCTTTTATAAAAGGACTACCTCAACTAATTTACAACCGCCAACAATTACTAATCTGTGTCAAAGTTCCTTTCTCTTAGTACCTATCTACCAATTTTATATTACCTACTACGTAATCGTTGGAGCATTTTCAGAGTATTCCCGAGACCCAAATCAGCCTCATACCAAATCTCACTCAAATCGGCCCAGCGGTTCGGTTCAAACGCGATGAAGCAACAAACAAACAAAGCAGCAAACAAACAGACCGACAAACTTTCGCATCTATAAAATTATATTACCTATAAACATTGTACTTGTTTTTTACCCTACTATTTCTAAATTAATAACATAAAATTCATACTTAATAGAATTTTTCCATACGAAAACAATTATTTCTTCTATAGTCTATGCACAATTAGGCTGCATGGCTATGATGCCTTTACTTTTCCGTAACGTGACAGCACGTCAAACATTAAAAATGTTGTAAGCGATGTGTTTCTTGTCTATGCTTTGCACCACTAATCAACGATGATAATTTTATTGGTGGTCGATATATTTATTAAAACCAAATCAACGCAATGTTCAAATCAAATTATGTTTAATTCAACCTTTCGAGTTTGACCAAAACATATCCAAGGATCCTACATAACAGTGGTAATATTTATTTATTTATTTAATAGTGTTAGTTCAATTAAGAACTTGATCTACAAAGGTAATTAATGTTCCATACATACATTCTATTGTTTTTGCTAATATTATTCAAACAAATTCTTTCCCATTCTATAAGCATTCAATAGATAGCAGCTACTTATTAACTTTTATTTCATATTGAAACTTTTTATACTAATTGTAAGTTAGTAAATTAGAAGTAATAATGATATTTTGCTTTCAGTCACTGAAGAAGTTATCATGGATTATGAACCACTGACGTAGTTGGTAGTTTACCTATCGCCCTTTATAACCAATCAAGATGACATTTATGTAAAATGAATCACCACTAATTTGTCTCGAAGACAACCTAAATGAAATCTCAACTACACCTGCCTTCATAATGTTTATTTTTGGTAAGTTATCCTATGTTATCAGTTTGTCATTGAATCCTTTTCATACATACATACATACTCAAAATAATATTCTTGTAACCTACCATGTCATGAACTAATTTTCCAATCTGTTAGTTTTCTCAATATTAAAACCGCCATACTAAATCTCTGTGATTCCGAACAAAACCTGTACTAATGAAATAAACTAACATAACTAAGTCAACCTTTCTGACTGTTTTATTGATAGTACACTATCATCAAACCTTTTAGATCTCATCATAGTTGATTACCTATTTTTTTATTTGTTTTGTTTACAGTTGAAGCAAAATCCAATCTTAAAATTAAAATTTTCCTCGGAAGTAACAAAGTGCCAACACCTAAACACTAGCAGTTGTCAATAAATTTTAATTATGCCAGCGTGAAGTCTGTCAAGAGTGAGGTGCAAACCCAAGATATCCTACTGCCAGCCTACTGTTGTATTTCTTCCCCGTGCTTTATAATGGATAGAGTGAATTACCCGCCAGCAACCATTTTATTTTGATGAAATAAACTCAACATACTATCATACTCTGCAGTGAATATGCAACTAAAATAATTCCTTTATCTTATTGCATACTAATAAAAAGCTTACTTTCTTTTATTTATTTCCTAAAATGTCTATTGACTTTCCCTATACTGTATTGAAATAACTGCAACTTGAAATTTGCTCTATAACTACACAAGGTAACGCATTTCTTTACAAATTTAACTCCTTTTAATCAGGCGACCCCCATTATTATAAAATATTGGCCAATTGTTTTGTATGCCTACTTCCCTATGATGTTGATAAACAAATAGTCTTATTACCTAATAAATCTTTATAATTAAACAGAAGTGACTTGAGTATATAAACTCCATGAAGTTAGGCTTTACTTGACCTCTTAACAGCTGTCTTCCTAACAAACAACACTTCCTACAAACTTTCATGATTTTACTGCGCAGCCTATCTCTTTGCTATTGTATTAATCTTCCCAGCTATGCTTGTCTAAGCCTCAAGTCAAATAAAATTCTAAACCGATTTTGATAACTAAACTTGTTTTTAAATCTCAATAGCTACCTCAGGTTTCTGAACCTTTTGGCACTGGTCCCACCGCGAGCTAGTAAGCTATGAGCTATCGGCTATTTTCTAGCCCAAGAAACGAACAAAAGATAATCGCTTCCGTGTACATAAAAGAGAAAGTTATATTTTTATAGTTCATAGCTGGCTGTTCACACTGCCGGCGAGGATACTCTCCCACCGCCCGGCGAGTAAGCGATAATTCCATACAATTGTTTACTAGCCGCCCGCCGATTGTCATCTGTTTCTAGTACAGAATTTTACTAGTTAACCGCCGAGCTCGCCGATAGCTGGCGGTGGGACCACTGTTTACTAGTTGACCGCAGCGATAAGCTATCGACTATAAAACTAGCTCAACGGTACTCGCCGAAGCCTGCTTGGCGATCAGAGCGATCATTCTACCTTTCAAAGTGGATGCGAGTGCACGTATATACAATGAATTTAAAACAATCATACGAACTATCTTTGTTGTCAAGTTCGGATGACGATGATGATGTATTTTATAAAAGCGTGTGTGTAGTGGCAGTGGCAATTTTGAAGAGACGGAAGAAAAAAAGGAATATTTTAAAAAGAATGACAAGAAAAATTTGGATGCAAAAAATTAATTATTTCAGAAAAGAATACAGTGAGTTCAAACTAGCTAGTGTGGTAAAAATGTATTTTCAAATTTAAATTCAAATCATTTATTCAGTAAATAGGCCGCAATGGGCACTTTTACACGTCATTTTTTTAAACTACCAGCGCTTTCGGAAAGACCATCATTGCCAAGAAGAATGCGCCGCAAGAAACTTGGCAGAAAGTCATTTTTTCAAAATAAAATAATTACAAATAAAATACTTAAAAACTACAGTAAACAATTTAACAAAAAATTACAAAAAAAAAATTAAATAATAATACAGGGATGTATGGGGTCCCTTAGTTACAAAATTAAACACTAACTATATTCGACCTCGACTGTACATCGTATAGGTCATTGGCGAATAGCCCCCCGGCTGAGCTAGGGCAGCGAGTAATCGCCCGTCGCACGCAAACACTCGCTTATAGCCGAGCGTCTAAACTAGCAAAACTATACTCGCTTCTCGCCTCTCGCCCACTCGTTTGTAGTTTATAGTTTTACTCGCTAATAGCTTGTAGCCGCCGGTGGGACCAGTGCCTTTATATTTGTATTATTTATCTATGTGTGAGCCTATTCCCAGCCTGCATTCCCTACCGCCAGGCACATGCGTCCTCTGAGAGCAAGAGTGCTTGGATTATATCATTTTGCTTATACTATTCTTAAATCAAAGTGAAATTTGTATATGCATAAGCATTGACATTTTGTACATACATACCAATATACACTTTCCTTTTACTTTGAGCTTGTCCCTATTTCTAGCTTAATCATCATCATCCCAGCTAGGCACAGGCCTCCTCTCAGAATGAGAGGGCTTGGGCCAAATAGTTTTATAGAATTTCTTTAAGTTAAGGGAAAATATATACCCGTCATGAGTGATAATATTATAGCCTGCTAATCCCTAATTATTATTATCATAACTTTTAATTTGCCCTAATTAAATTTCTAAAAATGCTCGTTTAGCTCACAAAATTTGTAAAATAGCCTACTCTGAATTTATTCAAGTTACGACCCCCCGTATGTAAGACTAAAGCCTATTTTATGCTACTTTTCTAGTGAATAGATTTATTTGTCTGGAAGACAAACGAGCAATTGGTCTCCCGCTGGTAAGACATCACCATCGCCCACAAACATCCGCAACACCAGGGGTACTGCATATGCGTTGCCAACCTAGAGGCCTATAGGTAATTCCTGCCGACCCCCAGATTACCAAACCAATATAACATTTGACATACCTACTTTCAGCATTTATCTACCTATATTTTCCGGTTTCTAATAAAATTTAAACAGCTTAGCTACTAATAAATAAATTATTCTCTATGTTTTAACTTGGATCTCTGGAAAACATCGCTCTGAAGCTACAAAGGCCGCCTCGCCTGTCATGCTGGTTAAGAAAATTGCTATTTTCAGATGCCTATGTTCTTCATACCACTCAACACCTGCTGGTGCTTAACAAGGAGTCATTGTATTGTATTGTAATTTTATAATGACTTTCCTAATAAAGATGATAACAATAACCCAATTATGTGTAAAATTTAAACTCATTCTCTTTGTAGTAAAATGGAACCTTATGACGTATTTGATTCTATCTCGCATCTATCGGTTTCAGAAGTTTCAGAACATGCGCACCGCACGTCAAATCACAAGTCACTGTCACTTTGACTTTTCTGTAAATGGCGGGCGAGTGGTTACTTTAGTTTTCTAATTTATCGTGATAAAATTGTGCTATAATTAATTATGATCCCGTATTAATAAAACTTAAAGAAACTAAAATCTGACAATCGAAAACTTCCAAGTAACACGGCAACGTCAGCTGGCTATTGAACCATGGTTTAAAGTGAATCGTTCCAACGTCAAAAGTTAACTGATGAAATCTACCAAAATTTACAATATATTATTGTTTTCAGATGAAGATTCGAATAACTATAAGTGCTACAACCGTGAACGATATAAATTTAAGTGAAGCCTACCTAAATCCTCATCCTGCCTAGTGACAAACTGTACTATTTTCATTAAACTTCAATGTCTTGTATAACATTTTGTTGTGTCAACTTAATTTTCCTTACTCCTATTCCTAGTGTGAACTATAAATTTCCACTCTTACTTTCACCTCCAATCCACGAACAGCAAATTGTGACTGTTTATGAGAAAACAGTCACTTGAAACTTAACTAATGAACTTAATATCTAAACTAACTTAGCATGAAATTTACTGATCTAGTAAGTAACCTTAGTTTGCTATCCTATCTCATAAATACTAAGTGTCAACAAACTGTCAAAGAACCTACTTTTTATCAAACAAACACCAAACACTAATTAAAATACAACTTTAGTTCATCCTGTCACGGCTAAACCATATTGTAACTGCACCCCTACAGGGAACCTAGTAAAGAACCTAACTGTTGATGATGATGCTTCTTACTGCTAATACTTATATCTACCTTGTGCTTATAATTAACTAATTATTTAACATACTTAATGGTAAACTTAACAACTCTTAATATAGTAAACTTAGTTCAGGTCAATGCTCTACTACTTATGAATATTAGTTAAAATGGCCATGTGAATCGTCTAGTGATATTATAGAACCTACATTGTGAACACTGAGTAACCCAAAGTAATTTAAGTGAAAAGTAAGAATGAAATAACTATTATATTGCTAAACAATCTAACTAGAAAAGTATTTTACTCGGGAACTTTCTCAAACTCTAGAATATGAATTGTAAGTGTATGTCGGACTGATACCGGGGGCGCGATGCCCCCGGGGGTCCCACCTTTATGGTTTAAAGCCATATTCCATCCCCTACGGACCCTCCAGCGCCTCCAAATCTACAATACTTCCCTTTCAGAAGAGGCATATTGTAGATCAGAAAATCTACGCACTAACAATGGTGCATTATAAAGTCTTTAGTACAGATACAATTCCTATAATAAATATAATACTTAGCTTACAGTAGGTTATCAGTGAACTCGCCTAACCTTATGACTCATCCACAGCAACCCAACTGCAAGATATCAATGGAAAGCCTAACTTTATGACATTTCCATTGAGTCCCTACTGTATACAATGAATGGCCTAACCTTATGACTCATTCATTGCCAGCTTACCAGCGAACTTGCCCAATTTTCCGACTCATTCACCAGTAAACTTTAACGTAGATTGATAATGCATATATATAAGTCCCTATAGTTACCAATAATTGTCTAATCTACTGACTCATTCAATCAAATAGTTGAAATACTTCTATTTACTTTAATAACTCAAACAGAAAGCAGTCGATCACAGAGGCCACTCTCCAACGGTAAGTCTCTTATGCTATAGAGGTAACTATCACATCATAGATGATTCATATAGTACGAGCCGTGTCAGTGTCTTCTCCTACAGGCAGTAAGACAACCAACGGGGAGCTTCCCTGGCTGTACCAAATCCTCAATCTATAACTTTCAAGCTAGCTCTATAACATGATAAATTATAGTATTATTGGAGCACATGGCTGTCTAAGATAGAGCACTCTTAGGAGTTTCTTATGAATTCAGATTGAGTTTGTCAACAGAATCCACAACTCTACTTATCCAAATTCCTACCTACATTTCCTAACAACCTATCTTGTAATTTACGCTTGGCTCGAGCCCCCTAGCTTTGTATGAAGTTTGCAATACTAGGGAAACGCCTTTTCCCACATTTACATTTAGTGTAATGTAGGGCCGCGCGGTGCAATGCATTGCCCTGCTAGCTTTCCTATAACGAAGACGGTGTGTTCCTGCCCTACCACGCAGACCTAAATGTTGTTAGCTCCCTGGCAATATAGCCCCTAAGAAGAGGGAGCCAGCGGACTGGATACTTACAGGTGTTCATAAATAAATATATAGATACGGGACCGCAATACTGAATTCCAATTATACAAAGACATGCGCCTAAAACGGCACGGTCTAGATTATAGTCCTACATGCTCGTTATAATGTTAGACAGTATTCCGTATGGGTGACTAGACAGATCGACTTACGTCTCTCTGCCTCTGAAACGCCCACTCATTTCAGGAAGACAGGTGACTTGTATTACCTTACGTTGACACCATGTTAGGTTTCGAGTCATACAAGCTGCCTAACTCACCATATGTTATGATGAGCCAGACGCCACCCGTTTGAGGGAAAGACACAGAAAATATAAATGAGTTAGTACAGTTGCGTAAGAAAATAATTCACTATCTATAGAAAATAGCAAATCAAATTCCCACAGAAAAGTTCCTCTAATAGGAACTAAAACTTAAATATTTCAAATATAAATGAAAAGGATAATAATTTACCACTATAAGCAGTAGCAAACTAAAACCCATATGACCAAATATATCCATTTTATAAGACAATACTCACTCAGCAATTTATATTACCTAATACCCAAATAGACTATCTAAAATTCCCAATAATAAAATGTGAAATAATTAAAACCCTAATTAAATTTATACTGCAAAGAACCCGCGTAAATTTAAATTCGCTTTAGACTGATCCCCAATACCCGCAAATAATCTTAAAATAGCTCAATTCGAACGTCGATGCTCTCTCGCGCCCAAGCCCAAATGTTGAATGCCCCGATCCTACAATTCCACCTCTATTTATAGTCTTCAGCCCTTTTCCGTAACATTGAAGATATTTCATACATCAGCAACTTTGAAGACAACCGTTACTTTGGTGATTTCGGCGACAACGGCCTCACTGGCCTCACCAGCCTCAGCCATTTTAATCAATACTTTTAACAATTTAACTACTTTTTTTTTTATAATTTAAATAGATGAATAGTTTTTCCAATATTTGCTAAATGAAATCTAAATATATATCCAAAATCAAGTATGTAAACCCCATTTCTTTAATTAATTAATGAATATTTAAGATATTCATTCACTCTTAATAAATGTCCGCTACCCGCTCAATAAGTACTAAATAACATCATAACTTTGAAGTTTAATTGTGACTTAACTAATGAACAGAATGAAACGAAACTTGGATAAAAGAAAACTCATCTCCTATAAAATCTTATTTAATAATAATTTTCCTTGCATTTTGGATATATTCCATGTGATGATGACAAACATACAAACAAACATACTCAATATGATAATAACTGCGATTCAAAACATATTCGCGCCTTGATGGTTTCCAAATGTACTTTGAAAACGTTACAGGTTCCAGTCACAAAGGCTGAGCGGAGCGGAGCGTTGCGCACTTCATAGGTATGGGACACAGGATCTAATTAGCATAAGAGTCACCTTAAACGTCTGCATGTAATCAGAACGAGCTCAGTGGCGCCCCTGACGGTCGTTAGGAGCAATTAACAGCAGCGATGGTGAGTGGGGGTGGGGGGTAATGATGCTTTATAGTTTGGTATCATATTAACGATGCCAAAGGAGGTAAGTTTGTGTATGCCTATTTGGGACAGACAGTAGTAATACCTGTGAATCGTACTGAAAATTATATGTCCTGCTGTAAACTAGTACTTCCTTCTTTCTGTAAAAAAGGTTGCCTGGAAGAGAACGATCTTAGGCGATAAGGCTGCTTATTGCTTACCTTGTAATTTTCCCTCGGTGTATTAAATGAAAATATATAATAGTTTTAGGAAGCATATTATATAGAATATTTTATTGTATTTTTATTATCATGCATCATTTTATTTGTAGTTATCTGAAAATCCTTTTGTGAATTTATTATAATTAATCAAAAGGTTAATTAGTTAAAGCGCAACCGATGTAATATTGCGTAAAAGATTAAAATATCACCAAAAGCTCTTAAATCAATTGAGTCCATCTTAAAATCGAATTAGTAATCCATAGACATTACTGCCCTTTCATATTTTTTCTAAATCTAACTCATTTAAATCGCTACGTTATCCTCCGCATTTTCCTCAGTCATTTGTTTCCGTTCACTTTGCGATTAATTTAACTACAGCCGCTAATTCTATGAGAGACTCGAGCCTTAATGGCGCTACCAAATAAGACCTTTAAAAACTAATGTTGAGCCTCAAGATCGCTGCAAATACCTCTTTGCGACTCGAGGCGCTCGCTCCCGCCTTTACTAGCGAACCTGGCTATACTCGATTTTATTCTAAAACCAACGTCCCAACGGAATTGAAACTCAAGTCGAACGTTGCAAGAGTCCATTCTAGAATGCATTGAGATGGAGAGTTGAGGCAGAATAAGACAGCGAGAAGATTAAAAAGTTGGAGTCGGTCGCGCGATGTCATTGTAAGTAGAAAATGAGTTAAATAAAGCAATACATTTTAATTAGGAGGAAGGGATCTGCCCTTTATTCCTTACGCGATAACTCTAGTCCTGTATTAATTGAATTTTATGTTTAATTAACTGGTTCGGCTAATCCGGGATCTCCGCTCATTTAACTTGGAGTTCTAGGCTTAAGAGTTTTTGAAGATTTGTTGGATCTCAATTGAGGTTTAGGATAAATGGATAAGTGTGGTTTTCTTACTTAGTAGGTAAGTTGCACATTTCAATTAGGTTAATTTAATGTTATACATTGTTGATGTACAGTCAGTAACAAAAATATACCTAGATACGTTTAAAGTGCCAAAAATATGTATATCTAGGGGGGCGTCCATAAATTACGTGAGATTTTTAAGGGGGGGAGGGGGTCGAGTCAAATCTCATCTAATCTTACGTTGGGGAGAGGGGGGGTTTCGGCAAATATCACGCAATTTTTTTTCTGATTGAAACAAAAAAAAAATACTATTTTGGTCCATTTAATCCAGATTGTACATGCTTTCGCATCGCAGTAATGCATCGCAGTAGTTACGATTTGAGTATCCTATTGTTAAATTTTTATTACACTTATAACTCTCAGCAATATTGATTACTAGTCTTAACTAGTCGTAAATAAAAGCACGAACCAAATTTTTCTTTTCTTTTTACAATAACAATCCAACGCGTTTACATAAGAAACCCACATTTTGAAAAATCTCACGTGAGATTGGGGGATGGGGGAGGGGGTTGAATAAAATCTCACGACATCTCACCAAGGGGGGAGGGAGGGATAGAATTTTTTTTTTTTTTTTTATTCGACTGGAAGGCAAACGAGCAAGTGGGTCTCCTGGTGGTAAGAGATCACCACCGCCCATAAACATCTGCAACACAAGGGGTATTGCAGATGCGTTGCCAACCTAGAGGCATAAGATGGAATACCTCAAGTGCCAGTAATTAAAAAAAACACCTCACGTAATTTATGGACGCCCCCTAGGACTTTATTTTTTCAAGATTTGAGGTATTTTATTTAACTTGTAATTTTGTTAGAGCCTAATCTTTGGAATTTGAAACTCTAGCACTTCCAGTGAACGAATTGACTCAAAATTTTGTAGGTACAGGAGGTGAAAACTTATAATTTAGCGTAACAAATACTTTGTTACGTAAACAAACCTGCATTACAAACTATATTTACATCAAATTTCCTCTGAATCAGTTCAGCAGTTTAAGCACGAAGAAATAACAAACAGATTGTCAGACAGTGTTAATTTAACATTTATAGCATTAGGAAGGAATGATATGAAAGTAAGGAGGGATAAGGGTGATAATAAACTGTTTGATTTATCTAAAACGCTTTAATGACACAATTCTTTTACTTTAAAAACACTAACATGGCCATAGCCATAAGGCACTGCAGTAATAGTTCAATAAAAAAAAATACAGCACGCGTCATTCGAATTTCAAAAGCCACATTAAAAAGAGCATTTCTTCTGTACCTTTGTAACGAAGTTGGATCGCGCTGTTCGAGACAATGGGATCGCCGCTGATGGCCGCGCGGCGTGAAATCAATTAGCTCGCTTCACGGCCGCCGGCGGAGGGGGAACGGGCAGGGACTAACGTTATTCGATTAATTAAAAAAAAAACTATTTTGAGCGAAGTGTTTTTATTTATATATATTATATTTATTCAAGCGCTAGGCAAAAGTTTGACAGATACAACGAAAATGGCGATCTCTATTGCCACATTCATAATTTGTTGTACAAGTTTTTTTTTTTTTTCAAATAATGTGTCATTAAAATACTTTTTAAATACTCTTCGTTAAATGTAAGAAATTAAGTGTACATCAAAAATAAAATTTGAGAGTAAAAACACCAACCAGGACGTCCTCCGACTAGGTGGACGACTTCAACTTCAAATTTCTTTTATTTGCACAGAATAAGAGCGTTTTCAGATTATCAGACGCCGATATCGAGGTAAGTAAAATGTATGCAATATGTACCTGTCTTTCAGACTATCCGATCCGATATTGCATCATATTTCATAAATTTTACTTGTCCCGATATCGAATCGGGTAATCTGAAAACGTTTTGATACAGTCAAAAAGATGGTTAATTATGATTATAACTTACTGTTCGGAACTTGATTGTAGCACTAAGACCTTTTGTGTTGACTATGTTCTGGCAATAAAAATATTTGAATTTGAATTTATTATGCTGTAAGTATTATTTATTATGTAAAAAAATACTATCATGCACATGTTATAAATTATTTGAAAGGAATATTTTTACATTTCATATTTATAATAATGATCATTGCGTAACATTTTTTTCAAGCAATTTCGGACTGCCGCTCTATGACGTTCTGCGAATGGCTGCTGGTAGAGGCTGGGAGGCGTAATGGAGTTCATAGCGGAAAACGCCTACGTCCAGCAGTTGCCCGAGGGTGATGATGATGAAGAATATCAAGGTAAATCACGTTTTTTTTTTAATAATAACTAATTAACTCCTGTTTTGTTATTCCTTTAAATTACGAAAAAATATATTAAAGAATCGAAAAGAAAGAAGGTCGCATCTATTCCTCTGAGTGCATCAGTGCCGTGCTTAGTCGGTTCCTATTGTTTCTATCACACTTTGTGAATTTCCTTGCGCCGTAATAGATCGTATTTATAAAGAAATAAATTATCAGGTGCTCCTTTGTTTTGTTAATTATTTCTTTATCGAAGCCATCCGTTTTGGTTTGGGAGACAGAGTTATTGCAGGGTAAAAACTGTTTGAATTTGACAGATTGATGCTATCCTGTTTCACCCTTATCAAAGTAATTAGTTTTATCTGAGAAAGAAGACATTCCAAAATATTGCAGTATAATTGGATTACTGTGATTGAACATCCATTTTAATGTTTTTCATCGGACTTTTTGACTCATAGTCTAGTCACGCCTTTAAGTGTACTGCTCACGTTTGAACATCGATCATGGAAACATTTTATTAATCACAATTAAAAATTTCCGAAAAACAATTATATGTTTATTCAGTTAAACGAACCTAATCAGCTGCTCCATTATTCTGGAAGGGTTTTTTTTTTTATTCGACTGGAAGGCAAACGAGCAAGTGGGTCTCCTGGTGGTAAGAGATCACCACCGCCCATAAAAATCTGCAACACCAGGGGTATTGCAGATGCGTTGCCAACCTAGAGGCCTAAGCTGGAATACCTCAAGTGCCAGTTATTTCACCGGCTGTCTTACTCTCCGCGCGGAAACACAACAGTGCAAGCACTGCTGCTTCACGGCAGCATTAGCGAGCAAGATGGTGGTAGCAATCCGGGCGGACCTTGCACAAGGTCCTACCACCTGCAAAAGGGTTTAAAGAAACAATACAATACAATACAAATATTCTTTATTGCACACCATAAAGCAGTACAAAAACTTAAATATAGACACAGATACAGGGTAGACAATAGGCAGGGTAGAAACCTTGTATAAGAACTGATAAGTATTTATTGGGACTTAGTTGCCGACATTTATTGCTAAAATAATTATCTGAAGGTCTCGACCATATAATTTTAGCGGCCGTGGTCACAGTTATGAGTAAAAATTTCCAAAGTTTAAAATCTTGTGTAATGTTTACACACAAGCTATACTAAAGTGTACCTTCTTTTTAAATCGCCGTTAATAACCAAAGTAACAAAACGCAAACACGGATACACTTAACGATTTGTTTATTATGTAGATAAAATAAATACTTGCAAGTGCGGCCATTTTGAAAAGGTTCTTTGTGACGTTAACGACTCCATCTTGAGGAAGCAATTAAAGTTGCCAGTAAAAATTTAATTTGTTCAGAAGTAAATCAACGGCCATCGCCAACGTGTCACGAAGCCGGGGCCGTTAAAGCGTGTTTTAGAAAAAAGTAAAACAATCGTTAAATTTCGAACGGAACTTTTAAATTTGGAATGCGGTTGTGTTCGATTATTTAGTTGCCGAGAGTGACATCAATGTGTATTTTTTTGGAGTAATTTTGCTTAATACTGGCCGGTGAGTTTAGTTTTGTTACAGATACGTAAAAAAATGTAACGCGATACTTTTTGTTTTTGAAAAAAAAATGCCATTTTAGGATGGCTACATGGTTTTTCTCGCTCCATCAGTGGTGGTCATGAGAGTGCTACAACGTGACTTACTGTGACGTCGGAGGAATTAAAACAATACTTAAGAGGTCCAACTTAAAGCTGCGAATATGGTTCACTCCGACTGTCTGACAAAGCACAAGAACTGCCATGGCACCCACACTCGCACCTCACACGTATTTTTTTATCATTATGTAATCTTATCTCATTTAATTTGTAGTTTCATTTGATTTAATAATTGTGTAATTTCATTTCATTCTTAGCCTCTTGAAGCCCACCATATAAATATTTTGAAAAAAGTTGACCAAGCATTAGAATCTAATTGTTCCGGTAATAAAGTCAAACTGCCGTCAAACTGCCATGGTGTAAAACAATAGAAAAACAAAAGAATACTTTGTTACATTGTCATAGATTCCTAATACCCTTGAATTTATTATGTACATTCTATTGCACATTGGGCCACACAAGGTTAATTTAATAATTGTGTATATATGGACTTTCTTCTGGAAATATTTTTATTTCATTTTCATTTCATTCCTCCTGAAGCAATATAAATATTTTGAAACACACAACAACACATAAATATTTTGAAAAAAAAAGCGTTAGAATCTAATCGTTTCGATACTAAAGTCAAACTGCCGTCAGGCTGCCGTCCATCCATCCATACCAGCCTATATACGTCCCACTACTGGGCCCAGGCCCCCTCTCAGAACAAGAGGGGGTCAAACCGCCGTGGTGTCAAACAATAGAAAAACAAAAGCAAAAGAATACTTTGTTACTGTATTACTCGAACTTATTTTGTACATTCTATTGCACATTGTGCCGCACGGGGTTAATAAAATTGATAAAATTCAACATGCCCGTGTACATACAAAAACAATAGAAGCATTAACAGTTTAAGCACATTAGGCATCCATTACGAGCGCTTTAGTTTCAATCCCTACAACCCTCCGAATATCCAAACTAATTCGTTTAACCCTTATTAAATAAGTTCCAAGTTCCATTTATAATCAGACCAAGGTTTCAGGTGAAGTAACCGGGCGATATATCAAAGTTTACAACTTAACCGCGCGAGAGGTGCGCGACTATGAGTTATGCACGCCGCATGTCCCTTACGGGGAGGGGGGCGAGGGAGGAGCGGCGGCGGAGGAGTTTAAAATTAAAAGCAAAAGGCGAATAGGTCGCAAATGTCCGTTTTTCCATGGTTTTTTGGTCAGCGTAAAAGACTATTATTACCATGATACTATCCATACTAATATTATAAATGCGAAAGTTTGTGTTTGTACATTTGTCTGTCGGAAAATGACGGATCAACGTGATTTTTAGCATAGAGATAGTGTATGGACCAGAGAGTGACATAGGCTAGTTTTATCTCGGAAAATGCACAATTACCGAATTCCACGCGGGAAAAGCTGCGGCCAATAAATAGTAATAATGATAATTTCTTTTGACTATGAAAGCTATCAAAACAAAGTAAATTAAAAAAAAAATCTTTTTTTGTTACGTATATTTTTCTGTACGTCGAATAAGTGTTAATAAATGTTTCATTTTCTTCCCTAACTCGAGACATCTTATAATACAAAGAAGTGTTCTCTACAATCATGAAAATGTGGTGGCAACTGTGTTTCATTGATTATGGCTTATGTATTTATAGCTATATGAACGTATAGATGTATGAATGTGAACTCGTTATTGTACAAAATAAGTAAACATATACAATTGACAGATAATGAGCTATATGTCTGGGTCTGAGTGGAGAGCCTTGGGGGAGGCCTATGTCCACCAGTGGACGTCTTTCGGCTGACATGATGATGAGCTATATGTACAAAGGCGAATGCCTATTATGGATTTATTATAAATTGTGTTGGGATTTGTTGATTAGGTATACAAAAACTGTCAGACACGTGTCTCTTGTCACTCAGACCGCACACTCACGCGCATTTATCGCGGGCAGACCTGTCGCGAGTAATTGAGTTACCGCCAAGAAGTGGGAACGGCTCGCCCGAGGATTCAAGTTGCGAGGCCGCCGCCGATAGGTACTGCCACACTAACAAGGTCGATATTTAAATAGGAGTGAGAGAGCGAATAGGCAAAATGTAGCAGATGGATTTGGAATTTTACTAAACTTATTTCAGACATATTGAACATACTCCTACATACAAAGTAGGATTATTTTTAGGTTAAGGAATTTATGTTTGACACAACCCTCGAATAAAACTTACGCGCAAGGATACTATTATCATCATCATCATAATCATCATCCTGTCAGCCGAACGACGTCCACTGCTGGAATAGGCCTCCCCCAAGGCTCTCCACTCAGACCGGTCTTGTGCTTTTCGCATCCACAGCGATCCCGCGATCTTAACCAGGTCGTCGCTCCATCTTGTTGGAGGCCTACCGACAGCTCGTCTCCCGGTCCGCGGACGCCACTCGAGAACCTTCTGACCCCATCGGGCATCAGTCCTGCGTGCAATGTGCCCCGCCCATATTCTTCGGGCTATGTCAGTAACCTTAGTTCTACTGCGGATATCATCATTTCTGATTCTATCCCGCAGAGGAACCCCGAACATAGCCCATACATTTATGAGAATACAAGAAGAAAAAAAAATAGTTAATGATTTTATCAGAATACTGAATAAATCTAATCTAATACTTAAACCACTCCACTCCATTGTTTTAAACAACATCACTATTGTAACATTACTAGTTTTCTTTCACAATTCAATTCACCCTAAAGCACATTGGAACCGTTGTAAACAAAACCCCCGCGGTGAGCGATGGTTATCAATACGGCTTACTGGAACAGCCCGTAGGTAACGTGACGAGGCATGGCCGTACACGTTTAGGGCATTTCCTGGACACGTAGGAGTTTTTAAGGGCAATATTATAGGAGGGAAAAACGCGGGGCGATGTTTGATGAAGGTAAGGAAGCTGAAATATTGTGATATCCTTACTAATATTATAAATGGTGCCTGGCTTCGTGGGTTTAGTTTTTGGAAAATAAAGCGAATAAATGTGAAGTGATTTGACTAAGTATATAAACAGTTTATATAGTCAAAGGTGAAGTGATTTTGTTTAATAATTTGTTCGAAAATTGTACCTGAGTAAAGCCGAAGCGGGTCGCTAGGTTATATATAATACTAGCGTTTACCCGCGGCTTCGCACGGGTAAATCATTAGATACAGCCCTAAAATACAAATTGCATAGTGGTTTTTATTGATGTTGTATTATAACAACCATGCCAAATTTCATGGCTCTAAACCCAGCGGTTGTAATTTCGAGATTTTATCCCATTCCGGTGGGAATAGCGGGATCCAAAGTAGCCTATGTTTTAACCCAGGTTATAAACTAACTTTTTGCCAAATTTCGTCCGTCTAGTCGTTTCAGTGTGAAGATGTAGCAAACATACTCACTCACTCACTCACAAACTTTTACACTTATAATATTAGTAAGATGAGTGTCGCTTGCCTAGTACCGCCACCATACCACTTTGCTTATTTGCTTTGGAACTGGGTATTAATTATCCCAGTTATTTATTTGTTTTTATTTTTATTCTTTTATTGACAACCTTGACTTACCAAAAAGGCGAGAATAATGCCGACACTTACATATAACCTTACTCGCTTTCGACAAAAAGTAGCTACCAAACTTTCATCCACTCCCATAATCTTCAGCGTTATACCCTGACCAATTTGTCGATTACCATTAAGGTATACCCAAGTACCCACTCCTGATCATATCGCCCGTGGCAGTAACACTGGCCCCTCTTAAGCAGCTATAAGCAAACAGTCCTCTCTTTACGACAGCCATTAAGCGGCTCATTTACGACTCGACTGAGGTGCCTGATTGATTTGTTTGTACGACAGTTTCGAGCCACTTCGTCGGGTCTAGATCTTCAAGATCTGCTGCTTGAAGTTAATAATTGGTTAAAGGAACTGTAAAGAAACAACAGAAACAGTAATGAGGTTGAAATTCAATAAGTCTAAAGTCTAAGTTTGTGAAATGTGAACCAAAAACAAAAAACAATAGGTATGCGAAACGGTCGCAGCTCAGCATAGTGTTGGCCGTGTAGGCCAACGCTGGTCTTCCGCTGCGACCGTTTGGCGTTTGGGGTTTGGTTTGGTTTGGTAATTACTGGTTGGCGCATCGTTTACGATGGTGCAAATGTGGTTTCAACGAATAATCAGTGGATTGTTAATTTAATGATATTGTGAATTTCGTATAATGAAGCCTCTTGAGATAATTATGACCTTTTATGTATCACTTATTTTTACCATAATTCAACCTCTCCAGCACATAGGTACTTAACATCCAGGACATTATCCTGGCCATCCCTTTGTTAATTACTCATCAAAACAAAATGGCGACGCTTATGGCCGGAGTAAAAACTTGCTTTATTGGCGATGGCCGATGGCGCCCTTTATAATTTAGCTGATTGATCTTCGGATCTGATCATGACGTATAATAATATTTAGGAAGATGTGATGCCTTCATTTTGTTTCTTAGGCTGCGGCTGTTACACCAATTAATTGTATCTACAAATCATTCACAGCAAAGGAAACAAAAGGATTTCTTAAGAAAATTTAACAATCGACAAACAAGGACGGTCATTTGGATAAAGACATACTTGATTCATGGACAGGGATATTTGGAAATAACTCCGATCCGCATTGGCGATTCCTTACTTCAAATATCGCGGATTGAAGCTGGGACCCTACGACTCGTAGTCCTGTTCTCTAACCGCTGGATTATCCGGTAGTTAGTTTCTCATTGAAATTGCTCATGTCATAATAGACCCTGTTTAGTTCTGTAATAGGTACTACTACAACGACACCTGAGCATACTTTAAATGACGTGAAAAATATCGTACAGTTTCCTTACATTACTGGGTCACATATATATGAACTCTCAAATGATAGACTATCGACAGCAATGTACCGCTATTTGCAACATTTAAACGATCTTTACCACAATCTGTATGCTAATACCCTCGCTTAACACTACTCTGTACACAGTCGTACAATAAACCTATCAGCTGCAGTCTCAAGTACCCACACGTCCGATCGCTCGCAACCTCTTCCTGCCCACGTCGCTAATGACTAATTACGCTTGCACAATCCCTCCTCTACACAATACTACAAGCACCTACTACTCCAACCGGGTCCCAAGCGATTATAGACCTTAAAGTCAAATACCTTAGTTGCTATTGGTTTGCCGATATTGGAATTGAGACAGTTCTTATTTGAGCGGCTAGGAGCGCTCATTAGATATTTAGTGTCATTGTTGTTTGTAGGCGAACAAATTTCAACTGTACTGATTTGGTTTACAGTTGGGATTTGCGGTTAGTAGGTCAAAGTTTGTCCGGATACCGAAGGCTGGCTTCCTGAGAAAGATATCGGCATGTAATGAGTTGAGTGTCATTCAAAACGTCATTAACTTTGTGGGACTTTTGCTTGCGGTTGCTTCGGTTCATCAAACAAAGTAAAATAACATCTAAGTCAAATGTCACACAGGTGATTTTTTTTTCTCTTTAGTTCGTCAGTTTGACTATTAGAAGGATTCGATTTGTGGCATTCGAACATGGAGGATGTAGACAATGTTTAATTTTGCTATTTCTGTTTCTTTGGCTAGTTGAAGTATAATTTTGATAGTGTTTTATGCGGCGATTAACCTTAACAGTGAACAGTGATGGCAATATTCAATATTGCTCTCATGTCTGTTATTTTTTATTGCGCAAGTTGTCTCCACGTGGTTTCTGGAATTTTACTATCAAGTTGCAAAAACTACAATCACCGTACAACGTTGCCTCTCAAAAGAGAATACTTTGACATTGGCGAAATTGTCTTATTAATTAGGACAGAAGCCATATTTTAAAAGAGAAAAAGAAGACTATTAGAAAATATTGGACACGTAATTTTTCTCTTGTCAATCAAACAGAAAGATACAAAGATGAAGCACGTCCGAGTTCGAGAGTGGGAGCCAGTGACGTCACACGGAACAAAAAAATGCGATTTTTTTCATATAACTTTTTTTTTATTTGGCAAAAGAAAAAATTCGTGTCCAATTTTTTCGGAATTTTTTTTTTGGTACTGTTTATGGTGCCCTCCAAAACACCATAAACATGATGCCCTAAGCATTTGCTTAATTTGCTTATGGGCTAATCCGGCACTGACTATGTCCGATACGAACCCAATCATATAAACCGTACAAATACTTAGTTCTAAGATTACTCCAGATAGTATTTAACGGATTCGGATCGGGCGTAGTGCGTCACCGCGCTAACCCTCTTCGTTCACCCCCACGCATCTGCACCCACTAACTCAACTGACCAACAATCTGTAGCCTCTTCAGCGATCACACAATCAATCAAGGTGCTGGTGGGTATTGATTCTCGCACAAGAACACTAACTTGATTGTGGCCACAGAACCGATACTGTACGTAGTGTACGTTGATTAGCCCGATTCAAATGGACTCGACGCTGAATTTGGTACAGGGCATTGAATGGATTCGTTGAACTTTAATAATTTAGTATTAGAAGCAAGGGGTTGAAAGAGAATCGTGTTTGTAAATAAGTCGACAGATAAACGTGTACCTAGAGTATTTTACAAACACAATTTGGTCATCAAACTGACAGTTTCAGGCCAATTTAGATTAATCTTCGTCATTCAATTTGTATCAATTTTGTAAAAATATATTTAGTGACAACCAACATTATAAGTGAAAAGAGTTTAAGACTATAGTCAGCTTGATCATCATCATCATCATCTCAGCCGTAGGACGTCCACTGTTGGACATAGGCCTTCCCCATAGATCAGTCAGTTGAGTTTGATTCCAGAGGAAGGACTAATTATAGTTTTTATGTCGGAAAATTGCATAGTTTCCCTGGGATAGCAATTAAACGATTCTTCGCGGACGGGATCACAGTCAACAAGAGAGAGAAGAAAGGATATCAAGTAGGATATTATTAAACTATTTCAGAAAAGTAAGACATTTTGAAAGTCATCTTCAGAATACTTTAATAAAATTAGTTTTGAACAGTCATTTCAAAATAGTCATTTTTGTACATAATACCCGTCTTCATATCGGCTGCGAAAGATTTCCAATTTGGGATAAGTGGTATTGTCACTCCTATAACTCCTAGACAGGCCGTCAACAGCCATTGATTAGTCATTAATGATCAAGTATGTCTCCAGGCACCCCGCAGCTCATTAAGCGGAACTGTAAAAAGTAACAGCCTATAACACTCCCCCCGCCACAATTACAGCTAATTGAAAATTAACTGCGATTGCTTATAAAACCGTTATTGCCGGATAATGTCTCATTAAAATAATTGCGTTAGACTTTTTCTGGGCAAGGTGGGAATGGGTATGGTCCAGTACGACCCAAGACTTCGTGTGACGAAAAAAAGTTGTTAATTAATTAACTGAAAACCAGTAAATAGCTTCCACAGAATCGAGAGTAGAATTGATACACTATGTTCTAAATAAGTAAGTGTTTGTGTTTTTAACTAAATGCTTTAGCAAGGTTGCTTATTATTTATATAATTTGTTAATACGGGCCGTTTTGCTGTCAGTTTGATTTTCTTCTGAAAACTCCAAGCGCAACTGACAAATAAAAATTACAAATGTAGAGTTACAAATCAAGTAGAATTATTGGCTTAAGAAAACACGGACGACACAAATAATGAAGATAGGTATTTAAAAATAAATGCAATGAAGTAACTTAAAATGAAAAAAATATTTTTGGGCTGTCTGCGGTTTTCAATTATTTAATTAACAACTGGTTTTGGCTGAGGCGGAGAGGAGCGGAGCCGAGAGGAGACGTGTAGAGATCGACCAATCATATTAGCAGAATCCACCTCTCGTCTCCAGCTCATTATCATCAGACTTGTAGGGATTGGTCGATCCCTAGGTGTCCTCTACGCTCCGCTCGTCTACGCCTCAGTGGAACCGCAGCCTTATCCCGAGATGGAGTAATGTAGTTCATCATCATCATCATCAGCCTATGTTCGTCCACTGGATATAGGGCTCTCCCATGGCACGTCACTGAGTACGATCCTCGGCCACTCTCATCTAGTTCTTGCTAGCCACCTTGCGTAGATCATCGCTCCACCGAGTCTAAGAACGTTCTACGCTACGTTAATGTAGTTAGTTTTTAGACGACCAGATGGCCTAGTGGTTAGAGACCCTGACTACGAAACTTGAGGTCCCGGGTTCGATTCCCGTGTCGGGGCAGATAATATTTGTATGAAAAATATGAATATTTGTTCTCGGGTCTTGGGTGTTTAATATGTATTTAAGTATGTATCTATCTATATAATTATGTTTTTCCGTTGCTTGGTACCCATAACACAAGCTTAGCTAAGCTTACTTTGGGACTAGGTCAATTGGTGTGAATTGTTCCGTGATATTTATTTATTATTTAGTTACAGTCATCAAAATGTTAATTATTAATTCTAAGATAACTGTATAATGCAAAGATAGTGCCTCAAGACATGGGTTTGTCTACAAATAACCCGGTTAACGGACCCGAACCGAGCGCGAGCGCTGGCCAACGACTAGATTACTCAAAGATATTCAGACAAAGGGTGTAAACTAAGTTATTCAGTGACGTGTTAGCATACATATTTATAAGATTAAAACTATTCTACGTCCTATAAGGTCTCAAACTACCAACTAAAAACTACCACAGGCAATTCCATCCTATGGTTCAGCAATTTAAGGTTGATGAGGTAAAAGACAGACAGAGTTACATTCGTATTTATATTACAACATTAGTATGGACGGATTTGTTGCATATTACTTTGGTGAAATACTGGCACTTGAGGTATCCCATCTTACGCAGGGCTTCTAGATTGGTAATGCCACTGCAATACTCCTGGTGTTGCTAATGTTTATGGGCGGTGGTGACCTTTTACCATCAGGAGACCCATTTCCTCGTTTGCCATTCAGTCGAATAAAAAAAAGCCAATGGAAAAAAATCTGGTGTAATAACAAAAATGTTTCTGCGCGCGATCTTTTAGCAACGACTGTAATTTATGAATTACTTAACTAAACGCGTATAGGCGTTAATAAAGCGCGCAATATCCGCCACTCCGAATGCCTGCGCCGGTGGCATGCCGGTCCTGACGACGCCTAGGTTATGAGGCAGACGAGCTAAATAAATAATCGTGGTATGCCTTCATAAAGATAAGGTCAGCGTCGCAGCACGGGGTTCAATGTTATCATCCCCGTACCATACCATCCCCGTAAGGAGAAATAGGTGAAAATGAAAAATGAAAAATGTTTTATTTGTTAGAAAAATAGAGTTTACATAATAGTGGCCAGGACCTCCCTGTAAGCTTGAAAAAGCCTGTGTCAGGAGGCACCACTCCTCCAACCTACATTTTGTGTCTATTTCTTAACTGATAAACTAAACTAAACTTACTTACGAACTATTTAAACTATTTCTGTGTAGGTAGTTCCTGTTCACGGTTAATGTTGAGAGCATGGACTGTAGATTATTGTCTTTACAAGCAAATTCTGCTTTACATTGAAATGAATTTCTTGATAGCGCTGACTTTAAAAATGAGACAGCAAAAAATTTTTTCTGTGACACGAGATTTTATATTGTACGACCACCATAGGAGAACGGCAACGGCAAGTGACAGTAAAAAAAATTAATGTTCTGCCAACCTAAAACCATAAAATTTGTGTTACCAGCAACTGTTAATATAATTAATAATAAAATTATGTTAGTCTTAGTTTAATAGTTATTTAATTCTTCTTTTTAGTATTGCATTTGAGTCGATCAGCTTTTTCTTGTTTGTTGTCTGTCCCGTTGTCTAAGAGATAACAGTGACAAAAATGTACGCTCTATGAATTATAACCACAGAAAACATGGAGAAATTCATGGATTTCAAGAGTTGTCCAGGGGACGTAACTATGGCAACGGGTACAAGGAAAAGTTGATCGATCCATTTACATACGTTTTTAATGTCAAAGCTTACAATTCAATTTACAGCATTTTTAAGACATCACAAGTGCGTATTGAAAAATTATTCGCCGTTAAACGCCAACAAAGTGTTCGTGAATACGTCCCATCCATTTGCAGTATGAATAAAAAACACCTATAAGTCCTATAACGGTGTATAATAGGCTTTTTAATGTGCCCATGAAGGACGCACACTTACATTACGCGATATAAACGGTTCAAGATATTTCTCGTTATTTACGAGTCATACTCGTCGCGCCGAGTTCGTCGCGATACGTGCATTTTTATTGACAATTACTATTTTACATTTCTTCCGGTATTACGCGTACTTTGTTCGCGTGTGCTATGAAATTGTTTGAGGTTGTTTGGCGCTTTATTGCATTTAAATTTGTTTACGAGTATGTATGTTTTACTTGGACTGGCTTAAAGCGATTTGAAATGTAGGTTTTGTGATTAAAATTGATGCAACTACAAACAAGTATTGTTCAAACAAATATGTTTTTTTTTTGTAAATATTTTGTGACATGTTACACCAACTGAATTATATAGTCCCTTGCAAAGCTCGAGCAATTAAACTTAGTTTTCTACTGTCGTTTCGGAGCTCGTTACAAAAGATCGGTTTCTTTTTTCTTTCTCATACTGAATCTTCAGAGAAATTAAGAAAACCGACGAGTCTTGAGCGACATTTAACACACTGGTTGGGTTGTACTATTGGTACTTAACCATAGATATGTATAATATAAGTATGTATTAGTTACATAAGTTTAGTTAGTGTCTGCCTCTATCGCGATTTGTACTTGGTTCCTTTATCAGGAATCCGCTCACCTACATATTTTGTGTTCGGAGCTATCGCAAATTGTCTTTAATAATCTTAAGCAAACCAAGATTCAAGATTCAGATTCATATTTAAGATTCAGCATTTTGTGTGAAAAAAAAATTCATGACTAAAATCGTTGAGAAAAACTCTACCTACCATTTAAGCCCACTCGATCTTCGAGGATTACGTCTCAGAGCGCCTCACGCGTACAATCACCTTAAGTAAGCAGCAGCGAGAACCGTTCCATCCCAGAGCTTAGCCAAGGTACCATCCCGCTGATACCCAATACTTCTAAATCATGGACTTATTTATTTACTCACACGCTTCGATTTACATACGACCAATCCAATTTCAGACTCACGGCGTTTCCACAGATTAGCCCCCCTCCCCCCGAAGGCCATTTCCCACATAATCCCTATAAATCCACTTTATATTCATCCACCTTAAAGGGCAATAAAAGTGTCTGGTGTATATTTTTTGTACGTGCCGCTGCGAGTGAGAATTTTGATCAACGGCGTGGACTCTTGAAGAAATGGACTAAGTATTTTTGGTGGTTTGTTCGCTGCGGCGTTTTGTGTTACGGTGATTTTATTTGATCAGGCTCGGGTTTTACATGAGTTGGAATGTTGGCATGTTCGGTATTTGTTGTTAGAATCGGTATGAATTCGTGTGTGTATACAGCCGTGTAAATTCTTACTTCAAATCAATTATTCGGGTTACGAAAAATTATGTTAGAGATTTTGTTAAGTATACCTATAAAATATCTTCGCAAGTCCCCTTACATCCCGCGACAACTTTGTAAAGTTAAGATACCATTGTTATAGTATGTTACCCACGATTTTTTAATTTTTTTACTTCTAATTCACTTTGTTTTGCTGCTTTGATAGATAAGAGAATTAACGATTTTTTGTCAAGCTTTTCTCATACAATACATGTATTCGGGATTTTATTGCTGGAATCATCTTTTAGGCCACGTGCCAGCGGCCGTGGTTAAATTTTTTAGTGTACCTAATACCCGTATTAATCAAAGAAAACTCGAAAAAGAAAATCGGTTGCCTTCTTAAAACTTAACAATGTCAAATGCCAAATGATAGTTTGACCAAAATATGCATAAAATGAAAAATGCAAATATACTAATGACTCGTTTGACAAAAGGAAACTACTGCGATAAAGATAATTCTGAGAAGTAAAATTTGGCGAAAAATATGTCTAACATCTGTTAGCATGGTGTACGGTTATGTTGCTCTGAAGATGAGCTGTGGTTGAGTTCGAAACGCATCAATGCAGTGTGGTGGTTGTGATAGATGGGTTTGTGTGATTTTTACAGTGTGGAGGTGAAGGAACTGCATGCAGTTCATGCGTGTTCATGAACACGCATATCTTGCATAAATTAAGCTCTCATAAGGCCGCGGGTGAGCAAAGAAATTCTTTTAGTGCATTGATATGGACCTCCAGCAAAGTAACGGCTGATTCAATAAATTACTAAAAAATATGTTTCCCAAATAGCCAACCGAGTATAGCAGAGGTTCGTTTAGAGAATCAAAACCGGTTAAAATCTAACGCAGGTGTTCTAGCCTTTCCCTAAGTTGAGACCCCGTTAAATATTACAAACTACTGCTACGTAACTTAAATTTTTCATAAGACATTAAGCAATCTTCACGCCCTAGTCCTAACCTTGGGCGAGTGCCAGATGAAATAAATTTAACACCGTACTCACATACGGTTCCGGTCATATGACTACAGAATTATGGCACAGATTGCTCAAGTAAAAAGGGTAAAAGGTATCTTTATTTTAAAGATATGAGTTCTACTTCCCGATCTTTGTATTTAATTTTTACGGTTTACCCGTCAAAAATTAAATATAGGTAAAGGACATTATCGTTCCAAGAACAAATAACCGTTGGGGGATAAAGGCCCTCGAGTGAAGTGAAGAAAGACCAAGCGTTGCAGGCCTCAAACTGAGTGCGAGAAGCCTTTGTTTACCCGAGGACTTCTTCTGGCTGATACTGATGATCTGCAACTCAAGGTCTCCAGACGGCTGTCATACAATAAAATGATTTTTATTTTCATGTCCCATGATCACTTATGCCCCTTCAAACTGGCACATAAAAAAACAAATTCAATTACTCTAAAATACCCATATATTACGGCAAATGGCGAGGTGACATAAAGTGCAATGTTATAAATCATAGACAAAAAATACGTGAGGGTAGGTGCGAGGGTCTGGTATCAGTGACTCATGCGGTGGCTTAAATTTGGTATCGTTTTAGAGAAACCTAATAGCATGGGCACTTGAGAAAATAATATTGTTAGTGTTTCCTAAAGTTCTTCCTAAACTCCCGTGCTACGAAGCACGAAAGATTAAGTATATTAATGTATGGTTTGGATGTAGGTTCCAATTTTAAGGTTTTGTAACTTGAAAGTAAAAAATAAATTACTAAAGAATCACTTTGTCTGTTCATCTGCTTGGATACCTCCACGTGGTCTTGAGAAAAAGGATTTTGGTCAAAAAAGTGTTCTTATTAGAGTTCGAGTTTTTTTTTCCTTTTGAGGCACGGAACTCTTAAAACGAGGTAGGTATCATTGGCATTGTCTCTGTACAGTATTTGCGAATAATTAGGTAGCCAAGCCAATTACCGATTTCATTCATTCATAGATTGGATACAGCAGCATGACTAAAAAAAAAACGATGTAAATATTAAAATATAAATTTTGATTATCTTGCATATCTCATAACCAGTTGCCAGTACTCAATATCTGGGCATAGGTCTCCTCCTGACGACAGTATCCGCCAGTACAGTACTGTTACATCACCTAAAAATGTGCTTTTACCAGCCACCACGCCTTAACGTCGTCAAACTCTAGAGAAAATTAAGTCTCACACGCCATTATTAAATATAAATATCGTCTCTGGTAATGCACAGTTTGTATTCATGCCCGGCGAGTGCGACACAACAATCGCTCTGTCATCGCGGGTTTATTGCGAGGGAATCGGCACGAAGGTTATGGAAAAAAACTCCTAAATGGCATGAGACTATAGAATGCTAGTCTTCACCCACGGTTTTGGTGGCGTAAACCATTAGAAATGGCCGTTGGATTGTGATTCCGATTTTTGACAAATTCCCGTTATCATCATCATCGTCATCATAATCAGTCATAGGACGTCCATTGGAAGGCCACCCCTATAGTACTCCTGTAGCGTTGGTCTGAAGTGGCGTGCATCCTTGAACCCCTATCTTTAACCATGTCATCGGTCTGTTTCGTGGGTGGATGTAAAGCTGCGAGAGGATTTCCAAGAATGACATCGTTATATCAAAACTCTTTATTTACGTTATATCAAAAAACCAAGCACAATTTAAGTTGTCAAAACCTGTGGTCTAAACTTAGAAGTTCAGGTTCAGGTTTTGAGATTTTATATGGACTCTCTGGAAATAATTATCTTCTTATCGAAGAGTCTAGTCTTGTCAGAGTGGTCGTGGTAGTAGGATGTGGATCAGCAGTGAAATTTCATGAGAACTGGTTTGAAAAATAATGTGGTAGTTTTCCTTTGCTTTCCCCGCCGCAGAGCTGCTGGGCTAGTACTTTGTAATAGAGATCGTAGCTGCCCTTTTTCACTTTCCCGAAAGTGATTTATCAAAAATAGTTAAAAATGCTGTAATTTATTCCAGCTCTTGCAAGTCCAATTTTTTTTACTATGACAGATGGGAGCTGCGTTTGCTGATAAAGAATGTCCTCTAAGCATTGAACCTAGATCCGCTGAGATAAGCAAGGGTCTTGCCTAAACTTGTATTGCTCACTTTTACGATGCTAGGTTCCAGCGATGTTGTTTGTCTCGATGTTATCTTTGAAATAAATCTCCAAAATATTTTATACAAATTGACACATCAAATCGAAGTTAAGATTGCTAAAATATTGTTCTGATGTAAGTGCAAGTAAAATGAGGTTGTAAAGTTTTTTCGTGTTTTAAGTACTGAACACGAAATAGAATAGGTTTTTGTCAAAATAAAAGCTTTGACTAATTTTAATATCGATGAGATGACGTTTAAATTTTCTTTTCGTATTGGCTTGATGACTCAATATCATAAACCTTAATTAAATTTAACAGTGTAATCTCTACCCCAAGCTTTCAATGCATCCAAATAGTTAAATTAATAAATATTGCGCATAAGTATTTCTTATCAGTAGAAAATTATCTCCTAAAAAAATTATTACATCTGAGAACAACAATGCCACGATAATCCAGTTCTAGCCTAAACACAAGAAGGTCATCCACATACACATTCCGCATACTCCCTATACTACACACCATAACCAAAATTGGCAATATTTTACTTCGAACATTTGTAAGCAAATGTCACGTGGACATAACATGTCTGTCATACATAGCAATCAGTTCGCTACAAGGTCCATATATTTACATAAATAATAAAAAATATCCGTGTCCGAGCGAGGGAGTCCACTGTTATTGTACCCCCCCCTATTAACTTATGAAAATAAGCTGCAATAACACTATGTTTATTTTACGTTATGTCTTGCCAGGGAGATTCGCTGTGGACGAGGATTTGGTCAGCGCTTGCCAAACTTTGGACGCTTTCAATCATTTCTTAACAGTGCAGAGGCCATAAATGTCTAGCGCGCGCACGATCACAATCGCATTCAGCATCGTCCAAAACAATCTATTTGACAAAAAACATGTTATTTGCGATCAAAATTCATTATTTATTTCTAAAATCTTAAGTTTCTATTAATTGTATATTTTAATGATTTAATATTAGAAATAGTTTATAAAATTTCTGATTTGTTTTTAGTGGTACTAAAATTGGCGTTGAAATATTATTATTTTTAGTGTGACAAAGTCCAAAGATATTACAATCTAAGCAAATAAAATATGAATCTTTTATCTTGAGTAACTGAAAGACAATATAATATAGCTAAATTTTGATAACATTACCTTAGGGTCACAATCATAGGTAGACTAAGAAGGGATTTTTAAAATTACCAAAAAGTTACAGCGCTTACTTTTTAACTAGTGCCAATTTAGCCATCGACGGAAGTAAAGCAGCGGGATAGAGCTAGTAATAAATAAAAAACTCAATTTCATAACTCATAGTAATCAAACCGAAGTTTGGAAGCCTTGTCACCGAATTCCAAAGAAGCATGTAAGAGCCCCACGTTGGGCGCCACTTTAGACGGACAGTGGGCAGTGGGCAGGCATTCCTCTAATGGATGTTGTCACTATAAACAACAGTTTATGGTGAATCTGTTACATAACATACGGAATGGCTCGTGTTCTTATTCTATTGTCGGTGCTTGAATAAAAAATAACTGTATGGTAATTTTAATAGTAAAAGAGTTTAGTGCTTCAGGCTCGACGTATGTAAGTGAAAGATTTACGATGCTATGCGGCTCTTAAAGTAAACAAGAAGTAATAATAGAGGTCAGTTTTTATATTCTGCTGTAATATAAAAGTTGTCGTTACCACTTTGCAAAATGATACTCAGTTCATTGGTAAAATATTAAAAATAATTATTTTTCTTAATATAAAAAATTGTTAGTTATCATTTTAACTAGGCCTATGTCCAGCAGTCTTTCGCCTGACATGGTGATGATTATTTTAATTGGTATGTGTCCGTTTGATCTAAATAAGAAACAAAATGTACAGTTTTGACTAGAGAAATGTGCTAAAATCATTATTAGGTATGTGTGTAATGTAGTTTAATTTGTATTTAATCCGATGCTAGAAATGAGTGGAAATCGACATTTAATATTAGAATAACTGTATTAAATTATAAGTAATCAAAATTAAATTGATTTTGAATTATTAATAAAAGTAAAATAAAAGTACCTAACTAATAATTACTTCTGTAATTACTAAACTATAACTAAGTACAATTTTTTTAAAAAGGATCCCCCCCCGTGGCATAGAGCTAAAGGTGCCGGCAGCATTATTGAATATGTGCAAGAAACAGAAAATCATTAATTTTCAGTATCTTTAATATACGAGTAAAACGGAAAAAAGATACGATTATTTAACCACGAGTTGATTCGATAAACTTATCAAAAAACAACCACTGTGCCCTGAATCAGAAACACAAAAAATATGCAAATTCACTACTACCAATAAGTCAAGAGTTTTGCCTCATAAATAAGAGTTCTCAGCGGGCGCGGATTACTCGAACATCCTCCCTCAAATAAACACGGCGTCTAAAGGAAACACTCAAAAATTCGAGGCCCGTGAAATCTCGACCCACCTCATAAAACACGTGAAACAATATCTCGAACGCACCCGCACCGTGCCACCTAACAAAATCATCCACAAACAACCCTGTATCGTCTCTACAAGGTTTACATTCACCGTCATTAGCTGCAGCTTCATTGTTGTAAAGATTCGGCTTTTCCTGAGCCATAAAAGTATATTGTGCGTTTGTAAATGCGTACGGCTGTTTGTCACCATTTGCATATAGATGTCTGGCCTAGGTTTGAATGGGGCGCTTCGATGATAACACGTTAACCTTTGATTGTACCTTTGTCAGTCTCCCCTCTCCACAACAACTTATTTTCTTGTAGATAATATCATCATCATTATCATCAGCCGGAAGACGTCCACTGCTGGACAAAGGCCCTTAGAACGCCACAATGAACGACAACTCGCCACTTGCATCCACCTAGTGGGAGGCCTGCCAACGCTTCGTCTTCCGGTTTGTGGTCGCCACTCGAGGACTTTTCTCCCCCAACGGTTACCTGGTTCTTCGAGTGATGTGGCCTGCGGTTTGTTAGATACATTTTCCGATATTTTTATATTCTTGTATAAAATTTTCCGATAGGTACTAAAGTTAAAGAAATATCTAATTTCCAAAAAAGAGCAGCAAATTTCTAATAACACGACACACTAGTTTTATAGCTCATAAGTATAATAAGTTAAGCAGTATTACAGATTTCCATAGTATCTTGTTTCCATCCAAATCCAGTTGGTCCTCAATACAGAGTCTAACTTACATTCTATCTGTATTCTCCTCACGTGCTACCATGTTGCGCAAATCACAGAAAATTATCTGCATACGGCTTTTTGTCCGCTTTTTGGTTTTCTTAATCAAGTTAATGGAATTTCGCAATAATCTTACATATAGTCGATGAGTGTCATTTTTGTGAGTGTGAGTTTCTTCTATACATATCACTATGTGATGTTTCAGTTAAATTGTTGTGGCTGTGGTTACAAGTAGAAACTAAAGTGAAACCAACACCGCACCGCATTCTGGACACGGTCGCTGCATGTTTGAAACGTCCAGGTAATTTTAACAATATATCTATCTTTTTGCTTCAACCTCGGGTTTATCGGCATTGGTCTAAAAAAAAACAATGTTTATTTTTATTTTATTTTCATAAAATAGGCGAATTTAGGACACCTATTTGAAGTATTTTGGTATTTTGAACATGAAACTACCGTGAGACTCACTCATTAAATGATATATAAGTAACGGATAACTCACTTCTTAAATCGAGTTTAGCTTGACATGTTTCGGGCTATTTCGTAGCCCTTCTTCTCAGGAGCACGCGACTCGGAAGCTGCCGCAACACGCGCAATACGCACCACCGCTCTGCGCGCGCGACTGTCCGACGAAACTAACACCGGACACCCGCATTTTTATTGTTACTGTCTAATGTAGGGTAGCACATAACACTAAAAACATTGCTCTGCAAAGGCACGTTCACGCCAACCGATGACGCAGCACGAGTATTTAATACTGTTTTTAGTTGGGTTTTGAAAAATGTATCCTATTTTTATATGTCCTAAGATAGGAGTTTTACCCAGGAAACAACTCAATTATGGTACCTATCCAGTACAGGCATTTATACACATTCTAACAATTCATAACACAAAACCTCCCTTCCACTTTGGTAATGAATCCCAGAAGGGCTACTCCGAAACACAAAGTTCGAAGTTCGTGTCGTGCGATCCTTCTCGCTCTCGTATTAAATAGTTTAAGTGTGAGAGGGACCGCACGACACGAACTTCGAACGTTGTGTTTCGGAGTAGCCCTTCTGAGGTCAACTTTTGGCGCAACCTGCCAGCCGCACGACACGACAGCCGACAAAATGCACGAGTCGGACGAGCCCAGTCGCACGGAAGCTGAAAGGTCACCGCGACAGCTCCGGGAAGTTGTATCTGACGGTAAACGTGACTATTAAAGCTATAGAACTGGCCACCTGGGGTGTTAGATTCTTAGGCAAAGTGGCTTGATTAAACCTAAATAACAACTTTTTTAACCCCTAATGCAAAGAGGGGTATTATTGTGACGCCAATTTCTGTCTGTCTATCTATCTGTGCCACTATAGCTTTTAAACGTATGAACCGATTTTGTTGCGGTTTTTTTATGGGAAAGCGAGTTTTTAGATATGTTTGATGAAATGAGATTCTGCAGTCGTTTTTGAGGTAGTAAACTTTGAAATTACAATATAGAGAGTTAGACTTCTCTAAATCGGTTCAATTAGGTTAGGTTATAATTTTACTTGTCGTTTTGACGGTGAAAATCAAAAATGTGTACAGTTACCTGCATTAATATCTGCCACAGTGGAGCTCGCAAAGATATCTGACATTTCCAAAAAAAAAGAGTCGTATCTATCAGGTTTATACATGTTGTTGTGTCAGATATTTAGCTATATATTCTTAATAATTACTGTTCTGGGATGCATTACCTATTACCACCATAAAAAAGAGACAAATTATACTAAGTCCCGCTGAGAGGTAAAACACGCATGCCCTATTCCACGAAAATGCTATAAAATCACTTTTTAATGTGTTCCACGGTTGTAAAATATTAATGGGCTCATTAAACAAAGATGTAACGTTCAAGGTGGCTGTCTTTATATCAACGATTTGTTTGAACTCTATTGGTGTGGGTTATTGTGAGCAATTCGCAAACCAAAAAGCTTTTTTTAGATTTTGTATCCGAAGTGTGACAAGCGGAATCTATATATAAAGGAATTTGGCTGCCTGTAGACTAAAGCAGAGCGGCGGCAGCGGAGCGATGAGTGAGATAAAATCCACCAAGAGAATTGCATAAAATCTTCGCTCTTCTTTCAAAAAGGTGGAAAACCCCCGACTTTGTCAGTTCAAAGTTCAATATCTCAAAAACGGCTTAATCGATTTACATGAAGCATGTCTAAGAACCATTGCTAGAAAACCTTATATCAAATAAAAAAAACCGCATAGTCGGTCCATCATTTTAAGAGCTACGGTGCCACTGACAGACACACACACACGGCGGTCAAACTTATACTTAACACCGCTGTTTTTGCATCGGTAGTTAATAAAATATGCGCGCGCACGTCAAGCGGGCGATCCGAGGCAGTGCGCGACAACCCCTTAATAGCACTCTCTGGGGGGCCCCAGACATCGACTTGTAGCGGAGAACAAAATCGCGGAGTGAGCCGTGCCTGCCGCAACTCAGCTGAGTAAAGCGGAGCTCCGCAATACTTTCTTGCTCCGCTCCGTTCTCTAGCTCCGCTCCGCATTACCTTTTGCTCCGATTCAGTGGACATGCGAACTTAATGTCGCTACACTATCCGCTCATCTGTCCTTCTATCCCTTATAGAGTTGTACACTGCACATTTCATTTGTTCAAAACCGTATTTAATTTTGTTCGACTCTTCTCCTTGATAAGTCTATTACGATGATTAGATTCGGCGCTGGGCAGTGGGCACTGAACAGTGGGCACTGGGCAGTGGGCTGTGAAGCGCGATCCGATGTCACGTGCGACGGACACTTCTCATTCCGTCTCGCTGATCCCTGTTTAGATGATGTATCCCGGATCATACGATTTTAGTAAAGTTAAGCTGAGTATGAATAACAATTCTAACTGCAATGAGAGTAAGATTTAGTGGCTGTTTCACCATCCATTGATTAGTGCTAACTGACGGTTAAATGTGATGCCGACTCTATTTGTTTTGTTCGAATAGACGGAGACGGCATCACATGGGCATAGTTTTGAAAGTTACGGAACAAAAGTACTAGCTCAGTTTTCGAGTGAAATTTAACTTCAATTTAAAGCACCATAGTCAAAGGCACGCTGTATTTGTACTATCACTAGAAAATATTGCTCCCTGCAAGCTAGTGACGCGCCCCGGCGTCACGCGGCACCCTGCAATTAACACGGAACCCAGTGGGCTGTAAAAGTCACTGTCTGTACCATGTGTCCGTTCATCCATTTAGTTAGGGACGCAGAACGATGTGTCGGCCGCGTGAGAACTTGTCCCAGCCCTCTTGTTCTGAGATGAGGCCTGTGCGCTGTAGTAGGACGTTTATAAACTGGGATGAAACATCTTTTATTAGTAGGTCATCTTAGAAACTACTAATAAGAAATATGCATGCAATGCAAATTTTCTTCAAACAATTGAATAACGTGATACCTACAAAGTGAATGACGGTTGTGTTCCATTTCTTTTTAGAAAAATGAAATTCTGTACGGGCTTCTATGACCAATCTAGTATATGATAGCGTGGCCCATGATTGATCTATCTATCTAATCTACAATTTAAAACATTCGTTGTTTTAAGATATTAAAAAAAAAAAAAACACAAATTTGTCAGTAAAATAAAAAAAAATGGTTGCATATATTATGTATATCGACGGTTGAAAGGTGAAGTTGACTAAGCGATTATTTGTTATTATTATTTATTAGACAATTTTTCTCTGTCGTTTGAGCTGAGTCTCAATTTTTTTACAACAATGTCGCTTAGTTAATTTCTTTTTCAAACTGACGATATCTTGACGATATATTCTTTATCATGTTATGACAGTAACTAATAAGTATAATGCTCTTATTTGGACCACTGTTCACTGATACAACTACAATTGCCAAGACACCCCTACCCTGCCATTTGACAGCCCAGATCTGACACTGTCACCGGCAGGGGGAGCTGACGTGTTAAATGGCGAAGAAATTATTTTTATGCTTATTGATTTCGCTGTGCGAGAGGGATACGTCATCTCGTTAATGGTCGCATTTTGGGACATGAGGGTTTGTCACAGTCATTGCATTTATTTATATATATAAATATATTTATATACAATCTAGCTTTTTCCCGCGGCTCCGCCCGCGTGGTATTCGGTTATCGCGCACTGTTCCCTCGGGAACTGTGCATTTTTCCGGGATAAAAAGTGGCCTATGTCACTCTTGAGCTCATAAACTATCCCTATGCCAAAAATCATGTCGATCCGTCGCTCCTTTACGGCGTGAAAGAGGGACAAACATACAAACACACTTTCGCATTTATAATATTAGTATGGATATTTATCGAATGGATGATATTCGAATGGATGGCAAACGAGCAAGTCCTGATGGTAAGAGGTCACCACCGCCCATAAACATCTGCAATGCAACACCCGGGGTATTGCAGATGCGTTGCCAACCTAGAGGCCTAAGATGGAACACCTCAAGGGCCAGTAATCTCACCGGCTGTCTTACTCTCCACGCCGAAACAAAACAGTGCAAGCACTATTGCTTCACGGCAGGATTAGCGAGCAAGATGGTGGTAGCAATCCGATCGGGCCTTGCATAAAGTCCTACCACCTGCAACGTTTATATTAAAAAAAAAATTAAAAATTGTTTATTTAGCAAAGGAAACTTGTTACAGTACATGAAATTTATCCAGCAGACTCCAAACTAGGCAATAGATATAGATATAGATATTTTTAATAAAGCTTAAGGATCTGATGATTGTTTTGTAGACAGTTTTAGCTCTGCTGTCCATTTTGTACTTGTAACTCTCACATGATACATTACAATTATCCACAGGTGAACTAATCTTAACAGTTAAACCACATTTGAAAACGACATAAATCCTATGTAATAATTTGTTTCAGTTACTGAAGTGATAATATTAGTTACATGCTCGTAGCAGTTAGTCTGTCAAGTACTGCAGTTAGCAGTTCAATGCAAATGGCCGCGGTGAAGGATGGATGCAGGAACGCTTAGTATGATCTTCTGTATGAATTAACGGGACTAGTTTACTTGTGTTTTTTTTTATTAAATAAGCTGAATGACAGATTTGAAATAGAAGAGTTAGATTTATAATTTACTAGTGTTTACACGCGGCTTCGGACGCGTGAATCAGTAGGTAGATACATCAATTGAATTGAAATTCTGGGATTTTATTAAATTCCAGTGGGAATACCCTAAAATTACATGGTGGCTTTATTCGACGTTAAATTAAAACACCCATACCAAATTTTATGATTATGACTCTAAATCCAGCAGTAGTTATTTTGAGATTTTAATCCTATCCCCTGGGAATATTGGAATAAAAAGTGGCCTATGTGTTATTTCAGATATCCAGCTATCTACGTACAAAATTTCATAACTCAACTCAGCGGCTATTAGTTCGAGGTTTTATCCCTATCCCGTGGGAATATCGGGATTAAAGTATCCTATATTTTAATCTAGGTTACAAACTAAATTTTTGTCAGATTTCATCTAAATCCGTCCAGCCGTTTCAGTGTGAAGAAGTAACAAACATACTCACTTACTCGCTCACTCACTTACCTACTCACAAACTTTCACATTTATAATATTAGTAGGATTTATTAGTTCAAATGCAGCATAATCTGCTAGAAAATCTAAAGCCACAGTTTCAATTCAAGTTTTTTAATCACCTGTATGACATACTGGCAGAATTCCACTCTGTAATCTAAACGGCTGGGTGGTTTTCAACATTATAAGGTGTCATTAGATTTGTACTGTTGAAGTTCCACAGGGTATGTTTATTAAAAGTATTTCAAAATAACATCCTCGAAAAAAATATGAAGGTAGGATTAAACATTTCGTTACGAATTTTGATGGGTTAAATACTTGTGATGTAAGTCACTAAATAATATTGGAGATCTGTTTAAAGAAATATAAATAGGTAACCCGTTGAGTTTCTTGCAGCCTTCGCTGCAACAGAGGTTTTTCCGAACCGGTGGTAGATTTTTCAACATACAATAAGTGTTTTTTATAGCCTAAACTGAATAAAGATGTTTTAACTTTGAATTTGACTTTGTATGAAACAGATTTTTAAGGTCTATGTCCGTCCAACTGTGGACTTACCATTGAAATGACATGATGTCTGAAACTTTTCCGTATCTTACTCAAATAAGTATTGATGATTGATTTAAAAAAAAAAAAAATACCTCGTTGAGTTTCTTGCCGGATTCTTCTCAACAGAGGTTTTCTTCCGAACCGGTGGTAGATTAAAAAAATGACGTGTAAAAGTGCCCATTGCGGCCTATTTGCTGAATAAATGATTTGAATTTGAATTTGAATTTGATGATGAAAAAAAATCTAGAACAACATGACCACTCTGAGTTCCCATGGAGTAAAAAACGGAGCCAAGGGCGAACCGGCCGGAAGAAGCCGGCATAAGTCACTGCATCCGGCGGAAGTGCCTGGACACGTGCCCGTGACAATTAACCCACGGGGGACTGGGATTTATTAATTTTATTGGTGTCACGGAAAAATGCGACTCAGTTTATGAGTGGCTTCATATATGCTTCAAAAACAGTGGATTTTTTAACGCCATGATGAAGTGAAAGAATTTTCCTTAGTATTGAAGATAGAAAAATTTAGACAAAGGAATGGTACTTAATTAAGAATAATATCATAAACCCTCTTTTAAAAAAATATACTACTTACTACTACTTAAAGTACAAAAAAACGAGGCAACTTAAATTTCAGACCGCCTATTGTTTACCTGTTTTTTTTTTATTTTTGTAAAGTCTGTGTTCTGTTTTTGGTGACCAATAAAGAAATTTGTATTGTATTTTATTGTTCAGTCGCAACCCATTAAAAATCGTGAACGGCTCTAAAATTCTGCTTAATAGGTCCCGACTGCTGAACTTTACGGTACTTGTAATTATCAGATTGAAAAAAAAAACAAAGTTACAGATTTTTTTCTGTATAAGAGACGCTAGGTCAGTTGCATGTGCTAACAAAAGTTTTGTATAGTTTTAAACCACCTAATATGTTTACAATGCACGGCAAAATAGTAAAGATGTAATAAGCTGAAATTTTAACAATAACAATATCAACCCCTTATCTCCACCGCAAATAACCGAAATGCACACGTGACGTAATCGCTGCCGGAAACGGAAAGTCCGCCATATTGTACGCAAAATCGGACGCTTGTCGAGCCTTCCGCACTGTTGCACCTGCGAATACCCACTCATTACAACCAGCGCACATCCACACTCAAAAGCCCACCGTAACTCAACTCAGCTAGACTCAGATCACTCAACGCCGGAGATAAGCCTTCAATCATCCATCCACTCAAATACGAACCAAATTGACTCAATGGCAACAGTAACAAGGTTTGAATTACATTATCGCCGTAATTCAGGTGACAATTTGAATTGCGTTCCATTTACAAAACAGTTGGATGATCATCGCTGGCCAGTGTTAGAATGCTTTAGCACTGAGCAGTTTGAATTCAACCCTATACCTCTTCTACAGGGTTTGTTTTAGGGGAGGTTTGTGAAATGTAGGATCCTTGTTTGGGACCGCGAGCAGGTTGGCCGGCCATTGTTGTCGCGTATGAATTAATTTGGGCTCAGGTGAAAGGCAGGCTGTGGGGAGGCATTGTGTTTGGGCATCCGCAGTATGGTGAGTGTTGATACCCGTAATGCCTACTTGTCAGGGATTTCAACAATGCAACCGTCTTTAGTTTAAATCTACATTGAAGCTACAGTACTTTTAGGCCAGTTACAAGCGACTTTAGCAGGATTTCACTACCAGGATTTCATTATTTTATTTTATTTATTTTATTTTTGATGACATATGGATCCGAGACATGGTGCTTTACTGTAGGCCTTATGAATAGGCTCAGAGTTGCTCAGCGAGCTATGGAGAGAGCTATGCTTGGGGTTTCTCTACAGGATCGAATCAGAAATGAGGAGATACGTAGAAGAACAAGGGTCACCGACATAGCCAAGCGAATTAGCTCGTTGAAGTGGCAGTGGGCGGGCCATATAGCACGGAGAGCAGATGGCCGTTGGGGCCGAAAAGCTCTCGAGTGGAGGCCGCGGATCGGCAAGCGCAGCGTGGGACGTCCACCAACGAGATGGACGGATGACCTGGTTAAAGCCGCGGGTTCACGGTGGATGCAGGCCTCTGCCAACTGAAGCAACTGGAGGTCTATGGGGAAGGCCTATGTCCAACAGTGGACGTCCTACGGCTGAGATGATGATGATGATGATGATTTTATTTTATCAGATTATTGCAATGTCACCAGATTTACATTTAAGTATGCCAAATTTCACGAACGAACTACGGTTTCAAAGTTGCATTCCGAGAGGAGGCTAAGCCACCCGGGCCGTGGGGCTCGAGTCAGTCACTAGTCATGATTAGTCAGTTAGCGGTCAGTCTTTATATGGGGCCAACCCCGACGTTTGGTCGGGGTTAGGACAAGCGAAGTAAATGCATTCACGACGACGCGTGCCGTGGTTCTTAGTTATTACGAGTAGGTACAATGTCACTAATGTCTATTTTGACAAAAACACGCGTCTTCGTGGATGGCACTAGGTATATGTATAGCCCAGTTTCAGAATTAAAACTAGGCCATTGTCCTCTCGTCACTTCTAATTAATACCGAAAATTTCCACACATCGATCCTTCCGCCATTTTGGAAAATGTCGCGCAAAAAACCTGCCTCGTCAGCAGCCAGTCATCCTGCACCTGCCACGACATAATTAATTATACGAAGGCTTCCGAGCGCTCCGGAGGCGCCCGACGTGCCCCGAGCCTACCCTCGGTGTTGTGTCAAGGTGAGCCTATTGTTTTTGAAGGACCATTGGCACCAGTGTAACCGGGGTTTTATTGCTTGTTTGACTATAAAGCTTAGTTTAGACCTGCAAAAAACAATAATATGCAAGTTGAATCACATTGCTAGGTCCTGTAAGGCTACTACGAAACTCGAAGTTCGTATCGTATCGTCCCTCTCGCTCTCGTATTAAACAGTTAAGTATAAGTGTCAGAGGGACCGCACGACACGCACTTCAAGTTCCGAGTTTCGTAGTAGCCCTGCTAGAGCGAATGATTTCGAAGTGGTCAAGTGGTATCGCACAATTTTCTTGCAAGTTTGATCTGTCAATGAAAATTAGCATTCTAAATTTCAAAACACGAAAATAATCAAATACAATAAAAATACCAAATAATCACAATGAAGTATCGAAAATATCTGAACACGACTCTATTGTTAACGGCGTGGAAGCGTGTTCAGATATTTTTGATCAAAATTTTATTCACAAGTTCGACTGTTGTACCAATTACGGCTGAAAACCTGTCATCTTCGGTTTGCATTTGAAATTCTTCTGCCAAATAACTCTAATAATTTAAACCACCGTTAGTGATCCCAGTGCCACCGGCCCTGAAGGTGAGTGTCGTTGATTAACGATGTGGGAGACGTGTTTATTGTGCGCCGGCAAGTCACCCAGTCAGACGCTGACGACGCGATAGTTCGCTCTTTGTTACCAACGACATTGTTCTCAATTTGATACATATTTAACTGAGGTTTAGTTCTACTGGCGCTTGTGAGATGTTGGTGGTTAATAATTTTGATGTCGGTAGTTGAAAGACAGACGGTTTGACGTTCGCGATCGAATTCAGTATTTCTTTCTACTATCGTCTTATACCATGTGACAGAAAGAAATGGTGAAAAGGATTGTGATCTAGAGTGAGACAATAAGGCCTCTGGATTTACTAACACTACTCCTAGAGGGTAAGGCCTATGTAACAGTGGACGTCGTAAAGCTGATAATGATGATGATGATGATGACTATTCGCCTATTGGCTGTTCGCCTTTGTACATATTTGCTTTTTTGTCAACTGTATTTTACTTATTTTGTACAATAAAGAGTTTACATACATACATACATACTATTGGATAGCTAAAGATTTGATGATAAATAAGATTTTAGTATAAATTTCATTTTTAATACAAGCTTGTAATTTTTGTTCAATGTAATTGTCACCTATACTACATTTGCATACCAAATTTCATGTCAATACCATTAACGTTGAAGAGTTCTGTCCTATGGAGACGATCCTAGGTGGACAACCAGATTATTGTACTGTCAAATACTGTTATGCAACTTACATAAGTGTAGCAAATTTCAAGGCAATGCAACTACACTGGAAGATGGTCGAATTTACTTGCAAGATTTGATTACAGACAAACAGACAACGGGACAGGTGAAACTAAATAAAAGCTTGTAAAAGTTGGGGTAAATTCATAGATTTATACAAGTTATGTAAGTTATAAGTGAAGCTAATGATAAAAACACAAGTTTCTAAAGTACTCAAAAGGTAATCAATATTAGTAGAGCGCCCCCTATAATAGAATTTGAATGACAAGAGAAACATAATAAATCAACTAACTTACCTTAATCCCCACCTATTCGCGTCATATCAGCTCATGAACACGCGACTTGAGAATAGCAAACTTTCTTACTTCCTTCCTGCAGAATCAACCTCAGCCGTAATTTCTCGTCTACGACACCGCAGGCACCTACAGGCAGAGAGGTAAGTATATCGTCAACGTAATGATGTAGTAATGAATTTCGGCTTCTACGGATATCCGTATTCGTTTCCGGACGGATGTATCTGAGGATAAAATCCAACTAAAAGTGCAAAAAAAATGAAAATGCTCGATATAGTGCTCTTTTTTATTATGAGTTCTTGCCTGTAACGTTAGAATGCTCATTACAAATGAATGCTTAAGTGGATCAGCATTTTAAGTTCAAAATGGACTCGGATTTTGAGGGTTTCGTTTAAATATATAATTAAGGTATTAATGTTTAATATTACAATTATTTAATATTACTGTTTAACAGTTAGTAGTGTAGTAGGTAGTTAGCTGTTGATAGGCCTCCAACAAGATGGAGCGAAGACTTAAGATCGCGGGATCGTGGTGGATGCGGAAAGCACAAGACCGGTCTGAGTGGAGAGCCTTGGGGGAGGTCTATGTCCAGCAGTGTGGACGTCTTTCGGCTGACATGATGATGATGATGATGAATAGTTAGTTTATGTTAACTATATCGATAAGATTTTAAAATAAATGTACCGTGAAAAGCTTATTTTGTTTCATTTAGTTATAAACCAAATTCAAACGTGTCACTAATGACAAAGCAGTTAAATAAACGGACTTCCGCTTTCCGGATTTAATACAAACCTGTATTCAGTGCTAACCAGTTTGTCAGAAAAAGCCGAGATGTGATGAAAATTAGATATTAACAGTATTTGTTACTGTATCCATGCAAGTGCGTGAGTTCAGTTGGAGCTTATAGGTATTCAAATACGGGTTGGGAAATTAGTGTCGTTGCATACTTTGGTATACTGTGGCACGGATCGCACCTGTCCCGAGGAGTCAAGTAAAGTTTAGTGAGACTCTGGAGTTTAATGAGGCGGGGAAGCTTCCGAGGCTTGCGGTGGGCGTTAATACGTGCTATGCTGCTGAAGAGTATGGATAAGGTAGGTGAAACGAATATCTAGCCTACCTTTGACCTTTTGCATACTTTTCAAATAACTATAAATATTTATCATACAATTAATGTACGCAATTCTTACATTATATCCATTACAAATCGCGTCCACTGGTCAAGAGAACCCAAACACTCCAACAGAAAATTAATCTCCCGACTAAACTTAACGGTCGAGTGGTACCTAAGAAGCCAAAGTATGTCGCACACCTCCTCACGACTGGAGGCGTCAGGCGTGAGGCTTCAGCCATCAGGCGTCAGGCGGGGGCAAGGCTAAGGCGTAACAATTAAACAGAACTTGCCAAGTATGCGAGTAGGCCGACCTTTTGGGGTGAGGCCACGAAATCGAAGGATCATACTGGCTATATGTATCACTAGGGCATTAATTTTTGTTTACTAAAAACCCCTGACATTGTCACTTTGAAGTTCAATATCTCAAAAAAGACTGAACGAATTTTGATTAAACTTCTCTAAGAACCATCGCTAGAAAACCTGCTTTCAATAAAAAAAACTGGCCAAGAGCGTGTCGGACACGCCCGAGATATTCAAGTAATATTATGTACATAACGCAATTAAAACACTTAGGTTACCTACTTGCTACACAGTCTTAAAATCTATTACCAGAAAAAGAGCATATCTTCACGGCACTTACGTCCTTTAGTTGGGAAGCGCAGTTATTTGGCAATAACTCAAAAACAGTATATTTTATCTCTGATCATGTTGAAACCAATTTTTGTAGAAAGTATTTATTAAACGTTAACTTCTTGTTACCTTCTTCGATCAACAATTGTTGATCGAAGGTTACCTTTTCATATTTTTTCCATATTTTTTGGGCAAACGATTTACAAAATACGATTGTAAATTCTGAGGGGCTGTTTCACCGTCCATTGATTAGTGTTAACTGACGGTTAAATGTGATGCCGTCTCTATCTGTTTTGTTCGAATAGATGGAGACGGGATCACATTTAACCATCAGTTAACACTAATCAATGGATAGTGAAACAGCCGCTCAGAATTACAATCGTTTTCACTACTTGTTTCTGTCACGCGGGAAAGGGCAAGGTTAGAAAGAGAAGTTGAATGCAATTGCAAGCGCCCGCACGTTAAGCTATTGTTAACTTTGAGTTCTAGCGAGTTCTTTATTGGTATTGAATGAGTTGCTAACAAAGAAGCCACTAGGTCGAACTTCACAGATGCGCTTTTAACAGATTTTCAAGTAGATATTCCAAAAATATTTGTAAGTATGACTGACAGATTGATAGATTGCAATGATTGATTCATGGATTCGGTTGCGGAAAGTATTTGATGTATAGTGTGAAATGTTGATATTTATTGAAAAACTAGCATACAACTCAAGAAAATACCCGTGGGAATTTCCAAAAATAACATCGTTATTGTCATTAACTTTAGGAGAATAACAATTACCGGGTTAAATTTTATGTCTTCTATCTTTCTGAGCCTAGCATTAAAAATTATGGGTAAGAAAGAGCATGCACAAGACGTCTTCCTCAAAAATGTGCTCTCATTTTGTAATCTTAATAAATTAATAAAAATTAACAGTAATGTAAAATATAACGTACGTGCGTACGTACGTACGTATAGTAATGTGTAATATTTTCTGTATTCTTAACGAGAATAACCTTTTGCCTATTTAAACCAATAAACTTTTTTCATTTTTCATTTTTTCATTTCATTTTTCATTTTTTCCAAATATTAAATATTTCGTAACTGTTCCATAATGGGCAATTTTTTTCTGAAATTGTAAACTATTGAAGACCATCTGGTAGAACCTTTGAATTTAGATTAGATTAATTCAAAACATTCCTGAAGTACCTACAGTTGAAAAAAAAGTGCGTCGGAAATGAATCATTTTGGGCGAAAATTTACAGAACCATTTTCACTCCGCTGCCATGAAAAATTGTATAGCATTAACTTGATTGACCCCTAGTTTCAGGGCCCCACATGTGAAGTAGTACAGATATTAACTTTTGTCAAGGTATTCGCATCTCAAGGGACCGTCGCAACGACTAATGGAGACATTCAGCGAACTACTAAGAAGTAGTAACTTTCCCTATTTGTCACGGCGCACAAAGGTACGATAATGTCAACAAGGAATAGTAATATTGGTGAGAAATGATACGGAATTACTGCCTATTAATAATAAATTTAGGAGCGCCGGCTACTTAGATTTGTAGGGGGAAGTTTTGTAGATTATGTTACATTTAAAATATTAAGTCTTTGTGTTATTATATTATAATACCCATAAAAATTGATCATTCAGAAAGTGTCAGTAGATTTCAAAAGTCTATATAACGGAAGCAACGTTGAATTTGAAGAAGCTATCTTATATTTTCACATCTGATCATGTTTTTTGGCTCTTTTTTAGCATTATGACGTATCTTCACATACCGTAACAATGACGCTTCGAACTACTTTAACATTTTAAAAAAAACTAGTCAAGTGCGAGTCGGGCTGTACCTTTTCGCATAACCTATAACTTTACATAACCTTTAACGGTTATTCTTATTATTCATTGACAAAAATGTTTTTTTTTTCTTTATTTTACTGGTGTATCGAGAGTTTATCTGTATGAATAACAAAGACAATATTGCGGCAATAAACATCGCAAGTACAATACGGATCGACGCCGCGGTTCCGCGCCGTAACTCGCGCCGGCTGCCGCCTTATTAATTCAGGTAGTCTTACGGGCGTTGCGGTCGGAATGCTATATTGGCAATGTAGGTTATCATCATCATCATCATCTCAGCCTATACGTCCCACTGCTGAGGACAGGCCTTCTCTCAAAATGAGAGTGAGTTGGTTATGCTTTGCGCTAAATTGGCTTTAAAAATTTGGTTTTAAAAGATCTTAGATTTTATTGAACAAGCGTATTGCTAAAAAAAATACATTACAAGCAGAAATACATTGTAGGCCGTCAATAATCCATTACAATACATGACATGTGGCGCCGAGATGTGGACGCTCACGGTTGGGCCGGTCCACAAATTTAAAGCGCAGCGAGCTGTGGAAAGGGCTATGCTTTGAGTTTCTTTGAAGGATCGAATTCAGAACGAGGAGATCCGACAGAGAACTACGACATAGCTCACCAGATAAGCAAACTGAAGTGGCAGTGAGCCGGCCATACCAGCCGAAGAACCGATAACCGCTGGGGTAAACGAGTTCTTGAGTGGAGACCGCGGATCAGCAAGCGTGGCGTTGGACGTCCTGAGACAAGGAGCGACGATCTTCGCAACGTGGCAGTAACTGGACGAGAGTGGCCGAGGATCGTGCTCAGTGGCGTGCAATTGGCGAGCCCTATGTCCAGCAGTGGACTAAGATAGGCCGATGATGATTACAGTCAAGTAGTTTGATAGCCCCGCAATCTATAGTTACCTACTGGATGATTTTACTTGTAGTATTGTGAAAACTCAGCATTGAACCCATTTCACTCCTTCTAAGTCGCTATTGCACTCTTGACAATATGGCGAGAGGAATGCAGTCTTTTGGTAACACCTTTAAGAAGCATCAGAACAAAGAGACAAGATCTCAATGCTTGATGCGTAAAATATCTCAAAGCTCCATTATTGAAAAGCCAAATTTACTGCTATAACACTGTCTTCAGCATTATTACTATGAGACGTCATGAATATCCCCATCGATGGTGTTATAGCACGTGGCTCCTTTGTCTACAGATTGATTGGGTCTACTCCGCCGGGGATTCTCCGTATGATGCCTTATTCTGATCTCGCGGCGTTATTATAAGCTTTTACTCTTGTTATCCACCGGTGGATGCAAGTGGCGAGTCGTAGTTTATTGTTGCAGGTGTTAGGATCTTGTGCAAGGTCCACCCGGATTGCTACCACCATCTTGCTCACTAATTCTGCTGTGATGCTTGCACTGTTGTGTTTCGGCGTGGAGAGTAAGACAGCCGGTGAAATTACTGGCACTTGAGGTATCCCATCTTAGGCCCTCAGGATGGCAATGCATCTGAAATCCCCCTGGTGTTGCAGGTGTCTCTGGATGGTGGTGGAGATATCAACCTTACCATAAGGAGACCCGGTTGCTCGTTTTCCTTCCAGTCGAATAAAAAAAAATGAGGCATTCCAAGGGGAGAGCTTTGTTCATCAGACGTCTTACTGATGATGATCCTTTTGAATAAGCTCAAAGTGACGCATCAAGCTTTGCTTGCGATTTTGCGAGATAGAATCCAGAATACAGAAATTCGCTGAAGAACCTAGTGACTGATATACCTCGAAGAACATGCAAGTTGAAGTGGCAGTGGGTGGGCCACATTTTTTAGGGGAGAAAGGTTCTCGAAAGGTATACAAGAAAACTGCAATTTTTTTGGAGATATTTTTTTAAACTATCGGAATCGATTGTGCTCTTGATTGTGAGTAGGAAAAACCATATTTTTTCAAAAAATTAAAAAAAGGGTACACTTTTTTTTTAAAACGCCTATCTAAATGTTTTAATTTCTACAATTTCTCTCCAGATAGCAACCACCTCACACAATAATAATTCCTTAGCGTTAGCTGTTCATCCCGATGCGAACTCCAGAATAATCCTTCCCATTAATTCGTGCAAGCGCAACCCTTCCGTGCACATTGAATTAAGCTGAGGTCTCCGCGGGAAAAATCACACCGGACCCCGTATTCCAGTGAAAGCAAATATGATTACCCAGGATTGGTCGCAGATGGCGTTAAACTACCCGTGGATGGAATACATTTCGACCTAGTACGTTCCACCACAGGGCACAGTTCCCACGCAGGCCTAGTGGTGATTGAGAACTCTAGACGATTTTTTTCGCAAAGGTTTGTAGTTTACCGTAGGTACATGTTTTCTGTCACTGTAAAATTCAGGTGAAAAATTGTAATTTCGCACATAGATTTCAAAGAATTTAAAACGTCCGAGCCCAAACCTACGACTTTGTATGAAAGGTGAGTCAAACTTGTCTTATAGACTACCTACCACTCTTTTAGGGTTCCGTACCCAAAAGGTGCCAACTGAAGAGGAAGGGTACCTACTGAGACTCCGCTGTCTGTCTGTCTTTCCGTTCGTCTGTCACTGGCTTTATCTCTTTAGTCGTAATAATAAGACACTTGAAAATTTGACACTTAAAAAGAACAGTGGCGCGTAGTGCTACGAAATAGCCCGAAACATGTCGAGCTAAACTTGATTTAAGAGTGAGTTGTCCGTTACAATATAATTTAATATGAGTGAGTCTCACGGTAGTTTCATGTTCAAAACTAAACCTTTAGTTAATGGAAAAGCTTTTCAAATATTTGTAAATGAAAACACATTTATAATAAATCCGCCACCTTCACCCACGGATCTCCGCCGCAGAAAGCCCAAGGCTTTTCCACGTACAATCACCGCCATAAATGCTATATTATTGTGCGAACATGTGCCGTGAATAGCGCGATGAATTTCCAATAGCCCATGTACGGAATAATTTGTGCCGACTGTACCTAGCTGCTGAATACTGATTAGGGTATGAAGGTCGTAGCTCTTATTGGTTTTTGTACCATTTTGAAAAAGATATTAGGTGTAGGAACCTGGTATTCAGTAAAATAATCATTCACTGAAATACCTACTCAGAATAATCATAATATTATTATGTAATGCATATGTTTTGTAATATTAAATTGTGTTCACACAAAATAAGAAGTTTTAAAATAAAGAAGCAGTTTATTGACTTCAATATGTGCTCGTAGACTGCAATACATGAGAAATGTAAGTAGTAGAAAGAAATTTATGATAAAAAGCAATGAGAATCAACTCTTTAGCAATTTTCATTTAGTGTATCGCTTTTCTGTAGATAGTTGGGTTTAGGTAATGTAGGTAACATAATTATAAAATAAATATCATGGGACACTTGACACCAATTGACCTAGTCCCAAACTAAGCAAAGCTTTTACTATGGACTCTAGGCAACGGATAAACATACTTATATAGATAAATACATACTTAAATACATACATATTAAACATTCAAGACCCGAGAACGAACATTTGTATTATTCATACAAATATCTGCTCCGTCCGGGATTCGAACCCGGGACCTCAAGATTCGTAGTCAGGTTCTCTAACCACTTGGCTATCCGGTCGTCAACATAATGTTAATTTATAAAAGAAAGAAAGAAAGAAAGAAAAACATTTATTCGTGACGTTTTACAAATTCAAACAAAAACAACAAACATCAACAAATTTTGTCACGAAATGGTCCCAACTCAGCATGATGTCAACCTTGCGGCCGACGCTGGCTGGTTTATGTATATTAAACTGGACGAGGACGGATTTGTTACATACTTGTGCCGCAAAAACGTAGTTATCCTGCACGTGTGTGTTTGTGTGAGCAGCAAGTGAGAACATTGTAGTTCAGAGAGAGAAGGAGAGAAAATATAATTGCCTAAAATTCAGGACAACCGCTGCTTTTCAATGGGACCCATTTAAAAACTAAACACCAGAACATACATGAATATTGTTTTTACTTGAACTCCTCAATTTTTAGGATTCCGTAGCCAAAATGGCAAAAACGGAAAATTTTGGATGGTAGTAAGTATCAAACATAGGTACAAGGAAAACTATAACTGTTAAGTTTTTTTGAGAATTCTTAGTAGTTTACTTAAGAGTTAATGGATGCGATTCCACGCGCACGTCGGCTAAATTGTCTAAATCTAAATTTTAATTGACATTCAGACGGCTGATTTAACAAGTGCTATTCCAGAAAGTCACGCTGACCGGCTAGATAGATCGGCTAAAATAAGAAACGTCAGATTAAATTAGCGTTGTCATTTGATTATGACAGGTGCTCATAGAATAGCAAAGTGATTTAGCGACGTCTAAATAAAATTAGGAATTTTAGCGGCCGCTGTAGAATCGGGTCCAATAGCAGCCTAATGTATAAAATATACCTAAACTTGGAATATTCCATACAAAATACGAAGTCCTTAGAAAAATAGTACTTAACTTTTTCGTAATGGCTGCGGAATCCTATTTTGGGCGTGTCCGACGCGCTTTTGGCTGATTTTAATTCAACTGTCAGTTAATGGTTTACGCGAACAAACCCGCGGGCTAAGGCTAGTATATAATAAAGCTACACAGCGAGAGGGTTAATAATGATCTATTGTTTGCGAACGCCGCGCCCTCAGGTGGAGTAATAACTTGCACTTTAATCGAAATTCATGTTTACCTTCCATACACAATATTAATATTGAAAGCATCTCTAGAGTTCTGTTTCAATCATATGTAAGTTGTAGTAAAAATAGCACGATGTACTGAAATAATTTCTTTGCTCACCCGCGACCTTATGATGCTAGGTTTATGAAAGATAATGCGTGTTCATGCAGTTCCTCCACCTCCACACTGTAAGAACACACATAAATCACACAAACCCATCTATCACCACCACCACACCATACTAAGGCGTTTCAGACTCAACCTGAGCTTATCTTCAGACCATGCTACCAGATGACTATGGTATAATAATGAATTTCTCGGGGTAAAATGGCTCGTAATAAAATTTCTTTATGCTCTTGTTGTTCAATCTACTATTAGTTAATTGAATTGGACCTCTGCAAAGTAACGACTGATTTTTTTTTTTTAAATAACACGAATTATAAAAAGATACAGATATTATTCTAAATGACCAAGGGTAGTTACTGAAGCCAAACTTAGTGATTTTTAAGAATAAAATATTATTTCTGTGTTTTTTCATCCATTAAACATAGTTAGGTATGGCTTTTATCATAGGTATCCGTATTAATAAATACCGCTCCAAAAAAAAAATTAAACATTATTATTTAAAAACTTTATTTTTTTCTCCCACTAGTGGCAGAGACGGAAATATACAAAAAGACCCCATAATTAATTAAAAATTTAACCACATGTGCCGCACCGACCTGGTTTTGGGACGTATTGTTCACATTTTTATTAAAATGAACAGGGAACGGGTTAACACGAGGTACATTGTCATGTCCCCAGTAACTTCATCCCTTACCCAGGTGCGCCCTGCAATAGGATATCTATTATTGTTCCACACATGGGGGCGAAAAACAGGGTATTTTATAACGAAATCATAACATTTTCGTTTTTGGTTCAAATGGGGACCTAAATAAATCCATTACGCCGTAATAATTAAATTAAAGTACCATAAAACATTTAATAAACGATTTACAAAACCTTAATCCGTGCAGGACCCGGTAGCAGTGAAACTGTTAACTCAAACACGGGTTAAATTTATACCGGCCTGCCGGCGCGCAAACATCCCGGTTCCGGCACAGCATACCGGTTAAAAACAGTATACCAATGTCTCATTGTCATTGAACGTAAACGTCATTTGAAAATTTAGAGGCACCATCGCTAGAAACCGTGCTTTCAAATAAAAAAAAACCGTATTCAAATCGGTTCACCCGTTTAAGAGCTATGGTGCCACAGACAAGCATACCGACACAATGACACATAGTGGTCAGATTTATAACACCCCGCTTTTGGCGTCGGGGGTTGAATATGGATACATTCATATTAAATGATATTGTCCCAGATATTCTCACGGTAGTTTCATGTTCAGAAGGATCCATTCTTGTTTGGGCAAAAATTCTGTATGTCTGTCCAGCGAATGTTTGAAAATTATCTTCTATAAAGTCATTTTTGGAAAAGCGACCGCCATGTCTGCCAGGTGCACCCACAAAGATGGGCGCACAAAACCACATGGTGGTACCGCATGACGGGCACCGACGGCAAGGCAGGCCAAGGCAGAGATGGCGAGATGACCTGGACGCGGAACCGAGTGATTGGCCAAATATAGCTCTGGATAGGGAGATGTGGAAGTCAAGAGGAGAGGCCTTTGCCCAGCAGTGGGACACAGTTATAGACTAAATATAATAATAATAATTTTTATTATTATCGCTGGTTGCCGGACTAATTTTTAGGATCGTCAGAACGAAGTTTATCATGATGTTTTTTTGGAATCTTTTTGTATTTTTTATTTTAATTCCTTTTTACTTTTATGGTCATCCCGTGAAACCTAAATTGAAAATACAAACCGAAACATAGATGCTTTTGGCATCACACTACAGCACAACGTCTCAAATTGTTCTCTCTTCTCCTATTTATGTTTTTTACTGTTTTTGCTGTGATTTAGTGTGTTTTTGTTGTCAATAAATATTGTGAGTTTGAGTTTGAGTTTGAGATGCACAGAAAACCAGAAAAATAAGACCAACACTGGGAATCGAACCCAGGTCCTGGCATTCCGTGCCGCGTGCTATACCGCTACACCACTGCTGGTCAACGGCACAGACACGAATTTCCCTATGCATCACATATCTCAGCTTGTTTACTTCGTCACTTAAGCAGTGACCTAGGTAGCTAGCTAGCTAGCTAGCCGTTGACCAGCAGTGGTGTAGCGGTATAGCACGCGGCACGGAATGCCGAGGACCTGGGTTCGATTCCCAGTGTTGGTCTTATTTTTCTGGTTTTCTGTGCATCTATGTTTCGGTTTGTATTTTCAACGAGGTTTATATCACTTTGCTACTGCCAAGCCTCTCTGGTTCTATTTTAAGGCGTACTGTCGACCACGCTCTACTGCGCCCCAGCTTAAGTAATTAACGTCATGTCGAACCTCGATGTTTTAATAACTCCATGCGTTGGCCGCAGGTTTGCTCGCCCGTAATTTGGTCGGCCGGCTTTGGAGATTAGTAGATCGATTGACTTTTATCCTTTTTTACCTTCGCTCCGTGATATTGGGAGGCTTTTTCTCAAAAACTGCATTAATACAGCTTTTATTTCATCATCATCATCAGCAGGACTACTTGTTGAACAAAAGCCTTTAGGGCACCACAGTGAAATCACCACTTGCGACTTCCGGTTGCCCGTAACTCTAGTTTCTCGTCAGTTCTTTTCATCGACATCATGTTGATGACTGGCAGTCTTCGACTGTGCGTTTTAAGCGGTCTTTTTTGCCACGAACTTGCAAAATTTGGAACGGGTCTTCCCATCAAGTTACGATCTGGGTGCCTTTAAAAGGCGTGTGTACAATTTTCTGCAGGGCCGACTACGCACTGGCATCGTTTAAAGCGCTGCGGGTGTCTATGGACAGTGGTGATGACTTAACATCAGGTGACCCACTAGGTTCGTTTGTCTGGCTTCTCTAACATAAAAAAGTCCACCAACTAACTGCCTCCTGCTGCCTGCCTGCTTGCCAACGCCCTTTTTTCTGGCTCATGGTCGCCTCTTGAAGACTTTTAGGAGAGCCTAACATTCGTTTTTCAAGCGACGTGGCCCACATTGCCACTTGAATTTACATATTCTTCTAGTTACTACTTGGTATGATTGCTATTAAAATATTTAAAATGATTCTCAAAAGATCCACAAAATATACGAAAAATAGTAGCAATAAGTATCTAAAACAGCGGTTCTAAACCTTTTAGTTAGGAGGGACCATTTGACAAAATTTCTATCTTGCCGTGGGCCACCAACTGTTTTGAAGGTAAGTAATATACGGTAAAAGTAAAATTGTAAATTAAATACCGGTCGCGACCGCTACTTGACTGGCGCGTCGTTTTGCAATTCGTTGTTGTCCGCGGACCACCGGTTAAGAACCACTGATCTAAAATAACACCACATTGAGTAGATTTTGATACAAAATACTGCTAATTGGTACGAAACTCTCATTGTGCGAGTCTGAGGGGCATTTGGCCGGCTTTTTTAATCCATAATTATCATGTTATAGATATTTTTGACAATCAAAACTACTTGCCTTTTCCATGGTTTTTTTTTTCCTGGGTTAGTGACTTCTTTGAATTGAACCTGAACCCTTATGAACTTGGCCTTGGAACAATCAAGAGCCCCCGTACCTTGTCTGGCGGCTCATTGCGGCAATTGGCATGCGGGTGCGCAGAACGGCGATGGAAAGATAACGCTGCAACTTTATAATTATACCCGCAGACTTTTTGTATCAAATTTAATGAGAGGAATTTGGCGTTAATTAGTACGATTGTTTAAGTTGCGACTATCTGTTGTATAAAAAAAGCTTGGACAAAATTTTCTGTTGCACTTAGGAAAATACTTCGTCCGCGAGCTTATTTACATAATAATTCAGGTTATCAATACCTATGAAACATAAAACTACCGTGAGACTCACTCATATTAAATATATTGACCCGGATAACTCGCCCTCCGAGGAGGAAGAAGGGCTACGGATTAGCCCGAAACAGTCGAGCTATACTCGATTTAAGACGTGAGTTATCCGTTACAATTATCATAAATATGATCAAGTCTCACGGTAGTTTTATGTTAAAAAAAGTATCGTGACTGAGTGACAGATAACGCACAATTTAAGAGACTTGTAATTACCTCTACCTAGACTTGTATCATAGAGATGCACTAAGGAAGAATATTGAGATATTCCCATGGGTAGATATATCTTTGTTTTAACGGGGTAATCTCTGAAAGTATTGACCTGATTTAAAAAAAAAATCTTTTACCAATAGGAAGCCACAATATCTTTGATTGACAGAGTTGTTCTCGGGAAAATACAGTAATACATATTATATACAAATACATACATATACGTACACATACTATACACTTACATACTTACTTATATACTTTGTACATATTTGTTTTTCTGTCAACTGTATTTTACTTATACTCGTATATTAAATATTACATCACGATTCGAAAAATAATGACTAAAACAGTTATTCTTTTCAACTGTTTCAAATAAAAATTAGGTAGTCAAATCATAATCTTGTTTCACCTTTACCAAAAGACATAGGTAAGGACACATGTAATCGCATCATCCCAAAATTAGGATATTACATCACCTCGTTTGTCGTCGGGAGCGGTGAACCCACTCAATTGAGGTGGTCGCTGACCGCTCGCCAGGTGGCGCGTGCGTCACGCAATTTAGTCAATGGGACTCACGTGAGAACAGAGACGCTGTGGAGTGGTCAAGGTAAATGCTATAGCACATGGGGATAATTTGATTGGTAATTAAACAATCGTGGAGATATCGCAGCGTACTCGCCGCGTTCTCGTTCACCGCGGAACCGCCGGCAAAAATGCGTGAACAAGCTCTTATTTCCCTAATCCTTTAGCAGCGCAGCTGCTGGACATTGATAGCAACGTTGTGAGGCTGAAAAGACGCCAAGTGTTATAAAAGGAGAATTCGGCAATGGCCTATTCCCATGCAAGTCATGAACCACCCTCATCCAATCCGATTAAAGTCTTTCGACTGATTGCGGATACAAGAAAAAAAAAAGCTCTTATTTAGTGTGAAAAACTAAAATGAGCATCTTGATTTGTGCGTCTAACGTTTAAGAAACATTGATAGAAAGACCTGGTACAAATTGGTTGGTGCAAAGTACTTATTAAACCAAAAAGTAGTTTATGGATCAATCAGGATACAAAATGAAAAAGCACGCAATCCGCAATCATCAAAATTAATCGCGCGCATTTGGATTTCTGCGTGGAATGGTTCTAAATCCAAATCGAGTGCCAAATATATTTTAGATCATATATTTATATTTATACTCTGATATTTCTGATCTGAATTAGATGGTACTTTTTTGACCAAAGAAAATATTTTTATGCAGATTAAATCATAAAGGAATATACTGGTGAACGATTTCAAAGCACATATTTCTTCAAGTGGTGCATAGAAAGACAACGTCCGCAACGTTTGTCATCATCATGATTATTCATTTATCAGTTGCTGGAAGAAGTCTCCACTCATTCTTTATGCCAGTGACCCACATGGCTCCCAATTGAGAGTTATTGCGCTGATCGACGCAGGTGCGGGCGTAGGTGCCGCCGTGGGCCACTAACCATCGCTTCATTCATCTCAATAAGCTCTTCAACTTTACGAGAACATTACGACGGATCTATGTTGATGACTACATTGTTTTTGAAGGAAATAGGATCATCAGATAGTTTTGACAGACGAGTAACCAGTTTTTTTATAGAATCATCTTCATCATCATCACCAGCAGGAAGACGTCCACTGCTGGACAAAGACCTCCCCCCTAGAACGCCACAATGAACGACAACTCGCCACTTGCATCCACCGATTTCCTGCAACTCTCACGATGTCGTCAGTCCACCTGGTGGGAGGCCTGCCAACGTTTCGTCTTCCGGTTCGGTTTTTATAGGATACCGATCTGTTATTGGATCATCTTACCCGATGGACGGTTCAGATAAGGCCCAAGATGAAATGTGCGTGCATGTGATGAGAGTCATTTGATGTAAAGCAATCACAGCCAATGTACAGAGTGAGCCCACTAAAAACATTTTCGTCTAAAATGTTGCCAAGATGAGCATGGTGCGCGCTGCCAAAAACATAACCCTCCTTTGGGCAGTCGGATAAAAAGTTATCACCTTCTCATGTAAAGCCAAGCTTCTAACAGTATCCGCTCTATCTCTACAAGCCCTAGTTTCACAAACTCTACATCTTAAGTCACAATTTGGCTTGGCCGTTTGGCTACCGTCATACGGTGTAAGAAGTTATTTTTCACTACAATAATGTTTATAGAAGGTTCATAGTAATGAAACGGCCCAGGCACACATTTTGACGAAGGTGTACTTCATTATCCCAGCCTATACGTCCCATTGCTAGGCACAGCCTCCTCACAGAATGAGAGGGCTTGGGCCATAGTTCCCACGCCCTAGAGGTGCGCCCCACAACTCAGAGGTGCGAGCTGGGGTTTGAACCCACGACCCTCTGCTTGAGAGGCGATGGATCAAACCACTAGGCCACCACGGCTTTTACTTAGATGTACTTAGAGTTAGTAGAGTAAGTAGAGTTCCCTTGCACTTCGCTTGGCTCGTCTTGGCACGCCCCCGGCATCGCCGTGCCTACAGATACCAGTTGTAGAGATAAAGATGACGTCATCCATTTCAGCTCACTAACTGTAGGTAGCAATTTGTTTGTGCTTTGACACATTCCGTGTTTCTAATCTAACCCAACCACAGACCTCACATTGCTTAGTAATTCAACCCTCTAGTTTTTCAACTAAAAGTAAAATAAAACCGTTACGAATTCTTCACGTCAAAAGCATGGTTGAAAGGGTAGTTGCCCTTTGTCCTAAACTACGTAAATTAAATAAGGCGAGGTGTCGCCCGCACGCGGATAGTTCACAAAGCACCCGCATGGCGCTGGGGTTTTAAAAGGTGAGGTTTTGATAGTTGTAATATGAGGTGTGCCATAGAGTAGATAGAGGATTAGAGTTGACGTAGAGTAGGTAATATTTTGAGTACTAATGTGATTCGATTTGTAGCATTCGAACATAGCGGATGTAGACAATATCTAATTTTGCTATTTCTGTTTCTTTCGCTAGTTGAAGTATAATTTTGATAGTGTTTTATGCAGCGATTAACCTTAACAGTGAACAGTGATCACAAAATTCTATATTGCTCTCGTGTCTGACATTTTTTAATGCGCAAGTTGTCTCCACGTGGTTTCTGTAATTTTACTATCAAGTTACAAAAACTACAATCACCGTACAACGTTGCCTCTCGAAATAGAATACTTAGACACTGGCGAAATTGTACTATTAATTAGGACAGAAGCCATATTTTAAAAGAGAAGAAGGAGAAGTGTGCTAATGTGGCTTGAAAAATGCTTTAAATGAAAGCATATTTCCAAACAATGAATCTACTAAAAAAATGGATGTTCAAAAATTTCACGAATATCAGTTGAGAAATGCGACTTGTGGAGAAGAGCTGCAGGGCTACTACGAAACTCGAAGTTCGTGTCGTGCGGTCCCTCTGACACTTATACTGTTTAATACGAGAGCGAGAGGGGTCGCACGACACGAACTTCGAGTTTCGAGTTTTGGAGTAGCCCTGCAGATTGCCAGAGATACCAAAGTATTTTTGTCAACGCTGACACAGAGACGCTTCACTAGCGCTTCACAAATGCATAGGCGCCGCACCTAGACTTGTTTGCGAGCACTGTAGGGCGCCTGATGACCGAGTGCAAGAGAGTAGCGGAAGATCAGATGCCTGCAAGCTCTATAGCGTAACTCACCTAGATCTTAGTATCTTAACTATTGCATTTATAAATTCCTGTAGGGCAGTGGTATGTTCACTGCACGACTTGAACAGTATTGTATTGTATATTAGGTATTGAGTTTGTGCTGGTTTGGCTTTAGTTGTTAAAGTACAAATGTAATTTTAATAAATAAATAAATAGTCTAAAAGAATTTCAAAGTTATTGCAATCGAAAGACACCTCCTAGCTGCAGTGTTTATACCTATAATATTGTTTCCTCAAATCTTCAAAACTCGTATAAAATTAAAAAATCCCATAAAATATCCTTATTATTTCTTACATCATTATAATTTCTATTAAGCACCCTTATTTCTTAAACAAACATCCCAATTCATATATTAAAAATGGCCGAGTATAAAGTAAAGTGAAAATGGCCAATTACGAGACAAAAGGGCCAGGGCTACCGCCATGCGGGCAGGAAATATTAATTTAGACTGTTAACGATACCTCAACTGGATGAAAGGGCCCGTACCTTTACCTTTTTACGATAAATGAACGTGTGTCTTTGACGGCGGTAGTTCGCTGTGGCTGGAAAATTATGGGTGAGGTTTCTATTGTGTGTTACGTGCTCTTCGTTACGTTGTATTAATGTTTTGTTTTTGTGATGCAACAGTATTCCTTTTGTTTTATTGGCTTGGCACGCGTAAAGAAATTTTGGCCGTAGTTGATTTGAAATTGCGGAAATTTACAAAATATCCATGGAAATTTTCAAAAATTACAGAGTTCCCAAAAACTATGCCCTGGATTTTAATTGGCGTTGCACTTAAGACAACTGTACCAAGTTTCATGACTCTAAACCTAGCGGTTGAGATTTTGAGATTTTATCCTGATATCGCGTAAAAATTTCGGGATAAAAAATAGCCTATATTACTCTCGGGTTCATATACTATCTCTAGATGCTAAAAATCACATCGATCCGCCGCTCCGTTTCGACGTGAAAGGCATACAAACATATTTTCGCATTTATATTAGTATGGATAAGGGGTCTCAACCATTTTATTACGTTAAGCACTTTTGTAAAAGGAAATAAAACTATTATTGTTTGTATTATTATTAATCCATACTTAATATTATAAATGTAAAAGTGTTTTTGTATGTTTGTTCGTCTTTCACGCCGTAACGGAGCGACGGATAGACGTGATTTTTAGCATAAAGATAGTTTATGGGCCCGAGAGTGACATAGGCTACTTTTTATCTCGGAAAAATGCACAGTTCCCGAGGGTACAGCGTGCGATAACCAAATACCACGCGGGCGGAGCCGCGGGCAAAAGCTAGTACATCTATATGTGCAATTACAATTTTGCTCAACGATCCCAAATAGTTAGATACAAATGCCATTAATGAGTAAAAAATCCGCGCCACTTATGGCCCAGGATTAGAGTAGGGCGACCACGCGAGGGGACCAGCCGGGACAAAGGCCACGTGCGGGGGGAGGGGAGGTAATGCAATATTTGTCCGGCGACGCACGGCACGCGTGCATTGTGCACCTAGACAGGGGTGAGAGACTGTTGGTGCCGCTTAAAAATTGTCAAAAACTAAATTAAAAAATAATAATAATGGGTAGTCTCATTTTAATTTTTCATCAAAATTATTTTTTAATCAAGATCCGATATTTTGACAAAGAAAAATTAATTAGAACTAATTTTATTAAAGTTGGACTATGTACTGTAATAAGTATTATAAAACAGTCAAACTTACGAGTACTATTTATACAAGAATTTATAAACTAGAATGTACCTACGTTGTTGGATATTTTTTCACTTTATTTGTAGAAAATTAATTAGTAGAGAGCTATTCATTTTTCTTATTAAGGCTCGTTTTACCACTTAGGCACCTACTCTTATGTTCCTGTTATTTTATAATAATATGCCAAATAGTGATAATGAGAGAAAATAATGGGAATTTAATAGAAATTAGTAAAACAGGGCCAAATATTATAAGTAATCGCTTGCTTGCCGATTAAATGATTTTTTTTAGATGACCAAAATTTAATAAAAAGTTTTATCTATTCTTTTCAGATAACTGTTTATACGCATATCAACCACCCGTACCAACTATCTATTTTCAGGTACAAATCATGAAAAATAAAACGCAAATAGCAACTACACCGGTTTTCAACCCCTGCCGTACTAATCCCGCATGGGGCGACGATAAAAAGATAATGCGGGAGCGCCGCGTGCGCACGAAACGTTCTAACGACGCACCTATGCACGGCTTATCGCGCCTGCGCACAAATGAGCTTAATTGTAATACCTCGGGGGACGCGCGACTAAGCAAACAGCCAGCAGGAGGTCCGGGCAAGCTTTTTATTGGTGCAGTACCTAATGATAGTTTGAATTTCGAAGTTTTGCCGCTGACCAAGGGAGTGTCCGTGGGTGGCCTAGAAATTTGGTTGTTATATCATTTAAGTACACGTATATTTTTTTTTTTTTTAGCTCTATCAATATCAAATACATAATGTACTTATGATATCTGTTAAGAAGAAATCAGAAAAAAAACTGCAAGGTAAGTATTATTAGACTTATATTTATGTAAGCACTAGCTTTTGCCCGCGGCTCTGCCCGCGTGGTATTCAGTTATCGCCCATACTAGGGCCCATAAACTGTCTCTATGCCAAAAATCACGTCGATTCGTCGCTCCGTTACGGCGTGAAAGACGGACAAACATACAAACACACTTTCTCATTTATAATGTTAGTATGGATGAACCCCGTACATCCCTTTATTATTCTAATTTTTATCTCTAATCTTAAATTTTTAAGTTAATTTTTTTTAAGATACTCTCATGTAAGTAAGTATACTAAAAAATACTTCTATCAAGTTTCTTGCGTGCATTCTTCTGGTGATGGTCTTTCCAAAAGCGCTGATAGTATAAAAAACTGACACGCAAAAGAACCCCTTGCTGACCTGCTCGCAAAATAAAGTTTTTTGATACTTGATTTCATGTGTCAAAAAAATAAAATTATAACACGGCATCGTTACGAACAGAAGGGCCACAGACAGAAGGGTCAAACAATGCACTATAAGCGTTGACGATACAATCATCGCAAATAACAGTTAGTTTTACGTGCTGCCCCACCTTGGGTGCATGCGTCAAAAAGCCAAACCATAGCGAAATCAGTGCACCCTGCACAGATGCAATGCGTCACACGTCAGACACGCAGACACCCCGTTTCATAGTCTTTGTGCGCGATAAATCATGCGTGTCAGACGCGTGGGAAGCGCGGTTCCGTGCCTCTCTGAAACTCGGAACAAGGTATCCTAATAGAATTAGCGTCAAACTTTGTGAAGGAAGGTGCCTTTTTATGGCCTGAAACATACAATGTATTAACAGTCGATGACAAGCTTATAGTAGTTGAACTTGAATCAAGTCAAGTGAATAAGTCAAGGCAAAATATCTTTATTCAATTTAGGCTATAACACGCACTTATTAATGTCATATAAAATCTACCACCGTTTCGGAAAAACCTCTCTTGAGAAGAATCCGAGAATCCGGCAAGAAACTCAACGAGGTATATATTTTAAAAACAGATAGATATGCCCATGAGTCTAAGAAACAAGAAAAAAAATGATTTTAATTTGAATTTTAATAAACCCTCTTGCAAAAAAGGGGCACCTATGGTTTTTCAGATTGTTAGGCATTGAAGCTTAGAAAGTAAGCTTTCATGCACATAAAATACAAAAATCATAGGTGCCCGTTTTTTTGCAGGGGGGTTTAGATGTAGATGGCTGATTGTCAAAGTTGACTTGCGAGTGTAAATAGGCTTTGACGTTTTAAACACTACAAACGACATTTAACCTTAGGATGGTAAACCAATTTTTTGGTCGACTATACAGGATAGAATTAAAACTTTCAGTGCCCCAAAACACTTTTCACTCTCCTCCCGAAATCGGTAGTCACGGTACCCTTGAATCATCGTCATCATCGTGATTTATGCGGCTGGGGGAAGGTGAACATGTAACGGTTGTTGCATTGTTGTCGCCCGCCTCGCGTCCCACTGATTGTGTGACGTTCGCGTTCCCGGCCTAAAAGAAGAGCAATAATATATGCATTATAGTGGGTTCATAAAATCGGTCTGGGAAAAAGCTAATTTCGGCTTGGTATCGGCTTTAATAAAGCTATCTAACCGATCCTACTTTCTACTAATATTATAAATGTGAAAGTTTGTGAGTATAATGTGTATATTTAATTTCAATTCAACGGCTGGTTTTCACATGTAAAGTTTAGTATGTAATTTTTTTAATAGAAAAAATAGTAAAATACATTTTACGATGAACTATTCCAGTCAACAGTATTAATATCTGCCACAGCGGGGCGTGCAAAAATATCTGACATGTCCTACCGGCCTAAGAAATAGAGTGGTATATTTTAGAAATACAGATATTTATGCAGGCTTGTTGTGTCAGATTTGATATTGGTGCTGGTAACTTTACGTAAGTATCTCAAATTCGTCATAAGTCCGTAAGTAGACATACGCCTTCTGAGTTGAATCAAAATTTGTAACAGTCACGACCTGTAAATAAATTAAAACGGGTACTGCGTTTTCGTAACGTAACGTTTGGAAACCTGTTTCATTTCCCAACTGTTTATATATTTCTAAAACTGTAATGCTTCAGGTTTTTTTTTTCAGGGCCATTGTGTAGAATTCTCTAGCTTAGGTTAGGTTAGTCTTATAAAAATCCTGAAATATTTACAGTTTCATAAATATTAAACAGTTGGGAAATGAAAAGTTGCGAAATGAAACAGGTTGCCAAACGTTATTCGCTGAAACATTAGTAAACCAAATTAAAACAATCCCGTATGACAGCAACTGCACTTCCAATTCCTGGGTCCAGGTTAGGGTGACAATCTAATAAACTGCCCAGCGCCCTTCTGAGACTATCCAATTACGTCGCGAAACCTTGTTACCCTACTGATTATTACTTATGGTCGTCTACGAGACTGTCCTATGAAATGGAAGTTTAATAAAATTTGTATTAGTCAACCCTTTTATTGTTAGTAATAAAAAGAAAATTGTAGGGTGTTTTGATATTAATATTGTCATTATAACTATGTGAAGAAAACTGGGGTCAACTTACCAACACCGAAAGAACGTACCATTTGTACTTCTGTGGAACATAATTGTTTTTTTTTCTAGAACATTAGGATTGATTACTATTACGTATGCTAACATTATAGGCGAAGTGTTAAATGCTGACAAATCGTCTGTCATACCATCTCGTGTTCACCTATTCAACTAAACCACACATTTGAATAAATTTAATTTTGTAGAGATGAGATTGCAATATCGATAGAGCGATGTTACCTTATTAATTAAATATGTGAATTATTGGCACGGTAGACAACGCTGTGTTCCTGTTTGAAATTTCGTATTAAATTGCCTAAAGGCAATAGTCACAAAGTACTAAACTGTAAAATATGTATTTGCCCTGAACTGCATTGTTTTGGTTAAGAATTCGACGAAAATTTATTTTTATTTTTATGAGCATCGTATACCACCTTAAGATATACTTTTTAAGTAACATTTACATTATTAAGCATACGGTCTTTAAAAAAAATACTTTTATGAAATATTTTAAACTCTTAATTTTCTTTTATAACTTAAAGACACACCTCAAGTTTCGGGCACATTGCTCTGCTCGTAAGGTCGAGGTAAGTAATTTTAGTATATTTAACTATTGAAAACTGGTGAATAAATCTTGGCTGTGTTTTAATTATTAATCTACATCTAACTCAAAATAACATGTCTAGTATTCTCTCAAACAGCTCCTGAGAGTGTAGACAACTTTCAATATTTATTTACTACACCATTCACACTTGCAGATAGATATTAGTATAATTATGCTTTACTAGCTGGTGCCCGCGGTTTCGCCCCCGGTGTTGATTTATTTTTGAATTTTCTAAATCTTCTTTTATAAGAACATCTGACAATAGCAAACACAACAAAAAAAGAATTAAGTACTGAGCGAAATCGGTCCAGCCATTCACGCGTGATACCGTGACCAAGGGAAATAGGGATTCATTTTTATATTAAGATAAGAATAACCGCCGCTTATTAAAATTTCAAAACTATACACCGCTTACCCTGCTTTAGAGCGAACGTAACTCAAAAACTATGACGCCGCATCTGGCGCAGGTATTAAAAACCGAACATCGATATTGCATGTCCCATCACTAGGGGTAAAGGAGTGCCGGTGGCAGGCGGGTTTGCATAAAATCGTCGTTTGTCTCCGCACTAATGCACCGCTCCGGACAGGCCGTAGTGATGAGATGTTGAAGATCCTGCAGATTACCGGTTTGTTTTGGTTAATAGAGATGTGCATTTGGTTATGATAGGTAAACAATAATTTCAAGACATCATAAAACCGGTTCGGACTTGTGGAAACAACATAGTCAAAATATCACAAACGGGACTTATCACGCTATTTTTAACAATCGAGGTCGAGGTAAATATTACTTGTTAAAAATAGCGTGATAAGTCCCGTTTGTGGTATTTTGACTATGAGTGAGCATCACGAAAGTTTAAAACGTTGTGGGAACAACTTTTTAAATTACACCAAATGTTATCTAAATGTGACCCGTGTGCTGTTAGAATTACACCTCTCCATTTCTTCCGTGGATGTCGTAAGAGGCGACTGAAGATATAGGTTAAGGTATACCGCAGGCGACCGGCTAGAAACCTATCACTATTGTCCCGTTTTTGTCAAACTTAAAACCTAAAATTGCTAAAAGTGGCTCTGAAGCAGTAACGTTTCGTGTGCTCTGTCTACCTCATTTGGGAATTCAGGCGTGATATTTTTGTGCGGGTTAACTAAATTCGCTTAGCTTTTTTAGCGTGAATATTAATAAAAATAAAAACAAACACACACAACCTCATAATTATATTTGACGTTAACAATTTTAGTAGAATTATTTTTACAATTATTGTAACAAATAGCTCACTATCTTTTATTTTCTACCTATTAAAATGTAGATAAAAGATGATAAAACAAATTATTATGGCACATTTCAATCAATCCAAGCAAAATTGAACCTAACCCACGACCTATTAAAACTTTAACATCGACTTTGCACCGTCGTAAGCATAAACACTTCAATAAATGTACATTAAAGGATATGTCTCTAATTTAACTACAATTTATGGTCACTGTAACACCTCTACCCGAGTACTTACTTCGAACGATGACGAATTCAGCGCACGATTCATTGCTCGCTCATTGTGCCCCTAGTTTCCGCGGTAGCAATAAAAACACCAATGGATTAGGTAAGAGTATGTATATCGATAATTATATAGTTATAATACTTATAATGAATATGATGGGGTAGGTGCTCTCCCCACCGTGAGTGCTTGCCCCATAAACTTACGAAATGTCCCGTTTATACTTCATAAAATTTATATGCACTTTTATTTCGTCAATAAAGTTCGATTTGACTATTTTGTCTGTTGCACTTGGCAGAGGTTTTAGTTTGATTAGAAAATGTACTAAGTCGTCTTAATTTGCAAGAGATGAGAGTAAGGTATAATTAAATACAGATTCGGATGGCCAACGAATGTTTGGTCTCGGGTCTTGGATGTTTAATATGTATTCATCTTATATAAGTATGTTTATCCGTTGCCTAGTTTCTATTTCTCTAGTACAAGCTTTGCTTGTGTCAAGTGTCCCATGATATTAATTTATGTAGATGCCAAGATATAATTTAAATTTTCTGAAAATGAGATAAATTTTGAAAATGAATAGAGTATTTTTTTTTTTATACAATATAGGCTTGCGTTTGGCCACAATCACGCCTGATGGAAAGCGAGGATGAGGCCTACGATGAAGCACGCTTGCCTAGTAAATGCTCATTCACCCTGGACTTGAAAGCGGCCAGATTCGCGGGTTATTTATTAAAAAAAACGAAAGGTTGTTAATTAGACAAGTGTGCAGATACACCAAATATAAATTTACAAAATAACTGAAAAAGCCGACTACCTACTAAATAGAAATAACTTAACCAATTTAGAATTTTGATGAAATAAGTCTAAATTAGGAATCCACCACCAAAAATTATTTAAAAAATGAAAAATTATGTTGTTTTTGAACTCTATATTCGTCGAAGGGTCAATGTAATATAACCGCCGCCACGTATGATTTTATCATGCAGATTTATACCTACGCGCCGTGCGAAACAGCGAAAGTTGTCCCCTTCTAACTTCAATAATTTAATAATAGCAGTTTATTTAGATTCGCCTTTGAATCAAAATTTATGTCCCAAATTTAATTATGGCCATAAAGAAATGTAAAATGTTGTTAAGTGTGGGATGTATGAAGTGTGTTTTGATAACAAAGAATTTAGTTTTTTATTTGATTTTATGTCGTATTAATTTTATTTACTGTACATAACTATGTATTTTCAAAAGACTCTAGGTACCTTTTACAACGAGCTTTTTATTTAATTTGTGCTGAAAAAAATAATTTTGATTAGGTGTATTCCTCTCAATATTTTCGTACTCGCTTTTGCCCGAATGTTCGATTGCAAAAGTAAAAAAAAAATTCAAAGGTGCAACTCTTAAATCCCCAAAAAATATGAAGCCAAAACAAAGATTAGAAAAAATTGCTATTTCACCAGTTTTATTTATAAAAACTATTAGTGCTTGCATGAACGTAAACATTTATTGAATACCAAAAAGAAGACAGAGTCGCTATCGCAAGTACAAAATTATTAAATATTAAATTATTTTTTTGTCTGTATCGGCATATTTTTCCTTTTTTGCGGCTGTAACACTCGTTTACTTTGTCAAATTGTTGAATTTACGGCAAAGCAAACCAGCAGAGAACTCTCAGTTAATATTCAAAGTATAACATCAATCCACTCATCACTCAAAACAAATATCTCGCATCTCCATTTCAAAACAGCGCGCCGCTTTCACCTGACTAAACACCTACCCCCAATATTAAATTAACATGAACAGAGCGGAATCAAATCGAGAAGACGAATCTATCTCTTGGAAGTCGTTAATTCATATCTCAGCCCTTTGAGTTGCTGGGGTGCCCGGTGAATGTGTCAGGAATGCTGTACGATTGAATTGAAAGGTGATGTGAAATTGTAGGCGTTTGAATGAAGATTTGAATTTTAGTTGTTACAAAGCTGAGCTGCGAGTTTTTCGAGTAGCGTATTTATAGTCGGTTTGGTGTACACACGAGTATGTGTAGCGTCCCCTGTCGTAGGTTTCTTTACTTAAGTTTATTGTTTGTTTTTTTCAACATCATCATCATCAGTGGTAAAATTTCAACTGTTGAGCAAAAGCCTGTTCTTTAGAACGATACAATGCAGGACAACTTACTACTTAAATCCACCGGTGGATTGTTTTTTTTTTAGAAGCTTTTATTTAGTTTCACCTGTTCCGTTGCCTGTCTGTCTGTTTCTTAGATATCTATATGAAATCATTTCTGATTCTATCCCGCAGAGAAACCCCGAGCATAGCCGTCTCCAAGCTCTAGTTTACTATAAAGAAAACCCATGAAGCATCATTACACAATTGCACATCATCCAATCAATAATCGCGTGGCAGCAAATATAAAATCATCGCGTTATTGAAAGTCACCCAAACTTCTTTGCGCTTGAGCGGTCGTGGACAAAACAGAATCGCATTTACTAGTGACGTTATAAGAACAACCCTTCATCGGGGTGGCGGATGGCACGCGTCGAATACCTACTAACTCATTATAAACAATCAAAATGACGGTACGATGGTAACGCTGAGTGCGCAGTACATTGCGTAGCGGGGCTTGTAAGGTAATAGTTGTAAGTGTAAGTGGCCTATGGATGCATCAGTGTAACGGTGTCAGCATAATTTTTGTGAGTTTTATCAATATAATGGTGTCAGTGTCAGCGTATTTTTCTCATAAGTTGTTTTCAGTGAGTTTTGCTCGATGGTCAGTGCAATATAAAGTTGCAAGATGTACCTTAAGTTATGTTATGTTAAGTTAAGTTATGTTGTGTAAATTAATTATATTATTTATTATGTACCTGATTGACATATGTTTCGTACAAAAGTGAATGTAGCTATATTGCCGAATAAACTTTTTCTTTCTTTCTTTCTTTCTTTTCTTTCATTCGTAGTTGGTTTTCAACGCATTTTTATTTAAATTAGGCTCGATACTTACAAGTTTCGAAGTCTAAGAAATCTGATCCTCTTGTCTAAATTATTTCTAATTTGTATAGATAGTCATTGTTAGTTATAACATTAAAAAATATTGACAAAATTAAAATGTTAAGTCGAGTTTAGACTTGTCTTGCAAGAAAAATCGTGCGAATCGCATTAGGTACATTGCGAGGCCGTAAAGCCAACGAGGTCGTAGCGGTCAATCGAGCGCCGCAATGTAATGCAACTTGAAGTGGTTGAAGTGGCAATGGGCGGGCCATATAGTACGGAGAGCAGATGGCCGTCGGGGCCGAAAAGTTCTCGAGTGGAGGCCGCGGATCGGCAAGCGCAGCGTGGGACGTCCACCAACGAGATGGACGGATGACCTGGTTAAAGCCGCGGGTTCACGCTGGATGCAGGCCGCTGCCAACCGAAGCAACTGGAGGTCTATGGGGGAGGCCTATGTCCATCAGTGGACGTCCTACGGCTGAGATGATGATGATGATGAATGTAATGCAACTTGTACGATTTTTCTTGCAAGTCTAAGCTCTGCTTTACAGAAGCTAGTAAATTAAGTATATTTAAAGATGATTCTAAAAAAAGTTCCAAGGTAGGTATAGTTAAAATACAAAAAAATATGCTACAATAAAAAAAACTTTTTCTTTAGGGTTAAAACAATATTTGTCAACCACGTCCATCATTCAAAGCCAAAGCTTCCCGTAAGCCACCGTTATTGTTCGAATCAAAAAACTCACCTCCCCACATCACCTCGACACAATAGCAAGGTGCACGCATCGCACGCGCTCACTCCGCTCACTCACAAAACGACGTATGACCTTTACAATTCCAGAGAAATATTCCCCTTTTGGGACACAACTCTGGTCCATTGTCCGCGAGAATCAAATATTATTATTAGATGATATATCGCGTGGAAAATTGTAGTCATTGTCATATGACGGCGATATTTCATGTCATTATGCGTCCGTTTTAATTATGGAGGGTAGTTTTGCCGTTACAAAACTTGTTTTCTCACGAGCGAAACTAAGTATTGATTTTTCGCAGATGAGAGTTAGTGCCAATTTAAAGGTAAATGTACAATATGTTGTGTTCACCACGACGTTAATGTTAAGATTTTTTTGTTTTAACGCTTTATAATTTCATTCATGTATGTAGTTAATATTAGCGCCGCTAGCACACGCGAATCCTACATCGCGCTGTTAAGATTTTCATTGAATTCGTGATCTATTCTGTACAAATTACATAAAATAAATAAATAATAATAAATAAATATCACGGGACACTTGACACCAATTGACCTAGTCCCAAACTAAGCAAAGCTTGTACTATGGGTACTAGGCAACGGATAAACATACTTATATAGATAAATACATACTTAAATACATATTGAACATCCAAGACCCGAGAACAAACATTCGTATTATTCATACAAATATCTGCCCCGGCCGGGATTCGAACCCGGGACCTCAAGCTTCGTAGTCAGGTTCTCTAACCACTCGGCCATCCGGTCGTCATCACTTCACATCACTTGCGGATCGGAGCCTTTGTTTTATTCAGTAAGTTTTGGTTCAAAAGTTTTAAACCTTTACCGTACAATTACAGGCCATACCTAAATGATTATACTGATACAAACTTTTGGCTGATATTATTTTCCCTTTTTACTTATAAATGTCTGTGAGTACAAAATCTCAAACCCATCTGATCGCTAGAAGGGGGTAAAATATATAGTAAAATTTGAAACTGGTAATAATTCGCCCACCCGCCGATTATAATACATGAAACATGTCATATTATAGATTTCGCAAATTAAATAAATTAATGTGAGTTAAGATAAAGCTACCTGTACGGTTAATTGTTTAAACAGCGATATCAAACGTACCTCAATTATTGAACAAGCAGCCGCTGGCAATGAACAATAGGAGGAATTTAATTAAACCGACGGTCTACCTTCAGAGTCATCAATTATTAATAGGTAACCATAATGGTAATACTGCGTAGACAGGTTTGTCACTTTGGTACACAAATTTACTTCGGATTGTAAAATAATTCTTTGTTAATTCTAAATGATCTGGTTCTTAAGATACAGCCCTATGACGGGCAGATTAATAGACGGATGGGTAAACAGATATAGCCTTAATTTGTTCTAAAGCCAAAATCGTGAAAGTTGTATTACATTGCGGCGCTCCATTGACCACTACAAACTCGTTCGCTTTACAGACTCGCAATGTAAAACAAAACAAAATATTTATACCTATACATTACAAACAATTTCCCGTGATTAGTTATTTACAGAAATACTCTGTTTAAGTTGACTCGCCATGGAAATCAATTTCCGAAAAATAACAAACTACCTAAATAAATTTGTGTAAGTGGTGGTTTTAACTGCTCTATATAAATCAATGAAAATACAACGAGTGCACTCTACGCGTGATGGATTGCTAAGTCAAAAAGACAATTGTCATTTTTTACTAACGAATCCTTTCGATTTCTCACGAAACTCGAAGGTTTTTCTAAGAGCTCACGGATTGTACTTAGTTCCAATTTCATTGAGAGATTTGTTTAGGTTTTTAATTAGTTACTACGAATGCATGTGAGAGCTTTAAAAAGAAACAAAAAACTTAAAGGTACATTTAACAATTTCCAGACACTTTAACGTACCACTTGCAATACTTCCCTACGGTACCGAGATTTAAATAAGTATAAATAGTGCCCGATCCAGACAATAGGTAAAGGGATCACAATAGGTGGGGTGCACAACGTGGGGCAGTAATCTGCCACGCGCGGCGCGTACGCATAGCACGAATTATGCACGCTTTTATTAACAATTTGTTAGTGTTTCTCTCATGACTTCTCTACTGTTCGGGTTGTATTACGGGTTGTACCTATTTTACTTTTTTTTTTACTTTTCACTAAATCTTATGTCATCGACTAAGTTTCATCGAATATTTCGTTCTTGTATTTTTAAGTAAAATAATTTTGTTTTTATTTATGTTGTTAGTAAATATTTTATAGAATGCTCTATAATAGAGAATCATTTTATGTGATGGTGTTGCCAACTGATTTAAAAACCTTTCTGATGCGGCAGTGAATGTTTTATGAGAAAAATACTATTCGGAGATTATTTGTAAGGTAAAGAAAATTACATTTTCACGCCATAATCAAAAATCTCAGCAGTGAACGATGACATAAGCTTGAAACTATCTATCTACTATCCGTTGATGAGTTGAATATAAATATTTTGAGTATTTATTACAGAAAAAATTTTTGAAACTAAATATCTAAATAAATTCCATCGACCGTACCTATAACTAACATCGACTGTGCTATATAACGTTATGATTTATCACCAATTTCTACGTACTAAGGTAAATGATAAACCATTTTACTCAAAATCCATCGAAGAAAGTTTTTACTGTTTATGTAATATAATAATAATCACAAATTTTTCGTGAAATGGTGTCACAAGTTATTTTGATATTACTATTAAATACATCGTGCCCATTATTTGTAGAATTGAAAAATTATAAACCTAATTAAAATTATACAACGAAAGTACTTCAAGGCATATAATTTGCTACATTTTGTTGGTATTTACTCTACCCTTGTCGTATGTCGTAGAGAACACTGACCACAACATGTTCGCTCGAAACCCAAGCATCTGTCAACTTCAACCACTTACCTTCCATCTGCCATGTCATTGAAACTCTATCGCAGTAACGTCACCCACGTATTCTCTCAACCCCACGTCTAAATGTTAAGAGTGGCATAGTTCCACATCTCTACGCACTTTGCCAACAAAGCACACTATATGTAATCGGAACTGGGGATCTTTTCATTAAGGTTATCTTTCGATCGCCACGTGGGTGTCGTACGCGCAGCTTCAATGGGATTGGAATTAATCTGGGAACGTTAGGTAAAATGTAGGTTTGAAAAATGTTCGGTATGTACATGATAAAGCTTTGAGCTTTGTGGTGAAGGAAAACATCGTGAGGAAACCTGCACAAACCTGCGAAGTAATTCAGTGGTGCGCGTGAAGTTCCCAATCCGCACTGGGTTCGCGTGGGAACTATGGCCCAAGCCCTCTTGTTGTGAGAGGAGAGTTGTGCGTGTGCCCAGCAGTGGGACGTATATAGGCTCACCCTTACTCAGGTCCTCAGCATTCCGTGCTGCGTGCTATACCTCTACACCACCACTGGACAGGAGTACAGACACAATTTTTTCCTATGCACATATTTCAACTTGTTTGTTTTCTTATTTAGTCACTTAAGCAGCGACACCAGCGACATCTATGTTGTAGCCCTCATTGAGAAACTTTCAACACCCCATTGAAAAAGTAACAAAATTTGGAGTTGAAATAAAAAAATAGAAAAAAACTCCAAACACCAAACTTTATTCACGCAATGCAGTAATTTCCTGCAGGAAAATGAGCAAGCACCCATGAGGCTGACATGATCACCTGGAGTGTTCAAAGCCTCTACAAAAAGTAGAAAAAAATGCAGTAATTAAAATTATATGAATCTTTGGAATATTTCCGCATTCGGATGGGTTCGATTAAACATTATGACGGAATTTTGATCCAAAATATTATAGGCAAGCATTTTGAAATTGAACATCAATGAATGGTACGAAAACATTTGTCGATCACAATGAAAAATCCAAAAAAAAACTACAGGGGTAGTCTATTTTACCTCAAGTTTATTTACACCACATCAATAACACACAAAGGTCTATGGAGACTAAAATCTATTCAGTATTTAAGCCGCCGCACGCGCCGCTTGCGCACGTGTCGTGCAAATTAAAAACCTTTCTGCGCAAACGGTATTAATTGCCCACTATAGGCGCATTTACCCTGCTTCCGTGAGAAAGGACTCGATCATTAGAGATTAATCTGCGTACTGTTGTTGTAAGTGTTGGAAAAAGGTAGGGTGAAGGTACAGGGGAGTGTGTTATTTTTAAAAATTAAAAATTTTGATAACGCAAATTTAAATACAGACAAAAGAATATTGATTTAGACATAAATAGCAGCTGTGTTTATATATAAATCAGCTTCAAAATTTACTTTGATCTATTTTGGAAAAGGTTCCCAAATTAATGTAATCATAGTTTATTTGTGAACAATAGGTAGGTAACGGTACACATTATTCATATTTTCACATAAAAAGAGTATTAAATGAAAGTAAACTGAAACTTGATTTTTTTACTTAATATACAAGTTGTTTTTTTCATAAGGCAGCTTGCTTTTTATTAAATTCATTTCTAGAAAGATTAGTAAGTACGTACCAACAAACATTACAAGCAATAAAAAACTTATCAAACAAGGGTTTAATATAGTTACTAAATTAAAATCAAGACGTGGCGTTACGAAACATATACAGTTAAATAAACAAAAAGCAATATCAACGAAAAAATAGGTCTAGAAAAGTAAAACCTCACAACGAATAGAAAATAAAGACCGCTTAGCGAATTTTAGTCCAAAAAACCTCGCCGCAATCAAACCAGCTGACCGTGAGGCGTCACGTAAACACTTTTTTTCCAAACTGGCCGGTTGACGCAGTTTTCCCGCCAATAGAGCCGCTTCCGGCGCTGTCCGGCGGAAATGTCCGGCGGGACAACAACAGGAGCGCTTACCTCACTTTTTTATTTGTAGCCAGTGATTTATGCGTGTTTTGAATTTGTCCGCGCCCGCGCCAAGCGTTCGACACTTTCGGGAAATCTATTTTTTTTGCTGTGGACAGAGTTGGCTTTTTAGGATTGAGACTTTACTGGAAATACTAGATATGGAACACTAGATTTAGCCCACGGCTCCCCCTATATGAATTTAGCAATTTGGTCCTCATACAATATAAATTTCGTTGACTTTCTTTTTTCAAAGCCTTTATTTAACTTCACCCAGTCCATCTGTTTATTTATTTGCTTTAATATCGTGCAAAACTAACCTATCTTAAATCAAGACCTAAATAGCTAACCGAGATTCAACAAATTTTCCCATATCAGCTACGATTTAGCTTGACAGGTGATCTAAAAAGTCTAAAGTAAATATATAATGAAAAGAAACATCTCCAAATCACTTCAAACAAAAGCAAAACGTTGTACTTATGCTAAAACCCGACGATATCACAGACTTCTCCCAACAATCGCGACATCGCAAAATCGTCTACATAAAACGCCTACGAGAAACATAAAGAAAACAAAATATTTTTCATTAAAGCACCCAAACAATGACAATTGAATTGCTCGCAATATACCTTGCGCGGATTACGACGGACTTATTGCGCTCTGCAATATCCACCACTCCGCTCAAAAGAATAATATGTCTTTATAAAGGCTCTCGGGCTTTCCCTGCCTTACTTCTTTCACATTCTTCAGTAAAATGTGAAACTTCAGCCCAACCGTTTCAATTCCTACCTTATATCATCCCTCTTTAGTTTATTTTCCTTAGACGTGTCACTTTCAAGAATAGATTGCATTGTCTTCGGACGTAAATCATTGTGGAATAAGAAACTGGTTTGTGCATCGGAATTTAAACCTAAAACCGATTTGAGATGGTTTAAAATGCGGTTTTTCGTTGGGGGAATAAAACTTTTTATGTGTGACTTAATCCCACGTGGTTAAAGGTTGCTGCTTTTGACAGATAAATTAAATTGTAATTACATTAAGTATTTTACTCAGAAATGTCAAATAAACGTAGCAGAGACGTATGGCTAGACAAAATCTTTACATTTTAAAGTAACTTTTAAACTGGGTACAATAAAAAGAGTTTTAAAAAACATAATTATACAATTTGCATTAAATTACCTACCTATAATGTAAAGTGATTCTACTCTCGATTCTGAACGAACTGTTTTCAGGTTTTAGGTATTTACATAATTAACACCTTGTCTAAATTTACTTTTATTTACCCATATTGTTAAAAGTAATAGGGATTACCCTTTTCCATAATTTATATTCGCGGACGTCATTTTGAAAATTATACCTTATGTCACTCTGACAGTTTTGACAGGTGTAATGATACCTAATTCTGATGATGTTATGTTCAAAACTCTCTAGCCATTTTGGCTACAGATGAGACCAAAGAAACAGATAATAATTATACATACACACGCTCGAAAACCATAAGCCTTCGGGCTGCTGGGTAAAAGCGTTACGACGATTTGTGAAAAGAAAACGCTATTACAGCGAAAAACAAAACCTAACCTAAATAACAACAGAACTAGAAGTTATCTCCTACTGAGGGATAAAATCCAAATTTTATTAGGACACGACACCTCGGCTCGATAAACATAATCTTTCATTTGGCATTCTTTACGACACAGCCCTAATGCTGTCCCCTTTCCTCTTTACTTTTTTTCTATTCGCATCCTTTTCTAAAAGGTGCGTTCCACTTGGTGTAGGTGTAGGTCCACGTTTTTATCGCAGGGTTGCCGGTAATGATGATTGGTTCTGGTGGTAAATTGAAGGTGGCGTCGACACACGAATTCACTTAGCGACCATCGTTTTGAATCGTCACTTACGGTTATGGCCGTGTAGGGCATTAATAACAATACGGCCTTTTCGTGGCCTTATTTACTTTATTGGATCGACTGGTCATTAGCTTATTGAAATAAATGAAGGCGGGGAAGGACAAGTTGCCGCATAATGCTTGTATGGTGAACGCATTTATTGCGACAATTGTGAATAAAATAATTTGCATGTGCTAAGATTTTGTGCCACCGTCTTACTCATTAATCTTGCCACCAAGCAGCAGCAGTACTTACGCTGCTGTGTTTCAGTATAGAGACTAATAAAGCTAGTGAAATTACTAGCTGAGGTATTCTATCTTAACCCCCAGGTTGGCAACGTCTTGGCTTCTCTTTATACCTATTTGTCTGTACAACTTTCTATGTATTACATATATCTATAATAAAAAGTCATTGTACTCTGTAATTCTATCATTTTCTATTAACAAATAAATCAATAAATAATTGTATTGTATTGTGCCTCTGAAATTATACCTCCCCCTTTTTCAGTCTGGGGGTTACGTATAGGTCGTGAACGCTCACAAGCCCTCCCATATCATTATTTCTCTGGCATTAGTACAACACGATGAATATTTATTATTATGCCTCACACACGGCCCCTAATAGCCCGTGTCGATTTACAGACAGACTTACAATTATTTATATTAGGGACGTGGGAATCAGCCGAAAATTCATCTTACAGTGAAGCCGAAATACCGAAAGACGAATCGGCTCAGAGTGGCTTCGTCTATAAGTACTTCTAATTCATCGACGGCTTGATTCCTCCACATGCTATGTCGTCAACGTAAAATTCTAATATCACATTCTAAACTTTTCCCCATTCTCACGTCGCCAATTGCCTATCTTGCCAACATTCACTGAAAAAAAAGAATAGCTGAACTAGTTTGACTGCTTGACGTTTAGCCAAAATTTACTAATTATGAACCAAAATTATGCTAATATTACAAAACGATTTTGTAAGACATCACCTAACTTTTAGCTACTAGTAGGTCTTAGTTTTGTAGTCGCCCAAATAATGTTACAGGCAAAATTTTTTTTTTTTACTGTTTGCAAATCTTTTTTTTTCAGTGTTTCCGTATGGTCCACAGTCCGAAATTTTCCACCTTCCGATATCAACCTCGTCCACCTTTGGGACTTGGCTAACTTCTTATTATGAAACGTTTTTAAATTGAATGTGAAGAGAGAGAGAGAGAGAGTAAGAGACACGTCAAGCTACCTGGTTTAGTTCTCAATTCCAGATTTGGTTGCAATAAAATGTATAACAGTTGCTACTGTGCATAGTTTCCCATAGCATCGTGGGAATAAAGACTGGTAAAGATTCGCTGTAAGGTTTTGTCAATTGTGTTTATTTCTTCATTACAAATATTACAAACAATATAGAGTTTACTTACATACATATTCCTTTCCCTCCCTCTCCTGTAACTTTCTCTCTGTGTATCTGTTTGCGGTATCGTTTACCATTTCTGGTGAATAATAAAGAGTCATTGTATTGTACATTCCTGACGCCGAATAGCTGCTATTCGGCGATGAAAGTACGCATCTCTAATTGATCATTTAGTATAGGCAAACGAGCTCTCGCGTCATTACCTTCCCAAAGATTTTGTTTTCGATTTCGATGAAAGAAAGATGCCAAAGAGGTTACTTGATATAGCACTTCAATCCTAACAAATACTTGAAAAATACTTGGAAGTCTTACGTTATACATCCAAAGTACTTTTTCTATTAGGTATACACATTTACATACAAAAAAATACTCATCCATTTACGACGCCATTGTACCTACGCTAATGTCTACGAAAGCGTAAACGTCATTCGCATTGCTTCAAAATCTGAACGCTTCAAAGTTCATATTCATTCATTTGTCACAGTTTCCTCTTAACTTTCTATTCAATAACAACCTACATCCTAAAACACATTATCCAATATAAAACCTCTTTTGCATTGTCCTAGAGTTCAAAATATTACTGGCAGTGTTTCGATTTGTTGTTTCGAATTTCGAACGCGTTTATAAAGCGCATCGTACACGGCACGTGGCGCTAGCGTTGCAATTAGGTCCGCCATTCACTGCGCATCTTACGGAACGGAAGGTAGACGCGTGGCCATTCGCGACCGCTCGAGTGGAAATGAATGGCCGAATTAATTGTTCGGAGGATCGTGTGTGAGAAAATTTTATGAGGAAACAGGGGGATGCTTAGACGATTGATTGGAAAAAATATGTAGGTATAGTCGAATCAATGGAATAGTGATACACTAGATTTTATTTAAGACTAGAGTTTACCCGCGGCTTCGCTCGCGTTATTATTCGATCTGGTAGTTACAATTGACATTCCGGTATTTTACAAAATTCCCCTTGGAATTCCCAAAATTTATATAGTGGTTCTTTAAATGAGGTTCTGTTAATAACAACTGTTCAAGACTCTACACCCAGCGGTAGCATTTTCAAAATTTTATCCCTATCCCGTGGGAACATCGGAATAAAAGTAGCCTTTACGTTATTCGAGACATCCAGCTATCTACGTACCAAATTCTATCTAAATGAGTCCATTCGTTTTAGCGTGAAGGAGTAACAAACATATACATACACACAAACTTTCCATTTATAATATTAGTAGGATAACTGCAGCCCCATATTCAACTTGTCATCATAAGGTACAAATAACATGCAATACATTATAAGTAGGTATTGAATTTATAATTTTTGAAATAAGGAAAAGCATACATCATATCGAACGTACGTACGTAGAACGTACGTAGGTAAGTATATTGTAAGTGCGCGTATAGTTTGTTTATTTTATCTTGAAACGAGCGAAAACTTTGAAATTTTTACCTACGAGTACATCTAAATATAATGCATCAATATCGAGCAATCCTTTACCTGCTTTTTTACTACTCGCAAAAATTTGGATAAAAGCACGCCGATTGTAATACCAAATACACACGAGAACGAAGACATAAAGCACAAACCGTAAAGAACCGACGAATGTAGAACGAACTGAACAACGTTAATGAAATCCATTCATCTACATACGGTCAAATTAAAAAATATTTACCTGTCCGGCATCCTCGACGCGCCGAGGCAAGCAATATCCACACATTAAAAAAAGGAATTTCCATCATAGTCCACCTATTCAGGCCTTTTGATGTATTTCTCCCAACCTCATCCAACATCCAACCATAAGATATCCCCTTACAGTCTGTTTCAGAATACGGTGACCCTTAGAGCTGACAGAAAAACGCTGCCGTTGGAAAATGAGTTGTACTTTTCAGTGTTAAGTTCCACTTTCAAATGTGGATGCGTGGGAGTGGACACGTAATAAAAGCATGGCTGGGCAAAATGAACTACGGAAGATGTATGAGCGAGCGGATTAAAAATATTTGTACGTGCCATTATACAGCGTGTAATGAAACCCTAAACGCGCTCTTTATTAAGCACAGGGTGATGTTAATTGAGCCCGGGCGATATTGAATCTTTTCAGCGGTGACGGGGGTTTGACGGAGGTGGTTTTAACTACTCTTTGCTACGCTGATAACGGTAGCTGAGGTGGAACAAAATAACATGCATATTACGATGAAAACTTTGCTTTCATGGGGTTAATTTTAGAACTGACATGAAAATTAGACAAGCAAATCAAACATCGAAAAGTAATTTTCCATAAAAATTACTAGTTCATATAAAATTAAGATAATCAAGTTAAAAAGTAGCTGATGTCTCTACACTTCGTAAAACAAAGTTTAGACGGTTTAAAATATTTTTTCATTTCTCATGCTCGTAAAGTTCGTATTATGCTGGATCAATCTATACGACATAAAATTTTATGCTCAAGTGCATACAGTAAAATCTTCGTCTATGACCAAGGCAATCATGTCATTAACATCTCGGGTAAAATGGCGCGTTTTATGCTCTTCGTGTACAATCTACTATTTAGTATCAAGTATACTATTTGTGGTTCAAGATCAAAACGTTTATTAGGCTGCAAAGGGCTCTTTATATGTCACTTTTTAAACTACCAGCGCAGCAGACAGACCATAATTATGATCTGTCTCGTGTATAGGCAATGGCCTAGAAGAATGCGCTACAAGAAATTTGGTAAAAAGTCGATTAAAAGTCTTTTAATTATTAAATCTAATATTAAAGTAAATTAGAAACATACCATACCTTCTTATATGTACATAAAAAAAAACTACAGAGACGTAGGGAGCTCTCTCGTTTAAATAGGTATCTACCAGTAACCTCTAAACATCTTAGGAGATGATATCTAAGTACCTACCGATAATGATAAAATTTAAATAAACTATTGCTTCGTTCAGTGGAAATGCAAAATGTTTCTACCGTCAAAAATCGTAATGTATATTATACCTACCTGCAAATAGATTTAAAGGTCTATGTGAAATTCCCAATCCACACCGGGCCCGCATGGGAACTACGGCTAAAGCGTTCTTAAAATGAGAGGAAGCCTTTGCAGCTGTGGGACACGTACCACTATAATGAAGTATTATCTGGATTTACTTCTAATTTCTAATCTAGAATTTAAAGCTCTTTTTGCTTTCCTATATACGAATCATTATTATTTAACGAATAATTTATTTAGACTAATTTCATTACGTCCTTAAATTTTAATAGCTAGCTTTATCCAGTGACATCGGTCATAACGTCTATGACATGCGTCAACATTTGGCAAGCCCGCGTCGTTGCCATCCGCGAATGACGTCACACTTGACGTGAGAATTTAGGTAATCGGAATTATGTCTAGATATTAAAGTTTGTTTTAGCCGGTCTAGATATAATTTTATTGGTGTTGTAGGTACCTACTGGATAATTTTTGTTTGAATTAGATTGAAATGTTTATGTCTTTGATTTGCTGCCAACGAGAACGACACGTAATATGTGGTTGTTTTATTTAATTTAGCTTGGCTGATATTCAACCGAAAAACGTCATCTGCTGGACATATTCGAAGTGCCACTAAAAGAATGTCTTCTTAAAAGAATTGATCTAAATCATGAGGCCTAGCCACGTTAAGCCATCTTGTAGTATGTGTTCAAAAACATTATTGTCAATGAATTCATTACTATCGAGTTTTTTATTTACCCTGTGTTTATTATCCAGGACGGTCTTCAAGATAACCTACTAAGTAGGTACAGTAAACCAATTAGATTCCTAAGACATTATCGTCTACACAGACACTATCGTAATATGATATTAGCGTCATTTGATAAACAATCACCACATATGCTGAGCGCCTGTCGCCACATAATGGTTGTACTTGTTTATACGTATAGTGTTCTTTTTCTTTAATTCATTTACATAAGCACACGAAATTAATTATGGTTCTATGGCGACCAAAGAATCTAATTGGTTGTGATTGCTCTTTATGATTTTTTGTAATCTTTCTACGGTACCATTTTCTACCGGAGAGAGAGTGGTTGTAGTAAGAGCTAGGTATACGAATTTTGAATTGGTTAATACCTGCTGCTGAAAAGAGTAATAAAAAAGAATTACTTACTTACTCTGCTGTCATTAGACCGGTCCTGATATACGGTTGCAAGGCCGACACTAACGCTCAAAGAAGAGAATAAGCTGCTCGAAGCAGAACGGAGGATTCTGCGGAAGATTCTGGGGCTGACTCAGAAAGAGGACGGTAGCTGGAGGATAAGGAAGAACAGGGAAATTGAGGACCTGGTATCTGAGCCCAATGTTATAGGAGAGACCAAGGCATCCAGACTCCGGTAGCTCGGGCACGTAGAAAAGTTAAGAGAGGATAGAACCGTGAAGAGAGCGTACTTGGGATGACCGAGTGGACGTAGGCTGGTTGAAAGCCCCAGGAACCGCTGGAGGGACGAGGTCCTGAAAGACTTTTTGGACCTTGGGGTTGAAGGCGGGCAAAAGTTAGCTCAAGAATGCAAAGCGTGGCGTAATCTGGTGTTGGAGTTCAAGACTCGCTTTGGGTAACTGCGCCCTGGTAGTAAGTAAGTAAGTACATACTCTGCTGGCTCAGCGACCCGGAGTGGATCTTGGCCTGCGATACGATTTTACGCCAAGGTGTCATATGTTCAGTGACCTCCTTCCAGTTTTCTGCGTATAGGACAAGGAAGTCTTTCTTCACTTCATCTAACCAGCGATACTTGGAGCGACCAACCGAACGCCTTCCAGTGGAGAAAAATAATTAAAATTTTAAATTTTTGAATCATAAGACATTTTCCCTATCTATTCCGACAAAGTATCTATTATCAATAGACATTTTTTATTTTGATTTAAAATTATGATGTAGTTCACAAAATAAGCCCAGACCTCTAGTCCCCGGCGGCCTTGCTATTCCTGGCTCCGGTAGCGGCCATGGTAACGGCGGGGCAGGGGGTGCTAGTGCTACAGTCGACGACCTGGTTAAGATCGCGGGATCGCGGTGGATGCGAAAAGCACAAGACCGGTCTGAATGGAGAGCCTTGGGGGCGGCCTATGTCCAGCAGTGGACGTCTTTCAGCTGACATGATGATGATGATAATCTATTATCAAATGATATTTTTTATTTTCATTTACAATTATGATGTAGTTGGCTCCTATATCTTTAACGACTTAATCCAAAGACTAAAAATATTTCAGTAAAAATGTTTCATTCATAATATGTAGATGCGAGCAAACGCGGGCGACGCCCGTGGAGGTGTTTTCATTCGGCGTGCGGCGGCATTCATTACCGCCGCGTAATGAGCCGCGCCCGGTCGAGAACAGACCAGCCAAAGAATAGAAAAATATCAGACTGGGTACTTGGTACTTAGGCGACCGAGTTGTTTTTTTTTTATTCAACTGGATGGCAAACGAGCATGTGGCCCTCCTGATAGAAAAAAAAATTACCACGGCCCATAGACACCTGCAACACTAGGGGAATTGCAGATGCGTTGCCAATCTAGAGGCCTAAGATGGGATAATTCAAGTGTCAGTAATTTCACCGGCTATCTTACTCTCCACGCCGAAACACAACAGTGCAAGCACTGCTGCTTTACGGCAAGATTAGGAAGCAAGATGGTGGTAGCAATCCGGGCGGACCTTGCACAAGGTCCTACCACCTGTTAGAACCAGTTAGCAGCTGATATGAAATGATGCGAGTGTAAGTTTTGTAGCGTTTGGCAATCTGTCGTTTCTGCCTACCATAACGGGATATGATATTTGGACGTTTTGGCCCCGTTACAGCAGCCTTAGCTAAATGAACATGATACTCTACATATTAATCTACTCGTGAGTCTTATGGTCGCTGCAATGTTGTTGAAACTTCTAGATAATTTCTAGATATTAGGCCAAGCGCAGAATAGACGTACCAACGTGGATGTATCACCTGGCTAAAACTATGAGTTCACGGCGGATACAGGAAGCTTCCAACCGAATCAACTGGAAGTTTATGGAGGAGGCCTATGTCCAACAGTAGATGTCCTACGACTGATATGATGATAATGAAGTTCTGGGCCTAAATTTTCAGAACATTTTAACATCCGTATTGCTAAGATGAATGCCGAACCCAATTTGGATTCATGTTTATAGTTCCGATTAATTAATCAGAAACTGAGACACACGTCTGTCCAATTAATCTTTGGCGGTCGTCGTACATACCTTTTAAAGGCTTTTAAAAGGCTCTCCGTGCTAATCAGCAGCCGAGATTATCATGCAGAACCCATATACTTACAGATAAGTACATTTATAGACCCTTCTCGACTACAGATGTATGTGTTTGTCTAACTAGGTCATATGTAATGCATAATTTATTTATTTTATTTAGTGGCAAAAATATACACCGTATTATTTTGAACAGCTGAAGTGATTATTGCTCTATGAAACTAGTCGCTTAACTCTTATTTTTTAAGAGATAATCAAGAATTAAAATTAATTGCGCGATGAAAACAGTGTAAAAAGTTTCTTTATTGTGACGCAAATAATATTAACTTGTAATGTTATTAAATATTTTTTGATTGAGTTATCAGGAGTTAGTTGGCAAAAAAAGGTCAAAAAAATCTCCTCAAGTTTGCGAATTTAATAATAATAAAAAAGATTTTTTGTATCGTTTGAATTATATTGTAGGTACTTTTTTTATTTGGCCAAAAATATCAGGTAATTTTAATCAAAGAACCACAAGCAATCTGTCAAAATTAACGGAAACAAAGAATGCGGAACTTTGCATTACAGTTTTTACACTAATTCATAACGTCGTGAAAAAAAAGATGCAAATAGAATGTCAAAAATTCAGACCAACCCAATAGTAAACTATAAACTTAAATTGGCTGTTAGCCTAGCATTTTTCTAATAAAATTACTTTTACTACCTCAATGTATCAAATATTTGGCAAATTATAACCGGAAGGACATATAACACTAACAAACTACGCGGAGGTGAAACCCATAAATTATTCCATTCACATAATAAAATGTGTAAAAACATAGTTTTGTTCAAAGCACCGGATACTATATATTATCTGTCACGCCGTGACGATGGGCTGTAGTATATGATATTTATTGGAGTCACATATTTTAATCCAATATGGCGGAAGCAGCCAGCTGATCTACTGACCTTGTTACAGGAATAAACATAAGTTTGTTTATTTTCTCTAGGAAGTATTTATTTTTATGCAATAATACAGGTTGGGTAACAGTCACACCGTGTTAAGTCAAACGTGTACCATCTTAGGCCTCATCTTTGCTTTCCATCAAGCGAGATTGAGGCCAAACGTAAGCCTATTTTTTATAAAAAAAAAAGTTCCAGCTAATAGAACTGGCGAGCAGCACCGTGTGTAATTTTACCCGAACCATTTGGAGCAACTTTTGACCCCCTCAAAACATAAAAATAATTTCATAATTTAAAACCGAAAATAAAACCGAATTTGCAAAAAATAAAGAAGTTTAATTTTCTTTATTCAGACTAAAGGATAATATATTTTTCATACATGGCTAAAAACAGGAAATAAAATTAATAACAACCACATAAATATACCTAACGATAAAAAAACAAACGGTCCAGTTAGTTCTTCGAATAAACTTTGAAATGTAAACTTATATAAAAAAACTAGGCAACTATCGAATTGATTCGAGAAAAATTTTCGCTGTTTAATTATTAATAGCACTACTTAGGGCATATTATATATCTCTAACGACCTTTTCTTCAGCGACACGTCCTCTTGGTAACATACAGGATGTTTCTTGACGATAATGGCCGGGATTACCCGGTTTTGCTCGTCTAGCTATGGCGCTAATTGCAGCGTATAATATTGCAATAATGAAGCCATTTTTCTGCTAAAGTAGGAAGTTAGTGTTGTATAAGAAATGGTTAATGGTGGTGAAAGTTACTGTCGTTTGCTAATGTTGATAGTATTTTGGACGTTATATTAAGACTGTTATAAGCAGTATCAATATATTATGCAACGATTTACATGGCTGTGCTGTGTGAAAAAGGGAACCTAAAAAAAATCACACGGTTTCAAAAGATCGATTTAAAAACTAGATTACCATTATCAAGGATAATTTATTGATTCAGGCGTTACTTTGTGCTCATCTGCGACCGAAGAGTGCAAAGCGGGGGTGCGCAAAGCAATTGTTTATAGTTATTAATCAAGAAGTTTAAGAATCTCGTTTTACCACAGCGAGAATAATGTTAAAGATTAGTTTTCTTTTAAAAGTATTTCAATTTCTTTAGAGAAGAACACATACATTGGGACTCGCGCGTCAAATATTTATTTTTCTATTTTTATGCACAGTAGAAAACCAATCCGTTATCACCCGGTTTTACACTAAAACACGCCACACGTTAACCCCCGCTCTAGGTCAGTGGAGGGCCCTCGGCAAACATTTTAACGGCGCAAACACTGGCCCCGTGACGCCAGCGCTGTTTGTAAAACTTTTAAAAACCCGGTTGGGAGCCCAATTGAGGTTAGAATGTATGTGGGTAAAAATATCATGCGTTAAAAACATCATGCTGTATTTTTAAGCCGCAGTTTTTTTTCGGGCTTTGATTAAGTTATTTACTGGCTCTTGAACTATTTCAAATCTGACTATACCATGTCATTGTACTGTATTTTTATTTCAGGATAAGCGTAAGCAATGCCTCCTCTTTTTTATTTGTAGACTAGCTTTTGCCCGTGGCTCCGCCTGCGTGGTATTCGGTTATCGCGCGCTTTTCCCTCGAGAACTGTGCATTTTTCCGGGATAAAAAGTAGCCTATGTGACTTTCGGGCCCATAACCTATCTTTATGCCAAAAATCACGTCGATCCGTCACTCCGTTACGGCGTGAAAGACGAACAAACATACAAACACACTTTCGCATTTATAATAAGTATGAATATGGATGGATTAGTATGGAATTGACAGTAAATCTTGACATGTGATTAGAGTTGTGTCCGGTTTGCGTTACAACTGTAGTGTTTCGTGGTTAACACGCGTATTTTCAAAATGGTTCTCCATGAAAGTAAAAAAAAAGCACCTGTCAGCGTGGCGAAATAGGGCTAAACCACGCGCTAAAATCATTTCAACCTACGCTTACCCAAAAATCCCTCAACATTTACCGAAATATCTTTACCTCCGATCTTTAGACATGTGATATGACAGCTCGCCCGTCCAGTCATATGTCGAACACGGAGCTGGGCTGCGTTGTAACGCACACCTTTCCCTGTGTTTGCTCACGTCAGGGTTGGGGGCTGGGGCAAGCTACAAGTGGCTAGGGATGGCTAGAACTCATGGAATCGTTTGCATTAAAACTGGAATCGCAGATACGCAGGTACCATGTAAAAAATACAAATCTCTAAAAACCGCTGTATTCACGTGCTATAATCAAAAACATAATGTTTATTCTGTAAATAGGCCGCAAAGAGCTGTCGGAAAGACCATATAATTGCCAACGAGAATGCGCCGCAAGAAACTTGGAAGGAAGCATTTTTAAACAAAAATTATCTTGAACCACGTGTCAACGATAGGCATCGTTTGGGGAGAACTCGGTTCTATGGAGTGACGTAGCATTGTTAAGAGATTTAAAATCTAGCACATTTGGAAAACATAATTATACTTGGTAAGAAACATTTGCAATGAGGTATTACTAGAACCAGTTGGCTGTTACATCTATAAATGCCGAATCAGAGCGTGTAAGGTAACAAGGCTTTAGCTACGCAATAACGCATGCTTTTGAAGACAGAAAACATACATGCGAAGAATGAACTAAAACTGGACTGAGTACCTACTAATGCAATGCAATGTTCGAAACTAAAGAGCATGTCGGACGTTGGGAGCTCATTACAGGTAGCAAGTATATCTAGGAAGAAAATACATAACTATCTGTTAAAGTACTGTTTGTTTAAGAAAAACTGAAATTTCAAACGATTAATCGCTTATAACTTGAACACAATCATTGTCCACCACAAACACTGTTGACGGCGGAGAGGCTCGATAAACAAGAAAACCAACAGGGGTGACCTGCCCTCTGCCCGCCGAGATTACTGCGATGTATTAATGTAAATAAAACGTAAAGTACCTCGAACCTCGTGTTTATGATGTGTTTAAATTGATCTGGAGAGGAGGGAGTTGGAGTTGGTCGGTTTATAGTTGAGAACTGGAAGTAGACCAGAGTAGAAACTGATGATGACGATGATGAGTAGCTAGAGACTTCTGAACAAAGAAGTTGAAAGAAGAGAACTTCAGATGAAAGTGACTGCTGAAATGTTATTAGAACGATGAAATCAAGTCAGGTGCGATGGAGCGTTGACTGTAATACATGGTGTTTTTTTATAAGTTAAGTAATTAAAGGTCCGCTCGGGCTAAAACTCGGTAGCGCAAGCGTTTTCCCGTAGATAAAATTAAGCTAGAGAGATCAATTTGACGTCCCTAAAAACCCCTATAAATATGTCATCGAAATAGTTGGAGCCGTTTTCGCGATCCCCGAGATATATACACAAGAATTGCTCGTTTAAGAGATAGATAAAAAATTACTAACGTCAGCTAAAATTACAATTGGTTTTAATTTTCAATTGAAAAGATACTTAACAAAGATGTTATTGTGTGTCATTAACGACTAAGTTAACTACTCCGCCACCACAACACATCTGTCATGGTAAAATATTGCTTGATTGTTGTAGTTTTTTTGTTTTAGAATAAAAACATAGTAACATGTTGAACTGCTTTAATACTCATAAATAAAGTATGGCGTCTCCTAGGTTCCAAACATTGATTCTCGCTCTCGTCGCAAATTGCGAGTATTCACCGGAGCAACTGAGTTACAGAGTTGAGCCGCAGCAGAGTTAGACGTCTGCAATGAACGGCAAAAACTGGTAAAAAAGCCAAACGAGGAAAAAATTTTGGTTGGCGCCCAACATGGGGCCATAATTTTGTAACTATTCTAGTAAGTCTTTTCAACAGGTCTCTCTCCAGTGTAGTACATGAGTTGTTTTTGTGTAAAACTAAGCTACTGTTAATTAGATAAACTGTAGAAATCTGGGGAATAGGGATGTTGACACCACCAATCAACTGACGTACTTTTCATTAGCTGTCAAAACACAATTCTCCCATAGAGTTTCAATGGCAATAGCGAATTATGACGTCATTATCCGGCAACTCAATCAACTAACTATTTATATGTTTTGAAGCAACCAAAAATCTAATTTTACAGTAAGTCGAAAATTAATCTGGTTTTCAGGGCTAAAATAAAGCGTTTTTTTACTGGAGTTGTGCCTTTGAATTATTTTTTAATGGCTTCATCATCCCTATTATTGTAATATATATTAAAATTCCATAGTAGCATAGTTTGTGGTGTAACTTATGACTTGTTATGCGAAAATTCGTGAGTTAAACTTACCATGAGCTTCTCGATGAAGAAAAACAGGGAGACCCAACTATCTACGCCAGCGAAGTAATTTAATGGTATGTATAAGTTTCCTAATTCACGTTTAAGCTCGTTAGGGAACTGAAATCCTAGCCTTCTTAAGACGTGCAGATAGATAAAAAAATAGTCAAATATTTTAAACTCTTTACGAAAATATCACTCTACAAACTCACCATCAATCTCACCCTGACCCGTAAATTATTCATTTCTCGCATCCAATTCTTTTAAACTGCGCCCTAACATAACATAAAACTTTTGAATGTATGAATAAGCATCTCTACAATGCTACCTTGTGGCTTTACGACTACCCGCGGCCGTAAATTACGTCTAGTGCAAAAGTTCGCCGACTTAGGTGCGAACACTTTTATGGTCGCAAGTTGCAACTCTGTTGTTGGAATTCTATTTGCTCTGTGACGTGATTTCAAGTGGAGGATTTTATTTGGACTTTCAATTAGACGTTTGGTTAACTCGCGAAGACTTGTTGGAAGAAGTGTGGGAATTCGTGTGGTTAAAATGGTACGGTCATGCATCACTTCAGAACAGGTGTTGGGATAAGGTTTGGATGGAAAAAAGTCTGAAACATTGAATACAAGAAAAAAAACAATTTCAATATTCCGTGCAAATAGAAAGTATATGAGTAAGACAGAAGATTCTAGCTGTGAGTAAAATGCAAAAATATTATTTACCTACCGAAAAATTCACAATTCAAAATTTTAAGCGGCAGAAAAAAACAGCAATTATCATAACAGTGTAGGTATGCATAGACTTGTCGCCTTTACCCCTTGAATGGTAAAAATAAGAACTCCCTCGCACAACAGCGTGCCATGAAGATAGTTCCAAACAAAGCCTTTTCAAAATTAAACATACAAAATGCCAAAGGAAAATGCAAAACTGCGAATCATGTGTGGTTAACATTGTAAAATTTATAAACCATTTTCGAGACACACCATAAAAAAATCATACCAAATAATATCTAGGATAAAATTTACCATTGTTAATGCTAAAAGTATCAATATCTTTTAACGAAAAAAAAAATGCATTCGATTTGGTGGTACTTACCTACCACTTATTCTCCCTTCATAGTAATTAGATTTGATTTCTTGTTATTGCACACGTGTAATCAAATTATACTCTATATTAAAGCTACAAAGCTTTTAGATACTTGAATCAAATAACTTTGTGTGAATATTTAAAAAAGAGAAACTCAGATGCTGTAATCAGGTTCAGGTGTGATATCAAAAAAGCATGCACGTATTTGAAACAAAACACGAATTGTGAAAACGATCTGAATCCACCGAGCCAAAAGCGATGCATATTTAAAACAAGAAGCTGCCGCTCCAGTCATTGACTTTGATTCATTGTAAATAAATAAAATGAGAGCAAAACTGTCAAAAGCATTCCCAATTTCTGTCTCTGGTGGTGGTAGGTCTGGACCGCTAAATAGTTACCAACTTTACTTTAAAGATACCTCTCAAAAGCATTATATCGCTACTCAATCTTCTTTCATAATTAGAGTGGCTTTTACCTCCACCTCCCTCCCTCCCACCCGGGGGGGTCCTTTGAACACGGGCTCATTACCTAGATATATAAGCTGGTATATAGGTGCCGTGGGAATAACTAGACTTCTAGTTTTATCTCGGGTTATATCTGACAGTTTTAGAATTTCACTCGGTTCAAGACTCAAAGCATTAGATGAAAATGATAAATACGAGTATAATGATGTTGAGATATTTTTGGAAATAAAAGGTTTGGTATGAATTTTCTTTAATATTTAATACTTATCTATTTCAACTTTTTATTGTACACAGGTCAGTGTAATATTAAAATTAAAGGTAAGATACACATAAAATAATAGGTACGAAATCAAAGTTTTTTTTGCAGCTAACATAGTTATGCATAGTTGAGCGATTGCGAGGAGATGAAATATCAACAGTGGAAACATTGTTCACTTACTAGGTACTTACCTTTTATTTTTCATGCATTGTTAAATAATTATAAATGTTTAGTTTTATTGATTAATTTAACTTATTTGATTGTTTTTTTTAGGTCTATAGATATTAAAAATTATAAAAAAAATACATGAAAACTTATTGTCTGTGGCTGTTTGCTGTGGCCTGATTGCCTTAGTCTTAGACGAAGATTTTACTTTACGCACTAGAGCATAAGTCATTTTATATCGCCTAGACCCAGCATAAACACGAACTTTACGAGCATTAGAAGGGAAAATGTTATTTTGTACATTGAAGCGTTCACACATAGACATTCTCAGCAGGTGTTCCTCAGGGGAGCACTCTAAGTATACTAATATACCTAACCTAGACTTTGTAATTAGTGGGAGTCGGGCGAGGGTAATGGGTTCGTTGCCGTGCCTGGAATTATGTTTCGGGCGATGCAGGGATTTCATATTTACCGTTTTAATTTAAGTTTTATTTCCAAATTGGTTTACTTTGGAAGTGAGGATCCTGGGAAAAGTCTAGGTAATTAGATTAGCTACGACGCTTTAGCTTTAGCGTTTTGAGTTTAAAATTAAGCTACTACCTAACCATATTTGTTTGTCCTTTTATCAATGACATTTAAACCAGGACGCACATTGCCGAACAAAATCCCCTTCAAAGAATGTCAGAACTATTGATTTGTTTGCGTGCCAAATAAAATCGTCTCACACAAAATAATTAAAATAATACGAGACGAAATTTGAACCTAGTGTTTACTCTATTACTTTATTATATAGTGATTTTAGGCCAGTGATTACCAAAGTGGCGCTCATTTGGCTCGGACATATTTGGGCGCGCGATTGTGAATCTACAGGTATAATTCATCAAAGCTTTTTATATTTAAATATTTTATCTGTGTTTCAAAAAATCCATAAGTGCTAATATTATAAATGCGAAAGTATGTGTATTTCTATGTTTGTCCGTCTTCACGTGAGCGACGAATTAACGTGATTTTTGACATACCTAGAGTTAGTTTACGAGTATGAGCTAGAGAGTGACATGGGCTAGGTACTTTTATCCCAGAAAAATGCACAGTACCGGTTATAAATATTAATTCGTTTTTAAGGACCACGACTAATGATTGGAGTAGACACATTAACTTATAAATTGAGAAGTGTTCTATCAGAAAACATTTTTAACTTTCATTCAATTTTTATGGAATGATCGAGAAAAACTAACAAAAATGCAACGTTACCAGCTGAGTAGGTATTAAACGCTCTTAACACACACAGACTCATAAGAGTAGTGTAGAAAAATACATGTTCCAATAGGTACGGAAATCCCTTCCAATGAAAGATTACTTTTTTAGTAAATAAATAGGAAATGCACATTCATCTCAGCTTTGTTAAATAGGTCAAAACATTTTTGTAAATGTTACAAGTAGGTAAACTGTTATTTAGCATCTATGTGAAGGATTTTTATATTAGTAAGTAGGTATGATGTAAAGAATATAATAAAAATATCGTTTGTGTAGAGTTACCTAGCAACTTCGAGAGTGTAAAGACCGCGCGTAAAGAGCATTTTAAAAGCATTTAAATACGTGAACATTAAAAAAACAATCAACTGCCTTCATGAATACAAATGGACAAAGAAGCTCACTTGGAACCTACCGAAGTACAAGTACCTCCTTGACCTTCCCAAGGACGCGCCCACCTACAATCCAGCACACCTCAGGAAAACATCAATTGTACCAACACATGCGCACAACTCGACACACCTCACACCTCGAACAACTTAACACAAGCACGTGGCAAGCACAACTGAGCTTCACCTAGCTCCGGCGTGACGACACCTGTTACCGTTAACAGGTATACCTGCACTTACCTTGGCTCGACCAATCAGCGCGCAGGTTACCTGCGCAGCTCGATAAAAAGGGGGCGTGGTCGCGGAGGCGGTGTGATATAGCACACCTGTATACACCTGTGCTTGTCACGGTGTCTCAGGTAGGCGGCGGTTGGTCGGCGAATGCGTTACCTCCCACTAACCTGCCAGGTGAGGTTACCTTGCCCAGGTATTGGTCGGTCGATGTAGGTCACCAAAGTAGGTCAACGCTCGAGCCCGCTATGTAGCTCGACTCTTGTACGTGCGCGGATATATATACATTTCCGTGAGCTTTTTTAGCTTATTTTCTGTTTTTTTTTGTGATGGGATTAGTAGAGAATTATCTATTCACGACACTAGCTCCAAATATTGTATAATACCTGTTTTAAGTACAACATTTGTTTATTTGTTTTGGTCATGTATGTAGACGACATTGTATTACAGAAATGTATTTTATCTATGCCAAATACTAACTAACTGAACCTTTTATACATTCAAATTCAAATAACCACCTACGTACATGTTGTAGCATAAATCAAGAGCGTTTACCTTTTTAAAATTTTACATAAATCCCTCTATCACCTAGGGTCGTACATAAGCCCCCCCACGCCTGATTACGGGGAGGTAGGGGGCGCAGGTCGAGGCAAGTTTGAAGACAAATTGTAGAGGGAGGGGGGAGAAAAAAATGGCGGCGAGATGACGTCTTTGGTCAGGTTTATTTTTTAATAAAGCTCGGGTTTCTACGGGGATTTAAGGTTTTATGATGCCGGATTGTGCTTGTTATGATGATGAGAATATGTTGTGTTTTAAAGTTATAACAAAATTAAGGAGTGGTTGCTTAAATTCAAGGAAAAAAAATCGATTTGTATCCTACTAACATTAGGTATAAATATCTAGTTAAATCATGTGAGGGCTGTGATTTGTCAACCCGAAACAAACGACAATAATGGTAAGGTCTGATGATTCGTGCGCTTCTGGCAAATCATCATCTCATTCAGGCTTGTGACGTTACCACCACTACTTCTTCTTAGAATAAGAGCTGCAACCATACTACCTTCCCAGATCAACTCTACCGAGAGCAGGTACAGTCGATTTCATAAGCTTGTGAGCAAAAATTTGATCAAAAATATCTGAACACGCTTCTACGCCGTTGACAATTATACTTGCTTGTCAAAGATAACCCTACTTAAGTGTGGAAAGACGATTTGCGAAAGGTAGCTAGCAGAAAGTTGGTTGCGAAAGAGCAATAATAAGATAAAGACATGGTTAAATGGTGCAATTTAAAAAATGTCTACAAAATACTCTAATGTTATAGGTTACAGAGGTCAATGTTGATCATGACATATGAGAGAGCTTGAGCTGTAGTTTTTATTGTTAATTAGGTATATTAAAAATGGATGGACATTGAGTTAAGGTAGGTTAGGTTAACTTTTTGAATTTTTGAGTAGGTAAATTGAATAATTTCAAATGTTGTTGTAGATCTATGTATCATTAGCAAACAACAAGTTTTACCATCGAACGTCTTTTTCCCCTTTTGTATTTAATTTCTTAACCTTAGAGTACAATTCATCTCTTAACCTCCCTTGTTTTAGACACAATTCCTGTTTAAGTTAACATCAGGTTTTTTTTTTATTCGACTGGATGGCAAACGAGCATGTGGGTCTCCTGATGGTAAGAACCGCCCATAAACATCTGCATCACCAGGAGTATTGCAGATGCGTTGCCAACCTAGAGGCTTAAGATGGGATACCTGAAGTGCCAGTAATTTCACCGGCTGTCTTACTCTCCATGCCGAAACACAACAGTGCAAGCACTGCTGCTTCACGGCAGGATTTTGCGAGCAAGATGGTGGTAGCAATCCGGGCGGACCTTGCACAAGGTCCTACCACCTGCAAAGCCACCAACGTTTTCTAATTGCAGCATATTTAATAAAGCAACAAAGAAACAGTTATCGTCCTTCATCTCTTAACCTCCGTTGTTTTACACCCGTATTTATAAACGAGTCATCACTCGTTGCTAAGTAAATGCTTAAGTAAAGAAAATGGTGACTATGACTTGGCTAAGAAATCTAACATTTGACAGTTCAATTTTCAAGCAAAAGCTCAACTATAGAATAAAAATCGTTACTTGAGTAATTACTTTTACTCAAGTAATGGCTTTTACTTCTCTATAAATACGGGTGTGAGACACAATTCCTGTTTAAGTTAACATTCAGGTAGTAAATAATGCAACAACTACAGCTGTGAACCTACTGTAGTTTATAGGTATCGGGGGTTAGCGGGCGAACTTTATATTTTCGCTTCGCCTGGCAACGCTCGTTAGTTCGCTCTGTTAGCGAAGTTCGCCGCTTTGTTTGGATACCTTTATAAGTTTTAATGAGGAACGCAAGCAGCTCAGTATAGCTTTAAAGTGGTTCATTAGTTTAAGATTTTTTCATGGAAATATCTAGAAGACTAGGTTAGACTTCATCATCATCATCATCATCAGCCGGAAGACGTCCACTGCTGGACAAAGGCCTCCCCCTTAGAACGCCATAATGAACGACAACTCGCCACTTGCATCCACCGGTTTCCCGCAACTCTCACGATATCGTCAGTCCACCTGGTGGGAGGTCTGCCAACGCTTCGTCTTCCGGTTCGTGGTCGCCACTCGAGAACTTTTCTCCCCCAACGGTTATCTGTTCTTCGAGCGATGTGGCCCGCCCATTGCCACTTCAACCTGCATATTTTCCCAGCTATGTCAGTGACTTTAGTTCTTCAACGACGAGGTTACACTTAAACATTTATTATTATTATTATTGTTATTTTTTTAAATGATTATTAATTTTTTTTCAATAATTTTTATTTGAGGGTCACCAATCAACGGTGCTAGCTGAAAATCAGCGCTGGGGTGTTTTTTATTAACGTTTCAGCATTATGCTGAGCCAGTACCAGATTCACAACCACAATGACACATACTTTCCTACGTGTTGTCTATTTGTACTTAATACTATTGTTGTGTTTTGTGGTTGTGAATAAATGTATTTTCTTTCTTTCTTTCTTTTCTTTCTAACTATCGTATGTCGCGTATGTATTTTACATATAGTATTATATTTGCCCTTTTAGAAGCGTGAATATAATAATTCTTGAAGATTAAATACTTTTCTTTCTCAATGACATTCTTAGGAGAACTTTCGTGAATTGCACCATGCTCTCAAATAATTTATGTTACTGTTTAAAATATCTAAATTCTATCCCGATCTTGAGAGAACCTCGAAATAAAATGTAGCCAAAATGTTATTTACCTGTCGATATACTAAATCAATCTAGCCGCAATGGTGAGGAACAATACTTTGACTCTTCCCAGTTTTATTCTTCCGCTGTTTCCCATTACAATCTGGAATGTATTCCCTATCCCAGCCTGTGACACCTTCGAACTTTCCGCGCCGCCTGTAAATGAATTCCTTGTTGACAAAAAACGTGAAAAAAGTTTGGCGACTGAATATGAAACACGGTACGTGCAGCTTGCGGGCTTTGGGGCGGGAGCTTTTGCTCGTAGTGCTGTAGAGCTTACGAATTTTTGGTATTGTGTACTTTCTCTAGAACTAAAAGGGTTTTTGACTAGGGCCTTCGACTAAATGATGTGTATTTGTTTCGAACACGAAAACAAACGCGCGCGACTGTCATTCGGCCATTTTGACGCTTAGGAATTAATATATTAGCTTCCAAGTAAGTCGGTTGTTTCATTCGCTCCGTAGCTGCATACTTCTCATTTCTCGTCTCACTAAGACTTATAGTCGCAGGTTCAAACCTATTCTCGCACCTCTAAGGTTTTCGAAATTCATGTACGAAACTTTAGAAATTCAGCACGAGTTTTACGGTGAAGGATATTCTAACCATGAAAAATTTGGAAAACCCCGAAATTGTCATTTCAAAGTTTAATATCTCAATAACGGGTGAACCAATTTTGATGAAACATGTCTAAAAACCATTGCTAGAAAACTTGTTATCAAATAAAAAAACCACATTCAAATCGGTTCACCTGTTTAAGAGCTACGGTTTCACAGACAGACACACGGACAGCGCGTCTGTCTGTGTTCTACGCATGCGAATCCGCGGATAATCACTATTGTAAGTTTTGCACATAAATTCTGAAAATCTTAGAGGTGCAAGCCTGGGTGGAACCCACGACCCTTTTTTTAGAACGGATTGTTGATGTTAGCTTCTGACGGCTTTTACAGCTTACTGGAGTGAGGGCGAGCTGCTAGATGGACCGCTCAGCAAGTGGGTAGTTTTCTTAGCATGCCAACCCACTACCCTCTACTTGACAGACCATAGGTCAAACCACCAGGCCACGGCTTTTTTTGCAGCAGTATAATGTTCAGTGTTTATTTTACTCACCATCTGCCAATTCCATAGGTACAGTCACCACACGGGATTGTTGAGCCAGTTGCATACGTTCGCAATTTAGTCGTGTAATACAAAACACACTGACACTGACATTGAGGCATAAACAAAACTGATTATGCGACTAAATTACGAAAGTATGCAACTGGCTCAACAATCCCGTGTGGTGACTGTACGAGTACTCGCTAGGGCAGTGAGCAATGTCTAATTTTCCGGTGCCGCCCGCGCAGATTGCCCGCGCCCCGCGGGACTGCGCACGACAGTGTACCGCGGTTCGGGATCCGTGCGGCGGCCTCCATACAAATGCGGTACCTATTTATTGACGTTTGCCTAACCTAACCTGACCTAAGTAACAAAAAGTTGGAAAACCCCTGACTGGTTACTTTAAAGTTCAATATTTCAAAAACGGCTAAACCGATTTTGAAGAAATATGTCTATGAACCATCGCTAGAAAACCTGATTTAAAATTTATAACACCCTTCTTTTTCGTCGGGGCTTAAAACAATGTTAAGCGAAGAATAAAGTAAGTATAGAATTCGGTTGCAAATTTCATTTACAGTGGTTTTTGAAAATATCAGGTATATCTATTTCTTTCTAAAACGCTTTTCTCTAACAGTCGGTATGGTGCTACTTGCGTGTGTGTGACGTCACTACGTAGAAAAGAAGGAAAGAAAATTTTAATTCGTTTTATTTATTTATTGTTTGATCCACGTTTCAAAAAATAAATAAAACCAAGAATAAAAAGAACGGCACTCATCTTCTTATTATTTTTTTCTCTCTCTAATCTTGAATTTCAAAGTTTATAACTACCTATGTTGTAAACCTCTACCTGTGTTTAAAGGCCGGCAACGCACTTGTGACTCTTCTGGTGTTGCAGGTGTTCATGGGCGACGGTAATCACTCACCATCAGGCGATCCGTCTGCTCGTTTGCCCCCTATACCATAAAAAAAAAAAACAGATGTGAAAGCCGCTTTAAGCTTGATTTTCGTTTTGGCACTAAACATCGACAAGCTTTAGTTTATAAAATAAATATAGGCAAATAAAATAGTCAAGCACCGAATTGACCAAGACACGCTTGCTTGCTTTAGAGTTAAAAAATAAAATAATTGTCAAGTCTGAGTCATGACAATTCAATACATTTTGACACTAGTCTACTTAACTTAATCCAGGCTTAGCACATAACTTGTCGTTATAATTTGTACTCGTAAGTTTGGCTCGTGCAAGTAGGCTTAGCGTACGAAATTCAATCTTCATCATCCTTGTTATCAGTCAGTGTAACTCTACTGCTGGACATTTGATTTGACTCTCCAACTGCAACTGAGCTATATTCCAAATCTACCCGTAATTAAATTTAAAGCATCTCATATTACATAGAAACACTGCAGAACGGGCCACAAAAGCAAATATATAAGTACATTATACATCTGAAAAACCTTTCTGGCGGTAGAGTAAAAAATCAAAAAGTTTGTATGATACAGCGGTGACAGCAGCGCGCCACTAAACCTCAACGTAGAATGCACGACAGTGCACTGGGAGCCTTTATTTTGCATATTTCATCTCGCTAGTGTACCAACTTAACTCAGAATGTAGTTGAAAACGCAACCTTTTGCGATTAATATTATAATAGAAGCAATAGATAGAGTGACGTTATGATTCTATTTTTAGCTAAGATCGATATACGCATTTATTTATAATATCTAGGGTATTCATCATCATTATCATGTCAGCCGAAAGACGTCCATTGCTGGACATAGGCATCCCCCAAGGCTCTCCACTCTAACCAGTCTTGTGGTTTCCGCATCCACCGCGATCCCGCGACCTTAACCAGGTCGTCGCTCCATATGGTGGAGGCCTACTGACATCTTGTCTCCCAATTCGCGGACGCCATTCGAGAATTATTTACCTTTTTAGGGTTCCGTAGCCAAAATGGCAAAAACGGAACCCTGTCTGTCTGTCCGTCCGTCCGCGGCTTTGCTCAGGGACTATCAATGATAGAAAGCTGTAATTTTGCATGAATAATATGTAAACTATGCCAATGTAGGTCTTTTAAAACCCTTTTAAAACCTTTTAGGGGTTTGGTAACTTTGAAGTGAAAAAATTCATTAAAATCGACCCCCCCCCCCCTCTAAAATCTAAACCAGTGAGTGGACAGTTTTGAAAAAAATCAGGATTGTATTAAGTATATCAAACTTACAAGGAAAACGACAACGGTTAATTTTGCTTGATAATAATTAGTAGTTTAAGAGTAAACAGCAGCATAAGGTATAAATATATGTATGCTTGTTATAGCCTAAATAAAATAAAGATATTTTGACTTTGACTTAGATTTTCGTATGTCTCATAGTTTCAGACTTTCCCATACTGACCGATCTAAACGAGCCAACCTGTACCCTTAGTGTAAGTTTTCGGTTACAAAATACGTCTCGATGGCGTTCGCGTTAAAATCTCAATTTGTATAGAAACACGAACATCGCAAACGCTCCGCTAGAGGCGCTGTTCTTGTTTCCATACAAATTGAGATTTAACGCGAACGCGATCGAGACGTATTTTGTAACAGAAAACTTACACTAAGGATACTGTATGGAGATTTTCCAAGGTAAAAGCAACAGGCGGGCTTATTGCTAAGCTTACAAATAAATAGGTACTTGTCTTAAAAAAAAACTCATAACAATTGCAACCGACATTGTCGGAATGCCAATAAATTCAAATACCTAAAGGTATTTTACGGGGCGAAGTCGCCATCACGAGTCGGTTGCCAGTAATAAAGTAGAATGAGGCGGGAGATTGGAAAACTTCAAGCTCCGTTTATGGAGTTAGAAGCTTAGTTCGGATCACCTTTGATTGGGTTACATTCAGTATTTATTGTCGGCAACGTATCATAAAGAGGTAGTACTTAAGATTGAAGAAATGTTTACATATTTAGGTACGTATACCGGGTGTGGCCTGTAATACGAGCAAAAAATTAAAACATAGATCATCCTCGTTAAACTGAACAACTTTAGTTGAGCGACTTTTAAAAATAATAGAGTCTTTGAATTTTCCTTTTTTCATACAAATTAAATACTGCCATCAATGTACGCCATCCTAGAACACAACTGACGTCGCCTGTCACGCTACAAACATCAAGCATTTTGCTATACATTGCTTCTGCGAATAAACTTAAAAGTGTAATAAAAATAAAGTTTTAAGTTTATTTTATTTTGTTTATTTATGTTCTGTAGTTGTATGAATTTGTGTTTTATAAATAAATAATTTTGTTTTAAATATAAAAATTAAAAAAACTAATTATTTTTAAAAGTCGCTGAACTAATGTTGTTTAGTTTGAGGAGTATGATCTATATTTTAATTTTTTGCTTATATTACAGGCCACACCCGGTATTATACCTTAACGCAGATGAATGCGACATAGGGGATGGTGACGCAACGGGGTTACGCCGTTTTGTCACCAAATTAGTTTTAAATATTTTTTACTAGCTTATGCCCGCGACTTCGTCTGCGCGGACCTAGTTTATCGCGCGGTGGCGCCCTCTACCGGAATAAAAAGTATCCTACGTTGATCCTTGGAGTTTAAACTATCCCTATACCAAATTTCATCAAAATCGGTTCAGCGGTTCCGACGTGAAAGCGTAACAGACAGACAGACAGACAGACAAACAGACAGAGTTACTTTTGCATTTATAATAATATTAAGTAGGGATTAGTAGGGATTATAAACATGTATGTTAGTCTGTAAGGTGTATTGTATGGGCCAATTAGCCCAAAAGAAATGAATTTATTATTATTTTCGGTAGGTACAGTCGAGTTCATAATTTGTGAGCAAAAATTTGATCAAAAATATCTGAAAACGCTTCTACGCCATTAACAATAGAGTCGTGTTCAGATATTTTTGATAAACATTTTGCTCACTGATTGTACGCAATAGCTTGGCCACATCATAACTCAGTTTAATTATTTTTATGCCCAATTATTTGTCAATTTAACACGTTGAGTGCTATACGTATCAAAAATAAGCGATCGCGTAGTTTGCGTCGGTGCGGCAGCCGATAACCTCTACCTGTCCCAACTTGCGGGAGCCATAAAAACCACAAATCTTACAACCTGAAAGAGACAAATATACGTTTGGGCATGATTTATCAAGTACTACTCGAGAATACTATGTTGAAAGTACGAATTATTTTTAATACTAACGCACTGTATCGTAACAATTTCACTTCAGTGCTGAACGTATCATCTTTTATGGTCTTACTTCAGTGCTATACGTATTATTTATAACACGTACCGCCATTTGAGAAAATAGTGAAGTACCTTGCACCTTGAGATAATTAGTTGTGATATATTGAGAGCTACTTTCTTCCGCCATCAATATAAAATGATCATGTAGGATATTATAGACCGAATTTTGCAAGAAAACCAAAATACAGTTTCAACTTGAACATTATGTTCTGAAAATTTAAAAGTGATAATCTTGGAAAATAAGGTAATGAACGCCGTCAGTGTCCCTGTCCATATTCCCGGTACTTCGAAAAATCAACCGAACCCACAAATTGTCTTAATAAATTAACAAAGTTTTAATAAATTTCACCAAAACGTTTGCCATCGACAGTCGATATATATCTGGTTCATTTCACTTCCCTATTCGTTTATCGACTAAATTTAAATAGGTGCGGTACGAATCAATTTTAACTCGTAGAATTAGCAAATTTAGATACTCCTGTGCTATACGAATCGAATTCAATACATAACTTTGATACCTAATAATTCAGAAACCATGCTTAAGACCCTTGTGCTATGAGAGTAGGGTGTAGTTTGGTTCAATACTATTCGATTTTGGCTATAAATACTTATTTAATTACGTTTTCCAAAAAAATACCGACCGGTGAAGGTAGGTCTAGTTACGTATTGAAAGTGATTCGTAACGTAGGAACGGCAAGTCAGCAATGAGTCAAATTTGATACGTACCGCATTTGTGGATAGTTTTTAATATTTAGAGCCGCATTCAACGTGTTAATAATAATAATAATATAGTTATTTGTGTCACAAGGGAAATGGTATATTTAAGGCGAGGGCGTAATTGCATCCAGAATGTAGCGAAGGATTCTATAGTAGAACCAAGCATTAAGAAACTTGAAAAAAAAAATATTAAAGAACAACCAGCATAGAAAATAGCATGGCTTTACAATTATCGACTTCAAAAAATGGCATTGGCAATAAAACACTTAGAAAAGCCTTAAGCAGAAAAGTTACATTTTTCAAAGAGAGGTGTGAAAAATAATTAGAACAATTCCCGTGAGTGTCGTAAAATGTGATTACGGGGCTTAATGTGTAAGTGAACAGCAGCGCTTTCTATTGACATCTATGAACTCCAAACTCCAGCACTGCAGTACGGAAAGCAACTAAACCACCACATTATATTCCCAAGAAAGTCGTCATGAAGGTTCACTGATCCTCATCCAACAGCCACGACCACTCTGTCGAGATCTACTTAGAAGAAGAGACTCCGATAAACAAACAACGAATGACGGTGTTACATAGACTTAGACACAAAACAACTGAAATATCGGCGTTAGAGGAGACTTACACACAAAACTAATGAATATCGGCCTTAGAGGAGACTTTGAGACAAAACAAATGAATATCGGCCTTAGAGGAGACTCAGACCCAAAACAAATGAACATTGGTGCTAGAAGAGGAATCTTAGATACAAACAAATGAATATCGGTACACAATATTCTCACGGTATCTTACCCGACTTTTGTACAAAACAATAGGTATCGGAATAACGTAGTCACATGGGGCGGTGTGTTGCGCACGTGTGGGCGCAAAAAACGCAATACGAGGTGCCGCGGGGGTCGGCCAAGGGCGGTGCGAACATAGATATCGATAATATTTGAAGGTCAAAGTTTTGATGAAGAAAGGAGACAGTTGACGATTTTTGGTTGGTCGGGAGAAATGAGTAAGTCACGTGATGGTAGCAGCGCTACCTATTGATATTCTTTGACATAGGTAAGTAGGTAATAGAATTAAGACATGCATCGTTAGAAAAATACATACCTCGTTGAGTTTCTTGCTGGATTCTTCTCAACAGCGGTTTTTCCGAACCTTTGGTTATTTAATTTTTTTTTGCATTCAAAAGTGGTTGTTATAGTTTGACATTGAAAAAAAAATTCTTGTCAGTATTTTGAGAAAAAGATAATAGTTTGTTTTATTAAGATTCCCTCCTATGTTTAATCTGTACAGAAATGAAGATAGAATTATTTTGAGCGCAAATAAAAAACAGTTGGAAAGCGCAAAATGATTGTTCATTTGAATTTACCGTAAAGACAATAAAAGGCATAGCTCTTTGGGAAGTTTTATTAATCTGCGTCACCGATAAAAGAATGGCCAATACACTTACATAGACGTGCCGTTAGTAACAGAAGAAGCTCAATAGAATCTACACAAGCCTTTTTTTGCCATTACAGTAAATTAAAATGAACATTATTTAGCTTAATTTATTCATCTTTTTAACTAGTCTCGTTTTTTAGAAAGTAGTCTAATGCTTCTGCAACACATAATGCTTCTGTACTTATTTAATAAAATTAACCGTCATAGTTACCTAGTCTTTGAGATCAGTTTTAGTCCAAATAAAAATATGCATTAAAATAAAACTCAACGTCAAATAAAAAGCAAACATTTCAATTTTATCGATGAAAAGTGTCCCCTCCCTAGGTCGGGTTTAATTACACGCGCGGGCGACAGGTTGTCGCGTGACGTCATCGCTGCACATTACTAGCCAGAGGTGCTATAACGGGCGCGGCGCCCCTTATGAGACTGCTATACAGCTACCGCTTATATTACTACTCGTGTATTTATACAGTAAAAGGAAAGGCTTATATTTAATTACAGGGCTGCAGGGTTTTTTATACTGTGCTTGGTTTAAGAGACGGACCCGTGTCTTCCCTTGGGTGTCGTAAAAGGAGACCTAATATGACAGTGATCAGCGGTGCTCTACGATGTATGGAGATAAATTGAGACCCGGAGAAGGAAAAAGGATAGTCTTAACCTTTCTAAATTTTTTTTTCTATTTTTTTTTTTATTTTTTTGTCGACCATATGGCCGAGTAGTTAGAGAACCTAACTGAGAAGCTTGAAATCTCGGGTTCGATTTCCGGCTGGGGAAGATATTAATATGAATAATACGAATGTTTGTTCTCGGGACTTTAGATGATTTAATATATAATTAAGTATGTATTGATCTATGTAAGTATGTTTATCCGTTGCCTAGTATCCATCCATAGTATAAGCTTTGCTTAGTTTGGGACTAGTTCAATTGGTGTCAAGGTGTCCCATGATATTTATTATTATTATTATTTCTATATAAGCCGTGGTGGGCTAGTGGTTTCACGTATCGCTTCTCAAGCAGAAGTTCGTGGGTTCAAACCCCGGCTCGTACCTCTGAGTTTTTCAAAATTCATGTGCTGAGTTACATTTCAAATTTACCACGAGTTTTGCGGTGAAGGATAAAATCGTGAGGAAGCCTGCACAAACCTGCAAAGCAATTCAATGGTGCGTGTGAAGTTTCCAATCAGCACTGGGCCCGCGTGGGAACTATGGCCCAAGCACTCTTGTTCTGAGAGGAGGCCTATGCCCAGCAGTGGGACGTATATACACTGGGATGAGATGAGATTTTATCTATCTTTAAATTAATAATGTTATTATGGTCTTTATCCATGGAAATTGTGTGATTCCCGTAAATGCACGATAAACTATTTCTTCGCAAACGAAGTCGCGAGCAACAGCTAGTTCATAACAAACGTAACCTAACGTTTATCAGTCTTGCGAAGTAAAAAACTGTTATCAAGCTAACAAAGTAAGTTTTATTTCACTTAATAGTTCATTAAAGAAATAGCAGCACTTAAAGCAACTGCGAATGCCCTATTTCACCGCTTAGTTTTAAAACGTCATTTGAGCACCACTATGCGACTGTTATACGACCTTATTGCCACCATTGACATTGTAAGGGTTCAATCCAATCAATTAGTTATTACCTTGTACGACTTTTATACGGCTGCAGTGCTTTTACGGTGGTATTTGAATGTAACAAAATAGTTTTGTTTTGTTTTAATTAGTTGCATTTACTTACTCACGTTTATTGACGGCCGTTTATATATGACGGCCGGATGGCTAAGTGGTTAGAGAACCTGACTACCTGACTACGAAGCTTGAGGTCCCGGGTTCGAATCCCAGCCGGGGCAGATATTTGTATGAATAATACGAATGTTTGTACTCGGGTCTTGGATGTTTAATATGCATTTAAGTATTTATTTATCTATATAAGTAAGTTTATCCGTTGCCTAGTGTCCATAGTACAAGCTTTGCTTAGTTTGGGACTAGGTCAATTGGTGTCAAGTGTCCCATGATATTTATTTATTATTAGCTTCAGCAAAAAGTAGAAGTTTCAAGTTTCTATATTCCTCAGTAACTACATAGGTATGTAATTCTAGGTTAGTGAATGAAGTGGCAGTGGGCACCCCACATTGCTCGCAGGACTGATGGCCGATGGGGTCAAAAGGTTCTAGAATGGCGTCCGCGGACCGGGAGACGAGCTGTCGGTAGGCCTCCAACAAGATGGAGCGACGATCGGTAATCCTGCCGTGAAGCAGCAGTGCTTACACTGTTTTGTTTCGGCGTGGAGAGTAAGTCAGTCGGTGAAATTACTGGCACTAGGTTGCAGACGTTTATGGGTGGTGGTGATCTCGTATCATAAGGAGACCCACTTGCTCGTTTTTCATCCAGTCGAATAAAAAAAAGAAAAAAAAACATGCTAACAAAAAACTGTTTAGCATCTACACTTTATCTTTAACTACATATTTAGTCAGCTTGATCGTTTTACATTTTCCCGATTTAGGTGTGATGGTTATCACAATTTTATCAATAAGTAGTTATAATAATACATATATGTATTAAGTACCTTAAAAAGATTAGTTATTATTATTTATCAGTTGTAACTGGAAATTTTGACGTTGTTTATGAAACAGAAGTCGACCGTCATACGAGTGACCTCACTGATAAAAGGTCGGGGAGTGATAAGTACCTTTATTGCCTCTAATTCCAACTGGTAGGTAATGATAACTGACTAGGTACGTAATAGTACTTTAAAGATCGGTAAAGTGCGAGTCGACTTCGGGCACAGATTCCGTATAAATTTAGAACCGAACCAACAAAAAGTTGGAAAACCCCCGACTTTGTCACTTCTATAAAGCTATTGATAAAAAAACCTGTTTTCAAATAAAAAAAAACTGCATTCAAATCGGTCCTCCCGTTTAAGAGCTACGATGCCACAGACGGATACACAGACATACAGACACAGCCATACAGTCATACTTACAACCACCACTTTTTTCTATAAGTAAACAAGTTTCTGGGATCTTGTTTTTTTTTCCATATTTTCCTTTACCAATGCCAAATTTAATAGTTCAACGGTAAACAAGAAATAAACTTAAAATGTAGGCAGGCATCTTTTCAATATGAAAACAGAACTAAATACTTTTTTTTACTGGTCAATGGGTTGCTGGCGTCAAAGTCAAAATATCTTTATTCAATTTAGGCTATAACAAGCACTTATGAATGTCAAAAAAAATCTACCACTTAGGGTTGATTAATCAACGAGTGTCTGGGAAAAAGATTCTCACCTGACAGACAGATGGACAAAGAGGCGTGAAAGGGTGATCTTCGCTGTTCAGAAACGGACCCCTAATAATAAAAAAAATATTATCTATGCTGATGAACAGCATGAAGTTAGCAGATGACAACAAACGCGTAGTAATTAGATTATTCTAATAAACAGTGGGTAGAAATGGAGGAAGTTGGAGCCACTTATCAATTGACATCCACACTAATATTATCAATGCGAAAGTGTGAGTGTGTGCGTGTGTGTTTTTATATTTGTCTGAAATGGATGATATCCATACTAATATTATTATAAATACGAAAGCGTGTGTGTGTGTGTATGTGCGTGTGTGTATGTTTGTCTGAAGTGGAGCGACGGATCGACGTGATTTTTGGCATAGAGATAGTTTATGGGCCAGAGAGTGACTTAGGCTAATTTTTATGCCGGAAAATAATAATAATAATAATGTTCCTGCGGGAAGAGCGCGCGATAACCGGTTCCCACGCGGGGAAGCCACGGGCAAAAGCTAGTCATTTTTAAAAAGTTGTTTCACTTAACGGTGTAAAGTAAGTAACATGCACGATTTTGCCTGCAGATTTAAACTTGTCACTGTTCCCTCTACAATAAATAGGCGTTTTCAAAAAAAGTGTATCCTTTCTTTTGTTTGAAATTTTGGATAAAATATGACTTTTCCTACTCAAAATCAAGAGCACAATGGATTCCGTTAGTAAAAATGTCCCCAAAAAAAAATTCAGTTTGCGACGTTTTTACCCGACATTTTTCATACACTCGTATCATAATTATGGGCGTGACAAAACTGACTCATTAAATTTTGTATGAAAAACTGGGGACATTTTTTTAAACGATCGGAATCGATTGTGCTCTTGATTCTTAGTAAGAAAAACCATATTTTTTCCAAAATATCTAAAATAGAAAGCGTAAACTTTTTTTTAAAAACACCCAAATATGTACTCTTATAATTTCAAACGTCGAACCGAAAGAATATGGCTGCCAGTATTTTGACAGTAACCCGAACCATAGACTCGCACATGGCCACACCTTACGCAGGTAAAGCGGCGATTTTAAAAGACCTTATATCCTCATGTTACAAAATTATCAACACCTTCCATCTAGTCTTTATTAACCCGCAGTAAGGTTGATAATACTTCGTGTTGGATGTAAAGTCAAGGTGGTTTTTAGTGTTGTTTCGTATAAAAACTGTATAAAAAGCGACCTTTGTCCTGACACACATGTGTTTCGGAGAACAGCGTAATTAGTGATTGAGGATTTCAGAGAATTAAATAAGGTGAGGTAGAATGGAACGATATGGGCTTCCGTCAATTGAAAAAAAATACGAACGACTGTACTAAATTAAAAGGTTGGACATTCATCTCGGCGTATACAACATAAGTATAAATGAGAAAGCTTGGGTCGAGGTTCGCACTAGGGCCAAGTGCAGGTTGAAATGTTCACACACACTACTGAATATCTTAACAGATGTGTGCAGGTTTCTTCACGATCTTTGCTTAGTAATATAATCAATCAATCTATCAACTCAATAATAAATAATATTAAAGTCAATTGGTGTCAAGACTCCTATGATATTTATTTATTTATAATATACTTACCGTAAATTTCTATTTTTAGTTTAAGGTTGTGATACACTTTCAGCAACAGGGAGAAATATTTTTGTAAAATATTCCAATGAATGGACTGTTTACATCCATACATACATAAATACACGTAGGTATGTACTGTTATAGAATTTATTGTGTTGATATTAAAATCTTTGTTCTAAAAACAGCCGTAATAAGATATTTAAAAGTCTATCCCCAATGAACAATAAACCTAAAGTAAAATATATAAAAATTGTGCATAAAATATCTTAATGCCGATGCCGGTGATCAAATTAAAGGTATCATTATTATAGAACACAAATTTTCGGAAACGCGAAGTTGTGATCTCTCGCAGTTACTACGAGCGCCATCTATTGTCAAGTAGAAGTACTAAACGAGTAGCGCCGTGAAAACTTTACAATTTAGCTAGCAATTTTGTTCGTAATCATTTTTGTTTTTATCTTTTGTTTATTTGTTTTGATCTTTTAGAATGCTTATTAAAATACGCGTCAGAGAAGACTGGAGAAAAAAATATTATCAAGATTAGGTTTTGAACTAAAAAAGCCAAAGAGTAAAAAATATTGCGATAGGCCTAAAGGCCTATTAACCTATTAGTGAGTTTGTAAAATTTTTCTTTTGCACCTAGTGATAGGTAAACTGCCAAGTTTTTTTACTAGTATATCGGGCGGAACTGGGTGAGGCGTTCAGAATAAACCGGACAGATTTACGGCGTCTAGGTGCGCACTAGTGCTAGGTAATCCGACTTGTCGAATATTTGGGACGGTACCATAGAGTAACAATACAGACGGGACAGGTTGTTAACTAAAGAAACTTACATACTTACATACACACATAAAATCACGTCTCTCTCCCAATGGGGTAGGTAATAGTACATTATGATACAAGTGTGCTATGTTGGTCATTACACTCGAGTCGGTTTTTAAGCCTGAGCCGAAGGCGAAGGCTTAATGGAGACGAAAAGTGTAATGACCAATGCTCACGTGTTTCATACGACGTTTTTCAACACACTTGCGAGGAAAAGTAAATAAAAGTTCACATTTATTTAAATAAACTTAACAAACAGAAACCCATTTAAAAGATGGCGGCCGTAATTTTTTTTTTTCGCGCGCTCAGCGCTGCATGCGCGCGCAAGTCTGAGATAAGGGCACCGGCAAAGTAGCTAATCAGCCACATATTTATAAATTTTGAAATTGGGTATTTATAGTTAAAAATACACCGTCAAATTATAAATACCAACAAGCTAACAAGCAGTTTCATGAAATTCTTTAATTATTTATCACATTTTGAATTGAATTTTATATTTACGCAAATAACTACTTAGCTGTTTTCGAAACATTAATACTTCTTGCTAATATTTAAAAAGATATGTAATGAAAAGGCACTAGTGCGATAATGTAATGTAAAAGGCACGGCATGGGTAATATTCTGCATTATCAGTGTAAATACGCTGTAATAAGACCTACTTTACGAGCAGGTGTGTTGAAAAGAAACTTAATCTACTGATTACGATTAAAAAATGAAAAATTGAAAATGGAACGCTCTCCACGTATTCAGCAGGGCTACTCCGAAATTCGAAACTCGAAGTTCGTGTCGCACCGTCCCTCTCACTCTCGTATTAAGTAATATAAATCACAGTACAAGTAATCGAAGATTATACCCCCGATATACTAGCGATATACGCCCGATATAGTAGTAATCTAAGATTGCTTGTATTGTGATATAAGCGTTAGTGGGACGGTATGATACGAAACTCGATTTTCGAGTTTTTTTTTTTTTTTTATGGTATAGGGGGCAAACGAGCAGACGGATCGCCTGATGGTGAGCGATTACCGTCGCCCATGAACACCTGCAACACCAGAAGAGTCACAAGTGCGTTGCCGGCCTTTAAGGTAGAAGTACGCTCTTTTCTTGAAAGCTTGAAGGTTATATCGGTCCGGGAATACCGCAGGCGATAGTTCATTCCAGAGTTTTGATGTGCGAGGCAAGAAATTTCTGGAGAAACGCACAGTTGAGGACCGCCAACCATCTAAATGGTGAGGATGGAAGTGATGGAAGTGATGGAAGTTTCATGGAAGCCCAGCAAACTGTTCATTATAGAAACTAATTGTAACGTTTTGTTACAGATTTGCACTGCTTGGAGTCTGCTAAGTTAAAATAATTTTAGAACTTGAAAGTTTTACTTTACTTTGCAAAAATGCTGATATACGGATAACAGAGAGATCGAGATGATTTACAACGTTTTTAAGTATGTAGAATGAGAAACGAAATCTTGCAATATTATTTAGGTAGAGATGAGTGGTATGAGAGAATAAGGGAGGAATATGCTTTGCTCATCGCTTGTAAAAATTATAAATAAATTAGAATCAAATGCTGAAGGTTGTGATGGTATTAGCCTAAAAATGTTAAAATTGACATTACCATGCACTGCTGACATAATTAGAGATATAATTAATGTTTCCATATTAACATCAACATTTCCTGACATCTGGAAACTTGCAATAGTACGCCCTCTGCCTAAAATCTCAAATCCAACCGAGCTTAAGGAACTTAGGCCAATCAGTATATTGCCATGTCTGTCTAAGGTCATGGAGAGGACTGTGTGCTTACAATTGACCAATTATTTAGAAAATAACAACATATTACCAGAAGTGCAGTCTGGCTTTAGAAGGGGACGAAGCACTGTGACTTGTCTGCTGGATGTAACTGACAACATTTTGTGCGCACAAGACAAAGGAATGTGTACTTTTTTGGTGTTGTTAGACTTCTCTAGGGCATTTGACTGTCTAAATATTGAGATGTTGTTGTCCAAGTTGAGTTATTATGGTTTTGATCACAATGCAATAAAATGGTTTGACAGTTACCTTAATAATCGCTATCAGTATGTGAAACTGCAGAATAAAGATGGTTCTTTTCAAATATCCGACAAGGCACATCTCACTAGAGGAGTACCGCAGGGATCCATCCTCGGACCGATTCTATTTATTTTATATACTGCTGACATACAGACTCACATTAAATACTGCAAATATCATATTTATGCAGATGACATTCAAGTTTATTTGTCATGCAAGCCATCAGAGATCAACGGTACAATAGATAAACTTAACGAAGACCTCACTAGCATAGCTTCTTGGGCCACAAAAAACTCCCTAGTACTCAACCCTGACAAGACCAAATACCTAATTTTTGGTAGTAAGCAGCAGTTGGCCGGCCATGACTGTGCGGGCATGGCACAAGTCACAATGATGGGCAAACCCATCGAGCGTGTGTACGAGGCGCGTAACTTGGGTCTTGAAATGGATTGTGGATTACGTTATGAGAAGCACATTGCTAGATCGGTTGGAAGTTGCTTCTATAAACTTAAAATCCTGTATAGAATTAGGCCATTTATAAGTGAAAGCTTGCGCATTCAGCTGGTGGAGTCACTGATTTTGTCTAAGTTGAACTATATGGATACAGTGTATGGACCACGCCTTCTTGCGAAAACCAAGAGACTTGTTCAGCGAGTGCAAAATGCTTGTGCACGTTTTTGTTTCAGCATTCCATTGAGGGCCCATGTTACTCCATTTTTAAATAAACATAGTATCCTTAAAATGCAACACAGACGCAAGCTTCACCTTGCCTGCCTCCTCTTTGGAGTAGTAAAGCATAAATCCCCACCGTATCTTTTTGAGAAGTTGTCTTGGTCTTCTGGCAATCGAGTACGCGGAGCTCGGCAGTGTGGTGTGCAATTGTTGACACATCGTCATGCTTCAGCTGCCTTCCGAGGCAGTTTCCGTTATGTTGCCACAAAATGTTGGAACAACATCCCACCACCAATTAGGGACCTGAAAAATATTTGTGGTTTTAGAATTCAACTTAAAAAGCATATGTATGAGCACCAGCAAAAGCAGCAAACTCTTATTCATGACACCAGCTGCATTTAGAGAGTTTTTGTCTTGTTTATTTTTAAAATTTAAAATAATGTCTTTGGAATATAAATATAAAAAGTAGATGTGTTGTTTAAGATATTCAGCTCTCAAAGCACCAAATTTCATCCAAATCCATCCAGTCGTTTTGTGGCAAACATGCACACACACGCACACACACACACATATATATACATAGAAAATTTCGCATTTGTAATATTAGTATGAAGTATGATCATTTATTTTGTTTAGCTTAATTTTAATTATGGGTCACAGATATCTACAAACCTTCTGTTTTGCGCCCCTTCTGCATGGCATATCTGGCTGTGTGGCATGTTTTAGTGAGACTAACTGTGCCACGTTCGATCTGTTCATGGACTCCGGATGGGACGATTGCTGTTGTCATTGTTATCTTTCGTTACCTAGCCATTTGGGAACCTGCAAAACGTGCATTGTAGTGTATAATATAACAAAGTTATGGAGCTAATGTTTGGTGTGAATACGAGGGCCAATCCGAAAATTTTTAGTTAAACAAAAAATAAAAGGTATATAATAAAACTTTATTTACAACTTTTCAAAGTATTCCCCTGCTGCATTTATGCACTTATGCATTCTACCGAACCAACTTTCAAAACAGGAAAAATACTGCTCTTGTGGAAGGTCGAAAAAAAGTCGCCTGAATTCATCCACTGCTTCATCCGCCGTCGAAAATCGACGTCCACGTAATGATTTTTTTACCGTGGGGAACAGAAAAAAATCACACGGAGCCAGGTCAGGGCTATAGGGAGGGTGTGGTAACAGTTGCACTCCTGACTTGTTCAAAAAATCCATAGTTTTGGCAGCCGTATGAGCAGGAGCATTATCTTGATGAAAAATGACGCCCCGCGTTCCGCTACTTGGACGACTGACACTCAGCTCCTGGAAGGCCTGTGGCAAGCAAACTTCGCTGTACCATTGGCTGGTAACTGTTTTCTGATCTTCAAGTGGAATTACAGCTACAGGCCCACTACGTCGAAAAAAAACAGCAACCATTTTTTTGTTGACGCTTCGGCCGCGAACTACTTTAGTGGGTAAATCATCTTCTTCAAAGACCCATTCTGTTGATTGCTGTTTTGTAAATGGGTCGTAGCTGTATATCCAAGATTCGTCGGATGTCACAATGTAGGTCACTTGTTGTGAATTGCCTCCTTCGAATTTATTGAGCATAAATTTGCACCAATCGACACGTCTATCTTTTTGCTCCTGTGGAAGAGAATGTGGTATCCATCGAGAGACAACCTTCCGAACTTGAAGGTGATCATGTAAAATGGTAGAAACAGCCTGGGATCCAATCTTCAGTTCGTTCTGTATCTCTCGCTGGGTAATGTTTCGAGATTCCTTGATTAGCCACTCCACCCTGATGACGTTTTCTAGAGTGACTGCCGTTGCCGGTCGCCCCGGTCTAGGATCATCTTTGACATCGCTCCGCCCACGCTTAAATTCACGGAACCAGTAACTGATGGTGGCAAGAGACGGGGATAATGCCCCAAAAGCACTGGTTAAATTTTTATGGTAATCCTTGTATGTTAACCCTCGTTTATAATCGTAATATATCATAGCACGAAATGCTTCCCGCGTTACCTCCATTGTTGCAAATAAAAAGTGACAGACATGTTTTTTTTGTAAATTCATAAAAAAATAACTGAATGTCACTGGCCAGTGAAATTACACAAAAAAGTTTGTAATAGAATTTGCCTTTAAGCTACAATAAAATTAAATGAATAGTATTAATAACACGCCGTTGACTAACTATTTTCGGATCAGCCCTCGTAGTGATAAGGATAACAGCTTGAATTTTGTTTTTTTACTTTTTACTTTTTGTTTTAGGTTATAACTAGCGCCACATTACACATAAGTACCACATACCTGTTGTTTGCGTCCCATAGGCGCTGCCGTGACTGTGATGTTTGGTTTACACTTTGCAATGATATTTTTTATTGTTGGGTGAATGGTTATGGATGATTCGGAACTTATTTTTGTTTACACGAACTATGAATCCATCCATGCCACGTCCACAGTTATTTTTAGGGTTCCGTACCCAAAGGGTGCCAACGGGACCCTATTACTGAGACTCCGCTGTCTGTCTGTCTGTCTGTCTGTCTGTCTGTCTGTCTGTCTGTCTGTCTGTCTGTCCGTCTGTCACAGGGCTCTATCTCTTGAGCCGTAATAGCTAGGCACTTGAAATTTTCACAGATTATGTATTACACTGGCCGCTACAACAACAAATACTAAAAACAAGATAAAGCTAAAAATTAAGGGGGGTCTTCATACAAGAAACGTGTTTAATTCAGCGGTTTTTGGTTGCTAGGCTGCTAAGATTCGGCCGTCAGTTGCTAGGGGCAACGCGAGTGACCCTATGTTGTTTTTAATGTTTAACTACTTATTAATTTGTGATTTTATTTGCGCTATTTTATAAAATCTTCGATAGTATAATAATTATCTCTAAGGCCGTGGTTTATTTTTGTGTGCAGCATTAAGACTAAATAACAATTTATGATCCACAAACCTCCGACACACACTACACACACTTCACAAAATCAGACTTCAATAAAGCACTCACAGCAGCTACGTTTAATGTTTTTTACACTAAAAAATGTCCGTTGTAATTTATACTAAGCAACACTATTTATTTACAAGGTCAAAATTTAAAATCAGGTTATGATTAATTCACTAATAATAATAAGTACGCGCCGTGCATCGGCCGAAATTACCGCGCTAATATTTTTTTTTTAATTGTAAATTTTTTCCTGGCGCGAGAATGGCATAAGTTTGAAGCGCTATTCAGCCTACTACAGGGCGACAGCCAAAGAGGATGAGAATTTTAAATTATTATTTATTCAAAATACTTGCATCTAGTCCTAGTGCTTACATTTTGGTGACATGTTTTAATTAACTAGTAATTTAACTAGTTGTTTGTTGGGGTGGAATTAATATTTCAACTTAAATTTAAAGTGGCTATCTTCAACCGATTGAGCTGAAATTTTTGCGTGCATGTTTTTTTTTTATTCGACTGGAAAGCAAACTAGCAAGTGGGTCTCCTGGTGGTAAGAGATCACCACCGCCCATAAACATCTGCAACATCAGGGGTACTGCAGATGCGTTGCCAACCTAGAGGCCTAAGTTGGAATACCTCAAGTGCCAGTAATTTCACCGGCTGTCTTACTCTCCGCGCCGAAACACAACAGTGCAAGCACTGCTGCTTCACGGCAGGATTAGCGAGCAAGATGGTGGTAGCAATCCGGGCGGACCTTGCACAAGGTCCTACCACCTGCAGGATGATATGTGTATAAATCCGATGGCAATGCAATATTATTATGACGTAGAGCTGATCTGATGATGAAATTAGACGTTGGCCATAGGAACTCTGTAATGAAACGACACGACCGCATCGTACGGAGGTGCGGAACCCTACATGCGCGAGTCGTTCGCACTCGCACTTGACAGATTTTTTTATTTGCTTTCTTTTAATGCCACGTCAATCAATATTGAATGATTGGCAAAGGCAACAGGTCTATACAGACGGGCATTTTGTTATAGTTATTATTGTTATTATTATTTTACTATTATTTGAATTTTGTGTAGTTAAGGTATATTTTTATGTTGTAAATTACTAGTTTTGTGTATTGTAAAGAATTTTTATATATATTTTTTTTTGTTGTCGAGTTCATTGTTGATTTTAACTCTCCGAATGGTTCCAACGGAAGACCAGCGTCGGCCGCAAGGTTGACATCATGCTGAGTTGGGACCATTTCGTGACAAAATTTGTTGATGTTTGTTGTTTTTGTTTGAATTTGTAAAACGTCACGAATAAATGTTTTCTTTCTTTCTTTCATCGTGGAACGTAAAAATACCTATACAGATAAAGATGATAATATAAAATAGTAACAGTCGTGGTCACCTAGTAGTTCGACCTAGGCCATGGGTTCAAACCCGGAATGCGAAATTAATTTTGAAATTTACCATGTGGTTTAAGGTGAAGAAAAACATTATTATTGATCTTTTATCGGTACCCATTACGTATCAAATCTAATGCAATTGTTTCAGGGATGAAAATCAATCTAGCTTGGTCTTATTTCTGGGAAAAAGCTCGTTATTGAGTATTATCCCGAGCAAAGCTCGGTCGCCCAGGTACTACTAAGTTAAGACTGAACTGTTAAAATCAAAATCAATTAACATTAAAACGCTTATTCTGGAAGTAGGCTGCAAAGGGTTATTTTACTAGATAGTTTTGTTTATACCAACGTTTTCGAAAATATCATCATTGCTAAGAAGAATGCGACTCAAGAAACTTGGCAGAAAGATTTTTATATTGTAACAAAAATGACATAGGTTCTCACAATCTATAATCAATTGACCTTCTGTCCCACTCCTGCGTTAATCTTTGCCTGCATCTGTCGATCACATCCGCCGTGCCAAATTCCGTGCGCGCGCGCCGCTAATTACAGTTTACTTATGTTACCGTGTTTCGCGTCGTTACTACGCGGCGTGCCAATGGTCACCTGAGGACCTACTCCGAAATTCGAAAATCGAAGTTCGTATCACCGTCCCTCTTACCCTGGTATTAATAGTATAAGCGTCAGAAGGGACACAAACTTCGACTTTCGAATTTCGGAGTAACCCCGCTGGCAGGACTTACAATCGACACAGAAAACTCTCACTAGAGTAGTAGTGATAGAGTAGTATTACTATACTAGGTACAAGTGTTTACCTGTGGCTTCGCTTGCGTGAACCAAATTCCAAGGCATATCGTGAAATGGCGCCATTTCATGAATTGGCTAAAGGACATCCGCCATATCGTTCAAAACTAACGACTAACGATTTGACGACTTGCCTAGCGATGTTTAGGCAGATCATGAAATTCCTAGGCATATTATGAAACGCCGCCATTTCATGATTTGGCCAGTTTAAGCAGAACATGAAATTCCTAGGCATACAATGAAATACCGCCATGTCGGTTCTGGATACAATCTTCTGGATAACACAACGTAAAATGGCCGAGAAGAAAATGGCGTCCCAAGGATGCCACCAGACGGCTCAAGCACAAAGCCCCGGGTCACTTTACACAAAACCTAAGCACGGTTCGAAACGCCATCTTTTTTACTTCTTTTTTTCTTTTTATTTACATGGCGGAGGTTAAGTCCAACAGTGGACGTCCCACGGCTGGCATGAGAACCCTACATTTCCAAGCAGACACAGCGAGCTGTCTTGTCTTTCGCCAACACCTTATCAAGTTACCTCCGGCGGTGACGTCACAAGATGGCCGACAAGGGCCCGTTGTCCGCGCGCCGGACGCGGGCTTCCGCTGCTAACGTTACGGGCTTTCGGCTAATACCTAGCTAATGTCTTAATTAAAAATCTGGATGCATAATTAGTTCGGTCAAAGGTTTGTTGTCTGTCAAAGTCGAGGAAGGGCAGGCCCCAAGGAACTCGCTTGTATTTGGTTTTGTCTTGAAGATTACTCGTATTGTTGAGTAAAAAAAATAGGAGCATCGCTCGTGTAAACAATTGGACCCATTATAATACAAGTTGTTGCCCGCGACTCTGTCCGCAATGTAATATATTTTATCGCTATCTGGATATAACAGGCACTTGAGGCATACCATCTAGGCCTCTAGGTTGGCAACTGGTGTTGCAGGTGTCTATGTGCGGTGGTGATCTCTTACTATCAGGAGGCTCACTTGCTTGTTTGCCATCCAGTCGAATAAAAAAAAATATCATACATTAATGTCTTTTTAGAGAGTTGTTTATTTAATAAGTTAATATTTGCATGCCAATACTTTGGTTAGACATGTCACTGTCACTGCACCTTAACACATTTATAAAACCATGTCTTATTACCATGTGTAGAGCAAATCAAAAAAATATTTCATTTTATTTCATTTCATTTCACATATCTACCTACCCATAAATCATGGGACTGTATTTCCGGAACAATACTACTTGGAATCTTTTGAAATCAGTCTCACCGTTACCATATACCCAGGTATTACAGGTATACCCTTCGTTCGTCAAGTGTCCGTAGTCAGCGGTGATTGCTTTCCATCAGGTGACCCACCTGCTCATATAAAAATATTCAATTTTCCAGTACAAATAGCACAGTGTCATGTTTTAATCTAGGTGTTAAACTATCTGTAAGCTGAATTTCATCCAAACTTTCACATTTATAATATTAGTGGGATTATTAGGAGTGGAATTTCTATCATCTAATTATGAATTCCTGGTATATTGGCTAGTTAGCGTCACCAGGGATAAGACCGAGTGATTCAATTAGCATAATTAATAGTTTAGCTCCAGAACTAATGTAACACTATTCATCTGTGACCAAAGATATAATATGAACTGCGATTGCTATAAAGTGAGATGACAGATTTGCTTTAGAACTACATTGGCTACTTTACCTGTATTATTTTTAGTTTCCGACATGTTTTTGCCTAATAAAATAAAGCTGGAGGTTCGGTATTGACTCTATTTTTAGTCGACATAATAAAATGAACTTTTAAAGACGTATGACACGTCTTTAAAAGTTCATTTTATTATGAATAAATTTTTAGTGGGGCGTTATTTGTTGACATCTAAAAAATAAACCACAATAATTAGACTAAGTGCATTGACAATGATAAAGTTTATTTACCTGTGCACTCAAATCTAATTACTATGCCACTATTACGAAAAACAGTAGTACAGACTGCAGATGCAGATGAATCAGAATGGCCCTACCTAATATAGGATTATTAGAAATCATCGCTATCATGGTCAGCCAAAATCATCCACTGCTGGACATAGGCCTCCCCCAAGAAAAATAAATAATTTCTTAATAGAAATAATGCATGAAAAATTCCACCGTTAGGTACTCTTTGGTAGTCCCACGACTTATATTAATGAAGTTTTTACTTACCTAAACGTCCTTAATGTAAAGTGCATTACTGTCATTTGTCGCGAAGCAGCGTTGACAGTTACGTGGAATATTAATGTTGTAGCTTGAGTCGCGACAAGCAGGGTAATGTCCCATGAAATTGTAAAAGTGAGAGTATTTTTAGGTCCTTACTAAATGTTAAAGGCAGAAAGGAAACATTAATATTAGCATACGTTTTAGACCGGTTATGATGGCTTCTGAAAATATTTTTTGTATGACGTAGGGTGGCAAACGACCTAGTGTATCATTGGATGTACTCGTAGGACCACCACTATAGATGGTTTTAGGTATTAGGTATAACAACATTTGATATAACTGTAATATTTAGTACTAGCTTTTGCCCGCGGCTTCACCCGCGTGGTATTCGGTTATCACGCGCTGTTTCCTCGGTAACTGTGCATTTTTCCGGGATAAAAAGTAGCCCATGTCACTCTCGGGCCCATAAACTATCATTATTCCAAAAATCACGTCGATTTGTCACTTCGTTACGGCGTGAAAGACGGACAAACACACAAACACACTTTCGCATTTACATGGATATAGATTTAGTATAGTACAAACCCCCATAGATACCTTAGACTTAGCCCAGAAGATCAAGATAGACTTCAATAAAATACAAAACACAGGCACGCGTCATAAAGTAAATTGATTTAAACAACTTTAGCTATTATGTATTTTCAAATGATAGCCAAGTGGATTGTCCCACAGATTTGAGACTCTACAATACTTAATGATAAACGTATGCATTAACATTCAGGCCAACTTGTCATTCAGTTCATTTTTAACCCCCGACGCAAAAAAAGGGGTGTTATAAGTTTGACCGCTATGTGTGTCTGTGTGTCTGTCTGTGTGTCTGTCTGTGTGTCTGTCTGTGTGTCTGTCTGTCTGTGTGTCTGTCTGTGGCACCGTAGCTCTTAAGCGGGTGGACTGATTTGAATGCTGTTTTTTTTATTTGAAAGCTGGTTTTTTGGCGATGGTTCTTAGACATGTTTTATCAAAATCGGTTCAGCCGTTTCAAGATCATCAGCTCTTTTGTTCGCTGCGGTAGGAATTTTATATGCATAATGGGTATTTACTTTACTTTCAAGCGTATTTGGGACGTAAAATTTGAAACACCCATGTATGCTATATAACTATGCAAGATTATGCAATTCTCGGCCTGATGCTGCAGCCAGGATATCCAGAACACCAGTAGGTACACTCTTGATAAAACCATAGCAGATATATCGTGTTTGGATTCGTTTCGATCAGTTTTTGATTCTTCACACAATGCAATGGTGGCAACAGGATGAGCTGATGCTGCAGCCAAGATATCCAGCACACTTGAACACTATAAAAAATAATAGCACATACGTCGTGTTTGGATTCGTTTTAATCAGTAATTGATTCTACATACAATGCAGTGGTGGCAACACGGCGAGCTGATGCTGCAGCCAGGATATATCCAGCACACCAGTATACCTACTCTTCAAAAAAAAATAGCAGACATGTCGTGTTTCATTCCTTTTGATCAGTATTTGCTTCTACATACACATACAATGCAATGGTGGCAACACGAGCTGAGCTGCAGCCAGGATATTCAATACACTAGTACACTTTAAAAAAATATAACAAAGTTTAAAAAGCACAAAATAAAAAACTAAAATTAAAAATTTTAAAAACCCCCGACAAAAAAACGCCAGCAAAAATTAAAAAAAAAAACGAAAAAAAAGGCGCCAAAAAAGAACATCTAAAAAGTAAAAAATAATTATGCACTACCTAGCTGTTGCCCGCAACTTCATCTGCGAAGAATTCGTTTATCCCTATCCCGCGGGGACTATGGTGATTTCCCGCAAAATTAGCCCAAGTTAATTTAGTATAAGTACCTAGTAATATTTTTTTTATCTAAGCGTAGCCGGTGTCGGGGGACCGCTAAGGTTAATACTTTAAGAATACAACATATGCACTTTAGTTTCCTGTTAACCTTAGCGGTCCCCCGACACCGGCTACGCTTAGATAAAAAAAATATTACTAGGTACTTATACTAAATTAACTTGGGCTAATTTTGCGGGAAATCACCATAGTCCCCGCGGGATAGGGATAAACGAATTCTTCGCAGATGAAGTTGCGGGCAACAGCTAGGTAGTGCATAATTATTTTTTACTTTTTAGATGTTCTTTTTTGGCGCCTTTTTTTTCGTTTTTTTTTTTAATTTTTGCTGGCGTTTTTTTGTCGGGGGTTTTTAAAATTTTTAATTTTTTAAAGCGTGATAATTATGTCCATTAATAACACCAGAGGAATTATAAATGACTGAAGTTTTTATCTAAATACAATCGGTTTTAACTCGTTAGAGTTAAAAATGCGACGTTATTATTTTAATGGGCTGTGCTTGTAGTATAAGATTAAGATAGCGTTTTTGTTCCGGCACAATGATACACAGACACATAACGCTGACAATATTAGACGAAATTTTTCAAGATTTATTTTTTGGAATCTTTTTGTACTTATTTTTTTATTTCAATTCCAGATTTTTGTTACGTTTACGGTCATCCTGTAAAACCTATATCGAAAATACAAAAATAGAAAACTAAAATCAACGCTGGGAATCGAAACCAGGTCCTCGGCATTTCGTGTCGCGTGCTATACCGCTACACCACCGCTGGACAACGAATTTCTCCTATCCTCTCCTATCCTCAAACTCGTATCCAATGCGTGTGCGACGCTAAACAGTGAACACTTAGGCGCGGTGACAGTGGCTATTCCCGGCGCAGTAATGGACGCACTGAGGTGTGCGCGGGACTTTGATTAATTCCCATGTCTGCGTGGAGCCACACAACAAGCGTGCCATAAAAATAATTGGGTAAAAATAACTGTACATCATCATCGGCCTGAAGACGTCCACTGCTGAACAAAAGCCTCCCATTTAGATGCCACAATGACTACTCAGAGGCTTGCTAAGGCTTCGTCTTCCTGTTCGTGGATAAAGTAGCTTTTATATAGTATTAAATAGTATATTTCAACCTTTTTCATAACACACTCCCTCAGTAGGTAAAATTATTGCGCGGTATTGGTCCTTCAGCGCTATCTAACTTTTACCAGTTAAACTTTCATTTACCAATTGTTTTAAACAAATTTCAGATTACTGCAACGTTTTATCATAAATGTGAAACTTATTCATTTATATTTTTTTATTCCTGTTGATATGATGTGTTGATAATGATAATACTCAAGCTTTCATCACCTCCTTCCTTACATAGATTTTATACCTAATTTTTATTTACCATTTATATTCTAGGTTGTCACCCTTCTGTAACCTTTTACAGAAGCTTGACATTCTCTAAGCTTCTTGCAGCGAATTCAATGGTAAACAAAAAGAAAAGAAAGCCATTAGCGGACTATTTGCAAAACAAAAATTTTGACTTTGATTTTAAAATAGAATATTACTCCTCGCTCTATTTTTTTTCTATATGGGAGTAGTCGAGTAGAGACTGATAGGAGAAGTATAGTACTCCTGTCTACTCCCGTGTAAGCACCCTAAGTTGAAATACTTTTCAAGGGACATTTTCTTACTTTCCTCTATTTTCATGGCCCCTATATCAGCGGCGCTATGCGAACACATTTTTTTCGAGCGATCCCAAAACTTTTCACGGATTTAAATTAATCAAAAGATTTATGTGTCAGTCTAGACGACATCTAGGTGCTTCGGAAAAACAACAAACGCAGCAGTATATTGCGGGAGGCAAATTACTGTCACGGAAACATTATGCTCAATGAGAAAAAAACTTCATCTTTCAATGTCAAAATTTGAACAGTGTTTTTGAAAAAAAAAAGTGAGCTTAAATGTTCCAAAACAACGTCTTTACTTATTAAATTATTGGAAGTTTGAGGTAGTTGGTTTGGTGATAGTAAAATATAGCCAAAGCTGGTCAATTCACAGTTTTACAAAACAACACCAGTAACTAATGCAACATAATACCTGCAATGATTCTTTATCGTGCATTAGAATGATGTCTCCCCGGTATTAATTTCAGAATATAACAGAATAAGGCTCACACTTAAAGTAAAAGATGCAATATTATTATTCGTAAAAAAACCGGCCAAGAGCGTGTCGGACACGCCCAAAATAGGGTTCCGTAGCCATTACGAAAAAATTAAGTAATATTTTTCTGACGATTTCGTATTTTATACTGAATCTTTCAAGTTTAGGTATAATTTATACCTTAGGCTGCTATTTACTGTTAAACTTCTAATAATTCCCAAGAAAACGTAACCGTTATAGTTTTCCTTGTAAGTTTTATATACTTACTAATATCCTGAATTTTTTCAAATTTTTCCACCCACCGGTTTAGATCTTAGAGGGAGGGGGGGGGGGGGGGGACGACGACGCTCAGTTTTAATGAAAATTTGCACTTTAAAGTTGAATATTTTGCAAACGAATCACTGAATCGAAAAATTGTTTTAGCAACTCTCTAATGATTTCAAAAGACCTATCCAACGATAGCCCACACTACAAGGTTGGATGAGAAACACAGCGGCGGTGTAGCGGTACAGCACGCGGCACGGAATGCCGAGGACCTGGGTTCGATTCACAGCGCTGGTCTTATTTTTCTGGTTTTTCTGTGCATCTATATTTCAGTTTGTATTTTCGATATGGGTTTTACGGGATGCCTGTAAAAGTAACAAAAATTTGGAGTTGAAATAAAAAATACAAAAAGATTCCAAAAAATCAATCTTAATTGAAATTATTTTCATTAAACGGAAATAGCTTAAAAAAATATATAAATAAAAAAAACACGTGGAATCCTGAATTGTTTCACATAACATACTCGCACGACGAAGAATCTGATTCGGCGTCACATTTAAAAGCGGACAGGTGTTAGCATTCCTATACGCCAAAGACAAAGACAAACAAACGGCCGGATCCAACCCACCTTTTTATAGGTGATACTTGGCAGCCGTAAGTGATTCTCGACGCAATAGTCCAAGAGCGGGTCGACAGTGGAGTACTAGGTATTTGAGACACTGTAAGAGTGAGTAAGTAAGTAAGTAAGTAAATCTATATTGGCTAGAATACGTTTACAAGATCTTAAGTAATTAAATTACAGTCACAGTATTCAGCCGACAGCTCGACATGCAAAAGTGTGAACTGAAGGCCAGCGAGTAGCGGTGAGGCGAGCGTTTTCTTTTATAATCGCGTGTGCTGCGAGGTGCTGTGTAGCGAGCATCTTGGTTGTGTCATGACATGAACAGCGGGTTTCCTTCTGGCTTCTAATCTGAACTCTAAAAACGTGTTCATCTCCTTATGATATCAAAACATAAATACAGACGTAGTTGAATCTCTCTGTATTTAAATTTTATGAGCAGATGGTACATATAGAAAGAAAGAAAGAAAAAATGTTTATTCGAGACATTATTACACAAGTACACAATTAAACTAAAAATTATTTATCACGGTCACGAAAATAAAGATCACTTACTGAAATTAAGTGGCTTCAAATATTATTTGTTTTAACATCTATCAAATTTCTGACCACATTCGCATTTATGACATCTGAAAAAGTTTCAAGTTTGATAGAAGGCTTGTCAAAATGAAAAGATCGATTAGCCCAGATTACTTAGGTATTCTTCAACCAGCTATGTGTCACGTTGAGCCGCCCAAAATACCTACATTAAAACATCCACCAGCTCTCTGACTACCATTCGTAAACACGAATACGAAAAACGTTAGTTCTGTCGGCAACAAATGATAACATAGTAATAACGACAGACGGTGATATACTGTGAACTTCACCGCTGTTATTTCGGGATGGTATAAATCCCGTTAAATAGGTTTTACACGCGTGATAGATGATTGGAATGATACAGCGATGCTGACGATTTGGACCAACTGGACATTTGTTTTTGGTGCTCGCTGATTTCCGGGTGTTATTTTGCCATAAAAATTATAAATAAAGCGACAGTCAAATTAGAAAGATGGGTTTTTAAATGTTTAAGGAGTATTAGTATTCTTACGATTATAAAGGGGAAAGTGAGTTTGTTTGTTTGTTACGCTTTCACACCGTAACGCAGAGCCGGATCGTCGTGATTTTTGGCATAGAGTTTATGGTCCCGAGAGTGACTTAAGCTACTTTTTATCTCGGAAAAAATGCACAGTGCAGCGCGCGATAACCGAATACCACGCGGGCGGAGCCGCGGGCAAAAGCTAGTTAAGTATAATTAAAATTTTGTATGTAGCCGTGGTGGCCTAGTGGTTTGTCCTATCGCCTCTCAAGCAGAGGCTCGTGGGTCCAAAACCCCGGCTCGCACCTCTGAGTTTTTCGAAATTCGTGTGCGGAATTACATTTGAAATTTACCACGAGCTTTGCGGTGAAAGAAAACATCGTGAGGAAACCTGCACAAACCGGCGAAGCAATTCAATGGTGCGTGTGAAGTTCCCAATCCGCACTGGGCCCGCGTGGGAGATATGGCCTTAAGTAGACTTTATTATTTCTGAAATAGTTAGTTATAAAACAAAGTCACTTTCCGCTGTCTGTTTCCGCTTAGATCTTAAAAATTACGCAACGGATTCTGATGCAGTTGTTTTTAATAGATATAGTAATTCAAAAGGAAGGTTTATATGTATAATGCACCCGTGAGAAGCCGGGGCGGGTCGCAAGTTATTACTAAAATAAGCTCATTCTTTAACTTATACGTAGCTGTTATATAATGGTGAATGCGAGCTTAACCACAGGCACATGCTAGTATAGAATGAAAGGGTAACATTTCCTACTATCCTTGATATTTGGGTACGAGTACAGTAAGTAAATTATAAGGAAAAGAATTGGCGCAATCTTCTGATTCCGCCGGTGATTTATTCACAGTTTTTCACACTCTCATCGGATCTAAGCAATATCTTTAAGTATCCCTGATAAATATCATAGCTAATAAACGCTGAGATAATAAAATAGCTTATAAATCTTCTTAGCGGGAATAGCTGGTAAAAATACATAAAATATAGCCCAAGTCGTGAGCTGATTTATCCGCGTGAAATATTACAGCTATTGTAGTTTTGTATTTACAATGGCGAAGGCCCACGCGCCGGGTACTTATTCATGGGAAAACAAGTATTTGAAGTGCATTTTTGAAGCGCGTGAGACAAACTAATACTTCACCGATTTTGTTCATAATATACATCTCGCAGCCCTCTCATTCTGAGAGGAAGCCTGTGCCCAGCAGTGGGACGTATATAGGCTGAGATGATGATACATCTCGGAGCTATGCTTAGGGTTTCTCTACGGGATCGAATCAGAAATGAGGAGATACGTAGAAGAACGAGGGTCACCGACATAGTCAAGCGAATTAGCTCGTTGAAGTGGCAATGGGCGGGCCATTATAGCACGAAGAGCAGATGGCCGTTGGGGCCGAAAAGTTCTCGAGTGGAGGCCGCGGTTCGGCAAGCGCAGCGTGGGACGTCCACCAACGAGATGGACGGATGACCTGGTTAAAGCCGCGGGTTCACGGTGGATCCAGGCCACTGGAAGCAACTGGAGGTCTATGGGGGATGCCTATGTCCAACAGTGGACGTCCTACGGCTGAGATGATGATGATGATACATCTCGGTCTAAACATACATATACACGTTCCACTGCAAAGCACAATCTCTCAGCATGAGGATGGGCTGGAAGTTCCCTCATGGGTCTAACTCGGATTGGGAACTTTGACACACCATAGAATTACTTCGCAACTTGCGAAGGCGCTATCTCAAAAAAAACTTGAGTTATCAATTGGTACTATTACTATTGTATTTTTTACTACATTCTGCAATTAATAACTCAAAAGTGACTTTTGGCTTAGGAGGGTAGTTAATTTATGAATGAATGAATAAAATTTATTTCAAAACAATAACAAAACAGTTTACAAATTTCTTAAATCTAAAAGTGTACCTATTGTGGCAGTTGTCTCAAAAAAGGAGTCCTCGGGCGTGAGTCGAGGCAGGGGGCCACGACGTTGATTTTCAGTGGGTCCTATAATGAGTAGCCTAAAACTAAAAACTAAAACTAACGGGCTCGTATCGTATCTTAATAAATTTATTTATTTTTTCTTAAGCTGACTTAATGTTTTTATATAATGTAATTGTCATGTTGAGTGAATAAATAAACTAAACTAAACTATTATATTTGTACTCGCACAGTCTAGGTTATCTGCGACTGACATTAGGAGTGTAGTAATATGAACTGTTTTTCAGTTAAACGATATTATACTGTCCAGAAAAATATATATTTGAAAAAAACATACGTAAATAAATATTAGAACTGACCTTGACAAGAACCCACGGATTGGTTCGAAACCGTCGGACCTTGATTAAGTACCTGTTTCACGCGTGACCCGAGAAGATACGAGTAAGTACTTTATTTTAAAAATTATATGAATAAATAAATGATTACAAAGATAAAAATTACCTGGTAGGTATATTTTTAATAAATAAGTGTGCGCGTGAGTGGAAAGAGCGGTGATTAGGCCGTGTCCACACCGCGCGCGGGCGACGACACGCTAATGCGAGCCGGAGATTACAAGGCGCGTCCTATGTTTACATTAATTCCCATCTCCCTAGAAATATACCAATATTTCATCTACCTTTCTGACTAGCTATGCATCTGCAATACCACTGGTGAGTGAATGAATCACTAACTCTTTTACTTTCCTTCTTCTATAAAAATAGATTTTTATGCAATAAAAATAAAAACATCAGCTCAATAATAAAACCTTAGAAATGTTTATTCATTAATTCCAGATGGGGCAGATAATTATTAAAAAAATTACGAATGTCTGTTCTGTAGTCTTACACACGGGAGGTGTAATTCTAACCAGACACCACACGGGTCTTTTGGAGTGTTATATTATAAATATAACAACATTGAACGACAACTCCCCACTTGCATATAACTTGACCGCAAAACTTTCGTGATATTGTCAGGCCACCTAGTGGAAGGCTTCGTACGTGGTCGCCACTCGAAGACCTTTCTCCCCCAGTGATTGTCTGTTCTTCGAGTGGCCCGCCCATTGTCACTTCAACTTGTATATTCTTTTGAGCTATGTGGATGACTTGTCCTGCAAAATATCCGTAGTATTTAGGAAACTATCGCGCAAAAAATGCCGAGCATAGCTCTCTCCGTAGCTCATTATTACTTATTTTTTTAAAACAACGGTTAACTTTTCTATCTCCTTTTCGAAGTCCTCAATTCTAAAAAACAACAGTAATAACGTCAACAGTACTACAAGCATCTTTCGCATCTAATCTCTCATCCTAACCTACTTAAGAATGTTTGTTTACAATAGTTATCAATCCGTCCGTCGGCGGCGCTGGCGGCGCGCCAACGCTTCGGGAAATGATCGGTTTCATTTAGGCAAGTGTTAACTCCGATTTGGCATTTGTAATTAAGAATTTTGAACGAAAGCACAGAACAGATAATAGTACAACGAAAGTATATAAAAAAAACTAGTCTATAGTGGAACTGTGGCTGTGAAGCTTGAGGTAGCGGGTTCGATGGCCGGTCGGTTTATATATTTGGATATTTCGTATGTACGAGTAGGCCTCCAACAAGATGGAGCGACGACCTGGCTAAGATCGCGGGATCGCGGTGGATGCGAAATGCACAAGACCGGTCTGAGTGGAGAGCCTTGGGGGAGGCCTATGTCCAGTAGTGGACGTCTTTCGGCTGACATGATGATGATTATGTATGTACGATAATGAGTATTAAACTACGGATGTTTATTCTCGAACCGTCCTCATCGTCAGCCGGAAAATGATCTTATTAGAACGCCCCACAATGAACGACAATTCACCAATAGACAGACAGACAGTCATTTAGTCATTTATTGCAACCATAGTATTGTACAGATCTTAATAACTAAGTAGGTACATTTAGTTTCATATGGGCCCTGGGCGAGCACGGCAATGTCACATAAATTATCTAATTCAAAGTATCAGACAGACATGGCGAAACTATAAGGGTTCCGTTTTTGCCAATTTGGCTACGGAACCCTAGAAATAGGACTTTTACACCCCCCTCCACCCGTTAGCTTTACCCCCACCCATCAGTACTATTAGCACGTGGTTTAAATCACTATTGCGTTCAACTATGCCAAAATTTGCTTTTACACGAGTTTTTTTCCCTGATTTTCCTTTGTTGGGTAGCTGTAATCAGCTAAATTCAGCAGCGGTAAGCAAAATTTTTCCACATCCTCGGAAATCAGTCCTAAAGAATTACAGACAGCCATTGAAAAATAAACTATTTTAGTTCGTGCGTGTGTTGAACAGGTGCGTAACGTGTTGACACTCACCGCATTTGTCTCTCTCTCACGCCGCGGCTTCGCAGACGAAGTTTTACTGTAAACACGAGTTTTAAACTTGTTGTTGTTTTCGACCTGTTTTGTCGAATTTCAAGCAAATGTACCTTACGTTTCTATATGAGGAAATGTTAGTTCATTATTACATTTAAGTATGTATCTATCGGTTTTTGTTCCCGACACAAAAAGAGGAGTGTTATTATAAGTAGAAGTCTGTCTGTGGTACCATTAAAAGGGTAAACCGATTCGAACGCGTTTTATACAATTCCCCAAGTATTGTCCCTGCGGAAGAGTGTCCATAAGGCTGGCTGCATTTCCGCGCTGGTATCGTGATCCCAATACGTTGGGCGAGAAATGCACCAGTCCTATGGTCATTGGTAATTTCGAATATTTTTTTTTAATTTTTTTAAATTCATTATTGTACAAAAAAACAAAAATATAACTGTAAAACTTTGAGATTTAAGGGATCTCTGCCAGTCAACCTTTATTTAATTATGACGCACGGTGGATGGACGACCTTAAGAGGGTCGCAGGCAGGGCTGCGGATGGAGGCGAGGGGCTGAAGACAGTGTTGTGATGCATCATGGAAGAGGCATATGTTCAGGAATAGACTGCTGCATCATCAGGTCGAGGCGCACAGAAAAAGTTAAATTCAAAAATTGCTCTCACTTTAATATTCTCCTTAAACACATTCGCTCGTTTGTCCGTGTGTCTAGCGTAGCTCATAAATCACTAGAGACAACCCGCTAATGAGTGCAGCGAGCAAAGTCGGCTGAAAAAACAAACTCGCAGTGTTTACCTTCTGAATGTATTGATTGACGTGCTGCTTGCAACTTTACTGGAATTTGTTTTGCTGTTTGTATAAGCCGTGGGAATTTCTGCCGTTTATATATTTTTTTATAACTTCGCCTACATGTCCTTCTGCAAGGCACAGACAGGGCAAGATAGGGCATGGACTGTAGTTCCCACGCGGCCAAAGTGCGGACTGAGAACTACCCACACATCATTGAATTATTTCGCAGGTTTGTGCTTTTGGAAATTGATGTGTGATTGAGTTGCAATACACTACGAACTTTACGGCCAAAGAAACCATCGTAAAGAAACTTTTTACACACCTGGATAGAAATTTAATTGTGCGTGTTAAGTTCCTACTCCAAACTGAGCTTGCGTGGGAACTGCTGTAGTTCTCATTCAAGCAGTCTCATTCCAAGAGGAGGCCTGTGTCCTACAGAAGGACTAGGTTTAACTAATTTTCGATGTAGAACTTCTAACCAGTTCCAAATATCCATTTGAATCTTCGCAGTTCTCGACTAAACAATGCAGACCAATAAATCAAACATTCTTTATTTTTCAACCACGTAGATTGTGACTGAAATATGCATTCGCAGAATTAATAAAAACATTCGAACTCCAGGTGTTTCCAACATTCGACGGTAAATGTGTCCGCACCTACATCGTACCTACAACGTTAAAAAAATCTCTCAACCCAAATTAGACATTGGAAACGTCGACGTTAGAGTTGAATTTCATAGAATTTCACATCTCGGACGGTGAAAAAGCGAAATGGTAATGCAAATTGAGTTTTAAGTTGATGTTTTAGAGTTTGTACTCGTTTGAAGATGGTAAAGGTGTCATGGGAAGGGTGAGGCGCCATGTGTGGACCGCCTGCGAAATCAGAAAAAAATGAGTTCTGGGTTCTTTTGCCGCAATTAAAACACCCGAGTCAGCATTATGGGTTATAAAGAAAATTGTCGAGTGAATAAGATCATGAGTTACCCGTGAGATTCAGGTATTTTTATATAAAATCTGTTCAGTCATATATTATGTATCAGCGTGAAAGGGTAATTGATAAAAACAATAGTAGTTACGAGTAATGCGACTCTTAAGTACCTAATACGATTTTTATAAATATTTTTTGTCGGCTTGTTTCATAATAACATCACATGAGAAATTTTTAATACCTAATGGACTTATTTACATACCGCTGCTTTATCTTTAACATACATTAGAAAAAAAACTAACTCTTCGCAAAAAGAGAAACCAACTGAACTTCAACAACCGCAACGCAACCGTAGTTTTTTTAATAAAATAATATGACATTATGGTACATAGTATTTAATATGCTTGTTACAGAACCCTGCTCTTACATTATGAGTAGGTACTAACAAGAAGACTCACCGTATGTGGCGTTTAATAAGAGATATAAAAACTGGAGGTGAACGCACCGCTGAGCCGTTATTTGCCGTGGATACATACAGCTACAAGTACTCTATGGTGACTTTCAGACCACACTGCAGAGTGAATAAGACAAGGAATGAATGAGGTAAGATAAGGATATAAAATTTAAATCTTTGAAAGATTAAAGAAGAAAGAAAGAAAGAAAGAAATCATTTATTCGTGACAAAGTATATACAAAGCATAAAAAAAAAGATATTGAAAAGCACGAAATTGTTGTCATGAAATGCAACCGTGTAAAGCTACCGTGAAACACAAATACAATTATTAAAATACACGGGTCATGGAAAAGCCAACCATGAACAGTTTACATTTGGTATTTTCATCTTGAAAAAGAATCACGGGTCGATTCGAGACATCTGGGGCAATCCTCGACTATTAAAACGTGATTAACATGTTTATTTATTTTAATAATCAAATCTATGAACTAAAAGAATTTATTTGCTCACCCGCGAATTTAAGAAATTCTTTTGGTTCATTAATATGGGACCTCTGCGAAGTAACGCCTGATTCAATAAATTATAATTAAATTTTCGATTTTGTAAGATCTTCAAAACATGTCGTCTTCATAATTGGCCATAATATCGAATGAAACCTTGAGATATGTAGGTAAATCCATGTTTAAATTGACAATCAATCCTAAATTTAAAAATATATTTTATCACAGTGAAGTGAACGAAGTATCAATTAACTCTTAATACATAAATAGTGGGCCCGCGTGGGAACTATGGCCCAAGCCCTCTTGTTCTGAGAGGAGGCCGGTGCCCAGCAGTGGGACGTATATAGGCTGGGATGATGATGATGATGACGTAAATAGTGATCAAGTAAAAAAATCTTTTAATGTCGTAAATAGGTGGACAGTTAGTAATAAATTCATAACATTTTAAATAAGATATTTAATTAATCTTTTTTTCTAGTGCAATATTTAACCAACCGACCTTCTTTCGTGTCAAAAATACTTTCAGTCGTGTATTAACAACTTCAACGTATAAAATCTAAAGTACCACAATCACCTCACGCACTAAAAAAACCCACACCCTCCTTAATCCTGTAAGACTTTATGCCAACGAGATAGAAATGAAACTACTTCAGCTAAGTGGCTTGCTCGAAGTTTTGTTTTCATTAATGGAAGATAGTGAGTGACAGACGTGTGAACCGTGGGCGAATGGTTTCACAGAGCGATTAAAGAGCTCAATTAAAGCTGGAAATAGTATTAAGTAGTTTAGGGACATTTGGTTTTAATGTTAGAAAAGGAGTGACTGATTGATCTACTTCGTCCAGTTCAACCATTTGGTACAGAAGCCGAAAAACTGTTATTTAATATAATTGGTGTACTAAATACTTACGGGAAAAGTTTTATTTTGCTTTGAGAGACATAACAACAAGTTTAGCTAAGCTAGAGTTCTGTATAAATCCACGAATAAGCCTACAGTGTTTCTTCCACAAGTTTTTACTTTTTTTTTAAATGTCTTATTTTAAGTCGTGGCAATAAAAGTGTGTTTATTTATTTATTTAGGAAAAGAAAATAAAATCAAAATATTTCAAACCAACTGACAGACCAAATTCTTCGGGCGAAACAATATTAGTAAACAAGTTTTCCATGCAAAAAACACAGATCTAAGAACAATATCCTTTCCACTAATACCATTCCAACTAAACACAATTATTCTCCACGGAAACGATTCCATTACCCTGCAAATAACCTCGAAATTCTCCATTCAATGCAACGTCCGTACGATCCCTAAATGTATGCAAATTTTATTTTTAAAAAATTCAAGTGGTCGCCCACATGTCGCCGGGGTCTTTTATTGCTTTTATAGGATTGTCCACTTCTGCGCACCTTCCTTCCTGGGTATTCCATTTTACCGGCGCTGTTTTTGCTGACAGATATGAGCGTTTCGTTCGCATGTAGCATTTTTTGTTGCGATCATTTGGAATTTATTTGAGAAGTTTAGTTTGTTTCATAAAATCTGAGCACGTTTAATATATATATTGTGTTTTTACATAAAAATAAAAACAAAATTTCGTAAAACAGCTTATTACTTGTCTTTATTGTAACGAATTTCACTATCAGTTTTTTGTTTCTTTCTGTTATGAGATTAAGAGTCTGTTTCACCACTCATTGATAAATTTGCCACCTTGTGCCGTACGGAAAATAAGCCCGGACAGGGTTACAGCCAAGGGGCAATGCGGAATGTCTGAATAAAACTGAAAGTAGCTGTTGCTACACTGAAAATACATAAATATTGTCTGGAGGCGTGCTCTGAATAATTAGGGCTCTATCTAAAGGATATAAATTAAAAATGTTAGTATGTAAACACAATCTTTATTTCTCCTTCGACTCTATACAGCGTAAATTTATATAAATGTGTGAAACCACTTGTAGTAGATTACCAGACAATTTACAAAAATAGTTTTAGCTCAGCCGCAAGCGGGTGTGATGCAGAAGGCGGTTCTTATATTCTAGTTTCACAATTTATTTAAGCCTAATGGTGTTAGTCCCTAAGGAAATCAAAAACTTGCCATCAATTTCAATTTTCAACTACTGGATTTAAATCATAACTTCCCTAATTAATATACATAAATGTTTTACAGACCTGGCCAGAAGCTACCTCTCTATGACACCAGTCCGGCAGGCGAAGGATGACCACAGTGTGAGACAAGCGCGATGCTCTGGGGCGTCGTCTCTATGCGCTGACCCTGGTGCTGGCCGCACGGGTCCCACAGGATGCAGAACAGTCTTCTGGTCTCAGCAACGGAAGAAAAGACGTGGCAAAAGCAGGTGCAGAAGGCACAGCCAAGGCAATGATGCAACCGAAAAATGGCTAGTTCTCAGAACACAGAAATGAAAACCTAGCCCGGAAATTAGAGTTTATCTAAACCTTAAGCTCTCAACTGGAGGTGCAAAATATAAGGTCTAAACCCAAATGATGTGCATCATCATGCCACAAAATTAATTTAGAAAATTCTAAAAGGAATTTTAATGAAACTCAAAAGTTTAAATAATAACTAATACATTGAAGAATAAACTAAAAATTCAATGAAGATATTAAACAAAAACATTAAATGAAAACATTAAACGAAAACCCTAACCGGCTGGAAGGAAGAAGAAATTGCTTCGATTAGATACTTGCAAAAGGGCAAAAGCATGTGGCAAAGAGGTTAAGTGATCTGAATGATTCTTACCGGAGTAAATCAACTGTAGCCCAGGATTAACTCGACGCTGGTCTTCCCACCCTCAGCCGCATGCAAGGAATCATGTGCTGAAATTAACCACATAGATGAGAATAATTCCACATGAACTACACTGAATCTAATCAATATTTCAGTAACCAAATTTACTTACAGTTCACTTGCTGCACAAAAATAAAATTTAAATGTACTGCGTTTGTGCCATAGAGGCCACAAAAATTCAGAATGGGGGCTGTCACCCTCGTCTCTTCTTCGATGGAAAATGATCTAGCTCTCACGCATGATGGAGGCCTAAGACAAGAGGAATGGAGGCTCCAGTACAGCCCTACTCAAAGCCTGTATGAACATCGCTTGGACTATCAAAAACCCCTAAGAAATTCCCCCGAATCCCACCAATTGTGGGGAAAACATTTACTATGCCAAATTATGACTAGATGTTATTAGCCTTCGATTCTGTATCAAATCCTGATGAATGTAAATTAAATAAATGTTATTCCACAAATAAATAAATAAGTTCTATTTCCCCCGAAATCCGATAAAAATCCCTGAACTGACATCCCTACAAAATTGTTTACTTAAATGCTCCAATCAGAGATGACCCCGTCAACACAATCCTTCCTCCAGTTACCAGCTGGAAAAAATATATTGAAATAATTGCCAGATTAATCGAATCTCGGGCAGTTCGAGTCATGGAAGAAAACACAACGTTACAATACCCCCCTTCCCCACTTAAGGTTCAACGTAGGTGAACCGTACGCTGCCCTCAGCGCTCTGCTCTACAACCTAGGAGGTCAACAAAATCTCCCATGCAAGAACCAACCCAAGGCTCGAACAACCTATGCAGCTACAGAACATAACTCAAATGTTTAGAAAAATGCCTATCAAAATTAAAACTATGATTGTGCTTAATGAATCTATTTTAAAGGACAAAAATGTATATAACATCCAAGAGTATGGATTACCAAAGTTATATACCAAAACCTTTGTATCTTACTAAAAACCAAAATAACCAAAATGCAACCATTCCATATTTGTGAACCAAACCATTAGCATCCCCAGCACAACGGCAATGTTGTGCTGAAGAGGCTAATTACCAACAACCAGGACCGATGTTCAGCATTCCTCAATATAGACTCTTCTTGTCCGGGCAAAACCTAACACAAAAGTCATAACTACTATCAAAACCTAACGAAATATAAACAAAACCTTTGTTCCGAAATATCTCTACCTAAACATCTCGAAAAAGTTACTAAATATAACCAAAACCCTTCACCAAGATTACCTAAACATCTCGGATACAAATTCATGTTTCCGAGGAATTACAAAACCAAAATATCCGCTACCTGCTTTCTGAGGAAACGAAATTTATCTCGCCCGGGCTCGAGATACCAAAACAAAATAATCACCGTGCAACAAAACATCGCATCCACTCATGCACGGAACCCCGATAAGTTGAATGCGAAACACGGATTGACATAAACTGTTATAACTTGGTGAGGTACCCAAGGTACCAAAGGTATACATAACTTTGCTTGTACACATATTAAAGACTACTCTTGATGATGTTGAGTTAAGATAGAGCCGCCCTAATAATCCATCATTATCTACCTAAATACTCTATCATACATCGCGCTCACAGTAGTAGTGCGACAGCTATGACTGTGCACCACACCTAACAGTTTGTGATTAAATATATCGTTATATTTAACACTCAAATGCTAGCTCTTATCTTAAGGAATTGATCCAAGTAACGTTAGTGTTCCGAACCATGGCAGCACGGCAGCCGGCCGAAGCAAACGGCCGTGCGTCCACCGCTCGAATCACCTCTGCTACTGTGACGTCTTCTCACGCGTAGTCAACAATGGCGGCGCGGCGATCAAAAGAAATCGTAATGCGGGCCGCGCGTCCACTGTTCACCCGCTGAGTGGAAACGTTTTTACGCTTTCAGGTCTTTAATGTGCCAAGAACCAATAGGATGACCATCCATCCTCTCCAATTCGTAAACTAAAGGAGACAAGACTTTCTTAACTCTACATTTTACGTACTTTGGTGCGAGCTTTGCCATCTTAAATTTTTGTGCGTCACTTTGTACGTAAGAACGTTTCCAAACTACGTCCCCTTCTGAAAATTTAGCTGAACGGCGTCTTAAATTATAGTACTTAGAGTTAGTGCTATGCGCTTTTAAAAGATGAGACCTAACCTGCTCGAAAATTGTTTTTAAACAGCCAAATTCACCGGCATATTCCTCCCGCGGAACGCCAACGCTATACTCTTGATCGGTGTCTCGGTAGAATGACCCATTTATGACTGGTTCTCTAGCGTGTACTAGGAAGAATGGAGAAAACCCCGTGGACTCGTTCACTGCACTGTTTATGGCGAACTGAATACGGTGCAGGTGCTCGTCCCAGGAGCGGTGGTTTTCTTCTACGTATGAAGCTACTGCAGTCATAATAACTTTGTTGTACCGTTCTACCAAATTCACTTGAGCCGTGAAGCGTGGACCATAATGTACTTTTGGTACATTGTACTTTTTCAGGAGTTGCCTGAATTCTGTACCTGTAAACTGGACTCCGTTGTCAGTTACAACGGTTTCTGGTACCCCATGTGCCAAGATAACGTGGTTCTCAAAATGTTTGGCAACTAAAGCACTAGTTGCACGGCGCAGTGGAAACATCAAAGTGTATTTCGAAAAGCAGCATGTCACTACAAACAAAAACGTGTAACCCGACCGAGAACGCGGTAGTGGACCTACTAAATCTATCGAGACTACTTGAAATGGTCTATGACATACCTTTGGCTGGCCCATCAACCCTGGAGTCAGTTTTTGTGAATGCTTGTAGGCGGAACAAACATCACACGCCTTTACAAATTCAACGACATCCTTATGCATGCCAGGCCAAAAATATGTCAAGGACAACCGCCGATGAGTTTTGAAAACTCCTAAATGCGCGGCTGTAGGCTCGCAATGATTTTCCTTTAAAATTTTCAATCGGTCGTACTTCGGCACTACCACCTTCCAGTCGAATTCACTGAGTAAATTGTATTTACTCTTACATAACCTAAGTAATATGCCGTCCTTAATACAAAAATTCGGAAAGTTCGCAGGAAATGACTTACAACCGTTCAAAATGTTTTCGTACCACGGGTCGTTCGCAACGTCATTAGTACTCGTCGTGTTTATAGCGTCAACCTTCATGAGCCTAGACAACGCGTCAGGTACTACGTTGTCGGTGCCTTTCCTGTGCTCAATTTCGAAATCATATTGAGACAGTCTGCACCCCCAACGAGCTAAACGGCCTGACGGGTTCTCCAGGTTCATGAACCACTTAAGTGACGCATGGTCAGTTATGACCTTAAAATGACGCGAGCCCAAATACGCCTGAAATTTTTCTACGGAAAACAAAACAGCTAAAGCCTCCCTCTCGGTCGCGCTGTAATTTCGTTCGTTTTTATTTAAAGAACGACTGACGTAAGCGATAGGATGCTCATGTCCATCGATGGTCTGACTAAGCATGCCACCCAATCCATATGAAGAAGCATCGCAGTGCACAACAAAAGGCTTACTAAAATCTGGCACTGCCAAAATAGGTGCCGACACCAATGCGTTCTTCAGTGAATTGAAGGCTTGTTCTGCTTCTTCAGACCACCGAAAGGCAGGAACATTCTTCCCTTTAGCCGTAAGTTTATTTAAAGGGGCGGCTATAGTCGAAAAGTTTCGAATAAATCGACGGTACCACGAGCACGTCCCTAAAAATACTTTAACTTCCCGAGAAGTGGTCGGAATGGGAAAATTCAAAATTGCCGCGACTTTTTCGGGATCAGTACGCAACCCGAACTCATCTACGACATATCCAAGGTACTTCAGAGAGTTTCTGAAGAACTTGGACTTCTCAAAATTTATTGTCAAATTTGCAATTTTTAATTTTTCCAAAACTCTATTCAAAAGTACCAAATGGGTCTGAAAATCTGATGAACAGATCACAATGTCATCAATGTAGCAGAAGGCTAAACCGGTTTCGATGTCACTCGTAATGTTGTGATCGATCAACCTATCCATGAGCCGCTGCTGTCTTGCAGGTGCTCCACATAACCCAAAAGGCATGACTTTAAATTTAAAAAGTCCGCGACCCGGTACGGAAAAACTAGTCTTTTCCTGTGAACTTTCTGCCAAAGGTATTTGCCAGAATGAGGAACTTAAATCGATCGACGTCAGGTACTTCGCTTCTTTTAAACTGTCCAAAATTTGCGGAATATACGGAATAGAATACGAGTCCCCCTTCGTGACCGAATTTAATTTCCTACAATCTAAACAAAAACGCCAGTCACCGTTTGACTTACGCACTAATAACGCAGGGTTATTCCATGGACTTTCGCAAGGGGTAACTACGTCTAACTGAAGCATCCTATCGAGCTCGGCGCTTAAAACTGCACGTTTTTCCGGTGAAAGTGGGTACTGTTTCACCTTTACCGGTGGCGCATCACCAGTGTCGATAGTGTGCTCAGCCAAACTAGTTCTACCTAGCCCCTTTTCCTCAAAAGAAATGTCCCTAAATTTCCTCACTACTGCGTCTGCTAGTTCACGCTGTGCCGGAGTCAAATGATCATATGACTGAATCGTATGTACTGGTTCGGAATTAATACCACAGTTCCTGAAGTAAGTCTGTGGTGTCACAATATAGTCAATGTTGTCAAATATTTCTGGCGCTAAATTAAAACATTTCCAAAAATCTACTCCCAAAATGACGTCTGAAACAATAGTGGGTATAACAGAAAATTTAATAATGTGTGTTACATTATTAAATGTTACCGGAACAAAAATGTACCCAATTGTTTCGACTTGTACGCCAGTTGCAACATGACACGATGTTGGTTGTGTATTTTGTATGGTAAAACCAAATTTCACAAAATCGAGGTGAGCGTTGTTACCTAAAATCGAAATTGACGCTCCACTATCGAGTAATCCGAAAATTTCAAAACTATTGACTCTAAATTTTAAATATGGCCGAACATCATCTTTATTTGGTGCAAACAGAACCGTAGCGATCGAATTATAATTACAAAATTTTGAAATTGATTTACTATTAATATTTTTTAAACTACGATTCTGGTCAATCAGTTTTTTGTCTGGGAGTGTGAACCAGCCTTTTTAGCTTTATTGTGAACACTACAATTTTGACAAGTAGCTATTTTGACATTTGTCATTCCACAGCCAAAACATCTGATTTGTTTATCAGAACTTGGTTTTGCCTTACAATACTTAAAATTATGCCGTGTTTTGCCGCATTTATAACAAACGGGTTCCCGTGCCTGCGTGGATGGAATATACGATTGTTTGGGAACATTGACAGAAGCGTTCGTAGTACGCTGCGCACAAGCAAAACATGACTGCGATTTACTTTCGGAACTCTTGGCAGTGTGAACAGAAACTGAATTTACGGGCTTGGCTTTGCCTTTATACAAAAACTCACTACCAAGTATGTTCGAGGATGATCTCGCGGAAGGTTCCGAAAACATCTCAGCTCGCTGTCGCGCTGCTTCTACTTTACGACAATTTTCTTTCAGTTCCGCTACTGAAGTAATGTTTACCAACGCTAGCTGTTGTGAATAGCTGGGCCTAATATTGTGCAGCAATATTTCTAGCTTGGCTTCCTCAGAAAGCGGTACCTTACGACGTGAAAATAAGCAAGACATAACCGCAAAATAAATGTGAACAGGTTCGTCCACTCCCTGTGTTCTAGACTGAATTTCACTTAATAACCTATAATCATAATCAATTGGATCAAATTCCCTCAATAATAATTCCTTTAATTCGTTCCAGGTTGAAACTTCCTGCCTTATGCCTCTAAACCAAAACAATGCTTTATCAACAAACAATTGTGCCGCTGAGTTGAATAATTTACAATCTGAAACACCAAAAGCCAACTGAAGTTCACCTATGCGTTCTAAAAATGACCTGACGTCTGTGATGCCATTGAATTTAACACCCCATTTTGAAACATTTTTATTGCCGGAACACTCAAATTGTTGTTGTGTTTGTTGTTGTTGTTGTTGTTGATGTGAAGAAAACATCTCGTTGTCCTCAACTGTACCTGGAGATGGTATTGGAGTTTCAACAATAGCCAACAGTGACTCTAACTCTGATGAAAGTTCAGATTTAACTTGAAACTTATCTGCGTCCGAGTGAACCTGTATTCTAAACAAGCGATGATATAAATGATAACCCAAAGCCTTTGACCTATTTAATGAGTACCTATCAAATGTTGCAGAGTACCTGTTAACACAAGACCTCAGTTCAATCAACTTGTCAGTAATTGTTTTTAGCTCGGTATCAACAGCAAAGTCCGTCTCCAAAATAGCCTCCGAAGGACATTCAACAATCAATTTCTTAAGTTGCTTTCTCAAACCATCAACAGTACTAAGTGGTGTTTCTGACCTGATTTTAACTTCATAAATCAACTCATCTTTCAAAAGTGAATAAAATTGTATAACTCTTTCCATAATTTACTGAAATTTGTGTACTAAATTGAATTGAAATTAATGGCTTACAAACTTTAATTACTATTGTTTAATATGTTTCAACAATTGTTTTATATTTGTTATTTACAGAATATAAGTTCTTATTAAAGTACTATTGCAAAATTTATAAAGTGTTTTATTCCCCAAATACTTATTAATAACACTATTAGCTGGCACAAATGTAGCATTAAACACAATTAAATAGCATATAATGGCAGTAATTATGCTGCTACAAATAAAAGGTAGGTAAGTACTAGTTATAAACTTCTAGTAGGTAGGAAATGCACTAAGAAAAAAAATGACACTGTCTAAGCACTATGCACACATAATTTATAATTCTAGGTCATAATTTTGTCATAAAGTTGTAGCATAAATAACTATAATAATTAAATATTCAATATTTCACAATGATTATGTTTTCCAATGTATATTTTTTACCATCAAAAAAAAATATAAGTTAATTGAACAAAACTAGGTTTCCTTTCATAGATAATCTGGAATATAGGTGTATAAAAAGCTATAGGTATACTAGAGGTGATGATGTGACACTTTAATTGTCAAAGAAAGTTCGTTTACTTTCACAAATTTATAGGTTACTTTTACTATGAAAATATTACTAAATATCAATTTATGGTGAAAAAAAGTGTTTGTTTCCACTATACTAACTAACTACAACTGTGAAATTTTAATGAAATAAGGCATAATGTGTTAGACTCCTACATTCAAAGGTAAAATTTGGTTTCAACCTGACAAACTAAATCTTAAGTATTGAAAATTGATGGCAGTTGATTTCTACAAAAAAAAAAGTAGCCAAAATTACTCAAAGCACTCAAAATAACTCAAAATTAACGGTTGGGCGCCAATTGCCACCTTGTGCCGTACGGAAAATAAGCCCGGACAGGGTTACAGCCAAGGGGCAATGCGGAATGTCTGAATAAAACTGAAAGTAGCTGTTGCTACACTGAAAATACATAAATATTGTCTGGAGGCGTGCTCTGAATAATTAGGGCTCTATCTAAAGGATATAAATTAAAAATGTTAGTATGTAAACACAATCTTTATTTCTCCTTCGACTCTATACAGCGTAAATTTATATAAATGTGTGAAACCACTTGTAGTAGATTACCAGACAATTTACAAAAATAGTTTTAGCTCAGCCGCAAGCGGGTGTGATGCAGAAGGCGGTTCTTATATTCTAGTTTCACAATTTATTTAAGCCTAATGGTGTTAGTCCCTAAGGAAATCAAAAACTTGCCATCAATTTCAATTTTCAACTACTGGATTTAAATCATAACTTCCCTAATTAATATACATAAATGTTTTACAGACCTGGCCAGAAGCTACCTCTCTATGACACCAGTCCGGCAGGCGAAGGATGACCACAGTGTGAGACAAGCGCGATGCTCTGGGGCGTCGTCTCTATGCGCTGACCCTGGTGCTGGCCGCACGGGTCCCACAGGATGCAGAACAGTCTTCTGGTCTCAGCAACGGAAGAAAAGACGTGGCAAAAGCAGGTGCAGAAGGCACAGCCAAGGCAATGATGCAACCGAAAAATGGCTAGTTCTCAGAACACAGAAATGAAAACCTAGCCCGGAAATTAGAGTTTATCTAAACCTTAAGCTCTCAACTGGAGGTGCAAAATATAAGGTCTAAACCCAAATGATGTGCATCATCATGCCACAAAATTAATTTAGAAAATTCTAAAAGGAATTTTAATGAAACTCAAAAGTTTAAATAATAACTAATACATTGAAGAATAAACTAAAAATTCAATGAAGATATTAAACAAAAACATTAAATGAAAACATTAAACGAAAACCCTAACCGGCTGGAAGGAAGAAGAAATTGCTTCGATTAGATACTTGCAAAAGGGCAAAAGCATGTGGCAAAGAGGTTAAGTGATCTGAATGATTCTTACCGGAGTAAATCAACTGTAGCCCAGGATTAACTCGACGCTGGTCTTCCCACCCTCAGCCGCATGCAAGGAATCATGTGCTGAAATTAACCACATAGATGAGAATAATTCCACATGAACTACACTGAATCTAATCAATATTTCAGTAACCAAATTTACTTACAGTTCACTTGCTGCACAAAAATAAAATTTAAATGTACTGCGTTTGTGCCATAGAGGCCACAAAAATTCAGAATGGGGGCTGTCACCCTCGTCTCTTCTTCGATGGAAAATGATCTAGCTCTCACGCATGATGGAGGCCTAAGACAAGAGGAATGGAGGCTCCAGTACAGCCCTACTCAAAGCCTGTATGAACATCGCTTGGACTATCAAAAACCCCTAAGAAATTCCCCCGAATCCCACCAATTGTGGGGAAAACATTTACTATGCCAAATTATGACTAGATGTTATTAGCCTTCGATTCTGTATCAAATCCTGATGAATGTAAATTAAATAAATGTTATTCCACAAATAAATAAATAAGTTCTATTTCCCCCGAAATCCGATAAAAATCCCTGAACTGACATCCCTACAAAATTGTTTACTTAAATGCTCCAATCAGAGATGACCCCGTCAACACAATCCTTCCTCCAGTTACCAGCTGGAAAAAATATATTGAAATAATTGCCAGATTAATCGAATCTCGGGCAGTTCGAGTCATGGAAGAAAACACAACGTTACAATTTTTATTTGACAGTTAAATGTGATGCCGTCTCCGTCTATGTGAACAAAGAGACTTTTCATATAAGAGATTTCGAATAAAAAACTGTAATTTTATTGCGAACGCGAGCATCAGAAACATTAGGCAATACGGCCTCTGATCACGAACTCTTTATGCACTCGTTCTAAAATTCACACTCGGAGCAATAAATGTTGATATCACTTGAAACCAAAACTTGTTCAAAATAAGGCTGATTTGAAGAAATGCACGCAATTCCAACAAGACTTCCTTTCGTTCGTTCAACTTTGTTTTAAGCTTTATTAGTAAAGCCAAAAGGTCGGAATTAGATGAATTCCTGAAAAGAGTAATTTTTATGACACTCGGTGTCACACGTGACGTTTTTATTAAAGAAAGGTGGCTCGGCTTACGTGGGTCGTAAAAATGACCCCGAGAACCTCATATGACTCATTATTATTGACGGGTGCGTCGTATGATTAGGCGAAAGAGTTTTTCACAGAAAACACGCTGTAGAAAATATAAGAACCGAAAAAAGTGACAAGAGGTTAAAATTAAATGTGTATGATATTAAGACAAATTTTGTAAAATTAAAACATTTTTTTAAATTAAACTGCAAAAGGTTGTTTACGCTTTTTTATAATATCTAGAACTTTCAGAAAGACCATCGTTGCCTAGAAAAATGCCACGTAAGAAATTTGGGACATTTAGTATTTACTTAATGTACTACGAGTACAAATAAAAGATACAGAGAGAGGAAACTTTGCATTGTTTTTACAGAGACGTTTATGGTTTCTAAGCTAATTAAAGTTTAGTAAACAAACCTTACGTTTCATGCCTGATAAATTACAAATATAATTTCGCTCGTAATTTCTGAAAAACTCAAAGGTCTTGAACCCACGACCCTCTTTTAACTGAATAAAGGTCAAAGCACTAACTAACTACGGATTAGCGATATGTACCTGCGAAGAAATTCAATGGTGTGTATATGAATACGCTGAGTAAACATTTTATTCTACTTTTTCCTTCTATCTTGCTTTTTTTTAATAAACATACCTACTTGAAGGATTTCAGTTCCCAGCAACGCAAACTAGATATTTATTCCCGTTAAAAACCAATGACTTACCTCAAAGTATTGAACTAAAATTACATCAATCCTAAGGCAATATTAAATATCTTCATTGTTTTTACAACAACGTTACCTTTTCGAGAGTAATATTTTTTTAAAGCGCCAAGGGGCGGCTAGGGCGGGTTGGTATAATAAATGCGGCACCGAAACATATGAAATATATAAAGTTTGACCGGACACTGAAGCGACCGCGACCACCTACGGATTGGGGTGGGATTACATAGCGTAGTTTTTAAAACTTTCATTTTACCACCTTTTCTTCTTGATTCGTCATAAATCACGTGATATTATGTATTGAAGTGTTAAGATTATCATCATCATCATCCCAGCCTATACGCCGCCCACTGCTAGGCACAGAATGAGAGGGCTTGGGCCGTAGTTCCCACGCGGGCCCAGTACGGATTGGGAGCTTCACTTGCATCATTGAATTGCTTCGCTGGTTTGTGCAGGTGTCCTCACGTTTTCCTTCACCGCAAAGCTCGTGGTAAATTTCAAAAGTAATTCCGCACATGAATTTCGAAAAACTCAGAGGTGTGAGCCGGGGTTTGACTAGGCCACCACGGCTCGTGATAAGATGGCGTACAATAATATAAAATCAAATGCGGGTATTTCGATAACGGACGACCGCTATAGTAATAATAAAAGAAAATATTTACCAAAACACAAAAATTTACGCATATCTTTTATTTTTTATTAAGAGAGGGAGGGAAACGAGCAATCGGGTCATCTGATGGGAAATGATCACCACTATGAGTACCAACTACTCAAGGAGAGTCATTGGTTCGTTGCTTGCCTTTTAAGAAAGTATAAGCATTTCTCTTGAAAGCCCCGATGTCATAGTTGTCAGGAAACTTCGCTGAAAGAAGTTGATTCCGCAATTTCACTATTAACTTAGTGAATTTTAGTATATGAGTAGGTCTGATATCAATAAGAAATGAGAGTGAAACTTCGAGATAATTTAAGCAATTAATAAGAGTCGTGATTAAGTTTCTGGGATATGATGGAGAATCACGAAAGTTATAAACATTAATTTATTTGAATAGACAATTAAATATAATCAAACAAAATGCAAATTATTGTCACCGAAAAAAAAACAGAACTTTACAAGTACCTAAAGTTTTTTTATAGTCAAAATACCACAAACGGGACTTATCACGCTAACACACACAACTAATATTTACCCTTATTTATTTTTTGTTTGTGGTATTGTGAATATGAGTGAAAATCACGAAAGTTTAAAACGTTATAAAGTTTATTTACTCAGGTGCACTAATATTGCATCAATAAAGAAGATATAAATAAATCAAAGAATATCTTATACACATGTAATCCGGCCGCTCTTATAGCAATATTGTATCTAGTAGAAGTGTCCACGTACAGAAGTGTTTGTATGAAAAATATTCCAATATCGGGCCCTCCCCCTCCTTCTGAAGGGGGGGAGACTGATGGAGCGACACTAGAAAATATAAGGTGATCGTAAGATAGCCATCTTATTCGAGGGACGAAATTGTATGTGCTTCTTTATTGTAGGTGACTTAGATCGACTGGTTGAATGACTTTCCATATTCTAGACGCAGATTTCGTTTGGATAAAATATATGATTTGGAAAAATCTGAAATGTGCAAAGCTGCTATGAAAGATATTTTGCATGGTTTATGAAGATTCGTTGATTTCAGTGAATAACAATTTTTACGGGAACGTATTTTTGATCTCTTTGAGAAAAACATAATACTCATACTATTTAACTGATTTTAGATTTTCATAACGTGAGATCTAAAGAAGAATATAAGTCAAAGCGTAAAAAATTTAGTCATAGCGTAGTAAATATTGAGTAATTAATTGAATCTATTGCCAAATATCAATTCGTATTAATACAGTCTTATAGTACAGTCGAACAAATTGTATTATGGCCCAGGGTGGAACCTATGTGCTACTTATGTCATATTTACATCTCATATTTACTTTTATCAAGGTAATCATAGTGAAATTGATTATACCAAAATTGTCACTCTAAAGTTTAATTTGGACGCCAAACAAAATGTAAAAAAAATATTAGCAAGTTTATTGCTCTTTTTTATTTTATTAATGTAGAAGTATGGCGAAACGCGTGTCACGGAATGATGAAAAACTGTTTTTTTTTTTTCCTTTTAATTAGTCAAATACGTTAATATAAATAAAACAGCTAAGTGCAAGTCGGACATAACTGAAGTTTCCATACAAGTGTGCAGGTATTACAAAAATATACGCTAGCGACCCGCCCCGGCTTCGCACGAGTGCAATGCTGATACTAAATATGATGATGGATGTTATTATACATATAAACCTTCCTCTTCAATCACTCTATCTATAAAAAAAAAACCGTATCAAAATCCGTTGCGTAGTTTTAAAGTTTTAAGCATACATAAGGATATAGGGACAGAGAAAGCGACTTTGTTTTATACTATGTAGTGATAGTGATAAATAAATAAACAGCCGTACCTACCTATCTGTAAAAAATCAATGTAAGCAAAGCCTTGTGTCTAAGCGAAATGTACGCAGTGTTCCTAGGATCCATTTTTAACCGACTTCAAAAAAAGAGGAGGTTCTATGTTACACTATTTGTATTAATTCTATTATTTAACACCAAATAAATATATATATATTTAAGTAAATAAAAATGGTACAATCAATTAATAAATTACAAATTAAATTAAAACCTAAATGAAAAATTAATACAGGAAAAAAAACATTATATCAAAAACCACAAAAAAACTAAAAATTAAAAAACAAAAGGAATAAATCATCACCAAATAAATTGATTCTATTCTATTCTATTTTTTGTTTTAGCAACAACAACATTCCTCTGTCTTTCTAGTATAGAACTGCAAAATCAGCGCTGTGACAGACAGAAGAACATACAGCACTGCGACGATAATAGGGTTCCGTTTGTCAACCCAAAAGCTTAAGATCAACAACTATAGAAATTTATCAAAGATCATATCCGAACTGAAACAAATCTCGCCCTAAATATGCGTGCCCGCGTTCCTAACCCAGAGGTGACCCTCTCAGATGCTCGCAGCCTTTGAAATATGATAATGATTATTTACCCCTGGAGCCCACGGGCAAGGTGATGTCCGAGCGGAAACGGAAGGGAGCCTGCCCTCGTGTCTTAATTTCCGGTTGGAACGCATCAGATCTTGCGATTATGCGTTATCCTGGAGGGATGGAGGAATAAATCAATGGAGGTGAGAGATTTGTTTTGATGTGTTTTGTGTTTCTTGGTGGAATTATTTATGAATAAAAATCTAAGTTAAGTGCTAACCAAGAATGAAGTGTCGAATGCATGGAACTGCCATCCAAAAACCAGGGTCAACGATTTAGGACAATTGTATGTACGAGTATGTATGTAAACTCTTTATTGTACAAAATAAGTAAAACAAACACAATTGACAAAAATGAAATATATATTACTAGCTTATGCCCGCGATTTCGTCTGCGCGGACCTAGGTTATCGCGCGGTGGCGCTCTCTACCGGAATAAAAAGTATTCTATGATCCTTGGGGCTTAAACTATCTCTACACCAAATTTAATCAAAATCGGTTCAGAGGTTTCGACGTGAAAGCGTAACAGACAGAGAGACAGACAGAGTTACTTTCGCATTTATAATATTAGTAGGGATGTACAAAGAACAATTACAACACACACAACAAATACATGAAACAATAACAACAAGAACATGAACAATTACCTGAAATCTACATTAATTAAATAATTTAGGGTTTCATGTTAGACATAATATTATTTGTTTACTAGCATTCGACTTTTACTTTATTTTTCTTTAAATTTCACCAATTCATTGCAGACATATTTTTTTTCACGTGATATAAATTACAAGTGTTTATTTAAAAACGTGCTAAAATCCTTGGCTTCTTAGTCACTCTGCCTCTAATACCTTACCACAGAAAAAACGAAATTAAAACTATAAAAATAATAGTTCGTAACTAATAAAAACATCAATTGTCCACTAGACGTAAACAATGTGTTGTCCAAAAACCAAAACTAGCCACACAGTATAAATCTACAAAAACTTGGTAATGTGGTCACTTTAATTCATACATGAAACATGGCACATTAGTGGAGCCTATGAAAAACTAACTTTGCCTATTACCGACCCATAACCATTTTAGCCCAACTTCCTCCAAACTTTCATCACCTTTCTATCGAGTTTTTGTCTTAATTTTATATCCATTGCTGCTTTTTTAGTACTACAAATGTACTGCAGCGATTCTAAGGCAGCAGTGGAGTGTGTTTGTACGGTGTTTTTGGGATTTTTTATGAGTTTGCTAATGTTGTCTTTTTGGTCAACGTAAATTGTAAAAGTTTTCGCGGTGTATGACATTGGTGGAATGTTTATGAGCTCTTGATGAGGTCGGGAAGAGTTTTTTCTATGCTATTGAAGCATTTTTTGAGGATAACCTGCAAGTTGTTAAGGTAACATTAGATTAATGCTTCAGACATTATTCAGCAGGGGTCCATATCAATGAAATATACCAAATTAGCATGCTTCTCCGTTGTATTTGAACACCTCAGCTACAACGAACTCAGCTAAAACTAGATTAGCACGAAATGACAGGTCAACCATGGTTGTTTAAATGCTTTAAATTTAAGTTGTCTTAAGCAGAAGACCGTGCGTTCAAATCCAGGCGCGGATCTCATGGTTTTTCCTAATTTATTTGCAAAATTATATTTAAGAAAAACTAAAAAATATAAAATTCTTTTTTATGTTTTGTTTACGCTGTTTTATTTTTCTTTATAAAGGACCGTTTATTTTTTAAATACAATAAACAGAAAATCAAGACTAGTTTTAGCATTTATCAGGCTAGTATTATTGTTTTACTTTACTTTTTTTTATACTTTACTAGCTTTTGTCTGCGGCTACGTCCACGTGGAATTCGGATATCAGCGCTATCGCGCGCTGTTCCCGCGGGAACTGTGCATTTTCCGGGATAAAAGTAGCCTAAGTCACTCTCTGGTCCATAAACTATCTTTATGCCAAAAATCACGTCGAACCGTCGCTCCATTTCGACGTGAAAGACGGACAAACATACACACAAACACACACACTTTCGCATTTATAATATTACTTAGTATGGATGGATGATTCCGTGTAGCTTTTACGTAATTTAACCTTTTAAAAACACCAAAACAAACAATAAATTTTTAAATTACCAACACTAATTAAGTCACATAACCGTTACTCAAATCTCATTCTACAAAACAGTCTTCATTCCAATGTAAATACGACACAATTTCTATTAAAGCCAAATCTTTAAAAGACCTCCAGCATGTGCTTTGCAAGTGCCATTATAAAACTGCTTTTATACGACTAGTTTTAAGCGCTTATATGACTTGGTATACGACTGTTATACGACTGTTTTGAAGCTAAAAGCAATCAATTGTAGCGCACGGATGGCAACCGGACACCGGGTAAAGATATGAAAGCAACAATAAAAGGTGGTAGACCTGCCTTGTTGATTGGTACTGGTGCGAGCACAAGCGGTTACGCAAATAAACAGACGTGATTATTCTGAAAGAAGTTTGAAAACTTGAGGCCATGGCAGTCTAGTAGTTTGACTAATGGCCTTTCAAGCAGTGGATAGTGGGTTGAATCTGGACTAGCACCTCTGAGTTTTTGATAGTTCATGAGTGAAATTTCGTTTGTAATTTACTTACCATGAGATCTACGGTGAAACTTACACAAATCTGCAAAGCAATTAAATATCTCTTTTGAAAACTGTTCTGCACCATCGGCTGTCTGTTCTCCGCATTATACACCCTGCCCATTGCCACTTCAACGGGCTAATTCTAGCTCACTTGACGCTAGTACTGGTATCAAAATATCGCGAGCTCATAAAAGATTATTGCTAATAATTTAAACTGTAACGTCATCGTCATCAAATGGTCTCGAAGGAAGACTGGCGCTGGTTCCTCCGTAGGAGTAAATGCAAGTAAATGTGTATTTTCGATTATTTTTTATTCATTATTTATTTTTTTGTCCCGAATTTTTTTTTTTCATTTTCATCTATTTTTTTTAACTGTCCGTCACCAAAACAAGAGAAAGCTAAACGGCCACTTAGCTGTCATGTGGTTATCAGTGTTGTCACCCATTACCAGGTCGAAGACCCGCCAGGATGTGGCCAATTGCAGAGCCAATAAAGGTGCGTTTACCTCGCGACCCGCCTTGAACTTGCATGGCGATGACTGATGACACACCTCTAGAATTAACGTTAGTTCTAGGCGGTCATTGACTTGGGCTGCATTTTTCGACAGGACAATATGAGTACACTGCGAGGTTTCTTTGCGGCTTTAAAGTTTGAGATAAAGGTGTATATCGAAAATACAAACTGAGACATGGATGTACTGAAAAACCAGAAAAAGAGACCAGCGCTGGGAATCGAACCCAGGTCTTCAGCATTCTGTGTTGCGTGCTATAACCCCGACACCACCGCTGGACACAGACTGGACTGGTTCAGCGGTGGTGTAGGGGTCATACGACACGAACTTCCGAGTTTCAAGTTTTGTAGTAGCCCTGGTGTTCCTCGAGCGATGAATTGCCACTTCCACTTGCAAATTCTCCGGGCTTGTTGCAATGTGTGTGTAATTCAGTGCGTATTCTATGTTATGTTTCAGTGACCAATATCAAAAGTGTGAAATACAAATAAAGAGATGTTTCATGTAGGGGAGCGCCAAAGTTCACATACTCTTCACTAGTCGTACCATAATTTTTGTCCGAATCATCGTTTGTCCGAATTTTTTTCGCACTGAAACCTTATATTTTTCTAAAAAATTTAAATGGTCATCCTATAGAAAACTATAGGTTAGGTTAGGTTTATTTTATAAGAATTCTAAACAATCATTAGATTCAGAGAAAAAAGAGTTATGAAAAACGATCATTCTGACAAAAATTACATTCGGACTTTCAATAAGCATGCAAGCCGATATGGACCCTTCATGTAGACTAGCTAAACCACAGAATTTGATATCCTGGATCCCATTCGCGAAGCCTCGTACACTTGCATTATAAATTATCTTCCATCAATTTGAATGGCATCTGTACGAAGGTACTGGCCGTCTATTCCACGTAAGGCCATTAAGTGCACTCGCTGCGCCCGCGCTCATTGCCAGCAATTGTAGCCAATCAGCGTCAATTGCTCGCGACCGCGCCCCGCGCCCCGCGTGCTTTCACTTCTCACCGGTACTGGTGGCCATAAAAGTTCTTTTATTTTTTGTAACATTTTTAAGTGTACCTAATTCAAATTCAAATCCTTACTAATATTATAAATGCGAAAGTGAGTGTGTTTGTATGTTTGTGTGTATATTTGTCCGCGTTTCACGCCGTAACGGAGCAACGGATCGACGTGATTTTTGGCATAGAGATAGTTTATGGGCCTGAGAGTGACGTAGACTATTTTTTATCCCGAAAAAAAAACACAGTTCCCGAGGGAACAGCGCGCGATAACCGAATACCACGCGGGCGGAGCCGCGAGTAAAAGCTAGAGTAACATTTATATTTCAGACAATGCCCCGTAGTATTAGTGTACGTACATTATCTTATCTTATGTATCTTAAGTCTTACTTTATTTAGGTTACTTTCCAACCATTTATTTATTTTATTTCAGGGTTATTTTAGCTTTTTCTACCGTCTTAAATATAAATAAATAAATATCATGGGACACTTGACACCAATTGACCTAGTCCCAAACTAAGCAAAGCTTGTACTAGGCAACGGATAAACATACTTATTATAGATAAATACATACTTAAATACATATTGAACATCCAAGACCCGTGAACAAACATTCGTATTATTCATACAAATATCTGCCTCGGCCGGGAATCGAACCCGGGACCTCAAGCTTCGTAGTCAGGTTCTCTAACCACTTGGCCATCCAGTATTCAATCATGTGAGTAATAAGAATACTAAATTAGTTTATACTCCACCAAAAAATATGTGGCAATACAACAAGTTTTCCAGTGACACTAAAGTCATTAGGTAGTGTTTAAAAAAGTAGGAAATTTGCGTTAAACAAACATAAAATAATCAGCGGCTCTAGCAGCGTCCGAGAGAATCAGCAAATAAGATGATGATAGCGATCCAGACGGACTTTGCGCTAAATCTTCCACTCGCTAAATGTATCTGTGTATAAATTTACACATCACCAAAACATATTTCACAGTCACGGATTTTACATACACATTTATAGCTTAAGGGTAAACTTGAACTTGTTATAGTTATATCTGTATTTAAACAGATAAAGCCTCAAAATCTTAATATGTATGGAAGCATTGTATTGTTCCCTGAAAGGTAGATTTGATTCGCACCGCGGCACCTTTTATCCATTCCTGTCTAAATGTCATAGATCAGTGAAATATTTACTCTCATTGTATAATCGTTTTACACCTTTAAGCAAGAAACATCAGAGAGAAATCATTTTTGCCACCTAAATACTGCTTACCTTGGGAAAATCTCTCTATACCTGTGTTTTCTGTACTTCTTACTATGTGTTCGTGTTCAATAAATTAATAGGATATTTTAGAGAAATATATGTATTCCAAACAAAATTATGAGATCTTACTTGACCAGCAAGTAGCAAAAGAGTGAATCCACGAGCGTCTCAACCGCTGTCAGTCCCTAGCTGTTTAAATTAAGAAGTAAAAAAATTCATATGCATTGATTTTTGTATTGAAATAGATCCTGGCCTGAGTACAGAAGCTATTTACGTCATAATAAAAAAAAAAACAATCTACCTTCCAATTTTTAAAATCTCAGGCAAGGGACTCACAACGGTTGAGATGCTCGTGGATTCACCCAAAATTAGAAAAAAATTGTTGAAAGTTTTCACAGTGGTTTGAAATTCTTCTCATTATTCACTCTTTATGAAATTTACCTCGTGATGATTCGCAATGAAATATGTTATAAAACAATTTCTATAGGACTGTCTTAAACAAAACCCGCGAGTGTTTTTAGGTACATTACTACGTAACTCCTTAATAACCCTACTAATGATCACTCTGTTTTTCTCAAGAAATATTCTTTACGGTTTTCTCCCAACAAAGGGCGGTTGTTTCGACCACCGGCTCGCTTTGTCCGCCCTTCTTCTATTGTTATTCCGACACCCGTGCTTATATATTTGTATAATGTGTACAACTCAGAGCTATGAAACTGCAAGTGTGTATAATTGTAGATATAACTTATTGAAATTGTTTATTGAAAATAAAATATTTGTTTACAAGTAAAAAGGTAAAGCACTGAAATTACGTCTAGGTTTTAGTAAACAATAAACCGATATACTAGGTACACTTTTGACTCAATATAATTTGAACTCAACTTTAGCTAAAAAAGAACTCTAATAAAAACTTTGCAAATATTTTCTTTATTCATAATAAATAATATTGACCCGGATAACTCACGTCTTAAATCGAGTTTAACTCGACATGTTTCTTATTAATCCGTAGCTCTTCTTCCTCAGAGCAATGCAACAGCAGCCGCCGAGACGCGTTGCTGCGAGGAAGAAGGGCTACGGATTAGTCCGAAACATGGAGAGCTAAACTCGATTTAAGACGTGAGTTATCCGGGTCAATATCCCTACTAATATTATAAATGCGATTGTAACTCTGTCTGTCTGTCTGTATGTCTGTCTGTTACGCTTTCACGTCGAAACCACTGAACCGATTTTAATGAAATTTGGTATGTAGATAGTTTGGACCCCAAGGATCTACATAGGATACCTTTTATTCCGATAGAGGGCGCCACCGTGCGATAACCTAAATCCGCACAGACGAAGTCGCGGGCATAAGCTAGTATTTAATATGAGTGAGTCTCACGTAGTTTTATGTTCAAAATAGAATATTGTTGGCGTACCAATGTATCTGGTTAGACATGCCACTGCTCATTTCGCACTATTTATAACATAAATTTTAACATGTCTAAAGTAAAAAAAAACTACTAATTTACTTCAATATTGTTGTATTTTATATCTAAATATTCATGATTGTGCTGTTGGACCTTTCTGTATTTGTTGATGGTTAATTGTCTATGGCTATAAAAAAAAATAATTAAAAACAATAAATTCAGTTCTCTTTTTGAAACACAACAGGGTTGTTTTATTATAGGTTATGGCCCAGAAAAAACGTTTATTTTCGCGATAAAACTTGCATTTTAGTGCTGAATAAGTTTACGCAGATTGAAAATACGCTGTGCTAGTGAAAATGACTTCTAATTATGTTGTGAGTGTGCCCAAGTTGAAGGGACGTGAGAACTATCAGGAATGGGCTTTCGCCGCGGAGAATTTTCTGGTGTTGGAGGGAACTTCGGATAGTATTCGAGTTACAGAACCAAGTGAAGCCGCAGCTGATGCGAAAACCAAGGCCAAATTGATCTTAACGATTGACTCGCCGCTATATGTACACATCAAAGACGCGAAGACTACAAAAGAGTTATGGGATACACTTAAACAGCTGTTTGATGATTCTGGTTTCACCAGAAGAATCAGCTTGTTAAGAACTTTAATCTCAATTCGTCTTGAAAACTGTACTTCTATGACTTCGTATGTAACACAGATCATAGAAACGAGTCAAAAATTAAGTGGATCGGGCTTTAGTATCAATGACGAATGGGTCGGATCGCTACTTTTGGCCGGATTATCTGAAAAATACTCGCCGATGATAATGGCGATTGAACATTCGGGCATCAAAATAACGGCAGACGCCATTAAAACAAAGTTGATGGACTTGGAGGAAGACAGTGGCGACGTCAGCGGAGCTTTTGCGAGTTATCATAAAAAAAAATATGGCAGCATTAGCGGAACCAAAGACAGAGATACGTCAACGTCAAAGTCAAAGAAAGTCATAAAATGTTATAAGTGTAAACAGACGGGACATTATCGTAATCAATGCACAAATGTTGATAAAGATTCATCAATTACCAATTCTAGTGAACGAAAACAAACCAACGCATTCAGTGCCGTGTTCTTGAATGGTAATTTTTCGAAGAATGATTGGTATATCGACTCGGGAGCGAGTGCACACTTAACTGCGAATGAACATTGGGTTAAAAATGTTTCGAACGAGCATTCCGTAAAGGAGATTGTTGTTGCGAATAAAGAAAAGGTACCTGTTAAGTGCTCCGGCGATGTGCAAATTACGACATTGACAGATGACTGTGAGTTTGATGTGGTTGTTGAAGGAGTATTGTGTGTACCGAGCTTAACCACAAATCTCATATCAGTGAGTCAACTGATTGCTAAAGGCAACAGAGTGTTGTTTACAGATGGTGGCTGTCAAATTTTTAATAAGGCTGATGTGCTGGTAGCCACAGCTTGTTTATTAAATGGAGTATACAAGTTGAGAATGCCTGAATTGCTAGCTGCAGTGGTGACTTCAAGTGACATTTGGCATCGCAGGCTTGGTCATGTCAACAGCAACTATTTGAACAGAATGCAGGATGCCGTGGAAGGTCTCACACTTGACAGAAAGGCAGATATAACTAAGTCGTCATGTACAGTGTGTTGCGAAGGCAAACAGAGTCGTTTACCTTTTCCACAGAATGGCAATAGAAGTGATGATCTTCTGCAAATAATACATACAGATGTATGTGGCCCGTTCAACAATGTTTCAATTGGTGGCTCCAGATATTTCATTTTGTTTGTGGATGATTATAGCCGCATGATCCACATTTATTTTTTGAAAAACAAAAGTGAAGCTTTTAGCTGTTTCCAACGCTACAAAGCAGCTGTAGAAAATGAGCTGAACAGAAAAATAAAGATACTAAGGAGTGATAATGGGAAGGAATTTGTCAATAAAGAGTTTGATAACTTTCTGAGCCAAGCAGGAATACTTCATCAGAAAAGCAATGTTTATACACCCGAACAGAACGGTTTATCAGAACGTTCTAATCGCTCAGTGGTGGAGAAGGCAAGATGTCTATTATTCGATGCAGAGCTAGACCAAAGTTTTTGGGCTGAAGCAGCCAATACTGCTGTATATTTACAAAACAGGACAGTAGCATCAGCCTTGAATGGAAAAACTCCTTTCGAATTGTGGACAGGGAAAAAGCCAGATATAAGCCATTTGAGAGTCTTCGGAAGTGTTGTGATGATGCATATACCCAAAGAGAAGCGACTAAAATGGGATAAAAAGGCTGAGCGAGGCATTCTAGTCGGTTATCCAGATGATGTAAAAGGATATCGAATCTACATTCCAAGAACAAAAGATATCACAACTAGCCGTGATGTGATAATAATCGAAAAATCTAAACCGGCAGAAAGTTTAGTTCAGGTTGAGGGAAAATCACAATCAACGCCTGATGCCACTGTGGATTCAGTGGGGGATACATCAGATGATTCCGGAAGTGAAGAGTTTCATGATGGTGATGACACTTATTACCCAGATGAAGAGTCTTCTGTAAGTAGTGTGGAAAGTGTTGTGAATGTTGAAAAAAGGTGTGCTTCCCGTAGGAACAGAAAGCAGCCAGACAGGTATGGTTTTTCGAATGTTTGTGTAGGAAATAGTATTGATGAAGATGCTTGTGAACTTTCTATTGTAGAGGCTTTAAAAAGGCCAGAAAGAGAACAATGGTTAGAGGCAGTGCGAGATGAATTACAGTGTTTTGACTATAACAATGCGTGGGAACTTACTGATGTGCCTAAAGACAGTACTATAGTCCAGTGTAGATGGGTATTGCGTAAAAAATATGACAGTGAAAACAATGTCAGGTATCGTGCTAGACTTGTAGCCAAAGGCTTTTCACAAAAACAAGGTGTTGATTACACAGAAACCTTCTCACCTGTCGTCAGACACACGACCCTACGGTTATTGTTTTCGCTATCAGTTCAATTAGGACTTGATGTTACCCATTTGGATGTCAAAACTGCATTTCTAAATGGAGACCTAGAGGAAACCATATATATGCAGAAACCAGAGTGTTATGATTCCCCAGGTAGCTCTAATAAAGTATTAAAACTTAAAAAGGCAATTTATGGCTTGAAGCAGGCATCGAGGGCCTGGAATAAAAAGGTGGATAACTGTTTAGTTGATAATGGTTATTTGAAGTCAAAATTAGAACCTTGCATGTACACAAAAATGGTTGAAAATAAAAAAACCATTGTGACAGTTTATGTCGACGACTTCTTTATTTTCTCTAATGATAAAATAGAAACTGAAAATGTAAAGAAAGTGTTGTCAAGTCAATTTCAAATCAAAGATTTGGGACAGGTTCAGAAATGTTTAGGAATGAATGTGAAATTCAATAAGTCGGAAGGGTCAGTCACCTTAGATCAGGAAAACTATGTTGATACTTTGTTACAGAAATTTAACATGACTGACTGTAAGACTTATGACACTCCAATGGAAACCAAATTGAGTGTAAACATGGATAAAAAATTAAATGATCAAGTACCTTTTCAACAGCTCATAGGTAGCTTGATGTATCTTTCTGTTTTAACCAGACCAGATATAACTTACTCTGTAAGTTACTTAAGTCAATTCAATAACTGTCATACAGATGAGCATTGGCATTATGCTAAGAGAGTTTTAAAATATTTAAAAAAGACTAAGTCTTTTGGTATTAAATATTGTAAAAGTGGAAATTCTGAAATTAAAGGTTTTGTTGATGCTGATTGGGCGAATGATCCACTGGATAGACGATCATATACTGGATTTTGTTTCTTATTATGTAACGGTATTATATCTTGGGAATGTAGGAAACAAAAAACTATTGCACTTTCAAGTTGTGAAGCAGAGTATATGAGTATTTCAGAGGCATGTAAAGAAGCTATATATTTAAGAGCTTTGCAATTTGAAATAACTCATAAAATGTATACTTTAAGCTTATTTAATGACAATCAGAGCGCACAGAAGCTATCTACAAATCCAGTACTTCACAAGAAATCTAAACACATTGATGTGAAATATCATTTTGCTAGAGAATGTGTTTCAAATAATATAGTGAAGTTGTACTATCTGCCAACAGCTGATATGCCTGCTGATTTATTTACCAAAAGCTTATGTGCAAAGAAACACTATACTTTTCTAGAATTATTGGGTTTGGTGTTTGTATAAATTAAATGCACAACTTTCTATGATTATTAGATATAGTGGGGGTGTTGTATTTTATATCTAAATATTCATGATTGTGCTGTTGGACCTTTCTGTATTTGTTGATGGTTAATTGTCTATGGCTATAAAAAAAAAATAATTAAAAACAATAAATTCAGTTCTCTTTTTGAAACACAACAGGGTTGTTTTATTATAAATATAACCTTGATATTCCATTTATCTACTTACCTAAATATCATCATGAAATTAACTGTAGAAAATTTTCTAACTTGGAGTACGATTTCATCTCATCGGTTAAGCGTTCCGCTAAATTAAATATTCAAATAGTGACTGTTACCAAGGCCGTGGTTTATTTGTTCTTCTGTGCAACATTATATCTGGAGAACAATTTATCAATAAAGCCGACTTATAATAATACTAACTTTTGCCCGCGGCTGAGCCCGCGTGGTATTCGGTTATCGCGCGCTATTCCCTCGGTAACTGTGCATTTTTCCGGAATAAAAAGTAGCCTATGTCACTTTCTGGCCCATAAACTATCTCTATGCTTTAATCACGTCGATCCGTCGCTCCGTTTCGATGTGAAAGATGGACAAACATAGACACAAACACACAAACAATTATATGGACGACGCTCGCCAAAGTCAGTCGGTAAAGCCGCAACAATACGCACCACTACTTCAAGAGATTGTTTTAAGGAGTACAAAATCCACTATTTTACATAAGAAATACTATTTCCAATGTCCATATCACAATTGATATTTATTTCACAAGAGTTTTTTGTGTCGCTGACTGCCACTTTTTTATGAGCCAACACGCGGCAAAGGACTTGCGCCAATCAGCCACCGACAAAAGAATGAAAATTCAAAATTTGTTCTCCATCTCAAATACTTGCACACCATTACATTTTCATTTCATGTCAAGGTTCCTGTATTTCTACTAGGTACCTAACTAAAAACTGTATTAGAGTATTCGGGGATTTTTACAGACAAGTTTAAAGAAAATCTTCCATCCGCCCAAATCTTCAATCCATCTTGCTCGCTAATCCTGCCGTGAAGCAGCAGTGCTTGCACTGTTGTGTTTCAGCGTGGAGAGTAAGACAGCCGGTGAAATTACTGGCACTTGAGGTATCCCATCTTAGGCCTCCAGGTTGGCAACGCTTCTGCAATATCCCTGGTGTTGCAGATATTTATAGGCGGTGGTGATTTCTTACCATCAGGGAGACCCACTTGTTCGTTTGCCATCCAGTCGAATAAAAAAAAGCCGGATGGATCGAGCCGAGGATAGGATGCAATTGCGCTCTGGCTGATGATAATGAGAAAACATTAAATGAGTTACGTAGGCAATCCTTTTGTTTCAGAATGATTGGTTAGATCTGCTTGCTGTGAAATTACCCCTTGTTACCCGTACATAATCAACTTCCATTACCAGCACTGGGAGAGGACTGGCACTTGAGGTATCCCATCTTAGACCTCTAGGTTGGCAACGCATCTGCAATCCCCCTGGTGGGAGGGAGTTGAGCGGGGTGGGAGGGGGTGGGTGGGAGTTGTCTATGTGCGGTGGTGATCTCCTATCATCAGGAGGCCCACTTGCTCGTTCGCCATCCAGTCGAATAAAAAAAAAATGAGACGGAAAAATGACCTCGCGTTGAAACGCTTGAATAATCGCCCTTTTATGCATATAAATTTCAGTCAACATACATTACCGGCGCAGAAGCGTCGTGGGGAATATATCTAAACACGACTTACCGCGACTTCCCGGTAGAGCACCTGGTAGCGTATGCGCAGATTTATGGCCCCGAGTATAAGTGTATTAGTAGGTACGATAAGTTATGGGCGGATTGGTTAAACGCACTTCTGTAACGTATTAGATTTGCATGTGTTATGTTAGCCAGTTAGTAATTTTAACTTTCTCGGACTCGGATTTTACGTTTTTGTTAAAAATTTGGTAATTTTGAAACCTCGTCATTTTGCGACCTAGTCATTTCGACACCTCGTCATTACGAAAACTCGTCATTTTGCGTTTTCTTGTTGACATTATAAACCGCTCTCACCTCGATCATCAGTGAAGAAATGACCGTCGTAAATTTAATCGTGGTAGTTTATTGACCTGCATTTGAAACAGAGTATAGCGGGTTCGAGCCCGAGCTTTCAACTCTGAGATTTTGGGAAATTTGCCTTTATGTATAAAATTACCTACCACTTTTGAAATTTACCATGACCCGTTCAGTGAGTGAAAATATCGTCAGAAAACCTGTGAAGCAATGGATGGTGTGAAGTTTCTTGTCCGTAATGAAATCGCGTGAGAACTACAGTCTGTGCATCTCTCAGGTGAGAGAAGGTCTATGCCTAGAAGCGGGACGTATATTATTATAGGCTGAAGATGAGACAAAACGAAAACATCACCTCTTGCTTTAACAAAAACTTTCATCTAAATCAACTCGCAACATAGTCCCCAGAATAAATAAGCACTTACTTTGAAGTCACTGAAATGCACTATTCAAATGGCTTATATCCAACCAAAGACATTCAAAATAAGACTTTAAAATCATTACCTCACAATCTAAATTAAAAACTTTAGTGAATTGTATTTGATATGTTACAAAAGGTGTCTTTACAATGAGTGACAGCACTCGTCTCTCGGCTCGCCTATACACTTGCACGTTTAGTTTCAAGTCACTTGAAAGAGCGGTTTACTGCGCGCGTAATTTATAGCGTAGAAAAAGCTATTTTTGTGCGCAGGTGATTGTCGGATAAAAGCTGCAGATTATAGGGTAGAGCCCTCAATAGTTGACCAGTGGACGATTTAAAATAAATCCCACCAAAAACATAAATGTGAAAAAGGAGAGTCAAGTTCAATACAAAAATTATGCATTGGCTGTGGGCTTCGCCGCAAAATGAATGGAGATCTAAATGAGTACCAAGTTCTATGCAAAATCCAAATATGTATTTATAGGAACAAAATAACATTATGAACAAGTATTAAACTCTATTTCTTTGCTTTATTGGATACCGATAACAATTGCTGTTATTTAAAAATTGACTTGGCTAACTTGGTTGGAAACTAATGCCTGTAACTTCTTATTTACATCCAGCGTACAATTATGAAGTTTTTAAGAATCCCCATGGAAAATCTTGTTTCTTTCTCCTTCACGCTGAAACGGATGAACGGATTTATGTGATACAATCCGAATATTCTATCTAGCACACCACAAATCAGTACAAAAAACTATATTACACATAAATACAGGGTAGATTATTGTCTACCTACCTTTACCTACCTATTGGTAAAGGTGATCTTATCGCTTAAAAGTGATTTAGAATATAGGTGGCTAGACGTCTGAAATAACACATAGGATAATTTGCATCCCTATGTTCGTACAGGGTTAGTATAAAATCCCAATATTTTCATTACATATGAAATTTAGCGTGGATGTCTTATAGGTATGCAATTATTGAAATCCACGATGTCCACGAAAACAACGAATCCACAATGATTGGAAATTCTCGTGAGAATTTAATAAACTAATATTGAGTTGAAAATAATATAGTTGATTCAACTGCTGGCTATAACTTACGCGTGCGAAGCGCATAAACTAGTACACGATATTATTATAATGTCCAATTATTGGGTGCTTTACCCTGCACGCTATTTCGATTTGACGTTTATGAGTTAGTTGTGTTTTAACGCTGATCGGTCGCAAATGTTTCATTGCGAATACACAATGGTACACAAATGTAGTTGCGATGCCGCGGTGAATGGAGCGGGAACCGGGCCAAGGAAAACTTTGTCTAAAGGTGGTATCAGATGCACCCAAATAAATATTCAGTCTTTTTATCAGACATTCCTTATTGATTATACTTTTAAAGCTCCTTCATGCAAAATTTCAAGTTTGGATGACAATTTTATTACACTCTACATTATAGAGCTTTCATTTCATAAGCAATTTGTATGGCAACACTTTTTATAATGACTGGAGGTATTTTTGATTGGGTTGACGAAGAAGTTTAATTTTTGTACCGCTTAAAGGAGTAGTAGATCTTAGTATTTAATATAGCTCGCCTGATGCATCCACACGTTCCTGAGAAAAAGGATCTTGACAACACACGAAACGACAGGCAAGAAAGTGATCATATAGGGTTCCGTTTTTCCCTTCCGAGGTACGACCGAATACGACTTAACACTCGTAAAATATAAATTTTTAAATTTCTGACTTTTATACAATGGAAAGGTAAAGCCGCAATATGTCTATAGCTTTCCTTGATCAAAAAAAATCGGTGCAAGAGGACTCCGACGAAACAAGAACCCGGCGAAACAGAAATCTGGCGAATCGGGAATATACGTCTATAGCGACATACTAGTACCCTTACACGTTACTGATCTACGACTGCAACTAAAGAAACAACTCAAATTTAAATGGCGTCTTTAAACTCCAATCATAATACATGCGGTTCCTAAAACATATTGGCGACATCATAACACATAAATCAAACGATTCGTGGCCGACACCCGTGCGACATTGTTGCGACACGAAATAGCCGCCGGTGACAAATGTCGCGCGGCAGGTAATAGCCACCGTGTAAATTTGGAATTAGCGACAGTATAACGGATGAGTTCGAGCGATATTTAATTGGCGTACGGTTCTCTTTAAGAGATTCTAAATAGCTTCGAGACAGTGGTAGTTGCCATTAAATGGAAGGGATCAGTGGTGGGCATTTGGGAACAAGGGATAATTATGGTCGTCTCGTAAGCAAGCAAGCAGATCTAAACAATCATACTGAAACAAAAGGATTGCCTACGTAACTCATTAAATGTTTTCTCACTATCATCAGCCTATGCCAGTGTACTCCTGGAGCGCAATTGCTTCCTATCCTCGGCTCGATCCATCCAGCTTTTTTTTTATTCGACTGGATGGCAAACGAGCAAGTGTCTCTGATGGTTAGAGATCACCACTGCCCATAAATATCTGCAACACCAGGGATATTGCAGAAGTGTTGCCAACCTAGAAGCCTAAGATGGGATACCTCAAGTGCCAGTAATTTCACCTGCTGTCTTACTCTCCACGCTGAAACACAACAGTGCAACCACTGCTGCTTCACGACAGGATTAACGAGCAAGATGGTGATAGCAATCCGAACGGACCTTGCACAAGCTTCTACCAACAGCCTTTTATCACTCCACCTGGCTGGAGAACGTTCTGTACTACGCTTGCCGAGACGCGGGCTCCACTCAAAAACTCGTTTGCTTCAACGGTTGTTGTTACTTTGGCAGATATCACCAGTCTACTGCCACTCAAACTTACTTATTTTCTGAGTTATGTCCATCAATACGACTTTAGTTCTGCGCTGTTAGTTTTTTACTTCAGCTGTCTCACTCTCGACGCTGCACCAGCACCACTGGTAGACTTAAGGAGTAAGGAGTACATCTGTGTCCGTTGTGAGCAAAAGTCTCCCTTCTTAAATTCTAAATCTCCCTATCCAGATCCAGAACTATATTTGGCCACTAGGTACTTTCAGGTGGCAGGACCTTGTGCAAGGTTCGCCCGGATTACTACCACCATCTTGCTCGCTAATCCTGCCATGAAGCAGCGGTGCTTGCACTGTTGTGTTTCAGCGTGGAGAGTCAGATAGACGATGAAATTACTTTCACTTGAGGTATCCCATCTTGGGCCTCTAGGTTGGCAACGCTTCTGCAATACCCCTGGTGTTGCAGATGTTTATGGGCGGTGGTGATCTCTTGCCATCAGAAGACCCACTTGCTCGTTTGCCAATCAGTCGAATAAAAAAAAAGGTCATCTTCCTATCTTCGATTCGACCTGCCTTGCCCGTCATGCGCTGGGTGCACCTTGCGGCTTTAAGCCATCTTTGTGGGAGCATCCGTTTCAGTTTTAAAATTCGAACGAATAATTACAGCATCTCCACTAACCCTCGGCTTCCTCAGACAAGGTGAGTATTAATACTAGGCTGATTTAAGACCATAAGCAGCGGAAGCCGCGGCGATGATTCCTCGTACGGTATTTATAGATCGTGTTTAATCGAGGTGTCCGGGACGGGCGACGCGGGTTTCCCTTGACTCTACCGAAGGTGTTTTAGGCGGCCCCTAAACGGTCAATTATATTGTGCAATATCGCGAATTCTGCAATATTATTGACCGTTTAGGGTTAATATTGAAGATTGCACAATGATTTACCAAAAGTTTGAGCGAGTTTAATTTTTATTGCACCATATTTTTATATTGCATCGTTTAGGGTCAGTATTGCACAATATTTAGATACTATACTGAACACGAAAACATTGTGCAGTTCGTATTATTGTGCAATAAAAAGTATTGTACAATGTTATTGTAGGTCTAGGGGCCGCCTTAGTTTCCACTCGCTTGTTTTAAATTTCGAGGTGAACTCTATTTATATAACAATAAGAGCATTGACAGGTAGCTCTAGTTAACAAAAGCAATTGAGTGGTTGATAAGTTATTTGTAAACTAAGCTATACTACATTACACTAAAGTCATCCGCAACATACTTCGTCATAAAAACTAACCTAAAACCATCCCTCGTGCATCGTACCCGGCTCAAACATCCCCATAAGTTATTTTGTATGTCATTACTAATTTTTTGTTTTTTTTTTGTTTTATATATTTTTTGAGATTTTAATATCTAGGTATGGGGAACAAACACGAATTTAATTCATAAAATTTGAATATAATTTTTGAGTCTCTTATGTAATTTTATGTATCTATTTTTTTTGTATAATTTGAATTTTATAGCGCATCTGTGTTTTAACTTTAATGATGTAATTTTTTATTGACAAATAAATACGTAAATATACAAAGTAAACCCAATACTTTGTACTGATCGTGCAGGGTTAACACCCTACCACTGACACAGACACCTCAATGTGACCACGACAATGTGACGACGACGTAAGAAAAAGTAGACACTACATAGATATTAATCTTAATACAAAAGTTCGCATGTGGGTGTTTCTGTAACACCTTCACGCTATAACGGCGGGACGAAATTGGGTATACCTACTTATAATAGATATAAACGTTCGTTAATAGCAAATCAATTCGTATATGTATTTTTTTTTTCTGAACTAATCTATTTGTTTTTCAACAATGTACAGTTGACAACATGTAGTAATAAGTATTTTTTTAATAATCATCATCAGCTGAAAGACTTCCACTGCTGAACAAAGGCCTCCACAGACTGCCACAATGAACGACAACTCGCCATTTGCTTCCACTGTTACCCTCAACTCTCACGGTGTTGTCCACCTGGTGGGAGGCTTGCCAACGCTTCGTCTCCAGTTCGTCACTCGACTTAAAAAAAACTAGTAAAATTATTATGCCTAAAGACAGATAGATGTATTTTTCTCAGTAGAATTGAGCGGCACCCGAGGGCGGACGGCGTGTAATTAAGGCACAGGTTGGCAGATGACAAATTGCCGGTGGGCGGGCGGCACGTTTGACGGATATTGTATTTAAATCCACGCGCCTGCGGAATAGCGACTCAAGTGAGAATTCAATTGCGACTAATAGATATTAGGTATGTATGTACATACAACACAATTTTAATTGTAAGTGTTTGTCAAAAAAGCTTTTTTGCTGGCTTTCAAGATTTTGGAAAAATATGATTTGTCCTTCTTTGCGCGATAGAATGAGATGAGGGAGTGGGCTGGTCATGTCGCCCGCAAGCATGGCTCGTGGTGCAGGGCAGTGATAGAATGGAGACCGTGGGGCGAGAAACGCCCGAGAGGAAGACCGCAAATGCGTTGGTACGACGATATCAAAAAACTGGCGGGAACAAAGTGGTTGAAAACTGCTCAAGACCGAAACAGATGGTATAAGCTGAAGGAGGCCTACACCCTAGAGGTTGAGAACGGCTAAAAAAGAAAGAAGAAGAGCGCGAATCCAGAAAACGGAAAATCGTCGAAGAATTTAAGTCACTGACGTAGCAGGAAAAATATGCAAATTGAAGTGGCAATGGGCAGGCCACATCACTCGAAGAACAGATAACCGTTGGGGGAGAAAAGTCCTTGAGTCGAGTGGCGACCACGAACCGGAAGACGAAGCATTGGTAGGCTTCCCATTAGGTGGACTGACGACATCGTGAGAGTTGCGGGAAACCGGTGGATGCAAGTGGCGAGTTGTCGTTCATTGTGGCGTTCTAAGGAGGAGGCCTTTGTCCAGCAGTGGACGTCTTACGGCTGATGATGATGATTTGTCCTACTCAGAATCAAGAGCACAATCGATTCCGATAGTTAAAAAAATCCCCATTTTTTCATACAAAATTTTATGAGTCAGTTTTGTCACACTACCTACTGAGTGTATGAAAAAAACGTCGCAAAACTGACATTTTTTGTGGACATTTTTTTAAACTATTGAAATCGATTGTGCTCTTGATTCTGAGTAAGAAAAACCATATTTTCTCCAAAATTAGACAAAAAAAGAATACACTGTTGTCCGAGGGTTGCCGACGGTGCTGGCTGAAAATCAGCGCTGGGATGTTTTTAACGCTTCAGCATTATGCTGTGCCAGTGTCCGATTCACAACCGCAATGACACATACCTTTCTGTTGTTTATTTGTACCTAATAATATTGTTTGTCTTGTGTTGTGAATTAATCGTCGACCGTAGGTTCAATTAAGGTAAGGGACATTGCGCGCAATGTCCCTTACTTTAATTGAACTTACGGTCGACGAAATGTATTTTCTTTCTTTCTTTTCTTTCTTTCTGTTTTTTGAAAATGCCCAAAAAATCCAATTAACAATCACACGGATTCATCTAACACTGAACGCATACGCCGTTCCACAAGCCATCCGGCTGGTTCAAGTCGTCCAATAAATTTGGCTGGAGATGTAAAAATATAGTGAAACCCGCGCCCCGCTATTTGTCACGACTTCCTAGTTGTCCCAATGATCGACTCACGCGCCTGCGCGTTCGGTTTTTACTGGGTATGCGGAGAAAGCATAAGGCCCACTTTAGACTTGCAAGAATCGTGCAACTTGGGTTATATTGCAGCGCTCAATGGACCCCTTCAAACTGGTAAGCTTTCGTCATCATCCCAGACTTGATTTGACGACCAGATGGCCTAGTGGTTAGAGAACCTGAATACGAAGCTTGAGGTCCTGGGTTCGATTCCCGTGTCGGGGCAGATATTTGTATGAAAAATACCAATGTTTGTTCTAGGATCTTGGATGTTTAATATGTATTTAAGTATGTATCTATCTATATAATTATGTTTATCCGTCGCTTACTACCCATAACACAAGCTTTGCTAAGCTTAATTTGGGGCTAGATCAATTGGTGTGAATTGTCCCGTGATATTTATTTATTTATTTATTTATTTATCATCGTCATCATCCCAGCCTATTACGTCCCTCTGCTGGGCACAGGCCTCCTCTCAGAATGAGAGGGCTTGGGCCATAGTTCCCACGCGAGCCCAGTGCGGATTGGGAACTTCACGCGCACCATTGAATTGCTTCACAGGTTTGTGCAGGTTTCCTCACGATGTTTTCTTTCACCGCAAAGCTCGTGGTAAATTTCAAATGTTTCAGAGGTGTGAGCCGGGGTTTGAACCCACGACCCTCTGTTTGAGAGGCGATAGGTCAAATCACTAGGCCACCACAGCATTCTGGTAAAATTGGTAAGCTTTAAGGCCTCGCAATATACAGGGTGTCCCAGAAGTACCACGTCACAGTGACAGCAGAGGTGGGCCAGCTCAAGACGCACCTAACCAACCTAACATGACCCCAGTAAAAGTTGCACGGTTTTGGAGTTATTACCGAAATAAAGATTTTTGGGGATACTCCCCTTTGTCTTGACATTTTTAGTACCAGCATCGGCTTGAAAAGCTTTTAATAACAGTTTTTTATGTGTATCGAATCTTGAATAGTTACTTCAGAAGTGCAGTGTGTTATTTTGTCAGTATCTTCCCTAAAATGCTGAAAACAACTTCATTAATCTTAATTTAAGTTGTTTCAAAAACATGAATTTCAAGTTTAACCATCTGCCATGAAAAAAATTTACTAGAAATGAAACAAATAAATAACGTAAATAAATTAGGCATGTTATGCAGATTTAGAAATGGTATAACACATGTACCTTACTTTAAGAACATTAGGCATTCTTATCACTTTGCTGATACCGCAAGCCGTCACTGTTAAGTAAAAACATGTTACATTACTAATTTATTGAATCAGGCGTTACTTTGCCGAGGTCCATATTAATGAACTAAAACAATCACCTACTTTGCTCACCCGCGACCTTATGATCGCTACGTTTATACTAGAAATGTGTGTTCATTCAGTTCCTCCTCCTCCACACTGCAAAAGTACAGGGCAGTTCGAAGGACTCGCGCTGCTAGGTAGACTTAACACCCCACACTTCAGTCTACTTGTGAACTCGTGACCACGGCCACTGTAATGTTGTCGAAATGACGAGGTAAATATTACTCGTGTGTGTTAGCATGATTAGTCCCGTTGGTGGTATTTTGACTACGAATGAAAATCACGAAAGTTTAAAACGATAGATAATATTATTTGGTTAACGCTATAATCTGGACATCTTTAAGGTCAAAGTGTACGGACCTTGGATGGATTGGTCAACTGGGACCAATTTTATGGCCACCGCGTTCCCCGGATCTAAACTCACTAGATTTTTTTTATTGGAGATGTTTAAAATACAAAGTTTACGCGAAATCAATGCGCTCTGAAGAAGAATTGCGGCAACGAGTATTCGACGCGGTCCGTACCATATCGGAAGTAGGTTTACAAAAATTGAGCCGTATTAAACGATGTTTTTTGTGCATCAGAGCCCATGGGAGACAATTTGAACATTTATTGTGAACTAAATTTATTCCAATAAATGAATGAAAGATAAACATGTTTTTAACCACCCACGCAAAAAGAAGGGTGTTATAAGTTTGACCGCTATGTCTGTCTATCTGTGGCACAGTACCTCTTAAACGAGTGAATCGATTTGAATTCGTATTTTTTAATTGAAAGCAGGTTTTCTAGCAATTGTTCTTAGACGTTTCTATCAAAATTGGTTCAGCCGTTTTTGAGATATTGAACTTTGAAGTGACAATATTGGGGGTTGCAAAAACTTTTTGTTGGTTAGACCATTAATTGACATTTTTAACCCCCGACGCAAAAAGAGGGATGCTGTAAGTTCGATTTGAATGCGTTTTTTTTATTTGAAAGCAGGTTATATCCGGTTCTTTATGATCCAGTCCTAGCCTTGAAAAGGGCGATAAACATTAATATTTAGCCTTCGTGCATTTGGTAAAATAATTGTATCAGATATTAGATGAGCCATCGCTTTACACAGCATTTTTGTACCACTTAGCAGGGACTGCTACCGGAGTTCCAGTTTTAAGTTGGTTCGATAGGGCTTCGCTAAAGTGATAAGAATGTCTAATGTTCTTGGAGTAAGATACATGTGTACCATTTCTAAATCTGCATAACATGCCTAATTTATTTACGTTATTTATTTGTTTCGTTTCTAGTAATTTTTTTTCATGGCAGATGGTTAAAGTTGAAATTCATATTTTTGAAACAACTTAAATCAAGATTAATGAAGTTGTTTTCAGCATTTTACGGTAGTTACTGACAAAATAACACACTGCACTTCTGAAGTAACTATTCAGGATTTGATAAACATAAAAAACTGTTATTAAGAGCTTCCCAAGCCGATGCTGGTACTAAAAATGTCAAGACAAAGGGGAGTATCCCCAAAAATCTTTATTTCGGTAATAACTCGAAAACCGTGCAACTTTTACTGGGGTCATGTTAGGTTGGTTAGGTGCGTCTTGAGCTGGCCTACCTCTGGTGTCACTGTGACGTGATACTTCTGGGACACCCTGTATACATACGGTATACCTTAGTACTGTAATTTTTAAGTATTTTATTTGTAAATATTTTATTTTGAAAAAAAAAGACTTTTTGCCAAGTTTCTTGCGGCGCATTCTTCTCGGCAATGATGGTCTTTCCGAAAGTGCTGGTAGTGACGTGTAAAAGTGCCCATTGCGGCCTATTTACTGAAAAAAATTAGGATACATAAATCTGTAAATGACAGTCGTGTATACGTAATAAATAAATAAATAAATAAATATTTAGATTTTTATTTTTATTTTTGACTTACCTATCGGTCTACGGCAAAAGGTTTATTATGCTCCTAATTCACAATTATCTTCCTAAGGATAAAACTTTATATCTTAATAACCAGGTCGCATACATTCACAGGCGGGTACCATAAAACAGATGTCATACCCGTCTCTTTGATGTCTCCAGCACTAATAAACCAACTTACAAATACATCTGCCATCTACCTTATCTCAAAGGCTGAGAGCATATTTTTGATAAATTTGGAGCGTGCTTACACGGCGGATCATGTTTTAAATCTACGAGTATGTGTTAGGTATGATTTATGATTTTGTATAAACAGTTAGTTGAATGATTTGCGTCAAATGTCGTCTTGTGATGCAATGGTGCGCGATGAGTTCAAAATGATTCAGATGCATTTTGATTGAGATGTAAAGAAAACCAGAAAAATAAAACCAGCGCTGGGAATCGAACCCAGGTCCTCGGCATTCCGTGTCGCATGCTATACCGCTACACCATCGCTGTACAACGGTACAGACACGAATTTCTCCTATGCACCACATATCTCAGTTTGTTTTTCTGTATTTAGCCAATTAAGCAGCGACATTAGCGACATCTTTGCCGTAGCCCTAATCGAGAAGCTTTTTTTCCGCAAAATCAAACAAAAACAACAACAACAAAAACACAAAACAAAAATTACACAAGTAACAAAAACAAGAAAACCAAGAAACAACAAACAACAAGAGGTAACAAAAATTTCGAATTGAATAAAAAAATACAAAAAGCTTCCAAAAAACCAATCTTGATTCATTATCATCAGTTGGAAGAGTCCACAGCTGAACAAAGGCCGGGAGGCTTTGAACGCCATAGCCACTATGAACGACAACTCGCCACTTGCATCCACCGCTGCCCGCAACTCCCATGTCGTCAGTCCACCTAGTGGGAGGCCTGCCAACGCTTCGTCTTCCGATTCGTAGTCGTCACTCGAGGAAAGTTCCCGTGCAACGGTTATCTGCTCTTTGAGCGACGTACCCCGTGGGGATAATGGTTGTCACTTCAACTTACAAGCCTCTACCCGCTTTGCACTCGTGAAGCAAAATATATAGTTAAATGAAAATTCCAAAATTAGACGAAAAATCCCGAGAAATTCCTATAAATTAAATATATCCTAGATTTAAATAATTTTGCAAAAAACACCCTAGCGGTTGTAATTTTGGAATTTTATCCGGAACTCGTGAGAATATCAGGATAAAAAGTAGGTTTTGTGTTATTTCAAAATTTTGTTTGAAGATGGATGCATCTTGAAACAAAATTTTATCCAATTTCGTAAAACTATTTTAGCATGAAAGAGTAAAAAAACTCACACATGCATACTTAAAACTTTTTTTAACTATTTAATTTTTGGACATATAAATTGCGCAAATAATTTTAATTAAATCACCAGATACGGTTCTATTTGCGAGATTCGAATTTGCGCTGGCTTTAAAAAATTACGCGTAAAAGTGTTCATTGCGGCCTATTTACTGAATAAATGATTTGAATATGATTCGAAGAATCTTACATACGAACATAGCAAATTTAATAAGAACTATAACCTTGCGGTTATCAAACCCGCTATATTACAGAAAGTCCACGAATCGATCCTATAAAGTAATCACTTTATACCACCATCGAAATACTTTTGACATACCGACAGTTTTTCCTGAAGAATCAAAACATATAACACTGATAATGTTTACACATAACACTCTCGTAGTTTCGCCTCCCGCCCATAACTTTAGTTAAATAGGTGATTTGCACAGGCTATTCCTGTACTTTATCCGATAGGATTAGAGTTGTTAATACTGATATAACTTTTTACGACGCATTGATAAGTAGGACAAAGGGATTAGCCATAGGTGTTTGTAGGAGGTTATTTTCGCTATGGTTTTAGATTGTGATGCGCTAACCGTTACATTTAGTTCATGATTTATTATAATTAGTTTCTTGAATGCTTCTGACAGTTGCTACGTTTCGAACTGGACTGCTTTAAAAAAAAACGAAAACAAAAATACTAGTCTAAGTATACCTTCCGCCGCCTAACTTTGCCGAAAAGTTCATTGCCAAGACTAGTATAGCAAAAACTATAAAGGTATAATTCCAATAATTGAATAGGCACTATACCGTTAAGCGATTAGAATATAATTGAGAAGTAACGTAAAGACGTCGCACAAAAATTTATCTCAAATATACGTCAAAAGCGAGTATAAGGTAATGAAGTTTTAGGCAGATTTCTGAAACCTTTCAGCTGTTTATACAACAGAGATGATCAAACAATAAATAGATATACATATATGCTCGAAAAAAATTACCACATTTACCACCAAAACAAAAGTAGTCAAAGGACGCTACAAACGATGTTCTTCTCTGTATGCCTGCACACAGCAACGGTTAAGCCCAATGTTGTCATCAAAAACAGCTCAAGACGCAATCGTCTCTACGTTCTAAGTGCGGTCAGACTCAAAACTACGGTAGAGGTAGAAGAATGCCACGCCATGGTGCTTGAGGCAAAGAACATGACCGTAATGCGTACAGAATGGTCACTTCTAATTCAAACTAGTACTAGATTTTGCCGCACCGATGATGGTGTGAAATAGAAGGTATACTAAAAAATCCGTAACTTTGGTTACGGTTAGCAAAGTAATTGTTTTTTTGTTCAAAATATACCTTGTTTTCTTGTCTGGTGTGAAATTGTCAACAGTGTTTTTTTACCGGTTGGTAGATTGAAAAATTGGTTACCTGGGAGCGATCGCTTTTTATCGTTAAGACCGCCTATTGTCTATCTTGATTTTTTATTTTTGTAATGTCACTGCACTTTTGGTGATCAATAAAGAATATTCGTATTGTAGATTTAGTATTCATAAAGTGCCTGTTTAAAAACTAGCCTCAATAAAATAAAGATTATGTTAAACTAACCTATTAGGTACTATCAATTACTTACCTTGTATTTTTTTCTCTGTGTATCTGTTTTCTGTATCGCTTACTCTTTCTGGTGTACCATATAGAGCCTTTATATTGTATTGTAACTTTGAATAATATGTGGTTCTCAATTCATACTGAGCCTGCATGAGAACTGCACCGAAATTGTCTTACTCTGACAGACGCGTACCTAGATGTAAGAGTTATATGTAGGCAAAGGACGATATGTACGGAGTGTCTAGTCTATTCTTTGCTCGAGAGTGGTGATCAGGCGCAGGAAACCTCCGGCGACTTCCGGTTGACCCTCTCATTTCCGGTCAGGTTCCTTCATGCGGCTCTTTGATGTTTGACGGTAAATGATTTTAGGGCAAGTGAGTTATGGGTGGGGCGAGGAGGTTGTTTTATAGATGTGCCTAATTAAAGACGAAGTTATGTACTTTTGAAAAGGCTCAATGGATTTAAACAGGAATACAGGTACTTAGGCAACAGAGCTGGAGCATCTGAAATGACTGAAGATGTTTACAGTGTGCCTTGTATTTATATAATTCGTCGCGTAGTATGCTCTCACACATCTCACTGGTTCCGCAGAAAACCATCACCAACAACAACGCAATGCTACAACAATGCTACAACACCAACAACAACGATAACAACAACAGCAATAACAGGCACAATGCTAGTTGTACCAGCGGCACCGCTCGGCTCATTGGAGAAAATTTCGACTTCACAGCATCCTTATTTGATTTTGTTTTCTTTTTCATTTGGTAAATGTGTTTTTTTGTTGTGGTGTGTCGGCTGAATAAACGTATTTCGATCTATTCTATTCTATGGTGTTCTAAAAAGTGTAAGTGTACAAATAAGGCGGTCCAGGCACCGAGTACAGCTTTATCTCGTTCGCTCTCGATACCCTCTGGATGTGTGGGTGGGTGAGAACTTTGCAGCTTCATAAGTAAATATGAAAGGCGTTAGACATGAATAGAGAAAATGTCACAATGTAAACGACACAGAAAGAGAAGTAAAAGAAAAAAATACAAATACAAAATTAATAACTTTATGCTATATATCTATTACAGTTCTTTAGGTACTACAATCTTGTGATGGACAAGCGGACAGACTGGCAGACAGATGAATAGATGAACGTACGCAGAACTCTAAAAATTGTTTCAATAATTATTTTCGCACCACATTAACGTGCAAAAAGCATAAAACAAAAGGTATTTTCGTAAGAAATATGTTGTTATTGCCACAATAAAACGTGCCGATTGCTCCGAAACGCAAAGAAGCATAGCATTATCTTGTTGACAAGTCAATTTATTCTGGAGACGCGGTAGACTAAATATTTTATTGAGAAACACGAAGTATCGGACTAGATTTTAAAAGTGTTATCTAGTTATTGTCAGAAAAATAAAAATAATACCAATAAAAATACCTAAGTTCAATGTCCTCGTAAGATTTTATGATATAAATTTAAATGAATTGACGCGTAATGAATGAAAGAGGAAGAGAGATGGAGATTCTAAAAGTAGCTTACTTCACCGACTAGAGCGCGGGTCTCAAGATTACACCCAGCATGCCTCAAGTTTGCCTTCGTTAGTAGCCTAGAGTGTGTCGGAAGAACTTATAAATGACTGAAGAATGTGTTCCTCTAAGTGAAAAGTTGGCAATCCGATGTTCAAATCTCTTCACCGCGGGTCCCATAGGTACTTATTGAAAGTCCGAATGTAGAATGATCGTTTGTCATAACTCTTTTTTCTCTGAATCCAATAATTGTTCACAATTGTTATCAAACAAACCTAACCTAACGTATAGTTTTCTATAAGATGACCATTTGTTGGGGAATTTCCTTCGATAGCGAGAGAGAAATGCAGACACTCGCCGAAGTTTCGGAAACGCTGCTCCTGGGGGCCCCCGGTGTTTGGTCGTCCACAGGCGATGTATCAGGAGTTGAGTATACCGATTTCTTGTTTGTGCTAGGTTTTTGAGAATTTTAGGAATTTGATTTTGAGCGGAGCGGCGACGCTGTACGCACACGGCGGTAGGGTGGTTTTTCGAAGAATATGAAATTTTATGTTAGCAGCATTGTCTTAGAGATGCTGCGTTTCGTTGTTCCTTTTTTAAAAGGCGTTTGTTTCGTATCTACATTCAAACTTGCTATCGATTCAGCTGAATTAAAATTAGTTGGAAACAAATGACCATCTTGTGCTAGCTAGATGGTAAATCTATATAGAAATACTGAACACCATTTATAAATTTCAGAAAAATATGTACACTTTCGCATTTATAATATTATAAGTATAGATTCCTCGCAACGCATCCTCACTCATCTTTGGTAGAAATGCAGCCTAAAGCCAAGTTCAGTACAAAAAGTCAAAAGCTTGTAGAAAAACTATGTTATCGAATAAAAACAAGTTCGAAAAACTCATTCGGCTGATCCAGTAATTAATGGGTGCAATAAAAATATTTATTGAATTAATAGACTAATGTGACTGTAATTAAGGTAATAAAAATTTCAAAACAGCGTCATGTGTGGGGAATTTAAAATAAACAATTAATTCGGTCCGGGAGAGGTGCTCGGGATAAATCAATACAGAAATAGTTTCTAGGGATCAACGGAGAATTAAACTCCTTTTAAAAAGTAGATTTTACAACAAACACATAAAATGGGTAAAATCTCAGAACGAAAACAAATAAATAATAACATGTGACTATTGACTGTTTATTTTAAATGGGCTTATTATACCTTTAATAGCTTTAATTTGAACCTCACATTGTTACAATGAAAAATAAAATCCCCTTTCATACTTTTCTTTGCCGATACTATTTTAAAATATTACATACTTTATTTTACTCCGGAAGTTTTGCAATTTTCCGGGATGAAAACTATACATGTCCTTTCCTCGGACTCGAACTATCTATCTGCATACCGAATTTCGTCTAAATCGATTCAGCGGTTTAGACGTGATTGAGTAACAAACATCCAAACCTCCAAACATCTTCATAAACTTTCACATTTATATATATTAATTAGTAGGATAGGATATACAGAACCCAGCGTGTACTATTTGTGAACGGATTTGACGGGTTTTTTCATAATTGTAGCAACCGACTTAGACAAAACATGTGGACACTATAAATATTTACATAATGTCAGACTGTGTGTACGAAATGTTAGTGTTTAGTTTGATGCTAAATGTGTTTATTCTTACGAAATAAGGTGAGGTGAGGCGTGCTATGGAAAAATAAACTGTACGTCATAATTACGGTTAGTTCTTTTTTTACTTTTATCTGAGTGTTATGTTTGTGGGAGTCAAATCTAGGTAGTTGAAAATAAGCCACTACCTGTGGTCAGATAATGACAATGAAATTACATACACTTAACTAAAATAACTTGTTCTTTAGCAATAAGATATTTTAACTCAGACGTTACTTTCTCGAGGAGGTGGGATAGAATCAGAAACGATGATATCCGCAGTAGAACTAAGGTTACTGACATAGCCCGAAAAATTTCGAAATTGCTTGCAGAACTGATGGCTGGATGGATGGCAGGAAGGTTCTCGAATGGCGTCCGCGGACCGGGAGACGAGCTGTCGGTAGGCCTCCAACAAGATGGAGCGACGACCTGGTTAAGCACAAGACCGGTCTGAGTGGAAGGCCCCTATGTCCAGCAGTGGACGTCTTTCGGCTGACATGATGATGATGATTTGTCCTACTCAGAATCAAGAGCACAATCGATTCCGATAGCTAAAAAAATCCCCATTTGAACTTATTAGAGTGAAATGTAGAGATGCAATAATAAGTCGCTAGCCAGAGGCTATATTGTCTAACGAGCTAGAGCCGAGTTTAGAATTGCAAGAAAAATCGTGCAAGTTGCATTACATTGCGAGGCGGTAAAGCGAACGAGTTTGTAGTGGTCAATTGAGCGCGCAATGTAACGCAACATGCACGATTTTTCTTGCAAGTCTAAACTCGGCTTAATATTCGCGGTCACATTTATCATCTCTTTCTACCTTCGTCTTATGCCGTGTGACAGAAAGGGGTGATGAAAACGATTGTGACTCCAAGTACAAACAATAAGGCCTCAGTTTTCAATTCTTCCACATTCAAAGCCAGTCAGTTTACCAAAAAAGTCCTATAAGAAATGCATTAACGTCCTTTCCCCCGAATTTAATCATTTTAAAACTCAATCAACGCATCTTACCGTCAAATTAATGACAACGACACCATAAAGACCTTAAAATTACCCAATAAAATACTCCTCCAGACGTTTTTTTAATTCATTACGTCCCCTATCGCTAAGATTCTTCGGATTAACATACAAAACGGGGCACTTGCGGCAAATAGGTAAATAAAAAGGCAATCCGTATCCCCACGGGGGAAGAGAGACACGTGTTTATTTTACCCCACCGATCACGGTTTGGGGGATTTTTACAAAAGTTGCTCTGCCGATTCCAGAATTTAGTTCAATTTTAACTGCAAAATGGATAAAAACATGCTTTAGGTACTGATAGTTTATGTTATCTATCAGTTACAATACAATACAAACACTCTTTATTGTACACCAGAAATAGTAAGCGATACATAAAACAGATCAGTACACAGAGAAAAAAATTACAAGGTAAGCAATAGGCGACCTTATCGCTTAAGAGCGATCTCTATCACTTAAAATCAGTGCAACATTTTATTAAAATGATTATTATTTCCGTGTTCTTATTTGATTGTATTTCACTATTTTGCTTTAAGTTTTATGAATTGGTACTGTAAAAAGTCAGCTAAAAATAAAATTAGAATTACCTACACAATCAAAAATAAAAATAATTACAATACTGAAGTGTTCAATATTGTATTTTTTTTTATTGTGTAATTCTAATTTGAAATTTTATTTTTAGCTGACTTTTTACTGTCTTTCAATTACTTACTAACATGCTTTTTTCAGAAAAAAAAATAAAAGGAATGGATATTAGAACTGAAGCAAACCATCTGAACTGACTGTACTGAAGACCCAACTAGTACATTTGCATAGTACGATTGTACAAAGTGAGCAAGCACGCACAAAAAGAACCTACTTCTCAAGACCCAACAGTCTATGAATGCAACAGCGTATACGTAAGCATGACATAGCCTACAGCATAATTTCGAGCTGCAGTCGTGGCGCCCCTGTGGCCTAATGGATAAGGCATCGGCCTCCTAAGCCGGGGATTGTGGGTTCGAGTCCCACCAGGGGTACGATCAAACTACTTTTTTGAAGTACGATATTTTTTTTATTAAATTGTAAACAAAAGATAACGTATCTTACATTTTAAAATTATTTATAATTTTATCAGCTAAATGATTTTTTTTTTAATTTATATTTTTTTATTTTTCTTTCTTTTCTTATTTTTTTTTGTGACAAACTTTTTGACTTAGGTACAGAAATACCCCATACAACAAAACTGTTTTTTTTTATTCGACTGGATGGCAAACGAGCACGTGGGTCTCCTGATGGTAAGAGATCACCACCGCCCATAAACATCTGCAACACCAAGGGTGCAGGTGCGTTGCCAACCTACCTTCCGCCGCCTAACTTTGCCTAAAAGTTCATTGCCATTACTAGTACCACAAAAACTATAAAGGTATAATTCCAATAATTGAATAGGCACTATACTGTTAAGCGATTCGATCACGATCTGGGAGTAACGTTAAGACGTCGCACAAAAAATGTACTTATCTCAAAAATGCGTCAAAACGATGAGTATTAAGTAATGAACTTTTAGCAGCAGATTTATATGGCGCGTGGTATAGAGGCCTAAGATGGGATACCTCAAGTGCCAGTACCCTTGTACCCTTAGTGTAAGTTTTCGGTTACAAAATACGTCTCGATCGTGTTCGCGTTAAAATCTCAATTTGTATGGAAACGCGAACAGTGCCTCTAGCGGAACCTACAAATTGTAGTTTTAACGCGAACGCGATCGAGACGTATTTTGTAACCGTAAGCTTACAATAAGGGCACTGGTTTTCAAGTCACCTTGTACAAAAACTATACTACTCCTTGAAATCGGGTAAAAAACATTCGACCATTGCTTGCTTCGTTCCAAGTAGTTCGAACTACAAAACGCAACATCCAATGCAAAACACCCGTCGTATATTTCTTAAGGTATACCAAGAAGCGCGGTGGCTCTGCGTATACGCATACATAGTTACAGCTCTACTACTGTTCTTGGAGTATTATACCAACCAGAGGCGTTAGGAAAGTCATTTGTATTGTAAAGTTACGTAGATAAGTAGGATTAGGAGAAAATGAAAAAGTGGTTTGTAATTAAAATTGGCCCAAGCCCTCTCATTCCGAGAGGAGGCCTGTGCCCAGCAGTGGGACGTATATAGTCTGAGATGATGAATTAAAATTAGGTAACATAAATGACATAAACGGACTGAAAGAAATACTTTGCTCACCCGCGATCTGTCATCTGTCACGGGTCGCGGGTGAGCAAAGTAATTGTTTGAGTTCATTGATAATGGACGTCCGCAAAATAACGTCTGCCTGATTCAATAAATTAAACAATACAATAAAATACAAAGACTCTTTATTGTACACCAGAAATAGTAAGTGTAGTGTGTGTAGTATGTAGTGGGTGTGTGACAGTGTGTGTACCTAGTGTTTATTTTTAAATGACATAATTATTACTTTTGCACTTGTGTATTAAAAATATAGATAGGTACATTAGAATTGGAAATATCCTTAGTCTGGTAAAAATATAGGTATTTTATCTAAATGTGGGACAAGAGACAAGATATCTCGTGCGCACAGGTAGGTAAAGTACAAATAATACTCTATTTATATTAGTAATAAAACGGCCAGTTGAGTTTCATCGGTAGGTAAAATTAAATCAAAAATAAGTTTTCGTTTTTATCTAACTTAAATACACTTGAGTTATCCCATTTTAGACCTCAAGGTTGGCAACGTATGGGTGGTGGTGATTTCTTACCATCAGAAGACCCTCTCGCATGTTTGCCATCCAGTCAAAAAAAACATACCTATACCTACTTAGTACACCTATTTGTATTGGTTTATATTGTACTAGCTTTTGCCCGCGGCTCCGCCCGCGCGGTATTCGGTTAGTTAGATTATATAAAAAGTAGCCTATGGCACTCTCGGGCCCATAAACTATCTCTATGCCAAAAATCACGTCGATCCGTCGCTCCGTTACGGCGTGAAAGAGGGACAAACATACAAACACACAAACATACAAACACACAAACACACTTTCGCATTTATAATATTAGTATGGATTAATAAAACTATTTTTAGACACGAACGCTTCAAATAAATCTATTTATTAGTATTTTCGTGGTAGCAATGAAACTCACACGTCTCTATTTTCTTTGGGTAGTATACTTTTTGATCATTAACAATGCACCTGCAATTAACGAGTATAGTTACATTACCTCTTGATAAATAATTATGTACTTTTGGTATAAAGGTTTATCGTGCCGTCTCCAGTTGTTTTAGTGCTCTAAGCATCATCTACCGTCACCTACGGCGGCATGACAATTTAGTGCTCCTGAACAAGCACTCAAGTCCGAAGACTCCTTTGAACTTTATATTTTATTAGCCCTGGACTGTTAAAGATAAATACCGGAACATAAATAATGTCCAATACAGCGCGTAATTATTGAATATTAAGTTTGCCCGGTTGAATTAATTTATGGTTTGTTTCGTGTTCGTTTTGCGAGGAATTTAGCGAGGAATTTAGTGTTTGTAAAAAATGTTTTTGAACATTTCTGAAAATAAAAAAGAGATAATTCTGAATACGCCATACAGGACGGTGGCGTTTCGAGGCAGTTTCAGGTTTGCGGCGTTTAGGTGCTGGATTGATATCCCCCCTCCCATCCGAGGAGTGACTAGCAGGTACACCTTTGGGCCAAAGCTTAAAGGCTATTTGTTACCTTTTCAGAAGTCGTAATTATTCTGCTTTCCAGCACTATTTTACAAAGCACCTTTTTTCTTTCGGTTATTTTTAATTTATTTTTTTCGTTTTAGCCCGTGTAAGTATATTGTATACTTGGCAAGTGTGTACACTGTATTTAAATGATCTAATAATTATGTTTACGTACTAAATTAATATTTAGTATGGTATATATGTATAGGTTGCAGGAGGATATCGAATTAAATTGTAGAATTTGCAGCTACTCGCACTCTACAACTGTGTATCTTAAAAGAAAACTGCACCTTATATATTCCAAGGCACGGCGTCTTCCTATTGGTCGGTCGCGCCAAGACACCTGTCTCACCTTAGCTCTCGACCAATCAGCGTGCCGCGCACCTGGCGGGTCGATGTTAAGGCGGGATCTAACTGAGTAGCAGGTGTATTAAATCACTAATGATATATTATGGCTTTTAAGCAGTATGGTTGGTCAGTTGCTGTTTATTATCTATCTGTAGGGACATTGTGTAGTATCTAAATGGAAGATGGCGCGTGATACTAATAAAGAGGGACTTAAAATAGGTAATGTTTTCGTAGAACATGATGTAGGTATCTAACGTTATTTTAATTTTGTATGCAACCGCACTAGTTTGTTTTTCATTCTAGCAGATGTTTGACAATGACTAAATTATTCTAGGAACCTATAGCTACTTAATTAGCGCTTCTGTTAGTTTTTATGGTTCTCGTATTCGAAGTGTGATAAGTAGAACCCGCACTGTCGCTTTGCTGTCCGTCTGTTTGTATGTCTGGCTGTCTGTCACAGATTTGTATCTTAAGAACCGTAATATCTGGCTGGAATTTACATATAACGTGTATCTATTTTAATAGCTACTACAATATCAAATATTAAAACTAGTCTCTTTTTATGATAAGACAACGCGTGGTTAGTCAGCTTCAAGTCTATAAATTTGATGGTAAAGATGTAGGTGTGGCTTGAAATAATATAATTTTTATCAGAAGTAGGTATTGTTTGTTTTATTTTGATTATTTATCTCTATCTCACGTCAATGGTCTAACTATATCGGCTCACATACTTATTGAAAGTCCGAATTTAATGTTTGTCAGAATGATCGTTTGTCATAACTCTTTTTCCTCTGAATCCAATAATTGTTCAGAATTGTTATAAAACAATCCTAACCTAACCTATAGTTTCTTATAGGATGATCAATAATTTTTTTCAGAAAAATTTAAGGTTTCAGTGGGAAAAAAATTATGACAAACGATGATTCGGACAAAAAATACGGTATGACTAGCGAAGAGTATACAAACTTTGGCGCTCCCATCTCACGTAATGGTAACTGCAGATGAAGTTGAAGAAGCGCCTTCACCATAATAACCATTCAAAAACTCTTAAAACCACCTTCAAACTGACAAATCATTTCTAACCAAAATTCGTAAAACACACAAAACGCAAAAAGAAAACCCGCTATAAATCAAACCAACAACATAATTAAAAAAAATCTCGCGTTCGAAATAGACATCTATTTCCAGATTCATATTTCTTTACCTCTTCGTTATCTGTACAAATTACACGGTGTTTTAGCGACTAAGTTCGGCGGAAATCCGGGAGGTAATGAGTGGTAACGACATGTGGACGTCTCACCTGGATGTGGCTGGGTGAGCGGCGGTGGTCATTAGTGGGGAGGGATGGGGCATGTCGATGTCGGAGTGGGTATCGATAACGATAGATTAAATTTAAAAAAGTCAAAACGTTCATTCTGTAAGTAGGTATGCCATGGGTACAATACAGGGCTTTTTTAAGTTAGAGAGGCCAGATAAAAATAAAAAATAAAATAAAAATAAAAACCGTTTATTTCAGACCATGAGATCCATATTAGGTGTTAGTTATAAAGGAACTTACATAGTATGTTAGTAGAAATTAAGACACAGAAAAAAAAAACAAAAATAAAAATTAGGCGGCTGTCTTGGGAGGATATCTGAGACGTATATAGGACTCGAGGTTGTAATTTCCTATTTGTCCGTTCCAATCACAACCCCTACCCAATACTTCATGAGCGGACAATCGAGGCGCTCCGCCAATACTCTCAGCAGGCCGTTGCCGCTACCACGCACTCGGTTCAATAAAGAGGCGATCCTTTTGCGCCTAATGGCAAAGTGCCTTGGTAGCCGCAACAGCATTCTGAGAATATTGTTATATTGCACTCTTAATGCATTATATGCCCTTTGTGTGAATCTCACCCACAGGCTGCACGTGTAAAATGTCTGACAGTATGACTTAAACAGTGTTAGTTTTACTTCCGTGTTACTAACTGACTTTTAGCAGCATTGTATTTTAGACCATGCTGTAGTGCATACCCCTCACAGGTAGTGAGAAGTCGTTTCAACGAGTCGATGGAGGGTCCCAACAGCGCCATGTCGTCCGCGCGCAACCAACAAGTGGGTCACCTGATGTTAAGTGATCACCACTGTCCATAGACACCCGCAGCGCTTTAAGCGAAGCTCTTGAACCTCGTAAGACCCGCGTCAAATTTTGATGATTAGAATTTGTAACTTTATGTCAATTAGTAAAGTTGACAGGAGCTTTGACGTATGCCCTAAATTTAGGTCGTTGGGCCTTGCGAGGTTAACATGTTATTTTTTGTCATCAGTGTTTTAGGAAACACTATTATTGCTGCTGGAAACTTAGCACTAAGTAATTTTAAACCTCCGACGCAAAAAGAGGGGTGTTATAAGTTTGACCGCTTTGTGTCTGTGTGTTTGTGGCACAGGTTTTTTTATTTGAAATCAGGTTTTATACCAATGGTTCTTAACATGTTTTATCAAAATCAGTTTAACCGTTTTTGTGTTGTTTAACTTTAAAGCAACAAAGTCGGGGGGGTTTCCAACTTTTTGTTGGTTAGGTTAGATTATTACTGAACGAAATGGGCGTTGAGGCCCGTTCTCGTCATACCATCAAAATCAGATTTTAATCTATCCTCCTTTAAGCTGTTACTCGGGGCAAAGTTGGTCCTGTTTTTAGGCCTCGTAATCTTACCACAGCGTACACTTTTAGAGCTATCGATAAAGAAGCGGGCAACACTAGCCAGTCATAGGTAGGCGCCAACTTTGCCAAAACAAATCAAAAACACCACGTCGCGCGAGGTGTCTCCGACAACTTGGCGTCAAACTAAATTGCATTTTCTCCTAACGTTTTTAGACTTGGCACATTCACGGATGGAACACGTTTTTTTTAAGCATTTAAATTCAATAAGAAGCACATTTTTCTTTGCAGACAGGTAGAAATAATTGCCGTGTCCGATTTTAGAATAGCTTGGCTTCATATTGCGTGAATTCTTATAATAATGCGGACTTGTAAGGATTGGCATTTACTTTTAGCGTTGTTTTATAATCCATACTAATATTAAATGCGAAAGTGTGTGTGTTTGTATGTTTGTCCGTCTTTCACATCGAAAAGGAGCGACAGTTCGTAGTGATTTTTGGAATAGAGATAGTTGGCCATAAAGTGACACAGGCTACTTTTTATTCCGGAAAAAGGCACAGTTCTCGAGTGAAGAGCGCGCGATAACCGAATTCCACGCGGGCGAAGCCGCGGGCAAAAACTAGTATAATAATATAGGTAATAAGTTTATGTTAGGTAAAAAAAAATGATTGCTACGTTAATCTATATTTTGTTGATTGTACTTGCATGTCATTCAACTATATTAACCCATTCATTGCCGAGCGCCAGATTACGGCCTATTGTGATGCTGAAGCTTCTGCAGAACAAACGCCCATCGGTGTAAGCGGTATCCAGAGAAAACTAAATTTGACGCTCATGGCGTCAGCGGCATTACATGAGAGTCCGCCATGACGCCGTTGGGCGCTAACGGCACTGAATGGGTTAACATCAAATTTCAAGTCAATCCGACCATTGGAAAGTGGGTCCAAATAAACTTGCAAGACTGACCCAACAAATCTTGCAACAAAAACTTGCAGCCATTGAAAGTCAGGTGCATTTAAACCAGCTACCACTTGATGGGAAGGTGACCTACCAAAAAGATGGAGAAGATTAGCCCGTGACAGGGAAGAGTGGAAGAAACTAGGGGAGGCCTATGTCCAAGGATAACCTGACTACTAAAATGGTTGATACCTACTTATTACAAAAAAATTATAGTGGGGGTAGGGTACTGGATAGATGGTGGAAATTTATACCACTGTCTCCATATTTTTGTCTTGTTCTTTTGCCACCTACTATTAATTTTTAAACTACTTATTTTAAATTTTATTTTGTACATAGTTTATAAGCTAAATTTGTTATTAAGTTTTTGGTCAGAGAATAGAGGCTTTTATTATTTATTTTATTAACCACTTACCACCAGGTGAGATAAAGATAAATCGTGGCGGTACCGGTCAGATTTAATTAAAATAAGTTTTGTAAAACGTTGAGTTGAGAGCCACAAAACTTAATCTCTACTTATTTATTGAGACTATTAAAACCATATTCACCAACTATTTAACAGATAAATAAGCACTGTGATATAAAACTTCTTTACAAATGCAATATAAAATCTGGGACACGTTGGTATATGAGATTTACAGCTGATAATTCACTTTAAAATATGCAATAAAGTATGTTTTAGTACATTTCTAGCACTATTAACGCGACGTGTATCTTCGCGGTTGCCAGCGACATCTAGTGGTAGTAAATATTTCAATTACGCCGTTGGAGTATTATTAACCTCAGTGGTAGTGTTTTTTTAGGGTTCCGGAGCCAAAATGGCAAAAACGGAACCCTTATAGTTTCGCCGTCTGTCTGTCTGTCCGTCCGCGGCTTTGCTCAGGGACTATCAATGCTAGAAAACTGTAATTTTGCACGAATATATATGTAAACTATGCTGACAAAATGGTACAATAAAAAAATTCAAAAACAATGGTACTTCCCATAGACGTAAACGGGGTGTTTTTTTTTTCTCATCAAACCCTATAGTGTGGGATATTATTGGATAGGTCTTTTAAAACCAATAGGGGTTTGCTAAGACGTTTTTTTCGATTCGGTGGGTCAACATACGACAAAAGTTGACATCGAAATTTAAATCTCAAAGTCTCATAAATAAAGTTGAATTTCTTTTTTTATTCGTTTTAATGATACAGAGAAAATGACACTATTCCTTTTTTTAACCTTAGGAGGTTAAAATACAGACAGCCGAATGAGTTTTTTTCTTTTGAGGTGTAGAACACTAAAAACATTTTGATTTAAGAAAACCGCGTTACAGAAACAGCTCATTAGTAGGGTGTCTGCCCACCCGGTGCTATGCGATCCGATAGCGAGCAGGAAAATATGCGGCCCACGGGACAGATTGTTAAGAGGGCTTGTGTTGTGATAGAAATGGCGTGAAATGACACTTTTTGGATTAAATTTTGCACTTTTTTTGATTACTGGCTTTATTCGTAATCATGGAAACAAAACATACAAGTCACTTACTCACGAGAGCTTGAGGTCCCGGGTTCGATTCCCAGTCGGGGCAGATATTTGTATGAATAATACGAATGTTTGTTCTCGGGTCTCGGATGTTCAATATGAATTTAAGTATGTATTATAAGTAAGTATGACAAAAACTGGCCGAGTCAAATCTAACCTTAAAGTAGATCTCACATTTTTAAATAACAGAAATTGTTATAACGCAAAGAAATAGAGTTTAATATTTGTTCATAATGTTATTTTGTTCCTATAAATACATATTTGGATTTTGCATAGAACTTGGTACTCATTTAGATCTCCATTCTTTTTGCGGCGATGCCCACAGCCAAGCATAATTTTTGTATTGAACTTGAATCTCCTTTTTTAAATTTATGTTTTTGGTGGGATTATTATAACTGTCAAAATAAAAACCTCTGAGAAGAATCCTGCAACAATCTCAACGTGTTTTTTTTTGTTAAAACAGATTTACAATATTTTATTATTATAATGATTTACATCACAATTATTTAACACACACATCACATAAACCACAAGGTTTTTTAACACAAAAAAATATCACAAATCACTAACCTAACCTAACTTAATTTTGCAAAAAAGTTCACGTCCTTCTTAACCCTTAGTCTACGTGTGTCGGCCATAATTCGATATCTTTTTTAGCTGACGGCTCCAATAACCGGTTATTGGCCGGTGTGTGGGGATTGAGCAATTTTCTGAGGGGTAAGTTTTTTACCTTGATTCGGAGATTATCGTTATCGTGCTGGCCATGTGTGACGTTGGGGGGAAACGACATTAAAGTCATCTTTCATATTAAAGGAGATCCAACAGTGTCATAAAGTTATATACTTGTTCTTGTAAGCTTCGGATTAGTGCTGGATGATGGCGACATCAAGATGATTTTTTTATGCTCTAGTGCTTAGAAAATTTTCATTTTTATACCATAATAATCAGCCGCCATCACAAACAATTTTTTCATAGTTAATTATTTGCCTATATAATTGTAAACTATACAATTATAATTAAAATTAAAAACGTATAGTGTGACTTCTTCCGGTTGTCCTAGAAACTTTAAATTTTAGCACAAGTAACTCTTAAAGTAGAACAAAGAAGGCAAATCTAAATTTTTCAATCGTTATTTCTGCCTATCTAAAATGACTCCACGTTGCGTATATTTTGTCTCTACAATCCTTGGCGCATAAGTTGGACTCGCATTTGGCCGAAATTTCTTCCTTCTTCTCTTTTAAAATATGGCTTCTGTCCTAATTAATAGGACAATTTCGCCAGCGTCTAAATACTCTCTTTCGAGAGGCAACGTTGTACGGTGATTGTAGTTTTTGTAACTTGATAGTAAAATTCCAGAAACTACGTGGAAACAACTTGCGCATTAAAAAATGTCAGACACGAGAGCAATATAGAATTTTGTGATCACTGTTCACTTTAATCGCCGCATAAAATACTATCAAAATTATACTTCAACTAGCCAAAGAAACAGAAATAACAAAATTAGATATTGTCTACATCCGCCATGTTCGAATGCCATAAATCGAATCGGCCGGAATTTTCTCAGTTTGCCAAAAACAGCGTGACAAATGACAAACATATCCTATATTACGCATTGACTAATAAGGAGATCAAACATATTTATATCAACCTATCAGGTGACGCGTTTCGAGTTGCGAGTTTCAAATTAACTCCACTATTATCACAACGCATTATTAATAATTGTTATACACAAAAACGAAAAGAGCACGTACACGTTACGTCAGACTGGCACGTCAGATAATTGACAGTTTGCTTTATTCCAGATAGGATTGGATAACATTTGTTGGCAATACAACTAGAGAGAGATACATAGTAGATATATAATGTTTAAAAATGATAGGAGAAAACGAGTAGGGAGAACGTAATCACCGCCACTCATGGTCACCTACATACATCTCACTTCACTTACCTTAAATAAAAAAGTTAAGAATATTGCTGAAAATTTGAAATTTTATGAAACTTATCGGCTAACTTTATTTAACATAGCCTTCGCTTAGCGCGTCAAGTTATAAAATGAAAAAATGAAATTAGGCGTGGATTTTTAAGCAAGAAATTTACGAGATAATTTTTAGCAAATTCCTGCAAAAATTTTTGAGGCATCTCAGAATTTTTAACGAAGTTCGGTACGTAGATAGCCTGGAAGTCACATAGTACTTTTGATCCCGAAACTGCTAAGAGATCGGAAAAAATCCAAAATTTCAACCACTTGCTTTAGTCTAAACTTTAGAGACATTACACGCGCAGGTAAAAGCAGCACCAGGAAACCAAATTCTTAAATTAACTTACACCAGATATAGGAACTTTTGTAATAACTTACTGTACTCCATAAAAAAAGATTACCAAAATAAACAATTGGGTAATTGCCAAAATAATCCAAATAAATTATGGAAGGTAATTAAAGATATCTGCCAAAACCCAGTTCGCAAGAACGATACCGATGAACTTTTTAACAATAAAAATAAAACTACACAGGAGACACTAAATGACTGTAATCAATATTTCTCTACAAATGGTAAAAAGCTCGCCGATAATATTCTGAGAAAAATCTCGGAAACACAATCCTCACTCGCTTCTAAGTACAGACCTACTAAAACAGCCACTGACTCGTTCTTCATTCGCCCTACTGATAGGCGGGAGGTAGATACAATAATTTCTCAGCTTAAACCACAAAGTGCACCAGGGCCGGACAATGTAAAGCCATTTCTAATAAAGGAGATTAAAGATGTTATACTGGAACCTCTTACGCACATCTGTAATTTAAGCATCGAGACGGATTGTTTCCCGGATTGCTGGAAGATTGCCTCTGTAACACCTATATACAAGAGCGGTTCTAGAGACACTCCCAGTAACTTCAGGCCAATATCTCTGTTGTCAATCTTCTCAAAAATACTTGAAAAGATTGTCAACACCAGGTTAGTTAATTACATTGGAAGAAACAGTTTAGTCTCTGACCACCAATTTGGTTTCAGGGCAGGTATCTCGACCGAGGATGCGGTTATTTCACTCACTAATCAGATATTTGCAAACCTTGATCGTGGTAATAAATGCATAGGTATATTTTTAGACCTTGCAAAAGCTTTCGACACGGTCTCGGTTCCCATACTTATGGAAAAATTGGAGAATGCAGGGATTAGAGGTTTGGCCTTCAACTGGTTCAATAGTTATCTCACTGGTCGAAATCAGATGGTGAAGATTGGATCTCGCACGAGTGATCGGCTGCCAGTCAACTTTGGTGTCCCGCAGGGGAGTGTACTTGGCCCGACTTTATTTATTTTGTATATCAACGACATCATCGGCGTTGCCCTTCCAAATATAAAGATTATTTGCTATGCGGATGACACCGTGATGATCGTTGACGGAAAATCGTGGGACGAAACGTTCTATCGGGCCGAGGTTGGGCTCGCGGGTGTGGCATGCTGGCTTAACAATAATCTTTTGACATTAAACGTAGATAAAACCAAATATGTAGCGTTCTCAAAGACCGCCGTCTCCTCCCCCCCTGCAGATAGGACAATCAAGATTCACACCTGTGTCCCTTACGTCTCTGCATCACCTTATAGTCCCATTCATGATTGTTCCTGCCAAGAAATTGGGAGACGCAGTTGTATTAAGTATCTAAGGATTCTTTTTGATCAGCACCTCTCCTTCGAACACCATATTTCCAGTCTTGCAGCAAGAGTCAGAAAATTTATTTATGTTATTAAAAAACTCCGCGGCTGTGCGTCTCTTGAGGTGCTTCACCTGGTATACCATGCACTATGCCAGTCTATCCTACTATATGGAGTGGCCGTTTGGGGAGGTGCAGCCAAAAGTCACATGCTGGAGGTGGAGCGTGCGCAGAGAGCTGTGATAAAGGTTATGTTGGGGAAACGATTTCGATTCCCTACCGATGAATTTTATCGCGTTTCGGGGCTGCTGAGAGTGCGACAGCTTAATATTATGAGAGCTGTCTCTCTGACTCACACCTGTATACTTTCGTCCACAAATTACAAAGAGCTACTGAGTAAGCGAATCTTCAGAGTGCCTCTGCCGCCGTTTAGATCGGCTCTAGCCAGAAGATCCCCCGCTTACTCTCACCCGTACATCTATAATAACATTTGCAGAAATCAGAACATTAAAGAGCTTCCCCTGGCTAGGGCTTTGTCTCAAGTGAGGGATTGGCTGGGTACTTTGACGTATAGCGAAATAGAAAGTCTCATCAAGCACCAGAAATAAATCAAATTTATTTTGCTGTAGTGGGCTATCAAACGCACATGTTCAGGCGCACACAGGCACGCACGCACGCACGCACCACACACACACACACACACACACACACACACACACACACACACACACACACACACACACACACACACACACACAACACTTTCACACACAACACTTTCACACACAAATACTCACACACACATTCTGAAATCAATTATTTTAATTGTTTTATTTTATTTTTGAATGATTTAATTTCTCGTGCTGACATTTTCTTTTTTCTTTTAGTTATTATGATGTATTGAAATTTTAACTTTTGACTTTAATTTGGATCTGAACTTTTAATTTTTGATACCGTTTTTATATAATTGTGCTGTAATTATCAAATTTATAATAATAATTGACATTGTAATTTTATTATTTACTTATTTTCTTTACTTATTTTAGTGCGTTTTAATTATTAATTCTGAAATTATAATGGATATTTAGTTGTAGGTTTTAACATAATTTATTTCAATGTATAAATATAGACGTAGCGGTAATAAATTTTAATTAAATTATTGTTAATCTGTATTCACATTCGCAGACTACCAAGTTACAGGCTCAGCCTAGTTTGGTGTCTGACGGAAAATTGTAACATTATTGTAATAAGTATTTTTGCCAAATAAATAAATATCAAATATCAAAATTAAATTCTTAAATAGGTTTGAAATTAAGTACAATCTTTTGCTTGAAAGGTTTCTAATCAAACCATAGACTGAAATATTCTACTTTACATTTAAAATGATTTGCAGAAATAAAAAACAAGTTTGAATTGTTTAATGCTAACTGGAATGGAATATAGAACATCGACACGATTTTCACGGCACTCACAGAAACAGCTTAGGTTTAATGGCATTCCTTGCATACAAATCAGTTCTAAATAATAATGGTTTTAACCAGCTGTTGTCTTAGATCCGAATTTACGAGAGATTACCTGAGAAATGTGGCTTGAAAAAAGTCTGGTGCCAAAAAATGTTGGCGCAGTGCCCACAAGGTGCTTTGGTGGATTCACGTCGAAATATAAATTAGTTTTGAACTAGATTTGTCGTTGTTTTCAACAATTGTGGTCGCATTTTACACGGATAATTTTAAATTAAAACCTTGCGGGTTGCGACACGTGTAAGCTATGTTTGTTGTTTTACCTGAACGTCTTCAAATCTAGAGTAAGTGGGTATTTAGGCAAGAGTCCATCTTAGTTAACATCTTTGTTTACCATCAGGCGTGATTCTAATCAAACGTAAGCCTATTTTTGCGTAAAAAACATTTTGTTAATTTCAAAACACTTATTTCTGTGCTTTTACATAAATTAAAAGAATTACATTGGGCCTTAGTCGAAGACTTATAATTATAAGTATAAAACTCAAGTAAATGACCGTTGTATTTACGTAGCAGGTACCTACTAAACATGCTTTTTTTAAATCTCTAAAATAACTACGAGCTTTACAGTGAAGAAAAAGATCGTGACAAAACCGGACAGACCTACGAAGCAATACGTGAAGTTCTTCTACAGTCAGCATTAATATCCGCCACAGCAGAGCGTGCAAAAATATCTGACACGTCTTTCCAGCCCTAGAAATAGAATCGTATCAGATATTTAACCACAACCACTATTTTCATTTGCCAAACAAAATAAAAACTACCCGCAAAATGTTAATAAATTTTAACTGTTTTGTTCGGCAAATTAAAACAGTGGTTGTGCAGCTTTGCTAGTCTAACAAGTGGTAGCATGGTGTACGGTTGTGTCACTCTGAAGATGAGCTCTGGTTGAGTTCGAAACGCGTCAGTGTGTTGTGGTGGTGATGGATGGCTTTGTGTAATTTTTGTGTGTTCTTACAGTGTCCACAGGTGGAGGAACTGCATGAACACGCATATTTTGCATAAGCTCAGCTATCGTAAGGTCGCGGGTGAGCAAGGAAATTCTTTTAGTTCATTGATATAGACCTCCGCAAATTAACGCCTGATTCAATAAATTATTTAAGACCATCACTATCACGTGGTGAATTTCGAATTTCGAATAGGTTTGATTTTTGTCATAATATCGCAATCATTCGCAATGAAATATATAGAAATGTCAGAACCTCAGCTGATAAACTTGTGAACGCTAGGTGGCGCTGATATCGTGCACAGAGCCAATACGGATTGTGTGTATACAAATTTACAAAGAGTAATAAAATAAGTTTATCTTTAGAACCTTTCAATGGTTGCAAAACGTAGCTTTATAACATACAATTATTTCATTGTCTCATCGTATTTATCAACTTCATTTAAAGAATTAAGCACATAACAATTACTGAGGTGATTTCGGTGACTTATAAAACGGCTTTTACTGTCTTCCATTAGCTTGTTTGTTTAAAAGAATGATCTTTGTTGGTAAATTGTGTTGAGTTGAACAAGTGCCAACGTTACCTTTATGGATTTGAATGTTTCTGGCAGTTTTTCATAAGGTCTTTGGCGTAGTCTGCATAGTTGTGTATTTCTTTTTCCTGACTTCCTGTCTTAGCTGACTTAGCTGTGAGTCAGTTTGGTTGAATTGGAAATTTAATGTTTCGACCTACTTTCATGACTCTTAAGACATTTGTTATTAAGACTTATGTTATTTCGATCCCGTTGGAATATAAAGATAAGACACACACACACACACACACACACACACACACACACACACACACACACACACACACACACACACACACACACACGCACGCACACACACACTCTCACACACACACACACACACACACACACACGCACGCACGGGTGCATACAAACAATTTCAGATTTATAATGTCAGTAGAGTACTACGATGTACCTAGGTATGCAACATTTTTAACAGCACCACCCCGCCATCCATTAAAATAAAATCAAAGTAAACTCGCCTTTTTCCATTCTCCCCTTATTCAAAACAAGCCTGAATTACACTTCCTTTCACTGAGTATCACGAAACAAAAATCACTGAAAGTAACAAAAAAAAACACCCCAGGTGTAATCACGGCGGGCGGCCGCGAGGTGTCGCCACTGACGTTGACAGTGACAGCTGACAGCAGTGACAGATTGAGGCGACGCCATCGCCACGCACCTTCTTTTGTCTATTTAAATGAGCATTTTGTTCCGAGGTGGAAATCTGCTGGGTGTTTTGATGTTAGAATTCTGGGAATTGCAGCTTTTATTTTTTCCGTGCTTTCACCGGACGAGTGCAATTGCGAGATTAACGACGCTTATGAGAGTCGGTGATGTTTTCAATTAAAATGTGACTGTTAGAGAAAATGGGGAAACCAAGTCGCTCCAAATATCAGAACTAAAATGATTTAAGTATAATACTGTTGCCTGTAGTTTTTACGACCCGTGGCGTGAAGTCCTTGCCCATTTGGGCTAGAGCATACATACAACTTTTAGGCCCGGGATACTATTTTTGCATCGATTAAACAGTTTTAGTGGACGGAAAAGTTGTTTTTGTATGCTCTTTCCGAGATAAAAGGAAGTCTATATAGGTAGGTATATAGGTATTGTTGTCGTTCAATAAACACAAAATAAAGTCAGTTCAAATCAATGACCAGCAAAAAATATAATATTGTATCCTAATATATTATATAATGTGTCCTTTTGTCTTTTTTTTTCTTCACGCTTAAACCGCTGAATCAATTTAGATGAAAGTTGGTACTGTAGAGATAGTTCAAGTCCTAGGACAGGACAAAGGATAGTGTTTGTCTCGAAAAATTGTATACTTAGGTAGCGAAGGAGAAAAGTTGTACTTCATGGAGAACCATGAAGTACGACTTTTCTCCTTCGATTCTTCACGCGCACGATAACGAAACATAAGTCATCATCATCATCAGCCGGAAGACGTCCACTGCTGGACAAAGGCCTCCCCCTTAGAACGCCACAATGAACGACAACTCGCCACTTGCATACACCTGTTTCTCACGATGTCGTCAGTTCACCTGGTGGGAGGCCTGCCAACGCTTCGTCTTCCGGTTCCTGGTCGCCACTCGAGGACTTTTCTCCCCCAACGGTTATCTGTTCTTCGAGCGATGTGGCCTGCAGTGCTAATTACCACTCCAATTTTCATATTTTTGCAGCTATGTCAGTGACTTTATTTCTTCGACGAATTTCCGTATTCCGGATTCTATCGCGCAATGAAACTCCAAGCATAGCTCTCTCCATAGCTCGTTGCGTGACTCTGAGCCTCTCTAAGAGGCCAACAGTCAAGGATCACGTGTCTCAGCACCATAAATCATCACTGGCAGCACACACTGGCCGAAGACTTTAGTCTTCAGGCACATATTAAATATAAAGGTACATTGTATTCAACCTTTTTTAGAGAACTAGATCATCATCATCATCATCATCTCAGCCTATATACGTCCCACTGCTGGGCACAGGCCTCCTCTCGGAATGAGAGGGCTTGGGCCATAGTTCCCACGCGGGCCCAGTGCGGATTGGGAACTTCACACGCACCATTGAATTGCTTCGCAGGTTTGTGCAGGTTTCCTCACGATGTTTTCCTTCACCGTAAAGCTCGTGGTAAAGAACTAGATACTAAGACAAAATTATAGAAATTATAGAAACCTTAACTAGAGACATAAAATTTCCAATGATATGATCTAATTTCTATCTAAATTTTCTGTTTATTTTCGTCATGCTTTGCCAAATACCCCATTATAATTATACTTTTAATTCCCATTAATGAGTACTTGGCGTCAATCAACGCCCCACCGTCCGTCAGGTAATAACGGCGCGACAGCTCCAACCCTTCTAATTAAGATTTTGATGTAAACTAATTTGAAGTGTCTGACCGAATTTTCGGCTTCGTTTCGGCTAAAAGTTTCTGTATCTGCCGAAATACTGCCAAAGCTTTCATAGGGTATTTTAAAACTATTAGGAGGTTGCTAAAACGATTTTTCGATTTAGTGATATGTTTGCATAATATTCAACTTTAAAGTGGAAAAAATTCATGATGGTAGTAAGTATAAACTGACAAGGAAAACTATACGGTTAAGTTTTCTTGAGAATTATTAGTAGTGTAAGAGTAAATAGCAACATACGGTATAAAATACATATACCTAAAGTTGGAATATTCTGTACAAAATACGAAATACTTAGAAAAATATTACTTATTTTTTCGTAATGGCTACGGAACCCTATTTCGAGCGTGTCCGACATGGTCTTGGTCGGTTTTAAAATATACCCATGGTAATGATTGATATTCTAAAATCAAGCATGACAATGGTCTGCAATCAAAGCAAAAACACAATTTGAGCATGATCTTGATTAATACGTAACAGTGATTTATGATTATGATGGACATGAAACTGCAATGTTAGCGGCGGTCATTCCCACATCTCGTCTTTCACAAAGGACAATCAACACCCCACTTAGCGGAGTGCGATGAAACTCAGGTATTTACGAAACACTTAAATTTTTACTACTTTGATGACTATTTCGGTCGATGATACTGTTATTTTGAGCCGCAATGGGAGGGACATCATTTTACCTAATACTCTTTTTCCAAGTCGTTTGTGTTTTTTTTACATTATTAATATCTATAGAATTATTAATGTATCTAAGTACTTAAACGGCCCATGAGCAATAATCCTTTTCAAAGAAAATTTTGAAGAGGCTTATCGATGCCACCGGTGACCGAAGAGCTGGCAGCTACCTCGCTCAAAGAAATAGCCTAGCGATTCAACGAGGAAATGCTGCAGGCATCTTCAGTACAATGCCGCAGGGGCCTTTTTTAGATATAGTTTGGTTTTTAATATAGTTTTTAGTTTGTAACATTTAGTATTATTTCTGCGTTTTGATTTACTTCTATCTAAAGTACTTAAATGGATTTAAGTAATTGTGAAATTTAATACTAGTAAAGCTAATACCCATGCAATGAGTTTTGAGGCATGGCTAAAGAAAAATCGAGATGGTGGTGACGTCTTAAACACAACGAACATTGTAGCTAGAGCAAACCGAACAGATCATACACGTATACGTGTGTTGGAAAGAAGGGGAAGAGGAGAGGACAAAAAAAAAGTTTTTTTGAAAAACAACTGAGACCAGTGCTAACAGCAGACGGCACCAAAAATGTTCATCACTCAACATGTTTACAAGACTCTTCATCATCAAAAATACTTTCATTTTCAACATTCAAAATGAAGCTCTATGTTAGATTTGAGTTGAAGTTAATAAATGGTTGAGCCAGTGTAAAAGCCACTATTACTATAAGTTATTTAATACGGTATCAGGCGAAACAATAAAGCAAATGATAATTGGCTTGCAGTCGACTCAAGGTTGACAGATGTTACACTGGATTTGAAGCAATGATGAGGCGTGGAGTAGAACGGGCAGATCATAAATGATAAGTGAAAACGCAGTTGTATAAATTAGGTTTTTTGAAGAATTTACAAATATTTTTGCCAAACTGCTAAGCAATTCGCGTGCGGAGATAGCGTATGTTTAAATTAGTGTGCATTTATCTATTCAAATGTGCTCGGTATGCTCGGTGTATGGTCGGTTTTTATCCATTAAAGTTAGCTTATTCTTGTCTAGGAATAAGAACACTACTCCACTTTTCATTTTCGCTAGCTGGTCAGTTCCAGTATTTAACATTCCGTCAATAATAAAGGTTACATAATGAAAAAAAAATTAAACTTAAAAGTCGAGAAGAAACATTTGTATTTTTTCATACTGGTTGGTACTATCTGCCCCGACCGGGGATCAAACCTGGTACCTTAAGTTGTGTAGTCAGGCTTTTTAACAGCTAGGCTATCCAGACAACACCACTAATACGTTCAAACAATATCAATGCGCGAAATTGAGATAAATTCCAATACCTATGTGTGCTTAAACGTTTTCACTGCATATGTATGCCGTCCTGTCTGCAACTTTACATAATCTTTGACAACTTCAAAGGATTGTCGGCCACTTAGGTGCGTTCCTGGTAGTGTCGTTAACGCGTGCATTGTAACCGGAGCGACGCATAAAGGCGGTGCCGGCCGCTGATTGGACTCGCTCTAAATGACTTGGAATTTTCATGGAAGCTAAAAATAGGTACTTAAAATGTTGAAGTCACAAATATAATAGTCATAAAACTCATTTATACAGGTAATTCATAGCAATAGTTTATCAGTAAGTATATTAGAAAAAATCATTAGAACAAATTACATTAGGAAAAAAATCATGATACAAAGCACTACTTAAATGTCAAGTAGATACCCAATAGATGACCCTGACATTACCTCTTTTGACTGTTAGAAATAGAAAGCTTTTCTTTTAATAGCTTATAATGTGTCCCACTGCAGAAGCCTCCCTTTTTTTATTCCACTCGTCTGTAGTCTTGGCCAGCTGACTGGAATCGGTCCAAGGTGTCCCGCAGTCTCCTCCTAGGTCTGCCTCCTAGAAAGCTTTTATTCTTAAAAAAATCAAAATACGTTCAAAAGCACTATAAAATGAACTATTGCTAGTGACATAAAAGTGGGTCAGTCACCAGCACTCTGACATCCACCTTCAAGTACCATCATCATTCCGAAAAATTTTGACATGCTAGAGGTTTGGGAAAATTTGGGAGATAGACTCAGTCCATGATTCCGAGCTGAGAAAACAGGGTCTCCAGATGTGACCCCAAAATATTGTACGGATGTATCAGTTTTGTTCTGTTATGAAAATTATTAAGAAAAAATATAACAAAACGGACACATATCCGTGCAGTATTTTGGGGACTGAAGACGCTGTTTTTCAGCTTGGAATAATTAATAGACTGAGTCCACCTCCAAAATTTTGTTGAAATCGTAAAGATTAAGATTATTACTTTTCTTTATTCTTAAGCATAGAAATATGTACCTAATAATAACCTGTGGTAACTTTACTGGTTGGTGTATCATCTAAGATTTCATTTGTAATTAGCCATATTGTACCGTAAACATACTCAGGGTACAACGGTAGGTAGAAATGCGATAATAATAATATGGGTTAACTTATTGTATGCGAGCAGACGCAGTGGTCAAATTGTCTAACGCACTGACGATCGCGATTACATTCGTCTCTTTCTACCAACATCTTTAACCGTGAGACAGAGAGAAGTTTTAAAAACGATTGTTATTCCAAGTCTTAAACAATAAAGCCTCTGTTTAAATTAGCAGTTGAAGCAAAAAAACGGTTAGGTTAGGTTAACTAGCAAGAACCCCTATTTAAATTATGCGTCTACATTTTGATCAATAAAGTTTATGGCCTAGATCAAAAGCTTTGTATGTTTGTGTATGAGTTCGTTTATAATAAACGTATGGAGCACCGGATATTGTGACAAAGTAGATTCGTGTAGTAATAAATATTTACGTAAAGCATTTCGGAGCTCATTCAGTGACTGGAATTTAAATTTACTATCGTTCTGGTGGGTATAAGAGTTAATATATTTCGGGACTTAATCACGATGAAAAAGAACATAAAGTAACCGAGGACATATTCAAATATAAAATGAGAGATTTAGCATGTGCGGCGCAACACCTAAATTTGGAATGGGCAACGTTTTGCGAGACCTTATAATGCCGCACCATACTAAATGTCGGATTTTTAAATGACCTAAAATGAGTCACTTTCTAGGCGTGATACCCCTTTGACCATGACGCAGTAGGCTGTAGCCCACTCCTAACGCCACATATGAGATTTAGGATCAAAAGTATTCTTTATTCTTCACTGTTGCCTTCGACTTCGTTTCTTTTTTTCTTTTATCGTGCGCCCATGAGAATTCCTAATTATTTCGAAATTAAATATAATTTATTATTTAAAACTGTCTTCCAATATGATCTATCAACATTTTAGGGTCTATCAATTTTTAAACAAGTTTCTATCAATGCCAACGCTTCCTCTTCCGGTTCGTGGTCGCCATTCGAGGACTTTTCTCCCCCAACGGTTATCTGAAAGACTTAGGAAAACATTAGAGACAATTTTTTTTAAACTATTCAATGGCGGGTAGACATGTACACTGCTGATCTTTTGGTCAGTCCATCCGATGGATCTGATTTTATGACATGTGCCTCGAATGCATATACTCGTATAATAGACATTATGATTCTTGATCTAAATCTACACCGTGTTTGTGTTGCTTTCCGTTAACTTTAAGGGAAGGTTATTCAGGTCAAATAGAGTTAATTTCTAGAAGAAACTGGTGTCTTAACTCTTAATATTTTTGAGATATTCAATAATTAAATTTAATGGCTGAACACTGGTTCACTGGTGGTTTTAAATTTCGTCAGTAAAGAGGTTTTCGTTCATATTCTATTCGCTACAAGGAGTTTATTAGCTATGGGTTGGCATGTGCTGTTATAAATGAAATTTAAACTTTGTCATAACTGACACTAACTTTTGTGTAACTCTAAGGGACCTTTTACACTGTAATATTGATTTATTATGTATGAATAACAAAAAAAAATTTTTTTTCGATTTGAACTAAAATCAATATACCAGGTAGTTTCTGTTAATGTACCGAGCAACGTGTCGAATGTAACGGAAATGAACAAAAACACGGTGTATATAATATTTAATACGAGAGTGAGAGGGACGGTGCGATATGAACTTCGATTTCCAAATTTCGTAGTAGCCCCGCTGCTTCCAGCCACAAAACCTTTGCCACCTTAATGCAGGAGTCCCTTAGTTTTTAACTAAATTATCATGAACGCGATCTATGAAATGTGGAGACCGGAAATTGGGTCAGGACGGGCACTTATCTGGCGGAAGTGGGCGCCGCGGGGCTTCCGCTCCTGCCAGCACCGGGTTAGCTGCTGATTAGGGTCTGGTGCACGGCGCGACCGGCCTTGTCGCTGGCGTGACCTTGTAGGTAATCCTAACTATTTAATATCCTAATCTATATAGTACACCCGGCTACACGCGCATAAAACAGAAGCCGTATTGCTTAACGTTTCTGACGGTCGCGATCGCAATTAAATGACAGTTTTTGTATGCGAAATCTGGCCCATAAACACCCATAACATGAGATTGATTTTTGGAATCTTTTTGTTTTTCTATTTTTTATTTCAAAATTTGTTACTTTTACGGTCATTTCGTAAAATCCATATCCATCGATGATCTCTTTTTCTGGTTTTTCTGTGCATCTATATTTCAGTTTGTATTTTTCGATACTCATAACATAAATTAAATTACGGATGCGTTTGAGCTTGTGCACGCTAGCGTTTTTGCCGGCGGTTTTTCGGCGAGCGGGAACGCGGCGTGCACGCGGCGATTAAGAATAGAATAAGAATAAGAAGTTTATTTTTATATTAATTCCATACATGGACATGCATGTCCACTGCGTTACCTACTTTGTAGATAATAATGTTACTTTTTATATAGTGATAATTTTAAACGCAAGCTTAATTATGTGCCTATTTAAATGTTTAATGATAAAACCGAGCACTTCACCGTTTTTTTAAAGCGTATAACAAAAAATGACTGGTCAACGAAAAGTAGCTAACCCCAATATCAAATTCAAAATCACCTTAGTTCGAGCCGACATCTAGTGTTTTAACTATGTATTACCTTCATTACGCAATCGCAAAGTCCCGCGGGAGGGGAATAATGAGCACGAGCGGGACCCGCGTCTCGCCTTAATGGCATTTAAATTAACTTTTTATTTACTCTACGCCAAATTGACATCAGGTGCATTTTATATTTACGATTCCTTTTCTACGTAAGTATTTACTTTCACTTGGTGCATTGTATTGTTTTATCCTTCCACTACTTAATATTATAAATGCGAAAGTTTGTAAGACTGTTTGTTACTTCATCATGTCTAAACTGGTAAACCGATTTAGATGCCTCGCTAGGACACGACACGACCTCGTGGGGAAATAGTGTGGTCTACTCTCGTGAGTTGCAGGCAACCAGTGGATGCAAAGTTGCGAGATGACGATCATTGTGGCCTTAATTCAATACCTATATTTTTGTAAGGTTTTATTTAAATTGCCTTATTTATTGTTATTTTTGGGTCAAATCTTGCACGTTCATTGTGACATACGTCCAACGTCCACTGGTTGCATTGACTTGACATTTGGTAAAGATAGGTGAAATAAGGTTTCTGTTGAAAAAAAATACAAGTTTTTTTTTTTGCTGACTATACTCATAATGACTCTACTCGCATTGTCATCCAACTTCCATATTCCATCCATATTATGGAAGTTGGATGACAATGCGAGTAGAGTCATTATGAGTATAGTCAGCAAAAAAAAAACTTGTATTTTTTTTCCATAATATGGAAGTTGGATGACAATGCGAGTAGAGTCATTATGAGTATAGTCAGCAAAAAAAATCTTGTAATATTTTTTTTTTCAAGAAACTTATTTCATCTAATTTTCATTCATTAAAAACTCAAAACACGTGCTACCCGTGCCGACATCCGCCCACCTCGTCAACATCAAAGTACCGACACCATCGTTATTTTTAGTGCACAGGTAACACGAAAGCTTTGAAACGCTAAACTTCCGGTCGTAACGTTGCGGTGGCGAGATGATCGTGTTGGGGATTTGTGCCTACAGACAAGGTGCCTCTGTGAGGGCAGTGTGAAAGAAACCGTTTTTTTACAGAATGGGATCCCATTTTTGAATATAATGAATACATCATCATTAAAAACCATAACTCACAAAAAATAAAGATGAAGTTAGGTCTAAAATTATAATATATCTATTTCATCAAACTCCCAAGGAAGGACATAGAAAGCGATAAGACCCGCTGTTGGCTGCCCTGCATTTTGTCTTTTTGTAAACCTATTCTACTATTTTGTGGTGTTTAATAGAGAATATTTGTTTTACAAAAAAGTTTTTGTTATTAAGACTTTTTTACGTTTTATCGTTTCTTCTTTTAAGTCCTTGCACTCTTAAAAAAGAAGACGTGGGTTAATCGGTAGTGAAAATTCATAACGACTTCTTGGGAAGTAGTGTGTTGGTCCTCTTCTTGCCTTTCACAATGCAGCGCTGAAGTCTGAAGTTCACTGTCACTTTAGATCGCTTAATCGCTTTATGTTTCGTCTGCATCAGGCAAAGGTTAATGTCAAAGTGATAGATAGAGACGAAATCATAAATTAACATTTGGCTCAATACGTTAGTCGTTACTTCGCAGTAAATACACATACATACATAAAATCACGCCTCTTTCCCATCGGGATAGGCAGAGACTACATCCTTCCACTTGCTACGATCCTGGCATACAACTCTCGCTTCCTCTACATTCATCAATCGTTTCATGCATGCACGTCGGTTAAGAGTACTCCTGACCCGACCCTTCTTCAGAACGTCCTCGATTTGATCGTGGTACGTTCATCTAGGCCTTCCACTCCCAACGTTCCTATTCACGCAGCAGTAAATATATTTTAATTATAACGAAGAACACCTTCTACGCAATCTAATCTATAACAATCCAAAAATAGCGCGTGCAACATCGATATTTTATACATTTTACACTGATGGCGGACTTCTTTGCCGTCGGCACTTGTTCCAATCAATAACGCGGTATGTGACACTTACGACTCATCAAACGGGCTTTATCGCGTATATAATAAATAGGTAGCTAAAGGGTATTTACTGAACGAATAAATAACTTTTGAGCAGACTTTTACGGTGCCGTGTTTGATTTTTTTTTTGTTTTATACGTCTGTTGTTTGGAAGGTGTCGGGAGTAATTTTTATGCTAAAAATATTTTATCTGTGTCACATATTACACGGAAAAGAAATTGAAAGAAAATCTCATTAGGGAAGATAAAGATTGACCTGGTAAAGACCAATGTCTAATGATCTCAATTTTATGTGGATCTTTCGAAATGGTCAGATCAAGGTGAGAAGGAATGAAGTCAGTCATAATATTCAGAACAGAGCAGACCAGTTCTTTAAAAAAAGAATACTCTTAAGGATTTGAGATTAAAGGACTAATAGAAAACCAGAATCATAATAAAATAATTAAGATTATGTTATTAGTGTTGTTATTTTTGATGCTCCTGTTGTAAACTAGTTGTTCCTTCTTTCTGTAAAAAAGGTTGCCTGCAGGAAGAGATCGCCCTTGAGCTAAAAGGCCGCCTATTGCAACCTTGTAATTTTTCTCTCTGTGTATCCTATTTTCTGTATCGCTTACATATATACCGACTATAGTGTATAATAAAGTATCACAGGTGCAACAACATCACTCTAAATTTTAGTTGAATTTCACAATCATGTGCCCGCCTCTATCCAAGCGAATAAGATTTTCCGTTGCTTGGGCAGTTTACACGGTGGTCGATTTGAATGAACACCTTTAGCACACAAAGCAGCTCCCTGCATGCTCGCTCGCTCCTTCTCGTATGAAAAAAAGCAACAAGAAGTGGAGGATCCAAATTTTAAAGCGAAAATACAAACTGAAATATAAATGCACAAAAGAACCAGGGTACAGACACGGATTTCTCTTATGCACCACATATCTCAGCTTGTTTATTTCTCTTGTTACTTAAGCAGCGACAATTGTGCATCTATAATTTCACTTTGTATTTTCGATATGGGTTTTACGGGATGACCGTAAAAGTAACAAAAAATTTGGATTTGAAATAAAAAATACAAAAAACAATCCTAGTTCTAAAGTAACTTTTTAAAAAAAGGGGTTTTTTTATATAAAAGGGGGCAAACGAGCAGATGGGTCACCTGATGGAGAGCGATGTTAATGTCAATTAAGTGCTGTTCGTCTTTGCTGCTTTCGAAACGTAATTGGCAACTAGCATTGCAAGTGAAGTTATTCCAGGAAATTACTATCGCCTATTCCATAACACCGCTCCTGGCTCATCAACCCTGGGTGGGCATGAGCACAGCTTTATTGCGCGGCCTTTAAGAGCTCTGCGAACACGAACCCGGAAGTTGCGGTGTGATAGTTAAACAATTTACGATTACGCGTGTGTCCGTCTGTCAGTTCAGTCGTAAAGCATGTCTTTATTAGGTTTGCACGTGAAGCGTACTTGTTTACAAGTGAGTTGTTTATTTCTATTACTTTTATTGGGAATGCGAAGTTAGACACGTAGGAATTGATTAAAAAGGAAACATTTGAAACTAGCATAAGCCCGCGACTTCGTCTGCGCGGATCTAGGTTATCGCGCGATGGCGCCCTCTACCGGAATAAAAGGTATCCTTTGTTTATCCTTGGGGTTCAAACTACATATATACCAAATTTCATCAAAATCGGTTCCGTGGTTTCGACGTGAAAGCGTAACAGACAGACAGACACACACCACCACCACGGCTTTTTATCAGATGGCTCCACGTCTCGGAGCCATCTGATAAAAACTCTAGTCCTTAGGTGCCGTGGAATTTAAAATATAGTCATCGTTAAAACTTTCATCTCTCGACTAATCACTTTTAACACGCGTTTTAATCACGAATCGTGTCTGTCATATCATTCACTAAAACCCAATCTAACACCGGATTCCAAAATAAATTGACCGTGGCAAACGATCCGGAACCGAAATCACCGTCCCGTCACTATCACCGACAGACAGAGAGACAGACGTGCGAAAACTTACACCTTCTACTAATGCAACATTAATACTTTGCAACTACCACGACATTACAGACAACGATCAAAAGCTCAAAGCTGCAACCATTGCTGTGTCAATAGGAAATACTACAGCCGCCAATGGGACACAACGAGCGTTAGATGTTGTAGTAGGTTTGTTGCCGCTTGGGTGACTAGTTTGGTGGTGCGCAAGCGTGACACACATAATGACAGGTGGACATTTGTAGAAGTCAAAGTAAAATGTCAACACTATTTTGTATTAGCTTTCAATTTATAACGCTAGCATCCTGTTACATCCGGTCTGGATTTATGCATTCTAAAACGTTTTTTCGCGCGGAGACATTGATAAATCTATCAGTGGTTTTCAACCGGTTCGAAGGACCACAAAATTTCATCTTTAATAAAATACAATACAATACAATCTTAATAAAATACAAGTTGAGTTTTAGGCATTACCTATTATGTTATGTTGCATTATTTAAACTTTATGACATGCCGTCACACGGAGCTTTTCTGAGACTGAGAGTCATCCATCTTGAGAAAAAAAACAGTATTGTAAGTCTAAATTTCAAATTAACATTAACATTATACAGAACTTATATAAACATTTTAGCTTTAGCATAAAAAAATAATTATTAGGTAGACCCTACAGTATTCCACTGTTTAGTAATACAGTTTCCTTCTAACGCTCCATTTCACCTATGTAGTTTTAGGATAGAAGTTCAAGCAAGCTATTCTGCGGGTAAATTGCTATTAGAAAAACTACACAAAAATTACAAATCACATTCATATACCTCGAAAAACATAACCTTTTTTCCGGGCAATCAGGTAAAAACCAAATTAAACGAGAAGCGACAGAAAATAAGAACAACTGAAAACCACTCGTACACGGCTTTCTGTGAATCTGTACAAAGAACACCTCCTAAGGATAAGTCCAAAATACTCCCTGAGTCATCAGTTGCGATGCGACACATACAAACATACCTGCGATCAGAAATAATCACAAAGGAGGGAACAAAGAGATAACTCTGAATCATGCAAGGTAAGACAGACGGGTATGCAAACGAGTTTTATTTTACTTGGTTCGAATTTACTAACGAGATTGTCGCCAAGTATCGTCCTTAAATTTTGTGTTGGTTGCTTTGTTTTAGAATCGTTTGTTTCGTGATTCATTTGTTGTATTTTCAGTAATTCTGGAGTTAAAATTTAGAAGTGAAGAGACACTAAAGAGCATAGGATTTTTTTTAAATAATGGTTTGCATCATAGATATAGATTACACTAGATAACGCAAATACCTCAATCTGTATGAAAACCAACCGGATCACTTTTGACGACCGGATGGCCGGGGCAGATACTTGTATGAATAATACGAATGTTTGTTCTCGGTTCTTGGATGTTTAATATGTATTTAAGTATGTATTTATCTATATAAGTATGTTTATCCGTTGCCTAATATCCATAGTATGTACAAGCCTTGCTTAGTTTGGGACTAGGTCAATTGGTGTCAAATGTGCCATGATATTTTTTTTTGTTATATCTACTATGACGTCTCAAGAGCGAATTCGCGATGTTTTCCCGATGTCCGCGCAAAATCGATTCAAATCGCCGCCTATCCACGCCATGGGGCTCGAGTCAGTCACTACTCATGATTAGTCAGTTAGCGGTCAGTCTTTGTATTAGCCAAATCCCGACGTTTGCAACGTTGCAGATAATAGCAAAAATTAATCAGCACTAACTAGTACTCTTATTTTACCTTGCGAAGGTCGCATGCGCGTGCGCTGGACATAAATCAAGAGGGCGTTCAGGAAACGCGCCGGATGCCGGCTTCCACGTAAATATTAACAGACATAAAGCAACTTTAACCATCAAATCTGTTGATTTTGAACATGAAACTACTGTGAGACTCATTATTTAATGAAACAAATCCGGATAACTCACGTCTTTAATCGAGTTTAGCTTGACATCCATCCATCCATCTCTGCCTATATACGTCCCACTGGGCACAGGCCTCCTCTCAGAACAAGAGGGTTTGGGCCATAGTTCACACGCGGGCCCAGTGCGGATCTGCAACTTCACATGCACCATTGAATTGCTTCGCAGGTGTGCGCAGGTTTCATCACAGTCGGTGCTTCAGCATGAGCCAGCTGGAGTGGACCTATAGTCGCCTATCTAACCTACGCACTACATATTGGGCTTCAATTACTCCTGTTGGCTCGTGCTGAGGCACCGACTTCAGACTGGTATGCCGTCAGTCCACCTGGTGGGAGGCCTGACAACGCTTCGTCTCCCGGTTCGTGGTCGCCACTCGAGGACTTTTCTCCCCCAACGGTTATCTGCTCTTCAAGCTATGTGGCCCGCCCATTGCCACTTCAACTGGAAACGGATGGAAACGTTAAATAATTGTTTTGCTAAAAGTGTGACTGAGCATGGCAGGACTGATGGCCGATGTGGTCACAAGGTTCACGAATGGCGTCCACGGACCGGGAGATCTTTCAACAAGATAGAGCGATGACCTGTTGAAGATCGTGGGATCACGTTGGATGTGGAAAGCACAAGACCGGTCTGAGTGGAGAACCTTGGGGGAGGCCTATGTCCAGCAGTGGACGTCTTTCCTCTGACATGATGATGATGATATAGAGCATACCAGTGAATTGAGTCATTGTTTACGCTTAGTTTAACTGTCTACATAATAAGCTCCTCTCACGAACCCAACACGTAAATACCACACAGTATTACAAGTATCTTTAATCACATTGCACTAGATCTTAATTTTAAACTGGCAGCATCTTGCACAACACCGTTCATCGCACATCTGTCACAGAACTGTAAATACTTATAATTTACAGCAAACCGCCCACAACGATAAAATGTCGATTCCTGTGAAACTCACGGCTTTGTGAATGACTGAACGAGTGAATGAAGCTGTTGTGCGGCGAGCGGCGACACACTTTTGTTAATGAACCAGGATAATTCTGGAATATTGACAGTACAACGCGTTATTGATGATCTCACGGTTTTAACAGGTTTGCATATTTTTGTTGGCGGGTTGCACAATTTTGTGTTAGCACTAGCTTTTTCCCGCGTGGAATTCAGCTATCGGGTACTGTTCCCTCGGGAATGTGGATTTTTCCAGGATAAAACGTATGCCAGTCTCTGGCCCACAAACTATCTCTATTGCGAAAATCACGGCACGCAGCACGGAAAGCTGATGACCTGGGTTCGATTCCCAGCGCTGGTCTCTTTTGTCCAGTAGTGGTGTAGGGGGATGGCACGCAGCACGAAATGCTGAAGATCTGGGTTCGATTCCCAGTGCTAGTCTTTTTTTCTGAGTTTTTTCTGTGCATCCATATTTCATGTATTTTCATTGACATGGACCTCCACAAATTAACGCCTGATTTAATAAACGATCTAAAAAAAACTGACTGCAGAAAGACTTAATCCTTAATGAAATGAGACGAGTATGAACAGTCCCTGCAAACCACCATCTGCATCCAAACAACGATTCTATTGTCGATCGCCGTTTGCGCATCGTAAATCGATACTTCGACCACCCACGTATGATGCGTGTAATAAATATGCAAAGATTGATCGAACACTTCAACGCTGTTGGATATAATATTTAATATACGTATTTAATCAGATGTACACATGCGTTTAAAATTGCATGGACATGCTTAAGGTTATGATTACCTGACAGGCTTGTAATCTCTAGAGATTATTTTTTATTTTATATTGCGCTAGTAGCGATTCTTAATTATTATGTTTTCAATAAGTATATTCCTTGGTAAATATTTTTTACCAGAGAATTATCTTCTATGCCGTTAGTGGACAACTGTAAACTGCAATCACTAACGTATTCTTATTATGAGTTTGCGTGGAGATTTTTACTATCTAGTCTATGGTAGCTAGAGTAGGTATGAGAACTGATGTTGTCATATAAGTTTATATTTTAAATTAGAAAGTTCGAAGGGTAGGTTCCACAGCACTTTAAGTAAACTGTAGCATAATCACCATTTATTTTTGGTTAATTCTCATTGTTACGACTTTAAAAACCGTATAGGTAATTAATTAAATATTGTTTTTATTTAGTAATCGTTTGTAAAGTAATTAAAAAAACGCCAGCAAAAAAAAGCCCGAAAAAAAAGCTGCCAAAAAAGACAACTAAAAAGAAAAAAAATGCACTACCTAGCTGTTGCACGCGACTTCATCTGCGAACAATTCGTTTATCTCTATCCCGTTCGGACTATTTCCCGCAAAATTAGCCTAAGTTAATTTAGTATAAATACCTAGTATTTTTTTTTATCTCAGCGTCGTCGGTGTCGGGGGACCGCTAAGGTTTAACACGAAACTAAAGTACATATGATGTATTTTTCAAAGTATTTACCTTAGCGGTCCCCCGACACCGACGACGCTTAGATAAAAAAAAACACTACCTACTAGATAATTTATAGTAAATTAACTTAGGTTTAAAGATCATTTATTCTCATTAAGAATTTACAATTCACTTATTATGAGAACTTAAAATTAAACATGTATACTATGTTTATAATGAGCGAGAATATAAAAAGAGGATAGGTTACAATAGAACACTCCGGCAGCATTCTGCCGATACTTATTGCTAATGCAGGTAATTTTTCGGGAAATCAGTATAGTCCCAGCGGGATAGGGATAAATGAATTGTTCGCAGATGAAGTCGCGGGCAACAGCTTTGTTGCCCGCCTGTTCTATAATGTGCGCTGTATACAGTATCTGTCAATACCTTAAGTACTATGTATACACGTGCTCGTCTGGTCGTAAACCCGAATCGGCAATACGCATAACGCCTTTATGAAGGTAAACGTTTGTTTGGGTTTGGGATCGACCTCATGAGGTGTTGACATTGATTGAGAGGTTATCCCTGTGGATATTATTACACTAGGAACTTAAATGCGACGATTAGTTTTGTGGCTGAAAAATTCGGTACACAATTGATGGAGTAAACAGTGAATATAATAGTAGATTGTACAACAAGAGCATAAAACGAGTCATTTTACCCGAGACGTTCGGCGCTCGCTCGACACGTCGAGGGGAAAATGGGTTTAATGCTCGTTTACACTCTGCTTTTCACTTCTATTGCAAGGAGATGAAATAACAACCTTTAATTTTTCATATATTTCTAATGTAATGATATTTACTTTGATTGATTTTGACTTTTATAAATAAAATTTTTTTTTTTTTAAATATGATGAAAATATTTTTTCAGTGAGTAGGTTAAAATTAAAAACTTTTTTTACAACAAAGAAAAATCTTAATTTTCCCCATAATGTTTTCTAAAGTTTATTAAACGTTCGAGGAAAAAATATAATATATTTATAATAACATCCACCTTTTTTTCCAATAATGCTGAACAAAGGAAACGGCATCGGGAGTATTTTTCAATAAGCTCCGTGAGGCTATGTTACAGGTAAAAACTGAAAAAGATGTTTTTATGAAATGTCCATTATAACTAGAACCAATCTAGTTTAAATATTTTTGTAATAAATTCATACATTTAATATTTCACCGGGTTTTTATATTTTTCTGGGACAGTAAAATTATTTAAACTATACAGTGAAATAATTCTATTAAAAATACATAAGTAAATTAGTGATGAGATGAAAGAAAAATCACTTTATTGAAGTGATTAAAGGGCGATTCAACTTTTTCTTGCTTGTTATTTTGTCCCGTTGTCCAAGAAATAACAGTGACGGGGTTTCATAAAAAACTGTAGGCTTAGGAGATTGTCCATTAAATAATGGGCTTGTAAGTACGACAAAAATGACATTTGTTAAAAATTACATTGTACGCTCTCTGCTATCTCAAAGTTTGTCAATTGTGTTTTGTTTCTTTTCTTTTCTACAGCAAGGAGTTTACTTGCATACATACATACACGCGTGATCAGCTATCACCTTTAAGATGACGTTTGGCTGCTTCTTAGAAACCTGCAATGGGACGTATACACACAGGCCAATGTAGTAAGTCACTATAGCATTGTTTTATTTCACGGAAATCGACTTTGGTTATTTTTTAATCGTTTTTCTTTTTATTTATATTGACTTCACCTTTATAAATGAAGCTCTTTGACAAATAGAAAGATAGCCTATCAGAAAAAACACAAAACGATTTTTTTTCCAGTGCTTTCTCACAAAAATGCGACCTCGCAATTTCACGGCAACGGAAACAAGAACAGTCTGCTTTGGCGTTATTAAAATATGCCGCCGTGATCGCGATTGTCTATGAATTAGCGGACTATTTATAAGCGCTTTGAGAGCGCTCGTAAATGTCCAACTGTCCATTTAGCCCGCTTTTTGTTTTTTGATGTTGCATTACAATAAAACGATGGTCAAAAATAAAAGCTGCGCCAGATATGTAAATACCTGCTCAGTGGGACAGTCTAGAAGGTAGGTATGTTCATCATCATCATCATATCAGCCATAGGACTTCTGGCTTTGAAACGGTAAGCGGATTTTGACAAAATTAGACTTTAATGACATTGTGATAAGAACCACGGCACGCGTCATCGTGAATGACTCTTTTATTTTTATATACCCCGTCGGTGGAAAACAGGCATGCGGCCCCCCTGATGTTAAGCAATTCACAATCTAAGTGTTCTATGGAGAAAACACCTTTTGAACCAAACGGTACGCGACCGACTCTACTTAAAAATACGAGTATACCCACATAACTACATCCTTGCTTGCTTGCTTGGGGTCACCGACATAGCCAAGCGAATTAGCTCGTTAAAGTGGCAATGGGCAGGCCATATAGCACGGAGAACAGATGGTCGTTGAGACCGAAAGGTTCTCTAGTGGAGACCGCGGATCGGCAAGCGCAGAGTAGGACTTTCACCAACGAGATGGACGAATGACCTGGTTAAAGTCGCGGGTTCACGGTGGATGCAAGCCTATGCCTCGGTTTAAAGTTTGACAAAAAAGGTACATACAATAGTGACAGGTTGCTAGCCTGTCGCCTAAGGTGTACCATAACCTATATGCTTTCAATCACAGATATAGATTACACTAGATTACGCAAATGCATCTACTTTACGTGTCCGAACCCCGACCAAACGTCGGGGTTGGCCCCGAATAAACCAATTTTTTAAAGTTTCTAAAAATTGGGATCATTATCTTAGTTTCGACAAATTAAAACAGATATGTATATGTTGTCACTCTAGTTCCACGGTGGTCCAGTGGACGCCCGGTAATGCGTCATTACCACGAATTAATGCTAGAGCTAATTATCGGCCGCTCCCAGAGTGCCAAGAGCGTCAGGTAATTTAGCGTCAGCATAACTTAGCCATTAAAATTTACTGGTAATTGTATCAAGATGATTTATTGATGTTTAAATTTGTCGTGCTTAAATTATATTATGTGGTACAGATAGACGGACGGAGGGATGCATGGGCTGATGAACGCTAGATACAAAACTTTAAGTATTGAAAAGGGACGTGTTTATATTATGTAAGTAATATAAGTGCAATAAAGAATATTTGTATTGAAAATGAAAGTGTGTGTTTATTTCACAACGTCAACGACCGTTTCGCTTTTGCGGGGATACACAAAATTGTGTATTATATTACTATTTTCATGTGTTTTTGCGTGTATTTTTTTTTTTCATTTGAGTGTAATTTTGTAAGTTTTCTTGTACTTGTGTGTCTTCCGTATCACTGATTAAATGTCTTCTTACTTTCTTTATACTTTCAAGCCGGTAGTCCTGCAAGTAAATGAATTATTATAGTCATAAAATTTGGCACTGTTGTTTATAATAATTATAATGCAACTAACATTTGCCTGCGGCTTTTCCCGCGTGGAATTCGGTTATCGCTCGCTGTTCCTGAGAACTGTGCATTTATTCGAGATAAAAAGTAACCAAGTCTCTGGCATATAAACTACCACTAGGTATGGCAAATATTACAAACACACACACTTTCACATTTATAATAGTAGTATGGATTAGTAATAAAGTATTAATAGTAATAAAATATTAATATTAATAATTAGTAATAATAAGTAATTAGAAATAATCGTAATTAGTAATAATCAGTAATTAGAAATAATTCGTAATTAGTAATAATCAGTAATTAGTAATAACCTATTAGTATGGGTGTCAATAAAGACCACGGTGTAATTTTTGGGAACTCCCATGGGGATTTAGTAAAATCTCGGAATTAGTTTTTACTGCTTTTTTGCAATTTACGCACTCAAAACCGCGGGTCTAACAAGTTTATAGTTACACCAGGTGGTGCCTATTGATTACTATGTAAATTTTCTTAATCCAGGTACTTTTTACTCTGGACAGTTTATGAAGTGGTATAATAAAGTGTTATTTACATTGTACTCGTATTGTATTGTAACCATAAAGACGCTGACAATGCTTTGGGATAACGTCTTAATATAATCTGTCGCATAAACATAAACAAAATCACCTGAGATCTACGGCTGAACCACAATTTTCGTGTTTTTGCGGCGACCATGTTTGTTAAAGGACAAAATAAAAACCAATAAAAAATACCGGTCAAGAGCGTGTCGGACACGTTCAAAATAGGGTTCCGTAGCCATTACGAAAATATTAAGTAATATTTCGTGTTTTGTACGGAATATTCCAAGTTTAGGTATATTTTATACCTTGGGCTGCTAATAATTATCAAGCAAACTTAACCGTTATAGTTTTCCTTGTAAGTTTGATATACTTACTTACTATATTTTATATTAGCTGCGATTTCCGCGCAAAACTGATTCAAATGCGTCAGTCAAAAAGTCAGTTAGCGGTCACTCCTTGTATGGAGCCAACCCCGACGTTTGGTCAGGGTCCGAACACGCGAAGTACTCGTAGATGCATTTGCGTAATCTAGTGTAATTTATATCTGTGATTGAAAGGATATAAGTAAGGTATACCGTCCGTCCACGAAGACGCGCAATTTTGACAAAACAAGATCTTTAATGATTAATAGATTAATAAACCCATGAGAAGAAGCGTCCTATTCTAAAGCCCACTTTTACTCTATCCGTCCATGATATCTTTAACATTCTATCTTTATAGTCATCATCAGCCCACAGCAGTCCACTGCTGGATATAGGCCCTCCCAAAAGAGCGCCATTGCGCCCTGTCCTCGGCTAGACGCAGCTAGTTTCTACCAGCAGCCTTTCGCAGATCGTCACTCCACCTGGCCGGATGGCGCCCTACTACGTTTGCCAAGACGCAGTCTCCACTCAAGAACTCGTTTACTCCAGCGGTTATTGGAGCTTCGACAGATATAATCAGCCCACTGCCACATCAACTGCTAATTCTCTGAGCTATATCGACGACAACGTGCTAAGTAAATTAAGTCATAAAGACTCTTTAATAATCTAAGATGGTTACCCTAATGATGGCCACGGCACGGCGACTGGCGAGCCGCCAAGCCGAGCTGTTTGCTTGTAATTCGGAATCAATATGCTAGCACACGTGCGTGCTGCTATTTAGCGCGTAAACGCTGTAATCGTGCTTGTAATTCAGCTCAAATGCGACGCCGTAGCGGCGTAGCGCCTGAGAGCTATTGACATTTAATTATTGGTGTGTACGGGGAAATGCAACTATGTGGCGGGTTATTAGAATGGGCAGGCGGCAGATTTGCCTATTTTTGTACAGATAAGCGGACTACACCATGGCTTAAAGTTCAACAGTCGGGACCCATTCAAATAGTGACCAGCTCAAAAATTCTTAGTATATTCGTAGTATAGGAAATTTAAATTTAGGAAACGGAAAGTTGTTGTGAGAAGTTTTCAAAATTTTCCTACATGTATAATTCCGCAATTTTGGAAGTTTCCTTTGGCACATCAACAAGGTTAATGCGTAAGACAGAGAGATGCGGTAGTATATAAGCTTTATAATTTAGAAATATTATAGTCTTTATCTACACCCATAGTAAATCCTCCATTATGCGTTCAAAAACCATAGATAATGACCAGCATTACGACATTGGATTCTAAAACACGGCTGTATCGTAATGGTCATTACGATACATATTTTTTACTCACTTGTTCATCTCATTCACTCTATATTAGTCTTGGGTCATTCAGTCGCTCGTTCACAGCAAATCATTCTTACAAAAATCCACCCGCTTCACGGACATACCTACTAGTTCTCCTCATTGCAGGTCATTCTTAATGGTTCGCGGAACACATGATACATGATTTAATACGAGTATATGGATGTTACGTAATTAGGCCGTAAAAGACTCATGTGACCCTAGTATGAAACTCGGTTACGCCTCTTTTCATAATACCACACTTGTGTTTTAAGGATTCCTATTACGATACAGTTGCATAAATAACTATTATTTCAAAGTTGTTATGCATTAGCTTAAAGGCCTTTGGGTAGCGCCTTTTTTAAACGCGCCGTCGAAGCACTACATAAGCTAAAGCAGTATGAACCTACGAAGCTACGATCGAAACGAACACACTCACACAGATGCAGACCTTATGATAGCTAAGTTTATGCAAGATATGCGTGTTCATGTAGTTCCTCCACCTCCACACTGTAGGCACACACATAAATCACACAAAAATATCTATCACCACCACCACAATACACTGACACATTTCGAACTTAACCAGAGGCTCATCTTCAGAGTAACACAACCGTACACCATACAACCAGATGTCAGACATAAGACCAGCATCTGGTGGTCATGGCAAGGACCACAAATTTGAGATAACCGCACAGTACGTCTAAGTTTACCCTCGAATTAGAAAAGTTCAAAAATCTTCTGGTAAATTTGTTTCCACCAAACACCTTTCTGCAGCCAAAAAATTAAAACAAAGCTTCACAAAAATACCTGATGTCGAAACGCTACGATCCGCCGTCGGGGGTTCTATTCCCGGCGCATCACACCTGTCGTGTGAGATTAACTGCTCCAAAATTCCGTATTGTTTGAGATGTTTCTTTAACTAATGCTATTTTGAGAGAATAGGAAAATTTTACGGTTAAAACCAATGTAAAGTTTTTTTAAATCGAATACCTAGCTAAGAAACGAGCGTGCGGAGCACCTGATGGTAAGCGATCACCGCCACCCATGGACATTTACAGCAAGCAATAAATAAGCGAACTCGTACATACTGCAAGGAAGTCTAATATTTGGAGTAAACTGTGGGCGAAAAATAGATACCGATTACGCTGTAACACTTTAAAAAGTGTTAGAGTAAAATAAGTACACAAATAAAGATATCGAAAATACAAACTCAGTCATGGATGCACAGAGAAACCAGAAAAAGAGAACTGCGCTGGGAATCGAATCCAGGTCCTCAGCATTCCGTGCTGCGTGCTATAACCCCTACACCACCGCTGGACAGGAATCTAGACACAAATTTTTCCTATGCACACATATCTCAGGTTGCTTTTTTCTACTACGATACTCAAAAAAAAAAACAAAAGACTCCAAAGAACTAATCTATATACTAATCTAGATACTAAAGATCTTTTAACATAAATGTTTTATTCAACAAATGCACTCTTTAACACAAACACATAACTATGCTACTTTGTGTTCTGCTTATGATTATGACTAGTTATGATGCTTATGTTTAGTTTTAAGATAACTTTGCATGCTATTATGTAGCAAAATATGTTTTTGTACTGGAAATGTTAATTTATCACCTATTGTACAATATTTTATGTGAATAAAGACATTTGAATTTTGAATTTGAATTTTTAATAGTAGGCTTGCGTTTGGCTACAATCACGCCTGACGGAAAGCGAGGATGAGGCCTACGATGGAGCACGCTTGCCTAGTAATTACTCATCACCCTAGACTTGAAAGCGGCCAAATTGTAGTTGTTCAGGAAACACAATCGCAGGCAGGGAATTCCACTCTATTGCTGTGCGATAAAGGAAGAGCAAAAACGTTTTCTAATAAAAATGCAAAAGGTATAATAGAAACCATTTTGCTAACCACATTCTATTAAAACATTACCTCTCACCCATTTGCGCCAGCTCGAAGCATTTAAAATTCTTGCTTTCGCTCCAAAATCTTCAGATTTAGCTTACCTCGCGCAGATTGATTAATAGACCCGCCCCGCTATCACAACAACGTAATCTAGTATCATAAACCTTGTACTGAATACTGAAACAATGCTGAAAAACTTACAGCAAACGTATGAAAATTCAGTGCAAACTGTCCAGTGGAGCTACCTTCTTTTACAAAGAACGACACGATTTCTGAAATAAACTAAACTGCTTCCATCAACGATTTTCTGATATACACATTCACGAAATACATTTTTTTTTATTCGACTGGATGGGAAACGAGCAAGTGGGTCTCCTGATGGTAAGAGATCACCATCGCCCATAAACATCTGCAACACCAAGGGTATTACAGATGCGTTGCCAACCTAGAGGCCTAAGATAGGATACCTCTAGTGTCAGTAATTTCACCGGCATTACCGGCATTTTTTCGTGAACATATATTTTTTCGCTATTACATTATCTCTACGTATAACTATATTTCCGGGATCTCGCAAACGGCTTCAACGATTTCGATGAAATTAAGTAAGTAACATTAATTATAAATTATAGGTTTTGGAGACGAAAAATCGATCTAGCTTAGATCTCTGGAAAAACGCTTGTTATCGAGTTTTAGCCCGAGGAATGCTGACCGAGCTTTGCCGAGGTACTGACTTTTTACTTTTCAACCGAAATTTGACAAACTTATTTAAAACAGGTGCCAATACAATAATCAGATAGGTAGCTAAGTGAAATTCTGATGATTTGGCCAGGGTTGCCTTCGCAGGAAGGAACTCTTTACTGATTTATGGTCCAATAACTTGAAACTTGATACAGATTTGTGATGGATAAAAATCAGATAGAAAAACCTTGTCTTTGCCATCAAATTTAAAAAAATGAGTTAAAATTATAAGTCACTAACGCAGATTCTTAACGACTTTGATCAAAATGCTTACGCTGGTTGACATTTTGGCATTGCAGACGAATTTCAAGTTATTGGTCTCAAAAATCGCAATATTGTCGTTAACAACTATTATCGCGTCGTATCGTGTAAAGAATCTTGCGCCGATCAGTTGAGAGCGAGCCAAAAGATTAGGGATCTATCGGTGTGCGTAGGTGTAATGGATCGCTAAAAAACTCCACGGGACTTATCTATGAATATTTATTCCGAAATAATACCTATAAAGTGGTTAGGGTTCGTTGATCCGCGGAATTAGTTTTAAGAAAACGGTGAATGTTATATTTTAGTTTATTTTGAGGATAATCGATATTTATCTAGCGCTGGAGAGCGTCAACCTTTGATTTGAAGTGTTTATATTACAGTCGTCTATTTAATTTTTAAACATATTAAGTACCTACTAAATTTATGTTTTAAAATTAAAATGGCGATCGTAACTATGGTACCTATTTTATTTTGAAGGGAAGAGGCACAAGTCAAGCTGAATAAAAGTAAATAAAAAAAATGTAATTCCCTACGATTTATGAAGCCGTCAGAAAGCATAATTCCGCCAATACCTCAGTGGCCGTTTTAAATTTAAAATTCACGCGACGTCCTCATATTAATTACTTTTCACCCAATTTCGCGGACTGTCAAACAGAGTAACAAGTCAAAAGAGTTGGTAACGTGGGCTGAATCGAGTATTACCTTCGCCACAGGTCTGTCATTTCCACGTGAAGAAAACTGTGTCAATCATACTTTGCGTCGTTTCAATGCAGAACCAAAGAAGCGTGCTAAGATAACCGGCAATGTACGCCGGGCTGTCAAAAACAATCGTTAATTTTCCAGGTTGTTATGCTTGTTTTGAAATCATGTGCCGGTTAGATGTTTACATTTTTTTTTGCTTTTTAATTCGAGTAGACGTAGGTAAATGTCCGTTCCTCCATGGCCATTCGTTATGCGTCGTTCTATTTTCAAATTCAAATTCGTATCGTTTGGAACGCGAGCACCGGAAATGATTGGATAGTGAAACTTACCGGTGTGTTTATTTTTAATTCGTTTTGTTGCCAGTTCTAATTTGGTGCACATTTATTATTTTGTGTTGCCAGATATCAAAATATTAATTTTACATTAAAGAGTTTGTTTATGGAATGCTAGGAATACAAATAGAAGATTCTGTATGTGAGTTTTGCTAGAGACTTTAAGCTGAAACTGTACATTAAACTACAGGAATATTCTAAATATTATAAAATGACATCAAAATGTAGACAGATAACTGCTTGACGATCGACGTCCTTGTGGCTGCAAAGTATTCAAAGTCAAAGTAAGTAGGTAAATATACAAAGACCTACGAACATAAGACACTTTACTGTGGACAGATATGGCATCTGGCTTTCGGTTAAGTTTTTTGATTACAGCAATTTTTTAATGACTCTGTCTTTAGGTTGTATTGATTTCGAAACTTGTTCTTCAAGGGGAAGTAGACCCCATAGTATTTGATATCGATTTTTGCTTACTACTCCCACGCGTTTTAAGGTTCTTGCCAAACGGACGTACAGACGGATAACAAATCCTTTAACGGTTTCGTTTTTCATTTTAAGGTACGGGCCCCTAAAACTATTTCATTTGGAACTTTAATCCCCACTGGCCCCTAAAAGCCAACCACAATAAGCGAGCAATCTTGCGACGTCGTCCGCACGGCAGCATCTAAACGAGATCGTCTATCTGTCTGTCCATCAACCTGAACAACTCTACACCGTGTCGTAAAGCTATAATATCTGGGATACTACCAATGGTTTGGTGTGTTTGACAGTACACCTTCGTCAAAGTTTTGCGGGATAAAAGTTGTCAAAATATAATTATGAGTGCTGAAATTATCTGTAAAGCTGATTAAAAAAAAAACAAATAGTATTTTAATGTTAAATTTGTTTTTTTTTTTTTTTTTAATATAAGCTTAGCAAAGTAATTAGATATACATTTACAGCCTTATTCATAAAAAGTTAGAGCCTCCTTGAAGGCTCCTTGATGTCCCGATGCTAAAAAACGTGATTCATAAACGTCTGTTAGCGCTAATCAGTTGATCAAGGCTCTGCTAAAGTTAGAAGACCGTAGACCCTCCTTTATCTCCCTGCTAAGTCACAAAATGGCCGCCACAGAGTTGAACAGCTGACTTTGACAAGAGCAAAAACCATACCGAAAATATTTTATGGAGGTTTACGCAAAGATTAAAAAAAATCAGGAAAAATTATTTTCAGAAATTTATATTTAAAAATCCTCTAATAATACGAAAAAAATAAAAATTAGGATGATTAACATAGTTACGGTTTTTTACACTTAGTTTAGGTCTACTAAAACACGCGGATCGGAAATGGCGGGAAAACAAGCATCTCTGCTGTCACTGCTGTCAATTTTATTTTTTTTAAATTCTCGATAAGGTCATTTTTTGTCCTTGATTTGTCAAGAGTGCCAACATAACGCGTCTAATCAGTCTATCAGGAGCTCAACAACTAGCAGACCGTTAGCAAGCGTTTATGAATCATACTTCTTGACAAACGTCAAACAAGCTTAATCAGTCTGTTAACTAACAGACCGATCATACCTCAATTAAGGATTTTTTATGAATAACGCTGTTAGTTTTTAGCACGAATGGAATCACTAAAATTTTATTAAAAACTTACGAACAGTTTTGGTAAAAAAAAATTTTTGTTGTTTTTCAAGCCAATTGAAATTATCTCTTTTAATCTGTAAGTAAGTTGTTTTAAATGTCGCTATTTTTGTACAATCAGTTGTTTCGGGAATTACCGGAAGAAACTCGGTTTAACGTTCTATCAGCTCAAAAATTAAGTACTTATACTTTTTAAATTTTTTGCACCTAATGACGATGATGATGATAAATTGATGAAGTTAAGAATGAAAATAAATTTAAAATATGTCGTATAAGATAGACCTATTTAAGGATGTACTGAGTATCAAGATAAATCTAAGATGATTCTATTTAAAATATTAAGTACCTACATATTTATGTCCTGCAAATGATAAGATCGTGAATAATAAATCTAGACCTTTGATCAAAGTAGAATTTGAACTACACACCGTCTTCTATCACACCAATAAAGCCAAATCACTGATATAAAGTCAGTTTACGCGAATTCCAAGAATATTGCTACGTCCAACGACCGTAAAACACCTCAATGGCACCTGGTGAACGTAAACCTGGTTCAACGTGATAAAATACGTTTCCTACATCAAAACACCGCGTTAAACTATTTAATGAGCCTTATTTATGTTGTAAATAAAGGTGTTAACGTAAATTAAAGGAAAGTAACGTAAAAATGGACAAGGAAGAAAACATGGACAGGGATACATATTTGGAAATAATTCCGATCCGCGATAGCGATCCCTTCAAATGGCGAACCTACTGTGTTAAAAATAAAGTTGTGTTAAATACTTGTGATGTATAGTATAATAGATAATAATATCATTATTAATATTGTGAATCCCTTTAAAAAAAATACCTCGTCGAGTTTCTCGCCGGATTCTTCTCAACAGAGGGTAGGTAGATTTTTTTGACGTTCATAAGTGCTTGTTATAGCCTAAATTGAATAAAGATATTTTGACTTTGACTTTGACTTTGAAAGAGGCGGTCTTGCGTGTTGCAAGTTAAAACAGAAGGGATGGTGTACATCGTTAACAGGTGGAAGACGTCCACTGTTAATAACCGTACCAGCAGAAAGGTGGAACACCCGACTTTGTCACTTCAAAGTTCAATATCTCAAAAACGGCTAAACCGATTTTTGATGATTGATGCACAATTATCTTCTACAGAACGATGGCAAATTCTTTAGGGAGTCCTTGCTCTACATCTTATACAAATTTCTTGTACCTTATGGGATATCTTCCAGGAGTTCCAGGTCATGTGCAATCTAATGCCATTTCTGTGCATAGGAACAAAAAAATAACTAAAATATCCACAATATCTTACCTAAACCGTTCAACTAATACTTTTTTTTTGTTTCTGTTGTTTGTTCACTTTTTAAAAAAATCTTCATCTTCATCATCATCATCAGCCGGAAGACGTACACTGCTTGCTGCTGAACAAAGGCCTCCTCTTAGACCGCCATAATGGACGATAACTCGCCACTTGCATCCACCGGTTTCCCGCTATTCTCACAATGTCGTCAGTCCACCTGGTAGGATGTCTGCCAACGCCTCGTCTTCCGGTTCGTGGTCGCCACTCGACGACTTAAAAAATCTTAACAGTCACGAACTTTTTTTTTTTCTTTCTTTATGTTATTACTGGCACAAAACAAGCCAGCAAGGAAATTCCAGCCACTGAAGGCATATTCCAGCCGTTCCAAATCCAAAACATGTTCCAAATAAGTAACCACTTATGGAATAAGGAATGCACGCCACGAATAGAAGTCAGGTATACGCATAAATCGCGGTGCCGATGGCGTTACCCACATTCCCTCTAAATATAAACGCACTAAATTAAAAACCGTTCTTTGTTCGTTGCGGTCCGGCCGCACCTCTAACGTGAGTCTTGAAATGCTTTTAGTGCTTCAAATGAAATGAAATGCTTTCAGTTCAACAAAATACCATAAACCGACCGATTTTGACGACCGGATGGCCAAGTGGTTAGAGAACCTGACTACGAAGCCTGAGGTCCCGGGTTTGAATCCCGGCCGAGCCAAATATTTGTATGATGAATACGAATGTTTGTTCTCGGGTCTTGGATGTTTAATATGTATTTAAGTATGTATTTATCTATATAAGTATGTTTATCCGTTGCTTAGTACCCATAACACAAGCTTTGCTAAGCTTACTTTGGGGCTAGGTCAATTGGTGTGAATTGTCCCGTGATATTTATTTATTTATTTATTTTTATAAACCAGGAAGAGTTTGATCAAATTTTGGACAGTTTTTATACTGCTGTTGAGTTATTTGAGGTCACTTTTTGCAACTGGGCTAATCAACTTTATTACCGACACTTTGGGCGTCTCCTGCCTTACCAAAATTGTCTCTGGCGTTACCAAAAAAATCGTACGTCCAACAAGATATTTCACGGGTTAATAGGTTGAACTTACGTAGGATGGCATGTATTCATGTACTCCATGTATTAAATTACAGAAAAAACATGTTTATTACTTGTCTGAAAAATTTCGCGGACAGATTAGTGTCGGTAAAAAAGTTGATTGGCCCAACTGCGATTTCTTAAGTTCTTTGTACGTGACATACGCAGTTTTCATACAATTACTCATTAGACCTGTTACTTCTTGGACTTAGGAGCTGTTTCATCATCCATTGATTAATGTTAACTGATGGTTAAATATGATGCCGTCTCCGTCTACTCGAACAAAACAAATAGAGACGGCATCACATTTAACCGTCAGTTAACAGTAATCAATGGATAGTGAAAGAGACCCTTGGTGAAATCGAGTTACGTAATTACAATAAAATTTAAATAAAAAATCTGTAAAATCTTGTTTTTAAAAATTAAAAACACAGGAAACTACAAACTTCATTCTCTGACGTTAATAACATTAAAAAGTTCAAAGTAGTTTTTAAATATCCAAAGAGTAGTACATTATGAGGAGTGGTTTAATAGTTTTTACATAAAGTGGCCGCACAGGTGTGACGGAGACACCATTGCATTAGAGGGAGACGTCTTTGATGTGTTTCTCTAATTTGTGGGGCTGCGCAGGTGTTGGTGCGCCGGCGCACGTTTATTGCCGAACTAATGACACCACTTTACTTATGTATAATTTAAAGATCTTTAAATGTTTTTGATGTATCGAGAGAAATTATGCGTAGCATATGTTAAACTATTATGTTTATATATATCTGAGTCATCATCATCAGCCTATGTTCGTCCACTGCTGGACATAGTCCTCTCCCATGGCACGCCACTGAGCACGATCCTCGGCCAATCTCATCCAGCTTTGGCCAGCCACCCTGCGAAGATCATCGCACCACCGAGTCTGAGGACGTCCTACGCTACGTTTGCCGATCCGTGGTCTCCACTCAAGAACTCGTCAACTCCAACGGTTATCGGTTCTTCGGGTTATATATCTGAGTAGACTTTTGTAAATTTTCATTTTTAATATGAGCTTTTTTGTTGGTTTATGTATTGTCATTCAAACTAAACATCCCAATCCCATCCCAATTTTAAGTAATTCAATTAATATAATTGAGATTTTTTTTTATTTGAAAGAAGAAAGAAAGTACATTTATTCACAACACAAGACACAACAATAGCATTAGGTACAAATAGACAACACATAGACACACACATTTGTTGTTGTTTTTTATGTACCTACTTATCGTTACGTTGCGGTTGGAATGCACTCCGTCTATGATGGCCCTGGAATCTAATTCTATTGAATTTTAAATTCATCTCTGAAGATGATCATCTGAAAGAACTAAAACTAGTTGTTACATTCCCTACATAAAACCATGAATCGAGTTACAAAATTTTAATCTACGAAAAATTCCATTGTTCTTAATTCGAAATCCTAAAATTCAAAAACGAAAATGTTCTTAATTCAAACAGTTCGATTCTACAATACGGTCTCGAGTTCGTAAATAGAATCGGAAGTCGGGTGGTAGATAACTGTGTAAGACAAACAGCCGAATATGAAAGGTGCATTTATCGGGAGGTGAATTAAAACGCGAATCGGATAAACACACCGTGATTACTGGCGCGGCTGTTCCACAATGGAAGAAAATGGAGAGGTGAAAAGTTAAATGGATTGCATCATTATAAAGAAACGAATTTGCTTTCTAAAATAAATTATTAAAAAATACTGAAAATAGACTTAAGAAAATATAAAAAATAGACTTTAGAAAATATACTTCTATTGCAATTTCAGCCTTGCAGCAATTTTGTTTTTAATTTTTAATTCTATCGCAATATGAAATTACATTTCAATGTAATTTTATCTCGGACTAAGCTGTTGCTTACGACTTTATATACGAAGAATTTGTTTATCAGTTTATCCTACAGTAACTATGATAATTGTTTTCTTAGGTAAAAGTATCCGTGTCCTTCCCGGAAGTTTAACTATCTCTATACGAAATTCTATGTAGATCGGTTCACATGTTGTTTGCCAAACAAACATATTCACAATTTTTCACATTTTAAGCTCCTGAGTCCTGACATTTTTTAATGAGCATTTAAGACCTAGACGTGGTTGAACTGCTTTGATATTTTTGATATTATTTCAAAATTCTCAGAATTCTATATTCAATGAACAATTTGTACTATATAAAGTACATTCGGGCGTTATTCTTAGGGTTTATTATTCCTTTATAAAGTACGCGAGAACTTAGGAGGCTATACTGAGCGCCAAAAAATCTGGCCCTCAAATGTATACAGTACTTAATAGTTAATTTCGTATGGAGAGTGGGCCAAATTTTGTGTCGCTGAGTACTATAATATTCTCGTAAGTAGAATTTGCTTTGCATTTAAGTAATTGAATAGTAACGCCATTGTAGCGCGGCCAGCTACGTCCAGTCCACGTATATCCGGTGCCGTTAAAAACGCCGACAGATGAGTGACGTGACGGCTGTTTACCTCCGCGCAACCGGCGCTCAAACAAATGGGGAAATAGGTCTTTAGACTATTTTAGCGAAATTTTTTACTGTGAGGAACCCCATAATGTGATGCCGTCATGGAGCTAGTCGCGTGTGTACATTGAGTATAGAAAAACCTTTAGGAATCATGATTTTACGTAAAATGTAGGTACCTATATCATTTAACATTTTTTTAATAAAACCCACCACTACCAACTCGCCTTTTATCATAAAAAGGTTTTGGTTTTACTTGCTATCAAATCTTCTATCTATAATATAAAAATGAATCGCAAAAGTGTTGGTAAGCGCATAACTCGGAAACGACTGGTCTGATTTCACTAATTCTTTTTTTATTGTGTTTGTTACTGTCAGGAGAAGGTTTTTATGGAAGAAAATACATAAAAAATACAACGGGGGCGAAGCCGCGGGCAACAGCTAGTAAAGAATAAAAAATATTTTATTCTCAATACAGAAGGCTTCGCCCGCGCGGTATTCAGTTATCATATAAAAAGTAGCCTATGTCACTCTCGGGTCCATAAACTATCTCTATGCCAAAAATCACGTCGATCCGTCGCTCCCGTGAAAGACGGACAAACATACAAACATACAAACACACTTTCGCATTTATAATATTAGTATGGATGAGTGAGTCTCACAGTAGTTTTACGTTCAAAATTTATAGGAACTTGTTTAAAAATTGATCGACAATTTATTTGACTGATGGTAAAATGGCAAAAGCTCTGTAAACAAAAGCTATCCCATTAAAAAAAAAGACTATTAGTAACTATTTCTGAGTCTTATAGTTTTATATCAAAAACTATTATTAAAGTTTTATGAGCATCTAAAATAAAACGTAACGCCCTTGCCCTTCTAACTAAATAATCTAACTTTATGTCACTACTAACGACTTGTAACAATAACACGTTACAGTAACAGCAGCATGAGCAAATTTCCAGTTCATTGCGCGGCCAAGACGCTCACGTCACTCCAGTCAGCGGGTCTCACACGCAATGTATTAGAAAGTTAGAGAAACTCTCTCTCATTGCCAGACGTGTTTAGTAGCGGTAACGTACTAAATCGTTAATGGCGCTATTACACGCTCGCTTTTTGGCACTCCTGCGCAAGTCGCTTTGATATTTAATAGTTTATTTCGTTTACTATCGCGACATGGCCGTTTGTTTGGGGAACGATGTGACACACTTTGTTTAAGCAAGTGATTCTTTTAACTAAATAGGCTTCTGTAAAAATAAGTTAGTAAAAATTTCATTTTTAATACAAGCTTTTACGCTGACTGTACTTTTTGTCAACTTTACTTGCATTGTCACCCAAACCACGTTTGCATTCCAAATTTCAAGTCGATGCCATTAACCGTTGAAGAGTTCCGTCCTGCGGAGACGATCCTGACTGGACTAGCAAGATATCATTATCAGATGATATCAGACGCAATTTACATAAGTACTCCAAATTTCAAGTCAATCTGTTTACTGGAAATTGGTCAAATTTAACTTGCAAGATTTGGTTACAGACAGACAGACAATGGGAAAGGTGAAAGTAAATAAAGCTTGTAAAAAAATTGTTGATTCAAGTTTTTCTTGCCGACTGTACCTACTTTTTGTAGACTTTACTTACATTCTATGGGATAGCACCCTGTCACTATTTTACATCATCATCATCATCATCATGTCAGCCGAAAGACGTCCACTGCTGGACATAGGCCTCCCCCAAGGCTCTCCACTCAGACCGGTCTTGTGCTTTTTGCATCCACCGCGATCCCGCGATCTTAGCCAGGTCGTCGCTCCATCTTGTTGGAGGCCTACCGACAGCTCGTCTCCACTATTTTACCGTTTTTGTCAAACTTAAAACCTAAAAAAAACTTTAAGCAAGTGACTCCGAAACGGTGACGTTTCGTGTGCTCTGCCTACCCCATGTGGGAATAAAGGCGTGATGTTTGTATTTGTGTCGTATGTACTTGCATTCTTAAACATTTTACATTGTGTATACCCAATTTCAAGTCAATGCGAATAACTATAAAAAAGGGCTTTATTTCGTAAATAAATTAATATTTTACGAAATAAATCGCGAAATCCACAAATTCTGCCATGAGATCGACGCCACGAGCGCAAGCTAGTTCAACGAACTTAAAATAACAGGAACAATGAAATACGATTATGTAAGTATCCCAATTATATTACCGTAATGAAACCAGTATAATCGGCCAAACAACGTTTCACTTAGACAAACAATTTACACAGTAATACACTATAACCCGCCCGTGTAAACACAGAATTTGTAAACCTAATAAATTTAGCCAGTACTTCAAACGTGCAAAGAGATTTCTATCAACGGCCGCGAAGCAAAAGTGCATAAGTTAGATTTCCACACCTTCGCTCCACTGGCGCCACCACAGACAAAACAACGTCGTCAACACCTAAAATAAAGCACTTAAACCACCATTTATCACATTCGCGTACGTACGCAATTTTTTTTCTATTTCAACATTTTCAACGGTCTGGCCAAAACTAACAGCATTATGGAAAAAAGAAAACATTCGGCGGATCATGGCTGGAAATAGGTTGTATGCGTTTTAAAAATCGAACGATTTAGTAGTTTGTTGTCTTGTTCCTTTGTTTTGGTATGCGGTATGAAGATGTTAGTGTAATAGTAGATTGTACAACGAGTGCATAAAACGCGCCATTTTACAAGAGACGCTTATAAAGTCGGGGGTATAATGAGTTTTATGAAAAAGTTATACACTCAGCTTGTCACTTCTTTTTTGAGGATTATGTTTACTTCTTTTTCATGCTTCACTATATCATGTTAACTAATTAGTTGATTTATTAATATAAAACATACCGGGTGTGGCCGGTAATTATGGCCAAAAAATTAAAACATAGATCCTACTCGTCAAATTGAACAACATTAGTTCAGTGACTTTTAGAAATAATGGATTTTTTTAATCTTCCTTTTTTCATACAAATTAAATATTGCCATCAATTTACGCCATCTTAGAACCCAACTCTTAGGCCTCTAGACTGGCAACGCATCTGCAATACCCCTGGTGCTGCAGATGTTTATGGGCGGTGGTGTCTTACCATCAGGAGACCTTTCTCGCTTGCCATCCAGTCGAATAAAAAAAAACTTGTATGTTACCAGTAGCTTGCTCCGTTTCAAGTCCTGATAATGGCAGCACATTGGCACTCTTCACGTTACCAAAGTCTAAGTCAATTAAGTCAAAATTAAAAGTTAATTCCCCATTAAAAACCTCAGTTACAAGTAAAGTTAACGTCCCGGCGCAGAATCGAAGCCATTTGTAAAGATTACGCGAACAACTCGCCTTAAATACCTCCATTATAAGAGCTTTGTAAATAAGCACTCCATTTTACTTTAAACTTTTAACCAGCTTCCGTAGACTCTAAGAATCCCCATTCGCACACACTCTGCAAAAATGCCAAAATGGCGCCAAGGTATCCTGAATGATTTGGAAAAACTAAATAAAATAATATCTAGAACTATACAAGTTGGCCTTAGCCTCTGGACAAATAATGAAACCATGGATAAAACTGATACTTAGCAATATCTTAAAATAGTTATTTGCTAATTAGCATTACATTATATCATTAAAAATTACAACAATTAAAAAAAATTACAACATTAAAATTAAATCAAACAATTAAACAAAATTAAGTCAAATAATAAAACAAAATACCTATCAAAAAAAAAAGAAATATTAATTCCGTTTACTAATTTTTTCTAGGTTATATTTTAGTTATTAGTTACTTTTATTTTACTTTTAGTTACAACATTTTGAATTAAATCCTACATTAATAATTATTTGTACGAAAAAGATAAATAAGCTTAATATAATTAGAACAAAAACTATGAAATCAGATCATCCAAATACACAGGCTGCTCCAAAGTGATACATTGAAAACCGTTAGTTTTTCGGTAAACGTTGGACTGATTGTTAAGATACTTTGCAGTTTGGTTTTAAATATCTTGCTAAGCCAGTAGTATTCGTATTTGTCCAGAGGCTAAGGTCACCCAGTACATAAGCTAGGTAGGTAATTAACTAGTAGCTAACTGGTGGTACCACCACGATACTACACCGACGCGTTTCGAACTCAATTAGAGTTCAGCGTCAGAGCCACACATTCGTTCACCATGCTACGAGATTTCGTCGATCGAATCACGAAAAGGCATAACCAACAATATGGCGATTTTGAGTTCTATACATCATGGCATTCAAAAATATTATATTTGAATGCCATGATGTATAGAACTTAAAATCGCCATATTGTTAGTTACGCCTTTTCGTGATTCGATCGACGATTTTAGACAGTTTTTAGTCGGATTTGTATGATGTGTGTGTGTGTGTGTGTGTGTGTGTGTGTGTGTGTGTTGTATTTGTTTATATACTCATTATTGAACAAAAATATTACAACAAAAAAGTGCTAAGGCGGGCTTATCCCTGAAGGGATCTCTGCTGTTACCGTTGGGGTAGACGAGTTCTTAAGTGGAGACCACGGATCGGCAAACGAAGCGTAGGACGTCCTCAGACTCGGTGGAGCGATGATCTTCGCAGGGTGGCTGGCAAGAGCTGGATGAGAGTGGCCGAGGATCGTGCTCAGTGGCGTGCCATGGGAGAGGCCTATGTCCAGCAGTGGACGAACATAGGCTGATGATGATGATGATGATGATAATCTCTGTCAAAGTAATTGTTTATAATTCATTGACATAGAACTCTGCTAAGTAAGGCATGAGGCGTTTTGGTTTTCAACTGTAAGCCTATTATTGTATTGTTTTGAATAAATAAATAAATAATTGACTAAATATAAACCCCAGTAAATGAGTCCAATTCGCACTTGACTGTTTTTTTTTTATTTAAAATTACATCACTTAGCGGTACACACAATGGGTCTTACTCAGATTCGAACCCCGCTGCGTCGGCCAGCGGTCACCCACTGGGCACACTAGCGCCGCGCGGTCACCCGCGGCACTAATGGATACCTTTTGTTTTCAACCAATTGGTAATTCAATTTATTTGATTGTTTGGCTGAGAATAGAAAAAGCATTCAGACTGAAAAGAGAATTTTTTATTATTTTTTATTTTAAAATAAAAGAAAATATACTCCCGTCTTGGCTAATATACGTCCTACATTAGGGCATAGACCACGTTTTCCTTCACCGAAATTCCCATTTCGAAAAACTCAGAGGTGCTAACTCGACCTTGAACCCATGTTCCTCTGCTTGAGAGGCTATTAGGTCAAACCATGAGGGCTCCACGGCACCAGATATCCATACTTCCATACTAATCCATACTCCATACTTATACTTACTAATAATTTCGCATTTATAATATTATTATAAATGCGAAAGTGTGTTTGTATGTTTGTGTGTTTGTCCTTCTTTCACGTCGAAACGGAGCGACGGATCGCCGTAATTTTTGGCATGGAGATAGTTTATGGGCCAGACTGACATAGGCTACTTTTTATCCCGGAAAAATGCAGTTTCCGAGGGAATAGCGCGCGATAACAATTCCACGCGGGCGGGGACGCGGGCAAAAGCTGGTATTGAGAATAAAATAATTTTTATTCTTATCTATTTGAAGGTAAGTAAAACTAAAACCTTTTATGATAAAGAGCGAGTTGGTAGTGGTGGGTTTTATTACTAAAAAAAATAGTTAAATGATTAAGGGCAAAAATATGTACATACACTTTAGTACCTTGTCACTTTAACCACTGTGACTATGGCAGTTCAAATAAATGACGAAAATAGAGAAGGTACTAAAGTGTATACACATTTTTGCCCTTATGGTATTAAAACAGCAAAATAAAAGTAACCCATCAAAAGCTAAAACCACATAACCCCATTTTTCAAAAATTCTATCGCACACTACATCCGTATTTTACGACTTCCCAGGAATAAATTACGAAAAACGCACACAAAATGCAAAATATACGCAAGCGCGTTGCGGTACATAAACAAATTCGGTCATTTCATAACGTCTGTGTTCCATTTGATAGGTTTCATATTTCTGACCACAGGGGCGCTCGTAAAGGCTTGGCTTGCTGCCCTACTCGCTATTTATTAACGATACGACTAAGGTATTGCGTGTTGAGTACGGGTTTTAATAAAAATTTCACGGATATTGCTTCTGTGGAAATAAAATGGCGAAGAACTTTATGTCTTTTGCTGGTAGAATTTGTGTTATTTTTTTTGGAGAAGGTAAAGGCCTCTTGATCCATGCTACAATGCAGTTATTTATAAATCTAGATTGAAAGAATGCTAATCAAGCCGTCTTATTAGACCGCACTTGTCTTTTTCTTATTTTGCACAAAGAAATAGTTCTGCTTTTGACAGAAAAATTTACAAGCCGCACAAGTTAGTTCAGTAACAATATTATCTTTAAAAAATCCGGCCAAGAGAACAAGCATAGTTTTGTCTCGGAAAAGTATAGTTCCTCTCAATAGAATTATTGATTAGTTTAGGCGATACTTTGCAATGGTCCTTAATATTGAACGACATTATTTTAACTTACTTCTCCGTTCCATTATTGTACCGGAGAAAGATAGATTATTGTTGTTCATTTAACGAACTATTCACAAAAAAGTGGCAAAAGTTAGGGGCTATTTCACCATCCATTAATTAATTGACGGTTAAATATGATGCCGTCTCCGTCTATTCGAACAAAACAAATAGAGACGGCATCACATTCAACCGTTAGTTAACAATGGATGGTGAAACAGCCCCTTACTGTTACTAAACAAAAACACATACATAAATACGATAGCTTACTTATACCACAGCACAGAACCAAGTAAAATACACTTAAAATCCTAGTCCTTATTTTAAACTCCCATTCAAGATGTTAATATTTTAAAAACTTCTTTTACCTCCTAAGACAATATTTTTTACCACTTCGTCTTTGAATAACTAAGCTTAATCAAAACCTAATTCCAAAAAGCATTAAGTTGTTTAAACATTTTACGCAGTTACGTCCTCTTTATAAAAGAACTAAAATAATACAACGAAAAAGGGCGTAAGAGATAAGGAAATAAAATAGACTTAAGACGTTTTAGCATTAGGCCGGATGAACCACCTTCAAGTAACCGGGGTTTTAATTGAATGTTTGAACAACGATGTTTAACTTAAACAGGGCAGGTTTTATTGCATATTTAACCGTTAGTTGGTTACTAGTAAAAGTAAAATGTAAATAAAAGTTATTATTTACTTTAGTACAGTCAGCTGCAGAGAAAGGGTACCCCCCCTGTATGGCGCTAAGTATAATGGATACCACCGTTACAGGGGGGTACCTTTTCTCTGCAGCTGACAGTACAATAGACCAGCAAAAAAACATGTAGTCATCATAGTTGGTTTAAATCTGACAATCTCATACATTTTGACACAGTTGAATATAACTGAACTACGTTTAAATTTGAAGTTTTCTTTTAAAACAATTCTGGCTCTAATAAATACGTTTTGCCGACTAACATACAATTTACTTTTAGTACAGAGATTTTTATTCACTATTATAAAAGCTTGTTACTTTGTCTGTGAAGTTAGTGTTCATAATTCAATGTTAAAATCCCAAAAACAATCTAAAGGTTTAACGTTGTTCAACTTTCCAATACAAATCGAAAATTGTTTATTTTTTTATTCATCCGATAAACATTCCAGCCAGCAATCACAAACGCAGCGAAAATCAGATACATTTACAACTAACTAAACGCCCTTACCTTTTTAACTGCGTGCAGTGCCACCGGTCTCAAAGCACAAACCTACCAGGAAAAGAACACGATAAGACCAACTAGAAGTTAAATCTCGCGGTCGCGCTATAAATTCAGTTAAGCCGGTTAATTCTGCCTTAACTGGGACTTGGGAAACCGGCCCATGTTTTTGAAATTGTATCTTAAAGGTGCTTATCCGTGCGCGCTGTAATCAGGAAGTCGGGTCTTTATTTCAGTAAATTATTTTGAATTTAGTTATTTTGGTTAGCGACTTAGTATTTTTGAGTTCAGTAGTTATAAAAAAGGCGTGCGCTGCCAGATTTTGAAATAGGACGGACCCTATCTTCCAGTGAATGTTGTAAAGAGACAACTGAGAGACTAGGTTGTAAAAGTGTATAGCCATGGTTTGAGATTATGGTCTCTCAAATAGATAATATATTAACAATACATAGTATCTCCCTCATTTTCAATTCGGCTATACTATAATATTGTTACTGTAGACGACCAAGATGGTTAATCGTCTGGTGACCCATTTTCTTATTTATAAAAAAAAGATAAGTTAAATGCTCTATGAAAAAATTCAAATTCTTGTTTACGAGCAGAAAAACACACCTGTAACACTACGTCTGTCACCACCGACATAAAAATACACAGGAAACCGCTGGCTGCATAAATCAAATACCATGATCAAAGTGTTTAAATTTAGAACATTATATTTTATCCGATGTCAAACTGGCGTTCATAAAAAAAAACTGCGTTCCGATTTCAAAAATACAAACTCTCAGGTGACTTGTTCGTGACGCATGGTTTTATATCAACTTGGTTCGCAATTTTAATGTTGCTGTTATCCAAATTTACTAACGTTCTTTTGAATAAGTAGTTAAGGTTTCTTTTGAGTTGTTTTTGAACATTGAAAGTGATTATTTATTGTGGTTTTGGGTGATTTTATAAGGTGTCTCACTCAATTTAAAAGTTTACCTACACGCTGCGGCATTTGGTTTATTATTAATAAACATAAATTAAAGGTGAGATGACTGCTATATTTTTAAAAGTGAAATGAGGTGATATCTATGTTATATTATTAATTTATTACCAACTTGGGACCATAAATTTCATGAGAAATGGAACACGTAAGAATGAAATGCATGAAATAGCAATTTTTTTTACAAAAACTCTTTATTTAAATACATTCAATCTTGCAAGTAAATTGAACATTGAACTTTATTGAAACTTTTAACAGATCAAATGAAATTTGGTCGTGATTGGTTATAAAAACTAAGTACCTAAGCCAATCACAAGCAAACGTCAAACTTACGTCAAACGGACGTTACGATAACCCATCTAGAGATATTTCACCTTTGTGAAAACCCTCATTGGTGTCAAGTGTCCCGTGACGTAATAATAATAATACTTCATTAATATCATGGGACACTTGACACCAATTGACCTAGTTCCTAACTAAGCAAAGCTTGTAATATGGATGCTAGGTAACGGATAAACATACTTATTTAGAAAAATACATACTTAAATACATAATTAAACATCCAAGACCCGAGAGCAAACATTCGTATTATTCATACAAATATCTGCCCGGCCGGGAATCAAACCCAGGACCTCGAGCTTTGTAGTCAGATTCTCTAACCACTTGGCCATCCAGCCGTATTAAATGGAAAGAATAAAAATAACATCTAATCAACTAACTAAAACTATATATAAACTAAACTAATATTTAGCCGTATCCAGCCGTATTTATTTATTTAATTTTAATCATAAAGCTAGTAATAACCGCGACAGTCTAAAACATTGGATTACACTTCTTTTCCATGATTACCTACTTCATGTCTCACCAAGCTCACGGACGTTTAAAATAAACTTCAGTAATTTCAAGAAAAATCAACTATCAGCTTTTGGAGACACCTCGTCATTAGTTTAGGCTGTCCTCCATTAGTCAAAGCGAACAGGTGGACGCGTGACATTATTAATCGGCGAAAGAAAACTGAATGAAACGACACGAAATTGGCTAAGCTGAGGAATTTGGGAATCAATAAGGTTTACATTTTAATTAAAATTTTTCTTCGACAAGTCTAAGAAATAAAGAAATATTGCTGGCAGACTATTCAAATATTTTAGGAATATTGGGCACACTAAAGTTACACAAGGCTCGAAACCGGTTTATAAAATAGCAGTAAATACCGGATTATTTCGGTTTAACTCCGAACTTTCATAAGAACGCGAACGTTTTTAAGAACTTAACTATAACCTAAATAAACCGGTTTATTCGATGAATGACAGCTAGCCGGCCGACGGCGGACGGCAACGTTTATCCTGTACCGGAATAAACCGGTTTTTATTGTTCTAAACCGGTTAATCTGACAAGAACTTTATGGAAATGTTCCCTTAAAAACCGGTTTAAAAATGACGGTTTTGCGGAAACCAAAATGAAAAGGTTTTGCGCCAAGTACCTACATGATAATGGTTTGGAAATTCAACCGGTATCCGAGCCTTGGCTACAGCAACGGCTGTCCGATAGAATCTTTTCCAACCTCGACTCGAGTCATCGATAGATGGAGCTATATTTTCAAGAATTCATTGGTACGGATCTGAGACGTGCTCATTAGGAAGCTCATAGTCACTCAAAGGGCTATGGAGAGGTCTATATACTCAGGGTTTCTCTGCGGGATAGAATCAGAAATGATAATATCCTCAGTAGAACCACAAAACACAGATAGTTCAGAAATCTATCTCTTCGCACACATAGATACTGCTCACGGACACACATATCTCGGTCCGGTTGGGACCAGTGCGAGCGCGAGTGCCATCCACTTGAGACACGCGTCTGTGAACTTTTTGTACAGCAACAAAAATAAAGTTATTACAACTGTTCAGTGGAATTTATTTATTTATTAAATTAAGTATACAATACAATACAAAGACTCTTTATCGCACACCAGAAATAGTAAGCAATACAGAAAACAGATACACAGAGAAAAAAAATACAAGGTAAGCAATAGCTAGGTAATTTAATTATATGGCGGCCGGCAGGGAAACTTCTCTTAAACAGGGCGCGTTCTACACGCGGTTGATATGATGATGGTGACAGTAGTATTAAGTAAATACCTGAACAAGTCCCACTAATTATATCAAAACCGAACCAGATCAATCAAACCCACCCCTAGTCCCGGGAATCCAAAAATCCCGGCGTTTATGAAGCGCCGCGTGAAATATTCATTAATTGATCCCACCCCTTGAGTCCTTATTACTGGGGGTTGATTAAGAACCTGGATATACGTGGGAAAGGAACGGGGGTGTTTATAAGACGCGGAGAAATCATAACGATTTGATGCAAATCGTTTACTGACAGAACCTACTCGTAGACAACATAAAAATTAAGAAACTCCCGACGCTGTCCTTTAAAACTTCATTATCTCAAAAAGGGCTCAACTGATTTCAATGAAGTTTATCTTCTCACATTCACTTTATAAAACCGCATCCGAATTGCTGTAACTGTTTAAGAGATATAATTGCACAGGGTTACGTATCTGAATATCGAATGTTAAAATACCGAATGTATTAAAATATCGAATGGGTCATAATATCGAAAAGGTCTCTCCTCTACAGGTCGCATCTCTCAATCCATTGAAATCACAAAATTTGGTGAAATTGTTAGCAGGTTTGAGAATAATCAGCTTTTTTTAAAATTTCGGATCCCATGTAAAGACTACAGTTCACAAGGCTAAGTTTGTAACAATGTATATTGCTTGTGATAACATGTAATCATCGTCATCAGCCTATGTTCGTCCACTCCTGGACATAGGCCTCTCCCATGGCACGCCATTGAGCACGATCCTCGGCCACTCTCATCCAGCTCTTGCCAGCCACCCTGCGAAGATCTTCGCACCACCGAGTCTGAGGACGTCCTACGCTACGTCTGCCGATCCATGGTTTCCACTAAGAACTCGTCATAATAACTATAACTTACAATAATGAAGTTTTGTTTTTCGGACAACTGCGAGGTCTATCCATACTAATATTATATATGCGAAAGTGTGTTTGTATGTTTGTGTGTTCATCCGTCTTTCACGCCGTAACGGAGCGACACATCCACGTGATTTTTGGCATAGAGATAGTTTATGGGCCCGAGAGTGACATAGGCTACTTTTATCCCGGAAAAATGCACAGTTCCCGAGGGAACAGCGCGCGATAACCGAATACAACAAGCGCAGAGCCGCGGGCAAAAGTTATTAACTTATAATAATGAAGTTTTTTTTTCGGACAACTGCGAGGTCTAATATTTAGTAATTATGATTATATTTTTATGTCGTATCGTGTAAAGAAGAGCGCAAGACGCAGGGGCCGCTAATGGGTTGATGTCACTCTTGAAGACTACGAGTGACACGGAGACGCAAAGTGAGCTTTATTCATAAAAGTTTTGGGTTATCATGCCATTTTGAATAGGTAACTGTGGGTATTTTATATTTAAATGTATGCGGGTATAGACAGAACAATATAATAAAGCAGTCTAAGCTCAACCTTGGTGTATTACTTACATACTCTGACAGAAACTACCGCGAGACTCACTCATATTAAATGATATTGTAACGAAGATGGGCTACTAAATAGCCCAAAACATGTGTAACTAAACTCGATTTAAGACGTGAGTTATCCGTTACTATATCATTTAATATTATACCATTATTTTTATGCGACCATTCCATAAGAATGTTGAAATAAAAATGATCCCTAAAAGTCCTTTCAGTGATTTTAGCGTGACACACACACACATACACACACATAGACACACACAAACCTTGGACGCCGTAAACGTGCATTCTCAAAAATACAGCGTGTAATTATAAAAGCCTTTAGACTTTTTTTTTACCCACTTAAATAGGCACTTGACTTCGCAGATTTTTCATTGTTTGTTTAACACATTCTGGGCTTTGTCTGAAAAAACTATAAGTAATTATTTTACTAGGACGACATCGTCTCCACTCCTTTCGTTGTCCGCGCAAACATACTAATTAAAGGTGAACAAGCCCCGAGGTTTTCACGAACGATAACAACGCTGCGAGTAACATCGTCAACTTCAACAACGTCAGGAACTGTATTGCGGCACGTTCTTTTCATTAAATAACAAAAGAAGAGCGAGTAAAATATTTTCAAAGATTCTTATTTGTGCAGGTTTCCTCGCGATGTTTTCATTCACGTAAGGCTCTTGGTAAATTTAAAATGTAAATCGCGGGTGATTTTGGAAAATTCGAAGCTGCGAGAGCTCCAATGTATCATCAGCCAAATAAGTGGTCTATTAATGCATTAATTCAGTCATTCATTAATAGATAATTTTTCATAGATAAGTTGGATGACATGCAGTCAGCATGAAGTACAGTCAACAAAAAATACAATCAGCAATAAAGATTAAAAAACTAGCTTTTGCTCGCGGGTCCGCCCGCGTGGTATTCGGTTATCGCGCGCTGTTCCCTCGGGAACAGTACATTTTTCCTGGATAAAAAGTAATCTCCATGCCAAAAATCAAGTCGATCCGTCGCTCCGTTACAGCGTGAAAGGCGAACAAACACGCAAACATACAAAAACACTTTCGCATTTATAATATTAGTATGGATTATATTTAAATAAAATAGTCGTATTGAAATTCGTGTCTATGTTTATGTAACTCATAAGTACCTACTAAAAAAAGTTTTTGACTTTTACAATAATTTGACACTCATGTCAATTGCATAAAGCCATTCATTCAATCAATCTTAATCGCGTTGCGCGACTAATTACCGCGACGCCGCTGTCTCTGCTATAGGTAGCCTGTAATTGACTGAAACGAGATTCAAATAAAAAAATATTCTAAAATATTAAAAGAAAATTATTGTTAGAGCCAAGAAATACCGCACTGTTATTACTCGTATTTGTTACAAACGTAAATTTGTAGTTTTGCGTGAGAACAACGACTTGTAATACTCTAGTGGTAATTCATTTTCTCCCAATATTTGTAGTACCTAATTCGTTTATATTCTTATTTATTCTCTTAGGTATTAAGAAAAACAGAAATGGTAAAAAAAACTAACTATTTAGAACATTATTTTACGAACAGAACGAACTGTACAAACTGCCTATGTTATGATGTCTTTGTTTACGCGACGCCAGCGCTCCAAACGGCGAGTAGCGGCGATTCTATGGTTCGTTTCTGAGCAAAACACAAACCGCGCGGCGGGCGGTTCTAATGTTGAATGGACTTTATGATCCTGTATTGTATTGGTAGGTTTTGGTGGAGAACTATTTACTCTAGATAATTATTATTTTCAAAATTTTGTCAAGTATTTTCAGAGATTAAGGAATTTTAGAATATTTTCTTATATAACTTCAAAATTTATTAATTTAAATTTTTTAATACCTACCTGTTTGATTTAAAATGTTGTATGAAAAATATGAATGTTTATGGCCGGGTCTTTAACGTTTTATTTAAACTTACGTTTGTATTTGTACTTGGATGGCCAAGTGGTTAGAGAACCTAACTACGAAGCTTGAGGTCCCGGGTTCGATTATTCCCGGCCGGGGCAGAGATTTGTATGAATAATACGAATGATTGTTCTCGGGTCTTGGATGTTTAATATTTTATGTATTTAAGTATGTATTTATCTATATAAGTATGTTTATCCGTTGCCTAGTATCCATAGTACAAGCTTTGCTTAGTTTGGGACTATGTCAATTAGTGTCAAGTGTACAGTCAGCTGCAGAGAAAGGGTACCCCCTGTAATGGCGGTAGTATGGATACCGCCGTTACAGGGGGGTACCTTTTCTTTGCAGCTGACTGTACCATGATATTTTTTATTTTTATTTTTTTGCAGAGTCATCTCTATAATAATTGGTTTATCTGTTGCTTAGTATCCACAGTAGTGCATACAAGATCCAAACCCTAGGTCAATTGATGTCAGTTGTCCTATAAATATACTTACTATATTTTTTATTTATTTACCATGACGACCTAGCTATAATGCATCATCAGACTCTGACGTCCACTGCTGAACAAGGGGCTCCCCTTTAGAACGCTACAATGAACGTTAACTCGCTACTTGCATCCACCGGTTAACCGCAACTCTTACGATGTCGTCAATCCACCTAGTGGGAAGCTTGCCACCGCTTCGTCCTCCGGTTTGTGGTCGCCACTCTAGGACTTTTCTCTCAGAACGGTTATCTTTTCTTCGAGCGATGTGCCCGCCTATTATGCCATTTTAGCAATAATGCAGAGTAGCTGAAATTTAAATGTCACCTGCAACTCGTTAAACAATAAACAGTGAAAGTAAATCAGCGACAAACGGTCCATTAGAAGCACAAATAAAAGCCGAACGTTTTAATAATCTGCATCTGCTTCATATTATTTACATTCACCTTTATTACTCTATAATCCCGGCGAACGAAATAAATAAAAAAACTCATAACACCGGCTGACCGTTACGCCGCTAGCGCCATTATTTGCTAAATAAAATAAATAAACCACACGTAGGTTGAAATTAAAATGTTCAAGAGGGAACAATACCTTATCTGTCACATGTTAGCTTATCAAAAAACAACCCTAAGTTAATGTAGTAAGACTCATCGTAACTGTATTCTTTGTTGGTGGGAGTATAGTTTGTTCCCCTTGTGGCCGCGGGCGGTAATAATAAGAGAATGAGTGAATGAAGGGTGCGATTGAGTGAATGGAGATCGATTTTTGGCTTCAAGTTGGTAATTATGGAAGTTTGATTGTGATACAAGAAGTGTAATTGTTCGATTTTTGAGCTCAATTTATCGTGTACCTATGAGATTTGAGGGTGTTTTTTTATGATGAAATAATCTAGATTTCGTCTAAGTTTAGTACTGTTTGTGTTGAGCTAAGCTTTTCATTCTAAAAAGTAATCAGCAATAAGAAAGTTTATTGATAAACGAGCTGTTGCCCACGGCTTTGTTTGTGTCATTTCATTGATCTATCCCACTGGAACTCTACCATTTATTCGAAAGTAGGCTAAGGATTGGTGTTACACGGATTATACAAACAGAAAGTTCAATAGAAGAGTTTTCAGGTGTGTTTAAAACAATGTTTATCCGTGTTTATTATAAAGAGTTCTTACTGTGGTATGTATGCATTTTTTGTGTGTAATGTAGGGCGACCTGGTCAAAGTAGCGGGAAGGTGCTGAATGAGGAGAGCACTGGACCGAGATGAGTGGCGAGCAATGTAGGATGCCTACACTCAGGGCTCATGGGCTGAAGAAGAGGAAGAAGAACAATGTAGGGTGTGTAAACTTCTAATATTAATTATTATACTACCCAGAATATGACAGAAATGACATGTCTTTCTAGAATTTTTCAAAATAATTACTAGGTTTTAGAAATTGTCTTTTTTAGCTTGCAATATTTTGTATGTAGGTATGTTAAAATCAAATCTTGCCAGTACTTTCTTTAGAGCTCACCTACTTCCAGAGGTTTGACCGAATATCGCTGGCTTTCAATCCTTCAGCGCATTATATCAGCATAAAAACAATATATTTTTACGTATTTTTTTCTTCATAAAGGTAAACAAACGCGTTTAATTGCAAATTAATAATCATTTAACAATAAAACCATACTGACAACATATGAAATTATTTCTCCAACCCTTCCACTTGCCGGACAAGGGGTTGTAAATATGCACCCCATCTATTAATAATACTTTTCTCCCTACCGCTCACCTCCACCCTGAATGATACACCTACTAAGTTTAAGAATATCATTATCGACGATAATGTCCAACAATGTATACGTTTTTATAATTAAATTCCAAAAGTATTACAAACGAAACAGATACGAAATTCAAATGTATTGTCAACTTGCCGTCCTGTTGATGCTAATATAATTGAATACGAAAGTGAGCGGGACGGTACGATACGAACTTCAAATTTCATAATTTCGAAATTAGAAGGGCCTGCTATTAGGGAGCATGCCAAAAAGCATGCTTGGCAGTACATGCTGTACACACAGTTATAGCAGGTGGATCTACCGTTGTACTCTGAGTTTATCTCTCCAATTTCAACAAAATTTGGAAGGTTAGAAGGGTCTCCAGATGTGTCCCAAAAATATTGTATAAATGTGTCCGTTTTGTTACGAAAATTACTACAAAAAATTTGTAGTAACGGACACATCCATACAATATTTTGGGGAGTCATCTGGAAACCCTGCTTTTCCGGCTCGAAATCATAGACTGAGTCTACCTTCCAAATCTTGTTGAAATCGGAGAGATAAACTCAAGGTATAACGGTAGATGGAAATGCCCAGGTACGCTATTATAGCAGGTAGCATTTGCTCGATAGTAGCTTGCTCTCGTGCTACTAATGAGCATATGTAACAGTGGCCTTAGTTATTTTTTAATAGGTGTCCACCCGCTTCGTGCAAACCACGACAGTTAGCTAGCGCAGGTCCTTAGAGTTCGAGTCCAAGCTCGCACCTCTGAATTTTTCGTAGAAGGCGTGCTGGCAATTTAAAATCTCTACCAGTGGCTTTAGGCTGTGCATTGTCAGTCGCGTTACTCTTTATAAGATAGACAGATATTAAAGACCAACAAAACACTATTGTATATCGCTTGATCGTCTGCCAGCGTCCACAAATCAAACGGCGGCGATGCTATCATCAAACAGGTATTATTGGAGCCAATAAAGGTGGCACTCATTACCAATGCGCGGGCGCAAAACGAACCCATTGACGGTCGCTTGGGCGAAGGGATGGGAAAGTTAGGCTAAGTTATCGATAAATGGGTGAAGACTAGAAAGTTGCACACCGTTAAAGCTGCGTTAGCACCTAGTTTTAATTTACATTAACTTTTTACATTGTGACACGAAAATTAATCATACATTTGTAGTTTTGAGTTTAGGTTAGCTTGAAAAGATCCCATTTAGGGATAAGGTCGCCTTTGTACTCTTTTGGTTTTGTTGTTTTCTTTTTGTATTATTTTGTGTTTTGTGTACAATAGTATTTACATACATACATGCATTTGTATGGATAATTCCAAATTCCAAATAGTTTAATTTTCGTGTCACAATGGAAAAAGTTAATGGAAGTTATAACTACCTGCTAACGCAGCTTTAACGGTGTGCAAATTTATTTATTTATTTAAAGGAGAACCAACAGCTTATAAAACAATATGATTATGAAAATAGTGACACATAGCCAATTTTCATAGCAAATTTTCAGTTTTCTCCCAAATAAGGCTGGTACAACCAAACAGGGGGTATAGTTACCAGCGCCAATATCTGACAGTAAAGCCGATGACGTGTCAGATTTTGAGCACGTTTTTCTGTGGCAGATATTTATGCAGGTGACTGTACAGTTCAAAATTTGTGCCATTATAACCTATAAAACGACTGTTCATTAAAAGCTATTTTGGGAAAAGACAATCAAGTATAATAGACGAGTCAATTATGTACATTGATAGTTGGCAGTCTGCGCCGTATAAAGATACCAGTGATAATAGTTTTTTTGACATTCATAAGTGCTTCTTGTAGCCTACATTTAATAAAGAAGTTTTGACTTTGATTTTAACGTAGCTGTGATGCTCGATAAGTAGCAGCGTTGTAGTTCATTAATAAATTAGGTAATGTCGATATCGATAATACGGACATCCCTAGTGCGGCCACTTTATCGACCGTCGCGCTTGATTGGTGATGTATACCCGCGTCGCGCCGGCGCACTGCGATTGCCGAAACGCTAGCAACAGCTATTCTCGGCGCATGCGATTAGTTGCGGCCAACTATGTGGTTTGCTGGTCATTGATGATTTTATATCGATTCAGTCGTTACTTTGCTGAACATGGTGGTTTGACACCACGAATCGACTGACGTACTTTTTATGAGCTGTCAAAACACAATTCTCCCATAGAGTTTCAATGGCAATAGCGAGTTATGATTATGATATCATAAGTCGCTATTTGTTCGCCAACTCAATCAACTTACTATTTTTTTTATTTTAAAGCAACGAAAAATCTAATTTTACAGTATCCCCGCTCCTGGTTCAGCAGGTAGCGCTGGCCATTCAGCGGGGTAATGCGGCCAGCATTATGGGCACCTTTGAGCCGGGTACGACGCGGAATGGTGCGTTTTAGGTTAGGTTTTAGTTAGTTTATATGTTTTAAGTTTATTTTATTTTGTTTTTTTTTGTGTGTTTTAAAATTGTACCTACCATTATAAGTAATAAAATCTATCAATTTTACAGTTAATCGAAAATTAATCTGGTTTTCAGAGCTAAAATAAAGCGTTTTTTTTACTGGAGTCATGCCTTCGAATTATTTTTTAATGGCGTCAACAGCCTGATAGGGTTTTATAAATCGACTTAGTTTGATCTTATCTCAAGAAAAAGCAAATTTTCAACGCCACTAGCTTCTAACAGAGTCATATCTGTACACATGTTTAACCCACAGACCATAACATAATCCCCGGTAAAACCCAGGCCTATAATCCGACTAGCGTACCTGCCAATAACAGGATTGCATTCACGCGCGTCTGCGCAGCGCCTGATTGATCCGAGCGATTATACACGCTTTATTACGTACCAAAAGAGGGATTGGATTAGTTGACAGGTTGTAGTTTCAGCTCTTTAGGCTGTATACGACGGCATCAGAAAATAGCTGGACTACGGCAAGAGGCTGGTCAGGATCGAAATTAAGTCATCATCATCATCATGTCAGCCGAAACACGTCCACTGCTGGACATAGGCCTCCCCCCAAGGCTCTCCACTCAGACTGGTCTTGTGCTTTTCGCATCCACCGCGATCCCGCTATCTTAGCCAGGTCGTCGCTCCATCTTGTTGGAGGCCTACCGACAGCTCGTCTCTCGGTCCGCAGACGCCATTCGAGAACCTTTTGACCCCATCGGTCATCAGTCCAGAACTTAAGTACAGATATTTAATTATTATTTATTTTTGCAGGTGGTAGGACCTTGTGCAAGGTACGCCCGGATTGCTGCTACGCAAGCAGCAGTGTTTGTACTATTGTGTTTCGGGGTGGAGAGTAAGACAGCCGGTGAAATTACTGGCACTTGAGGTATTCCATCTTAGAGCTCTAGGTTGGCAACGCATCTGCAATGCCCCTGGTGTTATAGACGGTGGTGATCTTTTACTATCAGGAGACCTCACTTGCTCGTTTGCCATCCAGTTGAATAAAAACATTTTTTTTTGTACAATTATTGAATTCAGAGAAAAAAGTGTTATGACAAACGATCATTCTGACAAAAATTACATTCGGACTTTCAATAAGTGTGACGTGAGCTGATATGGACCCCTGTAAGATACACATCACACAAACTCAACTATCATCACCACCACACTATGCTGATACGTTTCGAACTCAACCAGTGTTCATCGTCAAAGAAACGCAACCGTTTACCATGCTGGCAGATTTTAAACTCACATATAATGTCAAACATCTGGTAGCATGGTCAACGGTTTTGTTGCTTTAAGATGATCTAACTTACGTTCATACATCATCAGTTCTACAGGGACCATTTCAAATTTTCTTACAATTTAACGGTAACGGTGAAAAAAATCTGACAAACTAACATTACGACTTTCAAAAATTATGCGTCTAAACACGAAGCCGCATAAATAATATCGAATCCTAAAAAATACGCATGCAAGTTAATCCGGCAAGAACTATCAAAACAGGAGTAGGGCGACCCTCCTTTCATGTCGGACAGTCCCGAAATAAACTGTCCGGCATTTGTCAGCGATACCTTGCCGTCCCGACTTCTGAAAAACAAAATTTTACGCAACACATATCATAGTGGACAGGGGTATTGGGCTACGCACTGTGCTGTGTAAATACTGCCGAGGGATATCGTTGCTTTTGGTATGGTGACTAGAACAACTAGATATTATTGAAGAAAAGGCGGTAATATGAGGCGATGGAAATATTCAAATTCAAATTCAAATTGTTTATTACATAAATAAAGTGTTGCTTAAGATTATATTATTATAATGAACAAAAACCAACCACCGCTTGGCATTATTAAAAATAGGTAAAAAAGTTATCTGTGTCCCCTGCACTAGGCTAGGCCTGTGTCGCATGTTGACACTAACATTATAATTTTCGGATCTTGGATTACCTGGCTCTAAAGTAAAAACCGTATTTATCAAAATTATGAAGTGAAAATATGAGGTGTGTACATGTGTACCTATGTGTGTGTGTTTTTTTTTCAGAGGTTCGGAAAATACTTTTAGGTGTCTCGTGAAGACTGTTCTTTGCCTGGTATATTGGACTCGGTTCGCTGTGTGTGTATTCGTGTGCGTGTGCTACACGCACTTGATGTCAAACTTTTTGTTTACAGTGAATGTTTTTGTTTCGTTTTGTTTTCTCTGATTATTGTAGAACTAACACTAGATGTAAGTGATTGTATTACTAACTCTACGGATTAAAAGTCCGCCGCGGCACCGCAATTTGCTATTAATAGGATAAAACCTCTTATATACCACATAATTGCAATAAATTACATGACTATGACTATAAAAATTATATTAAAGTTTCATTTTATTTCATTCATTCATTTCAAAAAGCGCTAAACAAATTATTTTCAAACGATTTACAACAAAATCTCCGAAATAAAAAGGAAAATCGCAGTGCGTACACGGCGCTAGGGTGGCCAAGCGAGGGGCGATGTGGCCACGGTCAGTGCGCGCGCTCTAAAGAAGTGAATAAATCTGCCGCGACAAGGTGAATATAAATATAAAGAATCCGCGGACAAACTTCCGGACATTTCTAGGGTTGGCAGCGTAGGCAATTTGAGTTATATGTTTCAATATTGACTGTTATCAGCAATTTCATCATTCTGAAGTCCAATATAATAGATCTGTAAAAAGAAGTGCAAAGTTTATTAAATGCATTACGGCGCTCGACTGACCACTCTAGACTAGTTTGCTTCACGGCCGCGCAATGTAAAAGAAAAAGAAAGAAATAAATAAAATAATTTATTCACAACAACACAAAACACCACAATATTATTAAAAATAAGCGACACCGTGGTAAAATAACAACGTATCAATGTATGTACCTATATATGTATACAAATGTGATAGTAATATAATAATAAGTTTCGTATTTTTTCACACTCACACCGCTGAATCAAATCTATAGATAACAACTTGGAAATAGGATAGTTCAAAACACAAGGACAAAGAGTAGTTTTTATTTTTGTCTTCTTGTTTACTGTTAATTTCGTGTGATTTATAATTTTCATAATTGTAAAGTTTCCACAAGGCAAATAAAAACAAAACCTTCCCAGACAGAGTTGCAGGCAACCTCTAGTCCTAACTTTGTTTGATCAACTGATCTTTAAGAGGCGTGAAAATAGGTTGAGTTTCTGGGAAAGGTCAGTCAGTACTTTTATTGCACAGAGATTGCAATTTTCGCAAACGGAGATAATTAGACATAATTATTTTACGTAGCAAAGTGCCAACCCTAGGGAGCGGTCACCGGCGAGGTGATCATAAACCCGCGCATGTTCTTACATAATCATATTCTTGGACCCGCTCAGGGGTGGACGGGGTCGTCTACGTACAGGGTGGTTTTGCCAGCACGCAAATAAAGAGTTACTATTCCATAGACACGTTAAGAGGCGACAATTTTACTAATATTATAAAGCGAAAATGTATGAGCATTGTGTATACATATATTCGCTACTTGTTAAAACGGCTGGGTAGATGTGGATCAATTTGATAGATGTACATCTGGATGGCCCGGTTCTGGAATGGTGTCCGCGGACCGGGAGACAAGCTGTCGGTAGGCCTCCAACAAGATGGAGCGACGACCTGGTTAAGATCGCGGGATCGCGTTGGATGCGGAAAGCACAAGACCAGTCTGGGTGGAAAGCCTTGGGGGAGGCTTATGTTCAGCAGTGGACGTCTTTCGGCTGACATGACGTACACTGAATTTAATTACAAGTGAAAACACGGCCGATAAAAAAAGCAGTGGTGGCCTAGTGGTTTAACCTATCGCCTCTCAAACACAGGGTCGTGGGTTCAATACCCCGGCTCGCACCTCTTAAGTTTTTCGAAATTCATGTGCGGAATTACATTTGAAATTTACCACGAGCTTTGCGGTGAAGGAAAACATCGTGAGGAAACCTGCACAAACCTGCGAAGCAATTCAATGGTGCGTGTGAAGTTCCCAATCCACACTGGGCCCGCGTGGGAACTATGGACCAAGCCCTCTTATTGTGAGAGGAGGCCTGTGCCCAGCAGTGGGACGTATGCTGCGATGAATGAATTAATGAAAACACGGCTGCTCAGAATTTAGGAGTACTACAATAGCTCCGTGTACATTTAAATTTGATTCCCAAACAGTCTCGAAGTGGCCTCGAACTTTTTTGTACGTGCAATGTTTCTTTGCTTTTTATTTGTCAATAAAATTACAAGACAGTCTTTGCCTCCCGTGTCCGTCCGGAAACGGGCAGCGAGACAAACTACGATACGCGTCATAACGCCCCCTCCGCCGCAAATAATGCGATATAGCTTGCAGCCTACATAGACGTCAGTGTACCATCGTAAACTGGTAAGAAAAATATTCGAATTTACCTGAAAATATGAGCGAGCGGAAAGGAAGATTATATTTATTTACACTTACTCGTATTCGGTAAAAGACGTGGTGGCCTAGTGGTTTAAACTATCGCCTCTCAAGCAGAGGGTCGTGGGTTCAAACCCCGGCTCGCACCTCAGAGTTTTTCGAAATTCATGTGCGGAATGACATTTGAAATTTACCACGAGCTTGGCGGTGAAGGAAAACATCGTGAGGAAATCTGCACAAACCTGCGAAGCAATTCAATGGTGCGTGTGAAGTTCCCAATCCGCACTGGGCCCGCGTGGGAACTATAGCACAAGCCCTCTTGTTCTGAGAGGAGGCCTGTAAACATTGAGTAGTATAATTGTGGCAAGCAATCTATATGACTTGTTTGTTTTTAAAATGCCCAAACATCTGGCTTTTTAGGGTTCCATGCCTAAGAGAAAATACAGAACCTTTATAAAACTACACATGTGTTTGTATGTCCGGACTGTCACAACAAATTGTTCTGACTCTACTAAAGGTAGAGTAAAGATAGAGTTCAAATCTCGGTCGGATGCAATGTAGTTTTTTTTTAAATATTTACTTTGTTAAGGCGCTCCTCTTAACATTACGCCTCTTATAAAAAAAAAAACACGATTTCACAACAATTCAACTACAAATATCAATGTATCTTTCGTGCCCGAATAAACATGCAAACGCTTTGAACAACCAGAGACAAAATACATCTTACACTTGTCGATCTAAACCTAAACCAAAATAAGGTTTCCAAGAAACACACCTGGCCTCTTTACCGTTGTAATAACTCTGATTTAGAATCAGCATACCTAGGTACAGGCATTATATTCGTATTCCAATGACCTACGGTTCACAATCGCTCAGCAAACAGTATAAAGCTCGCCACACACGAAGCGTTTTGCATCATTGCGTACAAGACGCATCAAGCCGTTCGACCGTTGGATTCAAAATTCGAACAACAGAGTTGTTGACAGCCAGTTCTTTATTTAACGGATTCAGTTATTTTCGTTGACATTATTAGTGAAATCGTTACTTTTGAAATCCAACTATAGATAAATGAGAGATAGTTTGTGAGTACCTATGTATTTCGTATAATATCAGGAGTCAATAAATTCTTCAAAACTGACGTAGTGTCATAGGTAAGGTACAATAATACTTCAAAATAGCGTCCGTGGAAAAAAAAACAAAATTGGTATCTAATTATATTCATAGGCACCTACAAATTTGTACCGGACTCTCGGTGCGTGAGACGGATTCACACTAGACTATTTTTTTCAGTATTTATTTAATTTTGCAAATTATTATTTTTCTTTTTTTACTATCCCAATGAAACACGTGTATCTGTTTGGCCCGGGAAAGCTCTTAATTACCACGAACGTGCCTAATTTAACAGCAAGTTAATAATAATTCAATAACCCCGTTAATTTTCAGTTAACCACAACTTTTTCCAACTTGATACATTAATTAAGCACCTTATCTGCTCCCCGCAAGTCCAAGTGCATTTAAATTTAAATCTAGAACCACCTTCGCAGTAAGTTTTCAAGTAATTTACGAGCGAATATTAAGTATCACCTACCAGGGGAACACGGCCGGGGTGGAGTTTTGTATGTTTTACTAATTGCCAAAAGATGTTAATCAGGCACCGGAGACATACAACCGTCTTGCTTTAACTCAGGAGAATCTATATCTGTTGTCTCACCCAATTATCTGTCACCGAACTCCTGAAGATATAACTCAGCGAAGCAAAAACCATGACAAGGAATTAATTAAAGCTCAAGGTAAATAATGAAGATTGTCGCTTCTTCTAATGAGTTTTAGGTAAAAGTCTGTTTGGTAAAATAATTACTGTTCAGGTAATTAAGAAGTTTGGGGCGATGCAAATGAGCGGAGTTAATTGTACGGAAAAGATTTTTGGATATTTATTATTTTTATTGTGGTGATGGAGAAGAGGTTATTTGAATTGTATTGCTACTCGTCTTTATCTACTACTAGTGTTTACTCCGAGGTTTGCACGTGTAATCCATTGATCTGACGGTTCAATTGAAATTCCGAAGTTTACTAAATTTTCAAGACAATTTCCAATAATTGAATCGTGGATTCCATTACGTTTTATATAAAGACATGCGCCAATATTAATGACTCCCAGTCGTTGAGATTTCAAGACTTTATTCCGACCCCGTGGGAATATTGAGACGAGAGGTACCTATCCCACGTGCAGACAAATGTCCAGCTGTTTACATCCCAAATTTCAAAAATACCTTTACATTTAGGAGTAGTTAGTGCAGGAGTAATAAACATTTATCCATACAACCATCCATACTCACAAACTTTCGCTTTTATAATATTACTTACTAGGATTCATAAAGACATAAAGAGCATGCACAGCATGGAGATAATAATTACATTTTTTATGCTGCTTTAGCCCTGAAGCCAAGACTTACTTTACTACGTAATTACTTACTAGATGTATGTATACTGCCTTTCCTAACTTGCGGTGTCTAAACATGGTCACTGACAAAGTCACAGAAAACCAAACTGAAGGTTTGTCAAAGAGCTATGGAGCGGAGCATGCTCGGAGTGGGAAGGATTGATCGAATCCGGAACACGATGCTGCGTTCTAAAACACGCATTGTCGATGTCGGTGCAAAGACTGCCAGGTTGAAGTGGGACTAGGCCGGCCACGTCAGCCGAATGCATTGCGGTGGGCTAAAAATGCCACTGAGTGGATGCCACAAGACGGATGGCGACGGTGGGGTTGGCCCAGAAGGCGGTGGCGGGACGACCTGGACATATTTCTCGATGACTGGCCTCAGGCTGCTTTGGATCGGTAGAAATGGAGGACATGGGGGGAAACCTTTGTCCAGCAGTGGGACATGAATCCAGGCTAGATCATTTTTTTTTATACTGAAGTCTTTATTAGACAATGTTTTAGGCTATCCCGGTCATTACTAATTTTGTGATTTAGTCGTCACGTGATCAATTGATCATGACGCATGCAACTGCTGGAATATCGAGCTTCTCTAAAATCAAGGTACCTACGTGGAACAAAACTCGAATTCAAATTATAAAATTTAAGTCTTTATTACTAATATTTGCAGCCACAAGCAAGAAAAGCCTACCTATTTTACGAAAATTTTAATAAACCCCAGTCTAATAAACTTTACAAATCGTACTCCACAAAACAACATCGCTACGTGTGCTCCTTTGCAATCTGTTATGCAGACAGCCCTCTGAAAAAGAGCAACAGAACACGAGCAAAACCGCATGTTTGAATAAGTGTATGATTGCGGCAGCTTTTCACTGGAAGGTGAAATGTTTTCGCAGTTTTTTCTTTGGGTTTTTCCTGTAAATACAGCGTATATTTTTATACAAACGCAAATACCCCGACGTTGGTTTTAGTGCTAGGAAGCGACATTGTAATAAACTTAAAATTTGACATTAACTACCAGATCGCAATACATCATCATCATCATGTCAGCCGAAAGACGTCCACAGCTGGATATAGGCCTCCCCCAAGACTCTCCACTCAGACCGGTCTTGTGCTTTTCGCATCTACCGCGATCCCGCGATCTTAACCTGGTCGTCGCTCCATCTTGTTGGAAGCCTACCGACAGATCGTCTCCCGGTCTGCGAATGCCATCCGCAGTAGAACTAAGGTCACCGACATAGCCCGAAGAATTGCGAAACTGAAGTGGCAGTGGGCGGGGCGTATTGCTCGCAGGACTGATGGCCGATGGGGTCGAAAGGTTCTAGATCGCAATCAATTTGGAATATTTTTAAGCAGCAATAGGTATAGGGACAGTCAACGTCATGTGAAGTCACGTAATTTATAAATAATTGATCACTTTTGTACTTTGTCGCTTTCAGTCGGTAAATTTTGTTAGCAGTCCTTATTTCAATATTTTTGCTACGTTTTCAGCCAGGTCATATATTAAATCTACCACGACTTTTTTTAAGGTTTTATACAGATATCGGCATAAAGAGGAGCTCTCTACTCTCCAAGCCATATTATACTACTACAATGAATACAGCAAAATTATTTTCATAAAATAAAACAAATGAAAAGCAATCACACATGTGCCTCAATGAATTTTAAATCGCAAAACCGAAATTAAATTTTAAACTTTATTTTAATTTTCCTAAGCGGTTTTAATTAAACCGTACCCTCGAGCCGCACGCCGAAACAATATCCGATTTTAACACGAAAAAACCTTTTTATAACCAATTGAGGATTTTCCACGCGGCCAAATGCGAAAAAGTTGGACAAATTACATTCAGAAAGAGAACGGTGGGAATTAAATTAAAATTACTGGAAACTGGGGCAGTCTGCTCCGGAATTCGATTGCGATTATCGATGACATGTTTGAACATGGAGATGCTGCTCAAAAGGTTTTTGTTTATGTTATATAACCTACAATACAATACAAATAGTCTTTATATGTATATTTCACACGAAAATACAAGCTAAAACATGGATGAACAGAAAAACCCCAGAAAAATAGACCAGCTCTGGGAATCGAACCCAGGTCCTCAGCAATCCGTGCTGCGTTCTATTCCCCTACACCACCAAAGAGTCTGGAGTCCCCAAAAGGGGGAGCGCTGGTCTATTTATCTGGTTTTTCTGTGTATCCATGTTTCAGCTTGTGTTTTCGTGTGAAATATATAGACTTTCACGCGATGACCGTAAAAGTAACAAAAATTTGGAGTTGAAATAAAAAATACAAAAAGAGTCATTTAATACAAAAAGACTCCAAAAGTAATCTTAATTCAAATAGTCCTTATTGAACACCACGTATCAGTACGATAAGATTCATTATCATCATCATTATATCAGCCGTAGGACGTCCACTGTTGGACATAGGCCTCCCCCATAGACCTCCAGTTGCCTCGGTTGGCAGCGGCCTGCATCCACCGTGAACCTGCTTTAACCAGGTCATCCGTCCATCTCGTTGGTGACAAGATTACAAAACGACAAATTATAAAGCTGACAATAGGCGGTCCTAACCGCTTAAAAGCGATCGTCTGAAACAAGTTATAATGTCAATGCACGCAATGAAAATAATATGTATGTAAGGAAATAACCCAGCCAACAAAAAGTTGGAAAACCCCCGACTTTGTCACTTCAAAGTTCAATATCTCAAAAACGACTGAACCGATTTTGATGAAACAAGTCCTAAAACCATCGCTAGGAACCTTGATTACAAATAAAAAAAATGCATTAAAATCAGTCCTCCCGTTTAAAAGCTACGGTGCCACAGACAGACATATTATTATATAGCGGTCAAACTTATAACACCGAGGGGTTAAAAAATAGTATGGTTGTATTTCTGTTACTTTCAAGTTCCAGCAGAGTTAAAGTTTTGATGTTCGTGCTTGGCAATACAGACCGTTGCTACCCAGTGTTAAGTACATTACTTACCTCATGTGCTAAGTACACCAAATGTTAAAAATTCACCTCCGGACAGATGGTACGTGAACTGAAGTACACCTTTGTACATATGAGGGGTAGCTGAATAGTACAATACGTAGCCGCAGGGTACAGAGGGCGCGTGGCGGGAGTACAAAACACGAGTATCGTCAAGCATTTGGGGTAATGCATTGAACGATATTATTTGAGATGTGGCGTGAGATGGATGAGGCATCAAGATCTTATTTTATTAACCCCCGACGGAAAAAGGGAGTGTTATAAGGTTGAATGCTATGTGTGTTTGTGTGTCTGTCTGTGGCACCGTAGCTCTTAAACGGGTGGACCGATTTGAATGCCGTTTTTTTGAAAACAGGTTTTCTAGCGATGGTTCTTAGACATGTTTTATCAAAATCGGTTCAGTAGTTTGTGAGATGTTGAACATTGAAGTGACAAAGTCCGGGGTTTTCTAACTTTGTGTTGGTTAGGTTATATAGTAATATAAGCTCAAAGAGTAATTAAAAAAATAAAGATTATCGTATGAAGTGGCATTGGGAAATAGACGGATACGCCTCTTCGCAACGTAACGTTTTGCAACCTGTTTAATTTCGCAACTTTTCATTTCGCAAACTCTAACGCCATTAACTGTAAATATTTCAGGATTTATTTCAGGGCCATAGTGTAAATAGATACCTTTAGGTTAGGTTAGGTTAGTTTTATAAAAATCATGAATTATTTACAGTTCCAGAAATATTTAACACATGGGAAATGAAAAGTTGCGAAATGAAACAGGTTGCGAAACGTTATTCGCCGAAACACAAGTAATTGTTGTAATTTTCTCTGTTTACCTGTTTTTCTTTATAGCTAAATATTTCTGGTGTACAATAATAGTAGACTGTACAACAACAGCATAAAACGAGCTATTTTACCCAAGACGTTCATATAGCCACCCGAGCCGACACGGCGAGGGTTGATAGACACGTCGAGGGGAAAATGGGTTTAATGCTCGAGTTTTATACTCTGCTTTTCACTTAAGTTGCGAGGGAATGAAATAGCAACAGTGGAAACAATTGTTCACTTTCTATGTACCTTTTATTTTTCGTACATTAATGCACTGAAATTAAAAGAACTGCTGCTGAACTAATTTCATTCGGTTTGATTTGACGAGTTCAAATTCAAATTCAAATCATTTATTCAGTAAATAGGCCGCAATGGGCACTTTTACACGTCATTTTTTTTAAACTACCAGCGCTTTCGGGAAGACCATCATTGCCAAGAAGAATGCGCCGCAAGAAACTTAAAGTACAATTAAATTTATGTTTTAATTATTTGCTCGTATTACAGGCCATACCCGATATGATTGATTAATTCATTGATTATACCAAGTAAATATTTTTTTAGCATAATACTGGTCAGTGAATGACCCCTATCTCTCCTGATGAAAGTGCAAATGAAATCAGATATCGTTCAAACCGCTTTGGCCTGTGAGAAAAACATCGATAAACCAAATACCACATCCATCGTTCTCATGTCACGTTTTTCACCTTTTTATCTCCAACAATGGCTCTCGATATGATTGCCCCGGGCAGTGAGCGTTTAGAGTAATATGGGGTTGATTGGCTTTTTGTACCCGCTGAGGTGTTGCTGTGATTTCTATGGGTTATTTGGCTGAAAACGTTTGAAAAAGTGGAATGATTACTGAAAAAGGTGAAAGAGAAAGCGTGAAGAGAGATGAAAGTTAGGAAAATGTGTATATAAAAAAGTAAACGGTATTTCTTGGCTTCTTTATGTTACATAGAGTTAGTTTTATGTGAGAGTTGTAATACTGAAGATGGTTTTGTTCTAAGATGAGTAAAAGCAGGTTTAAAAAAGATAAACAAGTAAAATATCTCAAAAACAGCTAAACCGATGTTAATAAAAGTTAGTTAAAAATCTTCTTGATTAAACTAACTTTTAAATGAAAGAAACCATGTTAATAAATGAAAAAAAAATGGGACATTTGACACCAATCGACCTAGTCCCAAATTAAGCAAAGCTTGTACTATGGATACTAGGCAACGGATAAACATACTTATATAGATAAGTACATACTTAAATACATATTAAACATCCAAGACCCGAGAATAAATTTTCGTATTATTCATACAAATATCTGCCCCGGCCGGGAATCGAATCCGGGACCTCAAGCTTCGTAGTCAGGTTCTCCAACCACTTGGCCATCCGGTCGGCTATTAAAATCGGTCTATCTGTTTGGGAGCCATGATACCACAGACATTTGTTTCCCTCGTCAGGGATTAAAAACAGTTAAAACTACACTCCACAACCAAACTCCATGAACAGTCCGTTGAAGCGTTCGCGAATTCCCCTGAACTTTGCAATTCCCGCTTCCCCAAAAGGCACCTGCTCGAAATAACATCAGGAGGTGTTTACCGAGGTACAGACAGCGGACAAACTAGATTACGCGCCTCCATCACTGTCCGACTAGATTGATGGGCTCTTTGGTCAAATGAGACGCACCATCCCAACGTGCCGTAGCTTCCAAAACGACCTTAAAAACTCCCAATAACATCTACCCTCACCGCACCAAGTATCTTGCACAATGTTCTCACTTTTCTAATCTGTCATTACACTCCGTGGATTCGTTTTTGAACGATTCTCAACTGTGAAACGTTTCAGTAAGGTTGGAATATGGTGGGGCGTGCTAGCTTTGATGTTTTGCACCTATCGATGTTCTGTCAGTGTAGATGGACTCGATTTGCTGGCTGGATTTTAATGGGAGATTAAAGTGCATTGTCTCGATAAGATAAGTTCGTGACAGTAGGAAGGCGAGTTACTAATGATTAGCGAGAAGCTAACGCAAATAATCCCTACTAATATTATAAATGCGAAAGTAACTCTGTCTGTCTGTTACGCTTTCACGTCGAAACCACTGAACCGATTTTGATGAAATTTGGTATATAGGTAGTTTGAACCCCGAGAATCCACATAGGATACCTTTTATTCCGGTAGAGGGCGCCACCGCGCGATAACCAAGATCCGCGCAGACGAAGTCGCGGGCAAAAGCTAAGTTGTTAATAAAAGCCATTAGTGGCCCAGTGGTTGGACCTATGGCCTCCTAAGCCAGATCATGGTTTCAAACCCAGGCTTGCACATTTTAAATGTTACTATGAAGTGTTTAGAACTTTATATCTGAATTTTAAATGAACTACCTCTTAACATTGTATATAAATTATATCTTAGGTATTGTTATTGTGTACGTGAAAGCGTATATTGATGTTTGTTTATACACGCTTCGCCCATATTGCAGCGGCCGTGGTTAAGAGTTGACTTTAGGGTCTCGAATCGTTATTGGCGTGATTTTAGCAACAAATAGATCGTGATTATGTGCCAAAAAAGTTTAAAACATTGTTAAATTTCCACATCATCCTACAATAACACACATTTTTAAGTGAGTGGCTATTATTTATTATACTAAATCACATTGTACCTATTCTGAAAAACGCCACAAATGTCTTTTACCCGCTGTTCAAAGATTTTCAACAAACGAAACAATTGACAACAAAACAACCCAGAGCGTCACAAAATCCACGCAATAAAACCAAATAGGTCCAACTAATTCCTTCGAAACTCATTACCTCACCTCAGTTCCCTACTGTGACGTCTAGACGTAGCTAAATAAGCTTTTTATATCGCGATTACTCCGATAACTGAGTTAAAATGGTAATACGACGTCTGTAGGGGCATTAGACAATTATACAGACAGACTAACTTAATTTTACCACTAGTTAAACAAAAACCAATCGATTTTCAATCCAATGCCAAAGGAACAAGGACATTTTGGAATTCAGGTGGCGACAATGATAAGTTTGTTGTTAGAGTCGTTGTAAAAACGATACTTTAGCCGAAAAACGATTTTGTCCGCGATAAAATCAGAATAAGGGTGTGTTTCATAAATATTGTATTGCCCGTACGTATTGTGTGGCATAAATGTATTATCGGAGGTATTTTTTGTTTTATTGCACTTGGATCGTATCAATCGGTAGGTAGCAATGGAATATAGGGTTCGGTCAAATGAAACATTACTTTTCTGATAACAAATTATGTACGGTTTCTAAAACGAAAATGTTTTTAAGATAGAAATAGAAATAAATTAATTCATGCTTCGCATAAGAAAACAGAACAAAAATACAAAAAACAAAAAGCAATATGCGAAAGCAGGAAACGGTCGCAGCTCAGCATAGTGTTGACCGTGTAGGCCAACGCTGGTCTTCCGCTGCGACCGCTTGGCGACTTCACGGAAGGCGATCAAAAAAAAAAAGAAAAATTTAACAAATAAAAGGAGAGATATAAAACTAATTAGAAAAAAAAAACAATAAAAACAAAACACACAATTCAACTTAAATAACTGCTTAAACACTAACCACCTCCAACTTGCATCAACCATACACCACCGACCTCGATAATGTATGACATGCACAATCTATCTAATTGTCATGGTCATACCTGGTCTGTGGTATGTAAGATCGTCGGCTTATCCCAAAAAGATGGAATGGATTCGCTGCTGGGATTTTTCCATCTAGTTTGGCGAAATTAGTGATGTAACTAAAATTAAGTACCTTTTTTGAGAATCCATACTAATATTATAAATGCGAAAGTGTGTTTGTATGTTTGTGTGTTTGTATGTTTGTCCCTCTTTCAAGCCGTAACGGAGCGACGGATCGACGTGATTTTTGGCATAGAGATAGTTTATGGGCCAGAGAGTGACATAGGCTACTTTTTATCCCGGAAAAATGCACAGTTCCCGAAGGAACAGCGCGCGATAACCGAATTCCACGCGGGCGGAGCTGCGGGCAAAAGCTAGTAGTTAAATAAAAATAAATGATAATAGCTGTTTATAAGCTATAACCTGTACTACCGATATCCACATAGAAATAATTAATGTTTTGTAACGAAGGGTTCCGTAACCAAAATGGCAAAAACTAAAATTGATGACGTGGTTTCCTAAAAACTTAAATATTTTCGCATATCTTATAGTTTCAGACTTTCCCATACTGACAGATCCGCGATCTAAATGAGTCACCATGTATATCTATTACTTCAGTATACAGTCTATTAAGGCTAGTGTGATAATTAAACAAAGAATTTTTGATCTAAGTTGAGGTTGAGCTAAGTTGAAAATGGGTTTCAGTTTTACCATTATGACTGCAGAATCCTTTGAAATTTAAACGAGACTAGGGTTAATAGTAGAATAGAATAGAAGAAGAAAGACATTTATTCACATTCACAAAGACACACAAATACAACAAAAAAAACAAAAGACAACAAACACAAACAAAACAAAAAGGAAATATCAAAATAAAAATACACGATTTTGTGTGTCCCCGCAAAAGTGAAACGGTTGATTTATTTGGTGTAAAAAAAAATGTACATAAAATCTTAATCTAAATACAACAGTAGTTAACAAAGCATAAAAATGGATGCCACTCAGCAAATGCCGATGTCTGAATTCCTTCAGTCATGGCGCTGGTTTTCAGGGCAACCTAGGATCATCATCATCATCATCATCAGCCCATGTTCGTCCACTGCTGGACATAGGCCTCTCCCATGGCACGCCACTGAGCACGATCCTCGGCCACTCTCATCCAGCTCTTGCCAGCCACCCTGCGAAGATCATCGCACCACCGAGTCAAAATCAAGTGTGAATCAAGGATACAAGAGAATACTTAATTATGAAACTAGACTAAACTAAACATGTGGAGAGAGACGTCACAGGTAAATTAAAAGTGAGTAAAATAGTAGCATCTAGGCATTATACAGATCAATTAGGGTTCCCGTTACTCTAGTACTACTAGATCGTGTCCCTACCGTCACTTGTTGCGACAAATGAATAGCAATAGTACGGCTATAGCGTTTACTATGTTAGTCTGTATGTTTAATTAATGGGTTATGTATCGCTTGAACACTTCGATGTATTCCGGGAGCACGTTATTCATCTTCGCACAGACAATGGTTTTAATTAGATACCGATACTTAGGGCGTAGTTTACACAGAAGAAAAAAGATTTATTTTATTTTCTACACAGGCACAAAAATGAAACACTAAATAAAATTACCTTGCCTTGTTTTTAGGGCAAAATGAAATGTAATAATTTATTTTGCAGGATTATTTATACACCGGTGTCACAAATATTACACAAGTCAAAAAAGGTATTACATAGATTACATGTCATGTTTGTTCTGTCCCAATTTGGCTAATGAAATGAAAATGAAATATTTTATTTGTAAAATTTTAACATATAACATTGTAAAATTAAATATAACATTGTAAAATTTAAAAAATAATCTAATTTAAAAACAAAACTTCATTAAATTACCAATTACATACTTTATCAAAAGATTAATTCAAGTTATGACCGGATGGCCCAGTGGTTAGAGCACCTGACTACGAAGCTTGAGGTCCCGGGTTCGAATCCCGGCCGGGGCAGATATTTGTATGAATAATACGAATGTTTGTTCTCGGGTCTTGGATGTTGAATATGTATTTAAGTATGTATTTATCTATATAAGTACGTTTATCCGTTGCCTAGTGTTCATAACACAAGCTTTGCTAAGCTTACTTTGGGACTAGGTCAATTGGTGTGAATTGTCCCGTGATATTTATTATTTATTTTATTTATTTATTTAGTTATAAAATGGTCGAATACCTAATCAAGAAGGATTTTAAATTTCTACATTATTCACTATTAATAATATTATTACATTGGTTTTGTTCCGTATTTTACCAATGGGCTCTTTTCTCTCGTGGTAAGTTTTCGAAATTTACCACGAGATTTATGGTGCAGAAAAACATTTATCGCTGATAGAGTCACGGGTGACGCCAGATTCAATTCCTTTTTCGGTCAGCTCGTCTGTATGCACAAGCTCCTATGTATGTTCCCCGAACGCGTGACTCTGTATTGTCGCCTTTACGTTTTGTCGACCATTAATCCACACCACGACGATTTGTCTCCTTAATTAGCGATAGCTACCAGAACATATCGCCTATTTGCGTACACGGCAATCTTATGTCGCTGCGAAAAAGTTAAGTTTAGCTTGGTTTATTGTTTTATGTCGGGGTTTTTAAAGGTTTGCGAAGTTGTTTGAATGTGATTAAATGCAACTCTAAAAGGGAATTTCTTGTGAATAGTTAATATATATTGTAGTGAAAAGTAATGTTCATTGTCATTCTTACTAACATTATAAAAACGAAAGTAACTCTGTTGCCTTTTCATGCTTAATCTTAAACTTGGCCAGTTGAGACAAAATCTCAATTGACAAGATTTCATATTTCTAAGACCATAATTTGATTCGTTCTCTGTATTCGGTTCGTAAAGAGAAAGACGCTGATATTTTTAAAATTTCTTTACGATTATTAAAATATTTATTATTATTTTTTAAGATATGCTTATTCTAAAAGGGCATAATTCCAAAACTAGTCTAGAACATTTTTTTATTTCTGTGAGTCCTTGTCAGTAAGCATCAAAAATAACCCCACCTTCAAATTTGTACAGAACCCGTGCATGAGTCCGACTCGCACTTGGCCGGGTTTTTTAAGCACCAGTGTATTTTTTTTTAACTACGGTTGAAAAAAGTTTCCATTCATTGCTTGATTTTCAAGTGTACGCTTAGATAATATAGACTATATTATCTAATAGTGTACGTCACCAGCACTATAAAATATCTGTCAAAACAAGCGTGCATAAATATCTAATACGACTCTATTTCTAGGGCGTCCTTCCGACGTGTCAGATATTTTTGCATGCTCCGCTGTGGCAGATATCATGCTACAAAACACGAAGTTCGTGTCGTGCGGTCTCTCTCGCTCTCGTATTAAACAGTATAAGTGTCAGAGGGACCGCACGACACGAACTTCGAGTTTCGTAGTAGCCCTGCTGTACCGTGTGACTAGTAATAGACATAGTATACAAGGCCAATCTAGGTCGTAAAGCAGCATAGGTGCCGCGCACGTGTTAGTGCCGGCTGACCAGTAATTAGAACGGACATTAATCAAGACGCAAGTGTGGCGGAGGCCTAATTACCATCAGGGAAGCGCAGCGTGCGGCCAGACTTATCTGTTCATGTTCTTGTTGGTATGTACACTTAAATTGTTTCGCTAATGATAGAGTGAAGATACTACAAGTGTAAAAAACTTGCAAATACCTGCAAAAGTCAAAGCCAAAGTCAAAATATCTGTATTCAATATCCATACTAATATTATAAATGCGAAAGTGTGTTTATATGTTTGTGTGTTTTTTCGTCTTTCACGCCGTAAAGGAGTGACGGATCGACGTGATTTTTGGCATAGAGATAGTTGATTGGCCCGACAGTGACATAGGCTGCTTTTTATCCCGGAAAAACGCACAGTTCCCGAGGGAACAGCGCGCGATAACCGAATACCATGCGGGCGGAGCCGTGGGCAAAAGCTAGTAGGCTATAAACAAGCACTTATGAATGTCAAAAAAAATCTACCTCGTTGAATTTCTTGCCGGATTCTTCTCAACAGAGATTTTTCCGAACTGGTGGTAGTTTTTTTGACATTCATAAGTACTTGTTAGTGTTGTTGTTGTTATTGTTGTGTTGTTGTTGTTGTTGTTGTTATGTTGTTATTATATTTTTTTATTTATTTGTGTAAATTTTGCTGTATATGTGTGTCTTCTGTGTTAGTGAATAAATGTCTTCTTTCTTTCTTTCTTGACGTTCATAAGTGCTTGTCTAGCCTAAATTGAATAAAGATATTTTGACTTTGACTTTGAACAGTGAACATCCTATGATTCATAAGATTATGATGATTCTTTCGTAAATATCCCAGCATTCTCTCGTAATCTAAAAATACCGATGCAGCCACCATAACCACACCGTTCCAGTGCCGTTAATTGCAATGAAATAAATCGCCTTACATTTTCACGGTCGAGACGGGATCAAAGAGTTTCGTACAGCGTACCAGCCAAGTTACCTTTGACTAACACCATTTTGATCTTAAAGGCTTAGGGGATAAAGGTGCTTGGGGTGGGTTAAAGGTGATGTGTATTAACGCTGAAGGGAGAGACCCTCTGGACTGTCCACCCTTGTTCATTGCGTGAAGTTCGTTCGATGAATTGTTGCGAGAGATTGAAATGAAAGAAAGATAACCTAACCAACAAAAAGTTGGAAAACCCCCGACTTTGTTAAAGTTCAATATCTCAAAAACGGCTGAACCGATTTTGATAAAACATGTCTAAGAACCATTGCTGGAAAACCTGCTATCAAATAATAAATAACCACATTCAAATCGGTCTACCCGTTTAAGAGCTACGGTGCCACAGACAGACACACTGACACACATAGCGGTCAAACTTATCACACCCCTCTTTTGGCGTCGGGGGTTAAAAATAAAAAAATATTGCCACAGTAAAACACTAAAATAAAATAGCATAATTATTGCTTGCTTTTCATAAGAGCGTATAAAAACAATATACAAACAGAAGTTCCCAATCAGCACTGGGCCCGCGTGGGAACTACGGCCCAAGCCCTCTCATTCTAGTAGTTCCCACGCGGGCCCAGTGCTGATTGGGAACTTCTCACACACCATTGAATTGTTTATGATTCTGGACCAGCTCTTGCCAGCCTTGAGGCCCGACATCCAAAAGGTATCTAGTAATAACACTAACTACTACTAACTTGAAATTACTTGTTACTAACATACTATTTAACAAGTTCGTACGAAACACTCGGTAGAACCTTGTCGGAGGGAACCTGTGCAGCCTTTATCAATTTTTTTTTTATAAGTGCTGTAAATGCAGATTGCTACAGGGTTCTACAGACATTACTTTATGAACTTGTCAAGGTATAAACTTGTAGCTTGTGAAATTACTTGTGACCTAACTTGTAATAATCACTAATGAAGTATGAAATGAAATTAAAGGAAATGAAAAATTTATTTGCTGGAATAAGTTTGCATAAGGTCTTACAAGTAGATATCATCAGGAACGGTATTCATTCGATATACAAAATCAACATGCAAATTTTAAATTAAAATTTTACCTAGTATCAAGTTGACAACTATTGGGACAGTGACAACCTTACGTTCACTAAAGAAACTCAGTTTTGTAAATAACATCAATGTAATTAATAAACAGTAGTGCAAAAGATTTTTTTTTCAGTTACGAAATAACATAAAATAAAAACATCCAAACGACGCACCATTATTCGTCGTACAGAACATACGCAGTCCGATGCACGCAGATTCCCGATACGACACCTGAGTACACTGCACCCCTGCGATTACTGTGGGGGAACATACGGAGAGAGTGTGGAGACGGCTTCATTTATTTTTGCACTATTTGAAATATACGACACTTAAATTCTTGAAAGTATAGCTCCATCGATACTAATCGATGATTTCGCTAAAGTCGAGGTTAGAAAAAAGACCCTCGGTTAGACGTTGTTTGATAGCCAAGTAATTCTTAGGCCTGTGTGACATTGTTATTAAATAGGAGCAGTACATGATTGGTTTGGCATTGGTATATTACAAATATAGGCATTAGAGTAAAACACTTAGGGGCTGTTTCACCATCGTGTATTGGTAAAAATTAGTCACCCACATCTCGAGGAATGTCCAAGATTCCCCATCACAGCGAAGAATAAACACCGATTTGTTTTTAGTGAGTAGGTTTAGGTAGGTAGGTGAGAGAGCCCCACTTAAGTAACTTTCCGCTGTGGGCACTCCAGAATTAGAAGTTATTCTAGCTATATTTCGCCCCTAATTGACCAGGCCGACACATAATAATATAAGCAATTAGAGATATATGTTATGTATTTCTAAATCAAACTCATTTTTGTTTTATAAAATTCCAGCGTCGCCACCTCGCATCCTTAAGCGCCGTTCATGTCACAGGTTAGGTATATATTTTCACAAAATTACCTATATAAGTTCAGAAAAAGTTATAAAATAATATACTGTATCTGGCAACATTTGATACTGGCAGCAAATAAAATACTCAGCAAATTTAATCCCGATTCGGTTTTAACGCTTAGTAAAGTCCTTCTCCACACTTCCCAACCGCTTTAAACATATTCGATCACCGTACATTAGGGGTGGCCGGCGAAAAAAATTGTCGCAGGAACAATTACGCGGCATCTGGCAACCCTGACGATTCACCCACCGGCGTACGCGCAGGGCTCAAACGAAATTAAACTTTGATAATACAGGAATAGCACTTAATTTTCTTTATTTGCTTTTGGAATAATCAGCTGATATGCTGATTGGATTTACACTGCCTGAACGGAATAAATTAAGGGAGTACTAATGGGTTTTTTGTTTTACACACATGTGTTAGAATATAATTTTGTTCTTGAAATATGCATTAAAATGGAACTTGTAATGAGATGTCCGATAGTATAATCTGAATGAGTGATGCAACACCATATCTTGATTTGTGCGTGTGTGTGTGTTTATCTATCTCGCTGAAACTTCTTGACAGATTTGGACGAAGTATGTTATGTAGATAGCAAGCTTTAGGGGAAGACTGGATGTGGGAAATTACACATACCTAGGTTATTTTGTTTTAATTTAAAAAAATACAACCGAATTGATAAGCTCCTCCTTTTTTTTGAAGTCGGTTAAAAATAAAGAAAATAAAAGATGCAAGGAAATATATTTATTCACAAGACAACATATTATAAGGTACAAATAAACAACACAAAGAACACAAAATAAGAATAAGTTAAGTAGGTAAATATTTTTTATTTTGCTAAGAACTTACACGGCACACAAAAAATACAAAAATACACAATTATTGAATAAAAGATAAATCATTATTTTTTTATTTCTTTACTAAAAATGATCCTAAAAACTTACAGCATTGGCCATGAAACTTTCCAACGACTTTTGTACTATTTTCCTACCTGGTCTGTAACGCGAGTGCCAAAATAAGTCCCAAAAATCCAAAAATAAGAATAAAAAAAAGTATTTTTTATTGCGTTTTATTTCGATAGTTTTACATTACAGGATCTGGATTTAGATACCCCAATGTAACTTCCGGGAATCTCCAGTGGAAATTTACTAAAACACCGGAATATTAATTCCACTCAAAGGGTCAAAGGGTTCTCGAATGGCGGCCGCCGACCGGGAGACGAGCTGTCAGTAGGCCTCCAGCAAGATGGACCGACGACCTGGCTAAGATCGCGGGATCGCGGTGGATGCGAAAAGCACAAGACCGGTCTGTGTGGAGAGCTTTGGGGGAGGCCTATGTCCAGCAGTGGACGTCTTTCGGCTGACATGATGATGATGATTATTTCAACTGTTGGATTTAATGATTCACACAAGCAAATCCGCGGGGTAAAGGATAATCCTCCAATAAATCAACTGACTAGCTTGTCACTGTTTTGTCTAGACTTTGGTCCATATAGTTAGACTCAGTTTAATGCTAAATCCACGGTTAGGTCACAATCGATACGTGGAACAATGGGCCGCACGCAGCTCGTAAATACCTGCGTTTTATCGCCCTTGGGGGGTTAGTTTTGGGCTAGTAGTGGGGCGAGCACTTTGGCAGTTCGAACAAGTGGATGCTATTCTTAAAATATTTAACTCAGTTCAAGTACTTAGGTATCATCAGACCCTAAAGTTGATAATCATTTTCATTTCATCCATCCATACTAATATTATGAATGTGAAAGTGTGTTTGTATGTTTGTGTGTTTGTCCGTCTTTCACGCCGTAACGGAGCGACGGATCGACGTGATTTTTGGCATAGAGATAGTTTATGAGGCCGAGAGTGACATAGGCTACTTTTTATCCCGGAAAAATGCACAGTTCCCGAGGGAACAGCGCGCGATAACCGAATACCACGCGGGCGGAGCCGCGGGCAAAAGCTAGTTAAACAATAATGATAGACGTGTCTGTCAACTGGAAAGTTCGACTTTAGCGACTTATTCATTTGAAAGGAACTTGTTTAAAAATTGATAGACCACTTATTTGGCTGGCACTTATACATAGATCAGGCGTTGCTTTGCGGCGGTCGACAATCGTTCACAATGATATTTAAGTAACACCGACACTTTTAACTGCAGTGACCATGTACTAACCCCTTATTCATAAAACTTAACTAGCCTATGTTAACTAACAAATGCTTTATCCATTTCTAACAAATACAAATGTCGAAGTGACAGATAAGGACAAACGAATTTTAGCGGCATTTTAACTAAAATAGGTTTGATTGTCGTTTATGAATAAGAGGGTTAGTTAATAATTTAATACTTTTTGCTGGCGAGATTTAAAAAAAATAACGCTCACTTCACTAATAGTATCACTGGCCAAGTGGTAAGAGAACCTGACTACAAAGCTTGAGTTCCCGGGTTAGATTCCCGGCCGGGGCAAATACACAATTCAATACTATACAAACACTTCAATCTCACATACCTAGAGTCCCTGTGCTCACCGTCTGATGCCATTTGTCTTTGTTTTTGACATAAGTACTTTAGTTATTCCAAAAGCAACAACATTAAACGAACAATAGCAAACGGGGCATAGCATAACGGCCTGCTACCTGGCCAGTGTCGTGGAAGCCGAAATTTGGCAGTGAGCCAGCACGACACGTGGCATAAATACTCGGTAATAGCGGCCGGTGTTATTTGCGAAAAATCGGACATTGTCGGACAATATCCGGTACTATCGAGTGATGATGGATGTGGTGTGAATGACCATTATGTTTCGATTAATAAATAAGGGCACCTGTTAACATGGTTGCCTACTACTTTGTTTTAAGTTAAAGCATTACAAAGGTCCGTATTAAACAAAAAACATCCGGATAACTCACGTCTTAAATCGATTGGTGTTTTGAAATCATTTTGTATTTTTTATTTCAATTCCATATTTTTGTTACTTTTACGGTCATCCCGTAAAACCTATCGAAAATACAAACTGAAATATAGATATACAAAAAAAAAACAGAAAATTTTCTGCGAATCGAACCCTGGTCCTCGGCATTCCGTGCCGCGTGCTATACCGTTACAGCACCGCTGGACAACGGTACAGACACGAATTTCCCGTATGCATCACATATCTCAACTTATTTGTTTTTATTTAGCCACTTAAGCAGTTTACATGTTTGTATTTTCGTCTTAAATCGAGTTTAGCTTTACATATGTTTCGACCTATTCGTAGCTTCTTCCCCTAGGAGAGACTCGACTGGGTAGCTGCTGCAAGCGCGTACTGCGTCTAAGACGTGAATTATCCAGGTTTATTTCATTGAATATGAGTAAGTCTTGCGGTAGTTAAGACCACTCAATCAGACGACCGGATGGCTTAGTGGTTAGAGAACCTGACTATGAAGCTTGAGGTCCCGGGTTCGATTCCCGGCTGGGGCAGATATTTGTATGAATAATGCGAATGTTTATACTCGGGTCTTGGGTGTTTAATATGTATTTAAGTATGTATTTATCTATATAAGAATGTTTATGCGCTGCCTAGTATCCATAGTACAAGCTTTGCTTAGTTTGGGACTAGGTCAATTGGTGTCAAGTGTCCCGTGATATTTATTTATCTATTTAATTTAATTTTATGTTCAAAATAAAGGCCGTATTGCCTAACGCTTCTGACACTCGCGATCACAGTCAAATGACAGTTTTCGCATACAAAAACTGTCACTTGATTGCGATCACGAGCGTCAAAAACGGTAGGCTTCTGAGGCCGTATTGCCTTACGTTTCTGATGCTCGCGATCACAATCAAATGACAATTTTCGCATAAAAAAACTGTCACTTGATTGCGATCACGAGTGCCAGAAACTTTACGCAATAGGTCCTCTGGTCCATATTAAAGTAACTGTTTTGCTATCACCGAACCACACATGCAAGCGATTAGTCAACTGGCAAAACTGAACGTCCAATACAGGCACAGAAAATTTTGTCACACTGCAAATGTCTAGAAACAACATGTCCGTCGAATTTCGTGGAACCGCATGAATATTCCCAGGTTACATCCTAGTAATAAACACCGTCCTTAAGACATAATTTATTAATTATATAGTATTAATACGGGCTATAAATTTGGAACGTAAATCAATTATGTTTTACGCTAATGCCGGCCAGCTTTTTACAGTAACCATAAACTCTGGAACTTATGTGTCTAATTGGAATATAAATGCTGAACTCGGTTTGTCAAATGCCAAATTCGTGGTGGCCTGATTGAGTTGTCCGTATTCCTTACGTTTTGAAACGAAACTCGTGCAGCGCTAGATTGGTGAGTTCTATGAATGTGTTGAGTTATGGTGATGCATCACAGTGTTTTTATTATTGATATTAAATATTGTAAATATTATACTACAATCCTGGCCTGACGAGGTTTAACGGTGTAACTGTTTCGAAAATATTTGAACTGATAGAGTGTTGCCATACATACTTCCGGATTGAAAGTTTCTTTGCGAACTTCTTTCCGCTGCCGTTCGTATCGTCATAGTGTGTTGTAAATAAATAAAGATAAATAAATATCATGGTACACTTGACACCAATTGACCTAGTCCCAAACTAAGCAAAGCTTGTATTATGGATACTAGGCAACGGATAAACATACTTAAATAGATAAATACATACTTAAATACATATTAAACATCCAAGACCCGAGAACAAACATTCGTATTATTCATATAATGTGTTATAATCACGACGAAATAGAAACAAAATTGTGTTGCTCTGAAAAGAGAACATTTTTATTAATCACAATGCTACAAACATATTATATGATGTAAAATATTAATTAAACACTTTACCTGAAAAGAGAAACAACATTTAATGCTAATATTCCGCGTATTCCTCTATTTATTATTAATTATTTAATATCTTGTATGACATTACGTTTTACAATTCAAATCTAACTGACAACTTTCAAAAGCAAAGGCCATAGACAAATTAAATGAGGAGCTATGAACCTCATTTACATTCATATAAATATCTGCCCCGGCCGGGATTCGAACCCGGGACCCCAAGCTTCGTAGTCAGGTTCTCTAACCACTAGGCCATCCGGTATGTAGGTATGTTGGTTGTATGTTTTTATTATGTTTTAGTTTTTAAATGGGTCCCACTGAGAAACAGCGTTGTGGCTTGTCGTAACATTATCCTGAGTGGGGCCCAATTTATACTAATCGATGTAATTTTTTTTCTTTCCATATAATGTATTTTTTTAGTGTATCGAATATGTGGAAATAAATCTTTCTTTCTCTCTCTCTCGCTCGCTCTTTAAATTCCACTCAAAAAATGAGAAACACTGTGATAGATTTATAACTGTCTAGCTGTTGCACGTAGCTTCGCTATATATGATGAGGTAAAATAGGTACAGACAGACTTTTTTTTTTTTCAAGGGTCAAAATTAATATTTATTTCAAGTCTTATTTCATAAAATACATTCAATGGAAAGAATAAAAATAACATCTAATCAACTAACTAAAACTATATATAAACTAAACTAATATTACAAAATAAAAATATCAACTTTCTTTAGCATATTTATAATATAAGGTTTATGAAATAAAAATAACAATTACCTTCACTAATAGTAAAAATACAAATGTGCTTAAAGATTTTCCGAGCACCGATTCACTAACTAACTTTTAAGTCATAAAAAGCCACAGAACTAACCCGGAACAATAAAAATGCAATCAAACGTTCAAAAATACACTCGGTCAAATAAAAGCGGACGGTAAATAATGTTAGTGCATTGGGCGAATTTTACAGCGACTTGAAAGAAGTTGCTCGAGCGGCACGGTACGGGGAAAAGCACCAGAATAAATGCACCGGGCACGGAATTCTTCGATCGGTGAATATAGAGCTGGTAATACCGGACTATGACATTGTTTTTAGATATCGAAAATACAAACTGAAATATAGATGCACAGAAAAACCAGAAAAATAAGATCAGCGCTGGGAATCGAACCTAGGTCCTCGCCTATTGTCACTAAATATTGCCACTTTCGTAACGAATTTTAGCTTTCTAATACATACTTATTATTGAACTCGTTCTCTATACAGATTTGCACTGAAAAAGGTGGGAAGGCAAAAGTTTCAGATTTCATACCAAATTTCAGCTTTCTAGTGACAAAATTGACGTATTTTGGGTATCAATAAAATAATAAAGTATTAAATCTAGATCAACGAAACTTGGTGTGCTTAATAAATTTTCTAACTACATCTTAAGCTGTGAATTTGGGCTCTCTGTTGCCAACTGGGACGATGTTATGAGGGTTTGAAAATACGACGAAACTGTTCAAGAAAAGGAAGGTAGTTCCCTGCTTTCTTTTATTCGTCTGGGTACTACCATGCCTCCAGATCTAAAATAAAATAATTAAAATGTCACAATGTGAAGCTACATTAGTAAAATAAAATGTTGTATCAAGCGCGTTGTAACAGCTCTAAGTAAATACCGTGTAAGTACAGTCAACAGAGCGGTACTTGGCGGCGCCAGGTGTTCAAACCGCGCTCTAAATTTAACGTCTTTATTTGTAACCGACTGTACCTTCACGCTGCAAACTAATTGGAAGCCCACGATTTTAAAACAACATCTATTTATGGACATGTTGTGGCTTGGAAGGGGTGAAGTATGAATCACACCTGGCTATTTTGAAATTCGCTCTGGTTTCGAGTCAAGTTACTGGTTTGCCAGGATGTAGAGATTAAACATAAATGCGTAAAAATATGGGCGAGAACACCCACAGCATGCATAGTGAAATAGCTAAAATTTTAACAAAAAAGTAAAACCGACTCCAAAAAAAAAATCAAAAATGGAACCGACTACAAAACCCTTGAAAATATTTTTCTAGGCACTACCTACTAGCTCGAAGTCGGTACCTCAGAACAAGTCAGCAAGACTAGAACAATAGTCGTTTACCTCACCTACACACCATGGGTTTCAATTCTTCCTACTATCATGATCGTTTATAGACGAGCGAGCTTTGACGAGTTCCATTGGTCATCTACAGTCTTCTTCATCAGGTCCAGTTTACCAAATGATACTTTCTGAATGTAAATGCTGATGCTAAAAATGCTAAAATCGCCATAGGTGTCCCTATAAAATTTGATTTCCCTAGGATACCATCATCAAATCTTGACTTGGTGACAATGGGGGGACCACCTCAGAAGGATACCCTTGAGATTAAAAAAAAAATTGAAAATCGGTCCACAATTGACAGAGTAATGGGTAAACATACATTAAAAAAAATACAAACATTGGAAAATAGAAAGAAAGAATACATTTATTTAAGTACCTAAATTACGACAAAAATAAATAAAATTACGGCTAAAATACAGACAATCTTATAATATTAGGCACCAAGAGAGAAAATAAATAAACATTGTGCCGAAAGAAGTAAAAAGGGTCATACTCAGCGTACTGCTACAGCAAGCCGCAGCGCTGGTTTTCAGTATGACCCTTTAACTTAAAACTAAACGTAAAAAACTAGATAGAACCTCCTTCTTTTTTGAAGTCGCTTAAAAACAGCGAACATCGTATCACCGCAAGCAATCCCGTAACTCCCTTAAATTCCTCAAAAGCAAACACAATTTCCAACGGTAATTAAACGCAGCCGCCATTAATATCTGATAACGCAATTAATTCTGTTCGTAAAATTTTCAATTTGCCTTAAAAGTTTCAGGTGAAACTTGGGCGTTTCAAAGATAAGGTAATCTCGTCTGGGGTCGCCGTTACAATTTTGTAAGTGAATTTGGCGCGGATGGTTGCTGTTTTATCAAGATACCGGGCAATTTACAAGGTATCTGCGGTATCTACCTTAAGGGATGGTTTTTAGGGTTCCGTAGCCAAAATTGCAAAAACGGAACCCCTATACCACAGTATATATATAAGCTAAAGCAGTATGGAAGCTACGAAGCTACGATCGAAACGAACACCCTCACACAGACACGCACTCTACCTACACGGCCTCTAAAGGGGTCTTGCGGTACTGCAGTACCACAAGTTCCCGATTCGCACTGGGCCCGCGTGAGAACTATGGCCCAATGTTCTCATTCTGAGAGGAGACCTGTGCCCAGCAGTGGGACGTATATAGAGGCTGGAACGATGATGAGGATGAAATACCGTATTGATGTTACGCAAATCCGCAAATCATTACTCTTAAACTAATTTTCTAATATCGCTTTGGAACTCAAAATTCAAAAAATTTATTTGGTTTTTTTACATTTTAACTAGTAACTAGGTTGGAGCTTTCCATTAAGCATAATATATAGTATGCTTGTATGGGAAAGTTCCGCTCTTCCTTAACTCGGTGTTAATAAACTCGAAACAAAAGATTGTTTTTTTTTTCTGATTTAAATCTTCAGGAAAACAAAGAAACATTTACATTCTGATTGTGCAGTCAGCTGCAGAAAAGCATGAGCGGAGGTGCTCTATGTGAGCTACATTCGACTCTACTGCCTAGTTGGTAATAAGCAAGAATCAGACTGCTCATCCACGCTGCTAACTGTAACTGTACAGGCAAGTGCAAAATTTTAGTAAGTTAAGGTTGACTGTACTCATTCTACTAAAATACCTGAACCCTTCAAATTCTCCCATACACAAAGTAACTACGAACAGAATAACAATAGAGTGAGACGTGTGCCACATTGCATACGGTGTAATCGCTTCAGAAATAACTCCCACCTGCCATGTTATAAATGAAAACAATTAAAACGTAGAAGAGTTGATCGTTTTATTTGAACTTTGTTTTGCGAAGGTGCGAGCTTTTGTTTCTTAAAAATTGTAGGAAACAAAAAATTGTAACGAAATTTTGTAGAATACAGAAAGCTAAAGATGATAAATGCTACTTTTTATTTTATCTATGAATGTTTTATCAGAGCCCTGCTCTTATGCATCATGGTGTGGCATTGGAACTGACACCGAAAGACGTCAAAAATCTTACTTCTTTTATGGACGAAAATCTATATGGACAGATGTATGTTTGGACGTTTGGATGTTTTGTTCCTATTTAACACAAAAACGGATTTGCTTGAAATTTGGCAAACATGTTAATGTGTATAAGTAATTCATTTTAAAAAATTTAGACCCCGTAGTTTTGAAGTTATTATTCGCCATAAACATCCTAATTGACCTACTGTTTTATTGTACATAAGTTAATTATTTAGATATTTAAAACACAGGTAGATTTAGTGTATAGATTAGGTGATAAAATTGGCGAAGAGTCAATTTGGCTAGGTTGACAGTGAAAATATACTTACCTGCCAAGAACTGCTGTCATTGTTAACGGCAGAGCATTTTTTACTGTGACATAATTTATGTTAAGAAGTACCTACCTACCTACCTACCTAGAGTACCACTTAGATTTTAATCAGAATAGTACATTACCTAATAACAGTGTAATACTAATAATATCAATAGGGTATTAATAAGTATTTAATTGACGTAATAATTATTTTGTTTGTTCCATCACCAGTTGGAAACGATGTTGCTAGGGCTACGAGGCAATATTTTTTAGGGTTGCGTAGCCAAAATGGCAAAAACGGAACCCTTATAGTTTCGCCATGTCTGTCTGTAGGCTGCTAGCCTAAGGTAAAAATATACCTTAATTTGAGCTTTGCTTAGTTTATGCGGCTAGGCCAATTGATGTCATTTGTTCCAAGATTTTATTAAGATACTAGTATTTGCCCGCGGCTATGCTCGCGTGAAATTTGGTTATCGTGCGATGTTCCCTCGAGAACTGTGCATTTTTCCGAGGTAAAAAGTAGCGTGTGTCACTTTCTGGCCCATAAACTATCTCTATGCCAAAAATCACGTCAATCCGTCCCTCCGTTACGGCGTGAAAGATGGGCAAACACACAAACACAAACATACAAACACACTTTCGCATTTATAATATTAGTATGGATTCGGTAGATGTAAGCAAGACTAAACCTACCGGATACAGTTAAGGTAACTATATCGTACAGTCATCTATCTCTATGCCAAAAATCACGTCAATCCGTAGCTTCGTTTCAACGTGAAAGGACAAACATACCTACACATAAACATACACACTTTCACATTTATAATAGGTATGGATTCCAGACACTCGATAATAGCTCCTTGAAACTGGCTCAAAAAGCCTTTAGAGCTCTAATCTACATAAAACCACTATTCATAGAAGTCACTATACCTGAGAAGTAGCTACGAGTACAAACAACTAAATTAGCGTCTAGAACTAAACCCAGGGGCGTTAGCATTCCTAACCTGCCCATTAAGCTCAGCTAAAACACTAAATCAATCGTTCTGGTCAACCTAGATCCAATTCTCCAGCTAATTTAGTGGCTCACCTTTACACAATAATGCGATCGATAAATCGCTAACACCTCGCGCTGTCGTCGGCGCGCGCGCGTGTCGCGCGCTTGCGGCGTGCCGTCTGCGTGCTTGCTGCGTGCCAGTTGCGTGCTCGCTGCGCGCCGGGCGGTGCTAGGGCTGGCGATAGCTCCGACGCAAAACTAAGTGTTATAAGCTCAACGCCAATGTTTTCTATTGCATCGTAGTGTTAAAACGGATAGACCGATTTTGATGATTTTTTTTACGAGAAAGCGAGTTTTCGAGAGAGTTCTTGGCTATGTTGTATTAAAATTGGCTCAGCCGTTTATGAGATGTTGAAATTTGAAATAACATTGTCGGTAATTTTTAAACCTTTCTAAGTTGGTCAAGTTAAGTTTAGTATAGTATTATTTTCATTTAATCGTTATTTACAATAAACGTATGATCAGTGATCGTCACTGTCCCAGTAGTTTTCATCTTTTTCTATGTCATTAGCAATAGAGATGAGAGCAGGGTGTCATCTATTGGGCATCAGCGTGTCGAGCACTCAGACGTTAACCTTACTGTTTTCTGAAAAAAAAAACTGTTTAATATAAAATGTTAATTAGTGTTATTAGTGTGTGGGCAATAACGATGGGTCTCATGCATGAGAAAACTCAAAGGCACGCAGAAGGCTCTGGAGAGGCCTATATTCTCGGGGTCTCTGCAGGGTAGAATCCGAAATGATGATATCCACAGTAGAACTAAGGTTACTGACATAGCCCGAAGGATTGCGAAAGTGAAGTGGCAGTGGGCGGGGTACATTGCTGACAGGACTGATGGCCGATGGGGTCAGAAAGTTCTCGAATGGCGTCCGCGGATCGGGAGACGAGCTATCAGTAGGCCTCCATCAAGATGGAGCGACGACCTGGTTAGGATTCCGGGATCGCGTTGGATGCGGAAAGCATTAAGGTCAGAGTGGAGAGTCTTAGGGGGGGGGGGGGGGAAGTAGAACGAAGAATCAAAGTCAGATCGTATCGTACCATCCCTCTTACTCTTCTATAATATTAGGCAAGATACGAAGTTTGGATTTTACACTTTGTAATAAGGGTAAGGTTACAGAACCTCCCCACACTCGACTTCCATCTCTTTCTATCATAAACATCCAACATATTCAACATACCAGGCCAGTGGCAACCCTGGCTGCGCAGGAGTGGCCAGTAAACGGCGGGGCGTGCGCGACCGGTGTAACCACGCAGCTTATTACGCGTGCACTAAAGGTGAGATATTTGGACTTGATATAGGGAAATGATTTATTATTAGCGAAGGTGTGTTCATTGATTCGTTGTTATGATTTTTTGGCCACTTGCTTATCCTCCGCGACTTTGCTTGTCTTATAAAAATAACCTAACCATAAAAAATTCATTTTTAATACAAGTTTTTTTTGCTGACTATGCTTTTTGTTGATTGTACTTGCATTTTCATCCAAACTACTTTTGCATGCCAAATTTCAGTCGATGCGATTAACCGTTGAAGGGTTCCGTCCTGCGGAGACGATCCTGGCTGGACGACCAGGATGTCACTACTAGATTGTTGTATTGTCACGCAATTTACATAAGTATTCCAAATTTCAAATCGATGTGACTACTGGAAGTTGGTCAAATTTTACTTGCAAGATTTGATTACAGACAGATAGAAAGACAGACAACGAGACAGGTTAAACTGAATAAAAGTTTGTAAAAAATAAGCTAGTTGTTTATGAAAATTCACCCATAGTATCCAAATTACCTACACACTTCCATGCTAAATCTGTCTTTACCGATATTACTATGAAAAGGCATATGTCGGCGGCCGATCGTAAAATTCGCACTATCACGAAATTCCTAGGCACATCATGAAATGGCGCCAGGGTTTTCCAACTTTTTGTTGGTTAGGTTATTGCCGGTTCAGTTCGTTTTACAGTGGAAACTTGGGGTTTTAAAGGCGCACGGTGTGGTAATTTTAAAGCTACGCCAAGACTCATTTATTCTTAAAATTTTCCGCTTTTAAAGAGCTTTCCCAATGTTTTTGTTATGGCATACGCGCGATGCGCAATAAAATCTAATCAGCAACGCGCTAAAGAAATAAATAGCGGTCGAAAATAAACAGCGGCCAGCTGTAAATTACCTGTTGGCTCTGTGAGCATGATCGACAGATGTGGGTGAAACTATTTGATACTTGATAAGTTTTTTTTTTACTCTGTAGATAGGGTAGAAGTACCCTTTTTGGCTAGTTGATATTTGAACAAATACAAACCTGAAGCATTATTTCATTGGCTTTACATCCTCTGCCACAGCACACCTACCTCCACACGAAGCATTGGCGTAACCGGTGGATGCAAATAGTGAGTTGTCGTTCCTTGTTAGCACAGGAAGGAAAAATAGGACTTAATACGACGGTTTGGCGGCAAAACATGTACATTAATGAAACTTTGTTTACAACTTTTATCTTGGCACTAGAAATGAGTATTTGCCGAGTCCTATCAAAATTTAGGCGCCCTACTCTCTCCCAGGGGGTTCGAGCAGGGGCCAACGTTTTTTTTTTTTTATTTGACTGAAAGGCAAACGAACAAATGCAGAAATTAACAAAAGCAAATTTTTAAAACTTGGCTTGAGGTGTCATTTTCTATGTATTTTTTGGGTACGTATCTGTATAGCGGATGTTAAAATACCGAATGTATTAAAATATCGAATGGGTCATAATATCGAAAAGGTATTTTTCTTAAGACTGTGGTTTTTTTAGATTGTTATAATTATAAATCTAACCTAACCTAACCTAAGGGGTTCTATACGTTAACGTTTTATTTAATCCTGAGAAGTTCACAGTTTCAGAAAATAAACCTTTCGATATTATATGACCCACTCAATATTTTAACATTCAATATTCAGATGCGTACCCTCATAGGATCAATATTTTACGAGATATGAAGGGTTTTTGGTGAAAACATAGAATAGTCTAAAAATCACTTACCAACAATAGTTTCTCAACATGTAGATGTGTGGCTCTCCCGGGGAAACTTTGCGATTTTCCACTATTTGTGTGCCAAAAGTAAATAAACACATTTAAAAAAACGAAACCCTTGAACAAAAGTTTAAATGTAACAAACATTTAAACGTCCAAACTTTCACATTGTTTTTTTTTATTTTTTTTTGTATTAGTTGTAGGTAGGATTTGTAGAATTTATTGAAAGTATCAAGACCGTCCGCGCACCGCGGGCCATGTGGCTATCGTCGCACGCGCATCCCGCAATCACCATTACCTGCCTGGATATTTTTACGCGCTATTCGTGCGCTTATGTGCTCGATTGGGTTTAATGCTGTTTAAACTGACGCCATTTGGGATATTGCTCTACCAAAATTAGATTAATAAACGGTAAAATGTTATAGAAATAAAATTTTCGGTCGTTTTTGTCAAGTTTTTTATCCTCTTCATTTCGCTTTCGTGGAATTCGGTTATCGCGCGCTGTTACCTCGGGAACTGCAATTTTCCGGGATAAAAAGTAGCCTATATCTCTCGTCTAGCCCATAAACTATGTCTATGCCAAAAATCACGTCGATCTGTCGCTCCTTTTCGACGTGAAAGACGTACAAACATACAAACACACACACATTTATAATATTTAGTATGTATAGTCTGCGCTTGCTGCCTTGCTAGGTACCTGATGCATTATTTTAGTTTAAAAAGTAATTAAATATCACAAGTCCATCGGTTATTAGTATTGCTAATGTGGGTAACAAACGGAACAGTATCAATGTCGCTACACACTTTGTCCGTCAATCTGTCGGTCTGTCCATCACAGATACAGATTTCTGAAATTTATACGTAATGATATGACATACTTTAATATACACAATTTAAATCGTTGCGAAACCTGCAATGCTGCGAGTCCAACTCGCACTTAGCTGATTTTTTACTCGAAAGCCCAAAAAAATGTAACTTTTGTAATTAGTTTAATTTCAGTTAAGTCGCTTTTCTAGTGATCACAGATCATCTGACAGTAAGGAAAAATAGAGGCCTTAATGCATTGTATCTATAGTCGAGTTCATAAGTTTGTAAGCAAAAATTTGATCAAAAATACCTGAACACACAAGCCGTGGTGGCCTAGTGGTTTGACCTATCGCCTCTCAAGCAGAGGGTCGTGGGTTCAAACCCCGGCTCGTACCTCTGAGTTTTTCGAAATTCATGTGCGGAATTACATTTTGAAACATCATGAGGAAACCTGCACAAACCTGCGAAGCAATTCAATGGTGCGTGTGTAGTTCCCAATCCGCACTGGGCCCGCGTGGGAACTACGGCCCAAGCCCTCTCGTTCGGAGAGGAGGCCTGTGCCCTGCAGTGGGCCGTATATAGGCTGGGATGATGATGATGATGATGATGATGATCTGAACACGCTTCTACGCCGTTGACAATAGAGTCGTGTTCAGATAATTTTTATAAAATTTTTGCTCACAAGTGAACTCGACTTAACTTTGATAATTGTGATAAACAGCCAGCTATAGATAGACATACGTCGACATGAGCCACGAACAATAAAGATTACCTGCGGCTATAAGAGAAGTAGCACGAGTTATAAAAGTCAAACTAAGCCCCGCCATTTGCCGCTAATGAACTGCGTGGAGAGATGGGATAGAACAATAATAATTGTATTTATCGATAATCTCTGAAACCCTGAAACCTCTTACTGGATGGCCATTTGATGATAAACACATGCTGAATAAATGAATTTAAGTCGGCGACTTGCTTCGAATAAAATGCAAGTTGACGTGGCAACTAAGGAAGCTGTTGTATTTGGGGTATATAATGCGTAACAACAAGTATGGTCCGCTTCAGTTTATTATCCAGGGGAAGATACAAGGCCGGAGACCACCTGGCCGTAGACGTACCTCCTGGTTAAGAAACCTTTGAGACTGGTTTGGAATTATTACCAAATCCCTCTTTCGAGCGGCAGTCTCTAAGGTAAGGATAGCCCTAATGATCGCTGACCTCCGATAGCAGAGTCACCGAAGAAGAAGAAGTGGAAATGGGCGGGCCACATTACTGAAGGGCAGGTAACCATTGTCGGAGAAAGGTTCTAGAATGGTAGCCACGAACTGGAAGACGAAGCGTTGGCAGGCCTCCCTAGGTGGACTGACAACATCACAAGAGTTCTAAGCTGCGTCTTAAAAAGGAAGACCAATTAACAGCGGATGCCTCCAGCTGATGACGATGATGATACTGTCAGTCAGGTAATAAACCTACATAAAGTCTCTTCAAAGAACTCTTTGACACAAAGGTCATATCTTCAAACTTTAATAGGTACTGACAATTCCATGCTGGTTAAAGTATAAATATACGACTTAAAGTGTAAACAGTACATGTTTGACCGCGGCTCTAGGTGCAATGATTATTAAATCAAAATAACCTTCAGTTTTTAAACTCACCTTGCTATTTCTCGAAATCCGCCTGGAAATGAAACGCAAATAGTATGAATGGCAGTTGATGAGCAGTTTGTTAAACATAAATCAACGAGGATCCGGTGCAAGACCGTGTTATAGCTCCGATCCTAATTATAAAGTGTATTACGAAGAAAAACAATATGGATAAGAAGGTAAGTATAAAAATGACTAAGTAACTACTGAAACAGGTAACTCGTTGTTTAATTTCACCAGATCTGCTTAGTAATTTGACAAAATCCCTGTAACATGTTAGTGGAGTTCATTAGAGTTCATGATCATCATCATTTCAGCGGAAAGACGTCCACTGTTGACGTCTTTTGGCTCCTCTACACCCCCAAGACTCTCCACTCAGACCGGTCTTGTGTTTTCTGCATCCACCGCGATCCCGCAATCTTAACCAGGAGGCCTACCGAGACAGCTCGAGAACCGTCTGATCCCATCGGCCATCAGTCCTACGAGCAATGCCCGCCCACTGCCACTTCAGTTTCGCAATTCTTCGGGCTAGTAGATCAGTATAATTTTATTCACTAGAAACGATCAGTTTTATTTTTATGTTATTATGGATTCATGTAGTCTGAATAAATGAATTATGATTCACCTCTCATACAATCAAAAGTAAAAATCTCTTATAAAGTAATAAAATTATCATCATCATCATCCCAGCCTATATACGTCCCACTGTTGGGCACAGGCCTCCTCTCAGAACAAGAGGGCTTGGGTCATAGTTCCCACGCAGAAGTTCACACGCACCATTGAATTGCTTCGCAATAAAATTATAATACTTGTCAATTGTCTTCATTCTTTCTTTCACAGTAACGTGGCTACAGACGCTGGCATAATTGACTCTAAAAGAAACGTAATGTCGATAAAAAGAATATTTTAACCACCACAACACTATTAACACATCAGGGTTGTCACAAAATGAAATTATACAACGATTCGCGTATACTGCAATACACGCGATTGTTTACCTTCTCCATTTACCTTCGATCACGGTAAACCCGACTCTGCTTAGTCGCATTAAGGGTATACTAAATGCATGTGAAATTAAGCTTAACACAACCTGTTTCATGAGTTAGTCTCTTTATCTTAAGGTGACACAGTGCGGTTTGTTATTTTGCGGAGAAATGAGTAGAGAAACTTAGAAAATAATGGGAAGTGTTAAATCTATTTACATTAGGGAAAGTGGTGTTATTTTGTACAGGATTAAATTTCAAATTCATTATAACTTTTTGTTGTTGGTAAATAATGTTGTTTTTTGGACAAGAAAGTAAAATGATTGCTCGTTTAAAGATATAAGGTATAAAAAGCTAAGATTAACAAATTCAAAGAAATAAGTGTATTTAGTAAAATTTCATATTTACAGTAAACTGTAGTCGGAGGAAAATAATGTCATGAAATGACTAACACATACGAATGCAACGCAGTTTAAAAATGTTTGTTTGTTTGCTTGTTTAAACTCTTTATTGTACAAAAAGGAAATAGGGACAAAAATAACACACAAAAGAAAGTGCTAAGTACAAAGGCGGACTTATCATTCTTATACATTACAATACTCTTTGGACTTATCCCTGAAGGGATCTCTGCCAGTCAACCTTTGAGTGGTAGAGAAAAGCAAATGTGTATGTAATTTATTTGTAATCCACACTACTCCTGCATGGGAACAATCGTATAAAGCCGTCTCATTCCGCCCAGCGCTGAAATACTTGTACGCAATCTCCTGTCCGGTCTGCATCATCTATACTTAATCTTTGCCTTCTGCAAATGTCACTACATTAGTCTCAACTTTTTTGCGTTCCGCATCATGACAAAACAAGCAATGCATCAAGGCGTAAAGATCATAATTATTCATAGTGCCTGTTATTAATTATAGGCATTAATAGTATGCATGTCCGCGCATCGAGACATCATAGATTAACGATTGGTGTAAGACTTGCGTACACACGCAACAGGCAAAGAATATGACAGGAATTAAGAATGTATTTTTATGGAGACTTTTTGTATTTTTTTATTTCAACTCCAAATTTATTACTTTAACTTACTTTTGATTGTAATTGTACTAACATAGGAAATAAGGTTTTTCATTGTTACTAACATGATATGGATAATCTCCGAAATAAAACATTATTATTATTATTATTATTATTATTATTATTATTATTATTATTATTAACGGTCATCCCGTGAAATCCAAGGAAAATACAAACTGAAACATGGAATTCTCGACGAGAAAAGAGGATGACGTCGATGATGACGTCTCTCGGTGAAAGCTAAAATATAGATGTCGCTAGTGTCGCTGCTTAAGTGACTAAGAAAAAAAGCAGGCTGAAAAAATGTGTGATGCATGGGAGAAATTTGTATCTAGACTCCTGTCCAGTGGTGGTGTAGAGCCATTAGCACGCAGCAGAGAATGCTGAGGACCTGGGTTCGATTCCCAACGCTAGACGAGACCACTCTTTTTCTGGTTTTTTTCCGTGCATCTATGTTTTAGTTTGTATTTTCGTATGACAGCAATGTTTTTTTATTGAAATAGAGTGGTTAATAAGCAAGTTATTCACGTGATGGTAAGTGAGCAATGTCACCTATGGATACCTACCAACATCAGAGGATTGTCAGTACGTTGCCAGCCTATAGTTAGAGCTTAGAATATCAATCATCATCATCATTCATCTGCCATTCATCTTTGGTATTCTCTTCCTTTGGCGTTAAGGCAAGCGAAATCCCTTCCCATTTTTTTCTCTAAGTCGAGCATGAGTATGTAAGTAAAGTCGTTTAAAAATTACTCTCTTATCCGTGTGAATGTTTCACTACAAAGCAATATATCCCGCGAGTCTAAACAAAGCACAACACATAGTAATGCAAATGTCAGACGGCTCTGACGCATTGTATTAGTATGTTTCATAGGCACCATCTTAGCATTTAGGAAACTATTTAATCAGGATAACCGTAAAGCTCGGTGGTTAACGTATTTTACAATACATGTGGGAATGAGGGTGGATTTTTGTTTGAATGAGTTGATGTAAACGAGCGACCGAGTAATTGAAGATTTCTGTGGAACGATTGATACGAGCGAATGAGTGAAAGAGAGTTGAGTTACGATCGGGTGAGCCTATGCGCTGGTTGTGTTTCTTGTTTTCTTTGCTTGTATATTACGTATTCACTAGTTTAATTTTTTTAATAAACTTTTTCTTATTTTAATTTGAAAAGTTTGTTTTTCCTTCACACGATCCCACATTTTTGGGGGCTCGTCCGGGATCGGAAGGAAAGAATTAATTCGTGAATACGAACGACGACGACGGTGTGCTACGTGTAACGAGGTGGTTACATTTTCTGTTGTGGCGGTCGCTAATTACGACGGGCGGCCGAAATAACAGTGACGACGAGTTTCTGCTGGCTTCGGGAGTAAGACGGTGGCTCCTGAGCGGCGGGAAACTGCACATCAGCGAGATTCAAACAGATACGGTGTACGACGAGGCAACTAGCGAGGCTCAGAGTGGCGGTGTGGACGAGGCACCGAGACTCAAACTCCAGACGACGACGAATATGACGACGACGACTACTGCAAGGATGATGACGACGTACGACGGCAATGAAAGCTTGCAGTACATTGACGACCTCGTCAATAAATTTAGCGCACAAGACGAGATGTACAGCGCGACTCGATTTATTGACGACATCGAAGAAAACGCGACGATATTTGGGTGGACGCCATTACAACGGTTAATTGTTGCTAGGCGCAGCATGACGGGTACCGCGGCGCTTTGGCTACAAACGGAGCAACCGTTTAGGTCATGGGATGACTTGAAGCACGCGCTTATCGAAGAATTCCCTGACACGATCGATATAAAGAGAATACACGAGTTAATGGCGGCGCGTAAGAAGAAGAAAAATGAGAGTTGCCTCGACTATCTACTTACGATGCGCGAGTTGGGCAATCGAGGGAATATGCCAGACGAAGTGGCAATACAGTATATTGTCGACGGGATTCAAGATGTTGAAACGAACAAAATTATGTTATACGGCGTTACAACATACATTGATTTAAAGGAGAAGATTAGGCTTTATGAAATTATCAAGGACAAAATGATTAAGAATAAGAGGGTACCTACACATTCACAACGTGAGGTGAGCAAAGGCCGACCTAAACCAGTTTACCCGAGCTACATTAAGCGCTACAGCTGTGGAGAAGGAGAGAATCATGTGTCCAGTGTGTGCCCGTATGAAGAAAATTTTACGAAGTGTTTCACATGTAACCAGTTCGGGCACATATCGGCGCATTGTAATGCATCAAAAATATCGGGCGAATCAGCTGACGGGGAGCAATATGGCGGCGCGAGCGGAAGAACGCCGAGCTTGTTCGTTCAAATTACCGGTCACACTCACTTGAACGATGAACGGAACGAAGAATATTTTCAGAACAAACGAAGTGACCGGCAACGACATGAACATGGCGGCGAAGATAGCGGCAATGGCGGCGACGGTTGTCAAACGTCACAAGACAGCACTGACATTGACAGCTGTGACAGCTCGAGCAGCTGTTATGATCGAACGCAAGCGCAAGATGAAAACATCGATCTGAAGCCGACGGAGGAGATTTTGTTGTTAAATCAAAGTTTTAACGCATTTGTGAACCCAGACAGTGACGTGAACCTTGTGTCGGAGGACAGTTATGAGTTGTTAGGCGTGCCGGGCTACACAAAGTGCGAACGGGTAGTGACAGAACTTAGTGCATCACGAGTTGTATCACCGAGATACCAGAAGATGAACATTGCGACTAACGACGAGTGTTGTGATGTGGTTTTACCCCTTGTGCCAAAAGACATTATCCCCTACGGTGTTATTCGAGTCCAAGAACTGTTTTATGACGTGACTGTTGTTATGAACAGCAACCAGCTGTTCAAGCGTGAGTTCAGTTGGTTTCATAGTAACTCAGTGTTCAGGGCACAGACCAACAGAGGGTTTATAAAAAAAGTGCATACCTACTGGTATGGTGTAAAGTTTAAAGCGGTTAGAGATTATTGTTATGGTTTTTGTTTGCTGGTGTGCTATTGGTACGGAGTCAAATTTAAGATGGTTATGGTTTTTTTTTTATTCTTAAAGTTGTTAAGTTTTTTTTCCTAAGATGTTTTTTTTTGTTTTTAAAAGATGGTGTTTTTTTTTGTTTCATTTTAATAAAGATGTTAATCAGGTCCTTTATAGTATTTTGTAAGACTTTGTAAGAGTATAGCACACATGTTTTAGGATTAAGGTGTTCCTAGGTTAAGATGTTAAGTGTTGTTAAGATGTGTAAGATGTTTTGTTTGGAGGATGCCTGGGGACAGGCATGTGTGTAGGATGGCCGAATGTGGGAATGAGGGTGGATTTTTGTTTGAATGAGTTGATGTAAACGAGCGACCGAGTAATTGAAGATTTCTGTGGAACGATTGATACGAGCGAATGAGTGAAAGAGAGTTGAGTTACGATCGGGTGAGCCTATGCGCTGGTTGTGTTTCTTGTTTTCTTTGCTTGTATATTACGTATTCACTAGTTTAATTTTTTTAATAAACTTTTTCTTATTTTAATTTGAAAAGTTTGTTTTTCCTTCACACGATCCCACATACAATACAATACAAAGACTCTTTATTGTACACCAGAAATAGGTAGTAAGCGATACAGAAAACAGATACACAGATAAAAAAAATACAAGGTAAGCAATAGGCGGCCTTATCGCTTATTAATAAGATTGGTACTTACCGGATTTGATCCCCGGTCAGGGTAGTTACTTAACAAAAAATTGAGTCTTCCCTCGAATCTTGGATGTTAAGTATATAAAGATGGACTCTTATTTATCTATGTAGGTTTTGCCTGCTGCTGTCTAGTACTCATAGCACACGCTTTGCAAAGTAATCTCATTTTACAGTACGGAAAAAATTGTACACAGAGAAAAAAGTTCAACGAAATATTTTAACTATTAAATCTAGCAAAACAAAGTAAATTAAGAAATCGATTATTATCCATATACTAATATTATAAATGCGAAAGTGTGTTTGTATGTTTGTGTGTTTGTATGTTTGTCCGTCTTTCACGCCATAACGGAGCGACAGATCGACGTGAGTTTTGGTATAGTGATAGTTTATGGGCCCGAAAGTGACATAGGCTACTTTTTATCCCGGAAAAATGTACAGTTCCCGAGGGAACAGCGCGCGATAACCGAATACCACGCGGGCGGAGCCGCGGGCAAAAACTAGTATCATTATAATTAAATTAAAAATAGAAATTACATGGGTTGTCGTTCACAAACACATTTAAGAAAAATTTAACACCACCTCTTTACTGCAGAATGACCATGCACTTGCTTAAATATTTTTTAATGAATTTTGTTTTCATCAATTAAAAAAGAACATAACCTTAGCCTTACTAACACCTACTGGTACAGTCACCAGCACCAATATCTGACACAACAAGCACGCATAGAAATATCTGATACGACTCTTTAGGGCTGGAAGGACGTGTCAGATATTTTTGCACGCTCCGCTGTGGCAGATATTAATGCTGGTAACTGTACGATATAGTAACCTTAACTAACTGTATCCGATAAGTTTGGTCCTGCTTACATCTACCGAATTACCCTTTATAATCGATAATCGATTTAAACATTTTGTACATTCTTTTATTTGCAACCCCTACAAACCAAACGAAAGCGAGCTTGTCGCAATATCTCACCATCCAAATCCTTCCTTTTAACAGAGTCCTAAGTAAATCTACAAATAAGCCGTTAACCTGCCGATTTAATCGTCGATTAGTCTTCATTACGTGGCTTTCGCTAACTAATAGTTACTAATAGCGCTCACTGTACAACTGGACTGTTTTTCACTTCACTAAACCTTTACCCCTTTGTGTTAAAGTTGGAAATGTTTAGTTTTAACAGCAATGGTTTGAGTTAGTTTAACTGATGTAGTGCCTAGGCGACAACAGTCGGATTAGGGGTGTCAACCTATAGTCATTAAGTACGACCTTGATTCCAGGGTTGTCGCTTATATCAAAATACCTGAGAAGGTAGCTATCAGGAATAATTTGTAAATAGGTACAATACAATACAAGACAATACAAAATAATATTATTTATTGCACCATAAAGCAGTACAAAAAAAACTTTCAATACAAACACAGATTCAGGGTAGACAATAGGCGGTTATATCGCTTAAAAGCGATCTCTTCCAGACAACCATTAATAATAATAATAAAATAATAATTCAATAATAATAATTAATAAAAATAATAATAATAAAATGAATAATTAGTAATTTATTGAATCAGGCGTCACTTTTTACCCAATCGCAAGTATTGCATTTCAGTTAACTATAAATAATTTACTTTGCTCACCAGTAACCTTACGATAACTGGGCGTTTTCGTGTACAGATGTGTTTCCAAAATTAAAAAAAAAATACTTCTCAGAATCAAAAGCACAATCGATTCCTATAGTTTAAAAAAATGTCTCCATTTTTTTTATCATAATAAATTTCATGAGTCAGTTTTGTTACACCCATGCTGAGTGTATTACGAAACTATCCTTTTTGGGAACATATTTACACGAAAACGCTCAACTAAATAGATCAAGTCACACATTTTAGGTGCATAATTTTATGGTTGGTTCATCCTCTAAAAAGCTTCTAAAAAGACATTGTCATTTCGCAAATTTTATGTAAATATGGAATTCAATTACACCAGGTACAATGTGGTTTTGTAAACTTTGGTGTCTGATTTCGTGCGCCGCGCCAAACGAAACAGGAAAGTCCGTGCATTTGGCTCACTCACTTGTCTGCAACTCTATTTCTATTATTAGGTACACATGTTTTTCAGGTGTAAATAATTGTTATCGTATTTTCAACTTGTAAGTATATTTTTCCAACTATGTCCGATAACTTTAGTTCTTCGACGAATTTCTTTATTCCGGATTCTATCGCACAAAGAAACTCCAGTCGTATTAAATAATCATGACATGAGTTATCCGGTACATCATTTAATATGAGCGAGTCTCACGGTAGTTCCATGTTCAAAACTCCAAACATAGCTCTTTCTATAGCTCGTTGTGTGACTCTGAGACTCTCTAAAAGGCGAGCAGTCAAGGACCACGTCTTAGAGCCAAAGATTATCACTAACAATACGCACTGGTACAAGACTCTAGTCTTCAGGCACTGCAGAATATTGGACGCGAACACATAACGAAGTTTCCAGAACGCTGCCCATCCGAGTTGGATTCTTCGGTCTCATACGTGGATTCACATTATTGTCGATTTGTCGCATCACTAGCAAAAGTAACTTTGCCGAGAATTTACTAATGACTTGCTTACTTAGCTGCTGTGTATCAGTGCCCGTCGTAAAAGCAATCAGCACACGTCTCGACAGGTGCGGCGCGTATGTTAAGGGCTTTACGGTTATTGCTATAATTAGTGCACATCATTTTACGCGAAAGAGTAGGGAAATTAAATTTAAGAGCTAGTAACTATACAAGCTGCAAATCTTGAAATTGAAATCTGTTGGAAAGGTTTCCAAAAAATTAAACTAATGCAAAAAAGTCTAGTAAACCATCAATTCTGTTCACAAAATTTCACCGAAGCCACGAAGCTTCTTTGCGCGTTAGAATATGGTTTGCCTTACAATGCAACTTAAGTAGGCAGATTTGCTTTTGCTTTTGAGTTTTTGCAGGAAGTTGTTGGTATTGGGCGAAGGCGATGCATCAGCGAGGTGGATTGCTTGAGAATGACTATAGATTCGCGCTTTAGGAAATATTTCTGACGCTCTGTAAAACGTGTATGAAACTTAGGCAAGAAAACTTAATTCTTGTCGTGGTAATTCACTAAAATCAGGCGATCGAATTAGACAGTTTTTTGGAAATAAGAACTGTTAAGGCCTCTACACATAATCACGCTGCGATGCGCGTCTGTCGTTGGAATGATGGGGCAATTCTTTGTAGATTTCCACGACATGACGTTGCATCATGAAATTACTCTGCGTCATAGCACGATGTGTATGTGTAAGACCCCTTAGTCCGACAGTTATCAGAAAATATTTTACACGCATTTTTTTGGCAATTAAACCAAAAATTACAAAGTCGAAGCGTGTCAAAGTTCGCGAGTGGAGGCCGGTGACGTCACGACGCGATAAAAGTGTCGCACGCGTGATGTCACACGGGTCTTTAATTGGCTTCTATAAATTCGAAAGTTTGTGAGTGAGTGAGTATGTTTGTTACTTCTTCCCGCTGAAACGGCTGGACGGATTTGAATGAAATTTGGCAAAAAGTTAGTTTATAACCTGGATTAAGGCATAGGATACTTTTTACTCCGATATTCCTACGGAATAGGGATAAAATCTTGAAATAAGAACCGCTGCGTTTAGTCTTGAAATTTTTAATAGTTGTTCTTAACACAACCTCTACGAAGACCAAGATATAAATTTTGGGAATTCATTCAATTGGGAACCAAATCGAATAGTTTACGCGTGCGAAGCCGCGGGTAGACTCTATATCTTCATATTTTTTTGTTTAATCTTTTTTAATAATACTTACTTATAACTGACGGATTAATTAAAAATGTTTAAGGACAGTATAGGACTCTCATATCCTTTCTCTTTTGTACAGCATACTTTTCAACCCCAAAACTCCAGAATATCTCCAACAACGTTTTAAGTTCCTGTCTTCCATTCGGTCTTCCCAAAATTTACTTCTCACTGTTCCAATTTCTTCCTCTAAGTTCTATCATAACTCGTTCACTAGCACTTCTATCCTTCTTTGGAATTCTCTTCCCCTAGATGTGAGGAAAGCTAAATCTCTTCCTATTTTCAAAAATCTCGTCAAGGCTCACTTCTTGACACTGCCTTCTTAGCTCTATCCTCAGTCTTTCTGTGTTTTTCTATTTTATTTCCTAATTTCTTATCCTTTTTCTCCCATTACGGCCTTATTGACAATTTATATTGCTATTTTATGTTAGTAGTTTATGTATTGTATAAGTATTGCATGTATGTATTTGTATAGTTATATCATTTGTATTTATTATATTATTATTGATTTTTTGTTTGTTTTATTTTCTGTTTCTGTTTCCGCCACCTATTTTTGTTACAAATTAATTTCATGTACCCAAACGGTTGTCTCGAAGAGATCGCTTTTAAGCGATAAGACCGCCTATTGTCTACCCTAAATCTGTGTTTGTATTATAAGTTTTTTCTTGTACTGCTTTATGGTGTGCAATAAAGAATATTTGTATTTGTTGTATTTGTATAGGTAGTAGTGCCACCATTGAGATCACGTACTCGTACACAAGAACATGTCGTCTATTAACAACGGGATTTTGACATTTCGTCACTACTTTGAAAAAATCTCGTTTCTCAAATCAATAAGACAACAAAATTGACCTTTAAAATTATGTTCATAAAGTTCATTTAGAAAAGTATAAATTTGGAGGTACGAGCTTTTTTCAAAGTAGTGACGATTTATTCATTCATTTTCCTTTTGTGCAATCAGTTATTTTGGTGTGTGTAATACACGCAAGTATGGCTCTTTTTGCTTCTTTCGGCACAATGTCTTTTTCTTTTTCGTTTTTTTTTTATTATGTAAGAGTAGGTATGTAATAAGGTTGTCTTATTTTTAACTGTGATTTTTTTTTCTGTGTCGAATTTTGCCAAATAAATTTATGCTTTCTTTGTTTCTTTCTTTTAATCATTCACTTGAACTCGTGGCACTAGCTTTAGCCAATTCATCTGCCAAATATAATGTGCGCGAACGAATACGCGGGTAAAAGCTAGTTTCGATATAAAACGTTTAGTTAATAGTCGTTTAAAAGCAAAGCAAAGTGGTCACCACTCATTAACATAAACTACATTGTATGTGTTCTTATGGAGCCAGCAGCTTACCCGGTGAGATGAATCTCACAGTTTATATTCCGTGAGAGAGAATTACGACTGAAGACATTGTATGAATGAATCCAAGCAAATGGGTTAAGAGAAATCTCTTCGTTCCATTCTCCATACAAACGTAGTCCCGGTCTCATTTAAAAACTAGACAACAGAAGCAGATGAAATATTGTAAGTATGGACTAGACGTAATTATCTATGCCTCTGGTTTTTCAGATTTTCACGGGAATTTGTAATATCGGAATTACAGGAGCTCAAAAGTCGACAAAAAAAATGTCAACTTTGCACGAGAATTACAGACTATTGAAGCATTTTTACAAAAATCGAAAAAATCACAGGCATATAAAATATAATGAAGATCTTGATTGTAAAATATCATTGATTTTTGTGCTATACTTTTCGTATAATGTGAGAACAACGAACCCCAAAATTCAACCGCCCAAATCTTGAAAAGCCTATTGCTATCTAGATATATATTAGCGGGAAGCGGAGAAGCGGAAGGGGATGTGCATGGGGGGGACGGCTGCGAGCGCTTATGTCACGAGCGATAAAGACTGCAGTATCCCAAACGAATACCTCTCGGCCGCGCGGCCGGCAGGGAAACTTCTCTTAAGTTGTTCTCATAAATATGAAAGATCTCCTTAATATTGTGAATTTATAATTCATATTATAACATTTTGCGTAGTAAATTAATTGTAATAATATATGTAGAAACATATAAAGCAGCAGTGTTTGCACTGTTGCGTTTCGGCGTGGAGAGTAAGACAACCGGTGAAATTACTGGCACTTGAGGTATCCCATCTTAGGCCTCTAGGTTGGCAACGCATCTGCAATCCCCTGCCTGGTGTTGCAAGTGTCTATGGGTGGTGGTGATCTCTTACCATCAAGAGATCAACTTGCTTGTTTGCCATCCAGTCGAATAAAAAAAGAGCTATTTCATAAAAACAATCCGTGATGCATAGTTCAAGAAAGATTGGGAAGATTCGTTAGTACACCAGTAATGCTTGTTGTTGTAAAACTGATAAAGATTTTTTTTTATAAATAGACCCATTTGCGCGAATGACGACGACTAATTATTGATAAGTACTGGGGCAGAGTCATTAATATAATCGGTATTTTCTTTACGTCTTTGGAATGTTTCTACTAATAAGTTTACGTTTATTTAATCTTATATCACACTTCCCGCAATACATGTTTATTTTATTCATTAATAATCAGTAATTTACATTATTTTGTACAATTAAGTAAGTTTTCTAAGTACTAGTGTAAAAAACTTCCCACTTATGTTTGATTTTTTTTTAGGAACCCAGATAATAAAGATAATAGATAGATTTGTAATAGAAAAAAAGCACTTTTGATCAATCATAATCAAAATAAACACATTAGTATGGCGTTTGAATATTTTATGTTATTGCACTTAATACTATGGAAAACAATATTACGTATCGCATTCGTATCATTATGGCATCTAGTTTTCAGGAAAATAAGAATATATCAAGTAAATTTTCTAATAAACGAAACATTCGGGCAAATGAAGTTTTGGGCATATGAACTTCGGGCAAATGTAATTATGGCATATAACTTTCGGGAAACAATAGAAAACCGCCACAGATAGACCGATAGACATTGGCGTGAAACTTAAAAAACCCCTCTTGCGTCAAGGGATAATAAATGACGCTACTGTTGTTGTTATGAAAGAGGATTTTACTACGAATCTGTTTATCTCACAACCGGAGGCCCCGTTTGACCCTCACACGCGCTTCATTCACCGATTCAAATTCTTGATATCACGGTCTTTAGGATTCTTCAGTAAAAGATTTGCCACTTAAAAACCTCACGAACACTCATTATTTATTTTATGTTTAATTAAAAATTACAGCATTTAAATAAAATAAAAATAACAAAAAAGTAAAACCGACTCCAAAAAAAAACAAACAAAAAATGGAATCGACTACAAAACCCTTGAAAATATTTTTCTAGGTACCTACTAGCTTGAAGTCGGTACCTCAGCACGACCTAGCAGGATGCTATATACATGTTTGGCAGTGGGCGATCTCCAGGGCTTTTTTTATTTGTAATTTATAAGTTTTGTAAGTAATTTCTTTGGTTATTTTATTTATAATATTTGGATATTTCATAATAATGTTTGGAATCAGTAAAATTTACTCATTCCAAACATGTATAACTCAGTATCTTAAAAAAATGTCGCTTAGTCAATTTCTCTTTTCAAGCGTTATATTTTTTTGAGTCAATTTTGGCATAAATAAAACATATTGGTTTCTTTTTTCCTTCATATTATTGCTCAAATTGTATTCTGCCAAAAAAAAATTAAGTACGCGTAAATATAGATAATAAATCCACGCAACTCAAGCTCGCCTCACGCTTGCCTTGTTTACTATCTAATTCCACGCTGGACATATAAGTGTATGGAAGATAACATGGGAAACCCGCAACCACCCGCGGTTCTACTATTTAACCAAAACAGTATCTCAGACTACAATCAAAAACACATCGTCTCTCATACAAATCAGTTGTGCTCGAGAAAAAAGAACTAGTTTTTGTGTTCAGTGAAGAATTAATAGGTAAGTTACTTTAATTAGTAGTGAAATGCAAGGATCTCGCCAATAGATGATCAATCATAACTTAATACCCATGTAAATTTGGTATATGTTTTGTTTTCAAGACCAAATTCCCAAAGAATCCTGACTTACGAGTACTTCAATAGGTACTTTCATAGTTGCATAACTATCTAAAATACCTTCAAGACCTTTTGTTTTAACCTTATCACTATTATGTTCTTATATGTGTTTCTTTATGAGCATTAAATATTTTTTCTTTCTTTTTTTCTTTCTTTAAGCGATTCTTATTTGCACTTATTTGATTCTTGATTTCAGAGTTTTTTGACTATTAAACTTACATTGTGTCAGTCCCTAATTAAGTGCTCCTTTTATTCACTCAAAAGATGGCTGGTAGTCATCGCTTTATACATGAAACTCAACGTTTGTCAATTTGTGTTTGTTTCTGTGCAGTATACCTACGAGTTAAGGGTTTACATACATTAATAAATAAATATAAAATTTTCTATTTCGCAGAATACGTCATGCTACAATTGCTGATACCACTGCTGATGCCAATCCTGGCCACAGCCACAATCCGGATCGACATAGAAGCATCCGACACCTACGCGGACACTAGAATACAAATATCTGGCTTCAGCGAGTCTGTAGTAACAGAAAAAGACCGAGAACTCTTCAAAATAAGAGACTGGGAACTCAAACAAGCCGTTTACATGTACTCTGGAGGCACACCTGATGACGTCTACGTAAAAAGTCCTACACCTCTACCCTGGGGTGATTTATATTCCAAGTTAGGCTGGTCTGAAGTCACGCGTACTATTATCCCGAAATACGCAAAGATTCTTGATATTAACACTAACTCTGTCATAGTAGCTAGAAAGCATTTTAAGAACAGAAGCCAGTGGCCGTCTGTTTATGGCGGGAAATTATCACAGCAAGCTGACATGACTGTCAAAAACACTTGGATCTCTGGGGGATCCTATAACTTTGGGGAACAGGTTAGCTACGGCATCTCAATCGGCTATGGTAACATCGGGAAGTCTAGAAGCGTGTCCTATTCTAATTTGTTTGGATACGGACATGAAGCATCTTCAGGGATATCCATTGGTTCTGATATATCTGTTCAGCCAACATTACAGCCTGGTCAAGAAGTTAATGTGGTCCTAACTGCAACCAGGGGTGTTGTACTGGTTGAAGTGACATATGAAGCGACGCTAAATGGGTTGGTGGGTGCCAACTATTCGGGGAGGTACAAGGGGCACTATTTCTGGGGGTACAATGTCAACAAATGCTTGGAAGCCGTTGGGAAACCGAGGAAGATCACCTTCAAGGAGGTGATAGAGATCGGGTTTTACTTCGACGAGGACGTGACGTCTTCGTAATGCACTAGTCAATTGTCAATTGTGTTTTGTTTCTTTTCTTTTGTACAATTAAGAGTTTACATACATGATGACCGGATGGCTAAGTGGTTAGAGAACCTGACTACAAAGCTTGAGGTTCCGGGATCGAATCCCGGCCGGGGCAGATATTTGCATGAATAATACGAATGTTTGTTCTCGGGTCTTGGATGTTTAATATGTATTTAAGTAATTATTTATCTATATAAGTAGGCACGTTTATCGGTTGCCAAGTACCCATAGTACAAGCTTTGCTTAGTTTGGGACTAGGTCAATTGGTGTCAAACGTCCCATGATATTTATTATTTATACATACATAATAGTATTAGTAATTAATTAAGTGATCAAAAATATTTTTTTTGTGAATAATTTTGATTGTAAATAAAAATATGAAAAATATTCAACTGCATTTTTTTTTTATAAAGTTTATTTTGCTGTTGATAATCATCCAGGTTCATTTATAATATTAATAGGTCAAATATCGGATTGACAACTTAGAAATATGCAAATTTGACTGTTGATGCGTAAATTTTCTTTCTTTCTTTCTAAAAAATATTTTGTGAAACGGTGGAGTGGCCCCCAAGATCCTCGGACTTGGAAGCTCTTGACCATTTCCCGCGGTACTTTGGAGGAAAAAACGCGTCTAAGCTAATGTACCGTCGAATCTTCAACAGTTAATATAAAATATTGCGACATAATTACTAAAATAACGTAGGAAATGTGAAATGTGCGAAAATTGTGAGCGTGGTCTGACTGCCACTGTCCTGCCAACCGGATTGGTAGAGATTATATTCCATGTGTCATTGCCAATCCATAATAAGATATTTTTGAAAAAAATACGTAAGTTCTGTACTATGTTTTTTATTCCACCTAGAAAATTTTTAAAACCGAAATCATCATCATCATCATCAGCCGAAAGACGTCCACTGCTGGACAAAGGCCTCCCCCTTAGAACGCCATAATGAACGACAACTCGCCACTTGCATCCACCGGTTTCCCGCAACTCTCACGATGTCGTCAGTCTACCTGGTGGGAGGCCTGCCAACGCTTCGTCTTCCGGTTCGTGGTCGCCACTCGAGAACTTTTCTCCCTCAATGGTTATCTGTTCTTCGAGCGATGTGGCCCGTCCATTGCCACATCAATTTGTCAAAACCAAAATACCTACCTCTAATTTCCTCACCCTGTAGTTTGGTTTTGATAAAGTTGTGATGTTCTCAAAAACTGCATACAGTCTTAATTCCGCATAAATCGTGTGGGGCCATAAAGCATGCTTAATAAATCGCCAAGCGCGGAAAATATACGGCGTCCCTTGCAGCCGCGTGATGAATAGGCGCAGGACGTCATTAAATGCACTAATTTATATCTCACACAAAGGCGGGTGATAGTTGAAATATTGGTTTTATAGACAAATTTTAGTGTATACATTTGTATTAGAGTTATACTTCGTTTTTTTAGAAGTAAGGAAAAATCTTAGGCGGTTTTTTTAATATTTTTATAAATATAGCTCTGGATAGGGAGATGTGGAGGTAAAGAGTGGAGGCCTTTGCCCAGCAGTAGATTAAAAAAAAGTTTAGACTCTAAGTGCTTTACTGTTGTACTGTGTAATTTCATTAACTAAATAAATAAATAAAATAAAATAAAAAATATATAGGCTAAGAAAATAAGATAAAATCATGATTTTTATGGATCGCTAATTGTTGTTATATTATGCACCAGAAAATATTTTTTTATTAGCATTTTTGAATAAGATATAAGACGGGTCAAGAAAGTTTACATTATTTGTATTGTTAAAAAAAATTAAGAGTACCTACTTAGTACATACAGTCAAGTGCTAATTTATAAATGTCACTCGAAAATTTGTTGCTATGTCCTTATTACATTGGAATAAGAGACGGTGGTACATTCTTCTGAAGCTTTAGATAAGTTCATATTGACAACGGTCGACTGTACCCAGTACCTACATAACATATAAATGAGGTTGCTAGTCATATAAAAGTAATTAAACCAATAAAACTATATTTAAGGCAAAGCTTCCATTATTTCTTTGCAATTGTATTGTCCAGTTAAAAAAATATACGCAGTAAATATAAAATTTTTGCTGACTATAATTTTTGGTAACTGCACGTGCATTATGATGGGAACTATTATTATCCGTACCTAATTTCAAATCAAATTAGGAAGGACACATTTCAAGCTAAACAAAAGTTATAAAAAGTTTTTTGCGAATAAAATAATCTAAATATTTTTTACTCGCTAATAGTACTATATTATTCCATTACCTGTAGCGCTAAATAATTTCAACACTGACTAATTAAAAAAAATATCTTGAAGTTGAATAAAATGACGTGTAATTTCAAATCATCTCATTTTTCGCAATTTTCTCACACATCGATTTCTGTTCGAGCGACCCACTTGTCTTGTCGCGACACGATTTGTCGCGTCGGGTTGTCGCGCCGCGGCAAGGTCGCGAGTACATCATAATTAGACAGTATCGCGCGCGTCGTTTTGACGCTTGACAGAAATATCGGGAGAATATGCCGACAACGATATTAAAACGATAAAATCTTTTGGGATTTTTTTGTAAGATCACTCTGACTTTAGCAAAAAGGGTTTCTTGTGAAGGGCTAGTTGGCGCCAGTAGCGTTAGATCTTAGAATTTTGCGCTACATTTGTCATTGATTAAATAGCTAATTGAACCAATCACAAGCAAAACTGTGATGTCAAAAGGACTTCTCGTAACTAGCATCATCTAGTGACATTTCGTTTGTCTAAATACCATCGATAATGCCTAAAAAAACACAAGGCGTAGCAAATTATTAAAGAGATTTCAAATTTGAGAGTAGGGATCGACCAATTATACTAGTTGAATCCAATATCTCGTCTCCGCTCCGACTCATTATCATTCTCTCCGCTCCGCTCGTCTCCGCCTCAGTGAAGCCATAGCCATATAAACTCATCATCCTCATCATCAGCCGGAAGACGTCCACTGCTGGACAAAGGCCTCCCCCTTAGAACGCCATAATGAACGACAACTTGCCACTTGCATCCACCGGTTTCCCGCATCCCGCCGTATAAACTGAATCTACGAAATACAGCTGATTTTCACAAGCAAACATTTTTAGTGTCGATTAAATACACTGGCTTTATTAACTGTTATAATTAATGCGCGTTAATTTGTTTGTTGCGAAGTGTATTAGTATTTTGAAATTGATTGTTCAGAGTGGCGACAGTAGAACACGCCGTGGTGATTTATTTCCTTGTGTGTTATTCTGGGACTAGAACATACCGTCCAATTAATACCACGGAACTTGATTAAAATGTAGTCCAACGGTCGTAAACTGGTTATTTATTAACGAAAATATTGAGACAATATCCCAATTATACCGATCCTTAAAATACCCCGTCACGCGTCATAAAAACCATAACAAATTTATACTGTCCTCCATTTTGAATGAAAAATTGTAAATATGCTGGTATCTCGACAAAACTAACATTTATTACGACTTCCTCCGGATGATTTGTCGCTTTCTAACATTTCATAACGAGATGAGGTGCTATCGTATTTTTATGACTCTTAAATTTTCTAGTAAAATATGATTTTGTAAATATTTTGCGTTGGACGAACATACCTGCGTGAAATATATGCGCTTGGTAATATTTTGACATAATTAATAGAAATATGCACAACCGCCCAATTAAATTGAAACAAAAAAAATTCTACCACAAAATGTTGTAAATCTATTCCGACCAAGATTTTAAGCATATTTTAGCTTCATGTCTTGCTTCCAGACAACAAAATCTACTTTGAAATGTTTCCCTATTCAGACAGGGAATTATTCAAAATTCTCCGAATACAATTTAAATTATGTCTCTATTCAACAAAATTTTACTTACTTCAATATTTTAGATACTTTTCCTCCATTTTGCATGATGCATAACTTGAACCATGTTACTCTCCAAAAACAAACACTTCTGAGCGGTACAATATAACAATCATTACGCTCGTTGAATTTCCTCTACGTCCATAATGTAACATACAAGACCTTAATTACAAAAAACAAACCAATACATTGAACATCATCCAACGCTCACCCTAGGAACAGAAAAGCCTCTTAAAATGAGAAAGCAATACAATGTACCGCTCACCTACAAGTTGGCGTAAAAAACTAAAAGCGGGGATTAAGCGCTCCGAGTTAAGGGGCACCCAGCGAGTTAAGGTGGGCGTACACGCGAAACCACTCAGTGGTTGCCATTAGAGACGCCATGTGGGCCGCAGGCTTTTTAAACTCGCACGATAGATATGTCGGGCGTTAGAGAAGTTTTATAGCCTTTGAGTTGAAGGGATTTGTAATTTTTGTCGTTTATACACTTTTTTTTATTTGACTGGAAGGCAAACGAGCAAGTGGGTCTCATGGTGGTAAGAGATCACCACCGCCCATAAACATCTGCAACATCAGGGGTATTGCAGATGCGTTGCCAACCTAGAGGCCTAAGTTGGAATACCTCAAGTGCCAGTAATTTCACCGGCTGTCTTACTCTCCGCGCCGAAACAACAGTGCAAGCACTGCTGCTTCACGGTAGGATTAGCGAGCAAGATGGTGGTAGCAATCCGGGCGGACCGTGCACAAGGTCTTTCCACCTGCACTTTGCTGGTATCGTCTTGGGGTTATTAAAAAAAGCAATAGTTTCGTGTGTCTGATTACGAAAGACGTAATTTTTTTAACAGATTCCAATACGTGAATCTGTAACTGTAAGAAAGCTGCCGCATGACCCGCGGTACAACCTTGTCTCAGTAAGCCATCACTGTATTTATTTAGGAGGTTTTTTCGGGGCAACTAATGGATCAAGATTGTGTTTTTTTTTTCTCTTTTCATCTGAAAATGTGTCTGGAAACAGATACGTCCGATAGCTTTTATACACAGAGGTGAGTTCAAGCCCTGACTCGTGTCGTTGTTGTTGTTGTATCTAAAAATTTGTCGGAACTAATGTATGAAATTACAAATTTACCATGACGTTTTCAGAGAAGTCATAGTGAGTAAATCTACATACATTCGCAAAACAATACAATGGTGTGTGAAGATCCCGGTTCGTATTGAGTTCGTGTGAGAATTGAGTCTAAGTCTTATTAGGCCATAATAAGAAGAATAACAACTGTGACCCTCAAAACTACCTACTGAAAGTTTAACTATCTGTGTAGTGAGTGATCTACATCTACTAATTATTCTGCGACAGTCACAATCAAGCTGGTATCTGCTTTTTTTAAACTAACTGCACCTGTTTCAAGAAAAGCAAGTACCTAATTGAAACATTTTCTATTTATGTGCCACATTTACTTTACATTTCATTACAAAAACATTGTCAATCTTGAGTATAACATCACTTTGCACCTCACCATTAAGACATTTCGAAATTTTCACCATTTGCCAAAACGCCAATAATTTGTTCACCTAATTTCATTTCGCACCGGATGTCTCGCTCACCGCCTGTCACCGACCAAAGGTGTTCACATAATAATCATTGTCCTAATTACATTCAAAGTCATAAACATATCGCCGGTTTTCTTATAAATTAGCGTACTTAAAAGCTTATAATTTTGTCAGAGTGTCCTCCGCTTGTGAACTGGTACCCAATTAGGGATATTAAAGAGACTTTGTACTGTTTTGTTGTTATGTGACACTTTGTAAGGTTTGGTCCACACTCCACACTAATTGTTTAACTTTATTTAATTCAGGTGTCTAATTAACCTACTTATTATTAACTTCTTCAAATGGAAGTAAACCGTCTGGTTTAACGCCCCTGTAAAAGTTTCTCATCGGGATTTTTAATTCAAAATGGAGTCACAATTTCTTAATCAAAATACAGTCATACAGCTGTAGCTCGCATACTATTACATAAACCCCCAGTGGGTTTCCAATAGTGACATAGTAAGTTTATTGTATTTTGTTTGTTTTCGATTATATTAAATAAAAAAAATAAATAAAAAAAAAGTCAGGAAAAAGCTTGTGTCACAAATATGTTTTCTTTCTTTCATTTATTAAAATAAAATTATCTTCTTTTCTAACTAGTGCTAACAAAACTGCACTTTACTCTTTAGGTATTTTAACAGCGTTGGCACTTAATACCGGCGCACAACGCGCGACCATAAATCGCGCACTTTATGACCACACCTTATTATTTTAGTATGACTAATTTGGAAAATGAGCTATCTCACATTCTTAAATAAACGTAATTATTTTACATCTCTTTCAAAGATTTAAACTGAAACTTTTAAAATCACTTCAGGTCAATAATACGAAAAACTGGCCAGTTGAAATGGGATTCGAAGTCGTGTAGAGAGAGTTGCATAAGATGAAAATTTTCAAAAAATTTCTTTTTAATTGTGCCTCCCATATTCAAATCACACATTTCTTGCAAGTTTTCCTGTTATAATATATTCAACCAAGGGGGAAACTTTCATGTCCAAAACACAATATTAAAAAAGACATTTATTTCTAAGATATGTTATATAATATAATAGCTTTTGCCCACGGCTTCGCCCGGAATTCAGCTATCGCGCGCTGTTCTAGAAAGTAAACTATGTATGTCACTCTCGGGCCCATAAGCTATATCTACGCCAAAATCCACGTCGATCCGTCGCTCCGTTTCGACTTTAACGACGGAATAACACACAAACACACACTTTCGCATTTATAATATTAGTATGGATTAAATACCCAAGGTCCAAGACTTGAGGATAAAAACTTGTATACCTACTTCATACTCGTATATAATCTGGGTCTTAACCTCTGTAGTCAGGTTATTTTTATTCGACTGGATGGCAAACGAGTAAGTGGCTCTCCTGATGGTGAGAGATCACCACCGCCTGCAGCACCACAGGGATTGCAGATGCGTTGCCAACCTAGAGACCTAATGGGACACTACAAATGCTAAATTTCACCGGCTGTCTTACTCTCCACTCAGAAACTTAACAGTGCAAGTACTACTGCTTCACGGCAGGATTAGCGAGCAAGATGGTGGTAGCAATCTGGGTAAACCTTGCACAAGGTACCACCTACAAGAGTGCAAAATTATCTCATCATTATCATCTCAAGCCTCTCTCAACCAATTTGGTGTAGGCCTATGTGTAGGCCTCCTTCAGCTTTCTCCACGTTGCTCTATTCTGAGCCGTGCAAAATTATCTATAACCACCTTATGATAGGTAGTCAATAAAACCGTTGAATTGAACTGAATATATACTCAAATTCCAACAAAACAACGCCCTCAGTATCATAAATCTACCACTTCCATAAAGCAGGTCGTCCACCTACGCATCCGTCATTTCTTTATCACAAAAAGGCAATATCCACCTTCAGAAAAATGAGGTACGCGCGCCCTCCGGCCTCTAAGACAACTATTTATCGGGAAATTTCCCATAAATCAGGGAGTTTTTATCTGGCAATCTCAAAGGTGGGGTAAATAACAAGGTGGCATTGATGGTAAGCGTTTTATGGGCTTGTTATGAATGGACTTTTTTAAGGATAATAAATAGTTGTTTGAAAATGTATATCGACAACATTTTACACGGTCTGATACTTGTTATTTTTGTTATTCATTGCTTGCACTGAAACTGTTTTTCCGTCACTTATTTGTACCTATAGTTAGCAATAACTTACGGTTATTACTATTATTAGGCAGATTGATCTATGAATTGTGATAAATCGAGGGAATCTTCAGAACACATGAGTTGTAAACAATTGTAATGACGGTTAGCTTGGCGACCACGCCACGCCGCAGTCGCACGCGTGAGCCGCGTTTGTATTCCTTGTTTCGTATTTTTTTTCTGGTTATAGTAAAAAAAATTATAGACCACTTATTTGGCTAATGGTAAAACACCGAGGTAAACTGAACATTTTCGCTAGGCAACCTGGAGATTGAAGCGTTAACCGGTGGGAATTGATTGTTTTTTGGAGTCTTTTTGTACTTTTTATTTCAACTCCAAATTTGTTACTTTTACAGGTATCCCGTGAAACCATATCGAAAGTATAAACTGAGACATGGATGCACAGAAAAACCAGAAAAAGAGACCAGTGCTGGGAATCGAACCCAGGTAGTGTAGGTGGTGTAAAAGGGTTATAGAACGCTGCACGGATTGCTGAGGATCCGAGTTCGATTCCCAGCGCTGGTCTCTTTTTCTGGTTTTTCTGTGCATGTCTCAGATTGTGTTTTCGGGTGAGGATTGAGTTGTTGTAACTCTACGACACTGAGTACACGATAGTTGCCGCCAAAATTTCCTTCCACACTACCCTGCCCAGCAGTGTGACCCAGTTGCAGGCTAAATATCATCATCATCATCATCATCATGTCAGCTGAAAGACGTCCACTGCTGGACATAGGCCTCCCCCAAGGCTCTCCACTCAGACCGGTCTTGTGCTTTTCGCATCCACCGCGATCCTGCGATCTCAACCAGGTCGTCACTCCATCTTGTTGGAGGCCTACCGACAGCTCGTCTCCCGGTCCTTGGACGCCATTCGGAAACCTTTTGACCCCATCGGCCATCAGTCCTGCGAGCAATGTGCCCCGCCCACTGCCACTTCAGTTCCGCAATTCTTCGGGCTATGTCAGTAACCTTAGTTCTACTGCGGATATCATCATTTCAATTTTCTGATTCTATCCCGCAGAGAAACCCCGAGCATAGCCCTCTCCATAGCCCTTTGAGTGACTTTGAGCTTCATCATGAGGCCCATGGTTAGCGCCAACGTCACAGATTCGTATGTCATCACTTGCAACACACACTGGTCAAGACTTTTGAGGCTAAATATACGAGTACACCAAATAAAATAATAACTACCCTGCTCATTGCAACTCCGACAACCGCTTTGAGCTACCGAACTAACCGACTACACTAACCTAGCACGTTTAAAAAGCAATTCCGCCGCGAGCACACCGCAAACACGCGTCATGCGGAAATCCGCCGAAATCCGCCAATCCGCCCGGATCCGCCGAATCCGCGGATCCCGTGCATGCGACGGTCGAGCGACTCCGCACAAATGGACGGCTGATTTGCTCCGCCGATATTTACGGAAAACGACTGGCTGCTGATGAAAGGTTTTAATCGCCTGTTAAAAAGGTTTTACGGTTTACTCGTGGTTCTTTTATCATAGGTAGTAATAAATAAATATTACGGGACAATTCACACCAATTTACCTTAGCCCCAAAGTAAGCTTAGCAAAGCTTGTGTTATGGGTACTAAGCAACGGATAAACATAATAAATAATAATAATAATAAATATCACGGGACAATTCACACCAATTGACCTTAGCCCCAAAGTAAGCGAAGCTTGTGTTATGGGTACTAAGCAACGAAATACGTAAGCTGCAGCCGAGGAGTCGAAAAAAAAACCAATTTACTTTTACTACTTTAATAAAAATATAAGGAAATTACAATTAATTAATTAAGCTAGTGATCTAAGTCGAGGTTGGAATTAGAATGAATATGAGCTATATGATAATCCGATCGGCGGCGGCGGCGGCATCGGTGTCGTCGGGTTTCTGCTTGTGTCAGCGCCCGTGCGCTCGCCTCGTGGCCGCGCGGTGCTGACGCCTGTTGTGAAGGTCGATGCAACTCAGCGGTCCTCATTGCGGGTCGCTACGTAATTCCTCCCCCCGCAGACCAGCAACTATTTTTGAAGTTTTAAAGAAAATATTGCTGGTAATTCATCTGCAGATGCGATCTTCTCGGATGCTGGCAGCTCGTCTGAAGTTTCGTTTCTATTGCTCGCATAGTGATCGAGAGAGCTCTCAGAAACTCTGTGTCTGGTCGCTATGCAACGTCGGCCTTGGATGATGATGATGATTAAAGTTGTGCTTAGCAAAGCTCCATAAAAGGGAATTGTAGTATGGTAGGTGGTTGTATCTGGAGTATCTTCAAGCTGGACTGGTGGCTGCAGTGATATTCTGTTCTGGATTTCGTGAAGACTTTCTAGATTTATAGAGCTTAAAGAGATTGCATGCTGGGGCTGAGGCTGGATCTTCATATTATCTGTGATCTTCATAATTTTCAGCGGCTGGCCTTCTACACGATCTTCTGTGTTCATGATGGTAAGATCATTCGTGCGCAGCATGCAGTCCTTTGGGATGGTAGCGAGATAGCTTCCGCTAAGGGTGTTGTAATCTTCTCTTCCGCAGATTAGTTTGATCTTCGTAGGTGAAGGGAACACGACAGCATAGGTTCTGTCGTCTAGCTTTTCCACGGTCTGCCTTGATAATGATATAGTTGTCTGCTTGCATGATTCATCTATGGTTTGGGTCTTGATGAGATTCTGGATACAATCCGGCTGGTTTCTGATCTGATGGTTAACTTTTTCTTCGCATAGGTACCACGTCCTGATCTTCGGGCATTCAGCCTCTATATACACGTAAAAATCTCCTTCGGTTGCTATTAAGGGATAGGGAGGTACAATAATTTGGTTATGCTTATTTGGGACTAAAGGAAGTTTATAGAGGTTGTAGGTATTTGGGGAAACAATTGGGAATTTAAAAATGATAACTATTTGCTTTTGATTAAAATATGACCCAGTTTGGATTATGCTGTAATATTCTCTAAGATCTAAATCTAACAACTGTTCCTTATTATAAATCTCTCCTAGCCTATTTAACATATTACTTAGTACCTGAGTACTTAGCATCGAATGATGCATACTTAGTGAGCGAGTAAAAGCTAAAATATCTTCTATCCTATGAAGTTCGTTAACTAAACTATCTATATTATCATTAATAATAACCAAAAGTTGGGCAAACTTAGCGTACTTGAGTAGGCTAGTTTCCGCCTGTGCATTACTGTTAAGCAATAATTGCAAAGTTTCATTGATTCTGACTTGATTTTTTACCATTTGAGACACAATGTTAGTATGATGGTCCATCCACTCCTTGCCGAGACTAATGTGATCATTCAGTTCCGTAACGACCCTGTCCTGGTTATTTTTTAAAGATTTAATGGCGTTGTTATATTTTATGGCATCTGAATAATCCAGATTACCAGTCAAACTTTTTATTACAGAGCCTAAGCCATCTATGAGTCCTCTTTTGCTACGACCAGGCTCCAAGCTTCTCAGTTGATCCGATGTCTTACTTAATTTTATAACTAGGGATTTAATCTGAGTTTCGTATAAGGAATAGGTATCGTTACTAAGTCGGTCTCTTGTCTCTTTTAGTTGAGTTTGGACGCTGTTAATGCTATTTTCTATGTCGGTAAGTTCGATATATTGGAGGAATGTGTGCTTTTGGGTGGTCAATTTCATGTCACCTAGGTCAAATGGAAGAAGTCCTGGTCCGTCCGCGAGATCTTCAAGTCTTATCTCCTGGGTTTGAGCCAGGTTTATCGTCAGAAACACCAGGAACGTCCTGTAACAATCGAGACGATTTAGGGACTCGCTTAAGCCGAGACTTAGCGATAGGACCTCGTTTTTTCGATGTGTAAATGTGAATCGGCAAATCGGCCAGTACGGTATCTTGCGTGTAACGTGGGGCTACTTTTTGCCTGCTAGCAAAAGGGTTCCTAACAAAGATCTGCTGATGGGGCTGGTATTCTACTTCTGGCTCTCTCGTTTTATTCCTATTTTCTATAATCGCCGTACGGTCCGCTAGGGCAGATTCATTTATTATTTTATAAACTGACTCCATCTGTTCTCTATGCGTTGATACATATTGCTGTAATAAGTAAGCTGTCAAGTCGATGTCCGTTGGGTCTCTGGGGTCAAAGTGACCAGTTATAATGTCATAAGGTCGACATTTGGTGAAGCTATGTATTGAACTGTTATAAGCTAAAATCGCATAGGGCATAAGATTAAAGATGGGCTCTTCTTTTTTTGTTAATTTGAGGATGCGGAGGTGCTCGAGAATGGTTGAGTGGAATTTTTCTATATTACCGTTGTCATTCGGGGAATGTGCCAAAATTCTATGATGAATAATTTTATGCAGCCTTACAAATTCAGCAAATAATTGGTTGGTAAATTCTGTACCATTATCAGTTACAATTGTAAGGGGCAAACCATGATGGGTGCTAAACTTCAGTAGAGCTTGTAGAATACTAATCGCGGTTCCATCCCTGAGATAATATGCTTGCCCATACTTTGAGAAAACGTCAATGAAAGTAACATATTTTTCAGACTGTACTGTGAATAAGTCCATGTGAATTATTTCAAAGGGCTTTTTGGCTGGAGGTACTATATTGAACTGTGGTCTTATAGGGTTACGATCATATTTAGCTTGGCCGCACACTGTACATTCGTTGATGAATTTTGTTATATGTTCTTTCATTTTAGGCCAATAGTATTTGCGCGAAAGGGCTAGGTAACATTCGTTAATGCCACGGTGATTGGTCTTTCCTTCGTGATAATTTTTAATGATATCTTGTTGCCGAAGGTATTCCTTGACATTCTCAACTTCAGTTTTCGCGAGAACAAGGTTCATAGCTGAATTTTTGAAATTCTCTTGCAAGATCGGTATGATTTTATATAACCCGAGATATGGTGTTATAAAGAGAGCTGTCTTGACTTTAGGGTTGACGTATTCCTTGATGGCATTAACTACGTCTTCTTCTAAGCTCGATTCTAGAAGCTGTACTGAAGTGCGCGTATGAGTGTCAAAAGGTTTGGTGACAGTTGTTCGTTTTTTTACCTCTCCTACTATAGTCAAGCATAATTGTCTGTGGAATTTATTTAATGGTTCATCTGTAATAGGAACTTCAAGGATGGGGTTCTCATAGTCAGTATGAACAGTGTCTGTTGTAGATTTTGCCAGAGTGGGGGGATGGTCTGTAGGGTTTGCAACTACCGAATTCATGTCCTCGTCTGCTATAAAGTCAGCAATAATTAAGTCTATTTCTTCGTCTGTTATTTGTGGGTCAGAGGGGTTGGTTTTTAAAGCGGAAGGGCCCGCCTCCTGCATATATACTTCAACTCTAGATAGAGCATCGGCGTTCGTGTTACACTTGCCTTTTTTATAGACTACAGTGTAATTGTACTCACTTAATTTAAGGCGCCATCTTGTAAGTCTGGAGTTAGGCTCCTTAACGTTCATCAGCCATTGCAAGGGCTTATGATCTGTTAAGATCTTGAATTTCCTACCAAAGAGATACGGCCGAAAATACTTTGTGGCCCAAACTATTGCCAAAAGCTCCTTCTCAATGGTGCTGTAGTTCATTTCGCTCTCGTTTAAAGTGCGAGATGCGTAACAAATGGGTTTATCGGATCCAATAGGACCCTGCGAAAGCACTGCGCCAATGGCCACGTTAGAGGCATCGGAGGTGAGTAGGAACTCACGGCTGAAGTCGGGATATTGCAGGATTGGGTCGTTTGTCAAAAGGGTCTTACATTTTTCAAAACATTCAATGTAGTCAGGGTCAAAAGTGATCTTTCTGCCTTTTTTTAAGTAGCTAGTCATTGGTTTAGTCGTACGAGCAAAGTCGGGTATGAATTTTCTGTAGTAGCCAATGAGTCCTAAAAACTGTTTAATTTGTTTGGATGTCTGGGGTATGGGATAGTTTTCAATGGCTGCTATTTTGTCTGGATTGGGTTTTATACCATCCTTGCTAATGATGTGCCCAAGATAGGCGGTTTCTAACTTCAAAAATTCAGACTTGTCCATCTGTATTTTAAAGTTAGATTCCCTTAATCTTTGAAACACTTTTTCCAAGTTGACTATGTGTTCCTGAAGGCTGGTACTGAACACGATTATGTCGTCCAGATAAACTAGGCATATTACATTTTGAAGGCCTCTTAAGACATTGTCCATTACCCTTTGGAACGTAGAAGGAGAGTTCTTCAGTCCCATAGGCATTCGGAGAAATTCAAAGTGCCCATGCTCTACATTAAAAGCTGTTTTATGGACGTCTGCAGGGTTCATCTCTACCTGATAGAACCCACTGGCTAGGTCAAGTGTCGTGAAATACTGGCATTTCCCTAGTTTGTCAAGAACGTCCGTTATGTTGGGTATGGGGTACTTGTCGTCAATAGTCTTTTCATTAACCTTCCTAAAGTCAACTACCAGACGCCATTTTTGCTTCCCGGATGCATCTAGTTTCTTAGGTACTACCCAGATGGGTGAGCTCCAAGCAGATTCTGATGGCCTAATGATGCCCTGTTCCAGCATTTTAGAAATTTGGTCCCTAACTTCCTGACGATGGATAAAAGGATAACGATACGTTTTCGTATAGATAGGAGCTTCGTCTGTAGTCTTAATGCAATGCTTGATTCTATTAGTGAAGGTTAGTCTTTCACCTTCGATATAGAATACATCTGAATATTGTGAGCAGAGTCGGGTTAAATTACCCTTCTCCTCTGGATTAAGATGGTCTGTTCGTAATTTGGAAATAACTTGCTGTACTCGTGATGAGCTGTAATCGGTGCCGCTACATTCAGTATTGAAAAGCTCAGCCTGTGCTGGATGATCTAACGATAGAATTAAGTCATTATCGGTTGGGTTCTCAATATCTAGTATTCCGCGGTTATTTTTCACCGTAGTTATGCATTCGTGAATAATACAGTTGCAAATAACCTGTTCGTAAACTAGTACGTCTCCGTCGGGGGCATTTATAGGTATGCGTAAAAGTTTCGAGGATTTAGCTGGTATAATATTTTCATAAAGGTTAACATTACGGGAGTTGTACATTCTTATGGGATTAATGGCGTGTCTTGTTGTTAGAGTCTGGTTTTTTAAATCGATTTTAGCTTCCCATTTACTCAGTAGGTCAAGTCCTATAAGTCCATCAAAGTGGTTGTGAAACTTGTACACATACAATTTCAAATCATCCTGCTCGTTAAATTCACCAAAGCAGGGTAAAGTTATCGAATAGTCATTCTTACTACTAGCATGCACATTTGTTACCTCGAATGGGTCATAATTTAAAGGATAGCCTGAAAAAAATTTATCCACAGCTTCGGGGCTAATAAAGGATTGGTTAGCTCCCGTATCTATTAAAAAGTTAAGCGGCGGGTTTTCAAAATGGACATATGGGAGTTGCCTTTGGGTCTGGATGTTAACTTCTATTTTGGCTTTTTTGATCTCGGGACTAGGGGAAAATTTTCAGCAGCACTGGTTGAGGGTTGAGGCTCCGCTTCGTAAGCCATTTCTGTAAACTGGGGTTCGTCGTGACTGTAGCGATATAGAGCATAATTGTAATACTCGTTTCCTTGGTCAAAGCAATAAGGCTCAGGCGGTTGGTCAATGTCGTTGTAGCAGTCATAATAGTCACCGTAAGTCTCACATTCGTTAAAATTGACGTCATTTGTCTTAAAGTAATTGGATGGGGTTGGATTTCTGGGATTATTTGAATTGAACCTACCTGATGGTAGTATCCTAGGAACATAGTGGCTAACACCGCTCATGGGCTGTGGGGGCGGTCCTTGCTGAATACCTTGCGTCCTGTTCTGGTTTCCAGGGGGCAGTCTAAATACATTACTTCTAGGATTATAATTAGGAGGTGGTGCAGCAAACATCTGTTGAGTGCGAGTAGGCATTCTTTGTTGGGGTAGATTAACCCTGGGAGGCTGCTGTGGTACCTGCATAAAACTAGGAATATCTACTCCTAGCTGAGGTGGCATCGGATTCTGAGGAGCTAGGGGTCTTTGAGCTGGTAACATGAACGGTCCAGACGACATATTTCGTTGCCCAAATTGAGCCTTGAACGGGTTGCTACGTTGCTGCGTGTACATCACATTAAGCTCCTCTTGCACGAACTCGAGGGCCTTCTCAATACTCTCTGGTCGCATGCATCTAATGCGGGAACCAAGTGGCTCCTTTAAACCTCTGACAAACGCCTGCATAGTGACCTTCTTATACAAGGTACGCTTGGCCTCAATTGTGGTTTCTATTGATTCGTGTAAGCTAATGTATGTCATAAGGGTGCTGAATAAATTTTGGCAATGCTCATAGAATTCCTGCGGGGTTCTACCACCCTGGGTTGCTACCGAAATATCATTATACAAAGCGGTTTCGTCCCGCTGGTCTGAAAAATTATTTATTAACGCGCTTCTTACTCCTAACCAACTATCGGGGATACCGTTAGAATTTATGGTACGAGCCGCTGGCCCTGTGATTTTATTTAAAATACCATTTAGCAAACAAAGGTTGGGTAGCTCTTTGCCCGCACCTGTACTAGTAAAATTTATAACTACTTCATCACAAATCTTTATAAATCTAGTTAGTATATTCGGGTTGCCATCGAACTCCGGAATGAGTCGCATAGCCTTAAAAATAGTGTCACCATCAAAGCACCGGTCCATCGCTTCTGCCTGCTGCCCTTCTGTCATGTCTAAGCTATTACTACGTGACCTATCAGTACCTAAATTCCTATTTAAATCTATCTCCCGCTGGCGAGACTGCTTCGATACAGCCTCCCTATCTCCCGAATTACGAGGGTGAAAAATCTTGGGAAGGGATTAATTACTAGAGAAAGGAAGCAACACGAGATTGATTCAAGTGCACTTACTGAGCGCTGATTTTCATGGTCCTTGGTGTTCTCCCGAATCGATGTCTGGATTCCTCCTCGATGCTGCAGTCTTCAGGTTCTTTCTGTTCTCGATGAGGCCGTGAAAGGCTAGCTGCTCGCGGTCGCACGCGCACGGTTGCGAGATAGTAAAGCGGTCGCGAACACCCCGAGAAAATACCGACTGCGCCAAATACGTAAGCTGCAGCCGAGGAGTCGAAAAAAAAACCAATTTACTTTTACTACTTTAATAAAAATATAAGGAAATTACAATTAATTAATTAAGCTAGTGATCTAAGTCGAGGTTGGAATTAGAATGAATATGAGCTATATGATAATCCGATCGGCGGCGGCGGCGGCATCGGTGTCGTCGGGTTTCTGCTTGTGTCAGCGCCCGTGCGCTCGCCTCGTGGCCGCGCGGTGCTGACGCCTGTTGTGAAGGTCGATGCAACTCAGCGGTCCTCATTGCGGGTCGCTACGTAATTAACGGATAAACATAATAAATAATAAATAATAATAATAATAATAAATATCACGGGACAATTCACACCAATTGACCTTAGCCCCAAAGTAAGCTTAGCAAAGCTTGTGTTATGGGTACTAAGCAACGGATAAACATAATTATATAGATAGATACATACTTAAATACATATTAAACTCCCAAGACCCGAGAACAAACATTCGTATTTTTCATACAAATATCTGCCCCGACACGGGAATCGAACCCGGGACCTCAAGCTTCGTAGTCAGGGTCTCTAACCATTAGGCCATCTGTTCCTCAAAACAATACTACTAAACACTTTTTTATTAGCATGTTTTTGTTTTATTCAACGAGCAAGTTCCCAATCCGGACTGGGCCCGCATGGGAACTACGACTAACGACGAACTACTACTACTATTTTTTTCCAAAACGTACCATCGCGAGAGTTGATGGACTTGGATACAGTTGCAGATACGGCAAGTTGTAGTTCAGTGGTTTTCCAGCTTTTTTTTTTTTATTTGACTGGATGGCAAACGAGCAAGTGGGTCTCCTGATGGTGAGAGATCACCACCGTCCATAGACAACTGCAACACCAAGGGTATTGCAGATGCATTGCCAACCTAGAGGCCTAAGAAAGGATACCTAAAGTGTCAGTAATTTCATCGGCTATCTTGCTCTCCACGCCGAAACACTACAGTGCAAGCACTGCTGCTTCACGGCAGGATTAGCGAGCAAGATGGTGGTAGCAATCCGGGCGGACCTTGCACGAGGTCCTACCACCTGCAAAATTTATTATTAGTATTAGTACTCATATAAGACGAATACGGTGTGCGCTAGGAGTGGTAACCATGTTCGTTTGACACGGATTTGGGAGCTATTTGGACCTTAAAATCATCCCACAGCAACCTATCCGAACTATGATTCCCCACCTCGGCTCCGCGCAATCAAATTGCGGCAGTCCGCTTAACCCTCTCCAGCAACATGCAATACCTATTTGCCATTACTGCATTGACAAAATGACAGCGATATTTGTTCACAAATGAACCCGTGAAATTAACTAGGTCCGGGCCAATCAAACCAATCGTTCGTTCGTAGTTTAATTCGATGCCTAACTAATTGGACACGTTGCTAGTTAGTATTAATCCAACTAATATTCTATATATCTATTTTCCAAATTAATATACATTTATACCACTATAATATCAAAATTTAACTATCACTAGTTAAAACAATACTCGACCACGTTACGCTTCTATACAGCATCATCAGAGCAGTTATGCAGAGCAGTTAGGCAGCGTGATGTAACCATTAACCAAATTAACTTTTTAACTGACATCTCTGAGTGCAGCAGATAGTACCTATAATGTTTCTCACCCGCCTATAAGCGTGTCACAAAAGCAGATACGGTAAGACATCTATCTGTATCGGAACTTATCTTTCAATATGGCTTCATAATAAAATATAATTAAACTATTTTTTTTTTAAATTCGGCTATCGCGCGCTGTTCCCTCGGGAACTGTGCATTTTTTTCGGGATAAAAAGTAGCTTATGTCACTCTCGGGCCCATAAACTATTTCTATAACAAAAATCACGTCGATCCGTCGCTCCGTTACAGCGTGAAAGACGAACCAATACACATACATACAAACACACTTTCGCATTTATACTATTAAGTATGGATATTCGATACATTAAAAATACATTAGATGGAAAGAAAAAAAAAACATCGAATGGTAAAGTGGGCCCCACTCGGCATAATGCTACGGCAAGCCGCAACGCTGTTTTTCAGTGGGACCCACAGGAAGTCTCTTCAATTGTAACACCTATCAGTTCACACGAGACAAACTACGGTTTCAAACTAGCAAATTATAATTAATGATCGCTTCATATAAATTAGATGAAGTTACCCTTATCCGGATAATCAAGTTACCTATACATTATACCAAGGAGCCCCCCTTCGAGCCAATTACCTCTTCACCTCGCATACCGCGGCTGACGAGGACTCGTTAGAAAGTTGCAGACAATAGAGGTGAGCGATACAGGGTGCTGAAGAAACTGTGGGAAATGTTTTGCCCGCAATTTTGATAGTCGCTGAAGTAAACATGCAATTTGTTTTCAGTTCTCATGCTCTTAAAATGTTACTAGTCTCTGCGTATCGGGACTAAGACTCGTTTTTACTCTCTTGGGATTAAAGTATTTTTTTAATTTACTTGTTTTAGTCCCTTGTACAACAATTTACTATGTATATTTATTTATTTGACGATTGGATAGCCAAGTATTAGTATACTACACATAGAACTACTTAAGTATTTTTGAATGTAATCTTAATCGGTTCCCTAAAACGACGGAATACCACCTTTCGGCCAGAAACCGGAGCACAGGAACATCTACTGGTGCTTGTCTAGCACTTCGAGTCAAAATAAGCTAAAATTGTTAGCCCTTTGACACTCGTGTGGATGGATGAACAACTATGATCCCTGAGTACCAACAACTCATGGGAAGTCATTGCCGGCCTTTTAATAAACACCTTTCGTCAAACTTCAAATTTTCAAAAGATGGCATTGTAATTCCTTTTTCGTCGGCCTCACAACACCCTGTACATTAATAGGTAACAACGTTAAGTAAGCATGTTTTGTCTCCTAGTTAAATCTTTGTTCGCCCCCCCCCCCCTCCCCCCTTCCGTCACAGTGACATCAAACGCGAAAATGACAGGAAGTGAGCCCATTGTTAAGTTTCGGGCTTGTTTTAATAGCGACTTTGTGGTGAAGTGGTGGAACGAGACTGCCATTGATTTTTGGCTTTAGGATAATAAGATGGGAAGTTGCTATGATATCGTAAAAAACGGTATTTGACCAGTGTGTGTTGCCAGTGATGACATACGGATCTGAGACGTGGGCGCTAACGATGGGCCTCATAAGGCAGTTCAAAGTCACTCAAAGGCTATGGAGAGGGCTATGCTCGGGGTTTCTCTGCGGGATAGAATCAGAAATGATGATATCCGCAGTAGAACTAAGGTTACTGACATAGCCCGAAGAATTGCGAAACTGAAGTGGCAGTGGGCGGGACACATTGCACGCAGGACTGATGGCCGATGGGGTCGGAAGGTTCTCGAATGGCGTCCGCGGACCGGGAGATGAGCTGTCGGTAGGCCTCCAACAGGATGGAGCGACGACCTGGCTATGATTGCGGGATCGCGGTGGATGCAAAAAGCACAAGACCGGTCTGAGTGGAGAGCTTTGGGGGAGGCCTATGTCCAGCAGTGGACGCCTTTTGGCTGACATGATGATGATGAAAAACGGTATTTGCTTTATCATCATCGTCATCATCATCAGCCTATAGCAGTCCACTGCTGGATATAGGCCTCCACCAAAGAGTGCCATTGCGCCTTGTCCTCGGCTAGACGCATCCAGCTTCTACCAGCAGCCTTTCGCAGATCGTCACTCCACCTGGCCGGAGGGCGCCCTACACGTTTGACAAGACGCGATCTCCACTCAAGAACCCGTTTACATCAGCGGTTATCGGTTCTTCGACAGATATGACCAGCCCACTGCCACTTTAACTTGCTAATTCTAAAAAAAAAAAAAAAAAGAAAAACATTTATTCGTGACGTTTTACAAATTCAAACAAAAACAACAAACATCAACAAATTTTGTCACGAAATGGTCCCACCTCAGCATTCTCTGAGCTATATCGGTATTTGCTTATAGAATTAATTGTTTTGATGCTACTCTGTCCATCTGTACGTTTGTTCATCACATGTAACATTCTGACGCACACCGTCAATAACTATAATAGATATGCACTTGACCTGTACTATGTTTAAATAAATATTTCTGCTATTATAAAGCAAATAAATTCTATCGGCAAAGTCATAGTCAAGTCAAAATATCTTTATTCAATTTAGGCTATAACAAACACTTATGAATGTCAAAAAAATCTACCACCGGTTCGGAAAAAACCTCTGTTGAGAATAATCCGGCAAGAAACTCAACGAGGTTATATACTCGTATATATATCTATACACAAGTATTTAATACAACTTTATTTTTAACACAGTAGGTTCACTATTTGAAGGGATCGCTAATGCGGATCGGAATTATTTCCAAATATAATCTCTGTCCATGATATATAATCATTGACTTTATAGGTACTTGACTGGTGACTTAGGTATTAGCTTCCTTTGGGACTATCTGGTTATCATACATTAAAATAAATAAATTCATTTTACCAAAGTGAAAACCGGCACCCACCAACCTGAAACCCCTTTAAAAATAACCTTTAAAGTAAAAATACACCTTTGTCATTCCCACGCACGCATTCGATCACCTCCCCTCCTAATTCCAAAGACAAAAGACGATCAGCGGCGCCATTCAAAATTAAATGACTCCTAAAATTAACAAAACACACCTCGATACGTTAAAACTGGGTGCGCGAGATAAAACCCCTAGCGCAGTGTTTCCCAAACTGTGCCACTGAAAGCAGGTAATTACGACTGACATTAAAATGTAATTTCGCATATGAACTTGTACATTTATTACTTTGTGAATTCTTCTTTCTTAACTAGGTTAACTTGAACACTTTTATTAAGTGTACCTAAAAACTTTAATTTGTACTATCTGTGTACGTAGTATTCATACTAATTTTTTTATGCGAACTGATACACAATTAACATGCATACACTTTTCACTCAAGCACATTCACGGAAATTGGTTTCATAGGTATTTACCATGCGATTTAAACAGCAATTTATCTAAAATATAAATACTAATTCACAAAGCTGAGTAGATTTTATTGTAGCAAACTGTTAAATAACAATGACATTTTATTTTAAATTTAAATATTTCTTCCAAATCCCAAAAAAGAAAGAACGGTGCCAAATATTAACCCTGCTTTGAAATAAGAAGGAAATGATGAACCTCTCTACGGTGCCGGTGTAAATATGTTTTTCTTAGTTTTCATGCGGCCTCCTTTGAGAACCACTGACTTTAGCTTCTATTCACACACGTAAACCGCCGGTGGCAATTAAAATCTTAACGTATATGGTTAATAAACACCTTGGTGGGGTAAGGAAGGGAAGGTTAGGTGTCGATTTATGGTTGTGACAATAATAATTATTAACTTTATTTTCTATTATAAGGGTTCAGTACCTGAAGGGTGACAAAAGAAACCCTATTAATGTAGTTACACTGTCTGTTTGTGACTATGTATACCACCACCACCACGACGACCAGATGGCCTAGTGGTTAGAGACCCTGACTACGAAGCTTGAGGTCCCGGGTTCGATTCCCGTGTCGGGACAGATATTTGTATGAAAAATACGAATATTTGCTCTCGGGTTTTGGGTGTTTATTATGTATTTAAGTATGTATCTATCTATATAATTATATTTATCCGTTGCTTAGTACCCATAACACAAGCTTTGCCAAGCTTACTTTGGGACTAGGTCAATTGGTGTGAATGGTCCCGTGATATTTATTTGTTTATTTATTTTATTATTTATATTATCTGTCAGCCACACCTGAAATTTATTTATGTATAGAAATAAAATTGAGGGTTATATAAAAAAAAATTACAATCAAGGCTATGCTAGCACGGAATTTTTAAAGACATGCCGTATTTGTTTTCCTTTGTTCGATCCTCCTAGCTGAATCTTCACATTTTATTTTGAGGTTCGGAACCCTAAAAACATCTTATCTTTTTTAATTACAAATATACACGCATGTGTAACAAACAAATTACCCCATTTCCCCACAGTGTAGGCTTTATCGACTGCCCCCCACGCGTCGTTAGAGGTAGAGAATGGAATTACCTCGCGCACTAACTCCCGACAATAATCTTTGTATGCCCTCCAACGTCTTGCGGGTTGTTCCTGGAGGAACCCGTCAGTTTTGCTGCAAATTTTTACCCCCGAGGCAAAAATAGGGGTGTTATAAGTTTGATCGTTTGACTGTTTGAATAATTCCGATCCGCATTAGCGATCCCTTCAAATAGCGAACCTACTGTGTTAAAAATAAAGTTGTGTTAAATACTTGTGATGTAGTACAGTATATAGATATCATTTATAAATAATTATTGGGAATCTGTTTAAAAAAAATACCTCGTTGAGTTTCTTGCCTGATTCTTCTCAACAGAGGTTTTTTCCGAACCAGTGAAAGATTTTTTTTGACGTTCATAAAGTGCTTGTTATAGCCTAAATTGAATAAAGAGATTTTAACTTTGACTTTGACTTTGACCGATATGTGTCTGTGTATCTGTGTGTCTGTCTGTGGCACCGTAGCTCTTGAACGGGTGGACCTATTTGAATGTGGTTTTTTGATACCAAGAAAAAATGACGAGGATACAGTGCTTAGTCGTTTCGAGTCAAGTCACTATATTATGGTACGATTTTAACCTAATAGTGACGTCACAAGCCCCCACTCCGGGAGTTGTCGATTTTTAATAATTTGATAAACTAAAAAATACTTTTACCATATTTTTCAACAATCTAACTGTTAAAATAAATAGAATGATATATTTTTAATTTTAACACGTTATAGTTTTCAGTATTTTACCTCATTCCGTGTTAACACAGCTCGCAATTCCCTACAGTAGCAACCTCACTCTCTCTAGCACTCCGTCAAATCCTCTAAGACCCTTATATCGGCGCTTTGGCTTGCCGACTGCAGATAACTCGGTTATGTGTTTAAGGCCATCCCGTTTTACTGTTATTTCAACACTACATAAGTTTCTTAGACACGTTAATTCTTAAGCATTCACTTAGAATAAGTAGAGGTTGGTAAATTACGGTTGGAATATTGAGGTTGGTTGAAATTATCTTGACTGTAAATCAACCCTTTCGATGCGATGTGCCTTAAGTACCAACTCGTACAGTGCCATTTTTGTACTCTCATCTCGGCTTTTATACGACCAACTGCAAGACTCAGGCCTCCTCTCAAAATGTAGGTCCCACGTTAAATTTCAAATGTAGTGTACAAATTATTGTACAGTTACAGCTTCGTAAAATTTTTCTTTTACTGTTTTACTTAAGCGATCTTTTTACCTATTGTGGTTCATCCTCTGTTAAACAATTATCTCGACTCTTTGACCCAAATTAAGGGCCCAACACTGACATTTCTATTGCCCAAAATGACCCATGTAAACTGTCCACAGGCAGAAGGTAACATTACAAGGTATTGTTTAATTGGCCTTACCCGTATCTCAATTATCGGAGGTGGTTAGGGTTGACTTACGGCGTGTTAACGCTCCCGACGTCGTCGCCAATTACGGCCCCGAATTAAATTTACCTGAAACTATTAGGCCCGTTTGGACCCCGTGCGCAGTGGAAGGGTTATTGTTATGATAATGCTTTGTTTATTTGCTAACGTGTATTGTTAAAATTAAAATTGGAACAATAAAGTTGCTTTGTATTGCAAATGTGTTTTGTGAATAGGGATGATGACTGGGTTAAAAATATATTATTCTATTTAGTCCGACAGTTAGATTATGGAAAAATATGGGACACGTATTTTTTCTTTAGATTATCAAACTTCCGGAGTGGGGGCTTGTGACGTCACTATAAGGTAAAAATCGTACCGTATAGTGACGTCACTCGAAACTTCTAAGCACTGTATCCTCGTCATTTTTTGTTTGTCAAAAAAAGAAAAAATATGTGCAAATTTTTTTTAAATTATCCACCTGACGGACTAAATAGTTTTTTTTGGTCATCTAGCCTATTGTGGTAGCGGAGCCAGAAAAACAAATAGGTACCTGCACGTTATATTATACATCAGTGTTTTTCAAACTGTGGGTCACGATCACGACCCCTGAGGGGTTGCGGATGCCCTTTAAGGGGTCGCGGTATCTTTAAAATACTCTCACCGTTTTGTATGATTATTCAATGTTTGTATTATCAATTTATCAACGTATAGAATAATACAAATAACTGTAAGTGGAGGTAGGCAAATTAAATAATTTTCTAACCAAGGGAGTCTCGTCCTGAAAAGTTTGAGAAACACTGGTATACATTGTATTACGTATATTTTTGAGGTAAATAAGGTGAAGGACTGACGGACGGACGAATAGCGTAGCGACATTATTAGGGTTCCATTTGTCACTCTGCAGGTGCGGAACCCTAATAATCTATTCTCTTTTCTAAACCCTAAAAATGACTGTCCTTTTTTTTATTCGACTGGATGGTAAACGAGCAAGTGGGTCTCCTGATGGTAAGAGATCACCACCGCCCATAGACACCTGCAAGGTTTTGTTTTTTAATATTTTTTATTTATCTACGAAACACATAAGGATACATGGAGAAGTATTTAATTTTTATTAACTTCGTCATAGTCCGCGGCGTATACAGCGTGTATTTTTAATACTACCTCAAACTTTAAGGGCAGTTAGTGAAGGCCCTAATAATCACATTTTATTATGTTTTAATAAAAAATTTAGACTTATTATTTTCCTTACAAAATTAATTAGCACGCAGTGTATCGTTACGCGATATTGTTTTTATTCAAAACGTCACTTGTAGACGTGACAGCTGCCACAGAACGCTTTTCTCTCGTATCGAATTATTGTACGCATTACATTGCAGCTCGAAAATATTCAAAAATTAATTACGCTCTAATCCTTATTCTAAATTAACAATTTGTTTAAATATCGGTTCACAGCACTCAACCCTTCAACTGGTTACAGTTTGAGGTAGTAGGTATTCAAAATACACACTGTAGGTATAGAATTTAGCGGTGTCTGTTAACGAGCCGGAGTACAAAATAAGGTTATCGCGGGGGTTAAGCATTGCGCGGGGTGGGAGGGACCGGAAAACGTAAGCACTGATTGGCTAGCATGCACAACTGTTCATGCACAGAAATTAACGTTCACCGCTAGATTTTGACGCCGGTGGCTGTCACAGTAAATTATAATATTAGAGTATTATAGCTACTTAGTAATAGCGTCGTGTGTATAGAAGAAGAGTCGTAGTGTGAGGAAGTAGACAATCTCCATGAAACTCAACACACTGCATCCCAGGAATAGGCCGGCCATGCTGCCGACAGCCACTGAAAAAAAAAAACAGCCAAATTGCATATACCAACCTTAAGCCGCATTTACATTTCTAGGGTTCCCGCGCGTAGCCAAAATGGCAAAAACATACCGCGCTTGATACCTGTCAACACGAGGGGTATCACAGGTGCGTTGCCGGCCCTTTGAGAAACTGATAGGCTCGTTTTTTTAGATCCTTAAGTTGTATCGCTCCGGAAACACTCCCAGGAAGCTGGTTCCATGCTTTAGTCGTGCGTGGAAAAAAGTTTTACAGTTTTCAAAAGTGCTAGATTGCCAATCATCAAGATGGTGAGGATGAAATGACTGAGAGAGAGAGCATCACAACACAACACGACAGGTATATCTGAATGCGGCTTTATAAGTTTCAAATAGTTGACTGTCAGCTAAAACTGAAATTAAATTTAATTTTGTAGGTTACGCGGTATTAACCATAGTTTTGTTTAATTGAGATGGTAGGACAAGGTAGTGCAAGGTTCGCCCAGATTGCTACCACCATCTTGCATGCTCGCTAATCCTGCCGTGAAGCACCAGTGCTTGCACTGTTGTGTTTCGGCGTGGAGAGTAACACAGCCGGTGAAATTACTGGCACTTGAGGTATCTCATCTTAGGCCTCTAGGTTGGCAACGCATCTACAATACCCCTGATGTGTTGCAGAAGTTTATGGGCGGTGGTGATCTCTTACCATCAGGAGACCCACTTGCTCGAGTCGAATAAAAAAAAATTACAAATTCCGACGAAACAAAAATCCAGGGAATCGGGAACTAATCGGCCTGTGGAGATCCACTGCAAATCGGTAAATAAAGGGCCAATCAACTTTCTTACCGACACTTTGAGCGTCTCCTGCGTTACCAAAATTGTCTCTAAAAATCGCACTTCCAACAAGATATTTCTTGTTGGAAGTGCGGTTTAATAGGTTAAACTTTCGTAGGATGGTATGTATTCATGTACACCATCTAATAAGTTACAGAAAAACATGTTTACTTACAAAAATCTGCATTTTTTTTTTAAATTTCGCGGACAGATTAGTGTCGGTAAAAAAGTTGATTGGCCATGAAAGGTATTTTAAAAGTTACTAACCCAGCACGTCAGTGAAACCGAAGATGATGTCTCTCCTGTACCTCATTCTGGGGTACGTGACGATGCCCCACTGAAGATTCGTCCCCAAGAACCATGGTTGCAAAACCTAAAACAAAAAGCAGATTTTTCTTTTCACTAAAACTGTCTTTTTATGTAGGCTGCATAAAATTATTTTTATGTTCTAGAATAATGCTTAGGTACTTAAACTTTTTATACCTAAAACCAAGGCCCCTTTGTGTAGAACCAACAGCCACAATAAGTAATTAAACTTTTTTTTTATAATTCGTGTTACAGATTAATATTCATATTCATTTATTCATATTCATATTCATTTATTCATTTATAAGTCATGTTCATTACATTAGGTGACATATTATTAAATAGTAGGTACACGACACCCTGTTAGGGTATAAAAATGATAAATCCTTAAACTATTTTACTCTAATAATTAATTATATCTACGGATTAGAGGAGTGATGTCATTAAAATACCAATGCTAATATAATAAGAATTTATTGTGAATTTTCGTAATTTAATTAGATTAAAATTTAAATGAAATTTAATTTTAAAATAATGTTCAATGTCAAATTATTATTTTAAATATTATTAATATTATTAATGTCATCATTCAACTATTTCGTTTAGTATAGATTAGTATTTCTTAAAAGTAGTGCAACAATTAAAGTTTTATTATTCGAACAATATTATTTAACATTTTATGAATTATATTATTAGACATTTCATAGTGTATCATTTAAAAAGTCATCAATTTCATAGTAACATTTTTCTAACAGTAATTTTTTTAACTTATTTTTAAATACATGGTCGTTGGTTTCCAGAGTGATCATTTCCGGTATTTTATTTGCTATGCGTATGCATCGGCAATATGGGCCATTTTTAAACATAGCTAGTTTAGTTTTTGGTAATAATAATTGTTTTTTATTTTGCCTGTGTGATCTCAGTGTCTTTCTTGTTGTAAATAGGTTTGCGTGTTTCCTGACGAACAGTGCCGCTTCCAATATGTATATGGACGGAAGTGTTAAAAATTTTAGTTTTAGTTTAGTTTTGTGCGGGCGGCAGCTGTTAGGTATCCGTGTGTTTGTGAGAATGCGAATGCATTTTTTTTGCATCACGAATAATTGGTGACAGTCAGTGCTCGCTCCCCACAGTATTACACCGTATTGCAACCAGGCGTGCGCATACGCATAGTACGCTGATAAAGCTGTCTCCATATTGGTATTAGTCTTAAGGACACTCAGTGCATAAATGAATTTCGACATTTTCGATTTTATGGTTTGTATGTGTGATTTCCAGTTTACACTCGAGTCGATGTTTATACCTAATAATTTGAATTCTTTTACTTCTTCTATTATCTTATTATTAATTTGTAATGTCATTTGTAATGGTTTTTTTTGTGTAGGTTTAAATTGAATTATTTTAGTTTTTTTTAAGTTCATGTCAAGATTATGGTCATTTAGCCAATTTGTAACGGTTTTAAATACTTCCAAAAGTCGTTCGTTGCATTCAAAACTATCCGCGCAGTTCAGTAGCAGTGAGACGTCATCGGCAAACATCACACATGTTGTATCCAATTTCAATGTCTTCGGTAGATCATTGATGTAAATCAAAAATAAAATACAGGATAGGACACTTCCCTGTGGAAGGGAACAAGTGATGCCTCGCATTTGGGATGTCATAAAACTACTATATTACTAAAACGAGGAAAAACTGTTGAAGAATAGTAGATTGATAACCAAGGGTGGAAAGTGACCCATTTCACCCGAGATATTTCTGGCGCTCGAACGAAGTGAGAGCGCCAATAGTTCGAGGGGAAATGGGTTATTTCTCCCGAGTTAGACACTCTACTTTTCATTCCGACTGTGAGGAAACTAAAATACTACAAAATAATATAAGAATAATAATAAATTGAATTTACTTATACCTATCCAACCTCCAACGGTACCTTTTCGACTGGCCACTTGCCTTGGCCGACTATAAAAAAAAATCGAGTTGGTCACGACGTGCATCTAGATGGCCATGCCGAAACGTGAAAAAAAAAATGTCATTGACGTAACTCAATTATCTTCGACGCCGTGGCTAGCCGAAAAATTTAAAAAAAATACTTTCTACCCTAGAGGAGAAAACGCAATTTTCCACCCGGCTATCTACCCATGAAAATTAAACTTTCCGAACAGGAGAGATGAAAAAATAAAACCTGTTAACGTTTTGTTTTTCGTTTTTTTTTTATTATTTTCATCACTGCTATTTTAAACGTTTTTCCGTACCCAAAGAGTGCCAACGGAACCCTATTAACCCTAAGACTCCGCTGTCTGTCTGTCTGTCTGTCTGTCTGTCTGTCCGTCTTGTGTCTTGAGTTGTAGTAGTTACACTTAAAATTTTCACAGATTATGTATTACTGTGGCCGCTATAACAACAACTACCAAAAACAGAGTAAAATAAATTTATTTAAGGGGGCTTCCATACAACAAACTTTTTTGCTTTTTTTTGCTAATGTCTAATGTGGTACGGAATCCTTAGTGCGCGAGTCTGACTCGCACTTGGCCGGTTTTTTTGTAAAAGTAACGTACTCACAGATGACTGTATGACATAGTTCACATCATCGCATATCGGGTAGCAGCCACAGTTGATTTTCTTATTCTTTCCGCTTTCCAGTTTATAGAGCTCATCTAAAAACAAATTTTCAATTTATTCACAAGTAAAACGCAATATTTATTTACCTAAAGTTTACTGGTACTGTAAACACGGAATAGCGTGCGGTAACCGAATACCACGCGGGCGGAGCCGCGGGCAAAAGCTAGTAGAATATATTGAAAACTATCACCTTTATATCTCGCTAGACATCGCATCCCATTCACGCCGCATGTTATCTCATCACCTGGAAGAAAATAATAGCAATATCACTTTACAGTAACTTTCGGCGAACCCTTAATAAGGTAATCGTGCTAAAAATTCATTAATTGAATCAGGCGTTACTTTGTGGAGGTCCATAATAATGAACAGAAACAATGAGGGTTTTCACAGACTAGGCGAAACATCGCTAGATGGCGTTAGTATCGTGAGGTTTGACGTTTGCTTGCGATTGGTTCATTTAGTTTTTTAACCAATCACGAGCAAACGTCGAACGGACCTCACGATATTCCGCCTTTGTGAAAACTCTCTTTTTTTTTTATTCGACTGGAAGGAAAACGAGCAGTTGTATCTGCTGATGGTAAGAGATCACCACCGCCCATAAACATCTGCAACACCAGGGGTATTGCAGATGCGTTGCCAACCTAGAGGCCTAATATGGGATACCTCAAGTGCCAGTAATTTCACAGGCTGGTTTACTCTCCACGCCGAAACACAACAGTGCAAGTACTGCTGCTACACGGCAGGATTAGCGAGCAAGATGGTAGTAGCAATTCGGGCGGATCTTGCACAAGGTCCTACCACCTGTAAAATTCTATATAAAACGTAAGTTTTACATTATCATACCGATTCGCCTGTAAAAATACGGTATGCATCCGCAGTGCTTCAAACATAGCCGGATGCGGCACTCCATCCGGCACATCGTGTAAGTATAGACGGCGTTGTGCTTCAAAACATTCTCATGCAGGAATCGGCAGCGACGTTGTGCTACTGTCAACCTGAAGTATATTAAAAAATATTCTCTTAGTGCAAACATTTACCGATAATAGATTATTCCCATACTTGGTTACCCGGGATAAATACGTCGAGGTAATTGTTACGCTTTCTTAGCGTGATAAGTCCCGGGTATTCTAATAGTTCACAGATATGTTAATTTTACCGATAATGTCTTTTTCAACCTCGGAATTGACGGAATCGTCGATAGTTTCAATGAATCTATATTTTTTCCAAAAATTGTATTGAAACGTTCACCAAGGTTCAGCAAAAGAGTTTAGTGATTTCATAAGTGTATTTTTCTGACCAAATATTCTGTGGAACGATTTGTGAAATGATATCGCACTGGAATCTACAAAATGGGCTAGACCAGTTTGTAAAAGATCGAAAGGAAGACCAAAGCAGCGAATCGCGATGGGCTGACGACATAATAGGTAAAGATTTCAGGAAAAAACTGGATTAACACCGCCCGGCACAGAGAAAGATGGAAAATGATGGAAGAGGAGGCTTCTACCCATTAGGGGTCCACTACAAAAACAATAATCCTACTAACAATTCATATGTAAAATAAACTTTTTTGGATGCCCGTTTAAAAAAAAAAACTTTTTTGGAAATAATAATAATAATATTATTATAATCCCACAAAACGTTTGCGTTTGCGTTTCCACTAAAGGAGTGCGAGGATTTTTTGGGAGGAATGTGTTTGTTATGAGCCAATAGAAATGCTTCATTTACCTATCCTCGCTCCCCACAGCTCTAATGAGAACAGTTGAGCGGAGCAAGGATAGATAAATTACGCGTTTCATTTGAAATGCAGGCTTTTTTCACAACTTTAGAATGGCGTATTCGAATGATGTTATTTCAAAAAACAGCCTCGGTTCATGTTGCTCGCTTATACAATTGCATTCCTTACCTTTCTCTTTCTTGATAGAACACACACACGCTCATACTCACTAACTTTCGCATTAATAGTAGAATTAGGCTCCGTTTCCACGAGAAACCAATAGAAATGCTTCATTTACCTCCGCTGTTTCCGCTAGAGATGTGCTGTGTGAGGATAGATAAATAAGGGTTTCTATTGGTTCATGAAAAACATATTCCTCGCACATTTTTAATGGAAACGTAGCCTCATTGAATTTTCCGTACTTGGCAGCTTCAGGCGAGGTGTAGACAGTGAGAGCAGTCACATACATCTTCATGTAGAAATCTTGCTCCGAGGTTTGAGACTTTGTCGATATGTCAGGCACTTCCAAAGGACCGTGTATGTAAACCTAAAGAACAGAACTGTAGTTAAAGAATTTTAACAATTGCTTTGCTCGGCCGCGACTTTATGATAGCTATCTAAGTTTTTCTTCAATAAAGTTTTTTTATGTAATGTGAGTACGAGTATTAACTTACATCATAAGCAGTGGACAAATTGATAACCTGTGCAAACACTTCACCGTCCAAGGGATGCACAAAGAAGGTTTCATTTTGCATTTTTATATCATCCCACCTGTTAGCGTCTCTATACCTGTAATAATATTATTATGATGTCATTTAGATTTAGAAATATATCTTCTAGCGGTAAATAAAGGATGATAAATCATATTAAACTTTATTTTGAATCATATCTGACAAAGCAACATCTATTATGCTTTTAGTCTGTTTTGATCATCCTAAATTTTCACTTCCATTGCAGTTAGGCTCTTTGTGGGTTCCTTTCCTTCTATATTAAAGTTTTAAAAATCTTTTATCTTCTGACAAATTACAAATCTCTACCACCAATCCTTGAGTCTGGTCATTACTAGTCATAGTATTATTTTGTATTTGTATATTATAGAAACTTCTAATCTCCTAGTTATGATGCCTTTAATAGATATGTAAAGGAATCTTGGCTAAAATAACATGTCTGCGATCTTAATACTCCTCAATCTCATCTTTTCTCTAACTTACGCAGGTGAATTATATTCAGCAACTTTGGAATTAACAGCGTAGCACAGTCCCATTTCAGTGACTGTCGGTTGAATCTTCAGGTTTATCCCAGATGCACCTATAGTTAAAGTAGGACCAAACGGTGCAGCCAGACTGACGAGAACCTTGAGGTATTCATCTGGATCAATGAGATCAGTATCTGGTAAGTCTTCAAAATTCCTATACGTGGAATTTGCCAGTTTTCTTATGAAACTTTCCAAAGCAGTTTTGTTTTCAACTGTTGATGTCCTAAAAAGAGATGGTAATAAAATAGAAACTTTTATTTTTGCAACACCTCAGAATAATCGATGATATTTTTACAAGGTTTTATTTAACTTGTCTGTTTGTTGTTGTTATTGGATAAAATCTCGCAAACAAGATCATTTAGACCCACTTCCAATAGTTGGATTGACTTGAAATTTGGTAAACATAGTGTAAATTGGATAGAAGCAAAGACACCAAAAAACAATCAGCATAAAAAGCTTGTATAAAAGATTGAATTTTTACAGGAAACTTATTCACTAAGTACATCAGTGTAGAACTTTAGTGCAGTTTCTAATAAGAAAGTGATTAAAAGTGTATTTCGAAATTATGGATATCTACAGTCAAGGAAACTGAAATATAACTTCTCAAGTTCTCAAATACCTGTATAATAAGTATGTTGTTAATCTAAACCCAAATCCAACTCACTTGACAAACACGTCCAGTTTCTTCTCGTCGACCCTGGTATGAGGGCAGATGGTGACGCAAGGGAAGGTGGTGTTCCACGCAAACATGTCCCGGTCCATGGAGACGACGGTCGGAGAGGACTGATACCGAAACCATGTGGTCTGAGAGAGATAGACCGATCCGAAGACGGAGAGAATGACCATAGTTAGCCAAAGGAGACTGGGGAAGAATTTAATGAAAATGCACTCGTTAATAATTCCAGAATATATAAGAAAACGTAAAAGTAAAAGTAGATCTATTAGGGGTGAGTCGAGCATTATCTTGAAGAAAATGTATATGCACAATATCAGAACTGTCAAAAGTAATAGAGATATGAAAGCCAAATCAAGTGTAAAATGCCCTCTAGCTATGGAATATTGATTAGCATAACAGCAGATTGCATTGAGAAAACCTATGACAAGCATCTGATACAGGCCAATGATGACGATGGACCAAATCCAAACAAAAGATGTAAAACGATGGAATCAATAAGTGCAAGCAACTGAAATGTTATATCAAATGGAATACTACTTACATTTCAAAAACATGTCTTCCAGTAGCAACCAAGTGATTCAAGCCATGTATAGAAGAAGTCTCCAAAAATACCACCAGGTATGCTATCGCTTTGTTCCTTACTAACCGCACTATGCCAGTTTCTTTCGACTGATTATGGTGCGTCTTTGCTGAGCGTGCTAACTCTTCTTGAATTATGCGAGCTTGGTAGGTGTGTTCGAAGAACATTCTTGATTTTTTTGAAGATAGTGTTCAAAATAAGACTGGTTTAGTCCTTTGAATACATTGGAGAGTAGTCTAAAATAATAGACTCTTATTTTTTATAGTCCTCCAAAGTTCGTAAAAGTGACTGATTTCTCTAACTTGTGTAGAAAGTTTTATTGTGTAGAAAAAGTTGAAATAGCTCGATACTTGTCGAGGTAAACTTGATTTAAGACGTTAGTTATCCGGGTTTATTTTTTAAATATGAATAAAAGCATATAAAAGTTTGCTCACACAAATGTACGGTCCACTTACTACCACCACAAATGAAGTTATTCTTTCTGGCCACAGCAAGGGCTTTTAAATTGACGTGTCAAGTACAAAAGCCGTGACAATTCGTGACGAGTTTTCATTATCCAGCGATTTAATGATTTGATGATATCATCCAATGATTTCGACAATTAACCGGTTAATATTAATGAGTTTTCACTTCTGTTGATTTTATCACTTTTGTCGTGATGGTCACGTAATAACTTCGCGTGTTGTTCAGTGAATATGGTAATTTGTAAACCATGCTATTACGATTAGCGTCATGTTTTGAAAAGTAATAATTAGGTATTAGATTCATTTAGACTTTTAGATGCTTTCATCATCATCATCATCTCAGCCTATATACGTCCCACTGCTGGGCACAGGCCTCCTCTCGGAATGAGAGGGCTTGGGCCATAGTTCCCACGCGGGCCCAGTACGGATTGGGAACTTCACACGCACCATTGAATTGCTTCGCAGGTTTTGTGCAGGTTTCCTCACGATGTTTTCCTTCACCGCAAAGCTCGTGGTAAATTGCGCACATGAATTTCGAAAAACTCAGAGGTGCGAGCCGGGATTTGAACCCACGCCCCTCTGCTTGAGAGGCGATTAGATGCTTTATGATTATTTATTTGCTGCTTAAATTTATTTCTTACTTCTCCATTCATTCCATTTTAAAGGTTGCCTAGAAAAGATCGCTCTGAAGCGATAACGCCGCCTATTGCTTACCTCAGAAAGTCTCTGTGTATATACCTGTTTTCTGTAATTGCTTTTTTGATTGGACTAGATGGCAAACGAGCAAGTGGGTCTCCTGATGGTAAGAGATCACCAGCGCCCATAAACATCTGCAACACCAGTATACCTGTTTTTTGTAATTGCTTGCTTTATGTTGGTGAGAAATAAAGAGTTATTGTATTGATTATTATAGCCAAACAACACCTCTTAGGCGCAGTTGCTTTTAACGAAATAAATACGTGGCAATATCATTAAAAATCGCGTTGTAATTTTTGGAAATTCTTGTAACATTTTTTTGTTACTCTTTCACGTTAAAATGACTGGACAGATTTAGATTCATAGCTCAATGTCTCGAATAACAAATAGGCCACTTCTATCCTGATAATCATTAAGTGAAGCTACTATTATCGGTGCAAAAGATCAAAAATAAAGTTTTACTTTCAAAATTTGACATTGACACTGTATTAACACTCAAAATACTTCGTTACAACATAAACAAATAAGTATCCATTAAAAAAATAAATTTTAAAAGTGATAAATCGACGCACAGCAACGTATTTCATGAAAGATGTTCAACAAACAAAATTAATAGGCATTATGACACAGGCCATCAAAATCAGTTTTGCTTAAAAAAATACGTTGAAAACAAACTTGTAGTGATCGCTGAAGTTCTTGAATTTGAACTTTAAGGTTGGGGAGGAAGGGCGGAGTTGGATGACGAGGGTTTTTTGTAAATATGGTTTAGAAAAATCACCTCGTATCATCACTCTGACGGTAGACCAACAAAGTTTCCGTTTAATAAATTCGTAGTTGGAACACGTTCACGGGTTAAGTGATGATTAATGGCGTCTGAAAGGATGCTGACGCGTCCTCAGATCAGCGCTGTATGGAAATAAATGAGTAATGTTTTGGAGTACCTATTTTTGTAAATAGAACTTGGCATATGCACTTGAAAAGGTCCTAGTAAGTACGTATGTAGTATATATAACCACCTGCGCTGTTATTTCTATTCCATTTTTTTTTATTTAACATTTGAATTTGATTCAAAAAGACTCAAGTCAAGTTAATATAAAAAGTGTGTGAAATTCAATTGGCAAAATTTTGAAAATAATAACTGGTTGCTGTATATTATAGACAGGCCAAATGAGAGTCGACTCGCGCACAAAGAGTTCCGTACCTATATACACGGCCTGGTGACAGACGGACGAACGGACGGCAGCGATGTCTTAGGGTTTCCCTTTTTACCCTTTGGGTGCGGAATCCTAAAAAGTATCTGTGATTAATAGAAAGAAAAAACTGAAGAAAAATACACATAAAAGGATAAAAATCCCCTAAAGCAGGAAGCAAGGTAAACACGGCTCACCTCCGGTGCGTCATAATTTCCGAGTGTCATGTCTTGCGAAACAAATGAAGCGAACGAAATAAATTTCATTAAAACTGCTCTTTTACCTCGGAGAAAAAGTAAGGGTTCCGTAAAAAAAAACCGGTACAGAAAAAATACTGGTAATAGAACTATGAAGACATTTTTATTTGCTCTTCCCATTTATTAACTATATAAAACATAGAATAAAAGTAACATACAAATACATTGAATACCAATGCATAGTCAGCGTCTAACATTGATTCAGGGCCGACAACGCACTGGCATCGCTTAAAGCGTTGCGGGTGTCTATGGACAGTGGTGATCACTTAACATCAGGTGACCCACTTCCCGTTCGTTTGACCCGTTCGTTTGTCTGGCCTCTATAACATAAAAAAAAAAAAAAAAAAATTGATTACACATTTGTACTCGTGTAATTTCCACGTATCTCCGCCGATGTAGCAACCAACGAGTATTAAGATTAGTACCCGGGCGACCGAGCTTTGCTTAGGCTAAAATTTGTTAATAAGTGATTTCCCCGAGATAAGACCAAGCTAGATCTATTTGTCGTCCCCGAAAACCCCTACATACCAAATTTTATCGAAATTGTTTTAACTATTTTTGAGAAATATATGTGGTGTGTGTGTGTATATATACAAGAATAGCTCGTTTAAAGGTACTACAAGAAATAATACGCGATCATGAAATGCCGTGAATGTCCAAACCAAGGATCATCATAATAAACTTAAAAGTTATTTGCGAAGGAAAACGTATACGTTAATACAAAACTACACGTATAAGTACGTTATTACAAAATTGGGCCAATCAACTTTTTACCGACACTGATCTGTCCGCGAAATTTTTCAAACAATTGCAGATTTTTGTAAGTAATCATGTTTTTTCTGTAATTAAATAGATGGTGTACAGTCAGCTGCAGAGAAAAGGTACCCCCCTATAACGGCGGTATCCATACTACCGCCATTACAGGGGGGTACCCTTTCTCTGCAGCTGACTGTACATGAATACATGCCATCCTACGTAAGTTCAACCTATTAAACCGTGAAATATCTTTTTGGGAGTAGGATTTTTTGCTAACGCCGGAGACAACTTTGATAACGCAGGAGACGCCCAAAGTGTCGGTAAAAAAGTTGACTGGCCCAATTACAAACGTGGGAATACCCTGTTCTTATCAGGCTAATGTTAGTCATCAGTGACATCACTCTGTCTACTTCTAACCCAACCGTAAGACAAGATACACCTGCAGGTGGTAGGACCTTGTGCAAGGTCCGCCCGGATTGCTACCACCATCTTGTTCGCTAATCCTGCCGTGAAGCAGCAGTGCTTGCACTGTTGTGTTTCGGCGCGGAAAGTAAGACAGCCGGTGAAATTACTGGCACTTGAGGTATTCCAACTTAGGCCTCTAGGTTGGCAACGCATCTGCAATACCCCTGATGTTGCAGATGTTCATGGGCGGTGGTGATCTCTTACCACCAGGAGACCCACTTGCTCGTTTTCCTTCCAGTCGAATAAAAAAAAAGATACGATATAAAATAAATTTGAAATATAGGTGCGGGACCCTAAAAAATCACAACAGTCCATTATTCCTCGAGCTCCCCTAATTAATTTCACGTCAGGAGCGTTGGTGACAGTCGCAGTAAGAGAGAGGTGGTTATTCAGTAGCTGCAAGTGCGACAGAGATAGCGCTAGATGCGTTTTAATTAGCGTCTTGAAAGAAATGGATGCCACTCTTTTATAGAGTTACCATGGAGTTACCTGAGAAGTAAATGAAAAGCTTAATTTTTATTTATTCCTACTAATTAAATTGCCTAAATTCAAATGTTTGGGATATTTGGATGTTATTTCATTAGGCAAAAATGACTCAACGGATTTTAGATGAAATATTATAGAAAAAGAAAATTATAAAAATTGTTTAATTGTCACGGATTAATGAATCCAACACTAATAATATAAATGTGAAAGCGTGTGTGTTTGTGTGTATGTTTGTCCGTCTTTCAAGTCGAAACGGAGCGACGGATCGACGTGATTTTTAGCATAGAGGTAGTTTATGGGCCAGAGAGTGACATAGGCTACTTTTCGTCCCGGAAAAATGCACAATTCCCGAGGGAACAGCGCGCGATAACCGAATTCCACGCGAGCGAAGCCGCGGGTAAAAGCTAGCTAAGCTATATTATAAATGAATTATTGTGCAAGCCGTAGTGGCCTAGTGGTTTGACCTGTCCCCTCTTTCAAACCCCGGCCCGCACCTCTGAGTTTTTCGAAATTCATGTGCGAAACCTACATTTGAAATGTGTATGTGTGAAGTTCCCAATCCGCACTGAGCCCGGGTGGGAACTACAACTATTACTACTACTAACGATGACGAACTACTACTACTGTTTTTATCAAAATCTACCATCGCGAGAGTTAATGGACTTGGACTTGGATGCAGTTGCAGATACGGCAAGTTGTAGTTTTCCAGTTTTTTTTTATTCGACTGGATGGCTAAATGAGCAAGTGGGTCTCCTGATGGTAAGAGATCACCACCGCCCATAGACACTTGCAACACCAGGCAGGGGGATTGCAGATGCGTTCCCAACCTAGAGGCCTAAAATGGGATACCTCAAGTGGCATTTCACCGGCTGTCTTACTCTCCACGCCGAAACACAACAGTGCAAGCACTGCTCACAATTAGCAATTAGCAATTGTAACATTTAGCTTTATAACATTTTATTTATTTATTTGTTGCTGTTTATCTCCCTGCCTAGGTATATTTATTTTAGACGTATATTCGTTCTTAGATGTATTTTTGTTATATTTTAATTTTCTGATCTACTTTTAATGCACCACCTATTGTAAACTAGTCCTTCCTTCTTTCTGTAAAAAAGGTTGCCTGGAAGAGATCGCTCTTAAGCGATAAGGCCGCCTATTGCTTACCGTGTAATTTTTTTTCACTGTGTATTTGTTTTTCTGTATCGCTTACTATATCTGGTGTACAATAAAGTCTTTGTATTGTATTGTATTGTAATGCTGCTTCACGGCAGGATTAACAAGTAAGATGGTGGTAGCAATCCGGGCGGACCTTGCACAAGGTCCTACCACCTGCTAGCTGATGATGATGATGATGGTACGTTAAAAGCAAACATCACAATTGTAATGAATTCAGCACACGGCGGCTCCCAATTACGAAGACTGTAAGACTGTACGGGAACAAGCATAATTCCGGGACGCTACAGAAAGTACCGTGTAAATATCAGGCGAGGTGGGAATCTTGGATGCTAAGCTAATGTGGAGAACTATCGCACAGTTAAAAATATTTTTTCTCAAACATGTTCGGAAATACTATGCGTTAACGTCAAATAAAAAAACATTTATGTATTCTATTCAGTAAACCCCTTTAAGAGCTACGGTGGCACAGACAGACACAGATACACAGTCAAATTCAGTCAGTCAAATTTATACCACCCCTCTTTTTGCGTCAGGGGTTAAAATTCATTTTTAATACAAGCTTTTTTTTTGCTGACTGTACTTTTTGTTGACTGTCCTTGTATTGTTACCCAAACTACATAATATGCATACCAAATTTCGAGTCGAGGTCTTTTACCGTTGAAGAGTTCCTTCCTGTGGAGACGATCCTAGCTTGACTACTGGGATGACTACCAGAATATTATATTGTCTCGCAATTTACAAGTAATTATGCCAAAATTTAAGACAATCAGGCTACTGGAAGTTGCTCTAATTTAACTTGCAAAATTTGACCCGTAGATATATTAATACGTACAAGATACATTGAAATTTAAATAAAAGCTTTTAAAAATATAGTTGTGTTAAATATTTGAGATTAAATAACATTGGTTAATCTGTTTGAACAAATTGCCTCGCTGAGTAAGTATTTAACTTACCGTATTTTTCTCAAAGAACCTTCTATTCTAAACTGGTAGTAGACTTTTCAGTCAGGTTTTTGTTTTTGTAGTCTTTGGTAAAATTTTACCCTAAATTTTGGTTAGTGGTAACTTAAAAGTGGTATAATAAATATTTATATTATTATTTGGAATAGGCTAATTTGATAAGCATTCATTAATCTAATGATACTTCATAAAACCATCACAACACCTCGCAATCACGATATTTACTACACCAGACCCAATACACAGTATATAATAAAAGCTAAAGCAGTTTGGAAGCTACAAATAAATCGATCGAAACGAACACACTCACACAGACGCGCGATCTACACGGTCTCTAAGGGGGTCTCGCGGTACTGCAGTACCGTGTGAGTGTGTTCGTTTGGATCGTAGCTTCATAGCTTTCATACTACTTTAGCTTACACAGTTAACACTAGTACGGGGGTCAGATGACACTTACTTACCTACTGTTTTACTCTGTAAGTACATAATGTTTCAATACTTTGTAAGCAGTAATTTATGTAACATTATTATCAATAAAAAATTATTATTATTATTATTATTATTATTAGCTTATATAATATACTGTGCCCAACGTAAGAAAAACAACAGCTAAAACCTTATAAATACATTAGTGTTCCGTAACAATTATTATTTAGCAAGTCCCTCTCCGCCCCAACCTACCCCCAACACCGCCACTTAATTTGAACATCCGAATGTTTAATAAAACATCTACTTTGATTTACATCCGAACAAATCCGTACCTTTTGCGCTTGTTTAGTGTAAACACGCCCTTACAGCCCTTTACTCGGTAAGCAATTTGAATTTTCAGTTTAATTTTCTTCGCTCATGTTTGTTGAGGTTGTTCAGCATTTTAATGATGTATAATTAATAAGAGTTTCTTGCATGAGTTATGATAATGAGTGAAAGTACAAGTGCGTGACACGTGGAGAAAGAAATGTAGTTGTCGTGAAGCAGCAGTGCTTGCACTGTTGTGTTTCGGCGTGGAGAGTAAGACATCCAGTGAAATTCATATTAAATGATTCATATTCATGATCAAAATCCAGTGAAATTACTGGCACTTGAGGTATCCCATCTTAGACCTCTAGGTTGGCAACGCATCTGCAATCCCCCTGGTGTTGCGGGTGTCTATGGGCGGTGGTGATCTCTTACCATCAGGAGGCCCACATGCTATGTAGTTTGCCATCCAGTCGAATAAATAAAAATAAAAATCTTTTTTTTTTTTCACTTGATGTACTGACTGACGATGTTGTGAGAGTTGCGGGCGACCGGTAGCGAGTTGTCGTTCATTGTGGCGTTCTAAGGGAAATACAGGGGAACAAGAGGGAGGACACAGACTGTATCAGAAATATTAAATATAATATAATATAAATATAAAATATAATAAAAAAAATAGAGGTAAATGCGACTAACTTTTTTTCTCAGTACATCAAAATCAAATAAACAATAAACACAGTTTAAAAAAAAACTACTGACACTGCCCTAACATCATTTCGTTCAAACGATCGAACCATTCTTCTCCACTAAAGTCAAAGTCAGGCATCTTATTAGCACGAAGCAACTGGCCAGAAAGAAAATTTAAATAAAAAACACATTTCGACAAAAGAATCCGGTGTTAACTTAAGCCAGCGACACACGCCCGTCCCTAAAGGCGGCGACACGCGAACAAATAAAACGCAGGCAAATTGCCTCCTGGAGGTAACACCTCCTAATAAAAATTCCTGCAAATCAATAGGTTTTTTACGCCTTCCGTATTGTATTTTATTTTGCCGTACGATTTCGTATTAAAGGGACAATTCTGGATTGTCGCGAATTGTAGCGCGATCGGAGTGTCTTGATTGTTGTAGAAGAGGCGGGTTAGTGAATTTCATTTATTTTTTAATTTATTTATTTATTTAAGTAATATAAATAATAAAAACATAAAAAGTCAAGGTTGAATTGAAAATACAAACCGAAACATAGATGCACAGAAAAACCAGAAAAATAAGACCAACACTGGGAATCGAACCCAGCAGTGGTGTAGCGGTATAGCACGCGGCACGGAATGCCGAAGACCTGGGTTCGATTCCCAGTGTTGGTCTTATTTTTCTGGTTTTTCTGTGCATCTATGTTTCGGTTTGTATTTTCAATTTAGGTTTCACGGGATGACCGTAAAAGTAAAAGTTTGGAATTGAAATAAAAAATACAAAAAGATTCCAAAAAACCAATCATAAGTCAAGGTTGACATCTGAAATGAGTTTAATTAGCATTAACCTACAGAAAAGATGAATACTAACTTTTCTGCGAAATATGCTCTTAATTATGAAAAAAAAACTGGTTCAATTTCTCAACTCCAATATGTTATCATGTGCCATACTAAACCTTATCGCATTGGGTAACCCACAAGTCTACGCATTGCACATAATATTATCATTATGTTTACTAAATTAGGTTAGCTACTTCGATTAAAATGTAAGTAGGTATGCTTGATGGCGGACAATCAACACTTTATTAGTAAACCGCTCGTGCGACTTATCTTCTAATGAAAATAGTTTTGCGTAATGATGTAACTCGTTAATAATTTAATATTAATAGGACTATAATAACAAACCAGGAAATGATTGCCGCTGTTCGTACATTTTCGCAATATCAAAATGACTGCAAATGCCTTTCCAACCAAAAAGGTAAAAGTTCGAATTGTTTCCGGTAGTATTCACACCAAAACACAATAGTCAAAATCGTTTATTAGTGACACAAACGATATATTTTATCAAAATCTAATTCTCAATTCCACCAACATTTTACTAACGCGCAATGTTTAAATTAGCATCGTCAATTAATTATGTTTTTCTGGTGCAACAGATGGAATTCAGACCCACATTTCTTGGCTTGTGTGTACCACTACTAGCTCCATCACGGGGTTACTGACCAATTCACCTAAAAACTTTGCGCTAACTTTTGTATATGTCAAAACGATCGGCACTTTCGAAAAAATTTTTTGCCCTTAAACAATCTAGCAGGTAAATATTTTCAAATTTTAATGGCACAAATACAAAAATCCAGCAAGAGTACAAAATGATTTATCTTCTAAATTAAAATTCAAAAAACTCTTAGTTAAAATATCCCATGTTTCAGAAAAGCAACTGCACGAAGTTTGATTTAACCTACAAATGTACGACCTTGACCAGCAAGTATCAAACTGTTTCGAAAACAACCAGTAAACAGAACACGGCTCCCGTATTCTTGCAATTTGCATGTGTATCCATGTGTGTGCGCGCGCGTGTGTGCGGCGATTGACGCTAAATGTTTGAACACTTACAGTATTTATTGGCACGTACAACGATCGGGAAAAATTCCAATAGCAGTCCCATTTCCTTCTGGAATTTGGATGGGAAAAGAATAATGTTTAATTTGTCCGGACGATTTATGTTGGAATTAGCTTTGTTCCTGTTCTTGTCCATGCGGATTCGATTAGTTGAGGATTGCTTATGTTTTAGTTTTTTTAGTGCAGGTTTGGCGATGAGATAAAGATTTTTCAACCGACTTCAAGACAGGAAGAGATTCTAATTTCTGTTACATTTTTTCTTGTCTTTTAAGAACTCCATTACCATTACTTCCAAATAACTCGATGGTCAAATTTAAATTTTAAGAGACGAATGTTTCGTATAGGTTTTTTTTATTACATGTTAATAAAAGATTTCTAAAAGAGTCATGAAATTGAACGAAAAGCGTTCCTTGATAAGTCTCTTCTACTTACTCTACAATGTTAACTATAAATTAGTATAAACTTTTATACCATCAGGGGTGTCAACTCAACCTTTGGTCCGTGGGACCCCAACCCCAAATAGGTACTCTGTAAATAATTATCTTATCATCTAGTGGACATCTTGGGTGGGGAGCTGGCAGCTTCCTAGCACAACGTAGCGTTGATAATAATTATAAATATTTTATACAGAGGAAATGCTGTCAGCATCTTTATCCTAACCATGCCATGGACTTTTCCACGGGGTTGGGGAATCTTTTATAATTTATTTTTAATTTAGGTCGTCATCATCATCATCAGCCGGAAGACATCCACTGCTGGACAAAGGCCTCCCCCTTAGACCGCCACAATGAACGACAACTCGCCACTTGCATTCACCGGTTTCCCGCAACTCTCACGATGTCGTCAGTTCACCTAGTGGTTTTAATTTAGTTATTAGTTCTTTTTATTCGTTTAGCATTTTTTTAAGAACACCATTTTTATTTATTTGTTTAAAACACGAACATCAAATTACATTGAACATAATTAAGCTTCATTTATTCCATAGTAATTGGTTTGACAATATAAATTAAATTATTTGAACTATTAATAAAACTTCACAATTTTACAAATTTCAATTTCTCTCTTGGTATACGAAAGATTCGACAATTATCAATTTAATAAATTGCATTAATACTTTTACTAAAATTAAAACTAAAACATTACTAAGACTAAGTACTAAACAGGTTTCTCATTCGTCGTAGGTAACCTAGCATCACCATAATTTTAAGAAAGAGGTTGAAGTTTAATATCATAAATTTCACCAGCGTACCTCCGTCTAAAACTCTCAACAGCGTCTCCATGAATACACCCGGCTTCACAGTCGCAACCGAACATGTTACAATATCCTGTGCTACAATACTCCCCGGTAAATGGACGACCATCACCACATACCCTCACTTCACAAACTACTTCTGAATTCCGATCATACTCGTAACTATCCCCCACCAATGTCGCTCCAAAATCATCACAATACGGTTGGCTGCAGCTGTCAGGACGCCATTGTCTTCCAAAATACTTGAAAGTCAATGTTGTGGCGCCACAGCAATCAGCACTGGCAGGTGGTATGACGGAGAGAAGAAACAAATAAAGAAAGAAGAAAAGAAAAAAGGAAGAGTGAAAGGAGTAAGAGTGTTTCATTGTTAAATCTTCTGCAACTACTGTCCAATCCAATGTTTGTGAGAGCACGGAGCCGACGCACAATTATGAGAGTCGAATCGGTCAACACAACATTATTATCACTTTGAATTGCTTTAGTGTATTGGATCGCAACGCTGATAGACGCGCTGAATTATCGGGAGCTCGCCAAAGAAAGTCTAAAGCTGCAGAAAAATTGTTTCGTAATCAACCGTGAATCAACTGCTTTGAGCTCTTCTTCTAAGTCAGTATAATGTGGTGAATCTTCAAGATTTTCTTGAAATAAATACTGTGATGGAATATCCTGGTCTTCCGCAACGCAGAGCTGTGCCTCTAGTGTGGCGTTTTCACAAAACATTCGTTTACTATTCGAAGACGTAAATCGAGCGTTTGATCGTCGATATGTAGCCGCCACGTCCACGGTGCGGCGTCGTCACCCGCTCGTTACGATACGCAGACGAAATAGTTTACGTAGCAAACCTACACTCAAAAAAGTTGTTGCGCAAACTTTCCACTAGAGGCGCTGTCCGTGTTTCCATACAAATTGAGATTTTAACGCGAACGCGATCGAAACGTATTTCGTGCACTGGACAATACACTAAGGATACTGGACTTCGGAGTTCGTGTTTTGCAACACAGAGCACTTCTACAATGTGTTTGTCTAGATGAAGCTAGATGACGCAAAATAGTGTTGGTGAATAAGGAGTAGTCGCAAACAAGTGTACTTTATATACATGCATTGTTTGTTATTCGGAGAAAACCAGTGGGAATAACGTGCTAGATACATATATCTAAGGATTCAATTGACCAAGGAACTAAATGACTGATATTGATAACTCATGGGTAGTTACTTTTGAAGTTCCGTACTAAATAAGCGCACTACGCAGTTAGCCGCAGAGGTTTAGCGTACCATCTCTTTCTCAAGCATAACTGACTCTAAGGGGGATGTGAAAAACCATAGAAGTACATTCTTAGAAAAATACTTGTGACTTACGAAAAGGCGGACTAATAGCAAGAAAAAACTCGACTGCCCTGAAAAACATTAAATAAGAAGTCGGTTGAAAACTAAAAAGGAAGAAAAACAATTCAAATTCAATTATACATTTGTAGGCCAGTCTGTTGGCATAATGTGGCGATCTTATGATTGTGTATAATTCTAAGTCCTTAGTGGAAACCCACCATCAACAAATAAAATATTTCATTTCAAAACAAGTTTTACCCATTCTAGATCATGATTAGTTCAAAAATTCCCAGTACCTAATAGATTGCTACTGTGGAAGTTTAAGTTACTAAACTGAGTTTTTGGCTATTAAACTTGTTTATTCCTTTTTAGGTTTTATTTAAAAAAAATTAAGGCTCTCGGATTTTGTAATTGTTTCAGTTTTTTTACTACAATATTATTTCATCCTGATTTGATATTCCTGTGAAGATGGTAGCTTAATAGTTTTTTTTTCGAGTGGAAGGCAAACGAGCAAGTGGGTCTCCTGGTGGTAAGAGATCACCACCGCCCATAAACATCTGCAACACTAGGGGTATTGCAGATGTGAGTCAATTAGAATGGGCTAAATATTAGCTTTAATTTAATACCCACCCGGTTATTTCATCAAAGTACCCACCCATTTAGTATACGGTTTGGAAAGTAGAACAGAGGGACCTTTATCGTCCAATCCAGGGATAGGGAAACTTTTTCCTTCGCGTGCCAATATATACTAACGAAATATATGGCGAGCCAAGTTGTTGCATTTTTGGCTACGTTTACTGAAATAAAAATATTGATATATGTTTTCAAAAACACTTTTATTGTGCAATTATTTTCGATTTTCGCTCACCCCGCCCGCGCTCGCCAAACAATGCGTGATTGTTGTATGCAAGCTGGCCATTGCCAATGACAATGAAATTTCTAACAATACCAAATCTTCTCTTGATTTTTGTTTGATGGTCACGGGCCGGAGATGCCGCGGGCCGCAGTTTCCCCATCCCTGGTCCAATCGCACTTAAAACCAACATCACATTACAAAGGGAACATTACAAATATACCTAGGAAAAACAAAGACTTTATTAATGCCGTAATTTTATATTTGCGATTAATATATATAATTCTTGAAAACACATGCTTTTGAAACCATAGTTTCGAGTTAACTAAATCAGTTGTCAGAGCGTTGATGGCTAAAGTCACATCGAGGAACTAAAACTAAATCTAGACCCGTGACAGTGCATTCGCCAAGTTAAAATCAGTCTACGAAAATTTATGACTTTTCACGTTGTAAACTCGACCAGGATATTTCTTTTTAAAGTTCTCAACAACGTCGCCGGATTCACAGCCGTAGATGTTACAGGGTCCTTTCCCACAGAAGACACCAGATACTGGCAAAGATTCACCGCACACTGTTATTTTACACACAGTTTCCGAGAGTGTGTTAACCATATTCACAGCTCCAAAGTCATCACAGTACGTCCGCAAAGTTCCAGGTCTCAATCTATTACCGTGATACTTAAAAGTTAGAGTTTGAGAATCGCAGCACCCTGAGTTAACCATTGGGATGATGAGAAGTAAGAGGATGTATTTCATTTTGAGCGGTTCTGTTATTGAATAAATTGGTTTGACGATGATGCGCTGAGTGTTGGATTAAGAATGAGCGATAGAAGCGAGGATGGACGAGGGTGTGACTCATTGGTTATGCCGGGAAAATTGACGAAACTTTGTCAGTCTTTACTGAATTTAAAACTTGTACCTAGATACTTTCTTTATATCCATACTAATATTATAAATGCAAAAGTGTGTTTGTGTGTATGTTTTTTTTTTTTAATTATTTAGGAAAATAATGTTTGTCCGTCTTTCACGCCGTAACGGAGCGACAGATCGACGTGAGTTGTGGCATAGAGATAGTATATGGAACCGAGAGACATAGGCGACCTTTTATCCCGAAAAAATGCACAGTTCCCGAGGGAACAGCGATTTACAGGCTTTCTAAACATTGTGCCATTTAAAACTAAAAAAAACATAAAAATTAAGGTATTTCCAAAAAACTGAAACTTAGCATAATAGCTAATGTGGTCAAAAATGTCTCGAATGACTCTACCTACATTTTTATTACTATTTTACTAATCTAAACAGCTATCGATAAATAACACTCTTTCCTTCTATTAAATCAAATAAAACATCTTGTTACATACTTTAAGAGTTCTACCATAATACTTAAGCCTTTAAATCAGTATGTGGGTGCCCGGAATAACAGCATCAACAGATGTCACCAAAGGATGTACCATTTACAAATACATCATCGGGTTTTGCCCACAAACAATGCTAGTGCTTTGAACCCATTCGTGGGAGCACCTGTGACTACATTATTTGACGCATTCGTAAATGATTACGATAAAACTTTGGATGTCACTAATTGATAGGACAGATTTTTGATCCGGGAAAATTGGTGGTTTCTACGGGCCTCTACTGTTTTGGTGACTATTGCCCGCAACTTAGTCTGTGCCTCTTCGACCCTTAAAAATCTTGCCCTTTTACATAATAAAAAATTGCTGGAGATAGGAAGGAGATAATTTTCTATATAAACATAAAAATGTAGGTATGTTTATTAACACTTAAATATTAGCTTCATTCGTAAATCTGTAAATTAATTTCATGAGTTGATTTTTAACCGCATTATTTTTAACACAAATTTATTGTACACTCACCAGCATTAATATTTGCCAATATCTAACACATCCTTTCTGCCCTAGAAATAGAGTCATATTAGATATTAATGTACGCTTATTGTGTGAGATATTGGTGCTGGTGACTGTACCAATTTTTAATTTTACAAAAGTCCACACCCTTATCTTTACAATATTTATTTAAATAATTGATGATGCAACATATCGCCTGACATTAACTTAACTAGAATTAACTTATCATAGTAGTAATAGTAATAATAATAACTAGAGTTAGGATTAACTTTGTACCACATTAGCAATTCATTATAGTTTAGAAGCGACCGCCCGGAAGAAGGCGTACTTTGTGGCTAAAAAATCTCCGGACATGGTTCAACCTTAGCACGAGATCCCTGTTCCGAGCTGCTGTGTCGAAGATAAGGATAGCACTAATGATAGCCAACCTCCGGTAGGAGATGGCACCTAAAGAAAAAGAAGATAGTTTAAGAGCCACAAAAAAGATATATTAAAACAAATCAAAGTTTGGGATAAAAACGAGCCCACTGTTCGTTCGGTTTTGATATTTGACATCAGAGAGACTTTAATCAGTCATTAACATAGCCTTCTTAACCCACTGTCAACTGAGATAGAATAATCTTCCAATACAGACATAAAGAAGCCACACAACAAAAGAATGACTCCACAAACCCACTCTAAAGGAGCAGCCACACGGCTGCTTAAAAAACGGAGACGGCACGGAATCGCAGTTACGCATCGTATGCGCACCATTTTTACCGCAAGCCCTCCACACCGCTGCTCAAAATACTCAGACGGTGCGAAATCGCAATAACGTGCCGTAAAAGTCAGGACTTTTGGTAGAGAGCATACGGTAAAGTCCTAACGTTTACGGCACGTCACTGCGGTTCCGCACCGTTTGCGTATTTTAAGCAGCGGTGTGGAGAACATGCAATAAAAACGTTACGCATACAATGCGTCACTGCGATTTCGTACCATCAACGTTTTTTAAGCAGCGGTGTGGCCGTTCCTTAAGATCTTATCAACGCAAAGGACGCACTAACCACATTATCGTTACTACTTTGAAAAAGCTCGTATATCAAATCAGCAAGTCAACCAAACTGAACCTTGAATCCACGTCATAACGCTCACTTAGTAAAGACATCGCTTTGGAGATACGAGATTTTTAAAAAGTAATATCGCTATTTATAAACAGACCGTGTCACTCATTCATACATCGGACATTGGAGAGGACAGACTACTCTATACTGATTTAAAAATGCAGTGGCTTTATTTGCTTCTTCTCGTGGCGGCGTGTCAGGGTTTGGCTGTTCAGAAGGTGAAGGCATCCTTACCGAGGCCTGAGGTCCAGTCGGTCACGGCTCTGGACCCACTATCTCTTCAGGTGGAGTGGAATCCTGTCCAGAGTATTGACGAGAAGGACCCTATCATTGGATACAAGGTAGGTCATATTTTACTACTTTGAATTTGGAAATTAAAAACAAAAATCTTTTTTTTGCAAATAGACTGCATTGGACTTCAAAAATTTCATCAGTAGTCATCATAATCTGAACACGACTCAAAGCCGTTACAAATAGCGTCGTGTTCCGATATTTTTTATCAAATTTTTGCTCACAAGTTTATGAGGTCGACTGTATCCAGAAGTGCCAAAAAAAAATTGGCAGAAAGTTTTTTCTTTTTATATCATACATAGATAAAATTATGTTCTAATTTGCTTGTGAATGTTTTACTTGTATCATACTGCATACAAAATTAAAACCTAAATTAAAGCCTATTTTGGTTTTTTAGCCACGCAAAAACCTTTATTGATTTAAAAACTATTCCGTTATTTTTTGTTTTCTTCTGTGTAATTACATTAATTAATTTAAATACAAGCTATCAGCATTCCTCGTCTCATTTGCTCTAAAGTCAGCCGGCGAAAAAGTGAGATAAGTTCTACTTTACGCATCATTTTACTTATCTGGTCTAAGGTCTGTACCTTTTACTGAAATACCTAAATTATTGGCACCATTTCTGATAATTTACTATTGTCAGTAGGTAGATTGTTTGATATTTATGTACGTCACTGACATTCCCTTTAAACTTACTCATAGTGGTCAGTATCTACTTACAAGATAATTGAACAATGACTCATTCGAATCATTCCTCATCACAATACATTATTCCTCAACTTGTCTCACTCACACTCTGGGAGCCCTCTATTGCGTGAATGAGATCACAGATCGACCTACGCGCTATAAACTGCTTAGACTATTTTTACGGGTCGTAGACCGTGTTTAACTTTATTTTTCTTTGTATTATGTATGTTTTCTTACTTTGAGACTAGGTCAATTGGTGTCAAGTGTCTCATTACATTTATTCTTATTTTTTTTAATAGCCGTGCTAGGTACTTTTTTGTGATTCTTAGCCAAAGTACATCTCACAACGATCCCATTAAGCTCAAACCCGATTTAGTTACGTTGTTTTGTAACAGAGTTTTGTTGCCTACCTTCTGGCTTCAGCATCAGATCAGTTCGAAAGAATCATTACCTTAAAGCTTCTTCTTAGTCGCTTATCTAGGTGTTAATCATGACCATTTATAGCTTTGACGAGTTCCATTGGTCATCTACGGTCTTCTTCATCAGGTCCAGGTTACCAAATGATACTTTCCGAATGTAAATGCTCATCTTAATGCTAAAAATGTCAAAATCGCCATAGGTGTACCTACAAAATTTGAGGTTTGCCCTCGATTTCCCTAGGATCCCATCATCAGATCTTGATTTGGTGACAGTGGGACCACCTCAGAAGCATATAATTTCAAAATAAAAAAGAATTTTGAAAGTCGGTCCACAAATTGACTGAGTAATCGGTGAACATACATAAAAAATACAAACATTGGAACATAGAACCTCCTCCTTTTTTGAAGACGGTTAAAAATAGTCCTACGTTTAGCCTCAATCTCGTTTGATGGAAGGCGAAGATGAGGCCTAAGATGGTACACGTTGGCCTAGAAGGTATCTGATTCTGTTCACTTGACGTGATGTCATAAACAAACAACCAGACTTCCAAACTTTCGTATTTGTAATATTAGTAGGACAATTGTTTATTTGTGGTGTAAAATATGTGTTCAACAGTGTTTCAACCGCTGTCCTTGACGTGAATCAAACAACGGTTGCTCGGCGAATGACAACGTATTCCAATTTGACACCCTATTTATACTAGTCAGGAAAAATCTTGCCAGCGCGATTCAGGGTGGTATAATTTTCCGTACAGCGACATCTATCGGTATATAAATTAAACAAAGAAACATTACCGCACCGCTATACAATATGACCCTTATCGCATCCTAAGCATATCAATGCTATACAATGTTTTGTAGCGCTACACACTAACCACAATGAATTTGATAAATAAATAGAGCAGTTCACTTAAACTGAAACAGGAAAAATGTTTTGCGGTACCTAATATCAATGTTTTTACTAACTCAAAACAATCTGTACAAGAATTAATAAAATTTCATCGGATGGTTTAATTTCCGCTGCAAATAGATTTTATTCTCAGTCAATTGTTTTTGCAAGCTTTTGTTTATTCTATGTAGTTTCAACTGTCATGGGGCCTGTATGTATGTCTTTTTTCAAATGTTTCCACCCAGCACGGGGTGCGGGGACCCTCAATTTTCATGAAAATTTGCACTTTGAAGTTGAATTAGAAAAATTGTCTTAGCAACCCCCCCAATGGACCTATCCAACGATCCCCCACACATTAGGGTAAGTCGAGAAAAAAAAAACACCCCCAGTTTACGTCTATGGGAGGTAGGTACCATTTTTTTTTTGTTTTTTTTTTTTATTCTATAACTTTGTCGGCGTGACTGATATGTATATTCATTCCATGCCAAATTACAGCATTCTAGTAGGTACTCACGGTCTCAGAGCTTAGCCGCGGAAAGACAGACAGAAAGACGACTGGCATGGCGAAACTATAAGGGTTCCTAGTTGACTATGGAACCCTAAAAAAGCTGACATGATTTACATTTTTTTTTTTCAGATCAAAGTATGGGAGCTGCCGCCAATCATAACTTTCAAATACGCTGAAGTAGACGGAGTCATGAAACTGGTGGAGGATGTTGTAGAACCCAAGGTAGGGAAGCTTTAAAAATGGTGAAACAAGACTTGCTAAAATCACTAAATCTAAAAAGCAAAGATATTAGAAAAACGATAATTAGTAACCTACCAAAATAGCAAGCATAGCATATTTAATTTGGGCTTTACGCACATAGTTTTGCGGCAAGCTGAAATATACAAAAAAATCATACATAAGAAATAGTTATTTGTTATGCAAGGCTGGAAAGTCACTGTTTGGCGCGAGTGCATATATTGAAACCCGAGCAAGCGAAGGATTCTAGGATTGAACCACGAGCGAAGCGAGTGGTTCAAATGAAGAATCCTGAGCGCAGTCGAGGGTTTCAAAGGCACGAGACGCTAAACAACTTTACAGCCGAGCGAAACACACAATTTTTCACCTCACTACAGCGAGAAAATGGCAAATGGAAGAAAAACTGTGCATACAGTTACTATTTTGAAAAGGATTGCATAGCATAAGTATCGAGGTGTACTAAAAATTTAAAGTAAAATTACAAAATAAATGTTTACTAAAAAGAATAAAATAACAGATTAATTAACAGATTTAAATATTAGGTACTTCAACAGATGTATGACGAACTTTCTTTGTGAAAACGTCATTATTCAACGCTTTCTTCCCCAACTTCGTATTTACCAGAATTGTATACAACAAATAAACACTCTATCGTACTTAACATAAAGATAAATCCTACAGCAATTTTGTGGTCAGATACGAGGTTGTGAAAGTAAGCGGTCGATGTATTTTCAAGGGGGCAGCCGTTCACGATAACGTTCGAATTTCAAAAACTCTTTCCAGCCTAGAGGATAAAAAGCTACTTTCCACGCAGATTTCGAAGGATAAAGAAAGCATTTTCGAGCTAGTGAGGTGAAAAACTGTATTACATAAATAAATAAATAAATTGTATCGACTCATCTGGAGAACCGGATCATTTTAGTATCAACTTGAAATTTGGTATGCAAATGTAGTTTGGATGACAATGCAAGTATAGTCAACAAAAAGTACAGTCAGCAAAAAAGCTTGCATTAAAAATGAAATTTTCATCTCTCCTGTTCGGAAAGTTTAATTTTCATGGGTAGATAGCCGGGTGGAAAATTGCGTTTTCTCCTCTAGGGTGGAAAGTAAAATTTTTTTAATTTTTCGGCCAGCCACGACATCGAAGATAATTGAGTTACGTCATATTATTAAAATAAAAGCTTTTCAGTAATCTAAATTCAGCTATACATTAAACGACATGTTTATTACGATCTTAATAGGTTCACATTAAAAACATTCTACAATTGGTCTATTTTTTTCGAAATTACAGAATATCAACATTTAAAATTTTTCCTCTTTTCTGCTGCCCGCCATAATGCCATGATAGGCATTTTTTTTTCACGTTTCAGCATGGCCATCTAGATGTAAGTTGTGACCAAGAACATTATATACAACACTGGAGGTTGAACGCCGAACATCCGTAATAAAAGTCAAACTTCTTGGTTCGGCGTGCAACCTCCAGTTTTGTATAATTATAAGCTCTTTGGTCATGTCGTGGCCAACTCGATTACAGTCTTGTCGGCCGCGGCAAGTGGCCAGTATGCAAAGAGTAAAGTAATGTGTGAAAAGGTTGGAGTTTGGTTATAAATAAATATAATTTATTTATATCTTATTAATTTATATCGTAATTATAACTTATATAATTTTGTACATTTATTTATACTAGCCACGACATCGAAGATAATTGAGTTACGTCAATGATTTTTTTTCACGTTTTTTTTTATAGTCGGCCATGGCAAGTGGCCAGTCGAAAAGGTACCGCTGGAGGTTGGATAGGTTTAAGTAAATTCAATTTATTATTATTCTCGTTTTTTTGCAGTATTTTAGTTTCCTCACAGTCGAAATGAAAAGTAGAGTGTCTAACTCGGGTGAAATAACCCATTTCCCCTCGAACTATTGGCGCTCTCACTTCGTTCGAGCGCCAGAAATATCTCGGTGAAATGGGTCACTTTCCACCCTTGGTTATCAATCTACTATTTTATGGTTAGGTTATTTATATTTGGATATCGATATTTGGATACCTAGAATACAACGCCTGGTGGTAGTACGATGATAAACCGGAGATGATGAAATAAGTTCACGTAACTCCTGTTATTTCTACAGATCAATGACGCAGAAACTCCTCCCGAAAAGGAAGCCAAGGAGATCGTGGTGGAAAATCCCTTGGTCTCCAAAGCCCTGGTCACAGATCTGAAGTTGAACGTGGTCTATGAAGTCAGAGTGCGTGCCTACACCAAGAGCCAGGACGGGCCACTGTCGAGCTTGACGAGGGTACAGCTCCAGGACACAGAGAAGCCTGTCAAACATGATAACAACGTGTATAAGTTTGTTTAGAATGTATTAAATCGGTATCACTCTAGAATCACCATATTAAGCCTTTTACTTGTGGAATAATTATAGAGAGCAAAAATACCTTTTTCAATTGTTTAAAACAAATGAACTATCGTAAAGTAAAATAGGAAATTGTTTATAGCTTATTGAAATGGACCTCCGCAAAGTATCAGCCTGACTCAATTTGCATGCAGAGGCCGCGAAATAGGGGATTGCTGGCCGAGTACATCTCAAGATACGAGGCCGACGATCCCTGTTTGTGGACGAATCTTGTATAGTGCTTTTCTGAAATAGAACCAAGGAAATAATACCATGTCACTTAATGATGAACTCATAATCGGAAAAGCATTCGTTTTAGGTATAAACCGTAGAAGTAATTGCTTTTTTTTTCTAGTCCCGCCAAAATACTCTTTTTCAGCTAAGTATTTTTTTGAGCTGTTCTGGTTAATGTTTTTGCCACCAAATATTATGATGATTTTATTTATTAAAAAATGACGATACTCTATTAATTGGTTATTTTAATAAATTATTAACAAATGCTAATCCTTGTTTATTATATACCTGATTTAATCTAATCAAATAATCTAGTCAATATAACATAAATAAAACCCATTTAAACAAAAGACAATCTCTTTGCTGGCCATAGCCAGCAATGTTATATCAACTTCCATTACTATCCTCTAATTTGAAACCAGAACGAATATTCAATAAGTTGTATTTATAAAAAGACGTAGGTACTTGGCATTCTATTATGACAATGCATAACACAAGCTTTGCTAAGCTTACTTTGGGGCTAAGTCAATTGGTGTGAATTGTCCCGTGATATTTATTTTATTTATTTATTTATTTATAAAGACGACATTTCCTGGGATGTTTGAGAAAAAATATTCAATGTTTTAAATTTTTACAGTTTCTATGGTAACTAATATTATACTGTGACACGCAGAATATTATTCAAAACTATTTTGCAAAAGTTTTGAAACTTTATCCCATCACTTAGTACCTTGTGGATAAAGGGATCATTATGTCTTCAAAACAAGGCCATGGAGCAAAAACTAAAACCACGTCGACCCGGATTACCTACTAGACAAGGATAGTGTAACGCATGTCACCTGACGAGGCATGTGTCTGTCAAAGTGACCGTTATCTACTTGTTCTTAGGCCGGCAACATACCTTTGACCCTCCTTGAGTTTTTAATACTCACGAGAGATGGCGATCATTTCCCATCAAAATTGCGTGGGTACCGCGGGATAGTGATAACCGAATTCCTCGCAGACCAATATTCGGGCAACAGTTAGTTTACTTAACTATATTTATCAAATTTGGAGTTGAAATAAGAAAATACAAATTAGACTCCAAAAAACCAATCATAATAGCGACATCTCTTGTCTGGGTGAGCGGTTAGTTCCGAAGAATGTGACGTATCTCGATGAGCGCGAAACATAGATGTCGCTAGTGCTGCTGCTTAAGTAGCGTAGTAGAAAAAAGCAACCTGAGATATGTGTGCATAGGAGAAATTTATGTCTAGACTCCTGTCCAGCGGTAAGTGTAGGGATTATAGCACGCAGCACGGATTGCTGAGGACCTGGGTTCGATTCCCAGCGCTGGTTGCTTTTTCTGGTTTTTCTGTGCATCCATGTCTCATTTTTAACCAACTTCAAAAAAGGAGGAGGGTTTATGTTCCATTGTTTGCATTTTTTTGTATTTTCGAAATATATTTATCAAAACGAACGCGAAACCAAATCAGTAAACATTCTAAAACAAATTTTCAAGTGCCTGCACAACACGAATAGCAAAAACACGTCGCGCACCAACTGCACATTTATTTGACACAGGATTTAAATATCTATTGTATTTACAAGGTAGCGGGCCCGACGGGACGGTAAAAAGTCGCGTGCGCCGCTCACCTCAGCAAAATGCAATTAGATGCGTCTCGGGAGGATGACGAGACCGGCATGCATAGGCTAAGAGCTGGAGGCCTGCTAACTGTCAACATTTTGAGTGAAATGAAATTCGAGGCACCTACAAAAAAGTAATCCATACTAATATTATAAATGCGAAAGTGTGTTTGTATGTTTGTGTGTTTGTATGTTTGCCCGTCTTTCACGCCGTAACGGAGCGACGGATAGACGTGATTTTTGGCATAGAGATAGTTTATGGGCCCGAGAGTGACATAGGCTACTTTTTATCCCGGAAAAATGCACAATTCCTGAGGGAACAGCGCGCGATAACCGAATACCACGCGGGCGGAGCCACGGGCAAAAGCTAGTAGGTAAAGAAGAATAGATGGAAGATAGTGCGACAAGATAGGGTGCTATGCCCTCGTGTGATTTGCCACAAGAGCTTGAATGAACAGACCGGACAGTATGATCGTTCATTTCAATCAGTTCTAAACCTAAGCATAATGGTTAGGTATGTCATTTTTAAGCAACATGCTATCAAATGAATATATCGCTATAGTAGAATTTTCAAGTTTAGAAACGCTTCGTATGTATTGTTATATGACATGCAGACATGCAATCGATAGTCAACTTTATTAGGGTGGTAGACCACATATTTGGCTGATAGTAGGTACCTGTTTTTCTGTGCCTAGAAAACTTGCGTTAAAGATGCAAAGATTGACAGTTATAAATAAGGAGTGACTTTGGAGCTCCACCCCATTTCTTAGGTTTACATAAACATACATTTACTAAAATCCACTGATTTTGTTGATAAATCCCATTCCAAAATGAAATAACTCAAAACACTTACTTTACAATTTACCACAACAAATCACTGTATCACACAATAAAAAACTTTACTTTGTTGGAAAAAGTACTATTTTTAGGCCGTCGTCTCCTGTACTATTTCTACCCTCGCCGATTTACATATAAATTGTAGTTAACTCACGTGACGTCTCTCGTTTTTAACTGCCCTAACCGCACCCGGGCGGCTTCAAAAAACCAATCTACGTCTGTCCTTAGCTCCACTCTTACTATGGAAATTGTGAACAATTATTTTCAAGTGTCAGGTTAGCTGATACATTTAAATTTTTAGCTAAGCTTTTTACACTGAAAATTTACATTAGAATACAAGTTTGTGTTCAGTCTATTAAACTAAAATTGATTAACAAAAAAGTAACTGACTCCAAAAAATTAAAAAACCCGACTACAAAACCCTTGAAAATATTTTTCTAGGTACCTACTAGCTCGAAGTCGGTGCCTAGCACGAGCCAGCAGGAGTGGAATAATAGTCGTCTACCTCACCTACATACCTACTATGAGTTTCAATCCCTCCTGCTGGGTCGTGCTGAGTCGCCGACTTCGAGCTACTAGGTACCTAGAAAAATATTTTATAAGTGTAACCGTTTATGCTACAGAAAGTACTAAAGAAATAGACAAATGCGTACATCCATACATACATATGCTCGAAAACTTAACCCTCCTTTGAGCAGTCGGGGAAAACGACCCCAAGCCATCAAGAACGGATATTATTGTGTATTACAAAACACATAAAAATCAAAGTCTTAAAGCCAAACAACAATTACCAATCCCAACAAATGCACTTTAAAATTTCCCAATCAACTCCCAAGTAGCGCAAAGACCGGTACCCATTTATTTACTTCCGAATGCGTTCCCTCGCCGTCTATAACCATTGTCAAGTTTTTCTATATCCATCATATCAACCATTTCATACAATAACACTCGGCGAGTCGGCGAAATATATCCAACTTAGTGGACGGTGTAATTCAATTTAGTAAATTAGATTTTCCGTCGAGTTACCTGCACTCCCTCCATAATATGTGATGTTAGGAATGGCGTTACTGACAGCCAATGTTTGAACAAACGTTGGAAGTTGGGAAAAATGTAAGCACTATTATTTTTTGTGTTCGCCAAATGTCTTTTGCTCCTGGATTAGTTACATAATATGAATGTGGCTAGAATTTCGTCGTGTTGTAGAATATTCTGCTTTTACAGTTTTTATGAATAATCTCACAATTTTTTTCACGGCATTTTTTATTGCAATCGGCAAGTCTTAGCTGCAAATTAAAAAAAAAACATGCTGTTTTGGGATAGGATTAAAAAACGCGTCTCTAATTGTTCATAATGGTTGAATAAATAAATAAATAAATGGTTTGTATAGGATTCACTTCAGAAAGAGCATTGTAGAGTACCACGTGATCAATTTGTTATTTGAAAACCTTACAGAAATTGCATGTAGAAATCGAAATCAATCATACTTACTTTGATTTTCACTCACTAATTATATTTTTTGAACGAATTACATTCTATCTTTAATAAAAAAAATGTTTTATTATTGTATAAAATATTACCCACGTTTGACTTTTTTAATCTGTTAATAGCGTAGGAAAATTGTCAAAAATCCCAATCTCAAGTTCGTGAAGCGCACTATAAGTTTGGCAATATTTGGCCAACACGGGGGGTGAAATTAGATTGCCACACAAGTGGGGTCAACCGGCAGTCGCGAAATGGACAATGGGACGACGAAATATGAAATTATGGGATGGCTAAAAATGTCCAGAAATAACAAAAGTTCGAGATTCCACATTGATATTTGAAAAATGTGATGGACGTTACTAGAAAATAGGGGATTACACACCTGCAGTAAGAATAAAGTTTTGAGTAAGATATCAAAATAAAAATTAATTTAACCAGAACTTACAGATTACTGGCAGGTGGTAGGACCTTGTGCAAGGTCCGCCCGGATCGCTACCACCATCTTGCTCGTTAATCCTGCCGTGAAGCAGCATTGCTTGAAACCTTACTTACACTTGATATTCATGTAATACCTGGGATGACCAATCGATCTAGCTATCTCTGGGAAAACGCTTATTATCAAATTTCAACTCGAGCAAAGCTTGGTCGCCCAAGTACGCACAGTACGCAACTTTCGCGGGGGCTTTTGCGGGTTCGAATCAGAAATGAGGAGATACGTAAAAGAACAAGGGTCACCGATATAGCCAAGAGAATTAGCTCGTTGAAGTGGCAATGTGCAGGCCATATAATAGCACGGAGAGCAGATGGCCGTTGGGGCTGAAAAGTTCTCGAGTGGAGGCCGCGGAACGGCAAGCGCAGCGTGGGACGTCCGCCAACGAGATGGACGGATGACCTGGTTAAAGCCGCGGGTTCACGGTGGATGCAGGCCGCTGCCAACCGAAGCAACTGGAGGTCTATGGGAAAGGCCTATGTCCAACAGTGGACGTCCTACTGCTGAGATGATGATGATGATGATGATGATGATACAAATACAAATACAAATATTTTTATTAACAGTAACATATGATGATGATGATGATGACGCAAATTTCTACGCGTAAGTCTGATCGTATTTCCAGAATTAATTACGAAGCTAATTTGAAAATTGCAATATTTGCAATATAGCACAGCACTAAAATCAGCATCTGGTAACAGTTTGTCTGTAAAAAAATACAGGATATATAACGCATTCAAACTCATAATGTGAGCGTTATAATTATGTGTCAAAGCAGCATTTTCCGCACTCCATTCTTGAATCAAAACACGCCCCGTTACCCCCGAGAGTGACTTGCGTAAAATTGGAAAACGAAACAAGGTGAAAAATATTATCAGGCGGAACCACCGAGGCACCGGTGGGACCGCCCTTGTCGGCAGTTAATGTTTTAACTCGAGAGGCTTACGAGAGATTTGAGGTGGGATTTTGTGTCTTTTCATTTTAATCTAAGTAGTAATTTACAGGGAGAAATCGAAATTTTACTGCTCAAAAGAAAAGGGTCACATGAATTTTATAGGGAAACGAAAATACTAACAGGTAAATATAATTCTCTATAACATTCCTTGTATAAAATTGGTTTTATTAATAAAACACAACACAGTACAAATACTTTTCATTGAATTAAATATATTGAATTAAAAACGAAAACATATTTTTGATTTCATTTTACCGGTAAAATTCAAGTGTAGTATATATTTATGGTGGTAGTTGTCCTATGAATTGCGCCAGGTGGTCGTCTTTTGTACTTCAAGGGGCGTTTTAAATGTCAGCTGGTCGTCTTATGTATTTCAATGGGTCTTATTTACTTCAGGTGGTCAAAAGGTGCCTTATTCACTTCAAGCGTTCGTTAAATGGCTCGTCTTATGTACTTCACATGTTGTTTTATGTATTTCAGAGTGATAATTACATAATGTATTGAATAACGGTTAAAAGAAATAAAAAATATCCTAAAAATAACTTAACTAAACTTACCTACATAAAATAAAAATAGAACCTAAAACTAAAACAAATGATCTAAAGAGTACCCCTTAGGCAAGGTCCCAAAGATGCTGGCAGCGTTTCCTCTTTGAATAGCTAGGCTAATTCTTTGTCCGAGGAAGCTGCCAGCTCTTCGGTCACCTGTGACGTATAACTAGTCTTTCTGTCATTTTCGCCTTAATTGAATAAAGATAACTTATATACCTTTCAGACTGATCTTATTTATTTTAAGTGGTCGTCTTATAAATTTCAATAGGTATTCTCGTTATAATTTAGGTGGTCGTCTTATATTTCAGGTGGTCATCTTATATACTTCAAAGAGTCATCTATGTACTTCAGGTCATCTTATTTCTTATTAGGTTTATTGCTGGTACTGCTAAGAAATAAAAATACTTGGTTACCCGCGTTCGCTCAACCGAATTGCACTTCAAAAATAAAATCGGAATCTTTCCAATACTTTCGCCGGAGTCAATGAGGTGACAAGTCTTCCGGCCGCCGTACGGCGCCGTAATCTCGCTTATCCGGTACAAAAAGGCTCGGCAAGGTAAATTCATCGATAGTCAATTGGGCTTACAAATCGTGGGGCTTGCCCTAAACGGCTTTTAGCCGTACTCAGGGGTGTCAACTGGTTTCAGTTAAAATGTTTTGAAGTAAATTTAGACATCCATGTAGCTTTCCAACAACTAAAGGCTGATTTGTTTTAAACTTTCGTGATTTTCACTCATTTCGACCTCATTTCATTTAGTGTGCGCGTGACCACGACTATTTTAATATGATCGAAACGTCGAGGTCATTAATAAGTACCTACTCGAAATTCAAAAATTAAGATCAAACGTCCACCCAGACAAATAAAACATTTTTTTATAATAGCAAAACTAGAATCAACGTTGCTCGGGACTTGTCGGTCTTCTTCAATTTCCTGAAGATTTAAATGAGCAAGAAAAAGAAAACCGGTCTTTTATTTCGAGCTCCGAACGCACGTTTATTAGTTGTAAGTTAGTGACGTTGACGTCGCAACCTAATGAACCAAAAAAAATCCAAAATAGAAAAAAAATACTGTTGACAACCCTGTGGTCGCCGGTCGTAAAGTGCGGCAAGGGACGTAATGTCCCACGTGCACGCAGCCACTCGCCGACCGGCAGGAATGGGGTTAGCTACTGATAGCTGGGCATCGGCTATTTTAACACTGGCTCTCGGACTATAGTTAAATGAAAATTCTAAGGTAAAATTTGACTTAATAATATATTGTCACTAGAACAAAAAAAGGCCAAGTACGAGTCGGATTCACGCACTGAAAGTTCCATACGGATTTGTATGTAGGTATCTCTATGAATATCCTGTGCTATAACAGAGCCACTCTCGTACGAAGTGTGGAGTAGTTTTATATGGATGCTAAAATATACAGAATATTTTCAGACTTTTCTTAATTGTTGTGCTATAAGAGTTAAGTACCTTCATACTACAATTTTTTGGTTACGGCAAACTGTAAGGAAACACCTCTTTAGAGTTCCGAAGCCAAAATAGCAAAAACGGAGTCCTTTATAGTTTCGCCATATTGTGTTTGTCTATTCGTCCGTCCGCGGTATTTCTCAGAAACTCAGTGATAGGAAGCTGTAATTTAGCTCAGGAAAGTCATCCTATCAATATTTATATATGTTTTCCTTCCGGTACAGTAACGATAAAATCTGGGTTTTAGTGCAAAAAAAAAAACCCAGTACAGTCACCAGCACCAATATCTGATGCAACAAGCGTGAATAAATATCTGATATGACTCTTATTTGTAAGGCCGGATTGACGTGTCAGATATTTTTGCACGCTTGTTGCATCAGATATTGGTGCTGGAGACTGTACCTAGCAGGCTAATTTCAATTCCTCTTTTTATTGATTCTCTGATGAAACTAAATCAAACGAGCCAACCCGTAATAAACCCCGTCTTATTTTATCAAGGGTTAAAAGTATAAATTTCCGCCTCCCATTTGCGCGAAACACTTATCTTGGGAGACTCGGCTCACCTCGCGCACCTCTTTACGAGCGGCCGCTGATGGTCCAATTACTGGCCAGCCCCGGGACAGCTGATGAGGATATGCCAGGGGAGAACTGGTAGCGATGTTGGTGTTGGACTCATAAGACCCAAGGAACTCATTAACTGGAAATAATTCCGATCCGTATTAGCGATCCCTTCAAATAGCGAACCTACTGTGTTAAAAATAAAATTGTGTTAAATACTTGTAATGTATAGTATATAGATATCATTCATAAATATTGTGAATCTGTTTAAAAAAAATACGTCGTTGAGTTTCTTGCCGGATTCTTCTCAACAGAGGTTTTTTCCGAACCGGTGGTAGATTTTTTGACGTTCATAGTAAGTGCTTGTCATAGTCTAAATTGAATAAAGAAATTTTGACTTTGACTTTGACTTTGAATATGAACGCAATAAAGGTCTAGTAATTTGGAGTCTCGATGCAATATAACCGATATTAGATTATCTAAATATAACGTATAGATGGGTGCAACAGGGATGTTGATGCCATTAAAAAATAATTCGAAGGCAAGACTCCAGTAAAAAATGGTAGCCCTGAAAACCAGATTAATTTTCGATTTACTGTGAAATTAGATTTTTTGTTAGTTTAAAACAAATAAATAGTTAGTTGATTGAGTTGGCGAACAAATAGCAACTTATGACGTCATAAGGCCAAATAATTTAACGTATCCTTATTATTCTTTCGTCGGCCAAACGTTCGATATATCGAGGTCGGTCACTCCCTTAGACTTTGTTACCTCGGCTGGAATTGCTCTTCCTGTAACTATACATTCTTTCAGGCTATTATTCCTGCACTCTTTAGCTGCCTATACCTATGCCTTTAGTTCTTCTTCTCTTTTAAAATATGGCTTTCTGTCCTGATTAGGACAATTTCGCCAGTGTCAAGGTACTCTCTTTGAGAGGGACGTTGTTCGGTGATTGTAGTTTATGCAACTTGATAGTAAAATTCCAGAAACCACGTGGAGACAACTTGCGCATTAAAAAATGTCAGACACGAGAGCAATATAGAATTTTGTGATCACTGTTAACTGTTAAGGTTAATCGCCGCATAAAACACTATTAAAATTATACTTCAACTAGCCAAAGAAACAGAAATAGCAAAATTATACATTAACTACATCCGCCATGTTCGAATGCCACAAATCGATTCTATGCCTTTAGTTAATGGCTGGATGGATTTTGCTCAGTTTGACAGTGACTTGTAACATGTCAAGCTACAAGATCCATTTAAAATTTTTAGAGTTCTGTAGCCAAAGAGTGCCAGCGGAACCCTATTACATAGGGTTTACTAAGACTCCTGTCTGTCACAGGGATCTATCCTCTTGAGCCGTAATGGTTAGACACTTGAAATTTTCACAAATTATACATAATTATTTTGGATGTTCCATATGTATTTAAGTATGTATTAATCTATATAAGTATGTTTATCCGTTGCCTAGTGTCCATAATACAAGCTTTGCTTAGTTTGGGACTAGGTCAATTGGTGTCAAGTGTCCCATAATATTTATTATTATTATTATTATTATTAATTATGGCCGCTATAACAATGAAGAGTAAAAACAGCATAAAATACATATTTAAGGGGGGGCTCTCATTCAATAAACGTAATTCTTTGTCGTTTTTAGGGTTCCGGAGCCAAAATGGCAAAAACGGAACCCTTATAGTTTCGCCATGTCTGTCTGTCTGTCCGTCTGTCTGTCTGTCTGTCTGTCCGTCCGCGGCTTTGCTCAGAGACTATCAATGCTAGAAAGCTGTAATTTTGCACGGATATATAGGTAAACCATGCCGACAAAACAGTACAATTAAAAATTCAAAAACAATTTTTTTTAGGGTACCTCCCATAGACGTAAAGTGGTGGTGATTTTTTTTTTCTCATCCAACCCTATAGTGTGGGGTATCGTTGGATAGGTATTTTAAAACCATTAGGGGTTTGCTAAAACGATTTTTCGATTCAGTCATTTGTTTGCGAAATATTCAACTTTAAAGTGCAAATTTTCATTAAAATCGAGCGTCCCCCCCCCTCTAAAATCTAAACCGGTGGGTGGAAAAATTTGAAAAAATTCAGGATGGTAGTAAGTATATCAAACTTCCAAGGAAAACTATAACGGCTAAGTTTTCTTGAGAATTATTAGTAGTTTATGAGTAAATAGCAGCTTAAGGTATAAAATATACCTAAACTTGGAAGATTCCGTATAAAATACGAAATAATTAGAAAAATATTACTTAATTTTTTCGTAATGGCTACGGAACCCTATTCTGGGCGTGTCCGACACGCTCTTGTCCGGTTTTTTTGCTTGACATTAGCTTGACATTAGTTCAGCGACTTTTACCTTGCACAAGGTCCTACCACTTGCAAATGTTATGTTACAAGCAACAATTTTTTTTTGTTACCTACTGGCTATCCCCAATCTTTTTTTTTTTCAGTACAAAACAATTGAGTGTAAAAGTTTCCGTTGAGATACGAAAAGAGCCATTTCTAGCATAACATTGAACCTACAGAATTACTTCAACGAAAACGTAACCACAGCGTCGGTTTTGGATAAACCCTGGCCCATTGTTCCGTTAAGTTGAGGTGTGGACCCAGAGTCACGTACGACCCCTAATAGCCGCCATGACAGGTGATCTGAGTGCACTTAATGCTGAGAGTTATTGGTGCCATTCTGGGTTATGGTAACAGTTAGGGAATTGAAAATTTTAGAGAAATTCGTGAAGAAAATGATATCGTATTTCTTTCTTTATTTGTTGAACTTAGAAAATAATTGTAAGAGGGTAGTTTCTTTATACCCGGATAGATGGCGCTAGTACGGACGCACCACAACTCTGCATCGCGCTGTTAAGATTTTTCTAAGCATGTATAAGGGTCTGAGAATGCGTTTGTATTATTGAACATTAAAACCATGCGGAAGCGAAGCATGTGATTGATTTATTCACCCCGGAATTGGCGGGATTTCGAGCTAAATCGCTTGTGGTCGTAACAGGAGTAAAACTAAAATTATGATTTTTGGTTGACCTTTACTGAAACAGCCTATATTATTTGTTTAATAATCTAAGCAACTGAGAAAATATATAGACCCGAATAAATCACGTCTTAAATTGAGTTTAGCTCGACATGTTATGCTAATCCGTAACCCTTCTTCCTCGGAGCAACGCGACTCGGTTGCTGCAACACGCGCACTGCGCGCCGCCGCTCTGCTCGCGCGACTACCCGACGAAACATCGGTCGGTCGGGTAATTTAATTTTATAAAAATTTCACGGGATTTTCTCAATTTCTAAAACAAGAGCGGCTTTATGCGCAAGTAAATAAACATTTTTAACCCCGGCCTCCTCTTTCAATAAACATTCAAAGGGAGTTGATATTCCAACCTGGCCGATGCGCCCTGCTCCCCTCGTCCACCTGAGCCCGTATTTGCCCGCAGTAAAAGGTAGTATCCGGTTGCCTTCTCAGCTTACTGTTAAACGCTGTTATGTTCTCATTGTAGCTGGTAACATTCTGCTACAATTAAGTGTGAGTAAAATATATTTTTAGTGCAAGTTTTTTTTGTTCGTCGTGCTTTTTGTTAGCTGTACTTGAATTGTGATTCCAAGTATATATCTGTACAAAATTTCAAGTAAATCTGATCTATAGAAGTGGATCAAAATCTACGTTCTTTTTTATTATTCGACTGGATGGCAAACGAGCAAGTGGGTCTTCTGAATGGTAAGAGATCACCACCGCCCATAGACACCTGCAACACCAGGGGGATTGCCAATGCGTTGCTAACCTAGAGGCCTAAGATGGGATACCTCAAGTGCCAGTAATTGCACCGGCTGTCTTACTCTCCATGACGAAATACAACAGTGCAAGCACTGCTGCTTCACAGCAGGATTAGCGAGTAAAATGGTGGTAGCAATCCGGGCGGACCTTGCACGAGGTCCTACCACCTGCAAAATGCACTTGCGGCATTTGACTGACAAACTCAACCAAACAACATTGCTATTTAGAAAAATATTAGTTAGTATTCATTTCATAGAATTCTGATGTCAATGACAATTATATTAGCTAAAACAAAAATTTAAACAAAATTTTGATCTGGTAAGTTCCTTCGTGTTTTCTATCCAGTTTAGATGGAAAATCAGCGCTGCAGGCGTCTAACGCCTCACTCAGCATAATGCTGAGTGAGCGGCCGTTTCACTTTTGCGGGGACACGCAAAATCGTGTACCTTATGTATTATCATGTTTGTTTTTTTGTTTTCCTTTATTTTTATTGTTTATTCTTATATTAAAATTTTGTTGCATTTGTGTGTCTTTGTGAATGTGAATAAATGTTTTCTTTTTTTCTTTCTTTTTTATTTCAAGACCTCTAGTTTGCAAGTCCAACGCTATCTATATCGCTGAACCACCACGCTCATGCCAGACCGGCAACGCATCCGTAACTCAGTTTACACTGTCATTGATGTCCATTGGCGGCGATGATTGCTTTCCATCAGGTGACCCCGCCTCATTTTCCACCTATCACATAAAAAAAGCAGGCCCAAGAGGAGTAAACTTTCTCCAATAATAATGACAATAGACAAACACACAAATCAATTTCGTCAGGCACCGGTGTGCGGGTGAGATTATAAATGTGATTCAAATGGAATGTCCTACCAAAGCGTTGACAGGTCACCCTGGTGGATTAACGGCATCGTGAGAGTTGCGGGCAACTGGTGGATGCAAGTGGCGAGTTAACGCCTGGTTCAATCAATTGATCCTGCCGTGAAGCAGCAGTGCTTGCACTGTTGTGTTTCGGCGTGGAGAGTAAGACAACCGGTAAAATTACTGGCACTTATGAGGTACCCCATCTTAGCCCTCTAGTTTGGCAACGCGTCTGCAATACACCTGGTGTAGCCAATGTTCATGGGCGGTGGTGATCTCTTAGCATCAGGAGACTCACTTGCTTATCATCCAGTCGAATAAAAAAAAAATACCTTCTTTTCTGAAGCGGTTTCTGCTTGTTCTTATATTCGTCCCACGTCAAGGATCACCGCCCCCTAATGAAATCAGTGGACAAACAGCTCGATCAACGTCACTCTGATCGATGACTTTAATTATTAAATCCCTCATTATCTTTCCTATGGGCATTTCTCAGAAAAACAGGAAAACTGAGAATTAACTCAAATTCACCTCACTTTTTACTTAGCCTACTTTTTTCAACGGTGCACGTCCTACGACTGATATAATGATAATGATGGTGGATGATGATAATTTAATTAAAAGATACAAACAAAAAAATAAATACTAATGTGGCCGAAACGTCTGGGTAATTCATTCAACATGTTTTTGCTATTCAGTCCTATTCTACTTATGGGTGAAGAACAAAAAGTTTCACCTCGTTAAAGCTGCGTTAGCACTTTTTTTATGGATACATTTATGGATAATTTTCGTGCCACAATGGAAAAAGGTAATGGAAATTAAAACTACGTGCTAACACAGCTTTGACGGTATGCAACTTTTTAGTCTTCACCCTTATCCTATTTCATTCTATGAGTACAGTAAAACAACTTTAATACGTAGTAGGTAGTATAACATACTAAAACCAAAACATCCTTAATACTTACGAATAAAAGTAGAGAAGAAGAGGCACACGAAGAGCGTGAAGAAGTCTTCAGGCACAAGCCGCTGGTTGATTTAAATGAATTTACTTTTCTTTTTTTTTTTGAATGAATTTACTGTGTATAGTATAAAAGGTGACCTTAGCTTCTGGACAAATAATGAAACAATGAATAAGACTGATATTTAGCAATATCTTTAAATAGTTATTTGCTTAATTATACAAGAAAAAAAAATCTATGAAATCAGATCATCCAAATACACAGGCTGCTCCAAAGTGATACATCGAAAACCTTTAGTTTTTCGGTAAATATTGGATTGATTGTTATGATACTTTTTCAGTTTGGTTTTATATAAGTATCTTGCTAATAAGCGAGTAGTATTCGTATTTGTCCAGAGGCTAAGGTCACCCAGAATTATTGAGAAACTGTGAAGAGCTTATGATAGTTTTTATTCCGGAAAATTGCAGTTCTCGCGGAGCTCAACGGAACCCTACACTAGGCGTGGCCTGAGACGCACTTGACCTCTTTTTAACCGACTTCAAAAAAAGGAAGAGTTTCTCAATTTCATTTTCGACACAGCTTATCGAACAGCTCTCGCTATCTCATGTTCTTTGTGTCAGTTCAGTAGAGTCACGAAAAAATGAGATAAATTCTAGCTCCATAAAACTACCCCGAAAAAACTACTAAAAAAAAAAGTACTTAATTAAGCAATTAAACACATTCAAAATCAAACCATTTATAGAAAAATTCTCCATTTTCTTTTTCCCCGTAAATTTAATTTAGAAAAAAGAAAATTAAATTAACAATAACAATTACAGTCTGAAATTACCTTCGAGTCTTTAAAAATTACAGGGGATGTCATAAGTCGTTCACTGCGGGTGACTGCCAACGTGCCAACTTACCACTTACTATAACTCAAAGCAAACTACACCATAACACTTTAAAACAAAGTCCATTGCAATTACCTCGGTAACTTTGTCATGCCGAAAGACAGCTTCGTTTGCGTTAAGCAACTTTGAACTTTAAGTTAAAGAGTTAAGAGAGTTGCGAGTGCATACGTTAGATGGTTCTTTCCGTTTTCTGGAGAAATATCCGAAGGTTTGTGACGTTTAATCTTGCGTACAACGCGTCGGCCGCGGGTATCACTTGCCGCCTGCTTCTAGTGATGAGCAAATTCGCTATCGATATTTTGACATTAATTTTTGAAAAGAAGAAATTTACATGTTAACCCCGTATGCAAAAATAGGGATTTAGGGGTGTTGGGGGAGGCCTATGTCCAGCAGTGGACGTCTTTCGGCTGATATGATGAGGGGTGTTATAAGTTTCACGCCAATATGTGTTTGGTTATGGCATCGGTGTCTCCCAAACGGATGGACCGATTACGATGCGTTTTTTAAGTAAAAAAAAGTTTTTAGCTTCATTTTACCTACTGGTATTAACCTCGGTTCAACCATTTTTGAGATATTGAATTTTGGAAGGACAAAGGACTTTTACAAGTTTTGTAAATTTTAAGTAAGAACAATTTTACTAAGGGGCTGTTTCACCATCCATTGATTACTAACTGACGGTTAAATGTGATGTCTTCTCTATTTGTTTTGTTCAAATAGACATGGTGAAACAGCCCCTAAATCTTTATAGACTGTATTACAGCTCGTAGTTTAAAAGATCTAAATGTGGGCAACTAGTGGATACAAATGGCGGGTTATTGTTCATTATGATGTTCTAAGGAGTAGTCATTTGTTTTTTGGACCTCTTCCGACTGATGATTATGATGACGATGAGTTATATTTTTTTGGATATTTTTGTGAAAATGGTAGAATAAATGATAAAAGTATAATTACTCAATTATTAGCTTTCATTTGATACCTTTATTGTTACAATACAACTTTTTTTTTCATTCCTCCGCCATATTTTTTTTACAGACGCCATACTGAATTATTACACAGCCTATATCACTCCGACAATTATGACAAATCCAATAATCCAAATGATACCTCTTATGTCAAAATCCGTCCAGCCTTTAGGCTGCAGCGAGGACCAAATAAAATGGAAATACATACCCAAACACATACGGTCAAGGAGTTTAATTCATTGGCCACCATGGAACCATTTCACAGTATACGTCATAGTGGCATCGCATTAATTAACAAAGAAAATCGTAATGACTTTTCCTTTGAAAAGGTTCCTTGGTGGCCTACGAATTAAATTTCTTGACTGTACATACATACATACATACTTACGCACGAAAAAACATAACCCTACTTCAGGCAGTCGGGTAAAAAGAAGTACTTAGGATTCCCTTCTGAACCCATTATAGGAAAATTAATAATTATCGATAAAGCTTCCCCCCATCGCCCCCTCCCTAACCACAAGCGTCTGCAGAAATTCAATTAACATTACCTCCAGTCGCATGCACCTTTATTTCCGTTCGGAGTCACTTACCCCCCTTCCTGGTGGGGGGAGACGGTAATGAGGTCCGGCTGTCGTTTAGTTTGGAGGTAATGGTATACGTGAGTTGGAGGGCAGTTTGGAGGATAAAAACGGGCTAAGTGCGAATTCTACTTGCGAACGAAGGGTTCCGCGGGTATGAATGCTGATTTTTGAGATTGATGAAAAACGACAAAAAATTGTTGATTAATTTGAGCATCACTTTGTGAAGATCGGTTATGAACTTTGCGTTTTTTTGCTTGAAGGTAAAAACATCAACAACATTTCGATTCGGTTTTGTTAAGTCCACAAGCAAGCGTTAATATTATATACCTACTTGCTTTTTCCCGCGTCTTCGCCCGCGTGGAAACCGGTTATCGCGCGCTGTTCCCTCGGGAACTGTGCATTTTTCCGGGATAAAAAGTAGCCTATGTCACTCTTGGGCCCAAAAACTATCTCTATGCCAGAATTCACGTCGATCCGTCGCTCCGTTTTGACGTGAAAGACGGCCAAACATACACACACTTTTGCTTTTATAATATTAAATATGGATAGTAAATTGTGGAAAAACGCGAATAATCTCATCTTGAAGTAATACGAGGAGTTACCTAATACGGTCGAAAAGATACCAACGACGGACAGACTTGTACCCACTGACACCCTCGTGGGTACGGAACCCTAAAAACAAAGTAGTTGTAAATATACCTAGTGCTTATGGCGCTAAGAGGTTATTGTTTTAATACGATGAAACTGCGTCTTTCTTGTGATATTGGGTGAAATAAGTCTACGAAATGAGAACCAGGTAATCCATGGTTTTAGTATATTTGGACTTCATCATCATCATCATCCCATACACTATAGGCCTTCTTCCTTTCCAGAAAGAAATGGCTTTTGGCCGTAGCCCCCACGCGGGCCCAGTGTGAATTGGGAACTTCACACACACCATTGACTAATTTCACAGGTTTAGGCAGGGCTACAGGTTTCCTCACGCTGTTTTCCTTCACCGTAAAGCTCGTGGTATATTTCAAATGTGATTAAATTGATTTTCGAAAACAGGTACATGAATTTCAAAACTAAGAGGGGCGAGCCTGAGTTTGAACCCATGATCCTCTGCTTAAGAGGCCATAGGTCAAACCACTAGGCCACCACGGCTTTTACGGTTATTTGGACTTTATGTGGTTGGCAAAAAATGAGGTATTTTTAGCCTAATGTTTACAGCTTACATAGACTGTATATACTTAAATATTATTATTTGATATGTAACATTTTTAATTTTATGAATATAATTAGAGCGAGGTTTTACAAAGTCAAAGTCAAAATGTCTTTATTCAATTTGATTTATAACAATAGCACTTATGAATTAAAAAAAATCTACCACCGGTTCGGAAAAACCTTTGTTGAGAAGAATCCGGCAAGAAACTCAACGAGGTATATTTCTGAGGAGAGACCTGTGCCTAGCCTAGTGACGTAAGTACAGTCACCAGCATTAATATCTGCCACAGCGGAGCGTGCAAAAATATCTGACACGTCCTTCCGGCCCTGGAAATAGAGTCTTATCAGATATTTTTGCACACTTATTGTTGTGTCAGATATTGAAAGAAAGAAAGAAAATACATTTATTCACAACACAAGACAACAATACTATTTGGTACAAATAAACAACACAAAGGTATGTGTCATTGCGATTGTGAATCGGACACTGGCTCAGCATAATGCTGAAGCGTTAAAAACACGCCAGCGCTGATTTTCAGCCAGCACCGAAGGCACAACCCTCTGAACGTTATAAAGACACACTATAATACACACCATTAACTACATAAGATTACATAAATAAATAGATAATTTATAAACTAGAAAACTAATTTATTGTGCGACTTTAAAAACATAAAAATATTGGTACTAGTGACTGCTGTTCAGCTGGGATGATCATAACAAAATTGACCTTTAATCTTTAAATTGGTTACGTCCCCGTGTCTTTTTCCCATTCATCATCCCACCTTCCGCCAAAACAATCCCATTTGCAGGCAGATCAGTGATTCCATTATAAAAGGGTCTTGCATCCGATAAGCTATCTGCCATCGACCATCCGTCTACGTCATGCTACCTTGATACCGCCGGCTATTACTACGCCTGGTATCCCTTCGCGTCGCATAACTTCATTTGCCATAATGGTTACGAGTCATAATTTTCATTTGTCATAATTTTTAGATGACCTAATCATGACTTTAATTGAATTTTACTATAATTTAGCGTATTATAATTAGTGATTATTACAGACGGAAGGTGCAACATAACGAGCTTGATATATATATGTATAAAAGTATGCTACAAATATGCATAAAACCTATAAAAACGAAATCAATAAATAATAATAAAATAAATAAATATCACGGGACAAACACCAATTGACCTAGTCCCAAAGTAAGCTTAGCAAAGCTTGTTTCATGGTACTAAGCAACGGATAAATATAATTATATAGATAGATACATATTAAACACCCAAGACCCGAGAACAAACATTCGTATTTTTCATATAAATATCTGCCCCGACACGGGAATCGAACCCGAGAGTTCTATCTACGTAGTCAGGCTTTCTAACCACTAGGCCATCTGGTTGCCAAATCAATCAAAAAATCCATTTATCGACAGTGAATCAATAATTAGGGTTTTCACTATTACAACACTCATGTCAAATGACAGATTTCTTATACTAGAGATCTAGGGATCGTAGGAGCAAAGCTGCGGACAGACGAATGTACAAACTAAAGCGCGGATATGCCAAAAACTTGTTTTTTTTTGGCATTTTGATTCCAGTCAATCCAAGATAGGCTAGTTTATATTCCAGGTCAGTAAGTCGATTTATGTTTGAAGAAAATCTTGAAATCCTAATACAGCACAAAATTTTGCCCAGTGTATTTTAAAATTTACATTTGCAAAAATGACTCAGGTCTTACTCAGGTGAGTTCTGCATGAGAGCGCGCACATTTCAAGCTTCACGCTGAGCTAGTGATGTAATGTAAATAGCTCAATAATTCATCGATATTCGCTAGACGCCAGACTGCATAACTCAACGTGTCACTAGGGGTGAGCGTGAGAAAGTTTAGTCGATAATATTTTGGATACAGTTTTTTTGTGTTGCTTACTACATTATGGTGTGCAATAAAGTCGTTGTGTATTACGTATTCTAAGAAGTGCGTGTTTAAGAAAATATTTAGATTGTTATCAAATAAAATATTTTTTGATGAAACGGATATTTTTAATGATGACTGAATACCAAAAGAAAAGAAACCAAGTTCCTTACTCTCAGGTGTGTAAAAAACCGGCCACGAGCGTGTCGGACACGCCCGAAGTAGGGTTCCATAGCCATTATGAACAAAATATTTTTCTAAGCGTCTCGTATTTTGTACGGAATATTCCAAGTTTAGTTATTTTATACCTTAGGCTTTACTCTAAAGTACTAAAATAATTCTCAAGAAAACTTAACCGCTATAGTTTTCATTGTAAGTTTAATATACTTAATACCATCCTGAATTTTGTAAAAAAAATCCACTCACCGGTTTAGATTTTAGAGGGGCGGGGGGGACGCTCGATTTGAATGTAAATTTGCATTTAAAATTTAATATTTAGCACACAAATCACCGAATCGAAAAATTAGCATGTATTAGTGACAAAAGTAAACTTTTTAATTATCAATAATAATCATCCATCCATCATCGATCCCAGCCTATATACGTCCCACTGCTGGGCACAGGCCTCCTCTCAGAACAAGAGGGCTTGGGCCATAGGTCCCACGCGGGCCCAGTGCGGATCGGGAACTTCACACGCACCATTGAATTGCTTCGCAAGTTAGCGCAGGTTTCCTCACGATGTTTTCCTTCACCGCAAAGCTCGTGGTAAATTTCAAATATAACTCCGAACATGAATTTCGAAAAACTCAGAGGTGCAAGCCGGGGTTTGAACCCACGACCCTCTGTTTGAAAGGCGATAGGTCAAACCACTAGGCCACCACGGCTTCAACAATAATGAACTCACTTAATATCGACAGTTGCCACACCCCTACCGCAGGAATGTGACAAATGCGCGAGTCCCGAGCGGGCTCGTCTAAACACACAATTTCACTCTTATTTCACGAACTGCTGCACCGACTGCAGCCATTTTTGTTTCGAGCTATGTGCAAGACTCGAAGTGAAAAATTTAAACTTGGTATCGTGCTATTCCATTCACGCTAATAGTATCTGTTACCAGAATGAACGAGACGGTACGATTGGAACTTTATTTTCGAATTTGGATTAGCCCCGCTGTACCGCTGCGAGTTGCATTGAGATATAACATTGAAAGAATAATGAAGAAGCCGAAGAAATGCGATACTGAAGTGGCAGTGGGCGGGGCACATTGCTCGCAGGACTGATGGCCGATGGGGTCAAAAGGTTCTAGAATGGCGTCCGCGGACCGGGAGACCAGCTGTCGGTAGGCCTCCAACAAGATGGAGCGACGACCTGGTTAAATCGCAGGATCGCGGTGGATGCGAAAAGCACAAGACCGGTCTGAGTGGAGAGCCTTGGGGGAGGCCTATGTCCAGCAGTGGACGTCTTTCGGCTGACATGATGATGATGATGATGATGATGATAACGTTGAAACTTAATAGTTGCTTTCTCGATGTTTTGGATATTGTTTTTAATTGTATTGTACCTTATTTGTAGTGGTATTGTATGAACAGGCTGGAAATAAAATTACCATCCAGTCGGATTTGTGTGGACATGCCAGGCTGGTTCAACCATTTATGGCGAGAAAGTAAATAAATACAAAGATATTAATTAAAAAGAATATACATCACAACCACCAGTACCTGGTTGTTAGATTATTGTTATTATCATTAATAATGAAGCTTCAAAATGCTTAATCTTAAATTCACTTTGTAAGAATAGTGAGAACGGACTCGTTCTCTACATGGTAGTAATAGTTTGTAATGTGTTATGTTTCTTCTTCAATGGGTACCCCTCATCTGGCCTAATCTCGTTTGCCCGAAAATCTTTTAGCATATTTAATACTTATCGCATTTTAGCAGAATAATTACTTCACATAAAGTTCACTTGGCATAACATTAATTTTGCATAATTTTGGAACGAAACCATCGCGCTATTTGGTCAAGAAATACCCCACACAGAAACGAATTGCTAACAGAAATGTAGGTTAGGTTAGGTTAGGACTGTGACTTCTTAAAGAAACGAGTTGGCTGGTGCAAAATAGGATACTACTGTGACCCTACACTAAACTTTCACCCTTGCTTATAATATCACAAAAGGAGTTTATGCGATATGAGTTTCGTACAAACAAGGTAATGTGATATATGAGTTTCAGCGGTATCATAATTGTGCCAAACGATACTATGCGATACGAGATTATGCTATAAAAGGTATAACCGTCTTCAACAGCACACTTCACCTGACTGAGAAGTCATCCGTATATAGCCGGAAGCGTCTCCCAAACTTGTTGTTCTGGATTAACACCTGTTCCCAAACTTTACGGAACTTCCACAACTTCCAGATTAAAACGCTGGGTATGAATAATGTGAATCCCGCTGTTGTTTTGTTTCAGGTGTCAATGGGAACAAAACAAATATAAAATTAAACGGACGACTCACGATTATAAGTCAGAAACGGTCCGACTGGTTTCGAACTTTTTGAGCGATCTTTTTCATAGACGAGTGCGTTTACGATGGTGCCGCCCCCACACTGCCTTGTAGCGAGCCTGGTACTGTTTAATAAAAAAAAGCTTGGTGGAGTAGTGATTTATCCCATGGCCTCTTGAGCAGAAAATTGTAGGTTCGAATCCGGGCTTGCACCTTTCATCGTCATCATCATCAGCCCATAGCAGTCCTGTGTCCAGCAGCCCACTGCTAGACATAGGCCTCCCCCAAAGAGCCTTTGCGTTCTGCCCTCGGCTAGGTGCATCCAGCTTCTACCAGCAGCCTTTCGCAGATTGTCACTCGACCAGGCCGAAGGGCGTCCTACACTATGTTTGCCAAGACGCGGTTTCCGCTCAAGAACGTTTACTCCAGCGGTTGTCGGTTCTGCGACAGATATGACCAGCCCACTGCCACTTCAAATTGCTAATTCTCTCAGCTATGTCGATGACCTTAGTTCTGTGTCGGATAGCCTCGTTGCGGATTCTATCTTTCAAAGAAACTCCGAGCATAGCTCGTTCCATAGGTAGCTCGCAGTTTCATGACGGAAAGGACACACTGGTTGCACCTTTGAATTTTCGAAATTCATGTCCAAATTATATTTATCACGACCTTTATGGTAAAGGAAAACATCATGAAAAAATCTGCACACACCTGCGTAACAATTTACTTGTGTGTAAAGTTCCCAATCCACGTTTAGCCCGCGTGAGCACTACAGGCCAAGGTCTCAGGTTCTAATAGAAGGCCTGTGCTCAGAAGTGAGACGTATATAAAGCAAGATGACGTAGGAGAGGGCAAACTTCGAACCTGCAAAGAAAAAGGAAATTTCCTATTTTTTACGTCTATTCCATTGTATTAAAAAAACTCATAGCACAGCAGAGAGGAAACTGCCACTTTTTCATTTTAAATGTTTTAATGAAACACCTTAATCTTTACTGAATCTAATTGTGGACGAGCTTTGTAAGATTAATTATTCGGATAAGGGTTCTGTCAGACGTCGAAAACGCAGCGTTTATTTGAAAATGCAGTTTTAAAGATTATATTTGAGTCTTTTCATGTATAAAGGGTTTAGACTTTTTTTTTCTCACTAAATTCGATGCCAATTTTTTTTAAAACATATTATCCTCTCTGGTTTCCTACAGTTCTTAAGTCAGCTTTACTGTCCCTTCAAAATGTTCCAGCCTATATAACGAATTAATTATACTACTATATTATACTTCTACATTGTACTATTGTGTTAAAGATCACCGCTCCCGCTCACTCCCAAATCCTCCAAAACTCCATCAGAAATGGACTGGTGTAGCGCTTATCTTTGGGTAGTGAATCACACTTACAATAAGGTGACTCATTAACTCCCTTGCCACCAGATTGGTCGGTGGTCCATTTTGTTGCAGACCTTCTCACCACAACTTTATTAAAAAAAAAGTTCTCAAAGTCAAAATATCCGTATTCAATTTAGGCTTATGAATGTCAAAATTCTACCACCGGTTCGGAAAAACCTCTGTTAAGAAGAATCCGGCAAGAAACTCAACGAGGTATATTTTTTTAAACAGATTTGCAATATTAATAAATGATATTTATATACTATACATACATCACAAGTATTTAACACAACTTTATTTTTAACACAGTTCGCTATTTGAAGGGATCGCTAATGCGGATCGGAATTATTTCCAAATATCTCTGTCCATGATATAATAGATCACTTTTAAGCGATAAGACCGCCTATTGTCTACCCTGAATCTAAGTGTTTATATTATAAGTTTTTTGTATTACTTTATGGTGTGCAATAAAGAATATTTGTATTGTATTGTATTGTATTGCATCATTGACTTTATAATAAGGCCTAAATATTAACGTCTTCTTGACAATAGATTTGAATTTTGTATCTGTTTTGTTTGTAATATTTTTTGGAATTTTATGATAAAAACGTATGCAATTTTCCAATTACATTTCCCAATTATATTTGTACTTAATGCTTTTGTTGTGTCTTGTGTTGTGAATAAATGTATTTTCTTTCTTTCTTTCAAAAACGACTTTTTGACTTTTCTATTCTATAAATCGCAGTTGCGTCGTCCGTACCCCCTTATCCGCTTCTCCGGCAGATTTGAGCGCCACCGGACTGCTCCTAATTAATTGGCTTGCATTCGTTTGCATGAATTACTCAGGTACGCACCCTTTTTCAGGGTTCCGTAGCCAAAGTGTGCAAACGGGAGCCAATCTCCGCCAACTCTCCGTCTATTTGTCATTGGGCTGTAACAAGTGTGTATCTTTTAAACTATAACAAGTAGGCTCTTTTGGGTGTCCCTTGTTCTGCTGATAAACCTTTTATGGAATATCGTACTACTCGTAATATTGTAAATGCGAAAGTTTAGTCAATATTATTATTTTTTACTTCTTCACGCTGAAAAGGCTGAACGAATTTGGGTGAAATTTGGCAAAAAGTTAGTTTATAACCTGGAATAAGACATAGGATACTTTTTATCCCGATATTCCCATGGGATAGGGATAAAATCTTGAAATAATAACCGCTGGGCTTAGAGTCACAAATTTGATATGTAAGGTAGCTGAACCTCTGGAATAACACATATAATGCGATCTTCTATTCCGATATTCCCACGGAATAGGGATAAAATGTTAATATTTCAACCGCTGGACTTAGAGTTTCAATTTGCAATTTTGGACTGTTGTTCTTAACACAACATCAATGAAGGCCATGATTATAAATTTTGGGAACTCCAACGGGAATTTTGTAAAATCCCGTAAATCCAATTTTGACTACCTACTAGACCGAATAGTTTACGTGTGTGAATCCGCGGGCAACCTCTAGTCATATCATATTCGATGAAATCAATCCAAAATACGTTACGTGCATTAGTGTTGAGCTTAATTATAGGTACGGTTGAATATTAAAAAAAAACTTGCCAATATTAGGTTAAAATCCCATATTTCCCCACTATCATGCTGTAAAACAATGAAAAACTTTCTTTCAATAAGCGTGTCAAAGTCAAATTCAAAATCTCTTTATTCAATTTAGGCTATAACAAGCACTTATGAACGTCAAAAAATCTACCACCGGGTCGGAAAAAACCTCTGTTGAGAAGAATCCGGCAAGAAACTCAACGAGGTATTTAATTTAAAAAACAGATTCACAATGTTTATAAATGATATCTGTATACTATACATTACAAGTATTTAACAAAATTTTATTTGTAACACAGTGGGTTCGCTATTTGTGTATCGTGTATTACAAAAAGCAAGACTTTTTCCGAGTATGTATCATTGCTTTATGGTGTGCAATAAAGAATATTTGTATTTGTATTTGTATTTGTACGGAACTCCTCATGTTTGAATATGACTCATACTTGGCCGGTTTTTTCCTTCAATCCGCTTACTAAAGGGCTAAATAAGCAGTTACTCGTACCAGGGGAAGTCGAGGTAACGATTAGATTAACAAACGTTCAGCAGGGTTACTACGAAACTCGGAGTTCGTATCATACCGTCCTTCTCGCTCTCGTATTAAATAGTATAAGTGTCAGAGGGACAGCATGACACGAACTTCGAGTTTCGAAGTAGACCTATAGTATTCTCGTGGGTAGAATGTGATGAACATGGAAGACAAATTGGCTCACTTTGCTGACTTTAATTTATTTATGCACTAGCGTTTACCCGCGGCTTCGCACGCGTTGTTAGTTCAAAATTTTATTCCTATCCCATGGGAACATCGGGATAAAAAGCAGCCTGTGTTATTCCAGACGTCCAGCTACCTACATGCCAAATTTCATAACTCTAAGCCCAGCGGTTATTATTTCGAAATGTTATCCCTATCCCGTGGGAATATCGGGATAAAAAGTAAGCTATGTGTTATTACAGACTTCCAGCTACCTACATGCCAAATTTCATGACTCTAAGCCCAGCGGTTATTATTTCGAAATTTCATCCCTATCCCGTGGGAATACCGGGATACAAAGTAGCCTATGTTTTATTACAGATGTCCGACTATCTACATACCAATTTAAATCCAAATCCGTTCAGCCGTTTTAGCGTGAAGGAGTAAAAAACATACTTACTCACTCACTCGCAAACTTTCGCATTTACATCCGTACTTATAATATTATAAATGCGAAAGTGTGTTTGTATGTTTGTGTGTTTGTATGTTTGTATGTTTGTCCCTCTTTCACGCCGTAACGGAGCGACGGATCGACGTGATTTTTGGCATAGAGATAGTTTATGGGCCCGAGAGTGACATAGGCTACTTTTTATCCCGGAAAAATGCATAGTTCCCGAGGGAACAGCGCGCGATAACCGAATTCCACGCGGGCGGAGCCGCGGGCAAAAGCTAGTAATATAATATTAGTAGGATGTACAGTCACTAGCACCAATCACCAATATCTGATACAATAAAGCGTTCATACAATTATCTGACACGACTCTTTTTCTATATCGAAAATACAAACTGAAATACAGATGCACAGAAAAACCAGAATAATAAGACCAGTGCTGGGAATCGAATTCAGGTCCCCGGCATTCCGTGCCGCGTGCTATACCACTACACAACCACTTAGGGTCTCTTTCACCATCCATTGATTTGTGTTAACTGACAGTTAAATGTCCTTATATATACAGTAGTCTTTGGTTAAATGTGATGCCGTCTCTATTTGTTTTGTTCGAATAGACGGAAACGGTATCTCATTTAAACGTCAGTTAACACTAATCAATGATGGTGAAACAGCCCCTAAATAGAATTTAAAAAATACCCACGAAACTACCCAATTCCGGCCCTGTTTGACCCCTAATGACCCGTTGTACCTATCACACGAGTATTAAAACTTTGTTGCACCTAAACAGATTATCCTAAGCATACAGGACGTCTATAAATCTCCTCGCTGCTTAGTAACCTGTGATACCCAAGGCCCAGGTCTTAGAGTATTAAGCCAAACGGAGGTGACATGTGTACCAATAGGGATGTTGACACCACCAATCAAATTGGTGTACTTTTTATGAGCTGTCAAAACTCAATTCTCCCATAGAGTTTGAATGGAAATAGCTACTTATTTGCCAACTCAATCAAATAATTATTTATTTGTTTTAAAGCAACAAAAAATCTAATGTTGCAGTTTATCGAAAATTAATCTGGTTTTCAATGCTAAAATAAAGCGTTTGTTTTACTGGAGTCATGTCTTCGAATTATTTTTTAATGGTATCAACATCCCTATTTCAAAATGAAAGTTTAAAGGTATCATTCAGAGTTCAAAACTAATTTTGTAGTTGATAGAAATGCGTCTAAATCGGGTCGTTCGTTTGGGAGCTATGATGCTACGGACAGGCACAGATACGCTTTCTTATGTATTTTTTATGGCAAATAGCTGGCAAACGATCATGCGGACAATTTGTATGACAATATTATTTAAATTGTGGGTTGAGAAATTGACATTTCTGACGCATGGTGAAGCTATGCATACGAAATGTCAATAATGAAGACATTGTGTAATTAATTATAAAAAAATAACTGTGATGTTATAATATTGTGTACGAAGAGATTTATTTTTTCGAAATTGGCCAAAAAGTTAATTACTAGGTAGGTAGAGTTTTTATTAATGAGCTGAGCTGTCTATCAATGTTACCGGTAATCAAGAAAAAAATGTACCTTGTATATCTGTGCTGAATTTTATGAACAATGGTAAAGTAGCTCAACCATCCCCAAGGGGTCTTTACATGACCACTACTCAAGAACATTTTTGTGTATTGCTAGGCCCATCATTGATCTTTCCCGTTGGTTTAATGCTCCAAGGATCAGGTGGACCGCACTAATCCGGATCGGTGCGGTTCTAGGCGGATCAAACACGATTTTAGACTTACCGGAACTTTGAAGGTGGATTGGGAGTTCAAATGGCGAGGCGTGATCGGATGGACCCATTTGGGGAGCTTGATTGACTCACTGGCTCGAGGGTGCTCAGGCGCATGTTTAATTATGGCTGTTTTCACTTGTAAAATCAAATACACTTCATTTAACTTAGAATTGGAGGCCACAGCAACATTGTATTGCGTCTGGTCAACTATTTCTTACCTAGCAAATAGTCCAGTACAATAGTCTGGGAGCCGCAAAATAATATTGTTTTAACGCCACTTTATTTGCGAGTCGTCAATTGTTATTCTAGTTCAAATTGTAAAGAGATTACAGTTCACGAGCCGCAATACAGTGTTGCTGTGGCCTCCAATTCTAAATTACATGAAGTATAGGTTCTTGAAAAAATAAATCTTGTTGAGGCGTAGAGCTGGATGAATAGGCTCGATATATAAGAGAGGTTAGCAGAAATAACAAGTTAAATATCTTCAAGACAATTTCATTTAAATATTTTAACTCGATATGATTTTACAGTGAATTAAATATTGAAAAAAACCTAACCATAAAAATCACATTTTCGATACTAGCTTTTTTTGTTGACTTTTCTTTTTGTTGACTGTACTTGCAATGTCACCCAAACTACATTTGCGTACCAAATTTCAAGTCGATGCTATTAACCGTTGAAGAGTTCCGTCCTGCGGAGATGATCTTGGTCGGACAATCAGGATGTCACTACCAGATTATTGTATTGTCACGTGTATTTACACAAGTATTCCAAATTTCAAGTCAATCTGACTACTGGAAGTTGGTCAAATTTTACTTGCAAGATTTGATTACAGACATACAGCGGGGCAGGTGAAACTAAAGAAAAGCTTGTAAAAAAAAAAAGTAGGCGCTGTAAAGGTGAATGCCAGGTGGTGGTACGCACCCCTCTCACCGAGAGTATTGACCAATCGAAATAGCCGGAGATGACGTGATATTGAAGCTGATTGGTTGGGAACCAGAAAACTTTGAATTGAAATTGTTTATTGAAATCTAATTAAGTCCAATTTCCTTTTTTTATTCGACTGGATGGTAAACGAGCAAGTGGGTCTCCTGATGGTAAAAGATTACTACCGCCCATAGACACCTGTAACACCAGGAGGATTGCAGATGCGTTGCCAACCTAGAGGCCTAAGATGGGATACCTCAAGTGCTAGTAATTTCACCGGCTGTCTTACTCTCCACGCTGAAACACAACAGTGCAAGCACTGCTGCTTCACAGCAGGATTAGCGAGCAAAATGGTGGCAGCAATCAGCAACAAGGTCCCACCACCTGCACTTTATTTTGGTTTTACGTTTTGTGTTTTTCTTTTTGTTACCTTTTAGTTTTGAATTTCGTGTTTTTATTACAATTTAATAGCCTATTTTTACCATTATCCCGATATTAAAAACACTAAGTATTCAGGGCTGTCACCTTCATAAAAATTTATTCATCGCCCCGATAAGAACTTCCTTGGAAAATTACAGAAGCTACGGCCAAAGTACAAAGGAGAATGTTTAGAAGTGTCGTTTGCTCAAATATGCGAAGGTAATGATCTTACTAGGGTCCTCCAGCCCCCTCCTCAACCCCACAGCCTCCCCTCGTCGCAAATTGAAATTATTTTTTCATTAAAACTGCGAACTTGGAGGCTTCAGGTGAAGTTTTGCGGTTTAGTTAACTTTTCTCAAAGATGGATGACGGCGTATTTTCTTTTGAGGAATTTAGTTGGAAGACGACGGAATATTTTTTAAACAGAGCCTAGCTTTTGTTTTATGACACGACAGTACCGCAGTACATATATAAGCTAAAGCAGTTTGGAATCTACGAACAAATCGATCGAAACTAACACACTCACACAGACGCGCGCTCTACACGGCCTCTAAGGGGGTCTCGCGGTGCTGTAGTGTAGAGCGCGCGTCTGTGTGAGCGTGGTCGTTCCGATCGTAGTTTCGTAGCTTCCATACTGCTTTACCTTATATATATACTGTGACAGTACCTTTGGGTTGCTTAAATTCTGTACAGTCAGCAACAAAAATATAAATACATTTGAAGTGCCAAAAATATATCTACAGGACTTCATTTCCTGAACATTAAGGTCGTGTTATACATATTGGAGTATTTCTCAAAAAGTTGTCCCGTCATGAAATTGACAAGAAATCAGTTTTGCCAATAAATTATTAACACTAAGGACGAGACAATAAAATATAAACTACATAAAACATCCAAAATTTCTTGACGTAAGGAAACCGTCACAAAATCTTGTGAAGAAAAATCACAATTTTGTAACTACATCAAAACTTTATAATGGATCCAACGAGATTATCTGACTTTTTGTCACTTTTACCACAAGTTTTCGTATATATTTAAAAACAATATTACTTATTTTTTGTTGTGAAATAGTGTAATTTTTTTTTTGAGAAATGGACAACGGAAAAATTGAAAAATGGACAACTTTTTGACAAATACTCATTTTTTGCACTTTGGCTGTATTCCTGTCTTTGTTGCAGACTGTACGTTTCTTACATTGCATTATAAAGTGAAGACAAGGCTTTTGAGTTTTCACTAACTGAAGAGTTATACCCAAAAAACTACCGAATTTTCCGGGGGTTGCCTAGCGAATTATTCCCTCTTTTTTATCTTTAATTTTACTACTTTGTAATTGTTTCTTTCTGTTGTACGCTTTAAACGGCTAAAAGTGGTAAAAATTAGTAATTGATTAGCATAAAAAGGTTCCACGCCACTGTGACACAATATCAAACGAACAAGCGGGTCCCCTGATGATAAGAAAGACCCATAACAAATGGACACCTAGAATTACAATAGGATTAAATGAATCAGTGATTAATAATGTCCACTTTTTATCCATCACAAATAAACTAACTTGTGTCCACTAATACTCAGAAATCATACGTCGCCTGTTTCAGGTGGGGGATTACCGTCGGTCATCTTGATGTATTAGCCTTCGGGCGTCTTCGGTAATCTTCGGGTCTTCGACAACTGTCCAAAACGTCAGGCTGGGTAAGCGTGATCGTGCGTGAAATAAGAGTGATTGGGAAAATAGCGTGGCAACCACTGGTGAAATTACTGCCACTGAGGTATCCCATCTTAGGCCTCTAGTTTGGCAACGCATCTGCAATACCCCTGGTGTTGCAGAAGGGGCAAACAAGCAAGCGGGTCATCTGTTAAGACATGATCACCACTGCCCATTTATTTATTTATTTGGGGCATCAACAGCAATACAGTACATTAAAATAGGACTCAGGTACTAAAAAGAAAGCCAATAACAGATGTCCACAGAAATATTATGACACAGATGTATTATGAGTACTAAAATCCATGTTCGTATCGTATCGTCCCTCTCACTCTCATTTAATAATATTAGTATAATAATATAGTAAGTGTATGTAAAATATACATGCGAAATTTCATGTACCTAGAAATTAACGGTTAAGATTTAGAAATTTTACATTAATGAACCCCATATGGAAGACGAAATGAAACTAGCTTAATGCATATTCAAAAAATCCTGCTTGAACGAGTAAAAAACAACACGCCCAACCAAATTGATTAACAAACAAAAGAAAATTTATTAAAAAACAAAAAAATATAATACAATTTTAACTTTCGTATTTACAATCATTTTATTGTAGGAGTAAAATAAGTAAAATTCATTCATTAGACTATTGTAGGACCCTAATGAATTTAGAGTTCCTTCGTAAAATAAAGTGAATGAAGCGGCGAGCTCGTTACAGCGACAGGTGAGGCGGTGAATAAGTAATTAATTTTATTTACTGACTGTACCGACAGCAAAAAATCGGGAATCGAAATCTTCAGAAACTCTGTACACTGAGGCACAAGATATTCTGAATAATGATGTAAGAAGTTTAGGAGGTAATACACTTATGAGGAAGTTCATCTTCTAAAGTTCCTACACCAAAATAACATCTACCTGGGGAGAGATCTCCCTTTGCTTGAGAAACATAGAAAAAAAGGTGCCAGTACCTAATACATTCTATGATCTATTCTATTCTCATGAGGAAGCTCAAAATCACTCCAAGTGGTATGGAGAGATCTATGCTCGGGGTTTTTCTGTGGGATAGAATCAGAAGTGATGATATCCGCAGTAGAACTAAGGTTACTGACATAGCCCGAAGAATTACGCAACTGAAGTGGCAGTGGGCGGGGTACATTGTTCGCAGGACTGATGGCCGATGGGGTCAGAAGGTTCTTGAATGGCGTCCGCGGACCGGGAGACGAGCTGTCGGTAGGCCTCCAGCAAGATGGAGCGACGACCTGGTTAAGATCGCAGGATCGCGGTGGACGCGGAAAGCACAAGACCGGTCTGAGTGGAGAGCCTTGGGGGTGGCTTATATCCAGCAGTGGACGTCTTTCGGCTGACGTGATGAAGTTTTAAAATTTTGACTTTTAACAATGACAATTAATAAAAAAACTAAAGAGAAACATCGATTTGTCCAAAAAGTTTAAAAACCACGTAATTTGCCTGTTTCTTATTGGCATTGAGAGAGAATTTGAACTTGTTTTGTACACGGTACTTATTTCGAGTGTTGGAAGGAATAGTAATTAGACTTAAATTCTTCATTTGACGGTTCTGTCGTGGTCCAGGTTCTAGAGAAAGAGGCTGTATTTAAACAGTTAATTAGTTTAGAGACTTGAGACACAAACTCGAAAGGCCTGAATACAACCTGAAGGGGTAGTTTTCTGGACAAAAATATTATTCCACAAGTAGGTCAGTTAGGTTATTAGAAAAGCTGGTAAAATATAATATTTTTATCGTTTCTTGTTTAATTAACGAAAGAAGAAATACCAACCTATTCAATATTTTCTAATACTCTATCTAACATATTTAAAAAGAAATACCTACCATTTTTTTCCTCAGAAAAGTAATCGTTTGACGAATTCTAGAAATCACGTCAACGAAAGAGAAAAGCGAAACATTTCAATGTTTCTTTTCATTCTTAAAGGGAATAAAGCCCCTAAATCCGACATAATTCACCAAGCCCTTCGAGTAAACACCTGTGAGTGCTCTTAATAACTCAAACTGATTAATTCTGCCCAAATCCGTCCCTTTGTGACTGAGAAAAATTGAAAGGAATGGCCAACAACCTGCTTAGAGGCTGGTCCAGGGCTCAGGGATAATGGGTGCTGTCGTGCGGTAATAGAATTCAAAGTCCTGTGAGTTATCGGGGAGCACCTTGAGGGTTAAGTTATAGGAGACAAGCGGTAGTCCATAATTACCAGGGTTAGTATGTCGTTAGTTAACGCTATGTAGACTGTAAATTGTCATGGATCCGTTGTTGGAAAAGTGGGATCTCCTCACATGGATTCCCACTATAAAATATCTGCTAGGAGATTTCAACTGTAGGGATAATCTAATTACTGGTTCTTGTAGGTTGTCCCAAATAATAAAGTGTCTTGTACTTGACTCCATTTATTACTAACAGAGAAACACATGTGAGTATCCGGTGGCGGGTGAGAGACTACTGAAGGAAGCTACAGACCCTTTAGCTAGCCGTGTTAACCATATCGCGAGCTAAGGAATCCTGCGTCGCTACATCAACCTTTACCAATCTGTAACAATATTTATATGTATTAATTAATCATAATCACTACTTTTTATTTATTACGCATTCACTATTATTTATTAACTTAAATATATAATGTTTGGCAAATCGTAAAAATGTCCAGTGAGAAATAAAGAGTAAATTTTTTCATAAAAAATGTGTGTGGGTATTTTTTTAAATTCGTCTAGCAAATAAGTTTGACATCTTTAATAACATTACTTCATCTATATAAATAAATTAAATCGTAAAATGTGTTGCTAAGCGCAAAACTCGGGAGCGGCTGGACCAATTTCACTAAATTTTTTTTTGTTGTTTCTTATTGTCAGGAGTAGGTTTTTACGGTAGAAAATGTAGATAAATTACAATGAGAGCGAAGCCGCCGGCAACAGCTAATAATTACAATAACTTTCGAATATTGAACTTTACAAACTTCGCCAAAAATAGGATAACTCACAACGCAATTCTCCTACTCGCTACCCGCTCCGCTTGTCGCCTCGCTACTTGTCCTCCCCTACACCACACCAAGGTAAGTCAGGCAAGATGTCCGTCATTAATACTACAGCGTGAGTAATGGTAGCCCTGCGCAAACGCACCAATAATGCCGCTGTTAACGCTCAATGGACTGGCTCATTCATTTTTTAGCGGCAGCCATGATGGATTGCTTCTGGATTCCGATGTCTGATTTTGCTGTTGGGTTTTGTGGTAGTAATGTTTGAAATAAAAAGTTGGGGGTGAAATTTTAATTGCGATTGTTTTGTTAACATTGTTAAGACATGTTTTGTTGGGGAAATGTAGGGGAGAAATTATTAATTTACCATAGGTACCTACTATCAGCCAAATAAGTGATCTATTAATTTTTAAACAAATTCCTATCAAATGAAAATGTCGCTAAAGTCGAACTTTCAAGTTGACAGATACGTCTTGGCATTATAGTTGTATGACATGCAAACGATTATCAATTTTCGAGTGGTATTTGGGAGGTGCCTAAACTAATTTTATTTTGAAAATATATTTTTGTCACCCATTGTATATACCTAAAGGCCGCATAGGCCGAAATCAGTAAAATCCACAGAAACTCAAGCATCAAGATCTGCTGGGCCGCTGGAGAAATTTGTTTATGAGGTTGTATACAGTGCCCTAAGTGTAATTTTCGGTTACAAAATACGTCTCGATCGCGTACAAATCTCAATTTGTATGGAAACACGAACATCGCAAATGTTCCGCTAGTGGCGATGTTCGTGTTTCCATATAAATTGAGATTTTAACGAGAACGCGATCGAGACGTATTTTGTAACTGAAAACTTACATTAGGGGCACTGAGGAGCATAAAATCTGGCCCTCAAATGTATACATTACAGGTAATTTATAGGGAGAGTGGGCCGAAATATGCGCCACTCAGTAAATAATAAAGACTTGTGTTACAGTGTCTTATGAACAAAGTGTAAAGCCGAAACTACGGCGCATCCGGCGGACGCGAGTATTTATGTTGGTACAGTCGGAAATTATTCGCACCACGCTATTTGCATCGTGCCGTTTTACTCTTTGCTTGAACATTGGGGTGTGCGGTAAATCATGCTGAGTGTACCTTATGAGTTGTAAGGTTTACCGGGTACGGGTATGTCGTAGGTAGAAATCTGTTATGACTTACTGACTTGCTGACTTATGTTATGTTATGACTTCTACAAATCAAAATGCCTAAAAATTAGAATGTCTCAAAAGCAATTAGTAATTTTATAATAGGTTAAAGAGTGATGGTCATAAAATTTTTGGACATATTTTTTTTTCCTATGAACAAAAATGATTAAGATATTAATAGCCAGTTATGGGGACGCTCATGTCGTGCGACGCTCTTAAACTTAAAAAAAATAGTATTTAAAACATTTTTAAATGTTAATTAAAAAAAAATATGTTTGTAAAGTATTATGGCTATGACAAAAACCAATGGGTGCAATTATTACAGGCATTTTCCTAGTATGAATAGGAATGTTCATAAACGTAACTTGAAAGTTAGATATTTCTCCCAAAAATATTGTTTGAAAGACAAAGAAAACTCTACTTAAAAAGCACCTTTTTTTCCCAGCTTGGTTTTTAATATGGCCCACGTAATCATGACACTTGCAACTACCTACCTTTGTTTCATTTCCTGATACTCTGCCTTTTTCAAACGGTCCAATCGATTGCATACGCTCGTCGAAGTGGAGACGGACTCGAAAATTATGAATTGAGTAATTTTTTCTGTACAGATAATTCGCCTGTGATCTGAGTGAGCCTATGTAAGTCTCACTGTGCCCAGCAGTCCTACTTTTAGATTTTGCATGCGAGTCTAGTGTAGACTGGCAACTTCACACGCGCCATTGAATTACTTAACAGATTTGAATAGGATTCCTCGCGATGTTTTCATTTTTATTTATCTATATAAGTATGTTTATCTGTTGCTCTTAGTACCCATAATACAAGCTTTGCTAAGCTTACTTTAGGACTAGGCTAATTGGTGTGAAGTGTCCCGTGATATTTATTTATTTATACGTATTGTCAGCAAAGACCTCCTAAGCAAAATGTACGCAATATGGAATCAAAAACTAAAAAAAATCTCATTCATGTGGGAAACGGAACGTAGGCGTGAGTGAGTGAGATGGATGTATGAGAAGTATGAGAGAGATAGAGATATAGAATAGGAATATGGCGGATCTCTTGTGATTACGACTTGGCACGGCAAAACGGTTGAGCTGATGAATAAATTTATAAAAAACATTTTTGTGTTTCACTCTGAGCTATCATCCCCACATTCATTGTATTAAATCAGCTACCTGCATAGTAAATTTTAAATTTTGATGTCAACAGGAAGTACCTACCCTGTAGATAAGTTTTTTGATTACGGCAATTCAGATAGAACACTTTCAATTAAATTATTGTATTTTTTCATTACACTGATTCACATAAAAGTCTGAGTTTTTCCACTCTTTCGGTTCATCCGTTTTAAAATTATACATACAGACATTGGTGTCAAACATATAACCCTTGTTTTAGCATTACATTGCATTAAAAAGGGGCCTTCACATACAGACGACAAACTGATCTTACAAGGGTTCCGCCTTTTCGTTTTGAGTTACGAAAAGGCTTTCGTAAAAAATACCATTGAAAGTTCTCGAGTGGACGCCGCGGATCGGCAAGCGCAGTGTGGGACGTCCACCAACGAGATGGACGGATGACCTGGTTAAAGCCGCGGGTTCACGGTGGATGCAGGCCGCTGCCAACCGAAGCAACTGGAGGTATATGGAGGAGGCCTATGTCCAACAGTGGACGTCCTACGGCTGAGATGATGATGATGATGACCAGTGAATAATTTAATTAGAAAAGCCGTCTCCTCTCTTCCCACCAGATCTCGTTATTAGCTATGATCGGCCGGCACCGAACTGCGGATTTCAATAAAGCGATCCGCCCTTTTGTAGATGCGCCCGCGCCCAATATTTGAGCGCGGCTTATACGGCGATATTAAAAGATTCATCTCAGATGTGGAGCACCTTGTACCGTGACTGTTTGACTAACCCTTGCGAAGCTATTGTGAATGGATAACGTTGTACTTGATTAGAGGAATATACTTGGTGAATGAGTGCCGTTTACCACATGGAACTATACAAGGTGAATCTAATACGTGATACAAAATTAGTGTTTCGTGCTCAGTTGATGCTGGATAATATAATGCATTAACTCTTTTCTTGAAATAAGTTCGTTGAAATTTGCAGTTTCCATACATTGTTCATGATTTCTTATTTCAATGATTGACTTATTTCAAGAAAAGAGTTAATGCATTATATTACCCAGCATTAACTGAGCACGAAACACTAATTTTGTATCACGTATTAGATTCACCCTGTATAGTTCAGTATGTTTAACCACCGATGCAAAAAGAGGGGTTTTGAACATGAAACTACCATGAGATTCACTTATTAAATGATATTGTAACGGATAACTCACGTCTTCCATCGAGTTTAGCTCGACATGTTTCGGGCTAATTCCTGCAGTCTTCCGAGGCGCAACGCGGAGGGGTGTTGTAAGTTTGACCGCTATATGTGTCTGTGTGTATGTCTGTCTGTGGCACCGTAATCGTTCTAAGATATGTTTTATCAAAATCGGTTCAGCCGTTTTTGAGGTATTGAACTTTGAACAGCCAAAGGTTTTCCAACTTTTTGTTGGTAAGTTATACATAGCACATATGAGTTTCTTGCCGGATTCTTCTCAACAGAGGTTTTTCGGAACCGGTGGTAGACTTTTTTTTACATTCATAACTGCTTGTTATTGCCTAAATTGAATAAAGATACTTTGACTTTGACTTGACTTTGAATATGATTACCTATTTTATTTAAATACTTGTTCATCATCTCCCGAATTCCTACAACCCAGCACTCCAAACCATTCCAGTCTCGCAGAAAAATCCAAAAACACAATTCCTTAAGCATTCAGCAAGAGCAAAACTTTTGCAAGCATCTGTTTCCTTTAAAATTAAATAGCCGCAGACAATGCATAGGTAATGCGGAAACTTTGTTATATAAAAATCATGGTAACCGACTAACTCCGGAGTATAAAGTATTCATTGTAATTTGGGAAGTTTGAACAGCGCAGGTGGGATGTTTTGGAAGTTTATGTTGTTGGTCTATTGGGGGTTGTTGTTGTTTACTTGATTGTTATTTGTGTGTCCTCTGGTTATTGTCTAGAATAGAAATTTTATTTTAAATTTTGATATATTTTAGTAGCTGTTGCCTGCGACTCCATTTGTGATTGCTACCATCTGTTGGGACGGCGGGGGGCACTGGATCATTTAACGAGAGTAATATAAGATAAGTGGGTAAGTAATATAAGTTATTGCAAAAAGCTTTATAGCCTACTGTAATAAAAAAAGAGTGCTGTCTTCGCCAACAAACTGCTTAGCAGTTTGGCGAAAATATCTTCAAGTTGTTATTTTTGTAAATTGTAATTAATAAATTAAAAAAAAAGTGTAGAATTTGTGTATCGCTATTTAAAGTTCCTCTCCGACACTCAAACTATCTTTGAACCGAATGTCATCTAAATTGGTCCAACGGCTTAGACATGAAGAGGTAACAAATAAACAAACAGACTTACTAGCTTTGGATTTTATAATATCAATCAGCATTTCGAAAATTTCACGTCAACATCTGCTAACATCTGGTAGCGTGGTGTACGGTTTTGTTGCTCTGGTTGAGTTCGAAACGCGTCAGTGTGTTGTGGTGGTGGTGATAGATGGATTTGTGTGATTTGTGTGTGTTCTTACAGTGTGGAGGTGAAGGAACTGCATAAACACGCATATCTTGCGTACACTTAGCTATTTATCATAAGGTCGCGGGAGAGAAAAGAAATTATTTTAAGCATTGATATGGACCTCCGCAAAGTAACGCCTGATTCAATAAATCATTCAATCAGAAAAATGCCTATTTTAAACACATCAACAAACAGAACTCTCCATCCTAAATATCCTCCGATAAAAGTTGAATTTAGTCCCATGGTAAATCTGTCGTATTTATACTATTTAGAAATCGGGGGTGACACTCTTTCCCGGCCTGGATAATACCGACATGGAAATACCGACCCTGTTTATCGAGTACACGCCCATAGAAGCTTCTGTCAGTTTCTGTGGACGTCTACACAAAAAACAGGGCCGGTATTTCATGTCGGTGTAATCCGGGCCGGGAAAGAGTGCCACCCGAAACCGGTATACATCTACATACGAATAAATACGATGGTGTGCGTGAAGTTCCCATTCCGCACTGGTCCTGCGTGACTAATCCCTCTCATTCCGACAAGAGGCCTGTGCTATGCAGTGGCACGTATACCTACAGGCCAAGATGACGAACCATGATGAACGAAGATAGTTGATCATAGAAAGTCACGTTCGAATAGCGAATTGGAATTAAATATTCAGTTTGACGGGCAGGTGGCGCTAGAGGCTGCGCGGGCACGCGCGGGCACGTCGCGGGCACGTCGCGTAGCGCCACTTCTTTATGCATGAAGGCTCTTGTGATGCTGAACGCACGTCGTCGATATGTGAGGGTAGAGTAGAATTATTTGGTAGTGCAGAAACGCCACGTAGGTATTAAAGTTTCTAAAAACGCACAAAACTTTTTCTCTCGTTCTTTATTATCCGAACAGCTAATGAGTGGAATGCCTTGCCTGCACCTGTGTTCCCTGACCGCTAAGATCTATCGGTCTTCAAATCTAGGGTATAATAGTCATTTAATAGGCAAGCGTGCTCCAACTCCACTATTCGTGTATCATCAGGCGTGCTTTTGGTCAAACGATGGCGACCATGACACGCACTTGTTACTTCATTCGACTTCTGACGTTTGTCTGAAGCGCTCGAGTGTTGAAAGTAACTTTTTAACCCCCTACGCAAAAAGAGGGGTATTATAAGTTTCACCGCTATGTGTGTCTGTGTGTCTGTCTGTGGCGCCGTAGTTCTTAAACGGGTAGACCGATTTGAATGGGGTTTTTTGTTTGATAGCAGGTTTTCTAGTGATGATTCATAGAGATGTTTTATCAAAATCAGTTCAGCCGTTTTTGAGATACTGAACTTTGAACTTTCCAACTTTTTGTTGGTTAGGTTATTAATTACAGCGTTTCTATATGAGTATGGAAAATGGAGTCAATATTTTAAAGTAACTCCTATGTTCCGGACAAATACAGGGATTTTGTTATGTTCTTCGTCTTCACCTACGGTCTTTATTATTACTAAAAAGTTGGTGACATCTAGTCCGTCATACTGATTTTTGACAGATATCATAGTGACAGTAACATTTTTTAGCAGATTTTGGTAGATTTGATAGAATTTAATCATAAATCTTAGTTTATGGTAGGTATATAAATACAGGCTATATAAATATAGGCTGATGGCCAATGGGGTCAGAAGATTCTCGAATGGCGTCCGCGGACCGGGAGACGAGCTGTCGGCAGGCCTCCAACAAGATGGAGCGACGACCTGGCTAAAATCGCGGGATCGCGGTGGATGCGAAAAGCACAAGACCGGTCTGAGTTACCGGTCCGACCGGTGACCGATTGGGGGAGGCCTATGTCCACCAGTGGACGTCTTTCGGCTGAAATGATATAAATACTAAAGCTATTAACATCGATAAGTATAACCTTTTTTCAGTCCACTGCCCTGTCTGCTGACGTGTCTCATCTTTGCCCAGATGTGGGCAGCGGAGCCATTTACATTTATATTGGGAGACGTCCGCTCACCTCAGGCCAACTCGGATCCATTCAATGGGCTATTGTTGCATTTTTATTTGGCCAGATGTTCAAGTGACCAGCACAAGTCACAGAACTTCACAGACGTCGAGACTTTTGAGATAAAAAACCTGTTATACTATTCGATGTTATTTTTATTCTTTCTATCCATAGTAGATTGTACAACAAGAGCATAAAACGAGCCATTTTACCCGAGGCGTTCATATAGCCACCCGAGCCGGTACGGCGAGTGTGGATAGACACGTCGAGAGGAAAATAAGTTTAATGCTCGAGTTTTACACTCTGCTTTTCACTTCGATTGCGAGGAAATGAAATAGCAACAGTGGAAACAATGATTCCATTATTTTATTTTAACTGATTTATTATGATTGATTTGATTGATTTTTAGTTCTATATAAATTAAAAAATATTTAAAAAATATATAGAAACTTTTTTGTTTGTGGCTGTTGACACCTGATTACCTTGGTCTTGAGTTGGTATTAGACGAAGATTTTATTTTATGCACTAGAGCATAACAAGTCATTTTATCTCGCCTAGATACAGCATAAACACGAACTTTACGAGCATGAAAAGTGAAAATGTATAAATAAATGTTTCTCTCTCTCTCTCTCTCTCTCTCTCTCTCTCTCTCTCATGACATGTCTGCCGTATGCACCCAGACCGATGGACACGAATCGTAACCGAATGGAATCCGAGGGATGGGCATAGGAGCAGAGGCAGACCCAAGAGATGGCGGGACGACCTGAGCGCTTTTCAGCTCGATTAGCAGGTGCCCAGGACAGGGAAGAGTGACGGAGGAAAGGGGAGGCCTTTGCCTAGCAGTGGGACATAATACAGGCTACATAAAAAAAACTAGTGCAAAGGTTGTCTATCGCGGTTCAACGCGGCAACGCGGCGAGTGTATTGGGCACCTTTGTACCAGGTTTTTTTTATGGTATAGGGGGAAAACAAGCAGACGGATCGCCTGATGGTGAGCGATTACCGTCGCCGGATGAACACCTGCAACACCAGAAGATTCACAAGTGCGTTGCCGGTCTTTAAGGTAGAAGTACGCTCTTTTTCTTTTTTTTTTCTCATACCTACGTTCGTCATACCTACAACGCGGGGCGGTTTATTTCACTGATTGTGTTTTTGTCTGACCTTTGCCTATTTGTTTTTATTTTCATAACTTGACATGTTAAATAAATTATATCGTTAGTGCAAATTATGATTACAATGTTAACACAGCGACTGCTGCCTTATTCATACTCTGGAGTTACCTGCAGAAAATAAAGTGTTGAATAATTCATGCCTCAAACAGCGCAGCACTCGAACAATCTGATTAATGGCACAAACAATGGGGAATTAACGCCGTTCGAAGCAAGGTAAGCCTTTGTTATTTAAATAACTTTTTGCTGTTTTAAGAGGCGGCAAATTTGTATTACAATCCCTTCAAACTTTGGAGACAATTTGACGCGTTGCGTGTCTACGGTGCTTAAAAATGTTTAGAGAGTTAATGTCTGTGTAAGTTTAGACGAAGCAAATGGAGGTTTTGAAATACATGTGCCAAATCACTTTTGAAATGTAGCGTTGTACGGTGAAGGAAAACATTGCGAGGAAACCTGAACAAATCAATTTTATGGTGAAAAAGCGGGCCAAATACCTTAATTTTTAACCCCCGACGCCAAAAGTTGGTGTTATAAGTTTGACCGCTCACTATCTGTGTGTCTGTCTGTCTGTCTATCTGTGTGTCTGTCTAGCCGTAGTTCTTAAGCGGGTGGACCGATTTGAATGTGTTTTATTTTATCTGAAAAAAATATATATGGGTGGTGGTGATCTCTTACCATCAGGAGACACACTTGCTCGTTTGCCATCTAGTCGAATAAAAAAAAAGAGACCTGCACTCAGTAGTGTGGCGTATGACTGTGTAAGCTATGGAATAGAACGTATCTACAGTTTTTTTTTTTAATTCGACTTCGGATTCGGATAGGAAACGAGCAAGTGGGTCTCCTGATAGTAAGACATATCACCGCATAAACATTGCAACACTGGCGTTGCAGATGCATTGCCAACCGAAAAATACAACAAAAAATTAGACAAAAAAACATTGATGACAGCGCCATCTAACGGAATTATAATCACCTTAAATTTAGTCGATTGTAAAGTGCGCTGTATTTACGAGTATGACGTACAGGTTCAGTCCACCGTGGTCGTAGCAATGCTACGCCGTAGCCTTTTGCTACGACACGAATAAAGATTCAAAATGATAACGTCAATATAGCTACAATTTGCTGCGATTTAAAATCGGCTAAGCAGGCTGGCCAACATGTTGACGTGGTGGCCTAGTGACTTAACTTGTGGGCTATCAGAGGATCATAGTTCCAAACCAGCCTGCCTCTGAAATTTTCGAAATTCATATGCGATATCATATTTGAAATTTGCGACCTGCGGAGCAAGTCGTGTGTGTGAAATTCCCAATCCGCACTGAACCTGCATGCCGGGTAGGGGCTCTTTTTAGGGTTCCGGAGCCAAAATGGCAAAAACGGAACCCATACAGGTTCGCCATGTCTATCAGTCTGTCTGTCTGTCCATCTGCGGCTTTGCTCAAGAACTATCAATGCTAGAAAGCTGTAATTTTGCACGAATAAATATATTAGTAAACTATGCCGACAAAACAGTACAATAAAAAATTCAAAAAAATTTTTAGAGTACCTCCCATAGACGTAAAGCGGGGTTAAGATTTTTCGTAATGGCTGCGGAACCCTATTTCAGGCGTGTCCGACACGCTCTTGGCCGGTTTTTTTAAATTCACACGTGAGTTTTTTGCTGTATCTTTAATGTGTTACGTCAGTTACAATTTTGATCTTTAAACAATAACTGTGATCGCATACCATGATGGAACTTTTGTGCTACTTCGGTCATCTTGACATCCCATTCATTCAAGATTACGAGTACTATTTGGAGTCTTTTTGTATTTTTTATTTCAACTCCAAATTTTCGTTTCTTTGACGGTGATCCTGTGAAAGTCTATATATTTCACACGAAAACACAAGCCCAAACACGGATGCACAGAAAAACCAGAAATATAGACCAGCGACTAGCGAGCAGTGAGCTGGAGGACCGGGTTCGATTCCCAGCGCTGGTCTATTTTTCTGGTTTTTCTGTGCATCCGTGGTTGGGCTTGTGTTTTCGTGTGAAATATATAGACTTTCACAGGATCACCGTCCGTTCCACCATCCGTTCTTCGGATCCCATGCATTTGCTTAAGAAATAAGAAATCATACTGCTTGATTACATGAAAAGGTTTCACAGCACTCGATTCCATTTCCCCGTACCTTTCACTCTCTCAAACAGATAACTCGCAGTTTTACAGCAACCATTGTGTCTGCGGAACCCCAAATACATTCGAAGCCCCTGCTCCCTCAAATTTAATCACGCATCGATTATCAGCGTACCTAAAAGGTGTGGGATTATTGGGATCCCCAAAATGAGCGATTGTGCCATAGACTTACGAGCGACAGTGATGGATTCACCTTCGCGAATTGTATCGACATCTTCCACACCTCGCCACGATACTGATACACCTCGCAACACTAAAAATGAACCTTAATGCTATGGGCTTAAGAATTGTTATAGTGACGTGTTGTAAGTTGGTAATGGTCCTTTGAACCGGACAGCTCCGAAACGGATTGATATCGAGGAGGACTTATCATAAGCTGGTTTTATATAATTTTATGTTTGGATTTAGTGCCACTTTTATGCAGTTTTAATGCAGATACGTTCGTATTCGGTGTAGAAAGCGTATAAAGTTTTTTTTTAAAGATTTGGGTACACAGCTAAAGTTTAAAAAAATATGGCTGACCGTTGGGTGAAGTAAAATAAATTATTTCTCCAATATGCTCGGAAATGTCCGCCTGTTGCAAATATAGTACGCGAAGCTCTTCCAGACAGGAGGGGGAGTTTCATTTAAATAGTTCCGCACCCAAATAAACTTTTCGCAAAGATAATCATGGCCCAGATCCAAAAGATATGTCTATTAAAAAAAAATATCCCAGAGCATCGGTATGCGGGCTGTTAACCCGCTAATTGCTGGCGGACACAATAACACTCAGTTTGCCCCCAAATCCCTCTATACATTTTTATTGGCCGCTCCACCTTCGGACGTGACGAGGTTTTGTGATACAGCACGTTTACATTTAGCGGTTGGATCGCGGCGGTTTCTGAAATATTGGGTCGTTTGAATCCTGTCTTTTCGCCGAAAATATGTTTCCCAAAATATTCATTCACCAACTGTTTCTTATGGATAAATGTTTTTTTAACCCTCAACGCAAAAAAATGTGTTATAAGTTTGACCGCTATGTGTGTGAATGCGGTTTTTTTGTTTGAAAGAAGGTTTTCTAGCGAAGATTTTTAGACGTGTTTTATCAAAATTGGTTCAGCTATTTTTGAGGTATTGTACTTTGAAGTGACAAAGTCGGGGTTTCCAACGTTTTGTTGGTTAGATTCTTTGATGAATTATTATTTTAAATTTTCCAGGATATATTTCAGGACTATTCTGACGAATCTTACTTAGGTTAGGTTAGCTTTATAACAATTTTGAAATACTTAGTGTTTCAAGAAAAATCGTATGTCCACATTCCAGTTGGGAAATGAATATTTTTTGCGAAAAATTAGAGAACCGGTCGCATAATAAGGCGTTTTTGCAGCGTATTCAAGAACGTTTTTCAAGTTTCATTTAAGGATTCAATTAAATGTAATTTAATAGAATTAAAAATAATAATTAAACACCTTATATGACACCAGTTCAATTTAACACGGCCCTGCAACTTTCTAATTACAGTTTTCTAGCATTGATAGCCCCTGATCAAAGCCGGCGGACGGACAGACATGGTGAAGCTATAAGGGTTCTGTTTTTGCCATTTTGGCTACGGAATTCTAAAAAAACGTTAGTACCTTATCCCAAAAGAATTAGGTATCCAAAAAGACCAGTAATGCCTCAAAATGTCTGTAAAGCTTGACTTAATACATTAAGTTATTACATGTAATGGCTGTACTTTGAGATTTAATCAATCAAAACAAAAGATTTTTATAACTTCAAATAATACTCTCAACAGTTTTTTGCCGGAACAATTTAAGCGTTTTTAAAACTGCTACGTTCATTTTAACCACAGTCGTTGGCGCGTGTGATTCGTTTCCGATTGTCTAAAGCAGGTAAATACTGCGAATACTCATGTTGTGCTGTAATATTGACTTTTGCTGTAAGTTTATGTGAACTGAATTTGGTTCAGCGGTTTAGACGTGATTGACTAACAAACACTCTAACACCTTCACAAACTTTTACATTTATAATATTAGTAGGATAGCTACGATAAATAAAATGACACACACACGCACACACACACACAAAACAGGTATTAACACACCATAATAAAATAACAGACACACGCACACACACACTAAACAGTTATTAAAATAGTATAAAATAAAATATAATATGTATATATAAGGAAAAGTACCTACGTTAAAAATTAGTAATCGTTAGTTCATAGTTTGCTAACATACCCCTAAACTGTTTTTATTTTAAATAACTTGCCTTGTGTTCTATGTTTTTAAATCGCCGCATCCAGTATGGATCGGTGGCGCATAGATCTGCGATGCCGACTTGTGCTAATCATCTTACCTACATAGCTTAAGTTTAATGTACCCACTTTTGTTTTATTTATTTCTATATCTTAAGTCGATATCTGCTACTGTACGCTAATTATTTTTTTTGTAAATGTTTCTCATGCAAGTGAATTGTTATAATTCTTTATGAGAATAAAGTTCTTAAACCAGAACTCAGATGATCAGATAAGTGAGTAACGGCTGAGTAACGGCCATTTTGGCTTGAATATTGTCTGCGTTCCTGTATATTTATCAGCTAATGAACCCTTCTTATTTATTTATTTATTTAATAAAACATGCGATAGCGTATCAACATATTGTAAAACATAATTATATTATTTTATTATTATATTATTGTTATTAACTTTGTTCATCGCCTGTTTCTCAAGCTTGTTTGTAATAACGCGTGAAAGTATCCAGATATTTACAATTCATGTGAAAATCGAATCGCTATGGCTTCTTGTAACTATAATGATACAGTAAAATTTATAACTTCACGCCATATAAAGATATAACTTTTCAAATGATAAATAAATAAATAAATAAATAATAAAAAATAATGATGTAAACTTTCAAAACCATGACAAAAAATTAAATAGAAAGTAAAATGAATGGCAAAAGATTTCTATTGGTTATTTTTGATTACAAAATATATAAAACATTAAAAAACTGTCACATTAGTAGCCGTCAGTATTCTTGCGGAAACAAATGCTTAAATTACATTAATATTCTAGAGAATGAATAGAATACCATTAAAAAACAAAATATTACCCAAAGCGATAATAAATATGAAAGGAGTAGACTTTAATTTTAAATACAAAGCAGGTAAGCAACACGACGAAGCAAAGAATACATTTCATTGCATTTAAAAGTGGCTAACGTGTATTTAAATTTTATTATAATAAATGTTTATAATATATTATTATTATAATTGATATAATTATAAGAAGTTTTTGTTTTATTTGCTTATTATGTGTAATCTCTAAAACTAAGATTAGATCAAAACGTCTGTCACATATAGAAAGACATTTTCTCAACAACGGGTGTTCGAATCAAACATTCATTTCGTTCCTTGAATGCAGTCCTTTTAACTCCTTCGCTCGTTCTCTTCCATCCTTTACTCTTATGAACAATGTTGAGCTAAAAATTAAATAATCCTCGTTTTTCTCAACAAAACTATTTAAATATGTTAAAAAGTGTGAAAAAGGGGGCAAAAATGGTGCGTACTGGGAGCATTGATCTTGTCCAGTTGTTAAACAAAGATACAAATGCGCGTACGCTTTTCGGCGTTTTGTTCCAAATTAAACTACACACAGAAAAACAACAAAACCAACTCCGCAATTAATTCCAAATCGGAAGGTAGACGCGTCCACGTAGGGGCAAATAAAAGTGGCCACATTTTTGCGCCAGCCGGAACGTGAGTGGAATCCAATCATTTTTTCTTCCCCGATTGATTGGGGCCGTTATTTTGTAGCAAACAATAGCAGGTGGGCTTTACGCGGCCAGTGTTTCGTGAAAAAATGGATTTGCTACGGAATGGACGCTTGTTATGGAATCGTTTCACGGTTTGTGGAAGTATTTCTATTTTAATGATAGGTGCAATCGTGACAGTTATTTTGTTATCCTGTTTGATATTTTTGGTGTGCGATGTTGTTTAAGAAATAAAATAAAGGAGATAGTGTTTCGTTTGAAATAGACTTATAAATGGTAAATTATTTACTATACCTAATCGTATAGATTGAAGGTGGTAGGACACTGGAGGTATCCCATCTTAGCCCTCTAGGTTGGCAACTCATCTGCAATTCCCCTGGTGTTGCAGATGTTTATGGGCGGTGGCGATATCTTATCATCAGGAGACCCATTTGCTCATTTCCCATCCAGTCGAATAAAAAAAAATAGATTTGTAGACCGCACTATTCTAGACACCCGGTTCAATAAAAAGACACGTCAAGATCGCTTACCTTTTTTCTAATGCTAAAAAAATTAAGTATAGGGAAATGTAGTCCTTTTTCTGTGTCTCCAAGCACAGCACACTCCCAGTAAGTTACCCGCGTCCGCGTGCCAGGACTGCAGACTTGCACTCTGGCTGCACTTTCAATGTTAATTACATTTAATTAAGGTAGGATGGTGTATGAGGCTGGGTCAGTGACCCGTTTTGTTTTTATTTGGTGTCATTATCAGTGTATGTTAGCGTTTTTACAAAGGAAACTGCACTATTGATTCTTAAGAAATTTACTATGTGGGTTTTGGGTTAGTATCATCGTATATGTCGTCTAAAAAGCAGCTGGTGTAGCAAATTAGCAACTGGTGTAAGTAGTAAGTAGTAACTTGACTAAGTATCAATTGGTCTAAAATTCTTTGATTCAAAGTCGACGGAGCCCCGCTTCGCGTAGCTTTACACTAAAAAAAAGTGAAAAAAAATATATAACAAAAAATCTAACCGACTACACAAAACATGAAAATAATTTTCTACCAGTCTGAAGTCGGTGCCTCAGCACGAGCCAGCAGGAGTGATTGAAGCCCAATATGTAGTGCGTAGGTGAGGTAGGCGACTACTTAATAGGTCCACTCCTGCTGGCTCGTGCTGAGGCACCGACTTCAGACTGGTAGAAAATTATTTTCATAGTTTTTGTAGTCGGTTCAATTTTTTGTTATATATATTTTTTAATATGTTTATTTAATGTACGTTTTGTCTTAAAAGCTTATTTAAATACGTATCTTCTCTAAAACCCACGAATGCACAAAAAATAATTCCGACCAAATCTCGACCGCCGAGCTACTTTATTTAAAGAAGAACGGAACGCAGCAGCCCAAACGTCTTTTAACTCTCCAGGGCGCAATGAAATAAAAATTAATTCCACTTATTCCCCACGCGTTATTCACTGGAGCACGAAATGGAGAAGTCCAATACCTAAACGGTTGAGGCAGGTGTTCCTAACTTTTTATCAGGCGAACTTATTGAAACGGTAATCCCCTTTTATTGGCCGTAGTTTCGGTAAAACCGGTAATTGTGGATCGCAGGTTATCGGTATTCTTTTTCAGTTCAGTTGAGAAGTTTTAAATCGTTTTCATATGTTTCTTGTTCATTGAATTTGTTGAGCGCTTTTTACGATTTGGTTTAGTAGTTAAATAGGGATTTGGTTAAGGAGTAGGAACAATATTTATAAATGACTAGAGTTTTCCCGCGGCTTCGCACGCGTAAACTATGATCACCAGATAGTTACAATTGAAATTCGGGAATTTTACGTAGTTCCCCAGGGAAATCGCAGAAAAACAATTAGTTGTCATCTTTAATCTTATGTCATTAGCAGAAGTTACAGCAGGGTGTCATCTATTGGGCATCAGCGTGTCGAACACTCAGACGCTTAGATAATATAGACTATATTATCTAAGCTCAGACGTTTACCTATTAAGTATTGGTCTTAATAAGGACTTCAGACTTCATTCAATTTGGCGCTTAATTTACAATGAAAAGAAATCAGTTTCTAAATATTCTTCAGTACAATTACACTTTGGACTTTGGACGGTATTAAATTTGATACAAATTCAAAATATTAAATTCATCTGGATGATTTTCTATTTACACTGAGTTTATCTATTGTACCGTTTTTGTCAAACTTAAAATCTAAAAGTGGCTCCGACGCGGTAGTATCTCGTGTGTTCTGCCTAACCCATTTGGGAAAACAGGAGTGATGTATGTGTGTGTGTGACAGTAAATACACAAAATAAATCAAACAACCGCAACTCTGAAAAAGAAATATACAGAGACAGACCTTCCTTTCTCCCTCTATCTTTGTTTCGGTAAAAAAACCGGAGTTTACCACTTCTCGTCAGTGGACAGGAAGGCTACTACAAAATTCGAAAATCGAAGTTCGTAGGTGTCTTACCGTCCCTCTCACTCCCGTATTATAAAACATAAGTCTCAACGGGATGGCAAGATACTAAGTTCGACTTATGCACTTAGTAGTATGGCCAGGTTTAATTAGCAAACCCCAACAGTGGACCCTAACGAGGCGCCGTCGCATGAAAAATTTGCGAAAAATTCTTCATTAATCTACCTAGTAATTAGGCACTTGAAAAAACTATACAAAACAAACGATTCTTTTGTTATTAAAAATACTTGTTTCTTGTTTGCGGTACTAAAGTTGGTGTTTCAATTCGTTTCATTCTTTTTAGAAAGATTGTACAGTGTGTTACGTCAGCCAGACTTTTTTATCGTCCTGGGGTTCAAAGTGATAATACTAGTACATATTGTTAGCAATAGAATTTATATCTTTTGCAAAAGGAATAGTTTTATTTTCTCTGTATCATTCAACGTGACAAAAAAATAAATTCAACTCTATCTATGAGAAATTAAGATTTAAATTTCGATGTAAATTTTTGTTGTATGATGGGCCGCAGAAGGTTAAGGGAAGTTCAAGTAACGTACCTATTTCTGTAACTAAACCTTGACATTAATTAAATTAATGAATTAAAATTCAGACTTTGTTAACTTTCTAACAAAATGTATACAGTAATGTATAACAAAATAAATTGACAAGTAATAATAAAAGTATCTATCGGCTGTCACTTACTCTTTCGTCTTATCTTATAGTTTGATTGAACACGCCTGTTAATGCTTTGGCGTATTATTTAATCGTGTTAAATACATTTTAAATCATAATCATAAACATTAATAACGACCGGATGGTCAAGTGGTAAGAGAACCTCACTATGAAGCTTGGGGTCATGAGTTCGAATCCCGGCCGGCGCATATATATTTTTATAATACGAATGTTTGCTCTCGGGTCTTGGATGTTTAATATGTATTTAAGTATGTATTTATCTACAAAAGTATGTTTATCCGTTGCCTAGTATCCATAGTACAAGCTTTACTTAGTTGAGGACTAGGTCAATTGGTGTCAAGAAGTGTCCCATGATTTTTTTAATAACATAAACTGGTCAAGCATGAGTCGGACTCGCGTACCAAGGGCTCCATACTAAATTGTAGCTCTTAAGCGATAAGGCCGCCTATTGCTTACCTTTTAATTTTCTCTGTGTACCTGTTTTCTGTATCGCTTACTATTTCTGGTGTACAATAAAGAGTATTTGTATTGTATTGTATTGTAGGTATCTTTGAATGTCCAAAGTGAGACTAAGACTGTTACAGAGTAAACGATTTGATTTCGATTTCAATTCATTTACAAGAAAGCGAGTATCAAAATTCAATGCGAAAAAACGTGAATTAAAATAAATCATTTCAACTTTCTCAGCACTATCACAAGCGTCCACTATCTTAAAAACTTTCAACAAAAACCGTCTCAAGAAAAATGCTATCTCTCTCACTCCGCTGGCTCCTTCCGCTCACCTGCCCCAAGTCGCTAAACGTTGATTAATAACGCGAGAAACTATTTCGGGATGCCTGCGCTGTTCGGAATGAACTTGATGTTCTGCGAGATTTAATGGTAGGTTTAGAGGAGACTTTGATAAATTGTGTGGTGAGGTTGTTGTGCGCATTTCCGTGCAGGTTTTGTGGGAAACGCAGCGACCGTTGTGTGATTTCATAGAACTAAGTATCATCATAACGACGACCTGGTTAAGATCGCAGTGGACGTCTTTCAGCTGACATGATGATGATCATCATCATCATCATCATCATGGTGCCGTTTAATAATCCTGGATGTAGGCTAGGTAGAATCCTTACTATTATAAAGGAGAAAGTGAGTTTGTTTGTTTGTTCCGCTTTCACGCCATAACGGAGCGACGGATCATCGTGATTTTTGGCATAGAGATAGTTTATAATTGAAAAAAATGCACAGGTCCCGAGGGAACAGCACGCGATAACCGAATACCACGCGGGCGGAGCAGCGGGCAAAAGCTAGTTAAGTATAAATGAGAGAAAAAGGTCCGTGGCTTAGCTTAAACCCTGTTAGAGTTAGAAAGCTGTAATTTTGTAGGTAAACTTGTGAGCCAAATTTTGATCACAAATATCTAAACACTCTATTGCTATCGGCGTTGAATCATTTTTAGATATATTTGATCGAATTTTCGCTCACAAGTTTATGAACTCGACTGTACACGTAAAGTAGGTAAGTTTTGATATATATATGGTCTGTCCCATAATTCTAGATAATAAAATGACAGTCTGAAATGTCAAACGTAAAAATAATGTGGCCAGCATAAAACGAACAGTGCGGCTCCATGATTCCGGTTTCGTAAATAACCGATAAAAATGTATATTTTACGATAGCAAAAATAACATTAAAGTATTCAATAATATACTACTTCTCATTTTAAAAATATAAATACACTTTTACGATAAAGTGATAAAATCTAAGCACAGGTACAAAACAGGTAAAATACAGTGTTCATCACTTAGTGCCAACGTAAAAAATATAATACAGAGGGGCTACTACAAAACTAGAAAAACGAAGTCCGTATGGCAGCGTCCCTTTTACTCGAGTATTGAATGAGAAAAGCGTCAGCGGGACGGCAACATACGAAGTTCGAGCTTTGCAATTCGTAGTTAGGGCCAGAAGAACTCTGTTGTTGTAGTAAATGCGTGTTGATATTAGTTTTAGTTTTATATCTATTTGAAATTTACAACTTACGTAATTGCTGCCGTTACTTTCAAGTCTTATTGTATTTCTTGAATCCATTAATATGAACCAAAATTAATTTCTTTGCTCACCCGCGACCTTAAGATAGCTAAGTCTATGCAAATTATGCGTGTTCATGCAGTTCCTCCACCTCCACACTGTAAGAACACACACAAATTACACAAACCCATCTATCACCACCACCACAACACACTGACGCGTTTCGAACTCAACCAGAGCTCATCTTCAGAGTGACACAAGCGTACACCATGCTACCAGTTGTTGTTGTGTGTGTTTAGTCTAACGCAACTCGCGAAACTGAAGCCACGGCCGAATAGTCAGTTTCGGTTTCGGCCGGAAAACCAGTTTCGGTCGGACTACTGATAATTCAATCACATGTCACTTGGAGTACTTACACTTCCTCACCTTTACGCATCTGTGGCAAATATCCGAACCGCGCACGCAAGCGCGCGAGCTAAAAGATTTGAAAAGAAACTGTTACTGAACCGCCAAATTGCCGCCAATTTGAAGCCAGTTATGCACAAAGCTTCGACAATGGAAGTTATTCCAATTGCTAAATTTCGTGGGGAAGCGGAGTGGGTCGAAAGGGGTGTACATTATTACGCTGCTTGGCGACACCGGGGCCAAACGGTCAGCTACCGGTGTGGCAGTAATGAATGCGGGGTGAAATTCAGCGTAAGAAGGTTTCGTAGAAGATGGAGTGCTGATATTTGAAGCAAAAAAGGGTCTGGAAGACTACCACAAGGAAATGAATTCCGAGGTATATGAAAAGTGGTTTAAGAGCATTCTCCCGAAATTAAAACAAAACTCAGTGGTGGTCATTGATAACGCACCGTATCATTCAAGGAGAATTGAAGCATTACCTACATCTCAATGGCGCAAAAGTAATATCCAAGAGTGGCTAAAGCAAAAAAACATACCTTTCGAGGAAAAGATGCTCAAAGCCACTCTTATGGAAATGGTTCGAAAGGTGAAAAAGGACCACATAAGGTATTATGTCGATGAGATGGCTGCCGAACGTGGTATCACGGTTTTAAGACTGCCCCCTTACCACTGCGAGCTCAACCCTATTGAGTTGGTCTGGGCTCAGGTAAAGGGGCATGTCGCCAAAAATAATAAAAATTTCAAATTGAGCGAAGTAAAGCAGCTGTTGGATGAGGGCATTCGCCGAGTGACTCCGCAGCGTTGGAGCGATTGCATTTTACATGTCATAAAAACGGAAAAGAAAATGAGTCGACTGGGTCAGGTCATAGAAAACATGACCGAAAATTTTATTATAAATGTAGGTGATGATGATGATGATTCTGAGGCAATTACCACAAATTCTGATAGTTCAGTAGATTCAGAATAAAGAATTTCCAATTAAAACTCATCATCATCATCATGTCAGCCGAAAGACGTCCACTGCTGGACATAGGCCTCCCCCAAGGCTCTCCACTCAGACCGGTCTTGTGCTTTTCGCATCCAACGCGATCCCGCGATCTTAGCCAGGTCGTCGCTCCATCTTGTTGGAGGCCTACCGACAGCTCGTCTCCCGGTCCGCGGACGCCATTCGAGAACCTTCTGACCCCATCGGCCATCAGTCCTGCGTGCAATGTGCCCCGCCCACTGCCACTTCAGTTTCACAATTCTTCGGGCTATGTCAGTAACCTTAGTTCTACTGCGGATATCATCATTTCTGATTCTATCCCGCAGAGAAACCCCGAGCATAGCCCTCTCCATAGCCCTTTGAGTGACTTTGAGCATCTGTATTGTATCTGCGAATGCGTCCGCCGAGGTGTAGAGGGTGGTTTTTACTTGTTTGTGGTAGGTATTTAATGTCGGCCGATGCATCTGCCACTCATCCGTTTGGTGTCGGTTTTTCGACACGGATCAAAGGGTGACAGCGCGAACGCAACGCGCCTGTCCACACGTCTGCAGATGTGTGGACGGATCGCAATTTATCCGAAGATATGGTTGCAGATCCATCTGCCGACGCATCCGTCGATATGTAGAGGAGGCATTATGAGGCCCATCGTTAGCGCCCACGTCTCAGATCCGTATGTCATCACTGGCAACACACACTGGTCAAAGACTTTTGACTTCAAACACTGCGGTAATTTGGATGAAAAGACACTGCGAAGCTTCCCGAACGCTGCCCAGCCGAGACGGGTTCGACGAGTGATCTCTTTCTCGAAGTTGGACTTACCTAACTGGACCGTCTGTCCTAGGTATACATAGTCGTCAACAACTTCGACCGCAGAGCTTCCGACTATTACGGGAGTTGGCACTACATGAACATTAGACATGACAATTAAAAATGTTTTTTTTTTTTATTACCCCTGTGTATTAAACATAATTTTACTGGACCACAAAAGCCGCTATAATAGTAATATGGTGTTTATTTGTGAGATTGTATACCTGCACAATCGGGGTTGTACGTTGATTTGGAGACATTTTGATAGAATATCGTTTAACAGATATTTTATCTCATAATTGTCGGTTCATAGAATAATCAATACGCAGAAAATTTATTTTGAAGAAATTTAAACCATTGTTTTTTGTTAGAAATATAATTTTTTATTTAGATATTCATATCATAGAATAAGAAGTCAAATAAGTATTCATTATTCTCATATTATTTAGTTAATGTAAAAATTACTATCAAGAAAAACATGAAATTCGTTTTCTGATGTGGTCTCAGTTCTAACCTAACCTAAACTACATTTCTAGTACCTAGCAAGTCGTTTCGGAGGGGGTCGCTGCAGGTCTACTACGGAACTCGAAGTTCGTGTCGTGCGGTCTCTCTGACACTTGTACTATTTAATACGAGAGCGAGAGGGACCGCATGACACGAATAAATGGATATATGAATGAATGAAATGGAAACAATTCTACAATTTGATAAGTTTGATAAAAAATTAAATGAGATTATAAAATTCATTGAATAGTTTTTCTATTAAATATATTCCATTCAAGTTAATAGTCGTTAAAATAATAATATTCCAAGTAAACATACGAAGAGCCAATATTATATGAAATATTTTCTGCGAAACGAAATTCTACGAAAATTCTGTCTGTGAAAGAAGGGAACACCTATTAAGTGTATTTTCAGCTTCCTATGGCAATGATCTTACTTAGAATTTAATTGAAACTTAAACATCAACATCTATAAAAAGTCGAAATTATCTTCAAAACTGTCGCATTTTTATTAGACCTATTTTGCCTTTTCTAGAATGTCCTAAGTGTCCTACATGTTAGTATACCACGGATCCGTTCCTATCTTAATATTTTATGACATACATATATTGGTACACAGGTACCTAGAAAATCTTTCGGTGATTACCGGTTGCGGCACATCACTATTTATGAGACGCAAAAAACAGGTAACACATGAAACGTCATTTTATTATCTAGAATTATGGGACAGGGTATAGATGGTATAATAGGTAAGAATGATAGAACCCTATCTACACCGACCATGGCCCGACACAAACTTGGCTGAGCACAGTTTTCATGTCTATAGCGTACCGTCATTTATTCATCATTTTAATACCTATTACATAGGAATTGCCAAATAAATGGTTCAACAACTTTTAGCAACTTTTCCTATAAACCCGTGAACGACTCAGCACCATTTGTCTCGCACCTTTAAAGGCTATTCACAACCATTTCTCTTTTTAAAAACCTTTAGACACTTCCTTTTCGTTTTTCAATCGCTCCAAAGCTATCGCGATAAATGCTTTTGTTTGGGCGCCTTTGGATATTTCTAGAGATGATAAAACCACAAAAAAATACTTATTTAATTTTTATTTAGTACCTAGGTAGGCCAGGCCATATAACGGAGAACAGATGGCCGTTGGGACTGAACAGTTCTCGAAAGGAGCCCGCGGATCGGCAAGCACAGCGTAGGACGTCCACCGAGGAGATGGACAGATGACCTGGTTAAAGCCGCAGGTTCAAGCAACGAAAACGAAGCAACTAAAAGTCTATGCTGAAGGCCTGCCGGGCTACTACGAAATTTGAAACTCGAAGGTCTAACGACGAGAGATGCCTTAGTGAGACAGCTTACCCTGATTACATGTAGTTATTTTGAAAATACCAACTGAGATATGGATGCACAGAAAAACCAGAAAAAGAGACCAGCGCTGGGAATCGAACACAGGTCAGCATTCCGTGCTGCGTGCTATAACACCTGCACAACCGTTGGAGTCCAGCGGTGTCTCAGTTTGTAATTTCGATATGGTTTTACGGGATGAACGTAAAAGTAACAAATTTGGAATTGAAATTAAAAATATAAAAAGACTCCAAAATAACCAATCATAATCTAGCTATCTCAACTGTTGTCATTTGATGGAAAAATTGGCTACGTCAGCCACCTGAGAACACAGCAGCGCTCTCACCATTAAATAAATAAAAGAAATAAAAAAAATGGTCGCTGTAATCGAATTATTTGAATTTTCCAAAAGTTAAAAAAGTTTTCGGAAGTTTTTTTTTTATTTGACTGGAAGGCAAATGAGCACGTGGGTCTCCTGGTGGTAAGAAATCTCCACCGCCCATATCATCTGCAACACCAGGGGTACTGCTACCAACCAACCAACCAACCTAGACGCCTATGTCTAGGTTTCTGGAAATTTTCACAAAAAATATAGGAAATTTAAATTTTAAGAAACGGAAATTTTCGAACCCCATACAAAATTGTGAGAAGTTTCCAAAATTTCCCATACAGTTTTCTTTGGCACATCAATGAGCCGAGGAAATGTGTGTCTAAGTACAATACAAGTACGTACATCTTAGAAGAAGAATACCTAAGCTTTTTCCCTCATTTCTAGATGCTGGGTGCTTTACCCTCTTTAAGGGTATCTTCAGAGCTGGCATGAAGCGTTGAGCCGTCCAGACAGGTGAATGGATGCCTTGGCCCATCCGCGATCGGGAGCCTGCGAGTCACAGGATGAAGCGGGCAATGACAGTAAAACAGTCCAGCAACATGATATGAGGTGATGAGGTGATGATGATAACATGTGGTGGTGGCTGGCACGTCGCAGTTATGTATATTAAAGTATCATTTTGTCAGCCGAAAGACGTCAACTGCTGGACATAGGCCTCCCCCAAATATTAAGGTATACCTGGGTTATAACATGCAGTAGGCAGTGTTGGACGCATAATCGAGGTTGACGTCGGAAAAGCTACTAGAACTTTGTTCCGTCACAGTTCACGTCAGCGCAGAAAACTAGTAGTAACGCTGCGTTGGTTTTTTTTTTTTTTTTTTTTTTTTTTTTTTATAAATTATTTGGATTTATATTATAATCAAGATACTCTAGCTTAATTTTTAGTTTGTAATTTAGTTGGTAATGTTTAGTAATATTTCTGCGTTTTAATTTATTTGTATCTTAATAAATATGCCTACAAAGTTCCGAAAAAAAAATAGCTTAATATTTAATTAATATTAAAGGATTAAGTTTGTCAGAGTGAGCGGATTTGGGTTCAAAGAAAAAATCAAAAATTATTTATTCGTTCACTTAGTACTAATTTTGCTGGTGTCCCTTTTTAAGTTAATGAAATACCTGTTCAATAATTTTATTTTCTATTTAGCTGGTAGGATCTCTAGAAGGTTCTTAAATAAGTATGTGAAATTCAGAATTGTCAACAAAAGTTTAGAGTTTCTCTCTCTTTCTTTATCGTCGAGATACAAAGCGTAATCCCTTTCTGGGAGCTACCAATCAACTTAAACGATAATAAGGATCCGAAAATCATTTATTCGTAAAGAACTTTTATTAGTAGTAGCATTCCTGCGACATAGTAAGGGTATATCATCATTATCATCATCAGCCGGAAGACGTCCACTGCTGGACAAAGGCCTCCTCCTTAGAACGCCACAATGAACGACAACTTGCCACTTGCATCTACCTGGTGGGAGGCCTACCAACGCTTCGTCTTCCGGTTCGTGGTCGCCACTCGAGGACTTTTCTCCCCCAACGGTTATCTGTTCTTCGAGCGATGTGGGCTGCCCATTGCCACTTCAATTTGTATTTTCCAGCTATGTCAGTGACTTTAGTTCTTCGACAAATTTCCGTATTCCGGATTGTATCGCGTAAAGAAACTCCAAGCATAGCTCTCTCCATAGCTCGTTGCGTGACTCTGAGCCTCTCTGAGCAAGGGTATAACTTTACTTTAATTGTACCAAAAAATTCTCCCGCTCCCTCCCTTCCCTTGCCCCCCACCAGCCTTACTATTAATCAGAGCTGATGCTTACCCTCTTTAATTGAATGCTCGACTCTAACGCTCATCGCCATCATCAATACTCCCAGATTTTTGTTAGTGATGCAACGCCTGCCGTTTATCTTAGTAAATTGGTGATTTTTTAAAGTTTGCGGATATTTATCTGAATTCACGTGATTTTGACGTGATCCATGACTGAGTAAATGTAACAAAATGGTCTAAAATCTATTAGCTCGCATAGTTGTTAAAAGTCACATAAGTATTGTTAATCATTAATTTGTTAGTAAAAATATTTTCCTTTCGATGCACAAAGGATTTACAAAGTTCGGTTTAAAAAAATTGGTTTTAAACATTGGCCCTGAGTTGTAAATCCCAATCCGCACTGGGCCCGCGTGGGAACTATGGCCCAAGCCCTCTTGTTCTGAGGGGAGACCTGTGCCCAGCAGTGGGACGTTTATAGGCTGAGATGGGATAAATGGAAACGTGATGCAAATGTCAAAATTGACAAACGGAGCTTGCGACACTAGCGCCAAATAACCTAAGTCACAGAAATCCCTTTTATACAAAACAGGATCCTAAACCGACCCGCGAATTCTGAAATGAAATTCTAAACCAATTATACTGACCTCTGCGCTGCCGTAAAAACAACAAATAAATTAAAGGCATACATCACACTGGCTGAATAAAGGCTGACACACACTTCATCGGCATCAATGCATAGAATCAATCACTCACCGTGTGCTGTGCTATAAATTCAACCGGTTTTCAGCCGATTTTCCAGCTGCTTACACCTCAACCGCTTTCAACCGTTCGAATTTTGTAAATGTCATTGCGGACGTCCTTTTGTTTTTTTTTTTTTATTGATGCTGCGAGCACATGATTAAAAAGTATGTAATTTATTTATTTGAAAATGTAGATTTATTTCGTTTTGTACTCTTTGAGGCGAAGAGTGCAATTTTAAAAGCATTTTTGCAGGGCATTTTCATTTCAAAGTAGGTACTTACGTTATTTTCCAATAATATTTTTTATAAGATACATATTGAATTTGTTCTATCTCCATTACGTTTAAATATACATACAAATCTCTAGCTCGGAAGAATATTAAACATTTCAACAAATACTATAAAGCAGTCAAGTGTAAGTCCGTCTTAGGGCAAAAAATAAAAACTTTAACTTTCTCATAAAAAAATTGAATAGTAGTTAGGTTTATTTAAAAATCAAAATTATATTAGAGATACGAGTAACATTAAGTATAATTAATCTATAGAGATGACGACTGGGTTAAAAATATATTATTCTATTTAGTCCAACAGTTAGATTATATGGAAAAATATGGGACAAGTATTTTTTGGTTTATCAAATTAATAAAAATCCGCAAAGGTTGATCTTCAAACTTCCTGAGTGGGGGCTTGTGACGTCACTATTAGGCAAAAATCGTACCATATTGTGACTTCACTCGAAACTTCTAAGCACTGTATTCTCGCCATTTTGTCGCCACAAAAAAATGCATAATTTTACGACGTACTTTACGACACTAAAGTATCCACGGACGGTTTGGAGCATTTTGGTTTTGGATACCATGGTATCGTTGGACTATCAAGTGGTTAAGTATCTAACTGACAGACTAAACAGTTTTTAAGTCGTCTAGCCTATTATACTTTATTTTAAAGTTTACTTGACTATGTTTTACTATGTTAACACACCCACTAAAATTTCTAAAAAAAACAGGCTGATTCGAAAAACCACCACATCGCCTCACAACAGCACCCAGTTTATTTCCCCCACCATATCAAAAGCGCCTAACACGACAATCTTCGTATAAATCCCCTTCAGGTGAGCTTACAATGATATACGACCCGACCGCGGGTTCGATGCCCACGTACTTCGTATTTTCTAATAGCTTTCGATTCGAGTGTATTTCTTTTTACCCGACTGCACAAAGGAGACTTATGTTTTTAGATCGTATGCATACGCTTAATCCTTTGGTTATCTCCGTAGCCTGAACGGCTGGACAGTTATCAACACGTGAGATATTATTTGATTCAATATAACTGTCGGAGTGGCATAGCGTACCTATATGTATAATAATTCAATATGAACAATTAAAATGAATAAGTTTCTTTTAAATAAAAATAAATAAATATCATGGGACACTTGACACCAATTAACCTAGTCCCAAACTAAGCAAAGCTTGTACTATGGGTACTAGGCAACGGATAAACATACTTATGTAGATAAATAAATACTTAAATACATATTAAACATCCAAGACCCGAGAACAAACATTCGTATTATTCATACAAATATCTGCCCCGGCCGGGATTCGAACCCGGGACCTCAAGCTTCGTAGTCAGGTTCTTTAACCACTTAGCCATCCGGTCATCACTTTAACTTTTAAAACTTTCATTTTTAATACAAGCTTTTTTTGTTGATTACAATTTTTTGCAGGGGTTGTTATCTGTGCTACCCTGATCATGATCAAATATCTTTGTCCAGAGGGTAGATTTTATTTATTTATCGTATTGCGATTACACACTGGTTAATATTATTTCCAGTGGGCGCTGCGAGATTCAGAAGGAACAGTGCAGCTGCCAGGTTTTTTGCTCTTTTAGCACCACCCGGAGGTCACGTGTAGTATCGAGGATTATTCCTACGGACGTAAAGCAACAGACGTCCTCCAGAGGGTAGAAAAACTGTTGCATAAGGGCTTTTTACTTTGAACTAAACTCAAAGGCTTTTTAACTAGCAACCTGTCACTATTGTACCGTTTTTGTCAAACTTTAAACCTAAAATTGCTAAAAGTGGCTCCGAAATGGTAACGTTTCGTGTGCTCTACCTACCCCATTTATTTGGGAATACAGGCGTGATGTTTGTGTGTGTTTATGTGTTTTTGTAACTCTAACCTTCAACACAATTTCACGTGTCGTAATGCAACTTTTCAGTAGCGTGTCAGCGTCATTCTCGCGTCGGTGGCAGCGCGTCACGAGACGTGACGCTGCGTGACGTGGCCTGACAAGTAACATGACATGCAGGGAGGATACACAGGTATATTTTGGGGTTAAGTGAGGCTGTGTAACAGACTCCCACTTAAAATTAGGTACCAAGAATGCTAATGTCACTTGGGAATCGTCGGTTTTCTTCGGAGAATAAAATTGTTCACTATGATAAGGTTCCATAGTGACCCAAGAATTAAATTGGTTGACTGTACAAGCTATTTAGGGTTCCATTAAAGTCGATAAACTGTTAGTTGGAAAATTAAAAAAAATCAGGAAAATACATCAAATATACAAGGAAAATCATAACGGTATGATTTTTTGAGAATTATTAGTTGCTTATGAGTAAATAGCATCCTAAGGTATAAAATATACCTACTTAAACTTGGAAGATTCTGTACGAAACGTGTAAACGTACACTATACGAAATCCTTAGAAAAATATAACAATACAAAAAAATATATTACTTGATTTTTTCGTAATGGCTACGGAACCCTGTCTTAGACGTCCGACACGCTCTTAGCCGATTTTTAAATGTAGCGACGATTTATCGTATAATATTCCTCTACAGTCAATATTTATTCCTATCAATTAAGACTCAAGCAACTGACCAGCTGGGCTACTCCAAAACTCGAAACTCGAAGTTCGTGTCGTGCGGTCCCTCTCACTCTCGTATTAAATAGTACAAGTGTCAGAGGGACGGCATGACAGAACTTCGAGTTTCGAGTTTCGGGGTACCCCTGCTGGAGACGTTTTTAACCGCATCTCAAAGGTATTTGTTCGGTTTTGGCAGCGCATTTGTTTGCCCAGTAAAACGCTTGTTTGCAGGCACCTCTCAACTGAGTGGTCAGATACGGTCGGATCTTGTTACACTGAAAAGTTTTTAAGAAACTGCTGTACTTTTACAGTTAATTTACTGCAGTAATATGACACTCGAGGTGCGTAGACGAGGTCACCGACATAGCCTAGTGAATAAGGTGGCAACATACTATTTAACACACGACGCTGCGCCACGTTTGCACACGTCGTGCATGTACTACTCGTAATCAGTCCTATATGTTTGTTATGGTCAGATGCATACAGATAGAAACAAGCGTCAGACGATGTGGCGTGGCGTCGCGTTTTAAACTCAAACTTACAATACCTATTGACGGCAAAAACACGACGACGGTTAGTACGCGATTCGATTTACTGTTATTTGATTTATAGATCACCGGATAAGCAAACTGAAGTGGTAGTGGGCCGGCCATATCAGTCGAAGAACCGATAACCGCTGGGGTCTTCTGGGGTAAACGAGTTCTTGAGTGGGGACCGCGGATCAGCAAGCGTGGCGTGGGACGCCCTCAAACTAGTTGGAGCGATGATCTTCGCAAGGTAGCTGGCAGTAACTGGATGAGAGTGGCCAAGGATCATGCTCGTGACGTGCAATTGGAGAGGCCTATGTCCAGCGGTGGACTAAGATAGCCCGTCTTTTTGCGTCGGGAGTTAAAATATATTTTTCAAAACAAACTTATTTACAAAATTGGATTAAAGCAAAACAAACAGTCGTAGAGTTAAACGGAAAGGTACTGCACGAGGCCCGCGGGAGCGCGGAGCCTCCGTTTTATTGCCCGTTGTTAACCTGCCGCCGGACCCCAGATTAAGCTTGCAGGTTGGAAAACGAAATATCTCGAAATATCTGAAATTCTCGTGAGAAATGTTTCATAAAACTAAAAAAATAAACGATAACACTTATGATTAATGTACATGTAATACCTTTAATAGAACAATTCTCGTACACATATAATATTACATAATACCAGCTTTTTCCCGCGGCTTTGCCCGCGTGGAATTCGGTTAAATGCGCGCTGTTCCCAAGGGAACTGCATTTTTTTTTTTTCGATAAAAAGTAGCCTATGTCACTCTCTGGCCCATAAACTATCTCTATGCCAAAAATCACGACGATCCGTTTCGACATGAAAGACGGACAAACATACAAACACACACTTTCGCATTTATAATATTAGTATGGATTTCGGGGATCTCGGTAACAGCTCCAAAGATTTCGATTGTAAGGGTTTTCGGGCTTGTCAAATCGATCTAGCTTAGCTTTATCTCTGGGAAATGCTTGCCCGAGCAAAGCTCGGTCGCCCAGGTTCTAGTTTATTAATTGAGTAAAAGTGGACGAAACCCGACTTGCAAAATTATACCGTAACGAACAAAACATCTGGTCAGACCTTGAGTCAGTTATGATAGACAATTATTTGTTGCGGACAATGTTACCCAATTTATCAATTTACTTAATTAACATACAAGAATCGCCTCAAAATGAAAGTTCAACTTTTCATACTATCACAAGAAGAAATACAAACAACTTAATCAAACAAAACGTTCCGATAACAAACTGCCCTATAAAGACGACACTACGGTCAAATATCTCAAACTTCAACATGTGACTCGGTTTCATCCGAAAGCAAAACTCATTACCAACTTTTCTGCACCTCAGGTTAAGTTATATGGGAAGTGGCTGGGGCCGACGCCAAGAAATCCTTCTGCAAACCTAAACGCTTAATTGTATAGGTATCTTAAAGTTTTGAACAAATCCTAAGTTTTCTTTTTAAGAGATTTTGTTTGCTCGATGTTAAAGTTAGTTTTTGAAGTTTGGAGCTAATACTGTTGGTCAATCGGGGTAAGTATGTTATTATCTTAAGTGTTTTATTAGATGTTTCCTGTCAGAAGTGTCAGTTTTTTATAGCTTGTTAAAATGGCCTACTGCTGGGCAAAGCCTCCCCTTTTTTCCGCCATTCGTCCCTATCGAGAGTATGCTCGCGACCCCTACTTTTTATTTCGTTTTGTTCCATATTCTAAAATATCATTTTTTTTTAAATAAAGATAAAAAAAAAGATTTGCTTACTTACTTACTTATTATTTTCAGGAACATGAAGTTTTTAATTACGTGGTACAGAAATTCACAGCTGTCTTTTTTAACCGGCGACGCAAAAAGATTATGTTTGATGTATCTGTTTATCTGTGGCATCATAGCTCCCAAAACGCATAGACCGATTTTATTTTATTTTTTTAAATCAAAACCTAATTTGTTCGAGATGGTTCTTACCTAAGTTTTATCAACGTCGGTTCAATCGTTTTTGATTGAACTTTGAAATGACAGTCGCAGAAGTTTATCAACTTTTCTTTTTTTTTATTTATCTAAATAGATTCTTAATAAATATTATGCACAGTTACAGTTAACGTCATAAATAATTGATAATTTCTGTGTGGTCACACAATTTCGTATGGCTTTTCAAACAGGACGTTAAAGTGACGAGGTACTAAAGTGATCACTTATTTATGACGTTAACTGTACAAGGGAAAACTTTTCTGTTCTTTTTTTGCTTTAATTTTTCTTCAGCTTAAGTGAAAAGTTCAATGCAAACAAATGCCAGTTACTTATGAATAAAATTTAAAAAAAAAACATTTAGTTCAGGTCATTTTGGTAACCTACATTTTTACATACATATAAGTAAGTATAAATTAAGTAAATGATATTTAAGTAAATTACCTACATTAAATTAAATATTTGAAACTAAAATTAAAATACTTACACAAGTCAACAACAATCAGGTGACTTCCCCTCGAAGCCCTCATCTCACAAGTCGCTATCCTTTTCCTGTGTCAGCTCAAACACCACCACACCCATCACTGGAATAACCCCATAGCTCAGATGAAATGTGTCTAGACCGCAATGACCACAGACCTACAATCGAGCACTACTTATTCACAGGAACGTAGGGTTCAAAGTGCCAAGACACGGCTGTGAAAGTAAGGGGCTGTGGATGTGAGAAAACATCATATTTCAACCTTGCTACCCTTTGAAGTTCATACGAGGTGAGCTCTTTAGCAGATGAGACTGCGTAATTGTAGGTGGAAAAATGTACACTAAGACAGTGTGGACAAGCTTACTTTGAAAAAGTCAGCATGAAAATTTTCCTAAGAAATCATCAGTTAAATTTGTTAATCGAACAATCATGGCAAGCATTTTCTGTACGCTTAGTGTAAGTTTTCGGTTGCAAAATATATCTCGATCACGTTCGCGTTAAAACACGAACACAACATCGCAAACGCTCCGCTAGAGGCGCTGTTCGTGTTTCCATATAAATTGAGATTTTAACGTGAACGTGATCGAGACGTATTTTGTAACCGAAAACTTACACTAAGGGTACTGGACCAATATTACTTGTGGAACGGGGATCCTCAAAAAACGAGCCTTCTCATTACTACTCATGTCTCAAAGGGCCGGCGACGTATCCGTAACTAGCTTATGTTATGGATGTCTATGGGCGGCGGCGGTTGCTTTCCATCAGGGGACCCGCCTGATCTGAAAATGAAGATTATAGCTATTTAAGTATCGCGTGACGTCATGATGTGCACTTTTAGATCTCTCCATCGGTTGTTGCGCCTGCATGACTTTGAGCTTTTTAATAATAGATATACTTAATAACATATTAATAAATATTCACTAGCTATTGCCCGCGGCTCTACCCGCGTAGAACCCGTTTATCGCTATACCGCGGGAATACACTTGTCCGGGATAAAACTTCTCTATATACTTCCCCGGGACTCAAAATTACCGACTTTCATCTAAATTAGTTCACCGGTTTAGTAGACATGAAAAAGTAACATACAAACCAACAAACAGACTTCCTTTCGCATTTCTAACATTAGCGAGACTGATGGTCTAAATATAAATAAGTGAATTTTGCTACAAACTTTTGTCACATTTTATTCCAAACAAACTACTATCGTTCGCGTTCCTTCATTTATTTTATTTTTTATTTTTTGAACAAACACATGCAAGCTTACAGTACAAAACCAAAACACTCACCCATTAATTACAAAAACAAAAAAGAAAAATATGAGAAAAATACATTACTTAATTGACAACATTTCATATTTCTTAGCTTAGACTATAATTTGATTAATTCTCTGTATTCTGCTTGGAAATAGAAAGACGGTGGTATTTTTAAAATTTCGCTACGATTATTAATTTATTTATTACAATTTTTTTAAGATGTCCTTATTCTAAAAGGGCTTAACTCCAAAACTATGATATAATAGATCCATTACTTTTGTCTAGTCTCTATTAAAAAAAAGATCACGTAAATCATGTGTAAATCTGAAGTAGACGTTGTCAAAATTATGACAGCTCCTTTTTCTGGTGAAAAAGGCAAAGGAAGCATATCTATTCTGTCGTAGTATTGGCAAATTCAGATACATTTTTTAAATTTTTTGTATTTTTTTAAAAATGGAGAATTAAATTATATAAATATTTTGCCATGTTCAGGAGGCAAAACTCTTTCGATTCCTGTAGTAATTTACAGGTGTTGAAAAAATTAAATCTTGTCAATTGAGGAAACAAAATATTAAATGCAATACTACAAAATAAGAATAAAGCAATGTTGGTATAAAACAAATGTCACAATAAAAAATAAAATAATAACACTTATAATTCTTCATTTACCTATATCATGCATGTCACAATCACAAATCCAATAAATCAATAAAAATATCTTAGGTAAGTTCCTTTAGTCTTCTTTGAACCTATAAACCTTTTCCCGGGCAACCGTGGAATTATCAGTTCACAGTCTACTAACCGGCCGGGCTATTACCTGCCAGGTATGATTTGCTACCGCAGGAATTACTGGATTGAAGATAAATTGAAAGACTAGACCTAGTAATTTATTGGGAAACTTTTAGTCTTGGTAAATGTATGTGAAAGAACCGGAGGGCAGACAAAGAATCAACTAAGTGCATGGTACAGTCAAAATCACTAATATCTGACACAAATAGCGCCTTAGACAAACAAGTCGTAAGATTGTTTTTTGAAGTATTTTTGTATTTTTTATTTCAACTCCAAATTTGTTACTTTTACAGTTATACCGCGAAATCCAACGAAAATACAAACTGAGACATGAATGCACAGAAAAAAACCGGAGAAGGAGATAGAAGGCCGAGTTTGAACCCACAATCCTTGAAACACGATCCTTGAACTAATGAAATTAATAGTATCTAAAAACCAAAAACCATAATTATAATAATTCCCCTACAACGCGTAATCTTTTTTTTACATACCTTGCAGGTAAAAATAAATCTAGATTTAGTAGTTAAACCTGACTTAAGCTTGACATGATCATCATCATCAGCCTATGTTCGTCCACTGCTGCACATAGGCCTCTCCTATGGCACGCCACCGAGCACGATCCTCGGCCTCTCGCGATTTATGCGTTTCCAGCAAGTATAGGCATTTTAATCTACTAGCAAACCTATGAGTAAACTAATTAGGTGAAAGAAGGTTTAAATTTTAAACCTATAGTTTCCCTTAGTCCATAAAATAATGATAAAATTTATTAAGTAAACATTCGTAATCCGAATACATCAAACATTGGTTAAACTCTGCCAATGAGCCAACATTGGCCAGGGCTCGCCAACCTTTCATTATTTGTAAGTAGACGTCTGCATTATGCAGGTGTTAGCACCGTGCTCACGTCGCGTCAGTAATTAGATGAGGCTCATTACGGCCCTCTCGGTGTAATATGGTTATTGGGGACTGTCTTCAGCTTTGCATTTGGCCGCCATTTTTGCGGGGTAAGTTTGTGAGGTAGTTCTTTGTGGAGGTTAAGACCAGGACTTGACACAGGAATATTCAAAGTAAACCGCGTGAAGATATTCATTGACAGAAATTTTGTGAAAATAATAATAATTCAATAGCAATTTTTTATAGTATTTTTCGTCATTGCTTTGGCGAGAACATGTTTAAAAAAGACCTATAAATAAAACAATAAAACAGCACCTTAGCATACCGGGAATACTGAGAAACTCGCAACAACTCGTAGTAAATAATATTGTCATAAATAAGACGAGTAAAGTAGAATATCATAACATGACCAAATAACGCGCAGCGGCAAGTTGGTCAGCAATCCCTGGCCCTATACCACGAAGTGCAAAACCTTCGTATGTTGCCTTCCCGCTATCACTTATGTCATTTAATGCGCGACTGAAAGGAACGGTGCGATACGAACTTTTTGCGAGTTTCGTAGTAGACCCTCTGTTTATGACTACACGATTAATTTGTTTTGTTTTCAGATTTCGTCTTTGATCAATTGAAGTAATGAACCGACTTTCGAGTTACTTACAGCAATATTTATACCCGATCAAAAAGATTTTAATTGTTGTGTTTGGAAATTGGTTGGTTTCAAATAGGTAACCTCGCCTTAATACTGTTTGGGCTAGGTGTCTGGGGCTTTACCTAAGTGTCTGGGGAGTTTTTTAGCTGTTCGTATTTCGTGTTAATGATCCGAATTTAAAAAGTGTAGGCGGATAAATAAAACGTGTTCTGATTTGCATTTTCTAAAAAGGGTTCTTGAAATACACTAAGCAGCCACAATGGAACTATATTTATACTAATACTAGCTTTATCTGGCGGCCTCGCTCCATTGGAAGAATATAAATTAGCTAGCTCTCCATCTTATTGTTGCACCTTTATAATTCATAACGAATATGTCTGGCTAGTTTTCGGTTTCTGGCTCCAGTGGTTTAGGCTGTGCGTTGTCTGACAGTGAGTTACGTTACACCTTTATAGGTGTATAATAATATATTTACAAGCAACAGTGTGTCTAACGTTTTAAACTTTCGTGATTTTCACTCGTAGTCAAAATACCACCAACGGGACTTATCACGCTAACACACGCGTTACCTCGATGTTTCGGCAACATTGCTGTGGACGTAGTCCGAGTGTTGCCGAAACGTCGATGTAAATATTATTCGTGTGTGTTAACGTTATAAGTCCCGTTGGTGGTATTTTGACTAAAAGTGTGTCTGCCGATTAATGAAAGTAAAAGCAGTTGCTATCGTGCGTTTCATTAAGTTTAATTACTTAGTAAAACAAACAAGATTTTCCCTTTTTTAAACATGTAAAAGTATAATTTCTATTTCCAAAATTCCCCCTTGCGAATACCAAAATAACAACGAAGCTGCCAGCAAAACACTACAAAATTTCCATTTAAAGCAACACGTCACGCGTCACGTGCGACGCGACAGGTAACGTCGTTCCGCCAATTTTTAACGCGGCAACATTTAAATTAAATTCCCGCCTAAGCCACGCCACGTCCGCCACGTTCATTTAAGCAATTTCAGATAAAACGGTTATCTTTACTTATGCTCTTCCATCGCGTTTAATCCTTTTTGCGAGCGCATAAATAAAAACTTTTTTGTCCTGTCGTAGGTAAGTTTTGTGCTGACGCTTAGGTGTTTTTTCTTAGTTAAGTCAGTTTGGTCGTTTGTTGTTTTTCTTCGAGCCTATTCGTCTTAAAGTTTTTCGGTAGCAATTACCTTTACGAGAACTAATGGTTATTCTGTTTTATTGACGAAATTGAGGGAGAATTTGAATCTGTGTTCATAAACTTTAGGTTTCATTAATCCTTATCATTTTATAGGTACTTACTTAGCTTAGATATAATTTTGTACGGAATATAGATGCCACTAGTTTTAATGAACTCCTGATATCTTAACGCGTTATATTTCAGGTCAGTAGTTCATTGAAAGGAGTAATGTTCAACATCCCATATGAAGTGAATGTCTAATGAAATAATCATGAGTTATTAATCAAGTACTGTAGGTTATATTTTATTTATTTCTAATTTCATACCTTTAACACATAATAATAACACAAAAGCTGTTTGTTATATTTATCATTTACTAGCTAAAGAGTAAGTGAAAAATTGCATTTTTATGAAACTCGAAATAAAACATGGCGTCGCCTGTCAACTGTCAGGCGGCGCGGTGACGTGACGAATTGTAGATAATAAAAATTACCGTTCGGGGGTTGAGAGGTAAATCGACACGACGTAAATTACTTTCAGGCGTTTTAACTTGTCATTTTTAAACCTGCCTCGGATAATAAATGTTTAGGGGTTCTATTTACCATTTTCATGAACGATTACGGTTTTTGGGGCGACGTTAAGAACAGTGTTCGGCTTTTTCAATAATGACATGAATGATGTCACTTCGTTCGATTTAGATTTAACGCTCTAAATATTTAAACAAGCGATCAATATTATGCCTTTTGAATTAATTAGGAAGTCGTAAATAATTAAAAAATAACTTGCAAACGAGTTAATTCGTCCATATGGTTGTTAGTATCTGTCATCTTGTAATAATTAGCTTTATGATATTTATTTATTTGTTGCTGTTTATCTCACTGCCTATATTTATTTTAGACGTTTATTATATGTACGATATAATTATGTATGCATTCGTAGACCTTTGTAAACTAGTCCTTCCTTCTTTTTGTAAAAAAGGTTGCCTGATAAGGAAATTTTTACTTTTTTTATCAATACACTGTCATGTTTTTTATCGATGTGTGATTAGCTTTCATTTATTTATTTTTGCTATACTTTTTACATGACTTTTACTGCACTCCGGAAACTCAAGCCATCCCACAATAAACAAAACTAACCTAAAAGCCATCTTAACTCGGCATCACAGTAGTTTAAGCACCCATTACACCCCAAAAAAGGCCGTATATCTGAACCCCGCATCATCAGGTCCAGTAAATCACGTACCTGACCGAAGGCACTTGTCTCGGGCATAAATCTCCGGTGGCGCCCCCTGCGCTCATAAATATTGAACTATTGACTCGGCCTAAGTCCGCTTGTTAATGACGGGGTGATTTAAAGGTTGGCGAGACCTGGATTTTGCAGGTTGGCCATTCGAATGATAGTTGGACTTAGTTTTGTTGCACTAAATCCTGTTTCTGCACCAAAATTATGTCGTACGTAGGTACTTCAATAATACTATGGAACTAACCTTTGCTAACTGCTTTGCCCGCGTTAACTCTTAACGACTTCACTAAAGCTTTTCAAGTATTTATATTGCGGTCTTTATTAATGTTGTTAGGTACATCAAAAAACAAACCGTGCCGAATTTCATGTATGTAAATTTATTTGATGACAACTTTGCCTTTCACTATCTTAATAAACCCTAAAGCCGCTACACCGTCCGTCTGCCTATCAGTCATAGTGCTGTATCGCAAGAACCGTAATAGTCAGGCAACTGAAATTTAGTCATTAATATGTATTTCTACGACTGCTGCAATTATTTCTTAGGAGCAGGATTCTATTAACACTGGTTGTTTTATATATTTCAGCACATATTTTGTCATACGTACCAATATGTACGGAACTCTCGGTGCGTGAGTTTAACTCGCACTTGGCCGATATTTTTCTTTTTACGAAGTACGTATAACGTAAGTTCGCACCGCCACTTTACTGGCATTCCATTAGGTGCAAATGCTCTTAAGTCCAGACGAGGTGCGAGTTCGGAATGTTAATGACATTAACACTCATTAGAATTCTATTACAACGGTCTAGAGCGTTTTGGAACATCAATAAGTCGACAATAATTAGTTTACTACCATATATTAATCCATACTAATATTATAAATGCGAAAGTGTGTGTGTTTATGTTTGTCCGTATTTCACGTCAAAACGGAGCGACGGATCGACATGATTTTTGGCATAGAGATAGTTTATGGGCCAGAGAGTGACATAGGCTACTTTTTATCCCGGAAAAATGCACAATTCCCGAGAGAACAGCGCGCGATAACCAAATTCCCCGTGGGCAAAAGCTAGTAGAGGTCTAAACCAGGCTCGCACCCCAGAGTTTTAACATAAGTCGTGCTCGGACCTCTCAGGTCTTCAAAATTTGTATATGAACTTACATTCGAAAATTAAATTTATCACATACTTACCGGTAAAGGAAAAACACTGAACCCACGCGATCTGAGTGGAGGATAAATTCAAAAAGATTCCAGAAACCAATCTTAATTTGATTGCTTAATAACGACATCTCTTGTCCGAGTGAGCGATAGTTCCAATGGAAGTGCTGAAACTTTCTCGATGAGGGCTACAGCATAGATGTCGCTAGTGTCGCTGCTTAAGTGACTAAATAAGAAACAAACAAGCTGAGTTATGTGGTGCATAGGGGAAATTTGTGTCTGTACCACTGTCTGGTGAAGCGGTAGGTATAGCACGCGGCACGGAATGCCGAGGACCTGGGTTCGATACCCAGCACTGGTCTTATTTTTCTGGTTTTTCTGTGCATCTATATTTCAGTTTGTATTTTCGATATCTGAGAGGTCTGCGCCCAGCAGTCGGGCTTATATAGGCTGGTCTGATTGTATGTCGCACGGGCGGTACTATAATTACGAACATCGACTCATTAAAACTAATACTCGTATATAGACTCTCATTCGTAATTCCTTATTTACCGCCCTTAAGACATATGGTAGGACCTTGTGCAGGGTCCGCCCGGATTGGTAACACCATCTTGCTCGCTAATCTTGCCGTGAAGCAGCAGTGCTTGCACTGTTCTGTTTCCGCGTGGAGAGTAAGACAGCCGGTGAAATTACTGGCACTTGATGTATCCCATCTTAGGCCTCTAGGTTGGCAACGCATCTGCAATCCCCTTGGTGTTGCAGGTGTCTATGCTGGGCGGTGGTGATCTCTTACCATGAGGAGGCCCACATGCTCGTTTGCCATCCAGTCGAAAAAAAAGTACTAATCCCTACTAATATTATAAATGCGAAAGTAACTCTGTCTGTCTGTCTGTTACGCTTTCACGCCAAAACCGCTGATCCGATTTTGATGAAATTTGGTACAAAGATAGAATAGACCTTGGGAAAGAACATAGGCTATCTTTTATCGCGAAAAAGAGGCTTTAAGGGGTTGAAATAGGGGGTGAAAGTTTATATGGTGGAAATTCGTCAGTGTCGAAAATAAAACCATGAAACTTGGCATTGAAGCACTTAAATAGAAATAAGTCGGTATTTGTTTGAGCTTTTTCAGGATACCTTTTATTCCGGTAGAGGGCGCCACCGCGCGATAACCTAGATCCGCGCAGACGAAGTCGCGGGCATGAGCTAGTTGATTATATTTTACCGATGAAACTCGAGTGTCTTTTGGCTAGTATACAATTTAGGTGTACACGGCCATTTCAAAATCCCATTCCTTCCCCCGTACCTGTGGCGTGGCAGTGGCTGTCTGCCAAATAGTCTGGACACTGCCAAATTAGATCATAAAGGTTAATATGTGAGCGGGGCTCCTATGTAATGGAATCTTATGTATCCGAGAGCACAAAGAGATGCTAGATATAGTGGACGTAAGTGAGTTAATGGGACATTTGTTTTTATAGAACTGAGGGATGTCTGGAAACAATTATAAAAGTGTTTCTTTGAACGAAGTAGCGAGAACACTTTGTAATTTGTGTAACCTCTTTTGTGTGGTAGTAATTTTTTATCATTATTTTATCTTCTTTTATGTTTTAAATGAAGTTCACAAGACAAGTATAACCGTGATACACTGCATAAATGCAATAAGTATGACGACCAGATGGCCTAGTGGTTAGAGAACCTGACTACGAAGCTTGAGGTTCCGGGTTCTATTCCCTCGTCGGGGCAGATGTTTGTATGAAAAATACGAATGTTTGTTCTCGAGTCTTGGGTGTTTAATATGTATTTAAGTATGTATCTATCTATAACTATACTAGCTTTATGCCTGCGACTTCGTCTGCGCGGACTTAGTTTATCGCGCGGTGGCGCCCTCTACCGGAATAAAAAGTACCCTATGATCATCCTTGGGGTTTAAACTATCTCTATACCAAATTTCATCAAAATCGGCTCAGCGGTTTCGACGTGAAAGCGTAACAGACAGACAGACAGACAGACAGACAGACAGACAGAGTTACTTTCGCATTTATAATATTAGTAGGGATTTATCCGTTGCTTAGTACCCATAACACAAGCTTTGCTATGCTTACTTTGGGACTAGGTCAATTTGTGTGAATTGTCCCGTGATATTTATTTATTTATTACATAATTTAGTTTAATATTTTCATCCTCCAACAAGATGGAGCGACGACCTGGCTAAGATCGCGGGATCGCGGTGGATGCAAAAAGCACAAGACCGGTCTGAGTGGAGAGCCTTGGGGGAGGCTTATGTCCAGCAGTGGACGTCTTTCGGCTGACATGATGATGATGATGATGATTTTCATCATCATGCAAGCTTGCATTATATTACTGTATAGTTACTTTCATTACCTAATCTGCCACAGTGGAGCTGCAAAAACATCTGACATTTTCTACCAGGCGCTAGAAATAGGATCTTATTAAATAAACCAAGTATCATAACGCCTGATTCAATAAATAATTTTTAAATATCAAATATTTTGCACGATTTCTTGTGTCAGATGTCGTTGCTGGTGCCTACAGGCCTATGCCAATAAAATAAGTAAGTATCCGACAAATTTCATTTACATAAAATTTGGTATGTAGAAACAATTAAGAAAGAAATTGCCTTCTAGAACCACGCATACACCCAAAGACATGAAATTTTGCACCAAAATCTCAGAAATAGAAATTCGTCTGCCAAAACTTGTTTTACTCGAGCAAAACCACAGCGTAAGGCTAGTTGGTTATAGTTGTAACTTAATGGAACTTCATATTAAATGATATTGTAACGAATAACTCACGACTTAAATCGAGTTTTAATATCACATAATACGAGTGAGTCTCACGGTAGTGTCATGATCAAAATTAGTGGAACTTCCACTAGAGTATTCTGACAAAACCCGAGCTGCTGTATTTGTTCTGATTAGGAGCTGTGAGGCGTAATCCACGGCACGACGCCAACACTCGCGATAACGGCTCGCACCTCCAACTGCCACTTAGCACAGTCTGCCACTATCTGATCCAAAGACTACTTACAGTATATACGAGTATAGGGAGAATTTGATCCATGGGAGGATAGTCGTTGAGTTTCTTGCCGGATTCTTCTCAACAGAAGTTTTTCCGAACCTGTGGTAGATTTTTTTTAACCTAACCCAACCTACTATGTAGCTGCTTTTCTGTTCTGGCGCTTTGCCTGCTGCTGTTACAGCACGCTTACTTTGCTGTCCTTACTTTAAACCTTAACCCATTCATGCGGTAGCTATTAATTCCTTTAACTATGTCATTACGCCATGTTAAAATCAGTGCCATTTTAAATTCCATGTAAATACAAAAGTCCAAACTAGTATTTTGCTATGCTATTATGCCATATAAAAATCGGTGATATTAATGTTCTGCTACTTAATATTCTGCAAAAGTGTATTCGGCGATATGAGTGTTCTGCTATATAATATTCAGAGAAATGACTGTTATTCTAAGTGTTAATTATGCAAAGTGATGATTATGCGAAAATATCATACGGCTAAATAAAATTATGAGATACCTGTTATGCGAAGTGAAATTCGGAGAATCGATATTATACAAGATAAAGGGAACCCAATTTTGACAATGCCCTATAAGACTGGCCTTGACCGAATCAGCTGGAAGATAGTAATACTTGTAATACCTTTGTAATGGATCTTACCGACTACATGTGACATGGCCCGGATTTTGTATAACCGCCATACAACTGCACTTCGAAATTGAACTTTATGCGGTGAGATGACAGTTGAATCTTGAATACTTGGTGCAACGGAGTTGGTTTATAACGCTTAAGTGCATTCTCTTGCCGTATAAGGCGAGATGTTCGAAAAAGGAGCGGTTCATTACTGCACTCTTCGCGCAATTACTTCGAGTAACGTATTTTCGAAATGTCAAATCGATTCATTATTGCCATGATTTATTACGTCCGTTCACTGTAGTTTTTAATTTTTGACGGCGTGTAATTGTTTCGTATTGAATTTTTAAAAGTTTCTGGAATAAGTACATAATTATTGGCAGTTTTTATGGCAGTGGTTTTTTAACTGTATCAAGCACAATTTGCAATTTTTTAACTAAAAAAATTAAATGACATAATTTCATTGGATTTTGACCTTTTTTATTGTCATCATCATCATAAATTTAAGAGCTTAGCTCTTGTCGGTGGAGTAATCGCCACTCTTTTCGGTTCTCCGCCAGCGTTTTCAGCTCCTGATACGACACGACATTGACTTTTTTCTTGGCTTGATCTATAAATGACCGTCTCGGCCTTCCCCTGCCTCGCCTGCCTTCTATTCTCCCTTCCAAAATAGTTTTTATGTAACTGTCATGTCGTATCAGATGCCCCAGCATATTCCCTCTCCTATTTTCAATCGTCCTCAACAGCCGCCTTTCCTCTTCCACGAACTCTAAAACCTCCTCATTTGTTCTCCTTTCAGTCCAGCTAATCCCCTCCATTCTCCGCCAGCACCACATCTCAAACGCACTCAATCTGTCTCGGTCCCGCTCAGTCAATGTCCAAGTCTCGCTCCCATATAAGGCTATACTCCAGATGTAGGTCTTAATAAATCTTTTCCGAATTTTCCTTGAGATTTTGCCCTTAAAAATGTGTTTTTTGTCATTGAACGCTTTCTTAGCCATGGCTATTCTCGTTTTCACATCCGTGGTGCATCTGGAGTCACAGGTAATCACGCTGCCGAGATATCTGAAACTATTGACCTGTTCAATGGCAGAATTTTGTATATGTCTTTTTTATTGTGAAAGAGTAAAAAACATTGTTAGCAGGCAAAGAAGGCTGTGAATAGAACTGTTAATTAATAGTATAAAAATTTTAAACAGCAATTTGTTGTGCCTTTTATTTTATTTTATATGTTTTAATTTTCTCGCGATGGTTTTTAGGCATATTGCAATAAAGTCAGCAAAAAAGCGTGTTACTTTTTTTAATAGAAACTTTATTTCTTTATGCGCCAACATTTGCTCTTTCCGCTACTTTATCGCTCTCTGCAACAGAATAATATATCGCCCGCGACACAATAATAAAAGCTTTACAGACAATCCAAATTTTCTTCACTAGCGAGCATTACGGGACAATTCCGGGAGATATAAATTTCCAGGGAAATTTCTTTATTTGGGAGCAAGACTGTTGGACGGCGAGATATCGTAGAATAGTTAGGTCGCAGCGGGTTCGGTTTATTTTATTATTTTAAATAGCTGGCAAACGAGCATGCGGGTCTCCTGATGGTAAGTGATCACCTCCGCCCATGGACACCTCCAGTATTATTAGGACTGCGGTGCTTTGCCGGCCAAAAATGGGAGTTAAAGAGGGAGGGGAAGGGGGGGAGTGGGGATTGTAAGTACACTACCAAATAAAATTGCTAAGAACAGCCTTGGCCTAAAGAATTAGCACCCTACAACGATAACATCTATTAGGAACATAAATTTTAATTAACGATAGCTTTTACTATTGAGAACCGTTTTATCGAAAAACCCCCGACAAAAAAAGCCGCCAAAAAACGACAACTAAAAAGTAAAAAAATAATTATGCACTACCTAGCTGTTGCCCGCGACTTCATCTGCGAACAATTCGTTTATCCTTATCCCGCTGGGACTATGCTGATTTCCCGCAAAATTAGCCTAAGTTAATTTAGTATAAGTACCTAGTAATATTCTTTTTATCTAAGCGTCGTCGGTGTCGGGGGACCGCTAAGGTTAACAGAAACTAAAGTACATATGTTGTATTTTTTAAAGTATTAACCTTAGCGGTCCCCCGACATCGACGACGCTTAGATAAAAAGAATATTACTAGGTACTTATACTAAATTAACTTAGGCTAATTTTGCGGGAAATCAGCATAGTCCCAGCGGGATAAGGATAAACGAATTGTTCGCAGATGAAGTCGCGGGCAACAGCTAGGTAGTGCATAATTATTTTTTTACTTTTTAGTTGTCGTTTTTTGGCGGCTTTTTTTGTCGGGGGTTTTTAAAATTTTTAATTTTATTTTTTTATTTCATGTTTTTTAAACAGCTCGTCGTGTTGCTATCACTGCATTGTATGTAGAATCAATTACTGATCAAAACGAATCCAAACACGACATATGTGCTATTATTTTTTATAGTGTAGGTACTAATGTGCTGGATATCTTGGCTGCAGCATCAGCTCATCCTGTTGCCACTTTTTCATTGTATGTAGAATCAAATACTGATCGAAACGAATCCAAACACGATATATCTGCTATGGTTTTATCAAGAGTGTATCTACTAGTGTTCTGGATATCCTGGCTGCAGCATCAGGCCGAAAACTGCATAATCTTGCATAGTTACATAGCATACATGGGTGTTTCAAGTTTTAGGTCCCAAATATGCTTGAAAGTAAAGTAAATACCCATTATGCGTCTAAGATTCCTACCGCAGCGAACAAAAGAGCTGATGATCTTGAAACCGCTGAACCGATTTTGATGAAACATGTCTAAGAACCATCGCTAGAAAACCAGCTTTCAAATAAAAAAAACCGCATTCAAATCGGTCCACCCGCTTAAGAGCTACGGTGCCACAGACAGACACACAGACACACAGACACACAGACACACAGACAGACACACAGACAGACACACAGACACACATAGCGGTCAAACTTATAACACCCCTTTTTTTGCGTCGGGGGTTAAAAAAAAGACAACAATTACCTTTACTAATGGAGACAACGTTTTTTTTTAATTTCTCGACGCAATGCACCTAATGCAAATACTTATTTGACTTTTCAGAGAGGAACCTTATGATAGCTATGTCTATGCAATAAATGTATTTTCATATAGCTCCTTCGCCTCGCTATGACCTCCAGGTGGCGGCTGAGCAAAATAACTGTTTACAGTTCATTGGTATGGAACTTTGGTACCGCCTGATTCAATAAATTGTTCACTCATATTAATTGATTAACAAAAAAATTACGTCAAAAACGATTTTTTACCGATAATTTGTTATAAATATTATTGACAAAACCATTAAACCAATTTAAATGAAAAGAGTTTTTTTTATTATATTGTTGTATATTGTGTAGTGTTGTCTATTGTTGTGTTGTGAATAAAAGGTATTTGAAATTTATTTATTTTATAGTTAGATATAATCTACTATATAAAAATAAGTCGGGTTTTCCTTCCTGACGCTATAACTCCAGAACGCAAGAAAAGATTTCAAAGATTTTGCATTCGTTGGAAAGGTCTCGGGCTCCGTGAGGTTTATAGCAAAGAAAATTCAGGAAAAATTTAAAAAGAAAAGCGGGAAAATATTTTTTCACATAACCGAATACTACGCGGGCGGAGCCGCGGGCAAAAGCTAGTTAAGTATAAGTCTGACTTTCATACATATTTTTTACAAGTGACATTTCTTTATTTATATATTCTGTGTCTAGAAAGGCTCACCTATCACACGTGGCTCGGCGCCAAAGTAACCTGCCACGATGATACGATTCGCGCTACGCGTGTGTGTGTACTTGTGTCGCCGGGTATACTTCGAGCATTTTAGAGAAATCTTTCTTTGGAGTAAAAGAATAAGTAAGCTACGATTTGTTGAAAATCTATTTGCAAAACGTGAATAGTGGAAAATGGCAATCGAGAGATCTCACTCAAGGCAGATGTTAAGCCTGCACTGAAAAAAACTCGCCAAGAGCGTGTCGGAAACGTCCGAAATAGGGTTCCGCAGCCATAACAAAAAAATTAAGTAATATAGAATAGAATAGAATAGAATAGTTTATTAAAATAACAAATTACAAGGTTACAAATTGATCATCATTATCCTGTGAGTACCAAACTAGGCTGAGCCTGTATCTTGGCACTCACCGAGTCAGGTTACAAATCAGACAGATAAGTAGAATAATCCCCATACAGTGCAGATAGAACTATGTATAGACTAGCTTTTACCCGCGGCTTCGCACGCGTAAACTAATCGGTCTGGTAGTTGCACTTGAAATTTTCAGGATTTTAAAAAATCCCCCTGGCAATTTCCAAAATTTATATCGTGGTCTTCCTTCATTGAGGTTGTGTTGTGAATAGCTGTACAAAATTCAAGACTCTAAACCCAGTGCTGAAATTTCAAAAATGTTGCCTATCCAAATTCAAATCATTTATTCAGTAAATAGGCCGCAATGGGCACTTTTATACGTCATTTTTTAAACTACCAGCGCTTTCGGAAAGACCATCATTGCCAAGAAGAATGCGCCGCATGATAGGTACTTGGCAGAAAGTCATTTGTTTTCAAAATAGTTCAAAACTATCCCGTGAGAATATCCGGATAAAAAGTAGCGTATGTGTTATTCTAGACATCGAGTTACCTTCATACCAAATTTCATGACTCTTAGCCCAGCGGTTATTATTTCAAGATTTTATCCCTATCCCGTGGGAATATCGAGATAAAAAGTAGCCTATCTATTATTCCAGAGGTCCAGCTACCTACATACTAAATTTCATGGCTCTAAGCACAGCGGTTGTTATTTCTAGATTTTATCCCTAGGTATCCCGTGGGAATATTGGGCCAAAAAGTGGCCTATGTGTTATTCTAGACGGCCAACTACCTTATACCAAATTTCATGACGCTAAGCGTAGCGGTTATTATTTCAAGATTTTATCCCTATCCCGTGGGAATATCGGGTTAAAAAATAGCATATGAATTATTTCATTGGTCGAGCTACCTACATACCGAATTTCATGGCTCTAGTCCCAGTGGTTGTTATTTCGAGATTTCATCCCTAGGTATCCCGTGGGAATATCGGATCAAAAAGTCGCCTATGAGTAATTCCAGACGTCCACCTACCTACATACCAAATTTAATGACTCCAAGCCCAGCGGTTGTTATTTCAAGATTTTATCCCTATCCCGTGGGAATATCGGGATAAAAAGTATCCTATGTCCGTCTCCTGGCTCTAAGCTACCTCCCTACCAATTTTCAGCCAAATCTGTTCTGCCGTTCTTGAGTTATAAGTGGTGTAACTAACACGACTTTCTTTTATATATATACTAGCTTTTACCCGCGGCTTCGCACGCGTAAACTAATAAAACGGGGATGTATTCGGTCCCTTAGTTATAAAACTATCCCGTGGGAATATCCGGATAAAAAGTAGCCTATGTGTTATTTCAGACGTTCAACTACCTACATACCAAATTTCATGACTCTAAGCCCAGCAGTTGTTATTTCGAGATTTTATCCATATCCCGTGGGAATATCGGGATAAAAAATAGCCTATGTATTATTTCAAAGGTCCAGCTACCTACACACCGAATTTCATGGCTCTAAGCACAGTGGTTGTTATTTCGAGATTTCATCCCCAGGTATCCCGTGGGAATATTGGATCAAAAAGTCGCTTATGTGTTATTCCAGACTTCCGGCTACCTACATTCCAAATTTTATGACTCTAAGCCCAACGGTTATTATTCCCAGATTTTATCCCTATCCCGTGGGAATATCGAGATAAAAAGTAGCCTATCTATTATTCCAGAGGTCCAGCTATCTACATACTAAATTTCATGGCTCTAAGCACAGCGGTTGTTTTTTCTAGATTTTATCCCTAGGTATCCCGTGGGAATATTGGGTCGAAAAGTGGCCTATGTGTTATTACAGACGGCTAACTACCTACATACCAAATTTCATGACTCTAAGCCCAGCGGTCATTATTTCAAGATTTTATCCCTATCCCGTGGGAATATCGGGTTAAAAAATAGCATATGTAGTATTTCAGAGGTCCAGCTACCTATATACCGAATTTCATGGCTCTAGTCCCAGTGGTTGTTATTTCGAGATTTCATCCCTAGGTATCCCGTGGGAATATCGGGTCAAAAAGTCACCTATGAGTAATTCCAAACGTCCAACTACCTACATACTAATTTTCATGACTCCAAGCCCAGCGGTTGCTATTTCGAGATTTTATCCCTATCCTGTGGGAATATCGGGATAAAAAGTATCCTATGTCCGTCTCCTGGCTCTAAGCTACCTCCCTACCAATTTTCAGCCAAATCTGTTCTGCCGTTCTTGAGTTATAAGTGGTGTAACTAACACGACTTTCTTTTATATATATAGAAGAAGATATAGATAGATAGATTAACACTTTATGAACTACAATTCATTCATATTCTTCTAAGGATTTCGTATTTTGTACAGAATACTGTGTTTAGGCATATTTTATACCTATGGTGCTATTTACTCTTAAACTACTAATAATTCTCAAGAAAACTTAACCGTTACAGTTTTCCTTGTAAGTTTTTTTTTATACTTACTACCATCCTGAATTTTTTCCAATTTTTCCACCCACCCGTATAGATTTTAGGACGCTCGATTTTAATGAAAATTAGCACAAGTTGAATATTTTGCAAACATATATCACTGAATCGTAAAATCGTCTTAGCAACCCCCTAATGGGTTTGAAAGACCTATCCAAAGAGACATGTTCCTAAGAACACTTCGTATGTCTTATAGTTTCAGACTTTCCCATACTCACCGATCTAAATGAGCCTTTGTTTTATGCGACTGGAAGGCAAACGAGCAAGTGTTTCCTGGTGGTAAGAGATCACCACCGCCCATAAACATCTGCAACACCAGGGGTATTGCAGATGCGTTGCCAACCTAGAGGCCTAAGTTGGAATACCTCAAGTGCCAGTAATTTCACCGACTGTCTTACTCTCCACGCGGAAACAGATCAGTGCAAGCACTGCTGCTTCACGGCAGGATTAGCGAGCAAGATGGTGGTAGCAATCCGGGCGGACCTTGCATAAGGTCCTACCACCTGCACCTGCTGTCTTATAGTTTCAGACTTTCCCATACTCACCGATCTAAACAAGCCTGTATAATATCACTGAGGAATTTCCCCCCTTACCTTCCCCAACACTTACCCCTTAACTATTTCCCGCTTGTATCGCGGCAGGTGCTAATCGAAAAAGTTTCGGGCGGCGGTTATTGACCCGGCAAGTTTTGTAATCACCCATATATATTCTATTTGCTCGGAAGCACACCAGTTTGTTTGCCGATAGGTAATGACGGCACGTGCTTCCGACTCGAATAGTAAGGTTGTGCCCGGTTTTATTTGTAAGTAGGATTCGTGTGTATTTATTTATATGTCGGCATAGGCATATCGTGAAATGGCTAAGTGACATCCGCCATATCGTTCAAAACTCACCGTTTAACGATTTGTCTAGTGACGTTTAGAGAGATCATGAAATTCTTAGGCATATCATGAAACGCCGCCTTTTCATGATTTGGCAAATTTAGGCAGATCATGAAATTCCTAGGCGTATCATAAAACGCCGCCATATCGATTCTAGAACTTCGGCGGCCGCTACCGCGACACGCTCGCTTCGTTCGCTCGGCTTTTGCATTGTGATCACAATTCATACTAACCACTCCTCACTTCACTCGTCGTACCAAATTTTTTTTTTCGGCATATTACGATGGGCCCGGTATATAGAGCTAGCCTGAGCTAGAAATATCGATGAATGCTTGTTGCTCTAACCGATCTACCTTGTTGTTTCTCAGGCACATCGTATTATGCCTAGCCAACTTTTAGGCATATCATGAAATGCCGCCATTTCACGATATGGCTAAGAATTTCGTGATCTGGTGGATTGTACGATCGGACGCCGACATATTTATCGGTAATCCATACTAATATTATAAATGCGAAAGTGTGTTTATGTGTTTGTACGTTTGTCCGTCTTTCACGCCGTAACGGAGCGACGGATCGACGTGATTTTTGACATAGAGATAGTTTATGAGCCCGAGAGTGACATAGGCTACTTTTTATCCCGGAAAAATGCACACTTCTTAAGGGAACAGCGTGCGATAACCAAGTAACACGCAAGCGGAGCCGCGGGCAAAAGCTAGTAAGTTATAAGTTCGGAAACGGTTTTAACAAGTTTGACGAAATTTGCTATGCGTTTCTTTCAAAGGTGAGACCGATTTATTTTGTCCTGTGTGTTGTATCAGTGTTTTTTATTTTTTCCTGCTGTAAGAAAACGTGGACGAAGATTGAATTTTCATGGTCTATTAAAGCATTAAGTGATTTAACTTTGTTTATGAAAATTTAATTAAATTTAAAATATTTATTGTCCAAAGATGTTTTTACATATTCAGTGAACCCTAAACTAGGCTGTATCTTAGGATTACTATCATTATAAAGCTTCCTATAAAACCCCCCTTACTGCAACACCGCCTATTTGATACCTTTCTACGGACACTTGCAAGTCAGTCACAAAAAGTTTGTTCTCCTTTCTATATTCCACACTGCACTCGATAAAATCCAACGACAAAATAGAGGTAAACAAGGAAACTCTTTAGGCGGACGTAATTCTAAGAAAAAACACTGGCCGTTACATCCTTATCTAGGGTAAGTCAATTTTCCCCGCTCTACTTAAAACCAACTTATGAAATTTACACAGGTTAAAGCAATTTCAATCTTAAATGTTGGGTGGTAAGGTTGATATGAGGTGCAAGAGGAGGTAAGGGATAACATTGTACCGGTGGAACGTTGACAAGGTGGATCGTATAATCCTCATAAAATAAGGTAACGAAAGGAATCTGGGGTGCAATGGGAGCGTGGTCAGTATTGATGGGTAATAAACACGATTTTTTTTAAAGTGGCCAAGCGTGAGTTATATACGAAGGGGTCTTTTATCACCGTACAACTATTATTTTAATTGCCTGTCAGAAAAATCGAACAAAAATTTTTTTTTTTAAGATTTCGTACGTCAGAAAAAAAAATGGAACCCTTATCGATTTGTCTGTTTTTCCATCTGTCAAAACCGTTTTTTTTTTTTTAGGAATGCGTGGAAGTGTCAAGTTGAAATTAGTATCAAATACTCCTGAGTATTTCCTGCTTTTTCTGCTACTTACTAAAAAAGACTGACTGACTTACTAACATGCCAAAAAAGATCAAACTTCTATGTCAATTCAATCCAAACATAGATTTATTAAGAAACATGCTTCCACAAAAATTTCCGGGAAATCAAAATCTTTGACGGTACTTCCAGTTGTTTTCTAGTTGGTATTAAGTACGTATGTTTGGTACGAAGATGGCAAGTAATATATTTGAACCCAGGAAATTTAAAACTTCTCAAAAACAGTGAAAAAATATTATTATGATCTAACGGGTGAAGTAGCTACTCGTATTAACACAAAAAAAACAATGAAATACTTTAATAACAATAATAATAATAAAATCATTTATTAACACAGAAAATAAGACTACACAGTAAAAAAAAAAATTCCACATGATTAGGTGGCAATGGGCTCTGGCTCAGCATAAGCTGCGAGCAAAAGAAACTGCAGCGCTGATTTTCAGCCTGCGCCCGTCCCACAGCGTAAAATTTACTCTAGAGCCGGAGAAGGCTCCATTGTTGCTAGTATATTTCTGTTACTATGAAATATATACCAGCGACATACTTTTCAAGTACAGAGGAAAAAAAAGGTACGAGCAAAACGAGCATGAAATAAAATGGTAAATCATCTACAGAAAAAAACAAAACAGTTGGCAAGGCATTACCGCGAGTCCTACATTGAATGGGTTTTATCTTATGCCTCCTAGAGGAGGCAGATGGATCCGCAACCATATCTTCTGATAAATTGCGATCCGTCCACACATCGGCAGACGTATGGACAGGCGCGTTGCGTTCGCGCTGTCACCCTTTGATCCGTGTCGAAATACCGACACCAAACGGATGAGTGGCAGATGCATCGGCCGACGTTAAATACCTACCACAGACAAGCAAAAACCACCCTCTACACCTCGGCGGACGCATCCGCAGATACAATCTGCCGACGCATCCGTCGATATGTAGAGGAGGCATTAGGTTCAGTGTAATCTCCATTTCCGCTTAAGCTAACTTGATTTACTTTGTTTTTGAATAATTACTCTCCGCAGTTTTTTCTTAAAAATAGAAACTCACTGCTCCCACTGCATCACTGCTAGTGTAATCCGGCCGATATCGCGTTCCGTCCGACCGGGTCTTTCGCCCGCGGTCCGGCGCGGCGCCGCACGGCGACCGGACCGGGGGCTGATGCTAGAGGTGAGATAACGTGGCGAGGGGTTACATACCTTGTTAAACCGGTCGAGCGTGAGTTGTACCCGAGTTTCATATGATATCGTCAGCTGAAAGACATCCGTTGAAGAAATGCCTCGCCCTCTACAATCACTGGGCACAATGCTTTCGCGATCTTGTTTCGTGTTCAGAGTGTCCACCTAGCAAGAGACCTGCTCATTAGAGAAATAAAATTTACAGCAAAGTAAATTGACAAGCAAAAAAAAAAAACTAACTAAATAAAAAAAATAACTACCTACCAAATGTCTCCTATTATGCAATAAACAAAAACATAAAATTATAATGTATTGATAGTAATAAATAATTAATAATGATAATAATAATAATGTATTGTATTAAAGCTCCTTAACTCCAATAATCTTTAATACCTAAATTAAGATTAGAAGTTAAGCAATGTAATTAGAATAGAAATAATTTTCAAAGAAATAAACAGTTTAAATTTTTTCTTTTTTTAAAGTCATTGACACTTTTCTTATATTAATGAAATAAAAAATATTAATGAATTGACTTGAAAAACATTTTTTTTTGTTTCATTGGCTTGAATTGATTATGTTATGGATATTTTATGTGGTCTATTGTTATGCATTTTTGTCTAGTACCCGTTATGATTTCAAACACAATGTGGGCATATTGTTCTTGAAAAAATAAATGAAATGAAATGAAAGCAATAATCAAAGTATCTGTCGGCTGTCATTTACACAACTTTCAGTTCTGGTAGTTGTTCGTTTCTGCGGAAGGTCACAAATGAAAACTTAGAATAAACTAGTATTATACCTTTCAACATTATGCCAAATATTCTCGACCAAAAAAATTTAAGACAATCATCACTATGCAATACGGCAGGCACCCCAAATACAATTTCAAACTAGAATTTCGCTTACGGTTTCAAAGCAAAATATTTACTGATCTAATAACTTAACCGGTAATAAATGTCGACGTAAAATCTAAATTGAAAACACGCGATCAAATTTTTGATGCAGCATTCTTCAGCAATACTATAAAGTGGGTGCGTGCGATACGGCCGTAAACTCGTCTAGACGCCTGATTTACCACCTGGCCGGGGAGATAGCCTTTTGGTGCCCAATATTACCCCTACCAGGGGGTAAAAGTCAAAGGGGTCTTCTGTACAGGGGTACGTATCTAAATATCGAATGTTAAAATACCGAATGTATTAAAATATCGAATGGGTCATAATATCGAAAGGGATAAAAATCAGATGGGTCTTCTGTACAGAGGTATGTATCTAAATATCGAATGTTAAAATACCGAATGTATTAAAATATCGAATGGGTCATAATATCGAAAGGGATAAAAATCAGATGGGTCTTCTGTACAGAGGTATGTATCTAAATATCGAATGTTAAAATACCGAATGTATTAAAATATCGAGTGGGTCATAATATCGAAAGGGTTTTTTCTTTAAGACTTTGTTTTTTAACCCCCGACGCAAGTAGAGGGGTGTTATAAGTTTGAGCGCTATGTGTGTCTGTCTGTGTGTCTATCTATGTGTCTGTCGGTGTGTCTGTCTGTGGCACCGTAGTTCTTAAACGGGTGGACCGATTTGAACCTTTTTTTTTTTATTTGATAGCAGATTTTCTAGCGATGGTTCTTAGACATGGTTCATCAAAAGCGGTTCAACCGTTATTGAGATATTGAACTTTAAAGTGATAAAGTCGGGGTTTTGGTGGTTAAGTTAGTTTAAATTGTTATAAATCTAACCTAACCTAAGGGGTTTTATAAGATGCCGATTTAATGAATCCTGAAAAGTTTACGGCTTCCGAAAATAAATCTTTCGATATTATAACCCATTCGATATTTTAATATATTCGATATTTTAATATTCGATATTTAGATGCGTTCCCGTACAGTCCACAAGACTACGTAAGTGCTTAACCATATTTTATGTCAATTTCCCTGTCAAATTGTCTCAATTGTAAGTGATAAATTTTTTAATGTTGTGAATTTTTTGTAGAAGCTGACTGTTTACTTGTCAAAATTGTTGATTGTTTTCATTATTCATCGGACAATCTAGTATCGAACCAACTGAGTAGGGTTTGCAATATTCGAACCTTTTTTTATATTCGAATAAAATGAATAGTTCGATTTCGATATTCGAATTATTCGAATTTTTCGGATAATATGAATATTTTGTGAAATTAAATTAAATAATGCTCTGCAAGAAGGTGGGAAAGCTGATAAGGCGAGATCTCCCGTAGTTCCAATACCCACTCTATTATGGAGGCAATAGAGCGCAACCGGAGATCAAAAGTCTTTATCCAGCAACTTGGAAGAAGCAACCTAACGAAGGTAAAAAATTCAAATGGCCAAACTGTCTCCACTAAGCCAGAAATCCTCACCGAGATTGAGAGTTTTTACGGACAACTGTATGCTTCTCGTGCTGCTTCTGGATCCAAATAACATCAAAGCCTCACTAACTCACCACTATACTATATCCCGGACGTCGAAATGAGCGTGATTATGAATGGCCTAGGGCAGCTTAAAAATAAGAAAGGTCCAGGTGAAGACGGTATTAATGCAGAGCTTCTCAAAGCTGGTGGCTTACCTGCACTCAGACAGCTTAAGAGGCTTTCCAATTCCGTCACTCACAAATGCACTACACCGGAGGCTTGGAACAGAAGCATAGTGGTACTGTTGAACCAATATCGCTTCTGAGCCACAAACTGTTCGCCAGGGTGACAACGAATCGACTTGCGGTAAAATTCGACGACTTTCGGCCCCCGGAGCAGGCTGGGTTTCGTAAAGGTTACAGTACCATAGACCACATACACACAGTGAGGCAGATTATACAGAAGTCAGAGAAGATAATCAACCCCTGTGTCGTGCCTCCTGTCAGTGTTGTGTCTCCACTCGAAATTGTGTCTGAGTATGTATATCTTGGTGAGACTATACAACTCAGTACAAACAACTTTGAGGAGGCTAATAAATGAATACAGTTGGGCTAGGCTGTTTCAGGAAACTTCGGGATATATTGTCGTCAGACATCCCTCAGTGCCTAAAAACGAAAGTCATCAACCAGCGCGTCCTACCAGTTTTGACCTATGGAGCCAAACGTGGACCAAGACTGCGGGGCTAATCCACAAATTCAAGGTCGTTCAGCGAGTTATGGAGATAGCAATGCTAGAGGTTTCTTTGAAGGATAAAATCAGAAATCACATTATCCGACAAAGAACGAAAGTCACCGACGTTTCTCAAAGAATTAGTTCTCTGAAGTGGCGTTGGGCTGGCCACGTCTGTCGCAGGCCTGATTCGTTGGAGCAGAGGAGTCCTCAAATGGAAACCACAGACGGCAAAACGTAGTGCAGGGAGTCCTGAGGCACGGAAGACCTTCAGAGGGTCGCTGGCGGCGGGTAGATGCAAGTGACTGAAGACAGTGTTGTGGCGCGCCATGGAAGAGGCCTATGTCGAGCAGTGGACTGCTGTTGGCTGATGATGATGATGATGATACACTCATTTAAAAGTAAAGTAGTCCAACAATATAAACTCAATGAAAAAAGAAAATCAAAGTGACAACTAACAAGCAATAATTCAATATCGATATATATCGATGTCATAAGTTTGCCGTCTTGAGTTTTTATACGAAACGTTTTGGAAGTTCAATTATGAACGTTTCTGTACTTAATGTAAGTAAAAGTACGACTCTATCGTTTTATTAAAGACGATACAGAATTATTTAATTCTTATTTTTGACTATTCAAAATATCCGTTTTATTCGAATAATCAACACTGCTAAATTCGAATTTCATTTCTGTCGGATATTCGAATAATATGAATATTCGAATATTCGAATTGCAAACCCTACAACTGAGTTATGACCCTCTACGGAACCTTTTCCCATAAAAGTTTAAAAATTTGACATTTGACACTCAATAATAAAGTTTCACATTAATGGATATGAAAATGTCACTAATAAATACTTTATTGTACATGTATTAAAAAGAAAAAACAAAACAAAAAGATTACAAAGGCGAACTTGTCCTTTAAAGGGATATTTTCAAGCTACTCCTACAATAATTGATAAACACATTTAGGTACGCCGATTGAGGTCAGACTTTTCCTGATGGAAAACCACTAAGTACCGTAAAATACTTCTACTTTGCCCTCTGGCCCAAACATTGCCTGATTCCATTTAAAGACGATAACTTAGCACCCTTCAAGGTTTTAAGCTTGTTTCCCCGTAATAATAATTCCCGTGTAGATAGTCAAAGTCAAAGTCAAATCATTTATTCAGCAAATAGGCCGCAATGGGCACTTTTACACGTAATTTTTTTAATCTACCACCGGTTCGGAAAAAAAACCTCTGTTGAGAAGAATCCGGCAAGAAACTCAACGAGGTATTTTTTTTTTAAAACAGATTCACAATATTTATAAATGATATCTATGTACTATACATTACAAGTATTTAACACAATTTTATTTTTAACACAGACTTTACGATAAAAGTTTAAAACCTATAAAAATGCTAAGTTGTCGACTCTTAATCAAATCAGGCACTGTTTGGGCCAAGGGCCAAAGTTGAATCAGTTTACGGTATGCATATGCACTACATCATACAAAAATTTACAGTGGGGGTAGAAAAACCTTCGTCAGTTATTAAATTGATTCCTTTACGAAGTCATAGACTCTTAGTACGTTCTGAAACCAAAGTAGTACTAAGTAGACAAGTGCATATCAAATTATACTTACTTGGCATGACAACAAGGATCAAAATAGTATACACCTCTGACATATGTCTAGTTTCATATCAATGCAAAATCTTTCTAATAAACAACTACGTAAAAGTTTCAATCAAATAATTTTCAGTGCCAAGGTTTAGTTGTAGGGTTGCTATGGTCACCTGATTATGTTTAGCAGGTTGACAGGTTGACGCAGTATGTCCTACTCAATCGGTAAAGCAGATGAGCGCTCATACTGAGCAAAGGAAAATAGATCTTAAGGTGACGAACCTTTTTTCACTCCGACTGTACGCACGCAACACCCGGTGCGCGAGACCGATTCGCACTTGCCCAGTTTTTCCCACGTGACGACACAAAGCCTACAGTAATTCCGCATCATCAAATTCCATCAATACTCCGGCCACGAACCAAAAAGCATATAAAATCTACCGCAATTTTTTATTCATAAAACGCGCGAATAGCCAAAACAAAAGGCAGGCGTCGCGAACCTTTTTCTCATTTCCATTCTCAAATTCAGAACACACGGCCGGCATAAACATGGCCGACGTCACAAGGTGTGCTTTATAAAAATAAAGCGCGATTTATTAAAGGCTCGGACGTTTTGCGCCCCGGTCACGTCGCCGACCAGATTTGAGCCCCTGCGAAGGTACGCTAGTTCTTTGATATAAACTTTTTTTTCCCTCTTTCTATATTGAAATCGTAGGGAAACTATTGAGCATGTGATTTCGACTGATATTCGTTTTTATTACGTTTGGCCGGTGAAAGAAATGAGAGTCCGGCTGAGATATTGTGCTGGGGATGGGGAATTATGATATTATTAAGATTGAAGCATTTTTTTTTAATAACTGTTTTTTAACGGTAGATACAGCCAATTTAATAAAATGCCATATTTTAATTACAGCACGCTAGGATACAAGTTATTTTGTGTTTATTATAACCGCTACTATCTAATAAGAAAGCGTAACTGCTGTTCGTCTAGTATCCAAATATCAAGCATATCTATAATGCGAAGTGCATTAAACAAGATTTTCATAATAATTATGATATATTGAAGAAAAAATAACGAAGTGTTTTTAAATTAACCTAAAATATTACGACAGATAGTTAACTTGATAAATATTAACTGCACATCTCTATAAAACTTAATTTCAAAATTTTGAACCGTACTCTTCAAACATCGAGCATCAAGTAACCCAAAACTAAACTATTAACTACAGTGGTAACATTTAACGCTCGAACTCTTCACGTTGGTGAAGACTTTAACCACACAAACAAAACGTAATAAATTGATTTTCACAATCGAATACCGTACTATCTGTCAACAGTATTATCTTAACCCTTATACTTACGGGTCGTCTCATCCCTATACCTGATGCGCTGTCACGTCGCACTTTGAATGGCAAATCACGGAACCTTCTGGGCCTCCGGGACCGGTATGAAAATAAAATGATTGCAAAGGGTTTGGTGTATTAAAATATTCCCGAAGGTTGGGGATCGCTGCCCGCACCTGATGTTTGCAGTTGGGGTGTTTATTCTGATTCTCTGCGATAGTTGGAGTGATTTAACGTGAAATGCGTGTCCAGTCCATAATGGTGGGTGATGTATTGGAGCTATAACAATGCGCTGGACATAGGCCATCTCTCTCAAATGAAAAGCTTGGGTTAATAATAATAATAATTTATAATAAAAAAAAACTTTAGTAACACAAGGGCCTGGTATTATAAATAGGTACAGTAGAATTATTCCCTGGCCTTCATGCTAGGATACCCTGTGATATGAAGGACAGTGGTTCGGAGCTCGAGACACTGGTTAGCACTTAAATCTTAATCTACACTAGATCTAATTATGATTCCATGTAAGTTGAGGTTGTGTGTGAATGTATGTGTGTGTGTGTGTTGTGTGGGTGTGGGTGTGTGAGTGTGAATATGTTATGTTGGTGAACACCTGTGTGTGGTTGCATTTCCTACGCAGACACAGTGTTGCCTACCAACTTATTATACCATCGATCCATCCATCCATCCCAGCCTATATTGTCCCAATGCTGGGCACAGGCCTCCTCTCAGAACAAGAGGTCTTGGGGCATACTTCCCACGTGGGCCCAGTGCGAATTGGGAACTTCACACGCACCATTGAATTGCCTCGCAGGTTTGTGCAGGTTTCCACACGATGTTTTCCTTCACCGCAAAGCTCGTGGTAAATTTCAAATGTGATTCCGCGCATGAATTTCGAAAAACTCAGAGGTGCGAGCCGGGGTTTGAACCCACGACCCTTTGCTTGAGAGGCGATAGGTAGGTCAAACCACTAGGCCACCACGGCTTACAACTTACAACACACACAATTTAAGACAAGTCTCTTCATTCTATTCTCCATATAAACGCAGTCGTCTCATTTGAAAACTAGGCAACAGAAGTAGATGAAATTTCATAAGTATGGACTAGACGTAATTAGGGCTGCGATCTCTAAAATTTGGCTACCAGGACAAGACACCCGGACATCTCAACAGGTTAGGTTTTTATTCAACTTGATCAGTAGGTATAACAAAAAAATGGCCAACCAAATAAGATTCTTAAAAAGCGTTTTTGAAGAATTAATTTCCAACTAGCTAGAAATTGTTTTATAATACCGTCATTTGGTCCTAAATGCGTGTAATCCGAGCTTTCCCCTTACCGCGAAAATTTTGCTCTTTTTCAGTTTTTTGGTTCCAGGTATAACAAAAATAGTACATCCGCCGGAATTGTTGTTCTCTTCAATATTAAATAATGTTAAATCCTGTTAAAAATTAAAAATATTTTTAAACCCGGACTACAAATGAAACATTACCCTGACGCTCCCCGGACGCCCTCTAAACTAGGACAAATCCGGGGAAACCCGGACGGATGGCAGCCCTAGACGTAATTATCTATGCCTAATGGTTTTCAGATTTTTTTTTTTCATAACATAACGTCCATATCCATATCCTATGGCTACTTGCTGGAAACACATAAATCTAGAGTAAGCGTTAAGCTCAGTTTAGTAGTGTCAAAATGTATGGAACTGTCAAGCTTAAGCCAGGTTTAACTGCTAAATCTAGATTTATTTTTTTCTGCAAGACGGCCTTAATATTATAAATGCGAAAGTGTGTTTGTATGTTCGTGTGTTTGTCCGTCTTTCACGCCGTAACGGAGCGACGGATTTTTGCCATAGAGATAGTTTATGGGCCCGAGAGTGACATAGGGAACAGCGCTCTATAACCGAATACCACGCGGGCGGAGCCGCGGGCAAAAGCTATGCTTACATACGAGGCAACACACATAAATCCTTCGCAGTCCTCCGCAATCCTTCGCAGTCGGGTAAAAAGAAGATATTTTTATGACAAACCATGGCTTTATATTACTGTAGATAATCAAATTGGTTGTTTAAATTGTATATTCTAAATGCGTGGGCTAAGTCTTGCAATAAAGATAAGCTGCAGCTGCGCTCAGGTGCCGAAGGGTTGGCATCACTTAGCATGAATTAAGATAGCGAGATATATCTGCACTCGCGGTGCACAGGGTGATCTCAAGGGGACAGTAATAATAATCTTTCTTCATTTAAGAGCGCGCCGACTTTTAGTGCGTTTATTGCATTAATTTGCGATTGCGATTTGTGAAGCCGTGGTGGCCTAGTGGTTTGACCTATCGCCTCTCAAGCAGAGGGTCGTGGGTTCAAACCCCGGCTCGCACCTCTGGTTTTTTCGAAATTCACGTGCGGAATTACATTTAAACTTTACCACAAGCTTTGCGGTGAAGGAAAACATCCTGAGGAAAGCTGTACAAACCTGCGAAGAAATTCAATGGTGCGTGTGATGTTCCCAATCCGCACTGGGCCCGCGTGGGAACTATGGCCCAAGCCCTCTCATTTTGAGAGGAGGCCTGCGCCCAGCAGTGGGACGTATATAGGCTAGGATGATGATTGCATTAATTTAATCTCTTGATGTATTTAATAATCATTACGAGTTGTAGTAAAGCTTAAGTTTTGAAACTCAAATCGATATTTTTAGGATTTACTGTAGAAAACAAACTCATACACTGTAGAGTAGAAGATGATTACTTGTAGTACGTTTGATAGAAAACAATCCTAAATTCATCTCTAAAACAAAATGAACCCTTAATGTAATGTTTTATTACTATATATTAGTCTGTACCTATATGTACGTATGTGGACACTGTTTAAGTTAATTTAAAAATGGCGCTCCTTTTTCTTTCCATTGTAGTACATAGTTACTCTTGTCTCTAATGTCCTATCAATCGTTTAATAGTTCACTGGAAGAGATCTCTTTAAAGGATAAGTTAGCTTTTTTGCATCTCATTCTCCTGTAATATTATGTTAATTTCATGTGTTATAAAGAGGCAAAGTTTATGAGGTTGTAGGGGGTAATCTCTGGATCTAATGAACCGGTTCAGATGAAATCTGGTATACAAATAATTTTCATCCCGGGTAAGGACATAGCATAGCTTTCTTCCCGGAAAATGACATAGCTCCCGCGGGATAACGATAAACAAATTCTACGCAGATGTAGACGCGTGCTACAGCTAGTGTAAAATAAAGAGTTTTCATAACTAAAAAAAAACTAACTAATTCGGCTCAGCGACCCAATACTTTACATATACAATACAATTCTAACTAAGTATAAAAAAGTAAAGTAATATTAAACGGAGTGAATTTAGAATGTTGTCGAAAACTGGATCATCCTGTTACCACCTCAGAAGGTACTGGCGCATAAATTAATCCGAATTAATCCCAGATTAACATTTTTAATCTTCTACGAGATGTTACCGGAATACATTACCGGGCGGATAAAGTAACTGCACTTAAGGTTCAGGTTAACTTCGAGTGGCTCAACTTTGTGCTTCGAATGCGAGTTAGCTGTAAACTTTGATTTTTGTCCACAAGCTTCACTCAACTTTCCTCTGTAGTATAATTAGAGCTAGAAAACTAAAATACGGTACCAAAAAAATACTTTTTTTGGTAAAAATTGTGGTAAAGGTAAAGGTTGACTTTGTCACGAGGTAGTGACCGGGGAAGTTGACGGTGTAATGAAGAAGGCAGGAGAAGGCAGACCAGTAATATTTATTTAAGATAATAATAAAAGGGCACCTGCGGACCAACAGACGCGGTCTTAAGTATCTAAATAGGTACCTATGCTTTGACATTGTATCGAAGTTGTAATTCTCTACCATTAGTCCTTGATCAGGACTACTCTATTAAGCGCAAACATGGTAAGAAATCTAGAAATGGACTAAATCTCTGCTATCTTGTTCAATAATTCTGTTTCCAGGCTGTTAAAAATATAGAGATAAAAATCAGTATAAATAGTATATCGTCACTCTTTTCACTTGCTAGCTATAACATATTTAGTCTTAAAGAAAATACTAACAACATTTTGGATCAAGTTGTCTGAGTAAATAAATTATTATTATTATTTTCTTTTCAAAAACGACGATCATCATCATCATCAAGGGACAATGGACAACATTACCCTAGTCCGAACTAATCGGTACTAAACTACTTAACTACATAACGTCAAAGACCCGAGAAGGAACATTCTTTTTACTAATACAAAAATATCTGTCAAGTTCTCTAAACGTGTTGTTAATCCAACTAGGTATGTGTCTAATGATGGGGGTTCAGCATAAAAAAAGTAGTAAATACAGATTAACAAATACGGATGGAACCATCTTTCTTTTTTTCTTAAAATTTTCACCTCTATAAATAAAAAAAAATTAAACTGTTTATTATAAATCAGAATAACATTACAAAAATTTTATAATTACTTAGCTAATAATCTTTATTATTTAAACCAATAATATAATATAATATATACTTAATAATGTATATAACCTAATATTAGTTAGTAGTAATAATATTAAGTAATTTAAATTTGTTTTCTTTGACCTTTCCATTGTACTTGTAGTGTCAACTCTTGTGTCTGATATCCTGTCAAACGTTCAAAGGTTAACTGGAAGAGATCCCTTTAAGGGATAAGTTCGCCTTTGTACATCTTATTATCCTGCGTTCTGTTATTATCATGTGTTTTTATGTACAATAAAGAGTTTTACAATACAATACAATACAATATTAGTAGGGTGCAATATCCCCCACAACTTTATCGACTTTGTACAGTCACCTATATTCGCCCCAACAAAAACAGTCAGCGCGGCGCGGCGCGACCACGGTGGCCATTACCGTATTTCAGCGCGCATCGCTCGGCGCGTCACTCACCTGCGTGACGCATGGCTCCGCGCAACGCCGCCCTATTCAGGACACTAAATATAAAGTACATTTCAATAGAATCTGACAATTTTCTACACATTTAAGACACCCTAACGTGGGCACACTTGATTACATATGTTCCTGTTGTTGTGATTATCATCTCAAAGCAATCAAAAAAGAAGAATAGCCACATCACAAAGCCTTAGGCAGCCCGGTGTTCATATTAGTAGGCTGGAAGTATCTACAGGATTGTCAGATTCTATTGAAATGGAGTTTAGTGCAATGTGAAGTAAGAGATGTAAGTAAATTAGAAAGAGAAATAAAATATTTATTACCAGTAGACTTCAGGGCACTACCGATGAAGTGACAAACTTAAGGATCCGTGTTGATCGAAGTGTATCCGTAAAGCCTTGCATGTGGTTACGTCTTCCATAACGATACAAAAACAGTCAGCGCGGTGCGGCGCGACCGTGGCGACCATTACCGTATTTCAGCGCGTATCGCTCGACGCGTCATTCACCTGCGTGACGCATGGCTCCGCGCAACGCCGCCCTATTCAGGACACTAAATATAAAGTACATTTCAATAGAATCTGACAATTTTCTACACATTTAAGACACCCTAACGTGAGCACACTTGATTACATATGTCCCTGTTGTTGTGATTATTATCTAAAAGGAATCAAAAAAGAAGCCACATCACAAAGCCTTAGGCAGCCCGGTGTTCATATTAGTAGGCTGGAAGTATCTACAGGATTGTCAGATTCTATTGAAATGGAGTTTAGTGCAATGTGAAGTAAGAGAGGTAAGTAAATTAGAAAGAGAAATAAAATATTTATTACCAGTAGACTTCAGGGCACTACCGCTACGCAAATTCATAGATGAAGTGACAAACTTAGTGATATGTGTTGATCGAAGTGTATCCGTAAAGCCTTGCATGTGGTTACGTCTTCCATAACGATACAAAAACAGTCAGCGCGGTGCGGCGCGACCGTGGCGACCATTACCGTATTTCAGCGCGCATCGCTCGGCGCGTCACTCACCTGCGTGACGCATGGCTCCGCGCAACGCCGCCCTATTCAGGACACTAAATATAAAGTACATTTCATTTCATCATGGGACACTTGACACCAATTGACCTAGTCCCAAACTAAGCAAAGCTTGTACTATGGATACTAGGCAACAGATAAACATACTTATTTATTTATTTACTTTCGGAGAACCAACAGCTATAATTTACAGAGTAAACTTATTTTATAGTGTCAATAAAGCCAATTATAAGATCTCACAAGTAGACACAAATTTTAAACAATAAAACTTATATAGATAACTTATACATACTTAAATACATATTAAACATCCAAGACCCCAGAACAAACATTCGTATTATTCATACAAATATCTGCCCCGGCCGGGATTTGAACCCAGGACCTCAAGCTTCGTAGTGAGGACCTCTAACCACTTAGCCATCCGGTCGTCAAAATAGGGTAATACAATCAACATCAATTCAGAATAACCCTTCCAAATAAGGCCCGTGACACACAACCTGCCGTATAGCATAGCTAGAGTAATGGACGCTTTACAACTCGCTTGACAATTCATTACCTCTGCCACAAGGCTCTACGTCACATTATAATCCATCCAAAGTTGAACCTTGCGTTTGTCGTTATAAAGCTTAATTTTTATTGTGATGTTATTGACACATGTGACTTTGTTTTGTTTAACCAGTTTAGGTTAACTACGCGTTGAATTAGTAACGTTATAGGTGATGGATTGATAGTTAGTGGAGTCGGCAACCTGTCTCAGGGTGAGTTATACTAATTTGGTGGGTTTGTCTGAACTAGGGCTAATAATAGGTTAATATCCAAAAAAAACTTATTATTACCTAGTCCAGTTCCATACGCAAATACTATTTACCAATAAAAAAGAAAGAAAGATTTATTTTGGCTCCATAAGTACCACCTAAGACTATGACTAAAACTAGCACTAAAACTATATTACTTGGTGACAGGACAGGATACCATAGAGTCTACCACTCAGCATGTGTTGCCGCACATTACGTGCAGTAACGCTGGTTTTCTGTGGAGCCCAAAACGGTAAATATGCATACATGAGCCAGTTCATATGTCCCAGTGTCAGACGAAGAAAAAAAAATGTAAAAAAAAAATTAAACCCAATACCCCTCGTATTATGTCTAATTTCTTGTGAAAAAACACTACTCACATATGGGTATACTAACTTATGCCTAAGTTATCGTGCGGTGGCGTCCTCTACCGGAATAAAAGGTATGCTACCTTACCAACCAACTATACCTTTAAACCAAATTTCATCAAGATCAGTTCAGTGGTTTCGACGTGAAAGCGTAACAGACAGACAGTTACTTTGAGACTATGAATACAGTTACGGAACCCTTCGTGCGCGATTCCTACTTGCACTTGACCGATTTTAGACACAAAATCGAAAGTATTTAAAATTTAAGTAAACCATATTGTTGTAAGCAATCACCGCCGCTCAAAAGCTCCTTAGTAACCGCTGATGCGCTCGCATTATTGAAAAAGTAACCGTATTGCCTAACCCTTTGACACTTACGATCACATTCACCATCTCTTTTTAACCTCATCTCATCGTGTGACAGAATGAAGTGCTAAAAACCATCATGATTCCAAGTGTTTTAGACAATAATGACTACCTACGCATCCTGATCGCCTATTTTACTACCTTCTGGAGGTTCTAATGATAATTTAACACCAAATTTAACCTATTTTTTCCTCATCCCAGCCCCTGCTAAAGTTTTTGTCGGGAACGGCGGTAAGTTTCAATTTTCCTGTCATTAGAACCTCAACGCCGTGTGGAAAAAACGGGACAATCAAAAATACGTTTGGTTTGATCGAGGGTGATTTAACGCCGGAAGAATCTTTGAAATGGGTTTTGAGCGTTTTGTGTAGCGTTTAAAAGCAGGTAAATATAGCCTTAGGGGCTTTTGTGAAATTCAAAAACATACATCGTGACATACATACAACTTTCTTCAATTTTTTATATCTTTTTGTTATGCTACGTTACTTTGTCACGAATAAATGGTTTCTATTTTAAAAATCGAAGTTCGTGTCGTTCGCTGTACCTACGTTAGAAATCTAAATTCTGTAATTATACGGTGTATTACCGGCAGCCAGGCTTTTTTAAGTGAGGTTAAAGTAACGTATTTCTGTAACTTAACCATAACATTAATTGATTAATAATCTAAAATTCCACCGCCAAATTAAAATGGGACTGGGCGGGACACGTCTGCCGCATGCATCCGGATCGCTGGGCCAAAGTAATCACCGATTGGGTTCCATGCGTTGGGCACCGGAGCAGAGGCAGACCTAGGAGGAGATGGCGGGACGACTTGGACCGATTCCAGTCAGATTGGCAAGAGCTGGCCAAAAGTAGAGACGAGTGGAATAAGAAAGGGGAGGCTTATGCCCTGCAGTGGGACACATTATAAGCTATTAAAAAAAATCTAAAATTCAGACCTTGATAATTTTCTAACAAAATCGTAATTGCCAGCAATGTATAGCAAAGTAAATTGACAAGTAAGTTTAAATGACAGCCGACAGACACTTTGATTATTACTTGTCAATTACACTACTTTTCTTGCCATTACAATTACTTGTCTGGATTTTAATTTATTTGTGTCATGATTAAGTTAATACAGAAATACGTCGTTATTTCGTTACTTTAACCTCCTTTAAAGAAATTTTGGCTGCCGGTAACACACTGTATTACTGTACACACCTTCGAAAAATTTCAGCTTACAAGTTTACTAGTACAGTCGAGTTCATAAACTTTTGAGCCAAATTTGATCAAAAATATCTGGTCACAACTCTATTGTTAGCGGCGTGGAAGCGGGTTCAGATATTTTTGATCAAATTTTTGCTCACAATTTTAGGAACTCGACTGTAATCCGACTGTCGACTGTGATGATGATGATGAATCAGTTGGTATACTTAAAAAGATAGACTATGTCACTAATAAATCAGGTGACCCGCATGCTCGTTTGCCTCCTCTTATATATATAACAATTTCCTAGAAAAAGCTAATCTCAAAACAATCGAAACTCAATAAAAATAAACAAGTTAAAGACATCGAAGAATAAGACAAATAAAAACAGGTAGGAAACTCGTTCCCACCAAATTGAATAAGAAATTTTTACCGGCGAATAAAGGGAAAAAAATAGAGAAGACCCTTTTATTAGGGGTCTATTAGGCACGGGCCGGGCATCGAACTGGCGGAATGGGCTAATAACTGAGCTATCAGGTGAAAGAAATTCACTTCGCTGCTTCCCTTCCTGGCGAGGGATGGAGCGGTATCGATTTAGATACCAATACAATATGCACATAGAATATGGTTTTAACTAGGTAGAGTTTTATACTCTAGTAGTCTATATATATAAAATTCAAAGTCCTGACTGACTGACTGACTGATATATCAACGCACAGCCCAAACCACTGGACCTAGAGACTTGAAATTTTGCACATAGATACCTTATACAATGTAGGCATCCACTAAGGAAGGATTTTTGAAAATTCCCACGGGAACGGGAAAAATCGGGATTTATATATTCGATTCTGAGTGACCTTATCTCAGTAACAATAATAACTAGACTCTTCAAATTTGTTACACAAGTAGGTATTACATTAATTAAACTTTCAAAATTTGGTACTAGAGCTGCGTGTCTTAGTCTCAGACAGTTCCTGTTGGAAATTGAAAGTTGGCTTGTAAATACGCGAAACCCAACGAAAAACCCACCAATATCACAGCTTAAAGGCGAAAATGATTTTTTTCGTGACCAACAATCAGTATAGAAAAAACTTAATTATTCATCGCAATGTCGTACCTTCGCCTATTTATAAATTTAAACGCACTAAATCCAATAACTTAGTTATTTTCCATCAGAATATTGCTGGTGTTCTCGGCAAGATTGGAGAGTTGGAGGTCGCTCTCGCTGATCTTGTTACTCTCGGGACTACTGTTGATGTGATTTGCCTTACTGAAACTTTTATAGTCAAAGGAGAGGAGCATTACCTTAAACTACAAAACTATAACCTAGGAGGGAATTACTCGAGAGCTAGTAGAAAAAGAGGGGGTGCCTGTATATTGGTAAGGCATGGGATACAATTCGAAGAGATGAACTCAATAAACTATCTATCTGAAGAGAAACAGTTTGAAATATGTGCTATAAAGTTAAACTTAGTAAATATTGTCATTGTTTGTATATATCGTACACCAAATTCTAACATAAAAATATTTTTTGATCGGTTTTATGAACTATTGACTATTTTAGAAAAACATAAAGGTAAAATTGTCTTAGCAGGCGACTTTAATATTGACTTCATTAGTCAAAGTAAAGACAAATTGCACATGATAGACTTACTCCAAAATTTTAATATGAAATATCACATATCTGAACCAACAAGGAAAAAAAGCTGTATTGATAACATTCTAAGCAATGATGATACAGCTTTAGGAAAAATTCATAATATAGGCCTATCTGACCACAATACAGCGCAAACTGTTACGTTGACTGTGAAAGCTAAAGTAAGCAATAACATAAAAATTTTGTACAGAAGAGATTTCAGTAAAGAAAATATAAGTAAATTTCAGGAGTGCATTGGTAGTTTGACTTTTTCGGACGTGATGAGATCGGCAAGTGCCTCTGAATCATTTAAAATAATGCACGATATAATTGTCTTATTTTACAATTTATGCTTCCCGAAAATAAAAATTCGAGTTTCTACAAAGCACAGACAAATGCCTTGGGTAACAAAAGGATTAAAAGTAAGCTGCAAAAAGAAATGTCTATTACGCTATAATTTCTATAAAACTAAATCTGAGCAAAGTAAATTGCAGTTTCGCAAATACTCCAAGGTTCTGAAACATTGCTTTAGTAATGCACAAAGGTTGAGCCATATGAAGCACTTAAAAACTGCGAGTAATAAGGGTAAAGCGACTTGGAATATTATAAAATCTCTAGGGCATACCAATCGTTCATCTGATATAAATTCAATTGAAGTAAACGAATGCATCATAGATAATCCTGAGGTAATCGCTAACTCATTCAACAATTTTTTTATCGACTCAGTTGAAGCGCAGAATACCGGTAGCGCGAGAGTAAACCTCTCAAGTGGTGTAGAGAACTCAATATTCTTGGAACAAACAGACCCTTGCGAAATTTATAAGATTATAATGTCCCTAAAAAACTCAAATTCAGTAGGAGTAGACGAATTAAATACCAAAATTCTTAAATCAATTGCTGGCATTATATCCACGCCGCTGTCTCATGTTATAAATCTTTCACTAGAACAAGGCCACTTTCCAGACATTCTTAAATTTACAATAGTAAAACCTATTTTCAAGAAAGGGAAAAAGACAAGTATGGCTAACTACAGACCGGTTGCATTATTGCCAATTATATCGAAAATATTTGAGAAAGTTATGTATACTAGGATCATGAAATTTCTTAATAAAAATAACATTTTGTGCCAAGAACAACATGGTTTTCGAAGGGGGAAATCAACAACTCATGCTGCGTTCGATTTAGTTAAAACTATACTGGATGCGTTAGATAACAAAGACATGGCATTGGCTATATTTCTAGACTTAAGTAAGGCATTTGATTTTGTAAATCATTCAATTTTGCTCGATAAACTTTATAAATATGGAATAAGGGGTCCAGCACATGTCTGGATGAAAAGTTACCTATGTAATCGGAAACAAATTACACGCATTACTAACACATCAGTGGGTCAAGAAACAGTAGAACATTTTGATTCCAACCCACGAATTAGCAGTACTGGAGTTCCTCAAGGAAGCATTTTGGGGCCACTTCTTTTCTTAATTTATGTAAATGATCTGCCACTGGTGATAGAGCATAAAAGTGTCCTTTTTGCAGACGACACCACAATACTAATTAGAGGGAAAACTGTAGCGAAACTAAAAGAAAATACCAATAATGCTTTACAAAGTGTTACTAAATGGCTAAATGAAAACGGGTTGTTGGCTGACTGGCAGCCAATTAGATAGAATATTAGTTTTTTAATGTATTGTCTGTGAAAAATATGATTTTGATTTGGAACACGTCAATATCTTAAGCCAAATTGTTCATAATAATAAAAGGTACGAAATAAAATTATTAAATGCTAAAAGCCGCGCTGTTTCCTTCGTTAACATTTGTGGCGACCGTGAAAATATGGAACAACATCTTCGGACAAGGAAACAGTTGCGGCGGAAATTCACGCAAGCTGCAAACACACTCGAACTAAAGCTAGCAGAGATTCAAGGAGGAGTGTTGACAATCCAGGTGAAAACGGAGTTTGAGTACCTTACCGATGTGGCTGAAAGGATGTTCTCAAGCGATAGTGCCATACAAAATCTTACGCTAGAGTCCAAAGAGGAATACGACGAGAAAGAATTTGAAAAGCTCTTTGATGAAGCGGAGAACTACAAGCGAAGGTGGATGGCGCTTCGATTAAGGTATGAGCAATTAATACAAGAGGCCAGTCAAGAAGATAAGCAGTCGCAGATTGGGTCAGCAGCAACAGTCCGCAGCTGTCGGAACCTCAGGCTACCCAAACTGGAACTACGAAAGTTCGATGACGACCCCAAGAATTGGTTAAGCTTCTGGGGCCAATTTAAGAAAATTGATGAGGATACTGAGCTGAGTAACGATGATAAATACCAGTATCTTGTACAAGCTATGAAAGAAAACTCAAATGCACGCGAGTTGGTGGAAAGTTTCCCTCCGTCCGGCGCGAGCTACCGCAAAGCTTTAGAACACTTGAAGAGCCGTTTTGCCAGGGACGAGATACTTGTGGAAACGTATGTACGCGAGCTGCTACGACTTGTATTGTGTCAAGCAAAGGGTGAATATTTATTGGACACTAGGTCGTTATATGATAAGTTAATGACATATTTACAGGCTTTAGATGCATTAGGCGTAACAAAAGATAAATATGAGGCTATGCTTTATCCTTTGGTGGAGTCAGCGCTTCCTGAGAATATTTTGTTAGCGTGGGGTAGGTCTCAGGTGCAAGGACCCAAGCGTTCAGACCAACTAACCCAACTTTTAGGTTTTTTAAGGAATGAAGTTGAAGCTGAAGAACGAATAAGGCTTTCTAGGGCGGAGTTCATCCACGGACCTTCGAGTTCTTCATACAACTCTCACGACAGCATGCCTAAGATTACGCCTACAGCAGCCTGCATTGTGTCAACTGAGGCAAAAGAAACTAAAAAGTTCGAAGGTAAGGATCAGGTTTGTTATTTCTGCGACAAAACTTCTCACACCGCTTTAGAATGCAACAGAGCGCACACTATGACGTTAGACAAAAAACTAGAAGCGCTGAAAAAACACCTTGCTTGTTATAACTGCCTTAAAAAAGGTCACAGTGCAAAGTATTGCAAAAACAGGGTTTTTCTAAAATGTCTGTCATGTCAAAAACGTCACCTTGTCATTATGTGTCCAGAATTACATAAAGCTAAAGTTGAAACACCAAAACCAAATTCAAATCAATGTTTGTGCCTGAAAAATAAAACTACGTTGTTGCAAACATTATTCGTCCGTATAGAACATAATGGTAAGGTAAAAAAGGTACGCGCTTTACTCGATAGTGGTTCACAGCGGACTTATGTGATGAGCAGTATTGTCGATGAGTTGAGACTGAAAGTCGTTGGTACTGAAACGCTCGGGCATGCATTATTTGGCGGAGTAGAAAAGCATTGCCAACCACATCGCCGTGTGCAATTAAAAGTAAGTAGCCTCGACAACTCATGCGATCTCTTAATAACCTGTCTTGAACAAAAGAAATTGTGCGGGGAGCTGCCTAAATTAAATGATTCCGACTTGTGCCATAAATTACGAGGTTTAAACATTCATATAAGTGACGTAGATTGTGACGAGACTGAGATAGGGTTACTCATTGGGTGTGATTACTTAGGTTCCATTATGAAGGACTCACAAACAGTATTTCTAGGTGATAATGTTTTGGCTCTTAAAACAAAGTTAGGCTGGACTCTCCAAGGGCCGTTAGAGTCAGCTTCAGCGGGAACTAAGACTAATATATTATTTTGTTACCCACAGGAAATATGGGATATGGAATCGCTTGGCATAACAGATCCTTACGTACAAAAAGAACGGCAAGTGTTTGAAGCGGACCTGTTGGAATCCTTCAACAATGAAATAAAAAAGAACGAGGAAGGAAGATATGAGGTTGGTCTATTGTGGACAGAAAATACTCCCAACATTGAGACAAATTATGAACAAGCAATGTTAAGGTTGAAGTCTGTGACAAAGAAATTGAAAAACACAGGATATCTGTCGGGATATGATGAGGTATTCAATGACTGGGTAAAAGAAGGTATTATTCGACAAGTTTTTGACGACAATAATAAATTTGGGCATTATTTACCACATCACAGCGTCATAAAACTATCCAGTAATACAACTAAAATACGTCCCGTATTTGATGCCTCAGCTAAGGACAAAAATGGAGTTTCATTAAATAGCTGCGTGGATAGAGGAGTCAACATGATAGAATTAATACCAAGATTGTTGACTGCATTTAGACTTGGTACGTATGGTGTCACCGCTGATATCAGGAAGGCATTTTTACAGATATCCCTCAAAGAAAAAGATCGCAACTATCTGAAATTTCTATGGTGGGATGATTTAGAGACGTGCAGAGATACAGTAACATATCAACACAATAGAGTAGTGTTTGGTATATCTTCTAGTCCCTTCCTTTTGGCGGCAACGATAAACTATCATTTAGACACGTGGCCCGATGATAAATACAAAAACACTGCTCGCATTTTAAGGCACTCGTTTTATGTCGATAATTGCGTAACGAGTTTTAATTCTGAAGCTGAATTAGATAGTTTTATAGACGAAGCGAAACACGTAATGCTCATGGGAAAATTTGAATTAAGAGAGTGGGTCACAGCTCCCAAGCGTATTGCAAGCTGCCAAGAGACATCAGTATTAGGCTTAACCTGGGATACAATTGATGACAGTTTGTATTGTAATATGAAGTTTAAGAAAGAAATTCCAGAAAAAGTGACGAAAAGAGTCTTACTATCAATTACGCAGCAGATATTTGACCCACTAGGATGGATGGCTCCCGTTACTTTAATACCACGACTAATCACACAACAAGCGTGGCAACACAGTATTGGTTGGGATGAAGAGGTCCCAATAGAGCTGAGTAAGCGTTTTAAAGAGTGGGCTCAGTCCTTACATACCTTAGAAAAATACCGCATACCAAGGAGGTTAACTGAACATAACATAGTCGATTGCGAGGCTAGCATACACGTCTTTTCCGATGCAAGCCAGTATGCATACGCGGGCTGTATATTTTTACGCACTCAGCAACATAATAAAATTCATGTCCAACTCATCATTGCTAAAAGCAGAGTAGCACCACCAAAGAAGGCTATGTCTCTACCGCGGCTAGAGTTGATGGGTGCATTGGTGGCGTCTCGGTTGTACAGAGAAATTCAAAACACGAATGTTTTATCGCAGTGCAAGACTTATTGTTGGACTGATTCAGCTGTTGTCTATGCATGGATACATAGCGACGCACAATACAGACCATTTGTCAGCAATAGAATTAAGGAGATAGGTGCGAACACCAAACTTCAGGATTGGCGTCACTTGCCGGGAAGTCAAAATCCAGCAGATTTACCATCACGCGGCTGCAATGGCGAGAATTTTCTTGAAAAACGATGGACAGAAGGCCCTACATGGTTGCGACTAGAGTGCGAAAATTGGCCTGAATCGAAAATATCTTCACTTAACGTAGACGAAGAGGCGGTATCCAAGGAACTAAAGCGACATACTGTAACATGTGTGGAGTCAAACATACTGAAATTCAGTTCCTATCTCACAAAATTTTCGAAATATTCGAAAATAGTAAGATTGGTGGCGTGGTTATTGAGAATGGTTCCAAGAATACGACGAGAACTCAGTGGAACATCTTATATCAATAACTCTGAATATAAGTACGCAGAAAGAGTATTAATAAAAATAATACAAAAGGAATATTTTGAGGAAAACGTCAACATCCCCGGAAATGTAAACATTAGTAAAGATGACGAAGGGATTGTAAGAATAAAGACGCGATTAAATAATATGACTGAGAGCGAAGATTTCAAGTCTCCAATTTTCTTGCCTGGAAAACACACAATTGTAGAGAAATTAATCGAACAAAGACACGTGACATTGATGCATGCTAATGGACCTACACTAATGACAGATTTAAGAAACACATATTGGATTCTAAATGTCAGACGGATTACTAAAAAGATAGTATCACAATGCATAGTCTGCAAACGATTTCAAAGCAAGCACTACGATATGCCTGAGGCTCCTTTACCAGCAGATAGACTTGAAGGCGTCGCGGCCTTTCAAATTACAGGCATAGATCTAGCAGGCCCACTGTTTTTACGTGACAGACAGAAAGTTTGGATTGTGTTGTTCACATGTGCTACTTACAGAGCAGTTCATTTAGAGTTGACCACTTCTTTATCTACTGCAGATTTTTTGATGGCTTTACGAAGATTTATAGCAAGAAGAGGACGAGTGAGCACCATTTATACTGACAATGGATCTAATTTTCGAGGTGCTGCAAATCTACTTCGAACAGTGAATTGGCAAGAAATAGAAGAGTTTACATCAGTCCACGCCATAAATTGGCATTTCATACCACCTGGAGCCGCATGGTGGGGAGGCTGGTGGGAGAGACTTATACGTATTACTAAAGATATTCTAAAAAGAATGCTGGGAAAGATGTGTGTCACACTGCAAGAGCTTACCACCTTGTTATGCGATTGCGAGTCAGTGATTAACAACCGCCCTTTGACTTATGTTTACAGCGATCCAGAACATTTGAGGCCGTTAACACCAATGCTTTTTTTGCATGGGCTACCTAATAGTAACGTGCCTGATTTAGATCAAATTGACACGAAACATCTTAACCTACGATACCGTTACCTACAAAAATTACGCGGTGATTTTAGACAACGTTTTAGAAATGAATATATTTCTTTATTAATTAGCAAAGGTAAAAAGAAAACTTTGGAGCCGCAAGTAGGTGATATTTTACTTATCGACTCTGGTGAGAAGAGGATTGATTGGCCAGTCGGCATAGTAAAAGAAGTGTACCCGGGAGCAGACGGTTACACAAGAGTCGTGAAACTGAAAACAGCGTCAGGGGACAGGATAAGACCCAGCCAGAAGTTATACCCTCTGGAAATGGCGACAAGTAATGCACAAGAGTTCCAGGTGAGTCAAAATATGTAAAGTTCTTATTTTCAACTTGAAGTTAGATATATCTGAACGCTTGGCAACTCTCGTAACTGAAACCTACTCACACATGTATTGTGTTTGTAGCTTTTCTATTGTTTGTTTTGATAAACTTTTAAACTACTTGTCGTCCGAATTTTTTGTGTGTTGGGAGGGGTTCTCTTTTGACTTGTACGTATTATAATTATTTTCACGACTTTTCTTTTTGAGGGGGAGGATGTTGGCTGACTGGCAGCCAATTAGATAGAATATTAGTTTTTTAATGTATTGTCTGTGAAAAATATGATTTTGATTTGGAACACGTCAATATCTTAAGCCAAATTGTTCATAATAATAAAAGGTACGAAATAAAATTATTAAATGCTAAAAGCCGCGCTGTTTCCTTCGTTAACACGGGTTACGTATGAATGTTTCAAAAACAAAGCTTATTCATTTTAAGACACCACAATCCCGACCAAACAATGATTTAGAACTTGATTTGCATTTCTCCGGTGATATTGTGGAAAACGTAAAGTCTACTAAATTTCTTGGAATAAATGTTGATCAAAATCTTAACTGGAAGCAACATGTTGATGAGGTTTGCAATAGGATAAATAGATTTGTTTTTGCGATAAAGAAGCTGAAAAGAATAACGTCAACTGAAACAACACTCATAGCATATCACAGCTATGTTTGCTCTGTTCTCCGGTACGGAATATTGTTATGGGGAAATTCAACGGACATACAGAGAGTTTTCGTTGCTCAAAAGAAATGTGTACGAGCAATAGAAGGTCAAAGACGGACAGAGTCATGTAGACCCCTATTTAAGAAACATAAACTTATGACTATAACATGCCTCTACATATTTGAAATTTGTAAATTTGTAAGAAATAATATGTATTTATTTAATTTAAAATGTAATGAAAAAAAGCGTACTTTAACCCACAAAGCTCTGATAGCCCCTAAGTGTAGATTGAGACTAAATCGCAAAAATTGTTATCATATGGCGATTACAATATATAACGCATTACCAATTTCATGGACACGTTTACCAAATGATGAATTTTATACATTACTGTGTGATCTGTTAACTACAGAGTGCTTTTATACATTGAGCGAGTTTTATGTTAAATGTAACCAGTTGACATTAGAATCGCGATAAGCAAATAAATAATTATATTAAGCTCCAATTTTTGATAATTTATGATATGACATGCTGGTTAAAAAATTGACATTATTAATTTAATATTAATTTAGTATTAAGTAAAACAAATGTGATTTAATGTAATTTTAATGTAATTTTAATGTAATTTTAATGTAATTCTAATGTAATTTTATGAATTTATGACAAAAACTATTGCATGCCGTCAAGGTGAAATAATTGTGCCTAATGTTTAATATTAAGACCTTATTGTATTATTGTTATTATTTCAAGCAATAAATGAATTATTATTATTATTATTAAAACATTCATTTCAGGATTTTTGGAAATTCCCACGGGATAAGGAAAAAACGGGATTTATATATTCAGTTCAACGGAATCCCATGAACAATAATTACTAGACTCTTCAAATTTGGCATAGAAGTAGGTAATTATAATAGTAAAAAACTATTTTAAGGATTTTTGGAAATTCTCACGGGATAAAGAGAAAACGGGATTTATATTCAGTTCAACGGGATGGTTTTATCGTTTTAACTGAAATTTAGTACCTATTTAGGTTCTTTGGGGGGTCTAGGGGTCTATTACAAAAGGATTTCCTGAAATTTTGACGGGAACGGGAAAAAACGGGATTTTTCGTTTTTATGGTCGTAGAAAGCTGAAATTTGGCATGTAGGTTGCTTGAGGAGTGTAGAAATTCCTACGGGAAAGGGAAAAAAAACGGGATTTTTCGCTTAATGGATGCAGAAAGCTGAAAATAGCATGTAAATTGCTTGGGGAGCGTAGAGGAGCATTGAGAGTGGAGTTTTCGAAATTCCCACGGGAACGGAAAAAAATGGATTTTTCGTTTTACTGGACGCAGAAAGCTGAAAATCGACATGTAGATTGCTTGGGGAGTGTAGAAAATTACAAAATTCCCACGGGAACGGGAAAAGCGGGATTTTTCATTTTACTGGTCGTAGAAAGCTGAAATTTGGCAAGTGGGTTCCTTGGGGAGTGTAGGGGAGCGTTGAGAGAGAATATCCCGAAAATTATTACGGGAACGGGAAAATTGGGACTTTTCTTTTTATTTCTTATTTATTTTAAAAATATTTTTTTTTATTCGAAAGAGTATACTCCCAAGGTGGTCCATTGTCACCAAATTAGGATCTGATCACGGGATCACAGGGAAATTGAGGGCAACCCTCAAATTTTGTAGGGACGCATTACGTTTTTCATATATTTTCTCAAGCTATTTAAGTATTTGCGTCTGATAGATATCATCTCATGTTGATGAGCTGATGATGGAAGGTAAAACTCCTTAACGGTTAGGAGTTGAGGTTTTTTTTAAATATTATCATATGCAGGTATTAGACATTTAGTTGTTTTCATTCTGGTTACTAAGGTGAGCTGATGTTGGAACCTATAACTCCTTAACGGTTAGGACACATTATAGTACCTACGCCAAACCAATCAACTGATCAGAAAGAAGGAAGAAAAACTTTTTAAACTTTGTCTGTTTCTTTGTTTATTGGGGGTAATCTCTGAAACAACTGAGCTGATTAAAAAAAACTATTAGTGAAAGCTTTTTAAAAATCGATACCCTAAATAATAGAAGCCTGTTTCAATTCAATCGCGGACGTTCTATTGAACTCACTTATTTCTATCCCACGGGAATCCTATGTCGCACAGGTACGAAGTCGCGGGCAAAAGAAACAAGTAGGTTTTCTAAAATTACACGCCCCTGACCTGAAGATGTGAAACAGGGCTTTAAAGTCAATTTTTAAATTCGAATATTTGTAAATATTATCCTCCGAAAAATCAATTAAAACACGAAAATAAATATCGTAGAAAGTAAATCTGTGTTACTCCAAATTTAACGCGGGCGAAGCCGCGGGCAAAAGCTAGTAGTATATACGTCTGGTACCTAAGCGGGAATTTAACTTTTTTTCTCGAAATAATCATTTCTGGTTTCTGGTTTCTGAAAATAGATAGATTAACCATAACCTAACTGACCGCACTGATTATAAAATTTTATTGTACCATTGCATCCCCGTCTCACCCACTCGAATGACCCAATCACTTGTGTACAGCAATAGCAGAGATATTAAACTATCTAACAACAGAAAAAAACATTGAAATTATTTTTCAGGCTCCAAAGTCATCGATACATACAAAAAACATGGTGAAGTTTTGATCCTCCTGCTTTTTAAGAGTCAAATAAGGAGTCGAAATTCTGGTTTCAATTTGTAATACAGTTTTGTGGTTTCTGCCTATGGCTGACCATAGACCTAAACGTTCAATTCTGATTTGGTTGAGTTCTAAAGAATAAACCGGTTTCATCGTCAGAACCCAGCCAGGGAACCAGAACGTTCTGATCAGCTGCTGTAGGTTGCTTGCTGACCGGGTATTCTTACCGACCCGGGTCGGTAGATAATAATTATGACATTTTGTATTGCATTCTTACCTTCCATTTTCGATTCTTCAGTACCACTACCACGAGTTTACAGTGACCGTACTCGATAGCGACGGTGTAAATTATTTGTAAGGGCGCTGTACCCTTAGTGTAAGTTTTCGGTTACAAAATACGTCTCGATCACGTTCTCGTTAAAATCTCATTTTGTATGGAAACACGAACATAGCAAACGTTCCATTAGAGGCGCTGTTCGTGTTTCCATATAAATTGAGATTTTTACGCGAACGCGATCGAGACGTATTTTATAACCGAAAAGTTATACTAAGAGTACTGTTGTACAATTATCCATACAAATAATTTACTCCGTCGCTATCGAGTCCTGGTACTCGTACTAGTAGTGGTACTGTTCTGTTCAGTCTGAACAGAATCGGTGGATCTGTTGCCCATTTTAACATGGTATCTCGAGTATCTCGATACCAATACCCCAACCTTATTCGTTATCGCTTCCTCGCAGAACTTTGTCCACCTTGACGGCAGTTTGCCGTTCACTGCGACGTTACGCCTTTAGTGCCCATCGAATGCGGGAATTCCGTATTTAACACGCTGTTTGTACGTGGCAATGTCGGGGATAGGTTTTCGTTTTTCTTTTATTTCAGGGCTCTCTTTTTTAACGTTATCGTTTTGTTTTTCAGTTATCCTCGTGCTGCAAACTGAGGTTTAGATAGTAATATGGAGGTTCGCTCCATCAATTCCAATATTATAAATGCGAAAGTGTGTTTGTGTGTTTGTCCGTCTTTCACGCCGTAACGGAGCGATTGAGTGATCTTTGGCATAGAGATAGTTTATGGTCCCGAAAGTGACATAGGCTACCTTTTATCCCGGAAAAATGCACAGTTCCCGAGGGAACAGCGCGCGATAACCGAATACCACGCGGGCGGAGCCGCGGGCAAAAGCTAGTAAAGAATATTTGTATTGTACTGTATACTTTCAAGTTTATAATATTAGTAAGGAAAGTAGGGATAAAGCGAAGTGCCTGAAACATACCATAAAGATCTTATAAAACTAAATTCTTCTTTATCTGTTATATTCGCAGGCGTCACCGAATGTATTAAAATATCGAATGGGTCATAATATCGAAAAGGTTTTTTAGATTGTTATAAATCTTACCTAACCTAACCTAAGGGGTTCTACATAATATATACGATGCCGTTTTAATTAACCCTGAAAAGTTTTCGGTTTCAGAAAATAAACCTTTCGATATTATGACCCATTCTATATTTTAATATATTCGATATTTTAACATTCGATATTTTAACATTCGATATTTTAACATTCTATATTTTAACATTCGATATTTTAACGTTCGATATTCAGATGCGTACCCGTCTAATCGTCTACCGTGCCTTTCAAAACGCGGCAAATTCACAACTGAATACATTGTCACCTGTGGCGTTACTACGTTATTGGAAGTCATAAATCACTCGTCGTGCAATAACGGGACATAACGCGTTCCGGCGAGTTGTTTTACAAATCTTTCGCCTGTTCTTTTCTAACACGTGTGTTCAGGATATGGTGTAAGGCATAAGCGAATGATCGATCCCGCCCGCGATCCGTGACGCTCTTCAGACGCTGTATAGTGGGAGAGATGGTGTAGAAGCCTTAAGGCTAGTAGTAAAATATAATGACTAGTTTGCCCCCTAAAAAAAGTATCATAAAAAAATTGTCCAAAGAACATAACGTTACGATTGACTTTGCTACCGGGGTCAAAATTGTTGCCAGTTCGGACATTTTTGTATCTACTTACTCGCAGCTTTGGAATTTTTTATTCTATATATTGAATTAGTTTTTGATGCTTAATGTTATAAAAGCCAAAGTTTCTGAGTCTGTTCGTTTGTGTGTTACCTTTTCACGTCTAAACCGCTGAACCGATTTAGATGAAACTCAGTGTACAGATAGTTTTCATCCTGGAACATTACATCCCGCGGGATAGCCATAAACGAATTCTACGCTAGCGGGGTCGCGGGCATCAACTAGTAATAATAATGACGAGTTTTTCGAATATTTTTGAGAAAAGGAATTTATCTACACCCATATAGTAAATCCTCCATTATCCGTTCAAAAACCATATACGATATTGAATTCTATTATTAACACGGCTGTATCGTAATGGTCATACGTCTCATTACGATACAGAAATCTGTATCGTAATGGGATTTCATACATCATTACAGCACCAGGACACCAGCACACGCCGCGCCGACCGCACGAGCAGCAGCACGTCGTCGCGCGCGCAGCTCGTGTGGCACCTAGTTAGAGTTAATGCAGGTCATTCTCAATGGTTCTTGTACACATAATAGAGGATTTAATATAATATATGGATGTAGATAAAATATTGTATGCAACTATACGTAATTAGGCCTTAAAACACTCATGTGACCCTATTATGGAACTCGGCTACGCCTCGTTTCATAAAACCAGACTCGTGTTTTAAGGACCCCTATTACGATACAGTTGCATAAATAACTATTCTCAACCGACTATACTTTAATGATGTTAACTTCCGCTATCCGCTCATGCCCTGCGCGCGCGCACGTGCGAGCGATAGATCACCGACACCTGTAATATTAACGCGCACCATCGCTACCAGATGGCGCCACGCTACACGGAAACAAAAAGTATTTGTCAAAAACGTAGGCCCATGTTTACACCTTGTACGGGTTTTAGACTCACGGTGTTTTGAGGATTCTTACGCAAAAACGGGACACTAGTATATTCATCCTAGACAGATTATGTCCTTCCAGTTTCCACGCGGGCCACACAAACATCACTGAATTGCTTCGCAAGTTACACGCATTTCTTAGCGATGTTTTCCGTCATCGTAAAGTTGTTGTATTTTTCGAATGATATTTCGCACATGCAATAGAAATCACACATGCGGAATCATCCCAGCCTTTAACGTCTCACTGCTGGACACAGGCCTCCTCTCAGAATAAGAGGGCTTGGGCTATAGTTGCCACGCGGTCCCAGCGCGGATTGGGAACTTCACACGCACCATTGAATTGCTTCGCAGAGGTTTCCTCGCGATGTTTTCCTTCACCGCAAAGCTAGAGATAAATTTCAAGTGTATAATTCCGCACATGAATTTCGAAAAATTCAGGTGCGAGCCAGAGTTTGAACCCGCCCTCTGCTTGAGAGGCGATAGGTCAAACCTCTAGTCCATCACGGCTTATAAATAAAACAATATTTTGAATATTTTAATTATTGACTATAAACGAATCGCACATACATACATAACTTTCGTCCCCTTTTTGAGTGGCAAGTCAAATCATAAGCCTGACAATAAAGATAAATAAAATTACACCGCACACATTACCTTAACAATATCTCCTTTCCGCACGTGGGTAATAAAGCAGTGCATTAACACCTTTGAGTCTCAAAGCGTCTTTGTACTGCGATGTAATCTCCGCGTTGGTTAACTAGATGTAGGTGACGGGGAGGTTGCTCTACTTAATAAAAGGTAAATCAAAAAAGGAACAGAGGATTACAAAGAGGTTTTTGTTAATATAATATTTGTAACTAGCTTATGCCGCAACTTCGTTTGCGCGGACCTAGGTTATCCCGCGGTGGCGCCCTCTACCGGAATAAAAAGTATCCTATGTTGATCCTTGGGGCTTAAACTATCCCTATACCAAATTTCATCAAAATCGGTTCAGCGGTTTCGACGTGAAAGGGTAACAGACAGACAGACAGACAGAGTTACTTTCGCATTTATAATATTAGTAGGGATTTAAGCTTTTTCTGACTGTTCATTTTGTGGATTGCTTTTTTTGCTGCATGTGTATTTTGTTTTCTTTGCTTTTATAGTATTCAGTAGTTTAATTTTTTAATAAACTTTTTCTAACTTTGTGTCAAAAAGTTGGTTTCCTTCAAACGATCCCACATTTTTGGGATTTTTGCATTGTCATCCAAACTGTATAAAATAACAAAAAATTTATTTCAGATATTTTCATATAAACGTCCATATTTTAGTGAGTGCATTTAATGATTATTATATCGTTTTGTGAATCCTTACTAATATAACAAGTGCAAAAGTAACTGACTGTCTGTCTGTTACCTCTTAACACTAAAACCGCTGAGCCGATTTATATTTATGAAATTAGGCATGAAGATAATCTTTGTACTTTGTACTTTTCTGTTTGTTTTCTATATTTCCTTTTTATACAATGAAGAGTTTTATTATTATTATTAAGATCTTATCTTATCTTATCTTAATTTTTAGGGGTCCTTGCGGATACACTTCGACCCGTAGGGATCTTTTGTGTAATTACCCCTCCTTCGCACTTACTCCATTGCTTTTATCACCTCATCCATGAATTGGATGATTTGACGTAGCGGTAGTGCCTTAAAGTCTCCTGGCGCGGGGTATCTGACGCCAAAGAGTCTCATTCTTAATCTGGCGAGAGCGTCACATTCATACATAATGTGTTCCATTGTTTCGTCTTCCTCACCACATATTCTACAATTTTCATTGTCCTGTAGTCCCATCTTTACTAGTGTGTGTTTAGTATCAAAGTGACCTGTAAATGCCCCGACGATTTGTCGGAGTTGTTTCCTACTGATTACTGATTAAGATACCTTGAAACGTTATCAGGAAAGACAAAAAGTTTTTATTCCGAAAAAGTGCATGGCTCTCGCTCTCGCGGGACAATGGTAAACAAACTAAACCCTAAATATACTCATAATGGTTCTCTATCGTTTGCCCGAATTTCATATGAACGAGTGTATCGTTTTCTAGAATTTTCATTTTCCATAAAGTAATTTATTTCTGAAATAGTAATTTCTTCAGAGTTGATTATTAAACTAACCTAACCTACTGCATTCTATATGATGACATTAAAAAACGTTGGTATGGCAAGTCAAATTCGGGCAAGTAAAGGTAAACGACTCATAGTACATTGAAGTGTATTAAAATAATGAGAATAATTGATGAAATTGAAATATATTAAAATCTTGACTTTAAAAACACAACAAAACAATAATGACAATTAAATTAAATAAAAATATACAAAAAAAGAACTTTACAAAAATACATCAAAAAGGTAGAAAAACTCCAAGGAGTTTGCTACATACATGTTATGCACATAAAAGACAAACAAACGGATTTTTTTTAATTTTTTAAGACGAAAAACTATTTAATCTAGGCAGAGCACATCCCCATGCCGCCGGTTTCCCACTGCTACTTACCACAATGGAACTCCTTTTTCGGTCCTTTGTGGACTCCCCGTGATTAACTTTGATCTCGCGAGGTAGCTAACCGTCTGATACCGCTAATGGATTGTGGAAGGATACCTGAAGGTTTTTCAGAAAAGAAATGTAGCGTACAGGGGAGTGTTTTTTTCGAGTTCGTCGTGAATTTAAGGTGTTTATTAGGTTGCCTTCGGTGTACCTTTAGTATAAAAACCGGCCAAGAGCGTGTCGGACACGCCCAAAATAGGGTTTCGTAGCCATCACGAAAAAATTAAGTAATATTTTACTAAGGATTTCGTGTTTTATACGGAATCTTCCAAATTTAGATATATTTTATACCTTACGCTGCTATTTACTCATAAACTACTAATAATTCTCAAGCAAACTTAGCTGTTATATTTTTCCTTGGAAGTTTGATATGTCGGCGGCCGATCGTAAAATCCGCCAGATCACGAAATTCCTAGGCATATCGTGAAATGGCGCCATTTCATGAATTGGCTAAGGGACATCCGCCATATCGTTCAAAACTCACCGTTTGACGATTTGCCTGGTGACGTTTAGGCAGATCATGAAATTCCTAGGCATATCATAAAACGCCGCCATTTCATGATTTGGCTAGTTTAGGCAGATCATGAAATTCCTAGGCATATCATGAAATGCCGGCAAATCGTTTCTGGCACTTCGCCGGCCGCTGCCGCGGCACGCTCGCTTCGCTCGCTCGGCTCGTGCGTAGTGGTCACAATTCATACTAACCACTCCTCGCTTCGCTCGTCGTACCTATTTTTTTCTTTTTTTCAGAATATCACGATATGCCCGGTATAAAGCTAGGAATATCGTCGAATGCGTTGCTCTAATCGATCTGCCGTATTGTTTCTCAGGCATATCACGATATGCCTGGACAACTTTTAGGCATATCATGAAATGGCGCCATTTCATGATGTGCCTAGGAATTTCGTGATTTGGCTGATTTTACGATCGGCCGCCGACAGATATACTGACTACCATCCTGAATTTTTTTTAAATTTTCCACGCTCCGGTTTAGAGGGGGGGGGGACGCTCGATTTTAATGAAAATTCTTTTAATGAAAAATCGTTTTAGCAAACCCCTAATGGTTTTGAAATACCTATGCAACAATACCCCACACTATAGGGTTGGATGAGAAAAAAAAATCACCGCCACTTTACGTCTATGGGAGGTACCCTAAAAAAAATTGTTTTTGAAGTTTTAATTGTACTATTTTGTCGGCATAGTTTACCTATATATCCGTGCAAAATTACAGCTTTCTAGCATTGATAGTCTCTGAGGAAAGCCGCGGACGGATAGACAGACACATGGCGAAACTATAAGGGTTCCGTTTTTGCCATTTTGGCTCCGGAACCCTAAAAATGAGTTACTTAATTATGATTTGTTAAATCTATATAAAAAAAAGAGGGATAAGAACAAAGACAGCATTAAAATCAATAACATTTATTCTATTCCATCAGTCCGTTTCTTGCTGGGTCAATTTAATCCGATTTGGGGAGGTGGTCACCCTGGGGGTGGAAACCGTTGGCGTCAGCGGTGTAGGTGACGGTGTAGGTGACGCCGTCAGGTGCGACGTAGGAGTACTGGCCTCGTACCTCGAGGGCCTCGTTCTCGGTGCCTTGGTTCACCAAGACACCTTCTCTCTGCTCCACGATGCCATTTGAGGTCTCCTCACTAAAATAATAGTAGATTATTGTCGTGGCCTGGCAGTAGGCAATTGACAAGATTTCATTTTTTCAACACCTGTAAATTACTACAGGAATCGAAAGAGTTTTGCCTCGTGAACATAGCAAAATATTTATTATAATTTATAATTTATTTCTCCATATTTAAAAAAATACAAGAAATTTAAAAAAAATATCTGAATTTGCCAATATTACGACAGAATAGGTATGTTTCCTTTGCCTTTTTCACCAGAAAAGGGAGCTGTCATAATTTTGACAATGTCTACTTCAGATTTACGCATGATTTACGTGATCTTTTTTTTTTAATAGAGACTAGACAAAAGTAATGGATCTATTTATTATATCGTAGTTTTGGAGTTAAGCCCTTTTAGAATAAGCACATCTTAAAAAAATTGTAATAAATTAATTAATAATCGTAGCAAAATTTTAAAAATACCAGCGTCTTTCTATTTCCAAGCAGAATACAGAGAACGAATCTAATTACAGTCTTAGAAATATGAAATCTTGTCAATTGCTGGCTGAGAATGAGAATTAAACGGACGAGCCTGCGAGTTATAATACGAAGCCAGTAATTGCTATTCCAGCCAGGACTAATATAAAACTTTTCTTAAAAATGGTGAAGGGAAAAAACCCTTTTATCAAAAAAAAAAATATTATGACATTTAATTTTATTCGAGTTAATGTTAAAACTGTTCAAATTGTGACTGTGTGTTACTTTTTGGAGTCATTTTATTTTTTAGTTAGAAATAGAAATAGAAATATTTCCGGCACATAACAGTTTGTAAGCGTACGATTGGTCTTTCACACGAAAACACAAGCCGAAACATGAATGCACAGAAAAACCAGAAAAATAGACCAGCGCAAACCCAGGTCCCCAGCATTCCGTGCTGCGTGCTATTCCCCTACACCACCACTGGACAGGAGACTAGACACGAATTTTTCCTATGCACCCATATTTCAACTTGGATTCTTTTCATTAGTCACTTTAGCAGCGACACTAACGCCATCTATGATCTACGTTCTCAACGAGAAATATTTTTCACTCCCTTCGAAACTATCCGCTCACCAGGGACAAGAGATGTCGCTATTAAGCAATCAAATCAAGATTACGATTTGGACTCTTTTTGTATTTTTTATTTCAACTCCAAATTTTTTGTTTCTTTTACGGTTATCCCGTGAAAGTTTAATATTTCACACGAAAACACAAGCCGAAACATGAATATTCGTACGATAATATACGACGAATGACGATTGGTCGTCATTGTCCCAATAGTTGGCATCCTTAATCTTATGTCATTGTAGTCTATTGGGCATCAGCGTGTTGAGCACTCGGAAATTTACCGTATGTGAAGTGTGAAAATGTGTGTGAAGTAGGAGACACTTACGCGAACTTGAAGCCATCAACGCCGATGTTGTCTTGATCATTTCTGATAGTTTCAGCTAGTTTCGGGTCACCGTTGTAGGGAGGGGCGGCGAGGGCAGCGGCGACGCACAGGGCGAAAACGATGAACTGTAAACAAAAATCTCACTAATATTCTAAATGCGAAAGTTTGTGAGTGAGTATGTTTGCTACTTCCTCACGCTGAAATGGCTGGACGAATTTAAGAAAGAAAGAAATACGTTTCTTCACATCCACAAATACACAAATACAACAAAAGAAAACAATAAACAGCAAACACAAACATAACAAAAAAGAAATACGAAAACAAAAATACAAGATTTTGTGTGTCTCCGCAAAAGAGAAACGGCCGCTGACTCAGCATAATGCAAGATTTATATGAAATGCCATTAAGTATGATATTTAGATGAAATTTGGCACAAAGTTTATAACCTGGATCGAAACATAGGATATTTTTCATCACGATATTCTCACGGGATACCTAGGGATAAAATCTTGAAATAACAACCGTTGGGGTTAGAGTCTTCAAATTTTGGACAGTTGTTCTTAATAAAACCTCAACGAAGATTACGATATACATTTTGGAAATTCCCTGGGGAATAAAATCCCGAAATTTAAATTGGAACTACCACATCGAATAGTTAACTCTAGCGTTTAGTAAGCCAAAGCTCTGGCTGCATAGGCATTTGACCTATAGGTCAGCCAGCAGCCAGCGCTGGCTCTGTCGCTGGCCCCTGATCAAGAGCGAGATTGTCTACTCTACATAGGTACATTTGAGGGCCACTTTTTTTGCCGTTCAGCATAAATATGTATAGTTTTCAATTTGCACTGGTATCGATTGGAAACTACAAAATAAACCCAATTACTATTTTTTTATTATAATATAGGATGTATTACAAAATGTCATAAAAAATTTAACGAATATTTTAATTGTTTGTTGATTAAGTAAATTATTTAGAACAGAAATATTATTTTTTAATGTACCACCTTAATTTCAGTGTTTGAGGTACATTAAAATCAAATGAAAAGATCTTAAATGCAATTTGATCGTATCTATTAATCACGTATATTTTCATTATTAATAAAAGAAACTAAATAATATAAATATTAAACATAACATTCTAACAATAACTTAAAATAAAATAAAAATTTAACCTAAAACTAAAACAAAGTGTCCAAAGAGTACCCCTTAGGCAAGGTCCCGAAGATGCTGGCAGCGTTTCCTCTTTGAATAGCTAGGCTAATTCTTTGTCCGAGGAAGCTGCCAGCTCTTCGGTCACCTGTGACGTCTACTAACCTTTTAGAAATTTATCACGTATTATAATTCGTCATTACTTTGAAAAAATCTCGTATCTAAAATAAATATATCAACAAAATTGAACCTTGATGTAATGTCTATAAAGTTCACTCAGAAAAATTATCTATTTTGAGCTACGAGTTTTCTTAAAAGTAGTGACGAATTATAAATATGATACTGTAAAATTGATCTCATTATCATAATTGCTAGTGCTGTGTTGACCTCTTGACCTATCGGTGCGCTCATGCAGCCGAAAGGTTTAGCTACGTGACAAAATAGCCTTCTGTATTAATTATGACCATGATACATTTGACATTTTCGTTAGAAATTAGAATAATCTATAAATATGTAGAAAAATAGATTTTTTGGGCGATGACATAGTTCTTAAGAAAAACAACTGCGTACAGTCACCAGCACCAATATCTTACACAACAAGCGTGCATAAATATCTGATACGTCTCCATTTCTAGGACCGGAAGGATATGTCAGATATTTTTGCACGCTCTGCTGTGGCAGATATTAATGCTGGTGACTGTCATTTTTCTCAGGAGCTCTGCAAACATTGGACATTAAAAAATGCCATGAACACTATGCTAAGAGTGCTGCAAATTAGAAAAATTGATGGCAGAGGCTCAGTTTTTGGACAATTATGATATCAAAATTCCGGAAGCATCGTGAGCTGGAGATAATATCTTGGAATATCTTAACCTGAGAATAGAATGTTAAGTTTTACCCAGCAATTTCTTCTTCTTGTAATTTGAGTCTTAATGGTGCTAGCTTAAAACATATTTCAGTTAGATAATTTATATATATTTTTTTTAGGTCACAAGCGGCACTAATTGATCAATCCTAGTACTAGCGATATTATAAATGCGAAAGTGTGCGTGTTTGTGTGTATGTTTGTCCGTCTTTCACGCCAGAACGGAGCGACGGATCGACGTGATTTTTGGCATAGAGATAGTTTATGAGCCAGAGAGTAACATAGGCTACTTTTTATCCCGGGAAAATGCACAGTTCCCGAAGGAATAGCGCGCGATAAGATAACCGAATTCCATGCGGACGAAACCGCGGGCAAAAGCTAGTATTAATATACGACAGATAGTATTAGCTTAGAGAAGTGAATGGCTTTAATTTGCACATTTAATTGCGCAAAAAATAATATGCCTGTGTAACTATTTTCGAAATGCATATTTTTTTCGAAATGTCATCTTGTAGAATGTGACAAGTTTGTTAACAATTCTTAAATATACCGTTCCGGAAATAAACAGTTAATGCCAAATGAAAATTTGACAAAAAACATTTTTGAAATTTGATCACGCAACGAGAATCCGGTACAAACTTCATAGCAAAATTTCAAATCTCTAAAACAACTTGGAAGTACCCCCGGCATTTTGTATGGAAACACCTTATAATGGCTACCTTTTTTCATTGCAACCACTTAAAAGTTTGATTTTTTCACTAAAACATAACCTATACATTTGACGCACAAAATGCCACTAAAACTATTCACTACACTATTGCATTTACTAAGTACTAAAAATAATCAGTTCCTGGCACTAAATCATTCCCATCTCCGTACAATTCCGAGTAGCTCCAATGAGCACGAACCGAATCAAACTTAACGATGGATTCACTGAACGATTTTTTTGATGTACTTAGTTTGAGTTAGAGTGAGAAAGCAAAAATAAACAGAACTGTTATTGAAATGAGAGCAAATCATGCATAGACTTTATAAAAGATCTAAAATACCGAACACCAGTCAAGTGCAAAATAAGTATCTATTCGAACCACTCAAAAATATGTTACTAAGGCCTTATTGCCTCGGAATAAGAGTTTGTGGTACTTATTTTTTACACTTGACGGTACATTTGCACGACTGTACTACTTAGTTTAGTGAACGAGCACAACTCTAATAAGTATTGCAACTTATTGAGCACTTGTTTGAATGACCTGGCGTAAGTGAAGATTACTTACGGATTTCATATTGAGGTGGGCTGTAGTCTGTGGACGGTCGAACACTGTAGTTAATATTCAAAATTCGCACACTTATATACTGTCCTCTGACCACTTTGCATATAATTTGGTTATTTAAATGTTAGATCCTTATTAATAAGTCTAGGTGTCTTATTTTCTTTTACAACATTTATTTAGTTTCGCACTGACAAAAGGTCAAGGAGAAAATTTTGAACTTTTAGTTTTGTGCAAAATTTTTGCTGTTGTTGACACTCTTAATTGAAAAAAATAAAGCAGACATTTATTCGCATTCACAAAGACACACACACACACAAATACAACAAAATTAAAACGAATATAAATATAAATATAAATATAAATATCATGGGACACTTGACACCAATTGACCTAATCCCAAACTAAGCAAAGCTTGTACTATGGGTACTAGGCAACGGATAAACATACTTATATAGATAAATACATACTTAAATACATATTAAACATCCAAGACCCGAGAACAAACATAAACTACACGATTTTGTCTGTTCCCGCAAAAGTGAAACGGCTGCTGACTCGGCAATTGCTAGATTTCATCATTTCATGAAGTAACCTTCTATTTCTTACAATGTTAATCGTCTTATCACCTCTGCGTAACGTCCAATTGCAGGGCACAAGCCTCCACACAAAATGAGAGGGCTTGAGTCGTCGTGCCCACATGGTCCCAGTGCTTATTTGGGAATTTCACACACACCATTGTGTTCCTTCTCAGATGTATGCAGGATTCATATTTTTCCTTCACCGTTAATATAATTTTGCACATTCTGAAAAGCTCTGAGTTTCCCGTACTCAAACCCACGACCCTCTACTTCAGAAGCCATTGGCCAAGCCATTTTACCATGGCTTAAAAAAGTGAAGCATGAAAAGGTATCTGTCAAGTACTGCTGTAATCTAGTTCTTACTTCTTTCTGTAAAAAATACCTGGAAGAGATCGCTCTTAAGCGATAAGGCCGCCTATTGCTTACCTTGTAATTTCTTCTCTACTTGTTTTTTGTATCGCTTACTATTTGTGCTGTAAAAAATTGTCATTGTATTGTATTATTCTGCACGCTGCTTTTATTTTAAGTCTGTTTAATTTTTCCACTTTTTTATATAATTTACTCCCTGTTTCACCATCTACTGATTAAATTTATTTGACGGATAAATATGATGCCGTCTCTGTTTGTTTTGTTCGAATAGACGGAGACAACATCACATTTATCCATCAAATAAAATTAATCGATGGTTGGTGAAACAGCCCCTTAATGTGTAAAATTTTAAGTTGTTTATGTTAGGTTAGTTACAAAGTGTGTTTCGGTTTTTTGTTGTAAATAAATATTTAAGCTTTTTTTTCCTTTAAGGAAAATTCACGGAAAATCAGCACTAGGCGCAGAAAACAAAGCCTTGAAATGTCACAAGTTTTTAAAATCCTGTTTAAAGAATTACATTTACGACTCTATTTTGTCCTTTTAATTCATGATGTCATCTCCACAACGTCTCTTTTGACATCGCTAAGCTATAAATAACGGCGTAAAGTCTCGTCTATAATTACAAAAAAATGAAAAAAAATTACACCCGCATCACCAGGGGCTTGCTGATGCGTTCCCAGCCTAAGGCTGCGTTCCAAAGATGTGCGAGGATATTTTTTTCATGAACCAATAACAAAACCTCAATTACCTGTTCTCGCTCATCGCAGCTCTAGTGGAAGACAGCCCAGAAGGATAGATAAATGAAGCGTTTCTATTGGTTTACGACAAACACGACCCACTGCTGGGCACAGGCCTCCTCAGAGAATGAGAGGGCTTAGGCCATAGTTCCCACGCGGGCCCAGTGCTAATTGGGAACTTCATATGAACCATTGAATTGCTTCGCAGGTTTGTGCAGGCTTCCTCAAGATGTTTTCGGTCGTGGTAAATTTCAAATGTATTTCCGTAAAAAGCCGTGGTGGCCTAGTGGTTTGACCTATCGCCTCGCAAGCAGAGCGTCGTGGGTTCAAAGCCCGGCTCGCACCTCTAAATTTTTCGAATTCATGTGCGGAAATACAGAAAATCTTACGAGTACATAAATATAACCGCCTGAGTGTAACGGTGAACTAATGACTAGGAAACTAAGTCCTACTTTTTTTAGCATATTCTCAAAACTATGCAGGAGGGAGGACCTTGTGCAAAGTCCGCCCGGATTGCTACCACCATCTTGCTAGCTAATCCTGCCGTGAAGCAGCAGTTTTTTTTTATGTAATAGCAGACACGCGAGCAGACGGTTCACCTGACCCGGCTGTCTTACTCTCCACGCCGAAACACAGCAGTTGTGGTTCGGCGTGGAGAGTAAGATAGCCGGTGAAATTACTGGCACATGAGGTATTCCATCTTAGGCCTCTAGGTTGGCAACGCATCTGCAACACCCTAGTTCTTTCACGTGTTTATGGGCGGTGGTGATCTCTTACCATCAGGAGACTCACTCGCTCCTTAGACTTTCTATTTTCCCAAAAACGGTTTTTTTAGCATATTCTCAAAACTTTTCTCACACTTTTACTTTTGATATGTCTGCGCCTTACCTGTTACCTGATCATGCGCTGACCGGCCTTGGCATTCGCGAGCATTAGCGACCGGCTGCGCGGGAGTATTACGGACGACTCTGCGGCGACGTTGGGAATGCAACAAAACTTGCGTGGAATCGCGGCGGGAAGTGGAGTGAGATATGTGGTGTTCAGAATTATGAACGCATTCTAAAAGGTGTTATTTGGGATTTTTAACAGGATCATTAATGTATTTTATTTTTTGAAACTAACAATTTTGTACACATAATATTTTTTAATACAATCTTATTTATTGAATGTACTTGCATTGTCATCCAACTTACATTTACATACCAAATTTAAAGTAAAGCGGACAGCTCAAAGTGGATCAAGATTTATTTCCTAACAAGATTTGAAGCAAAGCACACCAATGTCGTTGACGGGCATTTGTTTAATGGCATTATTTAAAGTGTGTCATATTTATTACCTTAGAAAATAATATCGGAACATAAACCATTAATTACCATTGCTCAAATTAAATCCAAACCAATATTTAAATGAGTTTTTGGTAAAAATTTCATTTTTAATACAAGCTTTTTTGCTGACTGTACTTTTTGTTGATTTTAGTAATACTATCACTCAAACTACATTTGCATACCAAATTTCAAGTCGATGCCATTAACCGTTGAAGAATTCCGTCCTGTGGAGACGATCCTGGCTGGACTACCAGGATGTCACTACCAGATTATTGTATTGTCACGCAATTTACATAATTATACCAAATTTCAAATAAATCCAACTACTGGAAGTTGGTCGAATTTAACTTGCAAGAATTAATTATAGACAGATAGACAACGGGATAGGTGAAACTAAATAAAAGCTAGTAAAGTCAATTAAGCTTTTTTTTTTATTCGAGTTGATGGCAAACGAGCAAGTGGGTCTTCTAGAATAAGCCCGCCGACTTTATTCCACCATCCACACCTGGGGTCAATCTTAACTTGTATCACAGCACAGCTTAGTGATCTTACAGAGAACCTACTGTTCAAATTGATCTAATAAATAATTTAGGTTTTATTCTCATCATAAAGGGTGCACTTTATTTTCTTTGAGACAGACGGCTTACTATTAAACCTTATTGTTTATGTTTGTAATATTAAATATCCTGGCCATTTTTTGATAGTTTGTCTATATTTCTAAACGTTATTCTCTATTCTTTTGTCTGTGGTCTCCACATCATTCTTATTTAAGTACAGTCGAGAGCATAAGTATCTATAGGTACAGTACAGCTATAGCATCAAAGATATGTAGACATACACCTTACGGTTAGTGGCATAAAGGTGTATATATATTTTTGATGTCTTGGGACTGTATAATATACTTTTATGCCCTTGACTATACATCAAACTTCGTATTGATTCCAGCAGTCCTCTAGTTTAATTCAATTTAGACGAAAGTAACTCCGTCTAAGCTGTTTGTCAGTTACCTCTGCCCGCTTAAATTGTTCGAAATATTTTGGATGACATTTGGTATGAGATATACTAAATGGCAAAAAATCTGGTCCTCAAAGCTATGCGGAAATAGGTAATTTTGTATGAAGAGTGGGCCAAATTTTGTGCCGCTGAGTATATTTTAAGTGCATGGAAAGAAAATAGGACAATTTTTATCCCGAAAAATCAATATGGTCAAAACGATGTAATTTTAACAATATATTATTTAACAGTAACTGTAGTTGTTATTATTAAAGAATAAAGTCTAAGATTCGCGAAATGAAAGTCAAAATCAAAGTCCAAATCTCTTTATTCAATTTAGGCTATAACAAGCACTTATGAACGTCAAAAAAAATCTACCACCGGTTCGGAAAAAACCTCTGTTGAGAAGAACCCGGCAAGAAACTCAACGAGGTATTGTTTCTTAAATAGATTCATAATATTTATAAATGATATCTATATGTAAAACATTGAATGCAGAATTTTCAAGTGACACCTCTGTTCTAAGCTTTGGTGAGATGCAACTTGGGACAGCTACTAACATTTGAACTTTCTGTTTCCACACTACGTTAGATGATTGATATGCGGATAGTACATAGTTAGCAAGAAGAAGAGATGGCCGTTGAGAGAGAAGAATCCTGGAGTGATGACCACGAACCGGAAGACGAAGCGTTAGCAGGCCTCCCGCCAGGTGGACTGAAGAAATTTTTTACAGGTGGTAGGACCTTGTGCAAGGTCCGCCCGGGTTGCTACCACCATCTTGCTCGCTATTCCTGCCATGAAGCAGCAGTGCTTGTACTGTTGTGTTTCGGCGCGGAGAGTAAGACAGCCGGTGAAATTACTGGCACTTGAGTTATTCCAACTTAGGCCTCTAGGTTGGCAACGCATCTGCAATACCCCTGGTTTTGCAGATGTTTATGGGCGGTGGTGAACTCTTACCATCAGGAGACCCACCTGCTCGTTTGCCATCCAATCGAATAAAAAAAATTGTAAAGAACTACAGCCCAATTCCTTTACCCTTTGGAGACCTATGGTCAGCAATGGGACGAATATAAGCTAGAATTATGACGAGATTACCATTTCTATGATTGAGTAACAAACATAGAAACTCTCAAAATAGTGTTACTAGGTAGTGGAATGCACAATAGGCGAATATCAGGTACAATGCATGACTGACATGCCTTCATGCTGGCGATTCTCAGATGACCTACTGACCGGTCTCTATCGTAATAAGATGAGAAACACAATGACTCTCGTAATTATGTTATTTGCATGAAGTTTAAAAAGATTTGAGCGCTAGACAGACACACGAACAAGTTCGCTTACAGTCAAAGAAACTGACTTGCGTGCCATGACCATTGTCAGTGACATATGTCGAGTGACAATCAATTATTTGTATCAAAATTTTATGATGAACTATACAATACAATTTTTGTCCACGGCTACTAGCTTTTTCTCGGAACTATATGAAAGAAAAAATACTACACAGCCAACAATTCTAACAGGAGGAAGCGAAGTGCCGGACATAACATCTGCTGAAATTAATAAAGCTCTGAAAACACAAAGAAAAGATAAAGCTCCAGGATCGGACGGCATAACTAACGAGTTCCTTGTACTAAACAAAGACTAACTTATACCAATTCTCAAACACCTTTTTAATGAAGTACTGCATAGCGAAATAATACCCGATCAATGGACAACTTCGACTATAATACTCCTACACAAAAAAGGGGATAAAAATGACATAAATAATTACAGACCCATCAGCTTATCGTCAAATGTGTACAAAATCTTTGCTAAAATATTACTCTCCAGAATAACCAAGACGTTAGATGAAAGTCAGCCCAGAGAGCAGGCAGGATTTAGAAGCGGGTACTCGACTCTAGACCACATTTATGTTATCAAACAACTGTTTGAAAAAAGCAAAGAGTTCAACTTCACCTTCTACTGCTGTTTCGTAGACTACAGTAAAGCTTTCGACACAATAGAACATGAAACAATCTGGCAAGCACTGAAAAACCAAGGTGTCGAAAACAAATATATCAGAATACTAAAAAATATCTATGATAACAGCAAAGCTAAAATTAAATTAGAAGAAGAGGGAAACGAGATCCAAATAAATAGAGGAGTGCGCCAGGGCGACCCACTCTCTCCGAAACTTTTTACAGCAGTTCTAGAGTTGGAGGAGGCCTTTGTCAACTAGTGGCATACAGACAGGGAGTCGATGCGTAATAAAATTAGTAGTGAATAGTGCACTGTATATTATTATTGTCTTAAACTATACTTAATATGTAAATGAAAAAAATGTAACTTATTTAAACTGTCTGAATAAAGGCTATTATTATTATTATTATTATTATTATTATACAATACAATGTACAATGACTCTTTATTAATGACCATGAATAGTAAGCGCTTCAAACGTATGAAGTGCCAAAAATATGTATACATACAGTACTTTTTATTGCTTGAATATTAAGGTCGTGTATACATATTTTTGATCTATATTATTTTATTATTTATATTTTTTGTACTTTGGCTGTATTCTATTTTAATTTGGTTGTATTTTTTTTCTGACTGTACGTATAGTACAGTCAAAGTACAGTAGTAGGTCAAAGTGTCAGATTTCGTAGTTAACACACGCGTATTTTCAAAATGGTTCCATATAAATCTCATTTGGGAATACAGGCATGAAACTTGTGTGTGTGTGTGTGTGTGTGTGTGTGTGTGTGTATGTATGTATGTTCTATATAAGTGGTAGTCGCACCCGGTCAGCGTGGTAAAATAGAGCACAGAATTAATAAGAATGGGCTAGCTAGTGTCATAAAAAATATACCTAATAACCGGATTACCGTCATTAGAGTACATTATCAGAAAATATTGGACATGCATCAGCCAAATATGTGATCTAAGTACAGTCATCAACATTAATATCTGCCACAGCGGAGCGTGCAAAAATATCTGACACGTCCTTCCGGCCCTAGCAATAGAGTCGTATCAGATATTTAAGAATAACGCTTGTTGTGTCAGATATTGGTGCTGGTGACTGTACCACCCTAAAGTTGATAATCGTTTGCATGTCTTCTCTTCTCTTTTAAAAAATGGCTTTCTGTCCTTATTAGGACAATTTCGCCAGTGTCAAAGTACTCTCTTTGAGAGGGACGTTGTTCGGTAGCCGTAGTTTTTGCAACTTGATAGTAAAATTCCAGAAACCACGTGGAGACAACTTGCACATTAAAAAATGTCAGACACGAGAGCAATATAGAATTTTATGATCAGTGTTCACTGTTAAGCTTAATCGCCGCATAAAACACTATCAAAATTATACTTCAACCAGCCAAAAAAACAGAAATAGCAAAATTATATATTGACTACATCCGCCATTTTCGAATGCCACAAATCGAATCCGTTTGCATGTCATAAAACAATAATGTCATTTGATAGGAACTTGTTTAAAAATTGATAGACCACTTATTTGACTGATAGTATTTTTTCACTGACAAAAAACGAATATTTTCCAACAATATAACTTCTTCTTCTTAAATTTAAGAGCTACGCTTTTATCGCTGGAGTTATCGCCACTCCGCACGATCTTTAGCCAGCTGTTTAACTTCCTGATACAGCACAACACCCACCTTCCTTCACCTGGTCAAAATAGATAAAATCTTGACCTTCCTCCTACTTCAGCATCATCATCATCATGTCAGCCAAAGACGTCCACTGCTGGACATAGGCCTCCCCTAAGGCTCTCCACACAGACCGTTCTTGTGCTTTTCGCACACCGTGATCCCGCGATCTTAACCAAGCTTCCTACTTATCCTTATAATATAACAGACTGACTAAAATAGTTTTTGTCCTTAGGAAACTACTTAATTTTGACTTAAAATTCACAGTTCGAGACTTAATGGCCATCTTGGATTAGCATAACAGGTTAAAGTTTGTCGCGTGGACGAGTCAATGGGCGAGTCCATCGGCGAAATGTCAGTTGCATCATCTAGGTGCAGGCTTGAGTGGGTGCATCGACAACAAACGGGCCTTCTGGGTAAAACCAAAGCCTGTTTAAGGAACGGAATTTTGATTTTATAGGCTATAACAGCCGAGGCAAAAGATATAAAATGTGTGAATCATGTGGTTTTGTTCATACACCGTGTTTTTCTCAACTTCTGTGCGCTTATGTTAAATTTATATTATTTACTCGGATAACTCACGTCTTAAATCGAGTTTAGCCCGACATGTTTCGTGCTAATCCGTAGCCTTTCTTCCTCTTAGCAAAGCGACGCGGTGCGGCTGCTGCAATTTAATTCATAAGCCTCCACGCAACCTTTTCAAAGGAAAAGTCATTACTATTTTCATTGTTAATTAATGCGATGTTACTATGACGTTTATGCTGAAATGGTTCCATGGTGGCCTAAGAATACAGTCCTTGACCGTACCAAATGTGGTAACCGGTTCAACAGTTTAAGTGTGAAGAAGCAACAGACAGGAACGCCTACAGACAGTGTTAGGTTCTTTTATAATATTAGTAACGATAAAGATATATAAGGAAGTATGGATATTCTAGCCTATTTATAAATTAGTTGAACAATGGCGTAATAAACCTCGACATTGACGAAATCATCGACCACATCGATGAAGCCAGATTTGTCTATCAAATCAAATTGCATTATTTGAAACCTCACAGGTAATTACCATAAACGGGACTCTCGTGCCTTTGGGAAGGACATAAGAAATAATAATTGGACACTGATGGCCTTTGTATCTGAGGTATATGAGGTTTATCTGTATATGAGGAGATTTTTTCCTCTATTTTTCCTAAACATTTTAAGTTCTAAGCAATATAAATTGAAAGTTTATAAAAATTATTCCCAAACCTTTGGTAGGCAGGAAGTTACCACGCTAAATACTCGAGACTCGAGTAATATTTACCTCGAAGTTTCGACCGCACTACACATTACATTATTACGAGTAGACTCGTGACTACGGAACACTGTAATGTGAGTGAAGCGTGGAGGTTGATATTACTCGCGAGTTTAGTGTGATAACTGTCCCGTATACGGGAACTATGATTGAAATTCAAGAGTGTTTAAAATAAATAAATAAATATCAGTTAATTTGACACCAATTGGCCTAGTCCCAAACTAAACAAAGTTTTTAAGCCAAATAAGTGGTCTATCAATTTTTAAACAAGCTCTATCAAATGAATGTGTTGTTAAAGTCGAACTTTCAAGTTTGCAGACACATCTTATTGGCATTATTGTTTTATGAAATGCAAACGATTATCAACTTTAAGGTGATAGACCACATATTTATCTAGTACCTACTCTATGGGTACTAGGCAATGGATAAACATACTTAAATATGTATATTAATACATACTTAAATACAATATATCAAACATACTTAAATATTTATATTAATATATACTTCAATCATCTCAATCTCTTATATCAAACATCCAAGCCCCGACAGCTAACTTTCGTATTATTCACATAAATTTCTGCCCCGGCCGGGGTTCGAACCCGGGACCTCAATCTTTGTAGTCAGGTTCTCTAACCACTTAGCCATCCGGTAGTCCGCTAACCCCGTCATCCAGTCGTCATGCTAATTAACTATGAGTGAAAATCACGAAAGTTAAAAACTTTTTTTGGAACCTTTGCAGAACCCTAATAAATCTCTGGCATCACTAAAGTCAGAGGTGGTGTTCGCGGGAAGTTGAACTTTCGTAGCATATGAAGATGCGCCCGCGCCGACCGGTCGCGCGTTTACGTAACAAGGTGAATGTCATTGGGTTAGTTCGGAAAGGTTAAATATTTAAAACGAAGATGGATCTCTTTAACAAATATGTTTTTTGACATTCTATATGTATACATAGATACAGCGCTACTGTTGTACTGACTTATGCCGTTGGAGGAAGTTCAGGCCTCCCACTAGGTGGACCGACGGGTTATCTATTGGATGGCATAAATTTATTTAATTATTCTAATAGCTTAATATGCAACAAAAGTAGTAGGCCAAAGTTTTACTATGCGACAGTACTAGTATGCCAATTCAATTATGCGTTTCGTAATAATAGTCTAAAAAAAATACGATTTAAGGGGATCCTGGACCGACGACATGTGAGAGTTGAAATGAAATGAAATGAAATGACATTTTTCGGCAGTTCTCTATCATTTGCCCGAATTTCATATGCCCGAAGGTATCGTTTTCTAAAATTTTCATTTGCCATAAAGTAATTTTATTATTGGATGTAGAAAACCTCCATTAATTCAAGACTTTCAAGTCATAGTTTCTTGTAATGGTCTGTCGTCCTATCTGCCACATTTCAAATGCGAGCCGATCAAACAAGTCCTAAATAAACCAGATTTATTATTTAAATAGTTCATTTTCATTTAATTTATCAGTAATTTATTTCTGAAATAGTGATTTGTGATATGATAAGTGCAGTAAACGCCAATTTAGTGATTTAGCTCTATTTATATAAATACTTGATATATAAAAAATATATTTTTTGTAAAAAATAATAATAAGGCACGACGCGCCGTCCAACCCAATACCCTAACAAGGACAAGTGCTTAAGTGGTTTCAAAATTAATTTGTCCAGTACTACAGTATTTAAAAACAGACAAAAGAAAATATTTACAACAGCGTCATCTGTGAACACTGATCATGAGCTAACCTAGAGCTTCTTCATTAAAAACACATTTCTGAGCAAACTTTGTAATATTTAAAATATCTTGAGGTTGTTTGTCTACTCAAATGTCAGATTGAAATTTCAAGGATTAAATTATATATGATAATGTGGAATCTGCCCATTCACTGAAGGTTAATGTGTATTAGCATTGTTTATTACAAAATGAGTATTCAGCCTCGTTTTAGGAAATAGTTTGAATCCTGCTTTAGGTTTTTATTGGTCATCAATTTCAAGATTATGGTTTGACATCAATTGGATGGCAATTTGAGTTATAAAGTGGACCTTAATATTTGAATCACTTTGAATTTTATTTCTTACTTAATTTTGTTTATTAAAAAATGTTGAAATAAATTATTGGCATAAGCCTTTTCTTGAGTTAACTTAGATTAGAGATGTATTCCATCAATGTGCAGGAAATGCTATTATTGTCTTCATAAAACAATTTTTTTCTACATTTCTACTAATTATTTTTTGGCATAAGTTGTCACATGGCTCCAATTTGTCTGTAGCTGACTACGAAGACAAATTCTTTGGCATAACATATCTATATGGAATTTTAATATACCACTTCCAATGAAAATAAACCATTTAGTGACGCTATTATATTTCTTTGATTGTACTTAACGCATTTTACTATTGTTCAAAGTAATTATTCATATCGTTGTTTCTCTTGTGATTTGTAATTTGTCATTGTGTTTTATTTACTAGGACGAAACTGATTCTAATAAATTGAGTCTTAAACTATATTAATTTAATTTACCTTGCTTTTCAAACTTTATAATGCACTTAGCAGTGGAAAATTAGAAGCAAGGTAGTGCAGTTCATTTATATGGATCCTCGGAAAGTAATTCCTGAATCAACTGATTAGGATGAAGATTAATCAAGGCACAAGTAGTGAACCTTGGGGAACAAATGCATATTATGGACTTCAAGAATTTAAAACGAGTATTGTTACTTGAATTATTAAAACAAACGATATTACTAAGGGGAGACACAGTAAAACAACGTCATAAAATTAAACCAAAACAACTAAAACTTTATTAACAATCGGGCTTATCACAGCATCGCTTGACGAAAGGGGGGTGACTAGTTTAGGCAGCGACGGGGAGGTGGGCACCCTGGGGTTGGAAACCGTTCTCGTCGGCGATGTAGGTGACGGTGTAGACGACGCCGTCGGGGCCAGTGTAGGAGTAGGAGCCTCGGACTGCGAGGCTTTCGTTGTCGGTACCGACGTTCTTCAGCTGGCCTTCCTCTTGCGACTTAATGCCGTTGGAGGTCTCAACGCTGATGAAGAATAAATTACATTAGTTATGTTAACAAAAGATGCCATATTTAATTTTACAGAGCTCAAAATATCAACGTCTATTTTCACTTAAATGCCTATTAATGTAGCAATCAATACAATCAGTTTTATTGTTTTTCTTGTGATGTAGCTACTATTATCAGTAATTATAATGCAAGTACAGTAAAACTAGAATGTTATTGTCGCTCGAAGCTTCATATTTTTCATCGTTTTCCTAAAGATTCAAATGAGATAAAAAACGATCTGCTGAGTTTCGAGTTCCGAACGATATTTATTAACAAAATTTAATTTAATTTCAGTACACTCATCAAGTGCATAGGAATATTTTTTCCCTACACAGTTTTGAATACCATCAAATGTGTCAAAAATAATGAGTGCCTCAAGACTTTTTTGATGTTTTTAGCGCTCAACGATATCATAGATATAAATTGACACTTTTAATTCAAATGGTTCGTGAGTGTTCATGAACGTTTATACGTTTTAATTTCTAAAATGTAAAGAGAACAGATTTATAAACTGACGTATTTATCCATCATCATGATCTCAGAATCAGAGAGTTGGATTTTAGTTCCCACGCACATTGGTTTTCCTTCACAGAGAACCACATAGTGAATTAAAAAAAAAATTCGCACATGAATTCCTAAAAAAATAGAGATTCTAATCCGGCGATCTACTTGAGAAGTGGTTAAATTAAAACTCACTCGTAGCGGTATCCCTCGACACCGATGTTATCAGCGTCGTATCTGAGGACTTGGGCGTCCGCATCGGGAGACCGTTGGGGAGCAGCGAGGGTCAGGGCGACGCAGAGAGCGAATACGATGAACTGCAAACAAGATTTTGTTAATAAATAACACATCATCATCATCATCAGCCGGAAGACGTTCACTGATGAATAGCTTCCCCCCTAGAACGTCACAATGTGGAACTTTACTTAACACTACTTTGTACACTTTACTTTTTTTATGTAACATTTTTGTACAATAAAGAGTATTAACATACAAACAATGAACGACAACTCGCCACTTGTATCCACCGGTTGTCGCAACTTTTATGATATCGTCGGTCTATTTAATGGAAGGCCTGAGATTTTCTCTTCCAGTCTGGTTTGGGATTAATGATTATGGCCCTAATTGCTGGAGCTAGAGACTCAGAGGTAAATTTATTGAAGTTCACAAGCGATTGTGAAATTGAATAAAGATTTTTGGATTTAACTTCAAACTGGCAGATGTGTTCCTTGAGAATTTATATATAAATTCCAACGGAGAGAGTTAGCCATTTTTTTATTTTTCATGGTGAACTGGGAAATAAATCTAGCTCTTAAAACAAGCTTTTTTGCTGGCTGTAATTGCTATGTCGTAAGAATTCAAATCAAATTCCAGAGTACTGGAAGTGAGCAAAATTAACTTATAAGTTTTGATAAGAGACTAATTAACATAGCGACAGGTGAACAAACAATTTAAATCAGCTTGATAATTAGAGTTTAAGATGTTCCGGACTAATAAAAAAAATGCCAAAACATTCCTTATGTATTATCAATGATTAACAAAGATTAATGAATGTGAAATTTTTAGTTAAATATTTGCAAACAATTTGAAGGTAGAAACATGGTTGTCAAATGAGCTTATTATTGATATTAATTATGTAACGAAACAAATAATCACTGAGGTTAACGTTAACACTTAGTTTTCGTTAATACTGATGACAACATAATTATATCATAATATACACAACAGTAAGCCCAATAAAGTCAAGGAATCAGGATTTGTGTTTAAAACATATCGATTCACAAGTCGATTTACTTGATGTTCGCAACGTACCGATTTCATTTTTGGATGGTGTGTGTTTGTCCTGTTGTCTCGAGGAAAGCAAGCGAGCGACTGATGCCATCTCTGAGCGGGACGCGGTATTTATATGCGCCCGCGCATGCCGCAAGGACGCGTGTTGACATTTGAACTTAGATCTTCAAAGATCTTTAAAGGTTCGATGTAACATGTCCGGCTGCAGACCGGAGTGGAGAAACCCGGTGGAAAATTATACTTTCGTTATTTTAATTAGAAATTGCCATACGAGAAAACACCCATCTTACTCGTATTATAAGCTTTTTTTTGTTGCGTGAAATTAACGTGCGGATATTATAGCTCCCGGACAAAATAATTATAATAATAATATAGCTTTATTTATTTCATATTTAAAAATAAATCATCTTATGACTATCTTATGACTATCTTTATTTTAGTTTAATATATTTTAATTATGTTACATAACAATTTGAAATAATTATTAAAAACATATCATGCAAATATAAATTACAGTAATAAATTAAAAGTTTCATTTTTACTAAATTTTATAAATTAATATCCTACATGGATGTATATTTAAGTATTATATGGGCGGGAGGGGTCGTGGTAAAAACCTCCTTCATAGAACCGGACAATATTAAAGCAATTAAATTAAAGTTATTAAGTTCTTGCTCGTTTGCCATCCAGTCAAATAAAAAAATAATTAAAGTAGTGAAATAATGAAGTGAGTTAGGTTCATACGAAAGATGAATTCAAATACAAAAGTTTTTATTTCAAAAAATTACCATAATTGTTAGTAATAGCTTATTCTATGTTAGATAGGTACAATTCAATAAAATAAAAAATAAACAAAAATAATCAAGCACATGAAATCAAATTATTTAAGTCGTAGTTTGTCCCACTGTTGGGCCTTTTTTCTTCCACTCATCCCTACTTTTAACCGAAACTAAATCAAATTAACAAAATTACATTAAATTACGTCTGATGAGAATTTCTCAATAAAAGACAAGTCTACGTTACCGTTATCGTTAACTTTTTCACTACATCTATACTTATGTTAGGGCACCGACTGTACATACGACAGAAATGGCGCAATTTTAGTTTACCAATAAAAAACATTGAAATCTGCAATCTACTTATTTAGTAGAAAAATAAAATGTTTGAAATTTTCGCGAATTTTTGCTCATAATTAATATCTATTTTAATCACGGTAATGTGATTGAAACGTGATGGTTCTTTTAGCAATATAATGGACGGGTTTTATAGGCCCTGGATAACATTAATTATAGTTAAAAAACAGCTTTGGGGTCATTCAAATAGTATACCTAAGCACCGAAGGGGGTGGGGGTCTTTGCTTTGCTTATTTTTGATGACATGGGGGCCGAGGGGGGGGGGGTCCAGATGGTTCTTACGTCAGCAATATTTATTTATTATTTCTTTTTTTTTTTGCAAAATTTAGTCGGTTTTAATTCATATATGGCTACGCTTCTTGCAAATTTACAATAAAGAAACCTGAATAGATTTAAAAATATCCAATCCAATGTTAACGTAAGAATAGGGGAGAGGGGGTAGGGTTTTGCTGACTTTCGCTGACAAGGGGTAGGGAAGGGTTAAAAGTGACTAAAATTTTGCTTAAGTAATGCTTGAATGATCCCTATGAAGATGATGCAGCCTTTCCAAACTTAACCAAAGGCCTCTTTGCTGTTCCGTTAAGCTATTAATAAGCTATTATTTTATGTATAAAATATCCACGGCGCTGTCAATTTGTATTTGAAAGATATAAACAGCATCATAAAATACCTGACACACAAAATAACAGCAACTTATCAGATACTGATTGTAATAGGCGATAAGACACACATATGGCCATAAGACTGGAAGTAAAAATAAAATCATTCGGTAGACCTTTAATTAGCATAAAAAGTTAGAGAACCATTAAACGTGTGTTAAACACGTAATTATAGTAAACTTTAATTTTGGCACGTGTAAAGCCTATTTAAATTATTATTACATTTATTTTAATTATTGATTGATTGATCGTTGGGAGAGGAAGACCTAGACGAACGTACCTCGATCAAATCGGGGACATTCTGAAGAAAGGTTGGGTCAGGTCAGGAGTACCCTAAACCGACGTGCATGCATGAAAAGATTGATGAATGTAGAGGAAGCGAGAGTTGTATGCCAGGATCGTAGCAAGTGGAAGGATGTAGTCTCTGCCTACCCCGTTGGGAAAGAGGCGTGATTTTATGTATGCATGTATTGATTTCTCCGAATATCTGACGCATGCACTCTGCCCATGTTAATTTTAATTTGGCAAGGTTACCTTTTTTAGGGTCCCATTTTACCCTGCGTCATAACGAAGGTTGCATCAGTGTAGAGTTACCAAACGTGCGAATGTGTCCGGACAATTTTGGATTTTTTGCCCGGATTTAGTGTTTTAATTTGTTACTAATACATATAGTAAATGTGAAGATTCGGAAGTGTCTTGATTACGCCTTTGCGCTAAATTAGTTGGACGGATTTTGATCTAATGTTATCTATATAACTAAATCTCGAGTTTCAAACGTTCAAATGTTAAAAATATATAAGTAAAATAAAAATAATTTTAATTGTAGCTAAATTCTTGTATCATCGTTATAATGTATGTACAGGGAGGGAGGGAGGGGGGGGATACCTGAATACTTTCTATTTTTGTTGTTGTAGCTTTAATAAAAATACAATTATTCTAATTACAGCTGTACGTTATTATGGTTCTTGTAACATCGGCAAACGGGTTCCTTCGATCATTGTGCCCAAAAAGATGCCAAATTATTAATACTACTACTACTTGCTCCCGCTATTTTTGCCATAACCCTAGTACATTGTTGCCATAAGTGTGCGGACACAGATACGGACATTTAAAGAAAAGATAGTAAACGTAGAAAAAAAAGAACTTTTATTACAACAATAGATAATTTTAAAGCTTGCCTAAACACAGAATAACTTAACACAGTCATTCAGTGCCAGCATCCCGCCAGAGTTCTCTATTCGTAGGCTCTTTTATTGGCTATGTTATAGCTTAGCTAATTAGTCGTGTTTATTCTAGGTATCGACCCAGAACTGGGCGAAGAAACGTTGGGAGACAGGACAAGAGATGAGGTGGACCGACGACCTGGTCAAAGTGGCGGGAAGGTGCTGGATGAGGAGAGCACTGGACCGAGATGAGTGGCGAGCAATGCAGGATGCCTACACTCAGCATTGGGTGGCTATGGGCTGAAGAAGAGAGAGAGAAGAGATTGTAGGTATATTTTTATTTAGTCCAGCCCCCTACTAAATAACTATATGACTTTTAAACCGGGACAATTTCATGTCGCATTGTTTGCGTTTGCATTTGCATGTCCGGGACAACAGGACACCATGCTTCAAACCAGGACATGTCCCGGCGTACCGGGACGTATGGCAACCCTACCCTACCCTAAAAACGGCCAACTTTTTTTTCCAATGTCCGACTTTTTCGAATTTTGTAATGGTAACCCTACTGCATGGTGGGCGCTTGACATAGTTACGGCCAAATTATGGGACAGGTGTTTCGCGACATCGGTTTTTTTTACAAATTTGAGTGTCATATTTCTTTTTCCAGGCGTTTTAAAAACTGATTGATTCAGACGGAGGTCCGGGTAGGATCTTAGGCAAGATTCTTACGGGTCGGTATCACCGTATTACTCGTTATTTCCTGCCGCCAGGTGGAAAATATTGAGCCGTTGTGTTCCTGCGTGGAGAATAAAACATCTGGTTTAGAGATGGGTAGCTCACGAATGATAGGTATACAAAAAAGAGCTATATCAGTAGCATGCGTATCACTCTTCATATCAGTTCAAATCCAACGGTTTGGCTGTATCATCTTATCATTTAGCTCACTAGCACAGACTCTTATTTTGCTTTGGATGCAAAGATGGCTAACAAGATTCTGATGTTAGATGTCATGATCTAATGTTTGTCATTTCGTGTCCATCGAGTATCATCGAAGGAGAATATTAAGTTACAAGCATGAAAGTGATTTGAAAAAACGAATGACCAACAAGGCAATAATGTTAGGTTTTTTTCTGCGAGCTACTGATATAGTGAGCTAAATGAGTGATAGGTATATATCTTAGTGCAGTGGTTTAGTAAATGATACATACTTATATTTTTTTCTTTCAAGTAATTACTTTTTCTCATCTCTAATCTGGATACGTTACCGGCGCAAGAGCTAGGCTACTTTAGCCCTCGGTACCGCCAACGCTATAGAGACAGTTTTGTCCATTCATGTCTAATTACATCTATAGATGTATCATCGAGAGTTCACGATCACACAATTATGTTTTTTACAGACTTTCTAAATTTGGATTTTATCTTCTGTTATACTACCTACCAATGCAAAAAAAAATTAACTAACTCCAAAAAAGTCATGAAATAAATAAATATTGTGATAATACTGTTTCAGTTTGGATTCGCTGCCCCAAGCACAAGCCAGCAAGAGTGGACCTAGATAGTCAGCCTTTCCTACATAGACAGGTAAATAAATATTTGGGCTGTATCATTCCTGCTGGCTCGTGCTGAAGCACCACCTTCATTCAACCACGACGACCACTCAAAATGAGAGGGCTTGGGCCTTATCTCCCACGCGGCAACTAACTCGTCACCTTTAAACTATAGTTTTTGCTGATACATCGTCCTAATTGAACTAACAACACTGATCATCAGACAACCATTGATCAAGCTTTGCGCAACGATTCCCGTCGCCCGGTGCGTGCACAGCCAGAGATGAGTAATTTATCACCTGACGGGGTCCAACATGGCAAGTTGCAACGTGTCGCAACAAAGAATTGGTTCAAGGGGACACATAAATAAGGTTTTTCCCCTTTTGAACAAAGTATTAAATAAGTTTTCAAACAATTACACATTTTTGTCAGTAAACGTGTTTTTCTGTAATTTAACACGTTCGCGTGACCACCGTCCATATCCGACAAATTCGGTACTATGCGTTGTGGCACATAGTCTAATCACGTCAGACTTTATAAAAATCTTAAAGGAACTACGTGGTCGGACGCTCGGTGTCCATAACAAATTGCAGTAGTTCCATTCTTGCGCCGTATCACATTAAATTATCAAAAATCATGCGCCACATAGTATAACATTTTTTGACTCTAAAATAGGTGACGCACACACTCTTAAATGTGACTACTCACAGACGCACAACGTCGATAGACGCTGTATTTTGTTCCCGCTCCTATACATTCAGTTATCCTGTTCACGTGGCGGAGGACGCGCTCGCCCTGGTCGCGGCAGGTTGATTCAGCAACGAATTTGTCCATGCATAGTTAGTATTATTTCAATGTTTTTGTATGAAAAATAGTATATTTTTGTTATATGTTACATTCTTAGTGTTATAAGCTTTTACTCGGATGGGTTTTTTATTGTGTTTAGTGAGTTTTTAGGGAATTTAGATGCTATGGTTCTAACTCAATTACAGACTTATTTCTCACGTCAAAACGAGTAATTACATGGAATATCTGTGGGTAGTTCTTGCTGTGATAATATTATGAATAATACTGATAGATATTATTATCCTCGATTGATTTGAGAGCCTTTTCTTCTTTTAGATCAATAAAAACTACGAGCACGTAAAAATGCTTCTATGCAAGTCTTCGAGGAAGTTTAATCATCTCGATTAGCTTAGATGCAGACTACAACCCAGGAGGAGACGAAGGTTTCAGCGTGGGCAGCGTTGGTAGTATCTCCGTAGGTGCACGCACCAATCACAGCAACGTCTTTCCAGCAAGTCAGCCACAAACTACCAAAGCTGCAAAAACTCTGACTCAACTAGAATGTCATAGATGAGACTGTATGTGCATCTTCCAGTTCGGACAGTATTTTGACTCTCTTTTGGCGCTGAAGCCGGACTAAATGTCGAAATAAACAACAGCCCAAGAAGCCCAAGGCATGAAGAGCTCAGTAAGTATAAGGATGTCCTTACTATATCGGTATCATCTGATATTTTAGATAGTCTTAGGAAATTACTTTACGTCAGAGTCCATCTCACTACCACAAGACCCGACTGAACTGCAACCAGACATAGATTTCGAAAAAACTAAAAAACTCTTACAGAATAACTTTGCTACCTGAACAGGAATCAAACTCTGAAAAAACCCTAACAGCTTCATTCTTACTCCCTGAACAAAAGCCAAGTTCCGAAATTATTGATGGTAGTGAGGTTTCACACTGGAAATATAGAAGATTACCAGGTCTATATTTTTAGTATCGGTATATCATTCTAGCCATCTTCTTTTACTAGATACTGCAGGATCATGCTCTCAGCAACCGGTAACGACAGTTCTCCAGTGTCAACGCCGCACCCTGAAATGATGGAGATAGATCAAGGACCTCCACAGGCACAAGCTCCGGCGGAAGGACCGAGCTCAATTTCTCTTTAAATTTTATTAATGAAATACAAGAAAAATTGGCTAAGCTACAATTACACCATACATCTGTTCGTGTTACCGTTCATTACCGGTTGCTGAGAGCATGATGCATCTAGTAAAAGAAGATGTCTAGGATGATCAGTCTATGATAAAAATTAGAGAGCTGGTTACCCTCTTTATTTCCAGGATATGGCGGTGTTGGATGTAAAACCTCACTATCATCAATAATTTCTGAGCTTGGTTCTTGTTCAAGGAGTAAAAACGACGCTGTTGTAGCAAAGTTATTGTGTAAGAGCTTCTTCCAAATCTATGTCTGGTTGCAGTTTGGAAGGGTTTTGTGGTAGTAAGATAATCTCTGAGGTAAAGTCATTTCCTTATATAAGACTAACTTAAATCTCAGATGATACCGAACCGATATAGTTATTGAATCATCATCACACTTACCGAGTACGACATGCCTTGGCCGTGGCTTCTGGGGTTGTTGTTTATTTTGATATTTGTTAGGCTTTAGTGCCAAACGAGTTTCAAAAATACTGTCCGAACTGGAAGATGCATATAAAGTCTTATCTATAACATTAGCCGAGTCAGAGTCTTCGCTGCTTTGGTAGTTTGTGGCCGACTTACTGGAAAGACGTTGCTGTGTTTGGTGCACCTACGGTGATATTACTAATACTGCTCGCGCTGGAACCTTCGTCTCCTCCTGTCTGCATCTGATCCAAACTACCTATCATCAATATTGGGGTCATGTAATGTTTCTCGAGATGATTGAACTTCCTCAAAGACATGCATAGAAGCATTTATTAGGTGCTTGTAGTTTTTAATCCATCTAAAACAAGAAAAAGCCATTTTCCAGTTTGATATGGCTGCCGTAATGTGACGTTGATATATTTTTATTTCATAATGTAGCATGATATTGTGACACAACGTCATTTAACGGTTCGATCATGTTGCCGTTAGATGACGTTGCTTTAGTCTTTTAGTATAACGTTACATCACATTGTGACACAACGTCAATCGACGTTTCGATCATGTTGCCGTAATATGACGTTGCTATGTTATTGTAGTATTGTGTTACATCACTATGTGACACAACGTCACTTGACGATTCGATAATAATAATATGGTCGTGATATGACGTTGTTAAGAATAATGTATAATTACAATATCAGTTGTACGGTGGAACGTCTATAAACGGTGACGATTAATTCCGCATGCGCCGTAACGCTATTTATTTCTGTATACAGTTAAAGCTCAACTTGTAATGACGTGACGTCTCACTGTATGGAAAAAGTTGTGCGAAATCGCATGGACCGAAAATTTTGGGCGTACGCGCGAACGTGTTAATAGATGGTGTACATGAATACATGCCATCATACGTAAGTTCAATCTATTAAACCGTGAAATAAACCCCCTTGCAAAAAAAACGGGCACCTATGGTTTTTCAGATTTTTAGGCATTGAAGCTTAGAAAGTAAGCTTTCATGCACATAAAATACAAAAACCATAGGTGCCCGTTTTTTTTGCAAAGGGGTTTATGTAACAAGATATTTCACGGTTTATTTCCAACAGGAAGTACGACTTTTTGATAACGCCAGAGACTTAGTTCTTCGACGAATTTCCTTATTCCGGATACTATCGCGCAAAGAAACCCCAAGCAACCACGTCTCGGCGCCATAAGTCATCACTGGCAACACACACTGGTCGAAGACTCTAGTCTTCAGGCACTGCGGAATATTGGACGAGAAGATATCACGAAGTTTCCCAAACGCTGCCCATCCGAGTTCTCTAACTAATGTTTCTCGAAAATACAAACCCAGACATGGATACACAGAAAAACCAGAAAAAGAGACCAGCGCTGGGAATCGAGCCAAGGTCTTCAGCAATCCGTGCTGCGTGTTATAACCCCTACACAACCGCAAGACAGGAATCTAGACACGAATTTTTCCTATGCACACATATCTCAGGTTGCTTTTTTTCTACTACGCTGCTTAAGCAGCAGCACTAGCGACATCTATGTTTCGCTCTCATCGAGATGATGACTTTGATGATATTCGATATGGTTTCACGGGATACCCGTAAAAGTAACAAATTTGGAGTTGAAATAAAACAATTTAAAACATACAAAAAGACTCCAAAAACCAATCTTAATATGTTTCTAGCATATTTCTATCAAGTATAAGTTATGCAAGACTTTGCATATGAATTATGGTACCAAAGCTCAACATCAGATAACTTAGGCTTTCACATCAGGCTATTCATTTAATAGGTCACAGATAGGTCCTGTGTAAATGTGAACTGCAGTCTAGATCTTTATCATTTAGTGATGATTCGTCATAGACCATCGCAAGCGCATTCAGAATCATAGTCATAGTTCGACGCAAAATGAATTATAAAAATTTGAGTGCTATGTGTCTGCCTGTGATATCTTAAATCATCTTCATCATCAGTAGAGAGCGGATTTGAAGTAGCGATTGCAAGTTTAGTTTAATATGGATATGTATAGTGCGATTTTTTTTTATTCGATTGGATGGCAAACAAGTAAGTGGGTCTCTTGATGGTAAGAGATTACCACCGCCTATAAACATCTGCTATACCAGGGGTATTGCAGATGCGTTGCCAACCTAGAGGCCTAAGATGGGATACCTCAAGTGCCAGTAATTTCACTGGCTGTCTTACCGCCGAAACACAATAGAGCAAGCACTGCTGCTTCACTGCAGGATTAGCGAGCAAGATGGTAGTAGCAATCCAGGCGGACCACACAAGGTTCTACCACCTCCGATTGGTTAGATAGATAGATAGATTTATTATGTTGTTTATTGGTCCTAAAGTTAACTTATTACTTACTTACCGCAATGCAATCTATTAGATATTCTTGCAACAAGCTAAATTTAAAAAATATATTTTTGAGGTTTCTCTTATGGGTTATTTCAGGGTTGTAAATTTTACAATCTGAAGTATAATGATTAAAAAAAAACAAATATAATGAATGAACTTATGTTATGTATGAAAAGAAAACATTTTCTGATAAATAAAAAGTTAATTAGGTGCAAAAAGGATAAAAAGTTCAAAAAAGTACCTAAAACAAAACGTCAACAAAGGTTAGTTAAAAGTTAGTAAGTTAGTTAAAAGTTAGAAATACATAGTGTAAATTACAATCACAGTTTTACCTCTTTACAATTTTAATTATCAATACCTCTATGTACCTACTGACGGTTTGCTTAAAGATATACCTTTTGAATATTCAGATAACTGTTTCGCGTTTAATTTCGTATTACTATGTATTATAATAACTTAATCTGCTACTAGACTAAGTAGTAAGTATAGCACGCGCGGTCGTTTTCAAAAAAAGTGTACCCTTTCTTTTATTTTTAAATTTTGGAAAAAATATGGTTTTTCCTACTCAGAATCAAGAGCACAATCGATACCACATAGTTTTAAAAAATATCCCCAAAAAAAGTGTAGTTTCGCAACGTTTTTTTTTTTTCATACACTCAGTCATGTATGGGCGTGACAAAACTGACTCAAAATTTTGTATGTAAAAATGGGGACATTTTTTAAACGATCGGAATCGATTTTGCTCTTGATTCTGAGTAGAAAAAACATAATTTTCTAAAATCTCAAAAAAAAGGTTACATACACTTTTTTTTTAATGCTCGCTCGCGTTAATCACATACGTAAAAAGCTTCCATCCTTTTCTCAACTACTAATTGAAAAGGGATATAATATGCACTTATATCTGCGGCGAATACCAGCATGCTAGCTCCATTAGGTGTTATTTACGTATTGGGTATTAAAACCTATAATGGATGCTAAAATATGCACTGACATGGTTTTAGTAAAGCAAAGGTGCTAGCTAGTCAAATAAATAATTTTAAAGGGAAGGTATGCAAGTGAATCCCAACTACGCATAATCGCAATTTATTAAATGTATTTCTTATTTACATATAGTATGCTATATATGTATGTATGGTATGTATGTATAGTATAGTATAGCTATTTATTGCACATACATAAAATAGCACTGCAAGCACTTCTGCTTCACGGCAGGATTAGCGAGCAAGATGGTGGTAGCAATCCGGGCGGACCTTGGACAAGGTCCTACCACCTGCAATAGATGATTTATTTGTACTGTTTTCTTTTTGGATTTACCAAAATTATAAAGCAATAGTTTTGTGTTGATTAGAAAATCACCATGATATACACTTTTAGGTATTATAAAAACATATGTCAAAAACCGTCCGCACTGGGCCCGCGTGGGAACTACGGCCCAAGCCCTCTCATTCTGAGAGGAGGCCTGTGCCCAGCAGTGGGACGTATATAGGCTGGGATGATGATGTCAAAAATTGTAATAAAACCAATTTTAGTAGACGAGATCTCATTTAAAGAGCAATTTATAAACCCAAGAATTTGATTTAGTTATTTTTCTTTACCTGCAACAAACGCGGACGTTCTGAATGTCCTTTAATAATTTAATGACTGTCAAATAACCTAAAATAAATTTTATCACAGGCCATCCTCAATTATCTAATTGCATTCGGAGGAGCTAAAAGTTTACACAAAAAGTATCCAGTTGAATTGTTTATTGTGCGTAATAAAAAACCCGTTTACTAAAAATATTGTACTACTTTAGCTACTGGTAGTTATTAAAACGAATTTATATTGTAAAGTTCGTTGGACTCTACACATATCAATTTTTCTTTTCGTTGAAATTGTGATTTTTTTCAGTTGAGTCTTATTGTCACCAAATCAAGTTCTGATGACTGATTTTGGTGAGATTGAGGGAACTGTTCAAACATTGTAGTCAATCCTATAGTGATTTGAATGTTATTATATTTTTAGAAACTCGTGCATTAGCTATTGGAAATTGACATTCAGTGAGGTGGAACTGATGAGGAAAACTACAAATAATCCCCGGAACTACTCAATAACAACATTTTTAAGGGTTATGATTCGGGTATGATTATGATGAGGGTATTTTTTTTATCAACTGTCGGCAAAGGGACTATTCATCATCATCATCATCATCCCAGCCTATATACGTTCCACTGCTGGGCACAGGCCTGCTCTCAGAACAAGAGGGTTTGGGCCATAGTTACCACGCGAGCCCAGTGCGGATTGGGAACTTCACACGCACCATTGAATTGCTTCGCAGGTTTGTGCATGTTTCCTCACGATGTTTTCCTTCACCGCAAAGCTCGTGATAAATTTCAAATGTAATTCCGCACATGAATTTCGAAAAACTCAAAAGGTGCGAGATTTGAACCCACGACCCTCTGTTTGAGAGGCGATTGGTCAAACCACTAGGCCACCACGGCTTAAGCGACTATTGCTTTACCGAAAATTTCATTATATCAAAAATTTCGACCCACCAAGTTTTTTGTACAACTTTTATTTGAAAACGCTCGCAAGTTTGTACTTTGAAGCTTTGAAGCTCGCAAGGTTATTCACATTTATCTCTTCAAAAGACATAACTTTTATTAACCACGTAAAGCAAGGTGGCATCTCTAAAGAAACTTGTCTCGCGCTGGCCTTGGCGGGTGTTATGCAACACCTCATAAATCGCCTCCTCGCGTTTATGGCTCATTAATACAGTTGCTGGCGATCTTCTGCATTAATCTTGTTTTGTCAAAATCGAATTAATGACGTTGTTAGATAGGTATTCTGTCCGTTAAATATTTTTACATAATTAAAGTGTATTTTTTTGGGGGCCCGCGACCTGAGTAAAAAAAAAGTTAATGCCAAAAATTTATTTATAGAATTGGTTTTTTATTGCCTGTACTTGTATTGTCTTCTCTACACATGTATAATTTTTAAGTCAATCTAACCACTTGAATTTATCAAAATTAACTGGCTAAAATTAGAACAAAAAAAAAAGGTTATAAAAAGGTTATTGGAATTTAAAATCATGGCAAAGACGGCTCAACATTTTATTAATTTGGGTGAAATCTTGCAAGTTCAATTAGACCTACTTCCAGTGATCGAATTGACTTGAAATTTGGCACACCTATGTAAATCTGGTGACAATGCAATAATCTGGCAGTGACGTCCAGGTAGGCACATCTCTGCTGGACGGAACTCCTCAATGGTTTATGGGATCGACTTGAAATTTAGTACGGAAATGTAGTTTGGATGACAATGCACGAACAGTCAACAAAACACACTATAAACAAAACAACAACATACACTCTTCCGATACAAACTTATTTGTGCTGATTCCGGATCAACACATTAGGTGCAAGGATATATGAAGGTGTTGGCTGAAAATCAGCGCTCGGAATGTCAATTCCTTTTCGACATCATCAAATGTTTTTCTTTTCTGTAAATTATGTATTATTTTAAGTTTGATGTCGAAATAAATTTATATCAGTCTATGTCTAAAAAGTACAGTCTGCAAAAAAGCATCAAAAAGCATCAAAAAATGCAAAAAAGTCTGCATTAAAAATGAAATCTTTAACAAATAAGTTATCTTTAATGTTAACGTCTATATAATTGCAGATGAATTTATATTTATTGACACTAGTAAATTTTGACATTAATTATAACAGTGAGATGCCACAAAATTTTGTAACACATAATGACATAATTAATAATATCAAACAGTTGAGTGATGTCCGTAATGACTATAGTTTATTAAACGTGTCCCGTCGGCGTCGTAATTGGAGAGAGCTTATAATATAATATATTATGTCACTGTCTATTGTTTCTCAAATACATAAGACATATGACTTTTGAAATATTTTTAGCGCCGTTAATAGAAACACTAGAGTTACCCGCGGCTTTGCGCGTGAAAACTATTCGAACTGGTGCAATTGAAATTCCGGGATATTATAAAATCCCCCCGGGAATTCCCAATTTATACCGTGGTTATCATTGAGGTTGTATTAAGAACAACTGTCCAAATATAAAGATAACCAAGCGGTTGAAATTTCAAGATTTGGTCACTATCCCGTGAAAATAGGTATTGGGATAAAAAGTAGCTATGTGTTATTTCAGATATACAGCTATCCACATACCAAATTTCATCCAAATCCGTTTAGCCGTTTTAGCGTGTGGAAAAGTAACAAACATACACACATACAAACACACACAATTTTTTGCATTTATAGTATTAAGATTACGTCAAAATGGTTTATTGTGAAAAGTTGTGAACACTAGTAAAATTAGGTAAAAAAAATCAATAATGAAGGCCGGGAAGCATACTAAGTAAATTTCATTAGGATCGATTGAGTGAAAACAACAAACAAATATCCTCTCACATTTCTCATCTGTAATAATATTAGTTAGGATTAATTAATTTTAACCAATACAAAGAACACTCAAGCGCATTAATAAATTAATGTTTTTTTCGAACGGACTGTTGCTGCTAGCCTCTGACGGCTTTTACAGCTTAGCGGACTCAGCAAGAAAGTAATGTAAGAGAGAGAGAGAGAGAGAGAGAGAGAGAGAGAGAGAGAGAAAGAAACATCTATTTACACATATTCGATACACTAAAAATACATTAAATAGAAAGAAAAAAAATAACATCGTTGTTACTGTATGAATACAATTTTTAATACTTTTTGACCCCCGGCGCAAAAAGAGGGGTTTTAAAATAGAAAACAAGAGCCGTACCAACCTCTTTCTTTTACTCTTGTATGTTGGTTCATCGTGACTAAAGGTTAGAAAAGGCAGTCCCGCATACGCAAGGTACCGCACCATTTCTGCGCAGGTGTCAGGTCTGCAAGCGGCTCAGTGGCGCAAGCGCTGCCCTCTGACACGGGGGACGAGGTTCACGCTTATGTCTGGGGTACCGAGCGAAGAAACATCTCAAAAACGAAATCAAAATCGTTTACTTTTTCAACACAGGTCAGTCAAACCTTTTGATTCCTAATTCAGTCAAATAGTAACAACGGCCGCTATATGTGGTTGAAACATCGAGATAAGTAGTAGTGCTCTACTATTAGCTATTATTATTGTTTATGCTATTATTGCTATAAGAGTCTAGCAATAAGTAGTAGTCGTGATTGGTTCTCGAAATATATTACGAGTAGCTTTCATAGCGAAAGCTTAAAATATTAAAATGCAATAAACTTCAAAGGAGCGGGCTTTGGCTCGAACCCATACTACTCTGCTTGATGTCATAGAGTAAATCACTGTGTTACTGAGACTAGAATATATTACATTATGGGGTGATGTTTCTGCTGACGTTACACTGATGCGCGGGCGTATAACCAGAGTCACTGCGCAGCGTCCACTTCTACAAAGATCGTGGTAATCCAAGACGCGTCGATATGCGAACTTTAACTGCAACTTCAGCTTGTGCAAGTTTGTTACAAGCTATTCAAGTTACATATACACCTGCATACTGCGTAAGTCGTAGTAAGCTAGTGGTTCTACAATCCAATCCTAATCCAACAATCCCTAAAAGACAATAAACTAGTACAAATCAAGACAAATAAACTACATGTAAAATACATATACACCACACTTGCACAAAACTGAACACACAACACTGCCTCTTTTAAGATTTTACGATGAACTGTCAAGCCAGTGCGCCCCTAAGCAATTCCGCAGGGTAGCAACCGACTGTGCCCGCCTGATATCCCCTGGCAACAGATTCCACAGACCGAGCGTGCACGGAGAAGAACTAGGATTTGGATTTGGAGATTGGAAAAGCGAGAGAAGAATTGTTACTCGAACGCAACCGATTTCCAGACCCAGCACCCAAGTAACTGAACCTTTCTTAAAGATGAGAGACCGAGGTTTAAAAACATATATCGCAGCAGTAGCAGAGGATCGTCATCATCATCATCATGTCAGCCGAAAGACGTCCACAGCTGGACATAGGCCTCCCCCAAGGCTCACCACTCAGACCGGTCTTGTGTTTTTCACATCCACCGCGATCCCGCGATCTTAACCAGGTCGTCGCTCCATCTCATCTTGGTCAGAGGATCGTAGCGGAAGGTAATAGAGAAGGCCTATGTCGAACAGTGAACGTCCTTCGGCTGATATGATGTTCCCAGGAATGCTTAAAGCTTACGTGTTCGCGCATCACAAAAAAGGTTCGTGACTTTCGTTTTCTGAAACCGGTCAGCTGGCCTTGACTCGTGACGCAGCACTTTCTCGGTGCGCCGACGCCGTGCGGCGGCCGGGTGCTGCATGCGTCACACAGCTTCGTCGGATTATGATCATTGTGAAATGGTGAGGTAATGGGGAACATGGGATTATTTCTCATCTCACTAATCCTACTAATATTATAAATGCGAAAGTTTCTGAGTGAGTGAGTAAATATGTTTGTTACTCCTTCACTCTAAAACGGTTGGATGGATTTGGATGAAATTTGGTATGTAGATAGCTGGACATCTGCAATAAAACATATGCTGTGTGCCGGTGCCCGAATTTGAACCCATGATCCTCTGCTCGTTTGCCATCCAGTCGAAAAAAAACCACTAGGATATCACGGCTAATTTCGATAATTAAAGGGATAAATCATAAGCAAGTCAAATATTACCCACTTCTAGCAGTCAAACTGACTTAAAACCAATAAGTTATTAACAAAAATTAAAGCTACCATCATCGTCACGACACCTGCGCTCTCCGAATATCGCAGTCGTGATCATGATTGTTTGCAAAAATCAGCAGGTATTGACGAAACCGAGCCGGCTTGTGAAACCGATCCATAATTACACGTCTCCGTGGGTGCCAGAGTCATCAGAATTGATTTAAATGATTTAATTATTACTTTATGTTTATTTACTTGCAATCTGTAATATTTTATGGTGAGATCGACATTGTTTCGGTGTCTCACGAGACAGTGTAAAATTTTTAAGTTAAATTTCGACAGTAGCTTTTTATCAAGCCGAGATTGTACGTAATTTACAAATAAACAGTGATAACTGTTTACTTCTCCTAAGCATTAATCGAAATAAGTTTTTGGTAAAAATTTCATCAACAAGCTTTTTTTTTACTGACTGTACTTTTTGTTGACTGTACTTGTATTCAAAATTCAAATTCAAATATGTTTATTGCCAGAACATAGTCAATACAAAAGGTCCAGTGCTACAATATGTTCTTATGTTCTACCTTAATCGGGCGTGCAATATTAAAATATTTTTTTCTCAGCATTTACAGTATAATTTCATGTTCCCAAACGGTTGTCTGGAAGAGATCGCTTTTAAGCGATAAGACCGCCTATTGTCTACCCTAAATCTGTGTTTGTATTTTAAGTTTTTTCTTGTACTGCTTTATGGTGTGCAATAAAGAATATTTGTATTGTATTGTATTGTATAAAAAATACTAAACAATATCTCAATTTCTTAATGCTATTTACCCATGTATGTATTGTCACCCAAACTACATTTGCATACCGAATTTCAAGTCGATGCCATTAACCGTTGAAGAGTTCCGTCCTGTAGAGACGATCCTTGCCAGACTACCAGGATATCACTACCAGATTATTGTATTTTCACGCAAGTTATATAAGTGTAGCAAATTTTAAGTCAATCCAACTACCGGAAGTTGTTCTAAGTTAACTTGGAAGATTTGAACAGTCTGACAACGGGACAGGTGAAGCTTGTAAAATACACTTGGCACTGGCAAATTTTATTCGCATTTTTAATCATTAAAAATGTATTTACTTCGAGTGGTATAGATCTACCTATTTTCCATTTCAAATTCTGCCAATTTCTACAAATTTTTGTATCTTGCTCTACCGTTTTGCCAATATTGTATGTAACAACACTGTGATACTATATTGGTGAAGACCGCGCCTAGTTCTGGTTGATCTGTGGAAAAAAGGAGCCGGGGTGGATCGGTGGAAGATGCTCATTTTTAGCCCCCGATGAAAAAAGAGGGGTGTCATAACATAACTGTGACCACTATGTCTGTGGCACCGTAGCTCTTAAACAGGTGAACCGATTTGAATGCGGCTTTTTTATTTAAAATCAGGTTTTCTAGCAATGGTTCTTGGTGATAAAGTCGGGGGTTTTCCAACTTTTTGTTGGTTAGGTTAGGTAATTTTAAACTAACTAACTATTCTGCAATCCATATACTAATATTATAAATGCGAAAATGTGTTTGTATGTTTATGTGTTTGTGTGTTTGTCCGTCTTTCACGCCGTAACGGAGCGACGGATCGACGTGATTTTTGGCATAGAGATAGCTTATGGGCCCGAGAGTGACATAGGCTGCTTTAATCCCTGAAAATGCACAGTTCCCGAGGGAACAGCGCGCGATAACGGAATACCATGTGGGCGGAGCCGCGGGCAAAAGCTAGTAAAATTAATAAATCTCACAATCGACGATACAAAATAGCTCAAAATATAATTTTAATCCTTCATAAGACCATCACGGCTCGCAACCGGTCCTCACTCTTGAGGTGTAACCGAAAACAAAATATATTTAATATTAATTACTTCGCCTACAAATGGTCAGTAATACTGTCATTGAACCGACTTAATTTTCACGCTTCATCTTAAATAAGATTATTTTTTGACATGTGTAGTTCCGCATGTAATGTCAAGTTCGAAACTAGAAGCTATTTGGGGTTCCGTACCTAAAGGGTAAAAACGGAAACCCTATTACTAAGACTTCGCTCTCCGTGCAAGCGACTGTCACCAGCAAGTCACACGGCTATATCTCATGAACTGTGATAGTCAGACGGTTGAAATTTTCACAGATTATGAATAACTGTGGCCGCTATAACACAAATACTAAAAATGGAATAAGATCAATATTTAAGAAGGGCCCCTGTACAACAAACGTGATTTTATGCCGTTTTTGCTCGATATTAATAACGGCAACAGATAGACTATTGAAATATTCACAGAATAGTTGTAATAATCACTTTAAAATAAATATCTAAATTAAAATAAAATAAATATTTAAGCGGGGCTCCCATACAACAAACTTGTTTTTAGCCTTTTTTTGCTAATGTCTAATTTTGTATAGAACACGTTACGGAACCCTTCGTGCCCGAGTTCAACTCGCACTTGACTAAGTTTTTAGTAATTAATGGTAAAATTACGGTCGTAATAGCATATTTGTGTGAATTTTGCTAATATTCAGGGTCACGTTGGCCGCAATTCACGTGATATCATCAGTCCACTTCTTATAAGTTTGATGTCAATATATGTCTGTCTGTAACAGACTATGATTCTTTAAAAACTAATTAATGTTTATGAACAGTTTTTAAAGAAAATAAAAGTCTATAACGAATAATTATTGGAGTAGACGCACTAACTTATAAACTAAGAAGTGTTCTATCAGACAACATTTTTAGTGAATCCACGAGCGTCTCAACCGCTGTCAGTCCCTAGCTGTTTATATTAAGAAGTAAATAATTCATATGCATTGATTTTTTTGAATTGAAATAGATCTTGGCCTGAGTACAGAAGCTATTTACGTCATAATTAAACAACAATCAGCCTCCCAATTCTTAAAATCTCAGGCAAGGGACTGACAGCGGTTGAGATTGAGACGCTCGTGGATTCACCCTTTAATTTTCATATTTTTTTAATGAAATAATCGAGAAAAACTAACAAAAAACTAACAAAAATGCAACGTTGCCAGCTCAGCAGGTATAAACGCTCTTAAATGCTCATTAAATTTTATCTTTATTTGGTAAAAAGTAACCGGTGCCGTTAACCGTTGGGGTAGACGAGTTCTCGAGTGGAGACTGAGGTATCTTCTATTAGGAGCACAAGGAAAGGCGCTTGTTAACGCCTAGCATGTGTGCGTGTCGACGGCGCACTCACACACGCATACGGCGACCGGCGCGGGAGCCGCGCCGCCGCCCTTCACTCGCCAATAGACTTGCGTCAAACACAGTCTTGTTAATTTATCTATCACTTTTTTTTTGTAATTCTTTTTAAGGCAAGTAAAAGCCATTTAAATTTTCAAAATATTTTATTTCTGCGACCACAACTCCACTGCGTAGCTGTCCAGTACCAGAGTTCGCTTCATTTTGGTCCTACGATCCTGGATAATTACGCCAGTACGAAATACTAAGAACGAAGGAAATACTGCGCTGCCGTGGAGCCCGTGTAACGTAGAAAAATACGAACGAAGCACGAAAGCGAGCGACGCTAAGAAGAACATTAAGAAACATTAAGAAGAATATTAACAAGAATATTAAGAAGAACATTAAGAAATATCAAGAATTAAGAACCTACCTACCTACCTATCTACCTGCAAGGAAGATTCGAGAAACGGTTGAGTTCCTAGGAGTAGCGGTATTATTGTGAGTTCGTTCCAATATTTACTCCCCTTAATTATTTCAGCCTATTGGCAGTCAGATAATTATTATATAGTTACAAATCCTTTATTTTGTGACTACTTACTCTAATTAATTACCTATTCCCACAAATCCGTTATTTTGTGGTTTTTCTTCATTAATAATTACGTATCTCAGATCCATTATTCTGTTGATTAAATTAAGAAATTAAAGTTAATTAACGTAAAGTTTATTAACTATTTCCCCGTGTGGTGTCGGGTTAGAATTGCACCACTCCAGTTCTTCCGTGGATGTCGTAAGAGGCGACTTAGGATATTAGGGCGACGGGCTGGCTACCTACCACTGCTGTACCTGCCGTTTTTGTGAACTTTCTTTTTTTTTTTTTTGTTGTTCATAATTTCATAATTAATTGCCTAATCATTAAAACAAAAAATTAATAAATTTCAGAGTTTCAGAGCTTTAAGATCGCATTGATCTGTGTGCGAACTGGTTTCGCTAAATTATTTTCATTTTCATATGTTCTAGAACGTTCCATCGATCGCCCGCTGGATCGCGGCGGTAGCCGCTCGCTCGAGAACCGGTTTGCGCCCGGCCCGGAGCCTCGGTCGAACAATTGCTGTTGCTATCTACCTCATATTTTTTTATGCGCGCACCTGCACTTCGCTTCATTTATGCTGATTTAAGTATTTTATTGATTTCTTTCATCTAATTATTGCATAAACGACCTTAATCTTTTACCTATTGAATTTTAGCGACTCGTTGCACTGCATATTTCGGCGCATTCTTTTAAATCATTATCGATCTTGCATCCAAAATTCTTTATAAAGGCTTCCTTTCTTTTCTTTAATTATGGACGTTAAAGGCTTAATTAAAAAGCGTGCTTCTCATAAGGCTAAGCTTACGCTATTTCAAAATTATTTAGAAACCGTTGAAAGTTGCGCAGTTTTGAGTGGACTACAAACAAATGAATTAAATGCCCGTTTGTCAAAAATTGAAGAACTTTACGGTGATTATGATAGCATCCAAAGTGAAATAGAAAATTCGTGTGAAATTCCAGACGAGCAGTTCGAGGAACGCGAAACGTTCGAGACGCAATACTTCAGCGTGCTGGCGCGCGCACGCGAGCTGCTGGCGCCGACGCCGGCGCGCGGGGTCGGCAGCAGCGGCTCCTCGCTCACAGGTTCTTGTTGCACTGCACGCGAAGGTAGGCCAAATATTAAACTACCTGTTATTCATTTGCCTGCCTTTTCGGGAAATTATCAGGACTGGCTGGAATTCCATGACACCTTTAGTAGTCTCATTCATTCAGATAAATCTATACCTGCAATAAGTAAATTTCATTATTTACGGGCCGCTCTTAAGGATGGTGCCGCTTTAATTATTCGAAGCCTCGACTTCTCAGGTGATAATTACGAGGTAGCTTGGAACCTGCTTTGTGAACGTTACAATAATAAGAGATTACTCGTGAATAATCATATTCAAGCAATTTTTAATTTGGATTCCTTAGCAAAGGAATCTTCTAGGTCATTACGGGGTCTCATTGATACTGTTAATAAAAATCTGAGAGCACTTAAAACGCTTAAACTCCCTACTGATCACTGGGACATCCTAATTATTCACATTGTTTCCAATAAACTGGATTCAGTTACAAATCGGGAATGGGAAACTCATCGCAATAATTTTAAAGAGCTACCCACATTGACGGATTTTCATGATTTCTTAAAGAATCGCGCTGATTTGTTGGAAACAATGGAGGAGGCTAATAAAAAGCGTAGATCTAGTGATCCTACTCACGTCCGTCAAAAATCATTTGTGGCAAGTACATATTCGCCTCCTGCGCGTAGTTATCTTTGTCCCCTTTGTAAAAATAATCACGCGATCTATCGCTGTCAAAAATTTATATCTCTTCCTTTGGACAAGAGAGTGGAGAAGGCTAAGGCGCTTAAATTATGTTTAAATTGCTTACGTCAGGGACATGCCGCTGGTGCATGCAGGCTGGATCCTTGCCGCTCATGTAAATTAAAGTGCAACAGCTTGTTGCATAATCATAACAAAGGTCCCACATCTCAAGATGTACCCCTAAACAATGACGTTATATTACACTCAGCTTTGAACTCTGAACCCCAAGGACAGCCGATTAGTCCTCCTCAAGACATTGTTTTATCAGCTGTTCATAGTAATTGTGTATTATTATCCACAGCTTTAATTAAAGTTACCGATAACAATGGTAAACATCATAAAGTGCGTGCCTTATTAGACAATGGCAGCACCTCCAGTTTCATTACAGAAAGCCTATGTGCTAAATTAAAATTACAGACTTCTTCAACCTCGACATTAGTTGAAGGGTTAAATCTCCAATTATCACGCTTGTCAAAGCGCTGTGACGTCCTTATATCGTCGCTAGTAAATTCATACACCGAGAACATTAATTGCTTGGTCGTCCCCCGCATTACCCAATTATTACCTACCACACAAGTGGATTATCAGTCATTAAATATACCTCAAAACATAACATTAGCGGATCCTACATTTTACGCACCTTCTCAAATAGATATGCTCCTCGGAGCTGATATATTTTGGACAATACTTTGTTCCCAAAATATATCGCTGGGTAAAAATAAACCCATATTAAGTAAAACCAAATTAGGTTGGTTAATTTCAGGTCAAGCTGAAGCTTTTAATAAAACAACTACAGTCCATTGCAATCACTTAGTTTCAAATAATTACGATGATCAATTACAAACTCAATTAACGAAATTTTTTGAATTAGAATCGGTTCCTAGTCGTAAACAAATATCTAAGGAAGAGCAGGAATGTGAACAGAGCTTCATAAAAAATACAATTCGTTTGCCAGATGGGCGCTTTCAAGTGACTATTCCATTGAAAGAATCGCCTGACAAATTAGGCGACTCGTACGAGCAAGCTCTGTCCAGGTTCCTGTCCTTGGAACGTAGATTCAAACGTGAACCTAAATTTAAAGAACAATATTGTAAATTCATTAAAGAATACATTGACTTGGGTCATATGTCAATTAATGAAAATTATAAAAATGACGCTCATACCTACATAGTGCCCCATCACGGTGTTGTGCGAGAATCAAGTCTATCCACTAAATTAAGAGTAGTTTACGATGCATCCGCAGTGACGACATCTGGCGTCTCTTTTAATAACATACAGATGGTCGGTCCGACCGTGCAAGATGATCTTGTCAGCATCTTGATCAGATTTCGCCAGCACAAGTTTGTCGCAACTGCGGACGTTGAGAAGATGTACCGTATGATTAAGGTTATAGAATCACAACAAGCGCTACAGCAAATTCTATGGCGATTCGAGCCTAATGAACAATTAAAACAATATAAATTAAATACCGTTACCTACGGTACAGCTTCGGCACCCTATCTCGCGACGCGGTGTCTGGTGCAGCTAGGTAACGAATGCCCTAATAAAGACCTGGCTAAGGTAATTACTCATGATTTTTATGTTGATGACCTCATAACAGGTGCAGCGACTGAAAATCAGCTGATTAACATGTGCAAGGGCATATCCAAGCAGTTAGAAAGCGGTCAGTTTTATCTACGTAAATGGCACTCTAACAGTGCAAACATTATCAATCAAATAGTTGGTGAGAGCAGCAGCAGTGATGAGTTGCTCAATTTAAGTAACAAAGAATACTCTAAAACATTAGGATTACTTTGGTCTTGCAAAGAAGACGCTCTGCTGTTCTCAGTAAGCGATAAAGAAATTAAACATATTAGCAAGCGCTCCATATTATCAATTATGTCACAGATCTTTGACCCCTTAGGTTTAATCAATCCATGTTTACTCGTAGCTAAAATTATTTTACAGAAACTATGGTCATTAAAAATAACATGGGATGCCGTAGTACCTTCTGAAATTGAAGCCATGTGGTCTAAGTTCATAAAGTCATTAAGTTACATAAATAACATTAAAATCCCCAGATACATCTTAAATGATTGTCCTTTATCAATCGAAATACATACCTTTAGCGACGCCTCAACACATGCTTATGCCACATGTGTTTACATAAGATGCATTACTAATAATAATACATCCATTTATCTCGTAACGGCAAAGAGCCGAGTAGCACCATTAAAACCAATGACAGTGCCTCGTCTGGAGCTATGCGGGGCCCTCCTCGCCGTTCGAATGGCGGAGAAAGTCAAAACATCGCTTAGATTGAACATAAACAATTGTACCTTTTGGAGCGACTCCACAATTGTCCTAGGTTGGATAAAATCAACTAAAGCACATTTATTAAAACCATTTGTTTTTAACAGAATAAGCGAGATCGCCGAGAGGTCCGAACCATCTACATGGCGCTATGTGCCTACCAAGCTCAACCCAGCTGACGTCGGGTCACGCGGCGCAGACGCCCAGCAATTAGAGCACTGTGCCCTGTGGTGGTCAGGACCTCCATTTCTTTTATTACCTGAATCTGAGTGGCCCAAGCAACCATCACCTAGAAGAGACGATGAGCTACCAGAGCTCAAAGTCCAATGTAACTTAAATATTAAGAGTGAGGATCACGTGACATATTATTAAAATTTCATTAAACGTTTTTCTAGTTTTTGTAAATTACGACGCGTGATAGCTTATGTACAACGGTTTATACATAATCTTTTTTACCCTCACGATAAACGGACTGGGCATTTCACAATTACTGAGTTAAATTCATCTTTAAATTCATTATGCAGGTTTGCTCAACTCGAGTCATACTATTGCGAATACAACTTATTGAAACAAGATAAACCGCTCCCGAGCAAAACTAGACTACTTAATTTAAATCCATTTTACAACAGTGACGACTGTTTGATTAGAGTTGGTGGCAGACTCAGAAACTCATTTTATGACTACGATTTTAAACATCCTATTGTACTAGATTCACGTCATCACATTGCCACATTGATCTTTAGGCACTATCATACTATATTGATGCATGTGGGTCCACAAACGTTATTAGCTACTTTACGTCATAAATTCTGGTTCTTGAATGGTAGAAACCTTGCCAGAAAGACTGTCCATGCTTGTATTAAATGCAGTCGTTTTTCAGGAAAAATTAAACAACCAATCATGGGCAACCTTCCTGAGCATCGCCTTCAAACAGAATATCCATTCTGCAATACAGCTGTAGACTACGCGGGGCCAGTCATGATATTAAACCGTAAGGGCAGAGGCAGCTCATTAATAAAATCGTACCTATGTATATTTGTATGTATGGCAATTAAGGCAGTGCATATAGAACTTGTAAGCGATTTAAGTAGTTCAACTTTTATAGCTGCATTGAGTAGATTCATAGCCCGAAGGGGAAAACCCTGTACTATTTATTCAGATAACGGAACTTGTTTTGTGGGCGCGTGCAATGAGTTAGCTAAATTCATTAAATTAAATTCTGATAAAATCAGCAGTGAAGCATCGTGCATGGGCATTCATTTTAAATTCTCACCAGCATACAGCCCTCATTTCAATTCTTTGGCCGAGGCCTCGGTAAAATCCGTAAAGTATCACTTGAAAAGAGTTCTCTCATTTGCAAACTTAACGTATGAAGAGATGAACACAGTTCTCACACAGATCGAGGCTATCTTGAACTCGAGGCCTCTAACTCCATTGTCTTCAGATCCTACAGATCTTTCAGCTCTCACCCCATCTCATTTCCTTATTGGACGAACGCTAACATTATTACCCTCTCCTCAGGAAGTAGACCCTTCAACAATACCTACTCTCTCACGGTATATGAGGACTCAACAATTAAAAGCTCACTTCTGGACAAGATATTATAAGGAGTATATTTCAGAACTGCAAAAACGTCAGAAGTGGCGCACACAGAAAGGGCAACTGCAACTGGGAGAGATGGTGCTGGTGAAAGACGACCGGCTGCCTCCAAGCCGATGGCTGCTGGGGCGCGTAACGCGCCTTCACCCCGGCTCGGACGGCGTGACGCGCGTGGCCGACGTGCTGACCACGTCGGGGACGCTGCGACGAGCCTTCAACCGATTATGCCCGCTACCAGTGATGGACCAGAACGTCGTTCCTGGGGTGGCAGCATGTTAACGCCTAGCATGTGTGCGTGTCGACGGCGCACTCACACACGCATACGGCGACCGGCGCGGGAGCCGCGCCGCCGCCCTTCACTCGCCAATAGACTTGCGTCAAACACAGTCTTGTTAATTTATCTATCACTTTTTTTTTGTAATTCTTTTTAAGGCAAGTAAAAGCCATTTAAATTTTCAAAATCTTTTATTTCTGCGACCACAACTCCACTGCGTAGCTGTCCAGTACCAGAGTTCGCTTCAGCGCTATCAATACATACCCGAAATATTGTTATAATTGTAAAGTACCCACTTAAACACTACAGAGACCACGGATCGGCGTAACGTAGAGTAGAGTAGAGTAGAGTAAAGTACACGAAACGTAGCGTAGAACGCCCTCAGACTCGGTGGTGCGATGATCTTCGTGGGGTGGCTGGCAAGAGCTGGATGAGAGTGGCCGAGGATCGTGCTCAGTGGCGTGCCATAGGAGAGGCCTATGTCCAGCAGTGGACGAACATAGGCTGATGATGATGATGATGATGCCATTCGTTAACATATATATGGAAGCGTTAACATTTGTTTTTAACGTGATCAGATTAATCATTATAATAATCAGGTCCGGACTGAATACCTAAACGTTAAGTATAAGGTGAACGAGAAATTAATGCGGCCCATCATCTTTGTGAGGGGTCCTAACACACTTATAAGTCACAAAAAAAGTTAAAAAACCCCGACTTTGTCACTTTAAAGTTCAATATCTCAAAAACGGCTGAACCGATTTTGATAAAACATGTCTAAGAACCATTGCTAAAAAACCTGCTATCAAATAAAAAAAACCGCATTCAAATCGATCCACCCGTTTAAGAGCTACGGTGCTACAGAGAGACTGACACACACATAGTGGTCAAACTTATAACACCCCTCTTTTTGCGTCGGGGGTTAAAAAGGATATTAAGCACGAAAGAAAGAATGAAGGAATTTATTCGTCATAACAATATTAGGTACCTACAATGTGACTTTTTGTTATGCTTTTTGTTACTCTTTCCCGCTAAAACGGCCAGACGCAGACGGTAACGCGGACGGCGGCGGCCGGGCAGTACCCCTAGTGTATTTTTTCTGTCACAAAATACGTAGTCGATCGCGTTCGCGTTAAAATCTCAATTTGTATGGAAACACGAACAGCGCCGCCAGCGGCACGTTTGCGCAACTACTTTTGCGAGTGTAAGTTTGCTTGTCAAATTAACGAAAACTATTTCGTCCGCGTATCGTAAAACGTTAACGTAAACCCGATCGACTCGACTAAACAAAACGAATGGGGATGCCAGATAATTCAGGTTTGGCAGGTTTTCCCCGAATTTTAGTATGTCCTCCCGACTCCCAACAAACTCAAAAAAATCTCGTTAAACAGCTTCATTTTATAAAACAATAATTATAAATTTCAAGTGCTTGCACCGAATGACACCAAATCCCTTTCCTTGGCAAGTACTACACTCAGTAACAGCCGCGATGCAAAGAATTTTAAAAAATCACGGCTATTTTTTTTAACTTTTTACTTAGTGTTTTCCTGGCTGTAGTAAATGCTTTGATGAATTAACTACTATTAACAGTTATAATTCATCAGAGTAAATGAAAAAAAAACTTTATTTAAGAATTATTTGATCTATAGCGGGTAAATGGTGAAAAGGGACAACAAAATGAAATATGTGTATGTTTAAAGGCACACATATAAACAGTAACACGAAATTACAGTTACGGTACCAAGAAAACCGTTTTCTGATTTTTTGTTCATTTATGTAAGCATTAGCTGTTGTCCGCGACTCCGTCTGCGTAGAATCAATTAAGCACCATCCCGCGGAAATCATACAATTTTCGACATAAAATTTATCCCATGTTCTTTTCCGGGACTCAAACTATTTGTATTCCGAATTTCATCTTAATCGGTTCACCGGTTTAGACGTGACGAGGTAACAAACAAACCGACTTACAATCTTTCGCATTTATAATATTGGTGGGATTTCTCTCGGCAGCAGACAAAATGTTAAGTGGTTTGTTACTTACACGTTTTATTTGAATTTATTATTGTTTCTCCCGTCCAAAGTACCAAAATTCCAATAAATCTTAATTTTAGGGTCATTCGATCTGGCAACCCTACCTAACTATAAAACTAATGTCAGACTGACACCGCCTAATTTACATGGGAAAAACTTAAAAAAAAAAAAAAAAAACTTAATGTAAAACTTAAATATTATTATGTGAATTATTCTGATCCGATATTTAGCACTGAATACGAAAGTGAACCAAAGTTATGTAAAGCCGCCAAAGTAAGGCTCGTGTGAGCACCGGAATTCCTCATTTTTCTTTACGCGGCAGACGTGGACAGTGCAGGTTATAGTGTAGCTGGAGGCTTGTGATATCATGGACATTATTCCGCACCAAAGTGCCCATACTCCAGGAGTTTGGCATCACGCAGCGTCTGCCCTATCCAACCATAGTATAGTATACAGTCGCACATACTGCAGTAAGTACTTTGAACACGTCTTCAGGCGGGATGGAGACTCCATAGAACAGCTGGTCTTGCAGAGAAGAGTTTCCAAGGAATCTAGTTGCGAACATTGTATGGAGAAACAAATTCAATCATGGCCCAGGGTGGAACCTTTTAATAAACAATTTCACTATGATTTCTTTGACAATGAATGGCGGCCTTAGGGGATGGCGAACAGAGCAATTGACTGGGGCCTCGAACTTGCAGAGACCACACACAACAACTCAAGCAAATTTAAAAAATAGATTTTTTTAACCATATTTTCTCATTGCACGAAGGACAAAAGGCCTCGTATACCTGCTGCCTGGAGCCTCGCAATGGGCAAGGCTGTTGCTGAAGAGATGTTACTGAATATCTACATTTTCATGATACTTAGATTAAAATTTGTTTGAAATCTTGCCTTCTTTGTTTTATTTACATTCCATGTCTATAAAAAAGTTACATTGTCTGGGACAGCATTTCCAGAGTGATTCACCTTAGGGATCTTTAAAACTCGAGCCTATCAGTCTCTAAGGACTGACAACGCACCTGTGATATAGGTAGGTAGTGCCACCAGTATTGAGGTCATACACAAGAATATGTTGCCTATGTAAAGACATCAGATTTCATTTTATTTTTCGATTTTCCATGTATGAAATGCGATTTGGTGCTAGATGATAGAAACAATTTCAACTACAGAATAACAGTTAACTTGAATAATTATTTACTTACATACTTTATTATGGACTACATGATTAGTTTTATTGGCTACTTTTTATCCCCAATGTGATATTCCCATGGTGTAGGGATTAAATCTTAAAATTTCAATCACTGAACATGAAATTTATTTAATATATATATATATTTATTTATCTTTTCAAAAATAATTTATTTTAGATAAAAATATCCTAAATAAAATATCAAATAAATAAATATCATGGGGCACTTGACACCAATTGACCTAGTCCCAAACTAAGCAAAGCTTGTATGGTCGGTTCCCTAACTTATGTATCCACTTTTTCATACTAGTTGTATAGAAAAGTGGATACCTATGTTAGGGCACTGACTGTACTACTGATACTAGGCAATGGATATACATACTTATAAAAAGATAAATACATACTTAAATACATATTGAATATCCAAGACCTGAGAACAAACATTTGTATTATTCATACAAATATCTGCCCTGGCCGGGATTCAAACCCGGGACCTCAAGCTTCGTAGTCAGGTTCTCTAACCACTCGGCCATCCAGTCGTCAAAAATAAATACCATAACACCTTAAAATTAAGACCATAGATATGGCTGCTGCTGGCTGTTTCACCCAGGTGAAGCACGGGTATTCACAATTCCTTTAATAACTTTTTATTTCCCGTTATAATGTAGATTTTTTTTTGTATATTTAATTAGAATTTTACAGCACATTGGTTATACAGTTAATGCTATAATTCTTTATTGGCAAATAAATAAATTATTATTATTATATTCATGTTCATACCAGAATAGAGTAACTATGAATTTAGGAATAAACATTAAAAGAAAAAAAGTGAAACATTTTAGTGATGTTTTATAACAGGTTTACTAATATCTTGCATAAAATCTAATCTCATAATTTCGATTCTCATAACAACCTTTAGCAGAATCATCATATCACCGAATTACTTTTCGCATAATTTTTTTCTCATACTAACATTTCTCATAATTTTGTAAAACCGAATATTAACATCACATAACATCGACGAGAATAATATTTATATGTCCGTAATAGTTGCTACGCAGAAAGATATATCTCATAATATTACTTTGCATAAGGAAAATCAAAAGCATTTCGATGAGATTTGGTATTTCGGGGACAAAAATCGATCTAGCTCGGTCTTATCTCTGGGAAAACGCTTGGTAGCGAGTTTTAGCCTCGCCCAGATATTTTTTTTTTCTATCTATCAATTTATTACGGTGGTGAATCTGACTGACCGTTCTGAATGCTGAAACGTTAAAAACACCCCAGCGTTGTTTTAATTGTTTAGTTCTATATTAACTTAAATTTTATTGGCAGCTGTAAGATTCTGGCGCTTCGCTGGCCGCTACCGCGGCAAGCTCGCTTCGCTCGCGCACTGTTGTAGTCGCAGTTCTAACCAAACCCAACCCACTATGTAACTGCTGTTTTATTCTGGCGCTTTGCCTGCTGCTATTACAACAGCACGCTTACTTTGCTGGTCTTACTTTAACCCTGACCCATTTTTATGTTAGCTGTTAGTTCCTTTAACTATGTCATTACGCCATGTTAACATGACGCTATTTAAAATTGCGTGTTAATACAATAGTCCAAACTAGTATTTATTTTGCTATACTATTACATGCAAAATTGTCAATGTAAAGAAGAATTATTCCTTGAAATGATTCATACACTAATCTCAAATTCAAGTTCCAATACAAGTAAAATCAGCTTGATTATTTAGAATCAAATTAATGCGATGCGTTTTATCCAATACCTTATTTTTTTTGTAATTGGTGGGGCACCAATGCTTAATATTTTTATTTCCAAGAGAGAGAATTTTAACTCTTTAATGAGATGTCACAGCCACTTTTTACCGAAACTATTAGAACTATACTGTTGCTACTGGTTGCTACGGAACCCTTCATGGGCGAGTCAGAATCGCACTTTGCCGCTTTTTATTATCTTTATGCAAAGTAATATTATGAGATGTCTTTCTGCGTATCAACTATTCGGAGATATATATATTATTCTCATCGATCTTATGTGATGGTATAATTCGGCTGTAGGTACTTACAAAATTATGAGGAATGATAGTAAGTATGAGAAAAAATATATGCAGAAAGTAATTCGGTTATGATGGTTCTGCGAAAGGTTGTTATGAGAAATGAAATGAGAAAAAAAATATCCAAGATATTAGTAAACCTGTTCTGCTATGTAATATTCCGAGAAATGACTGTTATTCAAAGAGATATTATGCAAAGTGATAATTATGCAAAAATATCATTCGGCTAAAAAAAAATATGACATAACTGTTATGCCAAGTGTAATTCGAAGAATCGATATTATGCAAGATCGCTATTTAAAATCATTATTATATCAGACTGAGAGTTACTCCTTGTTATTAATATAGGTACCTATCTTTAACAAGTTCAGGCACAAAATAGTCTTAAGGTGAAATGCAATTAAAAACTAATATTATAAATGCGAAAGTAACTCTGTCTGTTATCTGTTATTCACGTCAAAACCACTGAACCAATTTTGATGAAATTTGGTTTATAGGTAGTTTGAACCCCAAGGATCAACATAGGATACCTTTTATTCCAGTAGACGGCGCCACCGCGCGATAACCTATGTCCGCGTAGACGAAGTCGCGGGCATAAGCTAGTATTTAATAAAGAAAATATGATAACCTTCAGCAGTTTAATAAGTTCCTGTTATCTTACATGACAGATATTTATGATGCGGTTTTTTTTAGTTCATATACCTACAGAGACATGAATACATAATAATATTATGAGTTTGTCTGTCAAATTTTTAAATAGATAATTATTAAGGTTGCTGTATTATTATTATTCCTTTTAAACTGCCAAGTTATGGTTGCAAGTACAACAATCAGTGTCACAAACTTATAATAAAGTTCCTTTACTAATATTTTAATAGAAGTATTCAGATTCTTTCCTACTTAGGTATTCCATCATTTTCACCACTTGTAAAGAAACAAGTGCAAAAAAAAACTTTAATTGTACAAAAACTAAGTAAGTACTTACTGCAAATAAGTGTTGGCCTAGTGCAAATTAATAATTTCACACAAAACATTGATTTTCTTCGAGTTGAGCTATGTGCAGCTTTGAGGGGGTAAATAAAAAAAAAGTAAGATTTTAAAGAAACTTGAAGGCACTAAATCAGTTTTTATTACACTTATCAAATTTAAGTTTTTGTCAGAAATGTAATCCATACTTAAATTATAAATGCGAAAGTGTATCTGTCTGTTTGTAAACTCTTTATGCTTGAACTATTCAGAACTAAAAAACTTTTTACTAAGGAGTTGCTTTTACAGTGTGGATGAAATTTTTGATAATGTATTAGAATAGTAGGTATATAAATTGTGATGATTGAGTGTAAGTAGGTACATTGTTAACTAGGTATAGGTAAAACTGTTATTATTTTGTTTTTTATTTGGTTTTGTCTACTTGTTTATTGTTATATGTGTTTCTGTCTTTCTTCTGTAGATTTAAATGATTGTATGATTTTCAAACACAATACCTGTATTGTTTATTGAATAAATACTATGACTATGACTATGACTATTATTAGTTTAATATAGTTCGAGTCCGGAGAATTAGATTTTTATCCCGGAAAATACATGTTACCCATGTGAGAGTCATAAACAAATTCAGATAAAATCGTGGTTGAAAACTAGTTAAAAACAAACTACCTTAACTAATTTCAAACAGAAGTGTGAAAATTAGACTTACAGATTTTTAAAACAACTTTTGTTTAAAGTAAGTAACTTCAAAACCTAAAGCTTGTAAAAAAACAATAAAAAACAAATTTGTGCACGCACACCAATATATTCTTTCTGCTTTAGGCAATTGATATTAACAAGGATAATTTGTACAATGAGATTAGAAGTTGAGCACAGCGCAGACATTTCATGTAACTTTGTAAATAGAATATAATACACATGAAAGGATGTGAAGAACAGATAGCAACTACAAACTGAAAGATACTGGATAGGCAGCCCTGCCCTTAGGTAGACCAGTAATGTCAGGAACATTGTTTTGTTTTACAATCTTCATTCAACAGTTGGACCCCTTTTGTTTTTGGCGTGACGTTCCACTCCGTCTCCTCCTAAGAAAATATCAATTGACAATATTAGATTATAGGCAGTCACTGAGTCTATAATTTTTGTAGGTAACATTACTTGATTACATTCTTGAATTGCAATTAGTCTGTCAAAAATAATGGTTATATGAGGGAAGCAAGTTCATAATTATGCGAAAGTGCCTGTCTATCGGTCTGTTCCTGCTGAACCAATATAAATGAAATTTTGTATATAGATAAATAGTATGTACCTATCAGGGCTACCCTATGCCGTGCGGGTGCCCTGGCCCGGAGCACACAACTTGGGGCCCTTTTGAAAATTAAAGAAAGTTTCTCAGTTTTTTGGCCTTTAGGGTGTCCCATCGGCTGGGGTGCATTGATGGGCACAGGTCCCATGTGCCCTTATGGTAGAGACAGACAGGATTTGAAAAGAGGGAAGAGCAAAGGATAGTTTTTAGCATGGAGCAATAAACAAATTCAAGGTAGACCAAGTCGCAGGCAACGGACAACATTATGTACATTTATATTACTATCTTTTCAAGAGATAAAGGACGTTTTTGGAAATCTGTTTATCAACAAATAGTGTGTAAAATTGAGATATTATTGAATTCTCGAGAACTATTATTAGCATTAGTCGCAATATTTAGTTTTAAGCCAGATATGGAACAGGAAAATATGGAATGTATTAACACAAAGCGAGTGCGATTGGTAAATAAACAAAATTCTTACCTAGGTACCAGTCAAATCTGCGAACATTGGTCCCAGCCTCACCCAACAAGCTGTTGGAGGAAACTTTCATTTCTACAATTTCGACATCCTAAATCTTCAGCTTGTGGTAAGGCTTTATTCGTAGGGTAAGGCACAGCATTGTAAAAACATTGATCATCTTCAATTCAATGACTTCGTCCTTTAGGAAAAGGTCGTATTTACGCATCATTATCACACTTTCTGCGGCCCGTCGTTGATGTTTTTCTACATACAATTAGAAGTAAATTTCACTTTACTTTTAGTTATTTTAGTTTTATTAATTAGAGCAGCTGGTCTTGTTACATACAATGGCGTCCATCTTTAATTTACGTTAACTGTCACGTCGATCGAGCTTCGAACACACGCAAGCGATCACGTGAGTGAAGAAACACGCGAATGTTACTTTTAAAATTCGTACGAATGAGACTATCGATCGCTCACCACGCCAGAAGTTGCGTTCAGAAAATGATCGACGGAATTATGTACGTCAACTTAGAGCTACCTTTAGCTGCTTCAAGTTGTTTTGGCCAATGAGCACCATTAATTATTTTATAGGCTTTTCGCTATTACCTATCTTTCTGTTTTTTTATTTATTTATTCTGTGGCTTTTTAACTAATGGGTTCCAAACTCTCTGCTCTGATTTGAAATTTCGATTGTGATCTTAATTCTTGTTTTTAATTTTAAATTATAATAACTTGAATTGTTGAATTGTAATTTTTCGCGCTCATTTTCTAAATTTTTTTACCATACAATGGCAACACCTGCTAGACACTAACAAAATTGTCCTCCAATGGACAGCGCCATATTATTCTAAAAAAAAAACCGTACCCACCCCAGTATGGTCTATTGCCCACCCAAGGATCTTGGGGTACCGATTCAAAATTCTATAATAATGATACATTCATACAAAAATCCAGGCTAGCTAAGAAAGCTAGAAAGAAAGAACTAAAGAAGAATTGCGAAACTGAAGTGGCAGTGGGCGGGGCACATTGCACGCAGGACTGATGGCCGATGGGGTCAGAAGCAGGGATGTTACGGATATGGAATTTTGGATATGGATACGGATACGGATATTGGAATTTTTTTATATCAGTTTAGGTTTCGGTTTCGGATACGGATATGAAATTATTTCAGATTATCCGGTAGTTTCGGATAGTTTCGGTTACGGATATTAGATTCTTATGGAATTTCAAAAGTAACATACAAATCCATCCATACTAATATTATAAATGCGAAAGTGTGTTTGTGTGTTTGTATGTTTATGTGTTTGTGTGTTTGTCCCTCTTTCACGCCGTAACGGAGCAACGGATCGACGTGATTTTTGGCATAGAGATAGTTTATGGGCCCGAGAGTGCCATAGGCTACTTTTTATCCCGGAAAAATGCATAGTTCCCGAGGGAACAGCGCGCGATAACCGAATTCCACGCGGGCGGAGCCGCAGGCGAAAGCTAGTACTTAGATAATAAAATGGTTTTATTTATAAGTATAGAGGTCACCACTTGGTAGGTACTACAATCAGCCTATGACTTCGATTTACGAATTTCGTGGTATAGCTTTGTAGGGCCGGTATTTACATGTTGGTAAAAACATGCCGGTAAAGACTGTCACCCACGCGCGCGGCGTGTGACTCGGCCGATCAAAAACAACTTGTCGTAACGTATCTCATTTAGATTCCGCCACTATCCGAAATTATCCGAAACATTTATTTCGGTTACGGTTACGGATACGGATTTTTTATTTATTTCGGATATCCGGTAGTTTCGGTTACGGATATGGATATCCTTAACATCCCTAGTCAGAAGGTTCTCGAATGGCGTCCGCGGACCGGGAGACGAGCTGTTGGTAGGCCTCCAACAAGATGGAGCGACGACCTGGCCACAGAATATACTGTGACCTGGCTAAGATCGCGGGATGGTGGATGCGAAAAGCACAAGACCGGTCTGAGTGGAGAGCCTTGGGGGAGGCCTATGTCCACCAGTGGACGTCTTTCGGCTGACATGATGATGATGATGAATACTACACGTACAGATTTTTTTTACATATTAAAATAATCTTCCCGTTGTAACTGCGCAGTTGAACACTTTATACCTAGTTACCGTGGGAAAATTTGACTTCCAATTCCAAAGGACACAAAAACACGACTTTGGTTATCGGAACTTTTGATTGTCCGATCTATTCTCGGTCTCACTCAATTACTTCGGATAACCGAGGTATGTGCTAACTTGACGCACATTGCTTTTACATGAAAAAATGAAATCCTACAGCGTGTGTGTACTTGTGGTTGTGTGAGCGTGTGTATATGTATTGTGTTCAGGAATGGTGTTTCCCTTGTGTAAAGGCCGTCACAGACTACGCAGATGCGGTAAGATATCTGCATCTGCGCAGATATCTGTCCATATCGCTCCCTATACAATTCAATGAGCCAAAACACACTGCGCAGATAACTTATATTTTATCGTCAAGTATCTGCGGGCACCGACATATATCGACAGATGTCACAGATTATCATCTGTTGATCTGCGTATAACATCTGCCGCTACAAATATGGTACAGATTTTATCTGCAGATAGATACAGGTTGATGTGATAAAATAGGCTTGGGTAAAAAAAATCGATATATCAAAAAATGCGTGCCTTGTGCACGGTCCGCCCGGATTGCTACCACCATCTTGCTCGCTAATCCTACCGTGAGCAGCAGTGCTTGCACTGTTGTGTTTCGGCGATGCGATACGATGCGATGCGATGCGATGCGATGCGATGCGATGCGATACGATGTGATGCGATACGATGCGATGCGATACGATGCGATGTGATCCAATGCTATGCGATGCGGTGCGATACGATGCGATGCGATGCGATACAATGCGATGCGATGCGATGCGGTGCGATGCGATGCGATGCGATGCGGTGCGATGCGATGCGGTGCGATGCGATACAATGCGATGCGATGCGATGCGATGCGGTGCGGTGCGATGCGATACGATCCTATGCTATGCGATGCGATGCGGTGCGATGCGATACGATGCGATGCGATGCGATGCGATGCGGTGCGATATGATGCGATGCGATACGATCCTATGCTATGCGATGCCATGCGATGCGATGCGGTGCGATGCGATGCGGTGCGATGCGATGCGATGCGATGCGATGCGATGCAATGCGATGGATGGATGGATGAAATATTTCTCACATTGTTGCGATGCGATGCGATGCGATACGATGCGATGCGATGCGATACGATGCGATGCGATGCGATACATAGTCAGAATCGTCATCTGACGAGCTGTCTAGTAAATATAAAAGAGATAAACACGAAAACATCCTGTATAAAGAATCCGCACCAAAAAACACGTCTACTCAGTTTGAAGGATTTGGACTGAATGTATGCGTCTCGTATATTATCACATCTGCGTAGTGTGTGATAGCTTCAGATCATTACGTTTTTATCTGCAGATAAAATATTACCGCATCTGCGTAGTCTGTGACAGCCTTAAGATCGTTGTGAAATGAAAGTTAAATAAATTATTACAGATAAATTCGCTTCTATTCTCGCTACAAAGAATACGTGTGCTAATAACTCACAGTTATCTTCCGAGCCTGTTGTGCAAAATAGACCTTATTGCTATAACTATTAAGGTTATATTACCTCGTGAACTGTGCATAAAATATTTATTTTCGCTGCCGGTATTTAAATTAAATTAAATTTTATTCCACGTAAAATACACTAGTGCTGTTTAGTGTCATTGAAGATGAACGTAGCTCGTTCACCACCAGGAGCCGCCTTACCGAGGGGTGCCTCCCAGCCGGACCTCTCGAAGTTAAATGATTGTGGCGATACGCAGCACAATATCACTCTTCGCAAAAGAAAACAGCCGGAGCACGATTGCTGTACCAAAAAGGATCTTGCGGACTTCCGTAAGGAGATTGTGTCAACTCTGTCTTCGTTTAGTACTGCGCAAAATGAATCCATGCAGGTGATGTTTCGTGAGCTTGTAGCCGATATAAAAAATCAGATAACGTCAGTTACCTCGTTAACGGAAAGAATGTTCGAGGAGCAAACTCAAATGAAGTGCGAATTATCCGATTTAAAGGAGAGAGTTTCTTCAGTGGAGATGAAAAGCAATTGCTTGGATGCAGCTGCAGATAATCTCACTGAGATTAAAGAAACCGTCAAGAACTTATCCGCTGAAAACAATAATATTAAACAATTCGCGTTGTTGAACAACATCGAAATCTCGGGCGTTCCATTAGTTAAAGGCGAAAATTTGTTTTCCATTTTTCAAAACATATGCTTCAAAGTTGGCTACACCCTTCAAGACACCGATATCGATGTAATTCACCGAGTTCGAAGGTTCCAAACAGATGTATCACAGGCCAATGTTCGCCCACCCGCCATTATCGTTAAGTTAACTCAACGCAAGCGCAAGAACGAGTTGCTTGCAGCCGTGCGCGCAAGACGCGGCCTTACGACGGTTGATATTGGGTTGCCTGGACCTGCATCTAATCTTTACCTGAGCGATCACTTAACGCCGCCAAATAAATTATTATTAAAACACGCTAGACAGTTCAAGACAGAACAGAATTATACCTATTGTTGGACGCGAGACTGTAAAATATTTATACGGAAGACAGAAAAATCCAGGGTGGTCCATGTTGTTGATGAGTCTACACTGCGGCGCTTACAATGACTAAACATGTTGTTTTTTGTTTCATTTCTTCCAAACATAATTATGCTCATATTAGCTTTCACTCATGTGTCACCTGTGAGCTACATTGTAAAAATTTCATTTTTATTTCAAAAATACATTTTTCTTTTGCTGGTTATTAATAAAAAAACACTACAACCGTTATACTGTATGTACTCGCTCTTTATGCATCCACGTCCATGTTTCTTGATTCGCTATTATAATAGTTTAATACGCTTACGCTTAATAATCGCTTTAGATGTACTTTATTTACCTTTGTTAATAACATGGCGTTTGCATATAACTATGTATTGTTCTCGTCTTCGCTTAGCTTTGGCACTGCATATGTTTTTTTTTTTTTTAATACGTTACAATAATGACTAGAGGTGTTTTTAGTGGTTATTATCAAAATGTCAGGGGATTGCGTACAAAATCACACGGTTTTTTCTCACAAGTATGTCAGTCCAATTATGATTTTATTTGTTTGACGGAGACATGGCTCACGGCGGATTTTTTTGATCGAGAGTATTTTAATAATAATTATAAAGTATTTCGCTGTGATCGTTCCGCCGCTGATAGCGGTGCAAACCGGGGTGGCGGGGTGGCGGTGTCCGTGCGGGGGGAATTCCATCCGCTACTTCGCGACTGGCCCGTCCCTCCGCGGGCATCTTGTGACTGCATCTGGGTGTCAATACCTATTATAACTGATAAACACTCAACGTCATCGCCGCCGACTAATCATAATTACCGATCGCGCTTCTTAAACATTTGTTGTTTATATATACCTAACGGACCTAACTATCGCGAAGCGTTGGCTGATTTCTTTGATCTTGCTAGTCAAAAAATTATTGACCGACCGGAGGATTTATTTTTAATAACAGGTGATTTTAATGTACCGGAGGCAGTTTGGGTAGGTAATCAAAATTCCGAGGTTTACCTGGCTACATCTACTAGTTTCGGTACTCGTTTAATTCAAGAATTCTTATCTTACACTGAATCTAAACAGTATAATTCAATTGTAAATGTGAATGGCCGGATTCTAGACTTAGTATTCTGTAATTATAATTGCTGTGTAACTGTTTGTGATTCTCCACTTACGCCCGAAGATGCCCACCATAAATCACTTTGTATTGACTTAAGACTTGATTTTGAGCTTCCAACGTATTTGGCACCAGCAACACATGTCGTGTATAATATTCACTTAGCTGATTTTGATAAAATTAGCGCTGAGCTTTCCGAGATCAATTGGGTTGATTTCTTTAAAAATTTAAATTTAGATGACTGTACAGAAAATTTCAATAATTTATTAAATAATTTAATTAGTAAATACGCCCCACGCCGTCATGTCCGCCATTCGTCATCTTCCGTTCCTGTTTGGTATAGTAAACCCTTGCAAAAGATATTAAGAGAGAAACGTAAATATCACAAACTGTGGAAACTGTATGGTAATCCATTAGATTATCAAAGCTTTAGTATTTTACGTAAACGTGCCAACAAGTTGGAATATGAGTGTTACAATAATTACATATCTTATTCTGAAAGTAAAATAAAAACTCATGCCAACTTTTTTTGGACTTATGTCAAATCAATTTTTTCCAAAAATAATCTTCCCCGAACTATGCATTATAAAGGTGTAACGACCTCTAATGGCGAGGAAATTTGTAATCTGTTTAATACGCATTTTGAGTCAGTTTTTGAGCAGCCCAGTAGCAATAATTATGATGATATAGTCAAAATTCCACCGCTTGACCCGTTAATTGATTTAAGTTCAATAGAAATCAGTCCCAACATTGTAACTAAATATTTAAAGTCAGTTAACATTCACAAGGGCGCCGGTCCTGATGGGATACACCCTTTATTAATCAAAAAATGTTGCTCGTCTCTGTCTACACCTATCACCATACTTTTTACCAAATCGCTTAAAGAGGGCATTGTCCCTAAAATCTGGAAACAGGCATGGGTAACTCCCATTCCTAAAGGTACAGTTAGTAGTGATATTGAGAAATATCGCCCGATTTCCAAACTGTGTGTTTGTGCTAAGCTTTTGGAAAAGATTGTTACTGATCAACTCTTTAGTGTTGTACGTCGTCACATTATTCCTAATCAACACGGCTTCTTCAGGGGTCGATCTGTTGACAGCAACCTTTTAAGTTTTACTGATGTAATTCATAGCGCTATGGATGATGGTTTCAGCGTTGACGCTATCTTTGCCGATTACGCCAAGGCTTTTGATAAAATTTGTCACTATACCTTGTTGTTAAAGCTCTGGCGACTCGGTATACATGGCGATCTATTTCGCTGGATAAAATCCTACGTTGAAAATAGAGTTCAGTCCGTGGTCTTATTGGGTTTTCAGTCTGAATGGAAATCTATTAGTTCTGGAGTACCTCAAGGTTCTCATTTAGGCCCGTTACTTTTTACGCTTTATGTGAACGACATTTCTAATCACATTAAAAACTCTAATTTGTTACTTTATGCGGATGACACGAAAATCTTTAGAATCATTAAAAATGAAAATGACTGTATTAAACTGCAAGACGACCTAAATAATCTTGTGTCATATTGTAAATCAAATCATCTATTTTTAAATTTTGATAAATGCAATGTTATTACTTTCACAAGAAAGCAGAAAAAAGAAATCAAATTTAATTATAATTTTTCAGGAAAGTCTTTGAAAAGAGTTACAGAAGTTCGTGACCTTGGGGTTCTATTAGATAGTAAACTTACCTTTATCCCCCATATTAACAAAATTTTAAATAAATCATATAGACAACTGGGGTTCATTTTGCGGGTAAGTAAGCCTTTCAAAAATCCTCTGACGTATAAAATCTTGTATAACAGTCTTGTCCGCAGTCGTCTAGAGTTTGGGTGTTCGGTCTGGAAACCCTATCATGCCATTCATATTAATAGAATAGAAAAACTTCAGAAGAAATTTGTAAAGTCACTTGCTTTTAGGACTGGTCAAACATACACAGATTATACAGATGTTTGTGACCACTTTAAAATTCAAAAACTCAGTGACCGCCGTGATTCAATGGACTCTGTCTTACTTTATAAAATTATTCATTCTCAATTGGATACCCCTGATTTATTACAAAACATTAATTTTAGAGTTCCGCGCGGACGAGAACGCCAGTGTCGTAAAAAAGATCTTTTTTCTATTTCTCGCAGTCGGACCCATTATGCTGGAAATGTTTTTATAAAGCGAGCCTGCAAACTATTTAATAATAGCGAACGACTCAGAGACGTGGATATTTTTAATTGTACGTGTGCATTTCTGAAAAAATTGTTCAAATAGACCTTGGAGAGTAGGTTAACACTCACAATAGTGATAAGGATAGGTTTTTAAAATAAAGCAATTTTGTGTGTTTGTCACGTTTTCTTATATGACCCATTAAGGGAACTATAGGTCTGTTTATATTTCTTTGTCTTCAATTTCATGTTTATATATGACTGTTTGTTTCTCAATAAATAAATAAAAAAAAAAAAAAAAAAAAAAAAAATAAATGTCTTGTCCCTATTCTCCACATCACCTTTTTCATAGAATATGACGCTAGTCAGAAAGCAATTGACAACTTTACTTTAACGTTTGCGTCAGCGAGCTCCTCGCAAACTATTGCGAACGTGAAAATCGGTACTCACCAAAGAGAGTACTTACACTCGCCTCAAACATTACGCTGTCGAAGTGAGTTGCTATTCTATTCGAAAAGTGAACCGTACTCACTGTATTTGTTAGGAAACGTATCGACGATCGAGCGTTACGTATCGACGATCGAAACTTACGTATCGACGATCGAATGCTCGATTTACGTCGTCGTATAGTAAACGACTGTTTTGTGAAAACGCTACACTAGAGGTACAGGACGGACGGTAAGACGGCTAAGACGTCCGAACGTCAAAATTTGGTGGGTACCCCAAATAGCTCGATCTTTGGAATAACAGATAGACGACTTTTTCCCGATATTTCCGCGGGAAAAAACCTTAAATCATATCCACTAAGAGTAGAAACACTATTCATTAGTGTCCTTCAAGCGACGCAAACGGTCTTCGTTATGTTGTTTCTGGGAATGTCCATGAAAATTCATTCGATTTCTAGAATTCCGATTCAATTGCGTTTCATAGTGGTTTACGCGTACAAACAAACAACATAAACAAACAAATACTTTATTCACCAAGAACATGGTAGGCATAGTACATATTATAATAGTAAGTAGTATCACATATTCTGTCGCTATTGCGGCGTGTATTCAGGTTCTTAAAATTGGGTAGGTACTTACTTAAAAACATTTAAATAATTTAAATAATCATCATCAAACCGTATCGTCGTGTCGTATCGTGGATAAAAGCTTGTGTCAAAAACGCTCGCCGCGTAACTTGTGTAGCAAATTGCAAATTCGCGGTCAGCCTATGGGCATAAGCGATAGCGATACCGTTAATGTGATAGGACCCGACGAATGATATTTCGAGCCAAGTCAATTAGATCGAGCGTAATAAATTTGTCAAAAGGTTATTTCCTGCATATGCTTAGTTCGGGTTCAAATCCGAGTGTCAAGGTCGCGCCGTTCGCACGCTCGTCTCTAAATTGTAACAAACAACCTAAACTTAAACTAATTTAGAAAATAAACCTTAAAGCTTTAATTGAGGCTGAACCCAGTTTAAATGCTTGTTGCACCAATTTTGTTTTGACCGTGATTTATTAGTTGATGATTAGAGTTGAACGTTTACGTCTTATTTAGGTTAAAGCAAAGTCAAGAGAAATAAAGGTCACTAATATTTTCACCTCGAAATTTTTGTCTGTCAGTACATACCTACATACTTATGTAGGTTAGGTAGATACATACCTAATAATATATAATCCTACTAACTGCTGCTTCTGCTGTGGAAGCTGGGCCGTAGGCTACGGGACAGGGATTGCAACCCCCGTTCCGGGTCGTGTCGTCTTTCAGCAGGTAAAGCTGGCCATATAGCGGGGAAATGCAGCTGGAATGGTGGTTTTTAGGTTGTAGTTTAAAGCCCCATTTAGACTATGAGAGAACTTGCATGCAAGTTTCACTACATTGCGGTATTTGTTTGATCAACTGTATTCATTGTCTCTAAAAAGTCTGCGATGTAGTGCAACTTGCATGCAAGTTCTTGCATGGTCTAAATGGGGCTTAAGTCTTAGTTTGTAGATCGTTTATAGGTTTATCCTACTAATACATATATTGGACTCATATATCTTGACACAGTTATCTTGATACAGGTATCTTGATACTTGAAAAGAGGCATTTTGTTAAACTGTTTGTGTTACTGAATAAATATTTTATTTGTTTTATTAATATTATGAAAAATTCAAGTTGAAAGCTAAAATAGGCTCGATAAGAGGAATCACAGTTCGCAGAAGGGACGAGAAATTTAGTGAACCTAACGGTACAAAAGTCAAGATACTTTCAAGAACCAGTTTTTGTCGAAAACTTGAAAAAACAGGTTAGGTTAGGTTAGAGTTGCATCAAAGCGCGAAGCACCTCTAGGAGCTCCGCCATAGAGCCTCCACCTAGGAGCTCCGCGGTCGATTTTGAATCAAATAATTTTAGAACACTTGATACTTGGACAAGTTGCTACTTAGACCAGCTGCTTTTTAGACGAAAAGATACTAACTCAACATCTCCGTATTTTCGCTATTCCTAGATACCCCAAAGCTGTCAAGATAGTGTGAACATAATTATTATTACACGATATCAAAGCTGCGGACATAAGCTAACTAGTAACAAAACCAATGGAAAAAAAATGAATAAAGAAAGACTAAAGGAAAAGAGTAATCGCAATCCTATCGTTGAACTAAAAGCAGTAAAATCCAAGTGCGGTCGTTACTGGAAAGGTCGAAGTAGAGTCTAAAATGGACACTGTATTTCGCAAAACGAACAATTTCGTATACGATACACAATCCAAGTTAATTGACTATTGACGGAGTCATTTGGATATAAACTCCTGGGTATAACTATGTACGTGCACTTGACAGTTTATATAGTGTTGAATGAGCAGGTGAGTTTGAGGGTTCCATAACTGACAATGGAAAAACCAATTTTTAACAAATGTGCATGCGGGTCACCTGATGGTAAGTGATCACCGCCGCTCATGGACATATACAGCATAATTAGGACTGCGGGTGCGTTGTCTATGTACATAGAAACTTCTACGGTCAAGCAGTGCCAGAGTTGCATTTACTTATTTCTATCCCGCGGGAATTATTCATTTTCCTGGAAAAAAGTATCCTATGTCAATCAGGAATATTGTAGCTTACTTTTAGTGAAAGAACTTTTAAAATCAGACCCGAACTTGATTTCACTTATTTCTATCCGGCGGGAATTTTGCATTTTCCCGTAGAAGAGTAGTCTATACTAATGAAGAATAGTGTAGCTTTCTATTGGTGAAAGAATTTTTAAAATCAGCCCCGAAGTTGAATTCAGTCTTTTGTCTTTTCTATCCCATGGTAATTTTGTAATTTCCCGAAGAAAAAGTAACCTTTGTCATTTGGGGATAGTTATGTCACATAATAAGTAAGATTTTTTTTAATCGGCTCCGAAATTGTATTAATTTATTTCTATCCCGAAGTTATTTTGCATTGTCCCGGATAAAAAGTAACCTATGTCAATCAAGGATAGTGTAGCTTACTTACGGTAAAATAATTTTTAAAATCGGCTCAATAGATTTGACTACAAACAAAGAAACGAAAAAAGTTTAGATATTTCCCTATCCCGTGGAAATTTCCAAAAATCCTTCCTTAGCGCACCTCTACAACACTTGAGGTATGGCAAATTTCAAGTCTCTAGCACCAGTAGTTTTAGGCTGTGCGTTGTCTGTCAGTAAGTCAGTCAGTCACAGTACTGTTTTATAGGTATAGGTTTGTAACCTTACTAATTATAATATTTCTAAAGCTTTACAATAAATATTTTTGTATTTGTATATTCATATGAACGTAGCCTAACATACAAACACGTGCAACTTTGACATTTGCACTTCACTGTGCGCAAATGGCACATTACAACAAGCTCCACGTGGTTACACGCAACATTCTTAAATCAACCTTAACGCTACTACTCACAGTTTCAAATCGCTTGTTGACCGTCAAAAAAGTATTTGAAATTGTGCATGTCAATAAATTAACTATGAATTATTACAGTGAGCTTCAAATTAGGTTGTACTGCAAGTGTGCAATGTATAAGGAATTTAAATTTGTTAGCTTTAGAGTTGAGTTTTGTTTGCATAGAAAAAAGATGAAAGATTGTTAAGTCTTAGAATGTCGTAAAACACCTGTTAATACTGCATTTCTATATAATAAAGGCTTGTACATTATTTCTTAACCGGTTGTTACCCGCGACTTCGGCTGCGAAGACTCTATAGGGTGAAATTTAGGACGTAATACAAAATTAGTGTTTCATGCTCAGTTAATGCTGGGCAATAGGTATAGTGCGTTTACCCTTTTGTTGAAATAAGTCTGAAAAAAATTGTGGTTTCTATATATATGGGAACTATGCATATGGGATAAAAAGTACCATATGTGTTAGTTCAGATTATAAACTATTTGTGTCCCAAATTCCATCCAAATCTGTCGAGCCGTTACGAGATTGAATAATATGTAAATCATCCAAACGTCTTCACAAACTTTCTCTTTTTATTAAAACACTAGCTTTTGCCCGCGGCTCCGCCCGCGTGGAATTCGGTTATCGCGTGCTGTTCCCTCAGGAACTGTGCATTTTTTCAGGGATAAAAAGTAGCCTATTTCACTCTTGGGCCCATAAACTATCTCTATGCCAAAAATCACGTCGATCCGTCGCTCCGTTACGGCGTGAAAGACGGACAAACACACAAACATACAAACACACACACACTTTCGCATTTATAATATTAGTAGGTATGGATTAAGAGGCTGCTTCAGTAGTAAATGATACATTTTATATGACATATATGTCAGTGATCTCTGTTTATTCGGACAAAACAAACAGAGACGGCACTACATTTAACTACCTATCACATAAAATATAAAAAAAAACTAACAGAAACTCACAAACACCTTTATAATTATTAGTAACATTATTAGCGTCTCTGAGAGTGGCCGTTAAAGTGTTTCTATTTTCGTTAACCTTTGCACTGCTAAGTGGCATATAACGCCGTTGTATAATCACGATGCCATAAAAATTAAAGAGGTTAAATGACCTCATTCGATCAAGGTCAAAATTTGGTGGAAGTCATATAAAAACTACCTGTTACCTGGGCCAATCATCTTTTTTACACCCACACTAATCTGTCCGCGACATTTTTCAAACAATTAGGTACAGATTTTTGTCAGTAAACTTGTTTTTCTGTAATTTAATAGATTGTGTACATGAATACATGCCATTCTACGCAAGTTCAGCCTATTGAACCATGAAATATCTTGTTGGAAGTACGATTTTTTGGTAACGCCAGAGACAATTTTGATAACGCAGGAGACAAGTGTTGGTAAAATAGTTGATTGGATCACCTACATGCTGTGAAGATCGAAATAAAATAACTTAAAATAAATCATTAGACACAAGACATTATTTTTATTTATTTTACGTTTAAATTTTTAAAGCTAATCGTGTTTTTGGAGAAGCTAATCCCTTCTAATATTATTTGTTATGCGAAATTAACTCTGTCCGTATGTCTGTTACGCTTTCACGTCGAAACTACGGAACCGATTTTGATGAAATTTGCTATAAAGATAGTTTGAACCCCAAAAATCGATTGATTATAACGAGATTATTACGCCTCATTTTTCTGGTCACATTTTTTAAGAAAATTGCCTGCAGATTTTGTTGTCCTTTTCGATTATTTGTAGCTCCGTATTTTTAACGATAATTAAAAAACTGTATTTTAAGTACTTTTATAGAAGTGTGACTGTTGAAATACTCTAATAATCGCCTTAATGATATCGTATTGTCAGTGATTCTGTGGCCACATCTGACCACACATTTATCGTAATTACATTATCCTCTTGAGATTCCATCCAGCCGGATTAGTCAAACAATGTCCCGCCCACCTTGACCTGACGAATAAATTATGAATTAATACGAAAGAAGTAAATCCTTGCGATGAGGCTTTGGGTGGGGAAACCGTTTCCAATGTCGCACGACTCTTGCAACTGTCGTGAAACCGTTGACGTGCAGTTTTTGCCTGACAGCGTCAGAAGAGGGTTTTACTTATAGGTTCACACATATTTGTTAAGCTTATGTAACTTGGAATAGAATAGAATAGAAAATATTTATTTATACTTTTTTATCGTCGTCATCAACATCAGTCAAATGACGTCCTCTGTGGAATAAAGACCACTTCCTTAGAACGCCGCAATAAACGACAACTCGCTCTTCACATACACCATCCATTCTTCTTACTTTCTAGTTAACTAGAAGGAACACAGAAACTAGCAAAATAATCGTAAAAAGGACATCAAAATCTACAACCAATTCGTAAAAAATGTGACCAGATGAGGTGGTTAAAACGCTCGAATAATCGCCTGTCAGTCTACCTAGTAGGACACCTGCCAACACTTCGTATTCCGACTAACTATGCAAGTTAATACAACCAAAATTTAGAAATCTCTATGTTTTACCTGTTACAAGTACCTATTCTTTGGGTGATTTTTTTTACTCTTGTTTTTGTCCCGGGAAAAAGCGACTGAGTAGATTTTTACATAATATGTAATAAGTAGCATTTTAAAACAATATCTAATTAAATATTATTTAGGTACCTACACCGAAAGAGTATTCATTAGATAAAGACAAAAATAATTTCGTGAAAATGCACAATGATCAGAAACAAGCCAAAGAAAAGAATTTTTACCTATTTATGTCTTCCTTTTTCTGCCGCGTCTCGATAAGAAAAATGAGGTTGGGATTTCCTAAGACAAAATGGTGCGATAAATCAACCGGTGCTATGTGCACGCGCACCGATTGATTGACATTGGTGCGTTATGGCCGCTTAGACCAGTTCTGATGTTGCGCCACGCGCCCACCGGCCGCGTCTGCGGTAGCCTCACAAATAGCACAAAACAGATAAGTATAAGTCAATCTCATGTATGTTCTTCACTTTTCATACCTACGCTCGGCGGGCGCTCTAGGGTTGTGCAAACTATGGCTTATGCACAAAAATTATTAAGGTAGTGGCACTCGTATCTAGTTGTTGGATTTATTGTTGAGAATGAAACGGGAAGAATGGAAATATAGTTTAATAATAACTATAATATTTTAATATTTGTCATTGTTATATTACAAATTTGTCAAAGAAAATATCTTGCGACGATTTCGACATTAGCGAAATGCACGATTATTATATTTTAAAGTTCAGAAACGCGTGTCCCAAGCGGATGGCACTCGCGCTCGCACTGGTCCCAACCGGTCCGAGATATCGTGTCCGTGAGCAGTGTCTACGTGTGCGTTGCTCGAGCGCACTTTGTATGTAAATTGAATTCTATAACCTATCTGTTTTGTGCAAATAGTCTCAGGGACGCAACAGAACATCCTTGTCTATACTATCCGTATTATTAATATTTATCATCATCATCATCCCAACCTATATACGTCCCACTGCTGGGCACAGGCCTCCTCTCAGAATTAGAGGGCTTGGGCTGCAGTTCCCACGCGGACCCAGTATGATCAGGACACTGATTGAAAAAAAAATGTTTTAATTAAAAACAATATTTGAATGCTAACAAAACTAATCATTTCATTAGTAAATAATGACAAAAGATGCAACATGTCAATGTTAAGGCAACACAAACCGAAATGTCATCGAAATACCATATCATAATCGCCAAATAAACAGCCATCATTGTTAGTTTGCGCAAAGTGGACATGACAAACAAATCCCTGCCCACATGCTCCTGCGCATGCCACACAAAAACCAACTTAAAGTACGTGTCATTAAGGTTGTTTTTAGATGTAAGAAAAGCGTGACCTACGCGCTAAAGAAGAATCAACGCTATGTAGTACATATAAAGCGTTTTTTCGTTAGATTAATATAAAAAGTGAATTTATAAATTATAAATTGGCTGTGCTCTTCATTATTTCTTAAGTAATCGTTTAATGGCATTTAAATATTTCTGCAATTCTGAAGATTGATTAGCGATCAAGATTAATATGTTGGCGTATGAATTTCTTAATAACTAATGTCAATTATGGCGGTGACAAACTGACAAACTATCTGTCTGTATGTTTTATATTTTTTAGGTTTCGGTAGCCATAATGGCAAGAACAGAACCCTTTTGGTTTCGCCATGTCTGTCTATCCATCGCTGCAGTCATCAGCACGAATATCTGACACAACAAGCGTGCAAAAATATCTGATACGACTCTTCTAGGGCCGGAAAGACGTGTCAGATATTTTTGCATGCTCCGCTGTGGCAGATATTAATGCTGGTGACTGTCCGTCCGTCTGTCCGTCCATCCGGCGTGACTTAGCTTACCTACTGGAAAGATGTGATTTTGCACGACTGTCTGTAGCAATTCTGCCGAGAACGTGGTAAAATAAAAAGTAGAGGTCTTTTAAAATCAGCGAAACTGGAATCAGTCAGGCGGTTCTGGAATTACGAACATAGACCCACTTAATGCCTGTATATTAGACTCTCGTTCCAAATTCCGTATTTACCGCCTTTATGACACAGATCAAAATATCTTTGTTCACACATATTCTGTAAACTATACATAGAAAGATACGTTAGATAGTAATAACAAATAAAAATGGAAGACTAATAAATTAACTATGAATAAATAGTCAAGTCAGTCTGTCAGTCGGAGTGTGGTAGGGCAGTACCATCATCAAAGCCAAACTTCGCTGCTGGCTTCCATTTGTGACGGTGCCTCGAATGCACATGCTAATCGAGTACTAGTTATTATACGAGCTCTCAGCCAGCCCATGACGCAAGACAAAGATCGCCTTTATGACACAAATTGACATAGTGTATATTCATCATCATCATCATCATCATCATCATCATCATCATCTCAACCTATATACGTCCCACTGCTGGGCACAGGCCTCCTCTCGGAATGAGAGGGCTTGGGCCATAGTTCCCACGCGGGCCCAGTGCGGATTGGGAACTTCACACGCACCATTGAATTGCTTCGCAGGTTTGTGCAGGTTTCCTCACGATGTTTTCCTTCACCGCAAAGCTCGTGGTAAATTGCGCACATGAATTTCGAAAAACTCAGAGGTGCGAGCCTGGATTTGAACCCACGACCCTCAGCTTGAGAGGCGATAAGTCAAACCACTAGGCCACCACGGCTTGTATATATTGAAAACCTTTTTCCAATATGGTGTAGGTATATTGAAACACCTTTTTCCAATATGGTGTAGGTATATTGAAACACCTTTTTCCAATATGGTGTAGGTATATTGAAACACCTTTTTCCAATATGGTGTAGGTATATTGAAACACCTTTTTCCAATAGGCATCGAGTCACCCGTTTTTTACGTTTTTTACTTCAAATGAATAAGTGAGTTGATAACTTTCCCCCGACGCCGATTTTTCGTTAATTCTTACGTCTGGCGCCAACTAATTAATTTTTCAAGTTCGAGAAAAAGGTTTGAGAGCGCTTTTAATTTATTTCAGGTTCAGAGTACCTACTGCGAGGTTTTACTCTAAGATTCATTAACGAAAGTTAGCGGTGACGCTAGGGTTAAGTTCTTAAAGGGTGATTACCCAACTGCCTGAAGGAGGGTTATGCTTTTCGAACGTTCGTCTGTATATTTCTTTCTGAACGGTTGAAATACGTTGAGATATAATTATATTAATTATTCATAAAATGACTGTCGGTTTTGGCATAGAGTATATAATAATTCAGTATAGCGTCCGTGAAAAAAAATATGGCAAGAAAGTAAAAACTATTTTGTATTGTAATATAACTTATGGCTATTAAATGAAAGCTAACAAATATCATGGCAATCGGGTTTTTAAAATCGAAACATACTTAAATAAATCTATTTAAATTTACTCACTGAAGTTGGTTAAAAAAATAGAAATGAGAGTGGAGAGGTTAAAGAAGATCATTAGTTAAATAAATGCTTATTATTTCCTAAATTGAATAAAAATATTTTGACTTTTTCTTTGAATATTGAGAAAAATACATAGCTACTCGGAAGTTTGTGATTTCTTCAAATCATCATCAACATCATCAGCCGGAAGACGTCCACTGCTGGACAAAGGCCTCCTCCTTAGAGCGCGACAATGAACGACAACTCGCCACTTACATCCACCGGTTTCCCGCAACTCTCACCTGGTGGGAGGCCTGCCAACGCTAACGCAACTTCTTCAAATATTTACTGGTTACTACGGCATTCAGTTTATCTATATATATAAAATTCAAAGTCCTGACTGACTGACTGACTGACTGATATATCAACGCACAGCCCAAACCACTGAACCTAGAGACTTGAAATTTTGCACATAGATACCTTATATAATGTAGGCATCCACTAAGGAAGGATTTTTGAAAATTCCCACGGGAACGGGAAAAATCGAGATTTATATATTCGAAGCCCAAACCACTGAACCTAGAGACTTGAAATTTTGCACACAGATACCTTATACAATGTAGGCATCCACTAAGGAAGGATTTTTGAAAATTCCCACGGGAACGGGAAAAATCGGGATTTATATATTCGATTCTGAGTGACCCTATCTCAGTAACTATAATAACTAGACTCTTCAAATTTGATAAAAAAAATAGGTATTACCTACAATAAGTTAAATATGAATTTCAGGATTTTTGGAAATTCCCACGGGATAAGGAAAAAACGAGATTTATATATTCAGTTCAACGGAATCCCATGAACAATAATTTCTAGACTCTTCAAATTTGGCACAGAAGCAGGTAATTATTATAGTAAAAAAATATTTTAAGGATTTTTGGAAATTCCCACGGAATAAGGAAAAAACGAGATTTATATTTAGTTCAACGGGATGCAATCTTCGTTTTCCTGGTCGTAAAAAATTGTAATTTAGCATTTAGGTTCCTTTGGGGGGGGGTGTAGGGGAGCACTACAAAAGGATTTCCCGAAATTATGACGGGTACACGGGAAAAACGGGATTTTTCGCTTATCGGATGCAAAAACCTGAAAATCGGTATGTAGATTGCTTGGGGAGTGTAGAAGAGCATTGAGAGTGGAGTTTACAAAATTCCCACGGGAACGGGAAAAAACTGAATTTTTCTTTTTAATGGTCATAGAAAACTGAAAATTGGCTTGTAGGTTATTTGGAGAGTATAAGGGAGCACTACAAAAGAATATCCCGAAATTCTAACGGGAACGGGAAAAAACGGGATTTTTCGTTTGACTGGACGCAGAATGCTGAAAATCGGTATGTAGATTGCTTAGGCAGTGTGTAGAGGAGCATTGAGAGAGGATTTTAGAAAATTCCCAAGGGAACGGGAAAAACGGGATTTTTCGTTTTACTGGTCGTAGAAAGCTGAAATTTGGCAAGTGGGTTCTTTGGGGAGTGTAGGGGAGCGTTGAGAGAAAAATTCCCGAAAATTATTACGGAAACGGGAAAATCGGGATTTTTGTTTTTCTTTATTATTTATTTAAAAAAATCTTTTTTTTACAAGTAGGTTTTCTAAAATTACACTCCTGACCTAAAGATGTGAAACAGGGCTTCAAATCTGATTGTTAAATTGAAAATTTGCAAATGTGATTCTCTGAAAAATCAATTAAAACACGAAAATGAAGATCGTAGAAAGTAAATTCAAATTCAAATTCAAATTCAAATCATTTATTCAGCAAATAGGCCGCAATGGGCACTTTTACACGTCATTTTTTTAAACTACCAGCGCTTTCGGAAAGACCATCATTGCCAAGAAGAATGCGCCGCAAGAAACTTGGCAGAAAGTCATTTTTTCATCATAAAATAATAACAAATAAAATACTTAAAAACTACAGTATACAATTAAAGAGAAAAAAAAAAAATTACAAAATAATAATAATACAGGGATGTATGGGGTCCCTTAGTTACAAAACTAAACACTAACTATATCTACGTTCAGCGGAAGTGTAGAATGCTTCCACTGTCAAAATTAAAAATAATAATAATTTAATTCTGAAATATACATTTCAGGTCAGTAAATCTGTGTTACCCCTAATTTAACGCGAGCGAAGCCGCGGGCAAAAGCTAGTTGTATCCATATATTAATTCTACGAGTGGTATGATGATCAAAGTTAAAGAAACTTGGTGCAACTCTGCCTTAAAGTTATAATAAGCAATTAAGTCTCCGCACAATTTTGTGATCCAAATATTGCTATACCTTTGAACACGCACTATGGTCTTCCACGACCACTCATCCCCGGCGGCGCGAAGAGTAATTTCTTTATTCACTGCTCGGTTAAAACTTTTACCGCACATCAGTGTGTTACATGCACACGCAATGTATTAGAAAATCGCCCGCCGCTCGCTCGTAGTCCGGATCGTTAATGACCAACGCGGACTGATAATTGCCAGCGAAGAGTAAAAATGTGGCGCCATTGGTGTATCGCTGTGCCCCGGGCGGAATGTAGGTTGTACAGACGGGATACTTTACTGAATCATACTGATATTTTAAACTCAAAGTCATCATCATCATGTCAGCCGAAAGACGTCCACTGCTGGACATAGGCCTCCCCCAAGGCTCTCCACTGAGACCGGTCTTATGCTTTTCGCATCCACCGCGATCCCGCGATCTTAACCAGGTCGTCGCTCCATCTTGTTGGAGGCCTACCGACAGCTCGTCTCCCGATCCGCGGACGCCATTTGAAAGTCAGAATATCTTTATTAAATTTAGACTGTAATTTTTTTTTACCTTTACTTTACGTACCTTAAATTAAATGTTTGCCAAACTGTGAGACAGTTTGTTTGCGTTGCGCTCAATCAAATCGTAAACTACGATTAGTTAGGTACTTTACACTAAGATAACAAAAAAAACTTGCTTAACTTAACTTTGCTTGCTTGCTTTGGCTTTTTATTTTAAGTGTCCTAACTTTTTTTTCAGAATTAGTTAACTTTGAATTCTTGAATCATTAGCACTATTGATTAGGAAGGAAAATTCCTATTTTTTGTAGGTTTTGTGACTTTTTTACACAGGTACAGTTTATATAGCTCGTTGCAAAATGAACGCATGATTTTTCTTCTTTGCCAAAATCAATTGGTACTCATGATTCTGCGCTGTGTATGAAGAATTCAGAATTACCTAGTTCTGAAAAGAAAGACTTAAAATGAAAATCCTCACTTATGACCATTGAAAAACTACCACCAGGATATCAAACGAGATATATATTTTTTGAACAAATGTAAATGTTATTTTACTTACATCATGAGTATTTAACCCAACTAAATTTTAACACAGTTTCGCTATTGGAGTAAAGGAATACGGATCGAGTTTTTTTAAAAGCGCTGTCGTTTGATCCCATGGACATCCAGTGTTCTCCCAAAAATAACAGTCAAAAAGACGCCAGTGTGTCCTGGTGTGACCGGATTGTATTATTTACGACGCAGGTAGTTTGGGCGGCCGCCAGCGATGCCAAGATTTCACCTCCGTATTTCAGCCGGTAATGGTTTAAGCGATACAGGAAGGCCTGGCGTATATTTTCAGAGGTTTTCTTTTTTAAAAATGTTTTTAGTTTCGTGATTTATTGTGGTGTTTTAAATTGTTACGGGGAATTTTTATGCTACAATTTAAAATTTTGTACTCTTTATTTGGACGTCGTCGAGAAAAATCAGGGAGTAAATTTTTGTTATAAATTTGTTTTCATTTAAATAAAACGATTTAAACTTTCGCGATTCTCACTCATATCTTATTTTGGGACTTAAACACAAGTGCTATATTTTATGTATTAATTGTTAAAATTACTTCGACGTTTCGACCAAATTAACACGAGTCAAGCCGTGTCCAAATATGGTCGAAACACCAACGTAATTAACGTAACGTAATTTTCTTTCTGTAAAAAAGGTTGCCTGGAAGAGATCGCTCTCAAGCGATAAGTGCGCCTATTGCTTACTGTGTAATTTTTTTCTGTGTATCTGTTTTCTGTATCGCTTACTATTTCTGGTGTACAATAAAGAGTCTTTGTATTGTATTGTATTGTAATTTTAGCAGTAAATATTCATGCTTAAGTTCCGAAATATGTTTTATGGCGGCTGTAGTTCTAGTATCATGAAGTCCGTTTGACAACTTTGACATGTTGTTGTAGGTTTCATTATACATAGAATCTAAACCTTATTGTAATCCTGGCCGACTCCATGTTCTTACTGTCTTTTATACAAACTTGTACTGACATTGACTTTTATTGTCATCTCTCTTGTTTTCTTGTGTTGTGATTGAATAAACTCTGCTTAAATATATTTTACTTGAATTAGCGCTTACATTCAGTTTTACAATACATCGCCCTTAAAACTAAAGTGAAACTATTTTATTAATTCACATTTCCAAAATTAACTTGAAACAAAACACAATCTGGTTGAATTTAAAAATGAAAAAAAATCGAATTATTTCATTTTAGCTTTAAAGAGGTGACATGTGCATCACGTTTGTGATTTATTAACCTTTTGAGCGCCTCGGTCAGCAAAACGCGACAGCTGAAAACGTGCTATAGGCGCCATGTCGGCATTAGGTGAAGCCAATGGATGGAGCGATTTTCCGAAAAAAAAAAATCGGTCGTCTGTGACCGACCGTGGAGTTCTATAGGTTAAATAGCCAAATGAGCCAATCACAAACAAGATTGTAACGTCCTTTATAAATATTGTAAATCTGTTTAAAAAAAAATACCTCTTTGAGTTTCTTGCCGGATTCTTCTCAACAGAGGTTTTTTCCGAACCGGTATTTTTTTTTGACGTTCATAAGTGCTTGTTATGGCCTAAATTGAATAAAGAGATTTTGACTTTGACTTTGACTGATTTTGAAACGGACCGATGCTTCGCCTGCCAAAAAACGCTCATTGTATAGCACTAGAACACTCAACAATAAAGAAAATGGGCCAGAATTTACTACTCTCTATGGTATTTGTCCCCTTGTAAACAACAAAAAAAAACGAAGGAGGTTCTCAAGTCGACGTGTATATATATTTTTTTACTGCCGGTTGTTGTCCGACCTGTAAAGTCCATTACAGTTTACACAGCACTGTAACAGCAGGTCACCTGGTGGACGAGTTAACCGCCATCACCTCGTTCGCTCCGATGTTATTGAGTCGGAGCGTCGCATACCACACGGAACCATTTTTAAAGAATATTTTTTAAAAGCGAAAAGAAATAAGAATAACTTTGATTATTAACATTAAGACAAGATAAAAAATCGTTTAGAAAGTCAAGAAATCAGCTTAAATAATAAAGCAATTGAGCAACTTGCTTTATCTTACAAAGCACGATACGCAAAATGTCGGAAATAGTGAACCTCTGGCACTTCGTACAAACCATTTAGTTGTGTCAAATTCACTACTTTCATTATCATCGGAACAAACAAACGAACTAACTCACGTTTTAACCCCCGACGCAAAAAGAGGGGCGTTATAAGTTTGACCGCTACGTGTGCCTGTCTGTGGCACCGTAGCTCTTAAACTGGTGAACCGATTAGAATGCGGTTTTTTGAGATATTGACCTTTGAAGTGACATGCAAGGTCGGCATTTTTCCAATTTTTTGTTGGTTATACGTTTATTTAATTCCGTAGAGATGGTACCTTCAACCTTGTTATCTCTACTAATTGCAGAATACTTTGTTACACTTGTGTAGAAAACAATTATAAAAATTAAATTAAATTGACACCGTTTGGTTTCTTTAGATTATTTGTATTTTTTGTAATATTCAAAATCTTTTTATTTATTCATTTTTTGATAAATTTGTGGTTTGATTTATTATTTTATGTAGTTTGGATTTATCTTTAGTTTATTAGGTAATGTTTTTTTTAATTGTAAATCTGATAAGATTATTAAATAAAAATGTTTAATCGGGAATTGTTTTTTTTTTTTCAAACACTTCTGCATACCGCCATCCCAGCAACAAACAAGCCCGCTGCGCCCAATAAAGACACGGCGGGGTGCTTCGAGCCAGTCATCGTGTTTTTGTAAACAACCCTCTACGCCGTAGAGCGCTACGCCGTAGCCCGCTACGCCAACAGGCCAACGTTAAATAGGGCACCTTTATAAATCAATGTCGTGCTAAGAGGTTTTTGGAAAGACAAATAAAGGGTAAATTTGAGTTGAATTTTGACTAATAGAAAGAAAGAAAGAAAGAAAATAATTTATTTATAACAGCAATGTACATACATAGGTTAGGAAGAATAACAAAAAGAAATGTTGCCGCTATAAAAAGGTCCCGGCTCAGCATATCACTGGTTGAAAACCAGCACTGGTCTTCCGCCGGGCCACACAAGAGTGAAATTACGGAAAGTCACACAAAACAAATTAAATACAAAAATAGCTACGAGACTAAAATATGAGTTGGCTGTATAGCCCACATTATCATGGCAACAGTATAGGTTATGAAAAAGATAAGAATAATTGACATATGACAATTACAATTATGACATTAACAGACAACTAAATAATTAATAGTAAAAGACGTCACTAAAATTCTATGGTACCTGATAAGTAATTTTTTTTATACGAGTGGAAGGCAAACGAGCAAGTGGGACTCCTGGTGGTAAGAGATCACCACCGCCCATAAACATCTGCAACACCAGGGGTATTGCAGGTTGGGGTATGGGACTTACATAAAATTAACCCATTAAAAGTACAAATAGATTTCAAACACAGACAAAATACCACAAGCAGGACTTATCACGCTAAAACACACGAGTTATATTTACCTCGACGTTTCGACCACATTGCAGTGGCTGGTCATGAGTAAACTGAAGTGTGAGATGTCTAGTCTGCCTAGCAGCGCGAGTCCTTCGAACTACCCGCACTTGATCACAAATAGTACCGGCACTCGTATCTCGAACTACCCTCACTTGGTCATTTTTATTTGTCACCCCATCACAATTGACAACATTACATATTTCTAAGACTATAATTTGATTCGTTCTCTGTATTCTGCTTGGAAATAGAAAGACGCTGATATTTTTAAAATTTCGCTACGATTATTAATTAATTTATTACAATTTTTTTAAGATGCGCTTATTCGAAAAGGGCTGAACTCCAAAACTACGATATAATAGATCCATTACTTTTGTCTAGTCTCTATTAAAAAAAAGATCACGTAAATCATGCTTAAATTTGAAGTAGACGTTGTCAAAATTATGACAGCTGCTTTTTCTGGTGCAAAAGGCAAAGGAAACATATCTATTCTGTCGTAGTATTGGCAAATTCAGATACATTTTTTAATTTTTTTGTATTTTCTAAATATAGAGAAATAAATTATAATAAAATATTTTGCAGTGCTCAGGAGGCAAAACTCTTTCGATTCCTGTAGTAATTTACAGGTGTTGAAAAAATGGAATCTTGTCAAAGAGTCTTGTAAGTAACTTGTTGGAAAACCCCGACTTGGTCACTTCAAAGTTCAATATCTCAAAAACGGCTGAACCGATTTTGATAAAACATGCTTAAGAAACATTGCTAGAAAACCTGCTTTAAAATAAAAAACCGCATTCAAATCGATTCATCAGTTTAAGAGCTCAACACTACAATCTGGCCGCTTTCAAGGCCAGGGTGAACGAGCATTTACTAGGCAAGCGTGCTCCATCGTAGGCCTCATCCTCGCTTTCCATCAGGCGTGATTGTGGCCAAACGCAAGCCTATATTGCATAAAAAAAAGAGCTACGCTGCCACAGACAGACACACATAGCAGTCAAACTTATAACACCCCTCTAGTTGCGTCGGGGATTAAAAACCGTTTGTAACATATTTTTCGATAGTTTCAATACTGATCCACATTTAATTGTTATCTATACTTCATTTAATTTAGAATTAGAAACCACAGCACCATTATACTGCGGCTCGTGAACTGTAATCTCTTTACAATTTGTACTAGAATAACAATTGACGACACGCAAATAAAGTGGCATTAAAACAATTTTATTTTGCGGCTCCCAGACTATTGTACTGGACTATTTGCTAGGTAAGAAATAGTTGACCAGACGCAATATAATGTTACTAGTTTTTGCCCGCGGCTCCGCCCGCGTGGTATTCGGTTATCGCGCGCTGTTCCCTGGGGAACTGTGCATTTTTCCGGGATAAAAAGTATCTCGGGCTCATAAACTATCCCTATGCCAAAAATCATGTCGATCCGTCGCTCCGTTACGGCGTGAAAGAGAGACAAACATACAAACACACAAACACACTTTCGCATTTATAATATTAGTATGGATTGTGGTTTCTAATTCTAAATTAAATGAAGTATAGCCTGATCGATGCTATCAGGTGGCGGGGTCAGCGACCCCGCGGGCGAGCCAACTTTTCCAATCTATTTCACCTTTTGATACCTCCCTTTATCTAGGTTCATATTGAATTCCGACGGGAAATAAAACTAAGTTAAGTTACAGACTGTATCGTGTAAAAATGCTTTATGTTGTACTGGTGTTTACCCTGGCTTCGTACACGTAAATCATTAGATACAGCAGCTGAATTCCCAAAAATGCAGCAGGTTTCCTAACGATGTTTCCGTCACCGCAAAGCTCGTGGTAAATTTCAAATATCGGGGTTTGAACCTACGACCTATGAATAAATAACAAGTCGTTAGGATAATAAAACTAACTAGGAAACTGCCAAAATTTCTTAACATAACGTAATTAGCAACTAAACTCCAGCTAACAAATAATAGTGCATTATGGTAACGGCAGTTGTTTGGGTATTTTTACAGCAAAGTGTACCGGGGGCGGTAAGAAGGGTTTATTTTTCCGTCGTTAATTATTTTCAGTTAACAAGGTGTTGTCTCTTGCCTTATTTATTACTTTCACGGACAAGTAAGGCGTGGGACTCAGTAAAAGCTATAAAATTGTAGAAAAAGTGCGCTGAAATGCTTTTCATACGGTTCAAGTAGAGTGTTTACATTATTTTAGTAGATACGCATTGTGTCAAGGACAGATATACATATTTTTTTATAGAAAGAAGCAAAATAGAAGGCAAACGAGGAAGAAGAAGACCAAGATTGACCTATTTTAACCAGGATTTTTTTATTCTACTGGATAGTAAACGGCCAAGTGGTTCTCCTGATGGTATTCGACATGTATTGTAACTTCAAACACAATGTACATTGTTATTTGAAATAAATAAATTGAATTGAAATTGGTAAGAGATCACCAACGCCCATAAACATTTGCAACACTAAGGGTATTGCAGATGCGTTGCCAACTTAGAGGCCTAAAATGGGATACCTCAATTGCCAGTAATTTCACCGGCTATCTTACTCTCCACGCCGAAACACAACAGTGCAAGCACTGCAGCTTCACGGCAGGATTAGCAAGCAAGATGGTGGTAGCAATCCGGGCGGACCTTGCATAAGGTCCTACCACCTGCAAGATGTAAGCTAGATTTAAGAATTTTGTCAACAGTTTTTTGTAGTTGTTTCAAAATAAATTTTATTCATTCATTGATTCATTCATTCACATGAAAATAGCAGATGTACAAAGGAAACAGTATTTTCTATACCTTAACTAAAGGGCTGTTTTTCCATTAACCTTAGACAAGTAGTCGGGTAATAAACACACGCACGCCCTACCACTAAAATAAATACATATCCGCGGTTCAGCTCCGATATAGCCTAGCTTCTCCTATGCAACAGCCCTTAAGCCATGTTTTATAAAGCGCTCGTTAGTCAGGCACCTCGCGAAAGAATTAACTGCTGTATTTTGACGCTTATTGCCAACTCGGGGGGAGATTTGTGGCGCCGTGTGCACAAGCCTTATAATTAATGAATAGTTCTTTAGATAAAACATATTGCTAATTATTATTGTCACCAGCTTTTGCGGGCTTCATTGATTAACTTCCCTATCTCCGAAAGTATTCCATGTATGAGTTTTTTTTTATGTAGCCTGTATTATGACCCACTGCTGGGCAAAGGCCTCCCCTCTCCGCCACTCTCCCCTGTCCTGTGCCCTGTCCATTTAGGAGATAATTTTCATAAAACAATGAAGGCTATTGTTATAAACATTGACATCTGTAGTTTCAGCGATTTCGATATTTCATACAACATCTCCTTCCTTCAGTATACAGGATGGATTCTTTAGATTGGTCAGTATGAGAAAGTCTGAAACTATAAGAAATACGAAGATCCGTTCGTAGGAACCATGTCATAGATTTTAATTACAAGAAAAACTGCATTCATAAATTTAAAAAAAAACTGTACTCAGCACGAAAATCGAACCTGGACGTTTTGAAAAATAAAACTTACATTATTTAGGAATATGAAGTACAACGCATTTTATTCATTCTAGATACCGCGTTTCATAATATCATTTATTGCTTCTAACCTACACTACCTACCGATTTCCAAATAAAAATAATGTACGTTTTATTTTTCAAAACGACCAGGTTCGATTCCTGAACTGAGTACAATCGTTTTTTTAAATGTATGAATGCAGTTTTTCTTAGTACTAAAATCGATGACATGGTTCCTAGAACAGATCTTCGTATGTCTTATAGTTTCAGACTTTCCCATACTGACCTATAATAACTGACTGAGTCACCCGGTATAGTGAAATAGTGATTTTAGAAGTTGTATTTCCTTAACCCGTCGTCAGCGCTAGGTACATAATAAAAGAAAAACATGCAAAATGTCGGTTCATTGACTCAAAAGTTAGGGCTGGACGTTGATATGCCTGTCCTTCTCTTTATTTTATAACCTTTTATTTAACTTCGTCACGTTAAATTTTGATCCATTTCATTAGTCCCATCTAACTTGAAATTTGGTATAAAAATGTAAATTAGATAAAAATGTAATTACAGTTAGAAGAAACAGATGGAAAACCTCCGACTTTATGACTTCAAAGTTCAATATCTCAAAAACGGCTGAACCGATTTTTATTCAACATATCTAAGAACCATCGCTAGAAACTCTGATTTCAAATAATAAAAAACCGGCCAAGAGCGTGTCGGACACGCCCAAAATAGGGTTCCGTAGCCATTACGAAAAAATTAAGTAATATTTTTCTAAGGATTTCGTATTTTATACGGAATCTTCCAAGTTTAGGTATATTTTATACCTTATGTTGCTATTTACTCTTACACTACTAATAATTCTCAAGAAATCTTAACCGTATAAGAAGTTTTCCTTGTCAGTTTAATATACTTACTACCATCATGAATTCTTTCCACCCACCGGTTTTATTTTAATAAAAAAATCCACTTTAAAGTTGAATATTATGCAAACATATTATCACTAAATCGAAAAATCGTTTTAGCAACCTCCTCATGGTTTTAAAATACCAATGCCTATGAAAGCTTTGGCAGTATTTCGGCAGATACCGAACCTTCGGCCAAAACTTTTAGCCGAAACCTTCCGAACCGAAGCCGAAAATTCGGTCAGACACTTCAAATTAGTTTACATCAAAATCTTAATTAGAAGGGTTCGAGCTGTCGCGCCGTTATTACCTGACGGACGGTGGGGCGTTGATTGACGCCAAGTACTCATTAATGGGAATTAAATGTATAATTATAATGGGATATTTGGCAAAGCATGAAGAAAATAAACAGAAAATTTAGATAGAAATTAGATAATTTCATTGGAAATTTTATGTTTCTGGCTAAGGTTTCTAGTGAAAGTTTTTGACAGAATAAGTTTTTGTTGACTAATAATTTCGTCTTAGTATCTAATTCTCTAATAAAGGTTGAATGCAACGTACGTATATTACTTAAATGTGCCTGAAGACTAAAAGTCTTCGACCTGTGTGCGCTGCCAGTGATGACTTATGGCGGTGAAACGTGGTCCTTGACTGTTGGCCTCTTAGAGAGGCTCAGAGTCACGCAACGAGCTATGGAGAGAGCTATGCTTGGAGTTTCTTTGCGCGATAGAATCCGGGATACAGAAATTCGTCGAAGCACTAAAGTCACTGACATAGCTGGAAAAATATGCAAATTGAAGTGGCAATGGGCAGACCACATCGCTCGAAGAACCAGATAGGCCTAACCTAACCGTTGGGGGAGCAAAGTCCTCGAGTGGCGACCACGAACCGGAAGACGAAGCGTTGGCAGGCCTCCCACCAGGTGGACTGATGACATCGTGAGAGTTGTGGGAAACCGTGACGTTGTTAGGGGCCTTTGTCCAGCAGTGGACTTCTTCCGGCTGATGATGATCCTGAATTTTTTCAAATTTTACCACCCACCGGTTTAGATTTTAGAGGGGGGGGGGACACTCGATTTTAATGAAAATTTGCACTTTAAAGTTAAATATTTCGCAAACGCTTTACTGAATCGAAAAATCGTTTTATCAAACCCCTAATGGTTTTAAAATACCTATCCAACGATACCCCACACTATAGGGTTGGATGAGAAAAAAAAATCACCGCCACTTTACGTCTATGGGAGGTACCCTAAAAAAAATTGGTTTTGAATTTTTAATTGTACTATTTTGTGGGCATAGTTTATCTATATATCCGTGCAAAATTACAGCTTTCTAGCATTGATAGTCCCTGAGCAAAGCCGCGGACGGACAGACAGACAGACAGACGGACAGACAGACAGACATGGCGAAACTATAAGGGTTCCGTTTTTGCCATTTTGGCTCCGGAACCCTAAAAAGATCAGTGGACCCGTTTAAGAGCTGCGGTGCCACAGACAGGTACACAGTCACACAGCCAGCTACACATAGCGTTCAAACTTATAACACCCCTATTTTTGAGTCGAGAGTTAAAAAAAGGCTTTAACTTACTAAAAATAAATACATAGACGACGGAACATTAATACCTAATGAATGCAGATCCCTAGATATTGATCTCCTTGACTTGTTTTCTCATGCTTTCTCCCTCATACCTCATCCAATCGTCATTAAACCCGAGGTGCCTGAAGAGCTTACTTCCCCAAAACTTAGAACTGATCGACGTTGACGTTCCATAAAGGTTGATAAATGAGTCCGCTAAATGGATTATAGTCGCACCTTTCCATCAGGGTTTTAGCTGTTTGGGAAACGTTATTATACACTGACGAGTGAAATTATAGGTTACATTCTGTAGAAACCTTGCATTTGTATATTTTTACTGGTTTTCTTATAGGTAGTTAGTTTTTGTTAACCCACGACGCGTAAAGAGGGGTGTTATAAGTTTGGCCGCTATGTGTCTGTGTGTCTGTCTGTGGCACCGTAGCTCTTAAACGGGTGGGCCGATTTGAATGTAGTTTTTTTATTTGAAACTAGCTTATGCCCGCGACTTCGTCTGCGCGGATCTAGGTTATCGCGCGGTGACGTATGTTGATCCTTGGGTTCAAACTACCTATATATCAAACTTCATCAAAATCCATTTAGTGGTTTTGACGTGAAAGCGTAATAAACAGACAGACAGAGTTACTTTCGCATTTATAATATTAATAGGAGGGGTTAGGTTTTTTAGCGATGGTTTTTAGACATGTTTCATCAAAATCGGTTTAGCCGTTTCTGAGATATTAAACTTTAAAGTGACAAAGTCGGGGGTTTTCCAACTTTTTGTTGGTTAGGTTATATATTTGTCAGTTTCTGTTTAGTTTTTGTGTGAGTGAGTGAATTTTATCTTTAATTTAAATCATAATAGCTTTTGCCCGCGGCTTCGCCCGCGTGGAATTCGGTTATCACTCGCTGTTCCATCGGGAATTGTGCATTTTTACCGGGATAAAAAGTAGCCTAAGCCATTCTCTGGCCCATAAATTATCTTTACCTATGCCACGCCGATCCGTCGCTCCGAAAGACGGACAAACATACAAACACAGAAACACAACACACTTTCGCATTTATAGTATTTAGTATAGATTATTCTGTTTTTAATTTACAGTCCATCGTTTTCACACGGTTTTCATCCCTTTCAAAATTTTTACCACCATCATTTTCTTAGCATTAGTTCAAACGTCAAAAAAACCTTTGCTGACAATGTCTTTCTTTTTTTCCTATAAATTCATAAGTTTTACGAGTTATATGTGGAAGCCATCCCTCCCCCCGCGACCCCTGAACCCCATGGGGTCGATTATTGCGCTTAGGGGCAGGTGACGTAATGGGATTTGAACGATGTGTGACAATTGCGGTGCAGATATTTTATAGGTATTTGTGGTTTTGTGTTAGAAGTTTTACTATTGCTTGTACTACGTATCTTCTTTTTCCCTATTCTATATAAATAAAAAATGAATCACCGAAATCTGTATACGTGCATTACTTCCGAACGAGGGCACAAAATTAGATATTTTTTTATTATTTATAATTTTATTTATTTATTAGGTACATATCACATTACAAACATGAATAGGTACGTATGTAAAAATGCAACAACAATACAAATTAAACTAAATAATATAATAATAATAAGAAGACAAAGAAAACTTACCTAAGAAACCTTAACTAATAAATATATTATTATCTATAACATTACACAGCGTCAAGCTTACACATTGCAACGTACATTACATATACTTATTTATGCCGTCGACTACACCTAATACCATTATAAATAACTAAAATCACCACCCTTAAGGCCTCAATGAAACTAGAAACACAGGGAAGCTTAAAGTTCCATCTTACAGACTAGCTAAAACCAAAAAGTCGTTTTTGGGAAGTTGTATACGTTTTTATAATAAAATTCCAAAAAATATTACTAAAGAAACTGATACAACATTTAAATCTACCGTCAAAAAGACATTAATATCTAAGGCTTATTATAAATAAGTCAGTGAGTATATCATGGACAGGGATATTTGGAAATAATTCCGATCGCATTAGCGATCCCTTCAAATAGTGAACCTACTGTGTTAAAAATAAAATGGTGTTAAATACTTGTAATGTATAGTATATAGATATCATTTATAAATATTGTGAATCTGTTTTTTTTTTAAATACCTCGTTGAGTTTCTTGCCAGATTCTTCTCAACAGAGGTTTTTTCCGAACCGGTGGTATATTTTTTGACGTTCATAAGTGCTTGTCATAGCCTAAATTGAATAAAGAGATTTTGACTTTGAATGGTGATACTTAAACGTCAGTAATCGTATACACCACATATCCACTACATCACTATGTATGTCCGTCTACATGATAGTTTAATCCTCGGGGACACTTTTTGCCAGAGCAGGTGTCTCTTATTAGACCGGAACTCGACAAAAACTACCCGGCTGAAGTTGGGACTTGTCCCGACGTGTTATGAAACGTTTTTATGGAAGGTAGGAGCTTCTGATTTGGACTTTTTACTGGGAAAGTTTGGGCTTTACAGGACCGGGGGAGTTTGAGACTTGTTTTAGTTTTGCAATGTTTATAGAGTAAGGGAGTCGCGCGAAAATAGTAAAAAAGCTGGTAAAATTATAATTGAAAAACCGGCCAAGTGCGAGTCGAACTCGCGGACGAAGGGTTCCGTACGATTATATAAACAACATTAGACATTAGCTGAAAAAAACGGCAAAAAAATCTAGTTTGTTGTATGGAAGCCCCCTTAAATATTTATTTTATTTCAATTACTTACTTTTATAGTGATTATACAACTAAAGAGTCTGTGAATATTTCAAGCGTCTACCTTTTACGGTTATTATATCAAGCAGAGAAACGGCAAAACAATCACGTTTGTTCTATGGGAGCCCCCTTATTCCCTATTCTGCTCTTATTATTTGTTGTTATAGCGGCACAGATGGCCACAATAATACATATTCTGTGTAAATTTCAAGTGTCTAACTATTAAAACTCAAGAGATAAAGCCCTGTGACAGACGGACGGACGTACAGACAGGCAGATAGCGGAGTCTCAGTAATAGAGTTCCGTTGGCGCCCTTTGGGTACGGAACCATAAAAAATACAACCGAACATACCCTCCTCCTTTTTTTAAGTCGGTTAAAAACCCAAAAAGATCGATTTGCAAACGATTCTGTATTTAGGTAGGTACTTAGTCGTTTTGTAATTCTAGCTACCACTTATTTTTGTTCAACTTGTAGAACTCTATCGGTCAGATACAGTCAAGTTAGCATTAAAAGTAGCCGTACGATTTTGTAATTTGTCATTTTACAGCCACGTACAAAACGCAATGCAAGACTGTCAAATGTGTCAATGCGACACATTGTTAGGGGGTTGCTAAAACAATTTTTCGATTAAGTGATTTGTTTGCAAAATATTCAACTTTACATTGCAAATTTTCATAAAAATCGAGCGTCCCTCCCCCTCAAAAACTAAACCGGCGAGTGAAAACATTAAAAAAAAATCAGGATAGTAATAAGTACATCAAACGTACAAGGAAACATATAACGGGTAACATTTATTGAGAATTATTAGTAGTTTAAGAGTATAAATAGCAGCCTAAGGTATAAAATATAAGTACCTAAACTTAATTAATTATAAATTAATTATATCTACGTATCTAATAAATTTATTTTATTGTTTTTAAAGTCGCACAATAAATTAGTCTTCTAGTTTACTAATTATTTATTTATTTATGTAGTCTTATGTAGTTAATGGTGTGTATAGTGTGTCTTTATAACGCTCAGAGGTTTGCCTACGGTGCTGGCTGAAAATCAGCGCTGGGGTGTTTTTTAACTCTTCAGCATTATGCTGAGCCAGTGTCCGATTCACAATCGCAATGACACATACCTTTGTGTTTGTTTATTTGTACCAAATAGTATTGTTGTCTTGTGTTGTGAATAAATGTATTTTCTTTCTTTCTTTCTTTCTTTCTTTAAACTTGAAATATTCCGTACAAAATGCGAAATCCTCAGAAAAATGTTACTTAATTTTTTCGTAATGGCTACGGAACCCTACTTCGAGCGTGTCCGACACGCTCTTGACCGGTTTTTCTCATGGTAACGTATGCAAAAATCCATCCATGATTTGAACGCATGTCACCAGTTCTATCATCCACTAAACCATTGAACCACGCGGCTCCGCCAGCGCACATGCATAAACAGCAATCACTCCGCACCATGATCAAAGGGCTGGTGCGTGACTCGTTCAAAGGACTCCGTGCCCGTAATGGTGCTCTTTTAGTTATTACAAATAACAGCAGCTGTCAAATGACACGTAGCGTTTGCTTCTTGAAAATAAAAGACGAGACGAAAGGTTTGTTATCGGTCTTCTGTTCACCATAGAATTTATCTACTGGGTGTACCTTTAACACGACCAAATAATAACCTAATCAACAAAAAGTCGGAAAACCCCCGACTTTGTCACTTTAAAGCTCAATATCTCAAAAATGCCTAACCCGATTTCGATGAAACAAGTCCATCGCTAGAAAACCTGCTATCAAATAAAAAAATATACCCACCCAACCCATATATAGTATGGGTTGGTTATAATAATTTTAATCTACCGCTTTCACATAAATATCAAAAAATTGTAAAATAAAACATTAAATTAAAAAAATCAAAAAACCCGACTGAAAAAATTAAAAGGAAGAAAATTTAAATCGTGACGCTCAAAAACTCTTAGTAATGGGTCCTGACTGTTGAACTTTAAATTAGCTAACGTAACAGAGTTCTAGACCACTAGACTTATTTTCTTCCTTGTAGTTTTAGCAATCGGGTTTTTTGATTTTCTTAATTTAATTGATAGCTGTATTTGAATTGATTTGGAAGCATAAACAGTCCAATATTTTGTTCAAACCTATCTACTGCCGTTATCTTAATCTACAGTTTATAAAGGAAGCCCCTTAATATGGATTTGTTATGGAACTAAATGAAGACCACTGTTCAGTTTGGCAATTAATACTAAAAGACACCAAATTAACAAAATCTTTCGCACCTCTAACCATTTAACTTCCCCGTTATTTAAAAGAAAGAGCACAGAGTGTGAAAAATAAAATAAATCTGTCTCAAGCCTTCGCCGGTCAAGAGACCGGCCGGAAGCGCCGGGCGACAGGTGGGGGAATGGCGGCGGTTCCGGTGCAAGAGGCGCTCCGGCTTCCGGCGTGCGCAAGAGTGGAAGGCGAGGGCCACAAAACACAGGACGCTGATTTAAAAAGTTAGGGTTTTTTTTTGTAGTTCGAGCTTGCTGCAAAGGCGGTTTGTGGCTCCATACCTGTAAAGGAAAAAACATAACCCTCATAGAATAATAATAATATATTTTCAGTCTCCTCGTAATTATTTTGTTGTCTGTCTGTCCGTCAGTTAATATCAAAAACTCAGGTCTACTACCACTTGAAGTAATTATTCAAATGGAAGTTGAAGGTACCTTTTTTTATTTTTGCTCATATCTCGAATATTTGTACAAGTAGCATTATAATTACTTCGGACAAAAGTTTCTACATAAAATTTCGGTATTTTTTTTCTCTAAACTACATGTATTTTTTTCCAAAATTTTGTTAATTTTCTCACCCTATTAGGGTAGCTAGAAGTTGAACTTTGAAGTGGAATTTTACGGATAGTTTGAATATCAACGCATGTTTAGTAAAATAACCTAACAAACAAAACGTTAGAAAACCACCGACTTTGTCACTTTAAAGTTCAATATCTCAAAAATGGCTAAACCGATTTTGGAAACATATCTAAAAACCATCGCTAGAAAACCTGCTATCAAATAAAAAAGCGCATTCAAATCGGCCCACCCGTTTAAGAGCTACGGTGCCTCAGACAGACACACATAGCGGTCAAACTTATAACACCCCTCTTTTTGCGTCGGGGGTTAAAAATCTAGTATTAAATTAAAAAATGTAGTAAAAAATTAAATACATAAGATATTATTCCAAATCCAAACACGTCTCTTGTTACTTTCTGGCCACAAAGTGCTTAAGGCGAGAGTTTCGGAAATCACCTCTACACACGTTTGGGATAAAACCGACGTGCGCTCTCTACGGCACTTTCTTGGCCATTTGAAGCGTTCCATTTGCCGTTACAAGCAATACAAGTTCTGCCTTTAAATGTTCAATGTTGAATCACGCACACGCTTTCGCCCGTTGTGAAACATCACTATACCTACCTACCTACCTATAATAAGTAATCCATACTAATATTATAAATGCGAAAGTGTGTTTGTGTGTTTGTCCGTCTTTCACGCCGTAACGAAGCGACGAATTGGCGCAATTTTTGGCATAAAGATAGTTTATGGGCCCGAGAGTGACATAGGCTACTTTTTATCCCGAAAAAATGCACAGTTTCCGAGGGAACAGCGCGCGATAACCGAATACCATGCGGGCGGAGCCGCGGGCAAAAGCTAGTAACCTAATAAATAAAATGGAGGAGTCCAACGGAGGACCTCTTACAGCTGATAATTATGATTATGATTATACCTAACCTAACGTAACCTAACCAACAAAAAGTTGGGAAACCCCGACATTGTCACTTCAAAGTTCAATATCTCAAAAAGGGCCGAATCGATTTTGATAAAACATTTCTAAGAACCATCGCTGTAAAACCTGCTTTCAGATAAAAAAACCGCATTTAGTCACAGACACACAGACACAATAGCGATCAAACTTATAACACCCCTCTTTTTGCGTCGGGAGTTTAAAACTTAAGAAAGCTTGTATCAAGTTTACATGCAAGAACATTATACCTATCTTAAATATGCAGATAGAAAGTTATTCTGAAAGAAGACTTCATTTTCAACAGCATTCAAAGATTTTTTTGATAATTACCCTAACATCATTTCTATCGTCTGTATCAAAACTGAATTCTGCGTAAAGTTAGAGAAGTCTTGTAATTTTATTAACACAGTTAATAGTTTATATTCAATAAATTATTCCAAACAAGCAATAAACAGACAAAATACCATTAAAGGTGCACAATAATGGCGTCGTGACTCGCCGCGGACGCCGACCGCGACCGGACGATCCGCGACCGGCAAAGGGCGCGGGTTACTCATCTTCATTCAAAGGACAATACTATCCCATAATATTATGTTAATGATATCTAGATAAGATTTTATTCATCATTCATTTTTGCTTGTGGGCTTCGATTCCCGGTCGGGCAGATGTTTGTGTGAAAAACAGGAATATGGGCGTTTTCAAAAAAAGTGTATCCTTTTTTTTATTTTGGAAAAATGTGGTTTTTCCTACTCATAATCAAGAGCACAATCGATTCAGATAGTATTAAAAAATGTCCCAAAAAAAAATTCAATTCTGCGACATTTTTTTCATACAAAAATAGTGAAAAACTGGGGATATTTTTTTAATAAACGATTGTAATCGATCGTGCTCTTGATTCTGAGTAGGAAAAACCATATTTTTCCAAAATAAAAAAAAGGTACACTTTTTTTGAAAACGCTCATATCCGTGTCAAGTGTTGGCGATCCCTTAGGTACTTCAAATAGTGGACCTATACTGAATTAAAAATGTAGTTCTTTTAAATTCTAATACTTATGATCAAAGTCTTTAACTAAAATTGTTAATCGGTTTTAAAAAAATGTATCTCGTTGATGTGTTTCTGGCCAGGTTCTTCTCAATAAAGGTTTCTCCGATCCGGTAGTAGGTACCAGATTTCCTTGTGACATGCAAGGTGCTCGTTAAAACTTAAATGAAACAAACATAAACCCCCTTGCAAAAAAAACGGGCAACTATGGTTTTTGTATTTTATGTGCATGATAGCTTACTTTCTAAGCTTCAATGCCAAAAATCTGAAAAACCCTAGGTGCCGGTTTTTTTTGCAAGGGGGTTTATTTTGTCTTTGACTTTTAAAAAAAGAAAAACATTTTGGAATCGATCTTAAATTTTGTATTCTTTCTATATTTTTAATCCTTCCAAATCCCTCTTAGTTCTTTACTATAATATTTATCGTACTTAACTGCATACTAGTATTTCGTTCTTTCTAACATAATTCCTGACGCAATAAATTTCCAAATTGCTGCGATACAATCACCAATAAATCGTGCCTGGAGTCGTCCTTATTGTCTTACCTCTTAGGTCAAAGAGGCAAGACATAGAGCATGAGTCAGGTACCTAAATTACCCGTCTAGACTATAGCGATCGCAGTGATTTAGTGCGTGCATGAACACATGTTTTCAATTTAGACTTGGCCGTTTTTTGCTGTGCACTCTGGAATATATCGTTTCACCGGAGATAGGTGATAAATTTTTGGAGGTGCTTTTTCGTGTAAAATTTTTAGTGGAGTGTTTAAAGTGAGATTTATTGTTAAGTGGCCTTACGGCTTAAGCACGACTATACGCGAGCAGAGCGATCCAGTGAGCGATTTTTCAGTTCATTGCGAGTAGCAGTGACCCATTTTTGGAATACCATTTGAAAGCAAAACTTTTTTATGGATAGAGATTTTTCGTCAGACATAATTCAAACTCCTGTAGCTTTACGCGCCGGAGGTGTCCTTACAATTGGATTATCTCTGCGCTTAATTCGCTCAACAAAATCGTATGTGGCGCAGGAGCCAAAAGTAAATTGTAATAATTCGTACCTAGTACAATATAGTACAAATATTTTTTACTAACTTTTGCCAGCGGCTTCGCCCGCATGTAATTCGGTTATCGCCCGCTGTTTCCTCGGGAACTGTGCATTTTTCCAGGATAAAAAGTAGCCTATGTCACTTTCTGGACCATAAACTATCTCTATGCCAAAAATCATGTCGATCCGTCGCTCCGTTTTGACGTGAAAGAAGGACAAACACACACTTTCGCATTTATAATATTAGTATGGATTACTCGCCACAAATCAGTACAAACATTTTAAACTGACTCAAAAATTTGGGTAGACAATAGTAGTACGTGGCCTGAGGCCGTATTGTCTATTGCGTGAGCACTTGCTACCTCATTCACCATCTTATAATCTCGTTCTATACTGACTGTGTGACAGAAAAAGTGGTGAAAATGATTGTGATGCCGAGTTTGTTAGACAATAAAGCCAGGTTATCAATATGCTGCGTGCTTTTCGACCACTCTGCGCCGATCGCGCGTAGTCGTGGTCGGTCTGTTAGAAACCTTAGTGCCAATTTTTGGCAAGTACTCTTGAAGTCCTTGTATTGAAGTTAAAAACGTTTTTCGACTTTGCCAAAGTGGGGTGGGTGGTAGGACAAGGTCGTTTTGGATTCGGGATTGCTTTACCTTAACAAGTTCGTATATCGGTGAAACCCTGTCGTAGTGAGTCTCTTCAAGTGAGCTTTTTGGAGTTTTTTTTTAATGCAGCAAATGCTTGAGCCGTAGTTCACATGCGGGCTCAGAAGCCGGTGTGGCTTAGTGGTTTGACCTGTGGCCTGTGGCCTGTCAATCAAAGGGTCGTGAGTTTCATATCCGGAAACTTACCACGAGCTTTGCGGTAAAGGAAAATTGAACGGCGAGAGACGTACACAAAATAATTAAAATACCACCAACTGGACTTATTATCACGCTACGTACGTACAAGAGTTATATTTACCTTGACGTTTCGATCACATTAAAGTGGCCATGGTCACGAGTAGACTGAAGTGTGGGGTATCAAGTCCACCTAACAGCGCGAGTCCGTCGAACTACCCGCACTTAATTCTTGAGTCCCGTTTGTGGTATTTTAATAAAATTATGAGTGAAAATCACGAAAGTTTAAAACATGATAATTAGAAACCTACCTACCTGTGAAGTAATTCAATAGTGCGTGTGAAGCTTTACTAATTTACTTTGTTTTGCTCAAAGCAACAGAAATCACGGTTCGTTTGTTTCAAATTCAACTCGAACGATTACCTTTCACACCTGACTGCGACGCGAGGTGCCCTAACGTGGCGACGTGAGCGTGGCCGTTGGAACATGGCACGTCTGGGCGACACGGTGCGGTGCCAAATGATGCCCCGCTTCCGGCACAGACTAGCATTGAGGTTTTTAATGTGGCTTGAGATACCGATATAGAGATGGGAGTTTTGTTGGTAGGTACTGTTTTATGTCAATGTCGTTTATTTCATAAATTCCATTGTTAGTTTTGAACATAAAACTACCGTGAGACTCACTCATGTTGACCCGGATAACTCACGTCTTAAATCGAGTTTAGCTTGATATGTTTCGGGCTAATCCGTAACCCTTCCTCCTCGGAGCAACGCGACTCGGCGGCTGCTGCAACACGCGCATTGCGCGCCGCCGCTCTGCTCGCGCGACTACCCGACGAAACCTACACCGGCACACAACTACCCGCATTTACATCATATATTTTTTTCCATTGTGTACAAGTATTTTATACCGTTTTTACCATAAAGGCGCACAGGGTCCGTGCCGACAAGACGGCCCTGGCTACACGTTGGCTAAGTCTTTTTATTAAATAAGGTACGAAGTACGATTAAGCCGGTCAACGAATCCGAAAGACCGTCATATAAAATTGTGTGACTACTAAATTCCCATGATCATTCTCAAAAATTACATATGCGGTTTTCATTTAAGTTGCATGAATTCATCTACATATCAAATTTCTCACAAATCCATTGTACTGTTTTGGCGTGAAGGAAGGTAACAAACAATACATGCACGCATTCCGATGAAGATTCTCAAAAATTACATATGCGGTTTTCATTTACGTTGCATGAATTCGTCTACATATAAAATTTCTTACAAATCAATCTTACTGTTTTGGCATGAAGGAATACATGCACGCAAACACATACACCCAAACTATCGCATTTAAAATATTAGTAGGACTATTACGAACTTGTACTAAAATACTGTTGTCACCTCAAGTTAGGGGATGGCTTTATGCCCCCTGGCGCACCGCCAGCGCTGGCGACCTCTCGCATACACCTTACCTGTTTTTCTTTTAATTTCTCTTCCCGTGTCTTGTTTCCTTGAACGCCCGTAAATTGTTTCGGTTGAGAGCACGGTCTTTAGTTTTTAAAGATAATTGCACTGTTTTTGCCAACCGCTAAAATCAAAATCAAGTATGTAACTAAATTGTTGAGTAGTCGTTGTTGTTGGTTGAGAATCAGCAGTGAACCATCACGACAACTTTCTTAGGAACTCTTGCCTTCTACATCATGCTGGAGCCCGGAGTTTAAAGTTGGCGATAGAGAGTGTTACTGCCCGCTTCTACTACAAGTCGCCTTTTACAACACTCATGGGAAGAGCTGGATTCTTCCTATTCTTAACGTAATCACTGCCATCTTGACTTCCACAGGTGCCACGACGCACATGTGCGTTCAAAATGAACAAATAATTATGACGGCGGCACTGGACGAAGAAGAAAAAACGCGTATTCCGGACACGGCACAAACCTAAAGTTTCAAGAGTACTTAATGGACAAAATTATAATCAAATTTTCTCGACGAATGATGGTCAAGTGGTTAGAGAACCTAACTACGAAAAGCTTGAGGTCCCGAGTTTGATTCTCGAGAATGATACAAATGTTTATTCTCGGGTCATGGATGTTTAATAATGTATTTATCTATATAAGTATGTTTATCCGTTGTCTAGTATTCATATAATAAGCTTTGCTTAGTTTGGGACTATCTTTAATTGGTGTCAAGTGTCCCATAATATTTATTTATTATAATTTTCTCACAAATTCTCCACGTGCCAGGATTGGTATAAAATTAACCAAGCCCATTTTCTATTCTAAACCAAGTTGTAGTCACTTCTTTAAAAATATCATGGGACACTTAACACCAATTGGCCTAGCCCCAAACTAAGCAAAGCTTGTACTATGGACACTAGGCAACTGATAAGCATACTTACAATAATTATTTACATATTCGAACCCAGGACCTCAAGCTTCGTAGTCAGGTTCTTTAACAACTAGGCCATCCGCTCCTCAGGTTTAAATTAAGTAAAAGGTACAACAACCTTGACTTAAAATAAAACAAAAGCTAAGAGTAACATGTGACGTCTCAATTACTTAACACAGAGCGGTCTAAAGACTAAAAAAACGCCGTCTAGACCAAGTTAATTCCAGGATACCTGCACACAATGGCGGAAAAGTCCGCAATTCACCGCATTTTACCGCACCTCAGCTCACAATGGCCATTGAATGGTATTTAAGTTATTGGTCCAGAGCAAACAGGTGGAAGAATGCGGTGGATCTAGCGACCCTTTTTTAAAGGCGTCCTTTATTCGGAATCTGAAGATTTTAATGTCTTTTTGTGGATTGTCTGAACTTAGAAAAGTGTATGTTTATGCGAACAAATAGACAAGTGTATTTGTAAAACACACATAGAAGACGTTTTCAATAACCTAACCAAATGCTTTCAAATAAAAAACCTCATCCAAATCGGTCCACCCGTTTAAGAGCTAACGGTGCCACAGACAAACAGCGGTCCAACTTATAACACCCCTCTTTTTGCGTCGGGGGTTAAAAAAGTGTACCTTTTCTTTCAAGATGTATTTCATTTTTTAATACAAATTTTAAGAGACTAACTAACTAAGAAAAAGTAGGTACACTTCTTTGTAAAAACGCTTGTTTTATAAAGTGGCAGTAAAGTACCAATCTGCTCGTTATTATTGTGAATAGATTATTTTATTATTTTAACGTTGAAAATATTGTACTTAAAAGCTTCTAAAAAACTTTATTTCCCGCACATTCAGCCGTCTTAATACCGCAAGTGCCACATTTCCCCGCAAAAAGCCGCATTGCTCTAACATACTATCTTTTTCAGTCGGCCGTCTTCCACCTCCAATTGAAGGTGGATTTAATTGTCCGAGTCAAGATAATGGCGTCTTAAGTTTGCTGCCATTCTGCCCGAAGACCACGGCGGGTTGCCCAATGGAATCGACACGTTTGCGAAATTGTCGGAAAAATCGTAAGCGTAAATTAAAATATCACGTAGTTACAATCACCGGATTATAATATTGTTACATTGTACAGTCAGCTGCAGAGAAAAGGTACCCCCCTGTAACGGCGGTATCCATACTACCAATGCGGCTGGCGATGTCGAGGCAGTTAACAACTACTTTGCAAATATTGGTAGGCGACTGGCGGATGCTGTAATTACAAGCAAAAATAATAGCAAACCATCTTTTTACAAATTTGACATTCCTACTAATATAAATTCATTTGTTCTGCTGCCCCCCGATGAAGCAGAGATCGAGTCCATAATACTGAGCTTAAGGAATGACTGTGCTACCGGTTGGGATAATATTCCTGTCAAGTTACTCAAGCTTGCCAAAAATATAATAGTACCCCCGCTCACAAGGCTTATTGAATTGTGCATATCTCAGGGTGTATTTCCAGCTGTGTTCAAAAGATCCATAATCACACCTGTTCACAAGGGCGGGAATCGAGATAGTGTTTCGAACTATAGACCGATCTCAGTTCTAACCTCGTTGTCTAAGATACTTGAGAGAGTTCTTAATCGTCGTCTAATTAAATATTTGGAACATAATAACATACTATCAAAGTGCCAATTTGGATTTAGAACAGGGAAAAGCACTGAAGATGCCGTCAGTGCTTTGGCAGATGAAGTTGTCGCACAACTTGATGCTGGAAAAAAATGTTTAGGTGTATTCCTAGATCTTGCTAAAGCATTTGACACTGTTTCGATTCCGGCTCTTGTGGATAAACTCCATTCTATTGGTATTAGGGGAAGTGCACATATGATCTTCAGAGATTTTCTTTCAAATCGCACACAGCAAGTAAAAATTTCAAAATACATTAGCAAAGACGCACCGGTTGTTTGTGGAGTGCCCCAAGGAAGCATACTTGGACCGAGTCTCTTTTTAATTTACATCAATGACTTGTGTCAACAGTCACTAGCCAATGGAAAAATATATACTTATGCGGATGACACAGCCATAATCTTCCATGGAGATACTTGGGACGAAGCCTATAGTAATGCAGAATTGGGGCTCCACAGGATCGGTGAATGGCTAGCTGCAAACCTTCTCACGTTGAATCTCTCAAAGACCACGTATTTGCAATTCTCTTTGTCTAAAATTAATCAGCATACACCTGACCTTAAAATGCATTCTTGTGATTTGCTGGCAAAAACTGCCTGCACGTGTACAAAAATTGCTAAAACAAATTGTGTTAAGTACCTGGGAGTTATATTGGATGACAGAATAAACTGGCAGTCTCATCTAGACCTAACAACAACAAGGATCAGGAAACTTGTATGGGTGTTTAAGAAACTGAGAAGTACGGCGGATTTCGATCTGCTGCGCGCAGTTTACTACGCATTGGCGCAGTCGGTCCTTGGGTACTGTAGTGTTGTATGGGGTGGTACCACAAAAACGCACATGCTAACCCTGGAAAGGGCGCAAAGATCTTTGTTAAAAGTTATGACATTTAGCTCCTATAGATTTCCCACAAAATTATTGTATGAAAAATGCCAGGTTTTAACTGTAAGACAATTGTACGTGTTGTTATTAGTAATAAAGCAACACAAGAGTACCCCCTATGATAAACAAAAATGTGCATCTAAGCGCGTTCCGACCAATGTCTGCCTGTCTTTTAAGTGCCGACTGTCAACTACTAAAAGACAACAAAGGTTTATGGCCATCTATTTGTATAATAAAATTAATAAAATTATAAATATGTATTCTCTATCTGCCTATGAATGTAAAACTAAACTAAAATCATGGTTACTGACACTGAACTATGAGGATTCTGAAGCGCTGTTACCTTAAGATTGTTATCACACACACACACACACACGTACACACACACACACACACACACACACACACACACACACACACACACACACACACACACACACACACGCACAGAGATACACGCACGCACACATCTATTTATAAGCATAAGGCTAATAATGTAAACATCTGGGAGTGGACACTGACTTCTGTAACACAGGTTTAAACCTAGCTCAGAAGTCAGGGACTTTATTTTGATTCTGTACCTTATTGTCAATAAAAACTTTATTATTATATTATTATTATTATTATTACAGTGGGGTACCCTTTCTCTGCAGCTGACTGTACTTAAAGGAAAAGCATGTAACCTGCGTATTCATTGCAAGTGGTCAATTTGATTTGATATTTATGTATGTATTGCAGTTTAATTATTTTATTATTCGTTTATGACATTTGTATTGAGCTCCGTTAATAATACGTGGAATAATCAATGCCGTTGCAGCCAAAACCATGTAATTTTTATCTGTTATTAGATATATCTTTAATTTTATATTTTTCATGCTTGTATAAAATAGTCAAGTGAATTTTAACACAATTTTGTGTTAAAACACGACTATAGTGCCAAGTTTCTTGCAGCACATTCTTCTTGCCAATTTTTAAACCGAAAGCGCTGGTAGTACTTATAAAAAAGTGACAAATCGAAAGTAACAAGAACTCTTTCCTACCCATTTACAAAACAGACTTCTTGATTTCGAATTAGAATTTCAGCTTCAATATACAAATTAATTAAGCATTTACGTCATAAAACTTAACATCTAACTCAGCTTACTTAACACCCAGTGAGTCGACAGCGTTGGAAAACCGCGCGTCTTCCCAGATCGGCTGTAAGTGGCGCGCGCTAATAAAGTCGTCTCGTTACTCGCGGCTAATCTCCCCTCCGCCGTGTGGATACACCTTAATGGCCGGCGCAAGTTTATACCGGCTTTATAACAGAACTTTACAATGTTGCCCTCTATTATGTTAGGCTTGACGCTTGAGATTTGAACAAGTATCTAGCCTCAGAATTTACTCTTTACTCAAACGCCGACAACGCTTCCGTAATCCTTACTATTATAAAGGGGAAAGTGAGTTTTTTTGTTTGTTTGTTACGCTTTCACGCCGTAACGGAGCGATGGATCGTCGTGATTTTTGGCATAGAGATAGTTTACGGTCCGAAGGGTAACATAAGGTACTTTTTATCCCGGAAAATGCACAGTTCCCGAGGGAACAGCGCGCGATAACCAAACCACGCGGGCGGAGCCGCGGGCAAAAGCTAGTTTTAAATAATGTTAAGTGTTTGTGGGTGGCGGTAATTAGTTTCTAGCGAGTTACTGATTATATAGAAGGAAGAGTTTTAATTTAACGAACGGGTAGCCCAGAGCTTAGAGAACCTGACTGACGAAGCTTGATGTCTTGGATCCGATCCCCGGTCAAGGCAAATAATATGTACGAAAAACAGATAGCAATATTTTCTATATTTAAGTATATTCGTAGCCTTACTACCCATAACATATGCGTTGCTTACTATAGGACTGGATCAATTGTCCCTTAAACTTAAATTGATAGTAAAAAATAGTCTGCTTACGTTTTACTACTTACTGGGCACAGTTCTCCTATCGAATAAAAAAAAGCTCTGCCACAGCCACAAAAGGCCCAGTATATTAAATAGTATTTTCCACGAAATTAAGAGCGTAATTGCCTTCACTGAATTTTCGATACCTATTTTGACGTGTCTACTTACAAGCTTCATAATCACGGCAGAAGCAAGGTCAAATGGTGAAGGTAGTTAATTTTAATAATTCAATAAAAACTAGGTATACCCATCGAAAATCAGGTAAAGTGTTCACCAAATGTATTCCAAACAACTGTATCATCTTAATCTATTCTACAGTCTAATCCTCTTTCTTCCCTCGTGCTCTAAAGGTCTCACGCGCCAGACGGAAGGCTTTAACTAATCTTATTACGCTCAAGAGCGTTTAAAGGATCATTGTGGACAATCTGTGGGCCGTATTATCTGTGATGTCTTAAAACTTGAAACAATAGAGTTGACCTCAACCTCCGAATGGAGTTGTAAGTCCAAGTAATGGTCACAGGCCACAAAAAAGGATCTTCTTGTTCAATTCAGGAACCTCGTTCAAGTATTTAAAAAACTTTATAATAATCAGTAATTTAAAACCTTTACACTGTTTACTCCGTACAATAATCTCAATTATCTTGTCTTGATTATCTTGGTTGACTGGTAGAGATGCCTTAAAGGGATAAGTCTGGTATTAAGGGGTAATTCTTTTGTACAACAAAGAGTTTACATTCATACAGGAAAACATCGTGAGAAGCCTTCACATCCCTGCGAAGTAATTCAATGGCGAATGTGAAGTTTCCAATCCGCACAGTGCCCGCGTGGGAACTACGGGCCAAGCCCTCTCGTTATGAGAGGAGGCCTGTGTCCTGCAGGATGTATGTAGGTATGTAGACTGAGATGATGATGATACATATATAATTTTTTAAACAATAAAGTAGGTATAAGGTCTAGAGTGTCCAGGAGAAATTAACTTTGTTTATCCTGTTGAACCGACCTGTTGGTGGCGACCACGAACTGAAAGACGAAGCGTCAGCAGTCCTCCCACCAGGTGGACTGACGACATCGTGTGAGTTGCGGTTAACCGGTGGATTCAGTGGCGAGTTTTCGTTCATTGTGGCGTTCTAAGAGGTCTTTGTCCAGCAGTGGACGTTTTCCGGCTGATGATGATGATGTATCCGTTGAATGTTCCCTTAAAGTCCTGATACTCGTAATCACAGGTAAATAATTAAATTGCATAAAATTTTACTTGCTTGTCACGCAAAACCGCGGGTAAAACTCTAGATGATTATAACACAATGGAAATTCTTTGTTACATCTTTAACCTTTTAACAATATACATTATGTGGAGTTGACGATGCGATAATAACCTTTAGATACTAAACACCTATTATATTCTAACATAACACACAGACATGACCTAGACTTACATTCGACCTTGCTTTCAAATAGAGCATCGAACTTATAGCCACTTAAGATATCTGTATCTAATACATACCTAACGGACATACCTTTGAAGAGTTATCCCGACTTTAAGTACTACGCCGTATGTCGGTGTCAAAGTCAAAGTCAAAGTCAAAATCTCTTTATTCAATTTAGGCTATAACAAGCACTTATGAACGTCAAAAAAATCTACCACCGGTTCAGAAAAACCTCTGTTGAGTAGAATCCGGCAAGAAACTCAAAACGGTGTTTTTTTTTTATTAAATACAGATTCACAATATTTATAAATGATATTTATATACATTACAAGTATTTAACACAACTTTATTTTTAACACAGTAGGTTCGTACGTGTTCGCACTAGTGCTATTGACAGTACTGGAATAGAGTTCTAAAATAGTACTGTCAATAGAATTAGTATGTTGTGTCAAAGTCAGTACTCAGTATTCGTTTTAACTACACACTTCTCTTTAAATACACACACATATAAACATCACGCCTGTATTACCAAATGGGGTAAGCAAAGCAAGGAAGATGCTTGACATATTCATAAAATATTTAGTTGTACTTTAAAAATAAATAATTACATTTAAATAAAATAAATATTTAAAGTGGGCTCCGATATAACAAGCATGTTTTTTTTTTCTTATGTCTAATATTGTATAGATAATAGTACGGAACCCTTCATGCGCCAGTCCGACTCACACTTGGCCGGTTTTAAATATAATATTTGTTTTTTTTATTATTTTGTTATAAAACAGTATGCAATTTTCTGGGTAAACTTTTTTGTTTTTAAGCCAGTCTACAAGACTAAAGTGAGTTTCTAATAGCTTTGAAATAAAGACGTCAATCGCAAAATAACAAAAATAAAAAAACGATATCGTAATTCAAGCAATCTCTTAATGTTGTGCTGGTAATTGAGTGTATACAAAAACTAACAGCAATTATTTTAATTAAATGCTAACTGGTTTTTAGCTTATCAAAATAAGTCAGTTGTCCAAAGACAAATGTCTTAGGACAGGTCAGTCTAGTTTTGTATAGTTTATTGAGGATGCTCTGCTCTAGTAATTATTTTTATTGTTTTTATTACTAAAATATTTATATTGGTCTATCATTGGTTTGGTACAGGTTTAATATTTTCTTGATATAATTTATCTATGAAATATTATAATGTTTTAGAAGTTACGAAACTGATTTTGATAAGGCGCAGCGAAGAATGGATCGAGAAATTAAAATCCCACATTTTCTTTTTCAATACTCAATACTGTACTTGATTGTTCTTCCACAATGTATACTTAGTTACAAATGTCATAAAAGGATAGGTAAGTGATCATCATGGATCCTGTTGTTTTTTTCAATCTTAAATGGGAACAAATAATACATTTACAAATGATGTAAACAATAGAAACTTAACACTAATAATTAAAAACTAATATAAATCTAAAAAAGGTGTTTATAATGTATTTTTTCAAAACGTTAAATAAATCTATCTATCTAAAAGGTAGCCTCTGTGTTATTTCCACATATGCATAAGTTTTCGCATTTGTGTAATACAGGGTGGCCCATTTATATCGGTTAGTATGGGAAAGTCTGAAACTATACGACATACGAAAATTTCTTCTTAGGAACCATGACATCGATTTTACCAGCAAAGAGGTACAAACAACCATAGAGACAATTTTACATGCCAGAATTTGTTGAATATTGTAACGGTGGACACTTCGAAGACCTACTAAAATAAATTCAATTATGTGAAAACAATGCATTTTATTCATTTTAGACATAATGTTTCATGGAGACATTTACTGCTTAAGACGTACACAATCGATATCAAAATAGAAATAGTGTAAGTTTTTTTTTTTTAAACAACTGGGTTCGATTCCCGAGCTGAGTACAGATTTTTTTTAAATGCATGAATGCAGTTTTTCTTGTTATTAAAATCGATGTCATGGTTCCTAAGAAGAAATTTTTTTCTTTCCCATACTGACCGATATAAATGGGCCACCCTGTATAGTAGGATACTCAAATAATGTCAGAGACTGATTTCTTATCGCTTACCTGTTCCAGTTACATCTTTCCGAACCTGTGCAGCATGTTAGCAGGGCACCCCAGGCTTATTGCCCTTTGTCCTCACAGAACTTTATTAATACGGTCCCTCTCTCGTAATTGATTCTGCCTCAGAGAGACCCATCCGTCAGGATTACAGGCATTATGAAGCACCTTTTCAGATGGGAATTATCGTGGGCAAGAGGCATGTGTGTCAGTTGTTTCGGTTCGAGTTTGTATAACCTAACCAACAAAAAGTTGGAAAACCCCGACTTTGTCACTTCAAAGTTCAATATCTCAAAAACGGCTGCACCGATTTTGTTAAAACATGTCTAAGAACCATCGCTAGAAAACCGGCTATCAAATAAAAAAACGCATTCATATCGATCCATCCGTTTAAGCGCTACGGAGCCACGGGTAGACAGACAGACACACACAGACATACAGACACACATAGCGGTCAAACTTAAACAAAACGGTAGTGAGTATATCAAACTTAGGAAAACTATAACGGTTCAGTTTTTTTTTAATTATTAGTAGTTTAAGAGTAAATAGCTTAAGGTATGAAATATACCTAAACTTGGAATATTCCATTCGGTACAAAATACGAAATCCTTAGAAAAATATGACTTAATTTTTTCGTAATGGTTACGGAACCCTATCTCGGATGTGTCCGACACGCTCTTGTTTACTTCTTCATGGTGTAGCAGCAGGTTTGACTTATACGGACCTACCTCTACAAAAGGACGGACAACAAAGTAATCCTACAATGGTTCCGGTTTTTCTTTTGAGGTACGGAATCCTAAAAAGACAGACTTTGTGGTAGCCTGTGTTTCTTTCCCTCCAAATATTAAAATTGTATTTTAGTACAGATTTTCTATGCCAAATTTCAACAAAAAATAACTTACTTATTGGGCATTTAATTCTTATTCTAATGCAGGAAGGCGATCGTAGTGACACAAAGATATGGAGCTGCCGGTGACACCCATAATGTTGGCAATAATCCCCAGGGGAAGTTTGCACAAAATATTTGTATGTAAAGCAGAAAAGCAATCCACTTATACCGTCTCGTCTGTTACCTGCGTCGTTACATCCTTGCTTGCGGAGAACACGGGTGGCGTGGAGCGGATCGGTAAAAAACTTTTTTTTAATATTAATTAAATTCAAATTCAAATTTAAATCATTTATTCAATAAATAGGCCGCAATGGGCACTTTTGTACGTCATTTTTTAAACTACCAGCGCTTTTGGAAAGACCATCATTGCCAAGAAGAATGCGCCGCAAGAAACTTGGCAGAAAGTAATTTTTTCAAAATAAAATAATTACAAATAAATACTTAAAAACCGAAGCCGTGAAGCCGTGAAGCCGTGGTGGCCTAGTGGTTTGACCTATCGCCTCTCAAGCTGAGGGTCGTGGGTTCAAATTCCGGCTCGCACCTCTGAGTTTTTCGAAATTTATGTGCGCAATTTACCACGAGCTTTGCGGTGAAGGAAAACATCGTGAGGAAACCTGCACAAACCTGCGAAGCAATTCAATGGTGCGTGTGAAGTTCCCAATTCGCACTGGGCCCGCGTGGGAACTATGGCCCAAGCCCTCTCATTCCGAGAGGAGGCCTGTGCCCAGCAGTAGGACGTATATAGGCTGAGATGATGATGATGATGACTTAAAAACTACAGTACACGATTAAAGAGAAAATCACAATAAAAATAATAATAATAATACAGGGATGCATGGGGTCCCTTAGTTACAAAACTAAACACTAAATATAATAATAATAGGTAGTCATTTATTTCGGAATGAATGCATAATGTTGTTAGTTACAGTTGACTTAAAGCTATTGTTAGATTATATTTAATAGCAATACCTACAATTAGGCAACACATGCAGTTGGTTCCAGTGGTACATAAATGGACCGTCATTCCGCTCCGCCACTGTTTTCAGGAGGCTGTTGGGGCTGTGAGTGATGCACTGGGGTGATACTATTTACAGGCTAGGATAATACCGACTTGGAAATACCGACCCGGTATTTCGTGTACACGCCCATACAACACTAAGCAAAACATTGGAATATTTTTCAATATTATAATGTTTTAAGTTTTCGTGATTCTTAGTCGTAGTATTATTAAAGTAGCAGAAAATAAATACAATAAACTTATTTTAAATAAAATAAAAAAGACTGAGGTTATTAGTATTACACAAAAGATCCCTACGGGTCGAAGTGTATCCGAAAGGACCCCTAAATTTAAGAGGTTATTAGTATATTAAATAACACCTTGTTTGTGTACCACTGCGAGGTACAACCCTCCTCTAAAAATGAGAGTTTGGGCCGCAACTACCTCGCGGGACCATTGTGGATTAGGAGGTCCACTTAAACTTCTTTACATTTCTTCACCCAATAAAAAACTCAAAGGTGCTTCTTGATCAAACAATGGTTTGCGACCACATCTATTATCCAATGAAGCAATAAAACTACATCTGCAAAAAAAAACAGTAGTCGTCTCCATAGTTTTCCCGCAGACAATTTGCCAAGGACTTACCTCTTCATAAAGAGGGAAGGAATTTTTCTTTATTGTCCGGATTATTCGCCTCTCGAGTTTACGTCCCAAGATGGCCTCTTTACGACATTATCAAAGTTCACCTTCGGATATTAAGTTATTGGGGCTTTTGGAGCTTAGCGCGGGAAAAGGTTAAAGGGCTTTTGAACCTGAAGTTTCAGAAGGCAAAGTTCCTACTGGTTAATACAAAAAATTTGCAAAGTACGAAACGGATTCGCACGCCGAGAGTTCGATACCTACAAACATAAACCTCAAAGCGACATATGTATACTAAATTTCAAGTCAATCTGGACTCTGGAAATGGGTAAAATTTCACTTTTAAAATACGACCCTGATTTTAAATTAAACAAGCTGTAAAATAATGGTCATTCGTTTAAAAATAATGTATGAGTTAACATCAAGTCGTTCACTCATATACCGCTATTGCTGAATAATGTACGTATTCTATTAAGCAGAGATGGGCATTGTTCGAATAAGTTTTTATCCGAATAATCATTCATATAAACTATAACTCAATAAATAATTTGTCATTTGAAAAGTGGTCATTCCAGTCGTTTCATTTTATTCGGATAAATATTATTTAATTACAAATAAACAACACGAATAACATTTTATCGATACACATAGGTACCAATCATAAATTACTCGTGGATAAATTACACGAAATAATCATTCGATAATTTTACAATACAATACAAATACTTTTTATTGTACACCAGAAATAGTAAGCGATAGGTACAGAAAACAGGTACACAGAGAAAATTACAAGGTAAGCAATAGGCAGCCTTATCGCTTAAGAGCGATCTCTACCATCCAGGCAACCTTTTTCCAGAAAGAAGGAAGGAGTAGTTTACAGCAGGTGGTGCATTAACAGTAGATCAGAAAATTAAAAAGCAGCAAAAACACATCTACACACACATTATTGTACATATAATACACGTCTAAAATAAATATAGGCAATGGGATAAACAGTCACATGTAAATAAACGAATAAGTAAATAAACAAGGATAGGATAAAATACCTCGTTGAGTTTCTTGCCGGATTCCTCTCAACAGAGGTTTTTCCAAAACGGTGGTAGATTTTCTTGACGTTCATAAGTGCTTGTTATAGCCTAAATTGAATAAAGAGATTTTGACTTTTAACTTTGACTTTGATAAAGCTAATTATTACTCGATGACAGCAATTAATTGACGGCAATTTTTTCTGATTTGGGACCATTTCGTGACAACAATTTCGTTCTTTTCAATATCTTTTTCTTTTGTAATGCTTTGTATATACTTTTGTCACGAATAAATGATTTCTTTCTTTCTTTCTTTCAAAAATAATATAATAATTTTACTCATCATTCGAGATTAATTTAGTTATTTTTATTCGTCATTGGAATAAATTTTGTCCATCTCTGCTGTAAGCCATAGCGCTCTCCCCCGTTGAGCAATGATAATATAAGGAACACGAATGTAAGTCAGTCTGTAAAGTAATTTTATAACAAAGAACCGTAAAAAGCGTCTCTACCTTACCGTTTCATATCCACCCCACGTGTAATTCCATATCGCGTGCCATATCAATCGAGCATTGCCTCGTATAAACATGCACAGATTCATCTTATTATTGACGATTCGCAGGCGATAAGTCCCCCTGTACTAGGGCTGGCACACGAAAAGATTTTTGTTTGTTTGTAACGTATACTTAAAGATTTAAGAAGAAGAAAATTTTTTATTCCGGCGAAATGCCCCTGGTGTTGCAGATGTTTATGGGCGGTGGTGATCTCTTACCATCAGGAGACCCACTTGCTAGTTTGCCATCCAGTAGAATAAAGAAGAATCAAAAATTCGACACTAAGTTGATAATAACAAAAACAAAAAATCTATTGCATGATCTGCTTGATGCCAATCTTAGTGTGTATTGTGTGTGTTGATATAGTAAATAAATAACAAAAAATTCCCAGTCCATAGATATAAAAACTATGTACAGTTGAAAAAAGTGAACCAATCGCGTAACAGAACAATCGCGTAACACACAAACATCACGCCTGTATTCCCAAATGGGGTAGGCAGAGCACACGAAACGTTACCGCTTCGGAGCCACTTTTAGCAATTTCAGGTTAGTTTGAAAAAAAAAAAAAAACGGTACAATAGTGACAGGTTGCTAGCCTGTCGCCTACGGTATACCTTAACCTATATCCTTAGTCGCCTCTTAAGACATCCACGGAAGAAATGGAGAGTAACACGTAACGCGTAACAGTAAGTATTGCATAAATTTGCCAAAATCTGCGGAAAGGTACAATGTAAGATATTACAATACTTGCACACAATAATATGGATTCGAAATAATTGACAACCCTACCGGATCCCCCCACTACGTGCGTATGCGAGATACTCGCTTTATTAGCCCACACCGGGGTTCGATTCCCGCCATTGGAAATGAATTTGTCAATTGCCGTTTTAGATTCGCGTAAAAATGTCGTTTTTATTCTTGCTTTACTCGAAAAGAGGGTGATATCGATTCGTGAGAATAACTTAACAATTCATTTTGTAAGTAAATAATCAAAATATGCATAAATTTATAGTTCATATTTACGTGAAAACTTCATAGTTCCGCAGAGCTACCTACAAAATTCGAAGTTCGTATCGTACCGTCCTTGGCTTCTCGTTCTCGTATTAAATAGTATAAGTGTGAGAGGGACCGCACGACGTGAACTTCGAGTTTCGAGTTTCGTAGTAGCCCTGCTGCTGGTTCGCTATAAACGAATTTCTCCCAGACGAAGTCGCGGTGAAAACCTACTTACCTATAAACATAGTCGATGAGAATTATTTAGACAGCAATTAAACTACTCAAAATTCTCATAATTATAATAATTTGCCGTTCAAAATAAACCTATCACATTGAATATACTATTTCATTACAGAGAAAGCAAGTTGCTTCAAGTAACAAAACTACTAAACGAAATTCATGAAATATTTGAAATCCTTTGTTCTCACAAAACAGTGTCCCACTTGTAAATTTTAAATAAACGTATACATTTCGCTTGTTCCGGTCCGGGGAGTCGGACAGACGGACCGACAGGCAGATATATTATCATTAGTACTGCACTTTGCGACGATTCCACGATATTTATATTAAAAGCTTTACGTGGAGTGTATAGCTAGGGAGTTTGTTTTAACTGTTTATTTGGAATTGTTTTGCCATGGTTTTGTAGACTATTTTATCTTGTAATTGTTTTTTTAGAAAGATAATAACCTAACCAACAAAAAGTTGGAAAACCCCCGACTTTGTCACTTTGAAGTTCAATATCTCAAAAAATCTAAAAATATCAATATATTAAATAATAATATCTTTAAATTAATATCTAAAAAAAATCTTTAATTTAATATCTTTAAAGTTTAATTAGTGTATTTTTTTTCTCTGTGTATTTGTTTTCTGTATCGCTTACTATTTCTGGTGTACAATAAAGAGCCTTTGTGTATTGTATTGTATTGTATCTCAAAAAACGGCTCAACCGATTTCGATGAAACAGTCATGTCTAAGAACCATTGCTAGAAAGCCTGCTATCAATTAAAAAAACCGCATTCAAATCGGTCCACCCGTGTAAGAGCTACGGTGCCACAGACAGACACACATAGCGGTCAAACTTATAACACCCCTCTTTTTGCGTCGGGGGTTAGAAAAAGGGAGAATAACGACGTACCTAAGTCGTAATGACTTACATCGTTCTTCCACGTTTGGTGTTACTTTTAGCTTTTAAATGTATTTTAACTGGAAACTAACTAAAGTATGGTATGAACTATCGCACATTAACGCATCTTACGTTTTTATTTTTGGTTATTTTGATTTCTACTAGGGATGCCCAAGAAACCCCATTTGCCAATCATTTCCTCAGTCCGACACAGGGTATCTTCTGTACCGTTATAGGTAGATACAATACAACGACATTAGCAAGTACAATTTAATTAGTATAAACCAAAATGTCAAAAGTAAAACATCAATGAAACAGACGAAAACGATTCAGTATACAAATTGTCCATTAAACTTCTTTAACTTCCAAAAACAGGTCTCAATTGAAATACCAACTTCAATAACAAAAACATTGTAACATTAAATCCGCCCCCGTAAAACGTCGTAACCCCGTTTTTCATAATCCGGTGTCCATTATCCAGGCGTCACCTCGAGCCAAGTTTCAGGTGCTTTTTTATACGCAGAAGTGAAGTAATCGACAGAAAGAAATTAATGTGGCGTCACTAACCGGCGCGATGGCTGACACTTTAAAAATCTCTTTCTTAATTTTTACATCTTTGCAAGGTGTTTGAAGGGTAGTGCTGGACGTAAGGCATATCGATACATGAAAAACATTTGTATGAATTATCCACTAAATATCCACTATGAAGTTAAGCTATTTTAAACTTTAATGGTTGTCGCTTATTACTAATATGTTTATTTATTAGTCAGTAACGTGCATTTTTTTTATATCACACTGTTGGGCCCCCCTTTCCTACAACTACATATTGTAAACAACAGCACAACTTAAACCTTACAAATGACATGGGGAATGTATACAACACAATTACAATTACATACGGAATTTAATGAAAATTAAAATTTGATATTGGTAGAGGGGTGTTTTTGTTTTTTTCTATTTACCTATATATCTTGGGGCTTATCCTCAACCCCCGCCTATAAAGTAGGTACATATCTCATTGCTTGGCATAAGCCTCCTCTCATATTGAAAAGGCTTAAGCTACATTTTTATAATATAGGTAGGTATACAATAGGGTCACTACAACAAAATAAAATAAAATTATCTGAAAGTACGAAACTTTATGATTTTTATTAATTGAATTGAAATGAAATGTTTTAGATAGGTGCATCTTATTGTAGTTAAGGTTTTTTATAGTCGATACCCCGTTCTAAAAATACAGTACAGGTACATCCCTCAAGGTCTACGTAGTAACCTATTAATAATTCGCGGGTGGCAAACTTTTTTAAAGTGTTTCCTCCTTCCCCCGAGCTTCCCCGACGCGCCCCGATGTTCCCCGAGCCGGCCACAGTCATTAATTACTGACCTCTTGTTGATGATATTGTTGAATTTTTTATGAGCACGGATTTGGGGGAAACTGCGAAAACATTATTATGAGGTTGCCGCACTTTGCCGCGCGACCTAACTTTATGAATTTGGTTGTAATTTTTTTTGAATGTTGCTGTTTATTTTTCATTCGTTTAGGGAAATGGAAAATGTTGATGTTGGTAGAGGGGTGTGATGATTTAATTTTAATATTATTTCTCACGAATTTTCAAGATTCCGGAATCTTGATGGACAGCGTAGTGACACGGTAATAGAACCCAAACTCGTAACGATAAATAGAGAGAAATGAACTGTATAATATGAGGGAGAAATGAACATAATAAAAACTGGTCAAGCGTGAGTCAGTATTAGGGAAATAAAATGTAATTTGTTTTTCAGTAGCGCTGTAAGTAATATACCTATGAAGTTAAACAGGTAATGTCTTTATTTTTATTTTGTGGTTTTATTGTGTATTTTGTCATTCAGTGCACAGAACAGTCGGTACACGAACCTAACTCAGACTTTTCCGGATTATTTATTTTGATAGATTTTATTTGCCTTTTCAAAGTCAAAGTCAAAATATCTTTATTCAATTTAGGCTTTAACAAGCACTTCTGAATGTCAAAAAAATCAACCACCGGTTTAGAAAAACCTCTGTTGAGAATTATCCGGCAAAAAACTCAACGAGGTATACTTCTTCTTCTTCTCTTTTAAAATATGGCTTCTGTCCTAATTAATAAGACAATTTCGCCAGTGTCAAAGTATTCTCTTTCGAGAGGCAACGTTGTACGGTGATTGTAGTTTTTGTAACTTGATATTATAATTCCAGAAACCACGTGGAGACAACTTGCGCATTAAAAAATGTCAGACACGAGAGCAATATTGAATATTGTGATCACTGTTCACTGTTAAGGTTAATCGCCGCATAAAACACTATCAAAATTATACTTCAACTAGCCAAAGAAACAGAAATAGCAAAATTAAATATTGTCTACATCCGCCATGTTCGAATGCCACAAATCGAATCCAACGAGGTATATTTAAAAAAAAACAGATTTACGATTTCCAACCACAATCCTCAGAAAATATAATGCCTTCTGGCCATGTAGACATTTTGTGCTTCAAGATCGCGTGACATGTCTATTTCTATTATAAAATCTCTGATCTGACCTAAGTCTTGTTAAAAAATTAAATTACTTCTGAACAAAAAACGCCGAAGGAAATTACAAAGGTGCCAAGATGTCTCAGGTGCCCCCCCCCCCTTCATGTCAAAAGCATCCGCTAATTCGCGGGGAAGCAAAAATTAAACGCTTTTACACAATAAAAACGGAACCTTGCCAAAGCTAAATCACCCTTGTGAGCAAACTTTAAAAGATATATCATCCGCAAATATATCTTTGCGAGATAACAATATTATTTGCTTTTGTGCAAAGAAGAAATCAATCTTAAATGTAGGTTAATAGAAGTTATAGTAGATGTAGGAATATATTTGTAAGTTAAGAATAGTGGTGTGAACATGACAGCAAGAAGTGACTTCTTAAGGTGGGCTCATTTAAATTCCGTAAGCAATTTTACTTGCGAGGTGGAAATTGGTTTGTGAAAACAGTTGGCTGTGGAATGGAGTGTTTTCAATTTGATAAGTGATAACCACTGTTGGATAAAATGGGATAAGTTTATGCGCTGTACAATTATGTGTATGTGTTATAGAATAAACACAAAACATTCAATTATTATGAATACGACAGAATAATCGAGTAGTTCCCTGTATGCGAGTAGGTATCTGCGCTTCCTGGATACAAACCAAGGATTATAATAATTATTAATTACTAGCTTTTGCCCGCGGCTTTGCTTGCGTAGAATTCGGTTATCGCGCGCTGTTCCCTCGGGAACTGTGCATTTTTTCGGAACAAAAAGTAGCCTGTCACTTTCTGGCTTATAAACTATCTCTATGCCGAAAATCACGTCGATCCGTGGCTCCGTTACGGCGTGAAAGACGGACAAACACACAAACACACTTTCGCAATTATATTATTACTAGCTTTTGCCCGCGGCTCCGCCCGCGTGGTGTTCGGTTATCGCGCGCTGTTCCCTCGAGAATTGTGCATTTTTTCGGAACTAAAAGTAGCCTATGTCACTTTCTGGCTTATAAACTATCTCTATGCCGAAAACACGTCGATACGTCGCTCCGTTACGGCATGAAAAACGGACAAACACACAAACATACAAACACACAAACACACTTTCGCATTTATAATATTAGTATATAGATGCCACTGACGCGAGAATAGCTAAAGGCAAAGTATCAACCCAAGAGAAGAAAAAAGAGCAGGAACCCCCCAGCCCGCTGGCAAAGCAATAAAACTTTGCTACAATCTTAGCACTCCATAACTTCGGCACCTCGAAGGTAAAAAATTACTTAAAACTTTTTATCGTGGCGTCACCGCGAGACGAGACGGTCATTTTTCACAGAACCCGGGCAAGGTAGGTTTAACTTGAGCATCTATGGGGTGCTCGAACGCTATGGAAGTTTATAATAGATACTCAGCGTCCTAGTATGCATATCTCCTGGAAGAAAGAAAAAAAGAAGACATTTATTCGCACACACAAAGACACACACAACCGTGTGGTGTCGGGTTAGAATTACACCTCTCCATTTCTTCCGTGGATGTCGTAAGAGGCGACTAAGGATATGGGTTAAGGTATACATACCGTAGGCGACAGGCTAGCAACCTACTGTCACTATTGTACCGTTTTTATCAAACTTTAAACCTAAAATTGCTAAAAGTGGCTCCGAAGCGGGAACGTTTCGTGTGCTCTGCCTACCCCATTTGGGAATACAGGCGTGATGTTTGTGTGTGTGTGTAAACAAGAAAAAACACAGAAATGAAAACACATAGACTATAATACTGGGTGACCTTAGCCTCTGGACAAATACGAATACTACTGTCTTAGCAAGATATTTAAAATCAAACTGCAAAGTATCATACCAATTAGTCCAATATTTACCGAAAACTAACGGTTTTCAATGTATCACTTTGGAGCAGCCTGTGTATTTGGATGATCTGATTTCATTTTTTCTTGTCTAATTAAGCAAATAACCATTTTAAGATATTGCTAAGTATCAGTCTTATCCATGGTTTCATTATTCGTCCAGAGGCTAAGGTCACCTTGTATAGTACACAATATTATTGTATCGCCGCAAAAGAAAAACAGCCGCTGACTTAGCATGATGTTGTGGCGTTAGACGCCTGCAGCGCTGATTTTCTGTGAGAACCGTCTGAGACTCGGAATTATACACAAATATACACTGCTCTGTTGCATGCATAATATACCTATGATTAAATGGTTACTAGCCGGTACCGACCTAGTTACTGCAACTATTGATGACTATATGATGACGCCATTAAAAATAATAGGAAGGCGCAACTCCAGTAAAAAAATGCTTTATTTTAGCCCTGAAAACCAGATTGCTTTTTTTCATCATTCATCCCAACCTATTTCGTCTCACTGCTGGGCACAGGCCTTCTCTCAGAATGAGAGGGCTTTGTTGCTTTAAAACAAATAAATAGTTAGTTGATTGAGTTGCCGGATAGTGAAGTCATAATTCGCTATTGCCATTGAAACTCTATGGGAGAATTGTGTTTTGACAGCTCATAAAAAGTACGTCAGTTGATTGGTGGTGTCAACATCCCTATTAAAACAGTAGCAACTCTTCCTACATCCTTATTCATCATTCATCAAATACTTACCAAAGGTAATCCACCTAAAAAGTCGTCCAAAAATATTAACACTCACCAACTCGAGAAAGCTGTTTTTTCACGTCCGTCAAAACAGGAAGTTCCCTAAAGCGCTTCCGGCCGATAACAACATCCGTCCAAGTTTCCACAAGTTTGAGAAGCCCAAAGTTTGGGAACAGGTGCCGTTTCGGATAAAAATTTCCACCTCTCGTTGCCAGTTGGAGATCTTTTTATGACGATAAGTTTGGGACTTTGAGATACAATGCGGGTGTACATTTTTGGATCTTGGTTAGGTTAGTTTTAAAAGTTCAGAGTTGGACTATTTTGGCTGGATAGTTTTGAAGACGTTTGAGCTGGAAAGATTCAAAAGGTGATATCAATGTGCTAGTAACATAATGGTCTAAGATCCGAACTTGAAAAGATCGGCACCGATCTGATAACTGAATGAAACCCATTTTATAATAAATTTAGTATATTAGAAATAGATTTGCTGAAAAAATTTGGATTTTCTACTAAGAGGTGCGTTGGACTACTTTGACATTTGCGTCAAGTTCGTGCTTGGTTGAATAGTAAAAAAATTAACAAGAAAATTAAAAGAAATAAATAACAAATATCATCGAGGCAGACCGAGAAGGAGATGGCGGGACGATTTGGACACGTACGCAAAGGACTGGCGCGACATTGCGTCAGAACGAGAGTTGTGGAGGTCAAGAGGGGAGGCCTTTGCCCAGCAGTGGGACACTATACACAGGCTACTTAAAAAAAAAAAACCTAATAAAATAACCAATTTTAAATATTTACTTACAAATTTGATGAAAAACATTGTATGTCACACGGGCGCTACCGGAATTACGAACATCGATTCATTAAAACATTTTAGGTACAATACAATACAATATTTAACTCTTTATTTAATTAGCACCAAGACGGTAGTACTATTACTTATTCTGTGCCAAGACATACTGCAGAAAACACAGGTGCTTTTAATAAATGAGAAATCGATAGTAAACTCATTGCCTACTTTAAAGAAATCGTATCTGTTTAAGCCATAGGAGTAAAATATCTATCAGTACGTAAAGCCCGAAATCGCCCCCCCGATCAATCGCCAGTCCGTCTGCGCCTAATCTAATAACTCCCCATTAAACAACAATTTAAACCAGCCAGGTATAACAATAAATCTTCAGGATTGCCCTCCTGCTTTAACCCACTCGATATTTCACGCGCCAACTTACGTGTACCGCTAAAACAGTCAACTGTCAACTTTATGATGCTGATAATAAGGTGATTGTAGGATGTTCATGTCATGGTGTTATTAAGTCCAAAATGGCGATGGATTAGACACTTTAGATAGCGATATTAATCCGTCAGATCGAGATTATATTCGGTGGCACGGAACTAGGTAATATATTCGCTAAGGTGTCAGGAGTAAGGATGGGGTAGTATCGATAAATTCTGGAGTTGGATGTCGATGTTCAGTAAAAAAAACATCTTGATATGAAACAAAAAATCATCATCATCATCAGCTGGAAGACATCCACTGTTGAACAAAGGCCTCCCCCTTAGAACGCCACAATGAACGACAACTCACCACTTGCATTCACCGGTCCAGCTGGTGGGAGGCCTGCCAAAGCTTCGTCTTCCGGTTCGTGGTCGCCACTCGAAGACTTTTCTTCCCCAACGGTTATCTGTTCTTCGAGCGATGTGGCTCGCCCATTTCCACTTCAACTTGCATATTTTTCCAACTATGTCGGTGGCTTTAGAAACAAAAAATATGTTAGACATATAAAGTTACGATTTGAGGTCACCAATCCTTTTATACATAAAACAAATCGACGGATTTGGATAAACTATGGTGTGCAGATTTGTGTCACGTTATTCTAGGTAAAATAATAATAGATAAAATATAATATACCGAAATCTAAACAGCTAAGCTTAGAGCCATGAAAATTGACACTGTTTTTAAAGCTACGATGTTATTTTTAGGAATTCATATGCATACCTAACAAAATTTAGTGGAATTTAATTTAACTGCCACATTTAATACCTTATTACACGAACGAAACCGCAGGCAAAACCTAGTACCAAATAAATAGATAAAATAATAAATTTTAATACATAAACGTTTCACTTTTCAACACTATTGTGCATTGTCACAATACAACCACAGCATTTTTGTAAAACTATCGACATCATAAACCCACGTTTCTACAAGCAAAGAACACACTGCGCCGTGTCGATACGGCGCGCGTGCCGCGGCAAGCGGCGCCCGTCTTAGCAGAGGTGCGCACCTCCAATATCGATAACTTAGGTGCAGCTCTAGTGTTTTCTTACGGGACAATAAGCAATAACCATTGGACGGTTTGAAATGCGAGCTGCAAGGCTAGCTGCGTTAAATAATGGAGTAAACTGAAATCGAAGGGTGGTGTGATGGATGTGGATCCATGGCAAAAAAGTGGAAATAAAAAACAAAAAAAAACAACTGCCTTAAAATCATTTTTGTTGACTCTTAGATGCTTCCGGTGTACAGAATATAATTAAATAAGTATGCCAGCATGCACATACAATCTTTAACGTGAACTTTAATTTTATAACCGTCAATACAAACCAAGGATCAAAGATTAATATCACAAAACAAGCGGCGAATACCACACCAATTTTGAATTAACTCAAAAGACGGCTAATACAAAATGCCCGCAAATGACAAGGTATGCACAATGAGCGAATCAGCGCCCTGTGATCAGGCGTCATGGCGTCGAGGTAATTATATTGTTTATCGGGGGTGAGACACCTATAGGATAATGGCTTGAGGCAATGGATTCTAACCTTGTTTGTGGAACTTTTGGACTAGCAAGTTTGTGTCTGGAATCGAGTCCAGAGGCCGTATTGCCTAATGGTTTTGACACTCGTGATCGCAATCAAATGACATATTTCGCATACAAAAGCTGTCATTTTATTACGATCGCGAGTGTCAGAAACATTAGGCAATAAGGCCTCTGGTCAGTCATAACAAATATTTACTTTTATTTTACATTTACTTAAACGTAATTCTCATAAAACTATAAGTAATAATAGACGTACATTATTTAAACGTTATCTATCACAATCAACACACACCTAAGATACAAAATAAATAAAATTTTATAATATTTTTTTTTACTGCGCAAAATTTTATTGTGTACCGAAAGGTTCTTAATTTAACGTTTTTTTTTTAATTCCGTAACATACTAAAATGTTTTTGATTCACGAATATTTCGCAGAAAAAGGAAATGATTCTCTTGTGTCACGTCAATATATCACTCATGAAACCTACGTAACGCAATTTTTGAAGATTTTTGACCCTCCCCCTCTCCCCCAAATTATCTAATACACAAGGAGCCACCCCATTCATTCCATCCTTTCGCTTCCAAAAGGTCTTACGCCACCAATTTCAACTCTCAAATACTCCTTTTCGGAGTGGACAACTTTCCGTCAATTATGAAGTTAGCAATCCGCTTTAACTGTAAGCGGGCAAATTAGTTGAGAATTAAAATGGCGTCCACCTGTCTGCCTGAGCCGATTATAGCCGCTTTTCAGCGGACATTTTATTTTGGCGGGGCTTCATCGAATTTTGGTGCATAAGTTGGCGGGAGCTTCGGCTGTTCTGTTTTTGTTGGATGTATGGAAGCAGCTGAAAGGAGTTATACTCGAGAACGGCACATCAAGCCTCTCGAGCCACTCGAGGAATAGTCTTCCTTAGCTTAGCCAAGCGACAAAGAACATTAATTGTATGCCTCCACATAGCAAATTTCGTCGAATGCGGTAGAGCAGTTTCCGAGATACCTTACTTCTTACTAATATTATAAACGCGAATGTTTGTATGGATGGGGGTCGTTCTCGCGAGTCGTTCAAATTCAGTCATTTATACATATTAAAGCTATTTATACATATTAAAACTAGCTAATTAGTGTGAAGTGATGTTTTTATAAAATAAAACTTGTTTTTAATAGTATTTATCAGTTCTTTATAAAAAAATTAAGTTTCTTCACTAATTATTATAAAAATTCACAAAAATAGACAGGCATTGTAAGGACCTAACTACCTATTACCTCTATTAGAGGTTCTTACACGATTAGGTATAGGTATATAAAATAAACAGATCAAAAATGATATCTTATATCTGTTCAATCTCGAAGTCAGTTACAATTATTTTCTTTTACATATTATCTTTTCTCTGTTTGCTTTAGAGCTTAATGTTTTTGTTGTATTTTTCTTGAAACAGTTTCATCAAATAATATATTTTTTCAACTTCTTGAACTTTTTCTTCTGGCAAGTCTTTTATTAATTCGTTAACTTTTTTCCACGCTACCAAATTCTATTGTTTTTGTTACGTTCTTCTGTGGTAACTCTAGTTTTTGGGTTTGCTTTCATAATATATTTTCTTTTTGTAATTTTCTTACTTCTTCTTTTAAGTTTTTGATTACTTTCATAGCAAACTTTTCTGACTGAAGTGGATTATTTACGTATGCCACACATTTCTTCTTCTATCTCGCACGCAGGATTTTGTGCTAAAGGGTCTGGTTCGACTGGTTCAAGTGCTGGTACGACCAGATTAAATTGTTTTCTTTGTCAGTAACAGATAGTGTGGTTGGTGGTGAGTTTTCCAACAAAATTCGTTGTATTTTATGCTGCTCCTTTTTTTATTAAATGATATTAAATGATATGGTAACGGCTAACTTACGTCTTAAATCGAGTTTAGCTCGACATGTTTCGGGTTATTTCTAAACCCTTCTTCTAAGGAGCACGCGACTCGGCGGCTGCCGCAACACGCGCACTACGCGCCACCGCTCTGCTCGCACTACTGTTCAACGAAACTAACACAGGCGCATAACTACCCACATTTTATCGTCATTTTTACTGTCACTGTCAAATGTAGGGAGCACACAATCACTAACAACATCGCTCCGTGAAGGCACGTTCACACAAACCGATGACGCAGCACGAGTATTTAATACTGTTTTCCAACTTGGGGGTACAATCCCGGTTGAAATTCGAAGAAGAAGGAAGAAGGTTTTCGAAATAACACGAAACATGTCGAGCTAAACTCGATTTAAGACGTGAGTTATCCGTTACCATATCATTGGTGTCAAGTGTCCCATGATATTTATTTATTTATTATTTATTTATTTATTTATTTAATATGAGTGAGTCTCACGGTAGTTTCTTGTCTAAAATTGCTCCTTTTTTTGTTCGAATGTTTACGACTGTTTATACGCCATCTTCGTCTTTCTTCCCTTTGTGCTCTGATACTCTTATATTTAATACCTACTCTGTTTTTTTTTTAGATATACCTTCTTCTATCCTTTTCTTTTTGATGTCTGTAATTCAGGATCTCTTTTCATCTTTATATATTCTTGTTTTCTAATTAATCTGTCTTTTCCTAAAACTTCTTTCCTAGTTAGCTTTTTTTTTGTGTAGCATAATAGTTATGCTGATTTAAAAAGAAATACTACATTTTTATGACTATTAAACAATATATCTTATGATTAAAATAGGTTTTCATCAAAATAGGCTTTACCAAAACTACAAAAATAAATGTTACTTTCAACAATCACTACCTTCCAAACATGCTCATTACCATCCAGCGCAAAATTGGAGGGTAAGGATGGTAATGCCATGGAGAGGAATGAGATATTGGCGGTTTTTCTCGATTAATAAATTCCAAATGCAGTTTGTATATTTTATATTTATATCATTAAATAAGTTATCATAAAGCATTTTAATTTCCTCCCTTGACTAGATGCGGCGGCACACTGAAGCGGTGCGGGGCGGGAACAGTAAACTTACTACCGCCATACAGGGAAGAATTTGGGCATTTATTTAATGTTTTGGTATCGCGGAAGGAAATGATAGTTTTCGCTGGACAAAATCATAATCTTCATTCTTTCTATTACGAAGTAGTCTTAAAATTGTGCAAACTTACAGATTAGTTACTTACATCGCTTAAAAACATTTGAAACTTTTCTTTTTAAAAGTGCTTAAATACATCGAACAATTTATCAGTACGTAATTTGGAAAGGGAGGGAAATGAGATTTGACGCTATTTTTTTAACCGCGTAAGTTTAATATTAGGTAAAGGCCTTCAACGCAAAAGACTCCTTTACTATCTTTTTCAGACCGTTCTTTCTGTATACAACGTTTACAAAAAAGAACATTTTTTGTACCAATTTGTCGCCTGGAATGGTGATTTGAACGACTCACGAGAACGACCCATGGATGTTTGTTTGGATGTATGCTCGTTACTCTATCACGCAAAAACTACTGAACGGATTTGAATGAAATTTGGTACACAGGTAATATGTGCCCTGTATTAACATACAGGCTACTTTTTATCCCGATATTCCCACGGGATAGGGATAAAATAATGAAATGACAACCGCTGGACTGTGAGTCATGAAATTTGGATGTAGGTAGTTGGACGTCTGGAATAACATATAAGCTATTTTTTATCCCGATATTCCCACGGGATAGGAATAAAATCTTGAAATTTCAACCGCTGGGTTCAGACTATTGAAATTTTGGATATTTGTTCTTGACACAACCTCAATGAAGAGCACGATCTAAATTTTGGGAATTCCCAGAGGAATTTTGTAAAATCCCGGATTTTCAATTGTAACTAAGTACTCGAATTCAATTGCAACTATCAGTATCACTATAAATAAAAAATGTACAAGAATGGCTCGTTCAAAAATATAAGATAAAAAAAATTAAAAGAAATTCCACATGACGAGAATATGATCAAACGATAAAAAATTGCCTTCAAATCCCAGCTATCCTTTGCTAAACTTTCGACATGTTCAAGTAGTATTTAAAAAACTATAAAATTCCCGAGTTCGAATCCATTTCATTCACCCAAAATCTCCCAAAACTCGCACACCTCCATTAAACTCGAGAGCTGTCACCATTTCTTTGGCAATTGTTCCCGAAACAATGTCCCCTCAGTCCAGGCGCGCCTCAAACCCTTATAAAGCAACTCATCGCAACGGCACTTCGGAGACTGCAGGTGCAGGTGTCGTAAACAGGCAATCAGGTTGACTACCCCTGCCCTGGGGGCGCTGAATAAGTAAACAATGAATGGAAAATGTTTATAAGTTATAAACCCTAGCAGCGTTTTTTGATAAAGGCGGAATTCTTGAAATAAAATTAAATTGAACAGAGACTTTATGCAGTGTAGGTAGGTACCTTCCTGAGTGAAGTATGTAGGAAATGTTCATGTTGAATCTTACTAATCCATACTAATATCATAAATGCGAAAGTGTGTTTGTAAGTTTGTCTGTCTTTCAGGCCGTAACGGAGCGATGGATCAACATGATTTTTGGCATAGAGATAGTTTATGGGCCCGACAGTGACACGCGGCTCCGCCCGCGTGAAATTCGGTTATCGCGCGCTGTTCTCTCGGGAACTGTGCGTTTTTTCGGGATAAAAAGTAGTATATGTCACTTTCGGGTCAATAAACTATATTTATGGTAAAAATCACGTCGATCTGACGCTCGATTTCGACGTGAAAGACGGACAAACACACACAGTTTCGCATATATAATATACTTGATTTTGTCCGCGGCTCCGCCCGCGCGGTATTCGGTTATCGCGCGCTGTTCCCTCGAGAACTGTGCGTTTTTTCGGAATAAAAAGTAGTCTATGTCACTTTCGGGTCCATAAACTATCTTTATGGTAAAAATCACGTCGATCTGACGCTCGATTTCGACTTGAAAGACGGACAAACACACAAACATACAAACAGACACACTTCCGCGTTTATAATATTAGTATGGATTATGTATTACGAATTTAGTCAAAGCATAAAAGAATAACTCTAAATCCTCGACCATAAGTTGAGAGAGCGGAGCACGCGCGTCAGGCGATCGCACTTATACCAAAACAATGGTGTTCTGCCTTTTCGCAGAATTTCATTTGGCCGAATATCACTTGCCAACCAACGTTTCGCCGAAGATTCACTTTGACAACTAACTATTACCAACTTTTTATATGGCAACGTGTCATTTCGTCGAATTATTATATAGCAGAATATCATAATGACTCAAAACGTTTGGAAAACTTATCATTTGCCAAATCTTTCACTATGTCAAACAACTATTAAACGAATAACGTTTCGTTAGTGTGACAGTTCCCTTTTTATACATAAGCCAACTTTTTATTGAAAGTAAGAGTTTTATCAATTGGCAGTAATAATTATAAATCAGAGTTTTGTAATATTTATAGCAACAGAAATCTAATGTGTGGCAAAGTCCAGTTAGGTGCGACGACGAGCGAAGCGAGGAGCGTGTTAGGTCAACGGTGAGCAAACAGCGCACGAAGCCGAGCGAGCGAAGCGAGCGTGCCGCGGCAGCGGCCGGCGAGTGCCAGAATCGTATTTTTATTTTTTAATATTTCTAACAAATAAAAATATTGAACTGAAAATGGTATCCTTGTTAGTAAATAAATGTTTTCAAAAATTGACCGAAGATTCAGTAATTAGGGGTTTTTAGAAATCTAACACACACACATAATTGGTACAAGATTGATACCGTGAACATTGCCGTATTGTATCAAAAAGTCAAACATTGTCAAATGGACGTTTGTCACAAACGCTTTAGGTATTAGTGCACAAACAAAAACACAACGGAAATGCTGCGCTTACCCACATTACTTATTATATTGCATACCTAGTTACTAAACAAAGCCCTTATTCAATAAAACAGTTGGGAAACATTGAACGACGAAAGGAATATTACGCCAACCAAAACATTCTACTAACCGAAAATTGGCATTTTGAAAAGTGACTTTATAATAAATAGGCCAAACGTACAGTTGGTAAGTGTGAGGTTGGGAAATAAAACTATACATTTTAATAAGTTGGCAAGTGATCATTCTGCGAAATGAAATTCTGCGAAAAGTTGGTTGGGAAGTAATATTCGGCGAAACAATTTTCGGCGATAAATTAGAGAACCCAAAACAATACTTAAATAATTTCTGCAACTGATGCAGGCGTAAATACGCCTAACACTAGTCTAAAGATTAGGCTATAATATAAGTTCTACCAAGGTTGTACAAGCACTAGCCACCTGCTCCAGTGACCTAGAGTGGCGACGCGTGCTCGATGGCTGATGTGTCGACGTTTTAGGTCAAATGGACTCTCAGAAGAAACAATGGGCTAGGGGCGCGATAAACGTCGATGTTATATTCATCGATATACTTTACAATATATTACGCCTTCCGCACCTTTCTACTTCCTCAGGATTACCGGTAAACTTAATGCTATTTTTTCAAACGCCTTTGCAATCTCAAACGTACCTAAATATTTACCATGCCTCCCGAATCCTGATCGTTTAATATTTATTTATTTATATTTAAGTATCTTTATTTGTTACCTAGACCCATCGCAGCTTTCTTTAGTTTCGGACTGGGTCGATTGGTGTCAGTTTGTCCCTTAAAAACAAATGCACAGTCGCACATTTTGATACATAAAAAAATGAAATAAATATCATGGAACACTTGAAACTCATTGACCTTCACGTCACGTCACCACGACTTATTTAGCTTGTACCAAAAGTGCCGGCAGTCTATCCCGCCACGCTTGCCTCAATGATATAATCCGTCGGGCACTTGCCAGCGTCAACATTCCAATAAATGAGTACGAGTAAATATAAGACTGTGCTGACCCTCATCTATGATAGGAATCCCGTTTCTTTTGTCGATAAACCCCCGCGTATCAACAACCCGCCCCTATGTATCGCACTCACCTACAAGAGCCATAGTGTCAGCGATTCGCAAACGGGTTAAGTGTACAGGTGCTTGCCGCCAACGACTTAACTGCAGGCTTTTAGTACGCCATCTTTGTATGGGGTCAAGGTTGGGGCTTTTATGGTATACATACATACATAAAATCACGCCTCTTTGCCAACGGGGTAGGCAGAGACTACATCCTTCCACTTCTACGATTCTGGCATACAACTCTCGCTCCCTCTACATTCATCAATCTTTTCATGCATGCACGTCGGTTTAGAGTACTCCTGAGCCGACCTTTCTTCAGAATGTCCCCGATTTGATCGCATGGATCGATTTGATTTGGTTTTATGGTATACTAGTATTAAAACGCGACTTCGCACGCGTAAATCATTAGAACCGGGAGTTAAATCCGAAATCATATTATCAGGCAGTTGTTCAGAGAGTAGTTCGCTGAAGTGGCGTTGGGCTGGCCACGTCTGTCGCAGGACCGATGAACGGTGAAGTAGAAGAGTCCTCGAATGGAGGCCACGGACGGGCAAACGTAGTGTAGGGCGTCCTGAGGCACGTTGGACGGACGACCTTAAGAGGGTCGCTGGCGGCGGATGGATGCGAGGGACTGAAGACAGTGTTGTGGAAGAGCTCTATGTCAAGCAGTGGACTGCTGTGGACTAATGATGATGATAAGGCGAGCTAAATCGAGATTCCTGGTTTATACTTTATTCCCGAGGAAATTCCCAAAATTTACATCGTCGTCTTTATCCGTTTGACGTTACGATCCTGCTTGCGATTGGTTCATTCAGTTATCTAACCAATCACAAACGTGAATGTCAAAACTGTCAAACGGACCTTCTTCTCTGTTAAAATATGGCTATGTTCAAATTAATAGGACAATTTCGCCAGTATCAAAGTACTCTCTTTGAGAGGGACGTTGTACGGTGATTGTAGTTTTTGCAACTTGATAGTAAAATTCCAGAAACCACATGGAAACAACTTGCGCATTAAAAAATGTCAGACACGAGAGCAATATAGAATTTTGTGATCACTGTTCACTGTTAAGGTTAATTGCCGCATAAGAGACTATCAAAATTATACTTCAACTAGCCAAAGAAACAGAAACGGCAAAATTAGATATTGTCTACATCCGCCATGTTCGAATGCTACAAACGGACCTTACGATAGTAGCGCCGATTAACCTGTCACAAAGACCCTCATTAATCATTTCAACTGGCAAATCGTTTGTTAGGGTAAGTAATAAAACAAAGACATATCTGTGGAGACTTTATTGTGAATAAAGTATTAAAATAAAAACTCTACCAAACCCTACGTGATAGTCTAGGCGCCTGTGGCAATAAGGCACGACACCTCGTGACGACTCGGGGAAACAACTCTACTAAGTCATGACGTGGTTAGGTTAGGTTAGGTTAGATTTTCAGCTCAGCAGTAAAATAGTAGGGAATTTGGGGGAAATGGGGGATTTTACCCCTGATTTTTGAGAATTAAAAAGAAAACACGGTAAGGGAAGTCACACTTGTCTTTTCAAAGACGAGAAGTTACTTTTCTTTTGAAAAAAAAATCTTGTAAACAAATGAAAGCATTAGAAACAAACTTACGTAAAAGCAAATAGATTTTAAAGAAATCGACTTTGTTGAAGGTATTTTTATTCGGAAAGCTGTCCCCTCGAGCCTGCTCTATAATGATATACAAAACATACGATACATGATACAAAAACTTTGCTTATAGTAGAAAAAAATACGTCTATTTTTAAGGTACATACATTGCTTGCAATTCTGATAGTTACTTCGCTTGAACTACAGTAAAAAAAATTCGCGGCTAATCTAAATAAACCAAAATTTACATTAAAAAAATTTGAATGACAGCGAACAAAATCACACGAAATAAAAATATTTTTTGGACGGAAAACAATAAAAAAATATCTTAAACTAAACACAAACTCTACATGTACATATTGAAATAAAAAACTAACATTATAGAGATTTCAGATACAACTTACGCTACTAATCCTTACATGCTAATTTGTATTTTTGTCACGATTTCAGATCTTCATATAAATGGAGTGACTCCATTGTATGTTTCGTCATTACATTTATGTCAAATTATGACATTGTTTAATTAAGCTGATTTATCGTGAAAGAAGCAAAGGTGAGATATAAAAAAGCCAAATGGCACGACGGGAGATAAAGTTGAGAACTCACAACGATCATTGTAACAAACATTGTGGAAACTCTTGACGTCTAGACCGGGCGAATACGCGATGCGGTGGGATTCCACCGATTGCTGATTAGCAAGGCTACCACGAAATTCGAAAATCGAAGTTCGTATCGTACCGTCCCGCCTACGCTTATGTTATTTAATACGAATGAGAGGGACGGTGCGATACGAACTTCGAATTTCGTGTTTCGGAGTAGCCCTTCAGTTTAACCTTCAGTGCGCGCCGGTACTCCTCGATTATAGACAGTTAGCGGCGAGATAAAGGACACACGCCCACAAATTTACGCTTGCCTACATGTTGAGCCAAATGCGAACCTGAGGGGCGTTTTCAAAAAAAAGTGTACCTTTTTTTTAATTTTGGAGAAAAATAAGGTTTTTCCTACTAAATATCCCCAATTTTTCATACAAATGTTTGAGTCAAAAACGCCCATACGTGGAAAAAACGTCGCAAGGTTTTAATTTTTTGTTCATTTCTTAAACTATCGGAATCGATTGTGCTTTTTATTCTGAGTAGGACCACATTTTTTTCCAAAATTAAAAATAAAATGGTACACGTACCTTAACGCGATTAAACGTTAGAGTGAGCTGCTCAATGCACCCTTCTCACTCAGAAATATAACAGTTGAAGGTTTTAATTACTTGTTTTTTAGTGTCCAATTTGTTATGTATCTGTTATCTATTGACACTGGCACAACCCGTAGAGGTCGCCATTGACGAATAGTAAATAACTAAATAGATAAAAGATATCTAATCAAGGCTGTGGGAGAGAAAGCGAGATTAATCTTGCAAATGGGAAAGTTTTGCAAGCGGTATGCAGGAATAATGAGTAAATTTACTATTTTTATTTTTAGTAATATTATTAGCCTATGACACGGTACATTTTTGTACCCATTGCGGGTTTAAATATCTAAAATCATGTCAAAATGTATAAAATAATATGTGCTTATATTATGAAAGCTATACCCGGAGTAGACTTTTTATTTAATTTATTACAGAATATACAACTCTAGAAAGTTTATGAACAAGTTGCACTACTGATAAATTCATAATCATGAATTTGTAACATAAAAATGAGAGATGTAAAAAAAGTAGGCCTAATTCTAATACAGTAAATTTATTCATACGTTTGAACTTAGCAAAATCTACAATAAAATTGTGAATCCATAGAAATTACACTTGATGACTACATCTTTAAAAAAAATATTTTATTTCTCATTTTATACATTTCGGCTCCTAACGGAAGACGAGTGCGTTGTCTTAAGAGTACTTAATTTGGGCACCATACGGTACAAAGTATAAAGAAAAAGACACCAGTACTATAAAAAAATTAAATCAATAATACAACAAAACTTTAAACCATTGTGTGTACATTTCAAAATCGAGTAACAAAAGTATATTTCATACAATTTTCACATATTTTTCTGCGACTACTAGCTATGCCAGGAAATTAAAAACTTCATTTTTGAAACAACTTTATAATTATTTGGCAGAAGTGATGTTTTATTCTAACTTTTAGGCAGTCAGGTCAGCAAGGAAGGGAAAACGCCTTTCATTTCAAAAATCTAACCACGTTCCGTTTATTAGACTTAATGACTTCCGTAAACGCCCCAACGACAATACACTTGGAAATAGATACTTATTTCAATAAATATATTTATTACGGGATGTGGACTGCTCCCGATGTCTCAATGCACTCATATTTAATGGTACCATATCAGCTCGCATACTTATCGAAAGTCCGAATGTAATGTTTGTCAGAATGATCATTTGTCATAATTCTTTTTTCTCTGAATCCAATAAATAATTGTACAGAATTGTTATAAAACAAACCTAACCTATTGTTTTCTATAGGATTACCATTTTAAATTTTCAGAAAATTATGACAAACGATGATTCGGACAAAAAATACGGTATAACTCGCGAAGAGTATGCAAACTTTGGCGGTCCCATATTTAATGTAAATAACCGTAACTCAAACAACTTATTAGACTGATAAATGGAACCTAATTGTAGTCGTTGAAGGTTTTACAAGAGCTGCTTATTAACCAAAAATACACTAATGTCACATGTCATGGTTTGTACCAGCTATATCCGATGGCGTATTACCCTGCTAGGGTAATTTCCGCAAGGGAGGCTAGTTCGTAATTCGAAGCTCATATCGTATCGTCCCTATCACACCCCTGTTAAATACTATTAGCGTAAGTGACATAAAATTCGAAAATCAAGCTTCTTAGTCAAGAACCACTGAATGATTTTTCTCGATTCATTCAGAAGCGAGTTCACTCAGCGATAAGATGTCAATACATGGTTAGTTTTGTCGCGGTCGCAAGGTCAGTCCTCCCGCACTCTGCACTGGCTGTTGAGTACTGCAGCTAGTTGCGTGAAGGAGACGAACCTGTGCGGGTATTAGATGAAGAACTCGCGGCGCTTGGTCACCCGCGGGCCGGTCGCGGCCGCCAGGGCGGCAGAGTCCGGGTCTGCAGCGCCGTCCGCTCCGCGCTCCTCCTGCGACGACATAATAATAATAATAATAATTCATTTATTTACTCAGACAACAAAGATCCATACATTATTAGTAATTAACTTATTACTATGTTAGTATACATATTGGACAAGTGATAGTGTGTTATTAATTAAATTCTGCATTATAGAGCACTCATCTCTTACAGCTATCATCTACAGGAGGCGACGGGGAGGAGGCGGGGAGGATAATAATGCGTTAGCTCGATTTTAAAAAACATGGAACAATTGACACCAATTGACCCAAACTTGACAGTCGCAAACTAAGCAAAGCTTGTACTGTGGTAGGCAACAGATAAACATTATAGATAAATACATGCTTAAATTTATAATAAACGTCCAAGACCCAAGAACAAACATTCGTATTAAATACAAATATTGGGTGTTTAATATGTATTTAAGTTTGTATTTATCTATATAAGTATGTTTATCCGTTGCCTAGTATCCATAGTACAAGCTTTGCTTAGTTTGGGACTAGGTCAATTGGTGTCAATTTTCCCATGATATTTATTTATTATTTATTTATTTATATCTACCCCGACCGGGAAACGAACCACTTGGCTATAGAGTCGATAGTGTCAGCGTTACGGTTACTCTCCATATAAAGCAGTACTTCACCGCCGCTCTCGTTTGCACTAACTCTATTTTATTAAGCTGTTGTCACACGAAAATATTAATCAACCAAAACGAAAAAAATATTTTTGAGCCACTATGGAATCTTGTCAAAATATGACAACTAAAAACACACCAAGTACCGACACGCATGTGCCCCAAATTCACCAACCAATATATTGTTTTAACTTAGGTATATCAATCTGATACTATATCAACCACATCTTGCTTGACATATTTTATCCAAGACAGTGGCAATTAGTCGCCATAGCGAATTAAAAAAAAAACGAATTCACTTAGACGTATTCCATGACCGCTAAATGAACGTGGTTAAAGCCGCGGGTTCACGGTGGATACAGGCCGCTGCCAACCGAAACAACTGGAGGTCTATGGGAGGCCTATGGCCAACAATGGACGTCCTACGGCTGAGATGATGATGATGATGATGATGATGAAATGAACGTCCAGCTATGGCAACTACCGCAATCAATATAAAAATAGAAGACGGTTATACCCTCTTGTAAAGAAGGTTAAAGTAAATAATAACGTACCTGTGTGAGATATTCTCCCTTGTGCCGCGAGAGCGCACGCACCAGAATCACGGCCACGATTATGAGCAGAAGGAAGATGAACGCCAGTACGGCTGCAAACACAATGTTATCATTAAGAAACGAACGACAATGTCATCACTGACAAAGAGTTACATAATCAACGGTATTCATGTTTTACACCCGGAGTCACACAAAAAGGAAGCTTTTGGGAAGCGGTGGTTAAAAGCAGAAAGATTTGTTTCATATTGATTGGATTTAAATCGAATGAATGAACACGAGCCAATACAAATAATGATAAAGAACTCACTAACTAAATTGGCACAGCGACCCAAAAAGGGTCTTGGCCTCCGAAACGAGATGATAAAGAAATTAAATCATTTTCTTCGTCATTCCCATAGGTGTGATGGATACGTTGAATTAACACATATTATTATTTGAGACTTATTAAGAACGATTACGGCATTTAGGGAATAAAAGGCCTTTAGAAAGTAATTGACCTGAGGCCTTATTCCTCACCTAACCTAAGCCTAATGTTTCTGATACTCGCGATCGCAATAAAATGACAGCTTTTGTATGCGAAATATGTCATTTGATTGCGATCACGAGTGTCAAAAACATTAGGCAATACGGCCTCTGGTTAAAGCCGCAGGTTCACGGTGAACGCAAGCCACTTCCAACCGAGGCAGCTGGAGGTTTAAGGGGGAGGCCTATGTTCAACAGTGGACGTCCTACGGCTGAGATGATGATAACGAAAAAGTAATTGTACAATATTTACTTTGAGTAAAAGATGACAAGAAATTCCACCATATACGACACCAAACGGTGGCTTATGGGAAACTGCAGTAAGAACACTTAAGAAAATCAAAGTGTTAGTGCAGTACTTACTTCCTAGGATAGCCTCATCTGTAGTGTGCATGTCTGTATCGGATGGGTCTCTGGGCGGAGGCGGGCGCGTCTCCACGGGCTCAGGCGGGTGCGTCACGGGCTCCACGCCGCAGAAGTCTTCATGTAGCACGCCACCTAAAGGACAAACAGTTTGTATAGGCTCAACTTCTACAGTATTAGTCTAATGCGCGGACGCTCGCGAATGCATTCACTATCAATGAACTAAGTAGATTGTACAACAAGAGCGTAAAACGAGCCATTTCACCCGAGGCGCTCATATAGCCACCCGAGCCGGTACGGCGAGGGTGGATAGACGCGTCGAGGGGAAAATGGGTTTAATGCTCGAGTTTTACACTCTGCTTTTCACTTCGATGGCGAGGAAATGAAATAGCAACAGTGGAAACAATGAGTGATTTTCTATGTACCTTTTATTTTTTATGCATTATTATAATAATTCCATTATTTTAATATTACTGATTTATTATGATTGATTTGATTGATTTTTAGTTTTATACAAATTAAAAAATATTTAAAAAATATATAGAAACTTTTATGTTTGTGGCTGTTGACACCTGATTACCTTGGTCTTGAGTTGGTATTGGTATTAGACGAAGATTTTCAGAGTAATACAACCGTACACCATAGTTGTTAGAATAACAAACCACAACGACCGTTTTAATTTGTCACTATAACTCCCCAAGTACCCACATAAATTTTTTCAAACAAATCAAAAAACTACCCGCAAAATATTAATAAATTTTAACTGTCCTACAAAACTACCTTGATTTTGAATTTTTATTTATTTACTGTCAAGGCATGTTTTATTAACTACCGTTGATAAAATTAGACCCAAGCCGTAGCAAGGGAGATGACACTAAATTTACCTGCTCATTAATAATAGATCCCATACTGTTGTACCTAATTATCCCCATGCATTCCAAAACATCGAGACGAAAACCCTTGCCTCTATAATGTAACACTTCATACGAATCTGAGTCCGGTAATGAATGACTTAATTCTAACAGTTGCTTGACAAAATTCGATCTATCAGTATGCTCGTTCCTATATGCCGATACATGCTCTTTAAATCTAGCATTAAAACACTGAAAACTGTAGATTATAAGTGAAAATTGTTATCTTTTGTTGGTTTTTCGTCTTGCTTGCTGAGCGTATGGCTAGCCGTGTCAGTTGTCCATGTCATGCACATGTCATGCTTGTGTTGGTAGCGCTGACTTTAAACGGTCGCGTTCACAATAGACACGGTCCGGTCATACGTGCAGCTTACAATGACGGCCTCACGGTCCCACCGGAAGACCAGCGCTAGCTCCTGAGCCGGCATTATGCTGAGGTGGGTCCGTTTCGTAATTAGTAACTGCTTTCTTTGTTTTGTTTATGTTATGTATCGTTTAAGTTATGTACTTTGTTACTTTTTGCGAATAAAATGTATTTTCTTTCTTTCTAAAACTGCAGCCTGTCTGACCTACATATACTTTACTGTTGTGAGTTTGAGTTTGTTTGTTTGTTTCTTCTTATTTTTTTATTTAGTAATTAATTCCGCCTGTCTCTGTCACGCACCTATGCTGCGCACGTTGGGCGGGGGATCCTGTTGGAACATCAGTTTGAGCGGGTAGATGTCGTCGAACTCGACGCGGCTCACGCAGCCGACGAACCCCTCGCGCATGCTCTCGTTGCGCCCGATGTACATGTACTGGATGTTGTTGAACTGGGCGTCCGCGGACTGCTTTATGTTGAAGTGGTACTCCTGGGTCTCGTAGTTGTCCACCTGTCGAATAGGTACCATTAAAAAATTTTACACTGCCTAATTACATATAATTTTCGCTCAGGAGACGGGTTCTTCAAGCGGTAGCGACCTCTGAAAGTCATTAAAAAACTAGCATGCGTTAATCGAAGTCGTAGAACCCAATGGCGGGGTGAGACAATGAATTTTATAGAAAGAAAGAAAATACATTTATTATCAACACAAGACAACAATACTATTTGGTACAAATAAACAACACAAAGGTGTCATTGCGATTGTGAATCGGGCACTGAAGCGTTAAAAACACCCGTTATGAAAGTTTATTTTTAAATAATTTTTTGAAACAGGCTTTACTTTGCGGAGGTCCATATCCAATGAGCTAAAATAATTTCCTTTCTCACCCACAACCTTACGATAGCTAAGCTTATGCAAAATATGCGTGTTCATGCAGTTCCTCCACCTCCACACTGTAAGAACACACAAATCACACAAACCTATCTGTCACCACCACCACATCACACTGACGCGTTTCGAACTCAACCAGAGCTCATCTTCAGAGTAATTCAACCGTACACCATGCTACCAGTTGTTAGACTCAGTTGTTGTGTTGTGGTGGTGATAGATGGGTTTATGTCATTTGTGTGTGTTCTTACAGTGTGGAGGTCGCGGGTGAGCAAGGAAATTCTTTTAGTTCATTAATTTGGTCACTGTCTAATGACGTCCGTATAACAAGGCGTTTTCAAATATTTTCGCTTAGGAAACGGGTTCTTTTAGTAGTGGATAAAACTTTATCAAGCGGTAGCGACCTCTAAAATACATTAAAAAGAAACTAGCATGCGTTAATCGGGGTCGTAGAACCCAATGGCGGGGTGACACAATGACTTTTATGAAAGTTGATTTTTAAGCAACACCCTATTGGATCTTAGTAGATTTTTTTTTTGATCAACTAATTTGTATGAGACCCTCGGCGCGTGAATCCACTTCACACTTGTGTTCAATGCAAATTGTCTCAGAGTGACATAGGCTACTTTTTATCCCGGAAAAATTCACAGTTCCCGAGGGAACAGCGCGCGATAACCGAATACCACGCGGGCGGAGCCGCGGGCAAAAGCTAGTTAAATTTATAATCGGTAAAGAGTGAAGCATGTGGTCACAAACCTGCAGAACCATAGTGGCGCCGCCATTCTTCCTGGAGAGGCGCACGTCGTGGTACTGGCCAAGGCCGAAATGTTTACCCTGGAAGATGATCTCCTGCCGTTCGAAACCGAAGTCGAACACCACCCGCAAATGGCCTGCAGATTAAAAAGTTTATTTCATCAGACTTGTTCGTGTTGTAACATGTAGGCTTACTCGGTCGCAGCCCCCTAAGTAAAACCCTAGGACTTTTTTAGGGTTCCGGAGCCAAAAAGGTAATCAAACTTATAACACCCCTTTTTTTGCGTCGGGGGTTAAAAATGGAACCCTTATAGTTTCGTAAAGTCCGTCTGTATGTCACAGGCATTTTATCCGAAAACTACAAGATGTATATAAATGAAATTTGGAGTACAGATGTCTTGTCAAAACCGCTATTTAGTTTTGTAGTTAAATTACAAATTAAATATTTATATACTTCTCAACACAAGGACGCAAGTGCCGTGAAGATACGCTCTTTTTCTGGTAATAGATTTTAAGACTGTAGTAAGTGTTTCAATTGTGTTATAACGCAGATAATATTACTTGATTTTTTTCGTAATGCCTACGGAACCCCATCTTGGGCGTGTCCGACACGCTCTCGGCCGGTTTTTGCGTATTACGCCTAAGGGCGTAATTAGTTGGATATATGTATGTAATGTACTTATTATAAAACTACATAGAGAATTACCCCCTTATTCATAAACGACAATCAAACCTATTTTAGTTAAAATGCCGCTAAAATTCGTTTGTCCTTATCTGTCACTTCGACATTTGTATTTGTTAGAAAGGGACAAAGCATTTGTTAGTTAACATAGGCTTGTTAAGTTTTACGAATAAGGGGGTTAGGCTATTGCGTTTTACTGTCTGACGTCATTATGAGATACAGAGCATGAAATCGAGTGCCTACGTCTTGAACGTACCAGAATTGGAGACCATGAGCGTGAGGTACTCCGCTGTGATGTTGGAGCTGAACCCGAGCAGGAACCCCTTGGGGTTGGTGGTGGTGAAGCCCACGCGGATGCGCTCCGCGATCGTGGACCGCCAGGAGCCGAAGAAGTCGTACTTCACCATCGAGTTGGGTCGGAGATTCACGCCGATTTCTGAGCACACCAATTAAGCCCCAAGTTATTAAGAGTTAAAAAAGCGTAATCCATACTATAATATTATAAATGCGAAAGTAACTCTGTCTGTCTGTCTGTCTGTTACGCTTTCACGCCAAAACCGCTGAACCGATTTTGATGAAATTTGGTACAGAGATAGACTAGACCTTGGGAAAGAACATAGGCTACCTTTTATTCCGAAAAAAAGGCTTGAAGGGGTTGAAATAGGGGATGAAAGTTTATATGGAAGTTCGTCATTTTTAAAAATAAAACCATGAAACTTGGCATTTAGGCAGTTAATAAGAAATAAGTAGATATTTGTTCGAGATTTTTTGAAAATTCGTCCTGTGAGGGGGTGAAATAGGGGATGAAAGTTTATATGGGAGTTCGTCATTTTTTAAAGATAAAACCATGAAACTTGACATTTAGGCAGTTAATAAGAAGTAATTAGATATTAGTTCAAGCATTTTTGAAAATTCGGCCTGAGAAGGGATGAAATAGGGGATCAAATTTTATATGGAAGGAAGGAAAAATACTTCCCAAAATAACTATTCAACGCGAGCGGAGCCGCGGGCAAAAGCTAGTAATTCTATATAACGAAGTGCAAAAATATGATCTTGGGTCAATCAACTTTGTAGTGTTGTTATCCTGTTCCGTAATTAGGATGCGGTAACGGTTGAGGAACTCAAAATATTGCGGAAATTCCGCATTATGAGGAAGCGGAAGAGGGATCCTCAGCAACCCTGATCCTGTGCCCAGCAGTGGGCCGTATATAGGGCGAGACTCACCGTCGGCGCAGATGGGCCCCTTGAAGGCGGTCCAGCGACAGTCGCACGAGTACGCGTCGTAGCCCTCCAGACACGTGCCGTTGTTGAGGCACGGCGACGACTGGCACTTGCCCACGCAGCCTTCCGTCACGCCGTACAGACCTGGGTACATGTGAGGCATTTAAGGGGTCATCCTTGAAATTAAATGAAATGAAATAAAATTTATTTGTCACTAGCTGTTGCCCGCGGTTTCGCCCCCGTTGTATTTTTATGTATTTTCTTCCATAAAAACCTTCTCCTGACAGTAACAAACACAATAAAAAAAGAATTAGCGAAATCGGACAAGTCGTTCCCGAGTTATGCGCTTACCAACACATTTTGCGATTCATTTTTATATTATAGAATAAGTGGGTGTACAGTGGTTTCAATTTAATACATTATAATAAGATCGCCACTCAGTGCCACTAATAATTAAACCACTAATAATTATTATTAAATTAATTGGGGAATGGATGAAAATTTTATAAACGCTTGACTTTTTCTATCGATAGGAATAACCTTTCTAATTAACAGAGAAAAATATCAGAGTTTTAAGTAGCATCAATTAGTTTTAAAAAATGAAAGAGTTCTCTTTACTGTCAAATTAAGACAGTCCGGTCGGTTACGGGTTGTTCCATAGTCCAGAAGAAAAAACATTAAAAAAGAATTTATGTGTATTTGACTTGATCGTTTTGACAGGTGACGCTCTTTACCGGCTCGGATAATACCGACATGGAAATACTGACCCTGTTTTTCATCTACACTCCTATAAAAGCTCACGTTAGTTTCTATGGGCGTGTGTTTCCACAGCGCAAGCAATGAATGCAACAAGCACAATCGGCTCTAAGATAAGTGTTTTTATAGCGTTAAAATGTATCTTGATAGTTGCCATAATTTATATAGTTTTTGTTGTTTATTCTAAGGACCCCATCTGTTTCTTACTATATTGTCATTATATATTATTATTATTATTGTCAATTATTATTATCGAAAATTAAGAATAATAATAATAATAATATAACGCTTTGATTATATATTATATGGCATTCTTAATAACAAAAATTTGTAACTGTACCTACTCTCAATAATTTGCATGCAGGCTGAATACATTTGGATAAGAAACTACATAACATCTTTAACTGTCTTCTAGCAAATAAACATTTGTGATTTCTGATTTCCTCTTTACAATATTAGTTTAAGAAGTATGTTAGATGTGAAATTGAGTGACAGAATTAGAAATAGTGCGATAAGGGAACGCTGTGGTTTAAATGAAGGTATAGTCACACGGATGGAGAAAGGTATTCTTGGATGGTTTGGGCATGTGACGAGAATGAGTGAAAACAGATTGACTAAGCAGATCTATAAGACGAGCGTGAATGGGAACGTTGGAAGAGGAAGACCTAGACGAACGTACCACGATCAAATCGGGGACATTCTGAAGAAAGGTCGGGTCAGGAGTACTCTAAACTGGCGTGCATGTATGAAAAAATTGATGAATGCATGTAGAGGAAGCGAGAGTTGTATGCCAGAATCGTAGCAAATGGAAGGATGTAGTCTCTGCCTACCCCGTTGGGAAAGAGGCGTGATTTTATGTATGTATGTAATCATCTCAGCCTATACACGTCCCACTGCTGGGCACAGGCCTCCTCTCGGAAGGAGAGGGCTGGAGCCATAGTTCCCACGCGGGCCCAGTGCGGATTGGGAACTTCACACGCACCATTGAATTGCTTCGCAGGTTTGTGCAGGTTTCCTCACGATGTTTTCCTTCACCGCAAAGCTCGTGGTAAATTGCGCACATGAATTTCGAAAAACTCAAGAGGTGCGAGCCGGGATTTGAACCCACGACCCTCTGCTTGAGAGGCGATAGGACAAACCACTAGGCCACCACGGTTCCTTATACTATTCGGTGTATACGAAAAACAAATGATCAATCGTGAGAATCGATTGCTTGCTGTCAAAAGTGTGCTCCGATTATTAGGTCGTACAATATCAGGTTGTCCAATAGCACCTTGAACATTATCGGTACAGGGTGATAAAGCTCGACCCAAATTCTAAGTGACATGTGATTGAATTATCAGGTCGTACAAAATCGGTCTAGCATTGACCAGGTCGTACAATAACTATAGGCAAACCGCCTAACTGAGTCCTCGCCTGCGCGGTATAGGGGTGCGGGGGTAGGACGACAAAGGCGACTGAAGGAGGTGCGGGCGGCGAGCGGAATGAGCTGTGCTAAGAAGCGCCTGCCGCCCGCACCTCCTTCAGTCCCCTTTGTCGTCCTACCCCCGCGCCCCTGTACCGCGCAGGCGAGGACTCAGTTAGGCGGTTTGCCTATAATAATAATAATAATAAATATCACGGGACAATTCACACCAATTGACCTAGTCCCAAAGTAAGCTTAGCAAAGCTTGTGTTATGGGTACTAAGCAACGGATAAACATAATTATATAGATAGATACATACTTAAATACATATTAAACACCCAAGACCCGAGAACAAACATTCGTATTTTTCATACAAATATCTGCCCCGACACGGGAATCGAACCCGGGACCTCAAGCTTCGTAGTCAGGTTCTCTAACCACTTAGCCATCCGGTCGTCAAAACTTAAGTTTATGTTACTTGTAACACTTGTTTTTGAGTACAATAAACGTTTTTATTATTATTATATATGAGAGTGACCCATTCTGGCGTGCGCGACGAGGTCGACGGGCCGGCCGTTGAGCAGCAGCGCGCGCAGGCAGCCCACGAAGCCGTCCTTGCGGTCGAGCGTTGACCTGGTCGTACAATAACTACACTCACCCATTCTGGCGTGCGCGACGAGGTCGACGGGCCGTCCGTTGAGCAGCAGCGCGCGCAGGCAGCCCACGAAGCCGTCCTTGCGGTCGAGCGTTGACCTGGTCGTACAATAACTACACTCACCCATTCTGGCGTGCGCGACGAGGTCGACGGGCCGTCCGTTGAGCAGCAGCGCGCGCAGGCAGCCCACGAAGCCGTCCTTGCGGTCGAGCGTTGACCTGGTCGTACAATAACTACACTCACCCATTCTGGCGTGCGCGACGAGGTCGACGGGCCGTCCGTTGAGCAGCAGCGCGCGCAGGCAGCCCACGAAGCCGTCCTTGCGGTCGAGCGTTGACCTGGTCGTACAATAACTACACTCACCCATTCTGGCGTGCGCGACGAGGTCGACGGGCCGTCCGTTGAGCAGCAGCGCGCGCAGGCAGCCCACGAAGCCGTCCTTGCGGTCGAGCGTTGACCTGGTCGTACAATAACTACACTCACCCATTCTGGCGTGCGCGACGAGGTCGACGGGCCGTCCGTTGAGCAGCAGCGCGCGCAGGCAGCCCACGAAGCCGTCCTTGCGGTCGAGCGTTGACCTGGTCGTACAATAACTACACTCACCCATTCTGGCGTGCGCGACGAGGTCGACGGGCCGTCCGTTGAGCAGCAGCGCGCGCAGGCAGCCCACGAAGCCGTCCTTGCGGTCGAGCGCGGCGCCCAGCACCAGCGGCGACGACAGCTGCAGCGCGCGCACCGGCTCCTTCGCCGTGCGGATCTCGTTCTTGAGGGCGCCGTCTACCACCACCCTCGCTTCCTTCCTGTTGGATCAAACAAAACAAGTAAATGCGGCTGCCAGACCACTGCAGCAGAGGCGGGGGTGTGGTAAATGAGACAAAAATCCACTAATAGAATGAGGGCTATCGCGAGTGAATTTTCCGCTAGAGGCGCTAGTGTAGCGTGAGGTCAACGAAATGTCAAATCTCATAGTTTTTGGGTGAGCTACGCGGGTTTATTTATAATTAGAATACTTTTGTGAATATTTTGCATTACCTGAAATTAATTATGGCAATTATGCGATAAGGGGCGATGAACGTCTGTAATTTGAGACAGCTTTGTCTTTCAAAAACTTTAGTCCTCCCTTTTTTCAGAACAAAACGGGATACGCAATACTGTGGTTGCTCGATATTATTATGGTACTGTTTTAATATGTATTAAATATGATTTTAATCTAAACTTTGTTTTCACGCCCGTTAAAACAGACTTTTAAAAACCTCACGCAACAGTGGCGCCATCTAGTGAGAGAAAAAACGATAACCCTCATTGCACAAAATCGTCGTTCCACTTTAGCACAGAATGGCCACGCTCCGCCCCGCACCGGTTCGCAGGAAAGCCGTCGGGTGCGCCACGCGATCTATGTCAGCCACACGGCAATGAGTATGGGAGCAATAATTTTGCGAAATCGTAACAGTACCCTACCTACTAAATTTTTCTAAATGAATAATAATTTCTTAAACTATCGCGATTAATAGATGAAATAACTACCTACCGAATAATTCGTTTAAGTTTGTAGTCGTATATATGTATTGTTATTGAAAATAATAATACTTAAATACACAGACAGACATTTTAAGTAGGTTTAAATAAATACGTAAGGTTAACGATTACATTTATTTGCACATATCTCAAAGTCAAAAGTCAAAATTTCTTTATTCAATTTAGGCTATGATAAGCACTTATGAATGTCAAAAAACCTACCACCGGTTCGGAAAAAACCTCTGTTGAGAAGAATCCGGCAAGAAACTCAACGAGGTATTTTTTTTTAAACAGTTTCACGATGTTTAATCTAAGCCATGCCTACATATAAGTACCTTTAAATGTCATTGGTAGCACTTATAGTACTATAGGGTTTTGCGATAGTCAGCCCTGTGTATCGTACGCACACATTGACGCGTGTACAGGCGTCGTCGTGCCTATGTAGATTCAAGAACGCGTATTTTGCACGGCGTGGCCGCCCTGTGGCATTACTTTCTCCATTATCTAGCTAAGCTCCTCCGGAATCCCGCTCGCCGAAATAAAAATCTTTATTGCGCAAACTATGAAAAGTATACAGCGTGTATTTTTAATACTACCTCAAACTGTAACCAGCCGAAGATTTAAGAGATGTGAACCGATATCAAAACAAATTGTTAATTTAGAATTAACTAACAGAGCGTAATTAATTTTTGAAATATTTTCGAGCAGCAATGTAATGCGTACAAGAAGAGAGAAGCGTTCTGTGACAGCTGTCACGTCAACAAGTGCGACGTTTTGAATAAAAACAAAGTAGTATCGCGTATCGATACATTGCGTGCTAATTAATTTTGTAAGGAAAATAATAAATCTAAATTTTTTACTAAAACATAGTAAAATGTGATTATTAGGGCCTTCACTAACTGCCCTGAAAGTTTGAGGTAGTATTAAAAATACACGCTGTCGAACATCACATATCGTCCTTTCTTTTAGAGTTAGTATATTTGTTATGTCTATTATTAATTTATTGAATCAGGCGTTACTTTGCGGAGGTCCATATCAAGGAACTAAAAGAATTTCTTTGCTCACCCGCGACCAAAGCCAAAGTCAAAGTCGCGGGTGAGCAAAGAAATTCTTTTCGTTCATGTCTATTATTTGTTATAAAGCTGACCTGTTCCTCTCGATGGAGACGGAGTGCCACTTGTTGTCGGCGAGGCGGTTGCTGGTCTCCACGGACACGCCGAGCGGGGTGTCCCCCACCTGGAACTGGAACTGCAGCTGGTCGCCGCCGATTATGGACAGCTTTATGTAGTCCTGGGGACCCTGGGGGGGGAACATCAGCGTCAAATAGTACATCGATAACTAAGGTTACTGACATAGCCCGAAGAATTGCGAAACTGAAGTGGCAGTGGGCGGGGCACATTACTCGCAGGACTGGTGGCCGATGGGGTCAAAAGGACCGGGAGACGAGCTGTCGGTAGGCCTCCAACAAAATGGAGCGACGACCTGGTTAAGATCGCAGGATCGCGGTGGATGCGAAAAGCACAAGACCGGTCCGAGTTGAGAGCCTTGGGGTAGGCCTATGTCCAGCAGTGGACGTCTTTCGGCTGACATGATGATGATGATAAACCAAGAATTTGCTTATATCCACCCTCCAATGTCCAGTCGAAAAGGAACCGCCTTTTCGACTGGCCACTTCCCACGGCCGATTATAAAAAAAATCGAGTTGGTCACCTCCAAGGAGCTTATAATACAAAACTGGAGGTTGAACGCCGAACGAAGAACTTACCTTGGAGTGCAGAAGCACGGCGTTTTCCCTGGTGGTGCGGAACTCGAAGTAGATGTCGCCGCTGTGGCCCAGGTCGAACGTGGGCAGCGCGATCACCGCGTCCGCGATGCGGAACGTCACCGCGTTGCTGAACAGATCTGCCGATACCAACATCAATGAGCTATTGTGAATGAATTCGCCGCTAGAGGCGCTAGTGTAGCGTGAGGTCAACGAAATGTCAAATCTCATAGTTTTTGGGTGAGTTACGCGGGTTTATTAATAATTAGAATAATTTTGTGAATATTTTGCATTACCTGAAATTAATTACAATCCGTGAGCTTTTAGAAAACCCTTCGGGTTTCGGGGGAAATCGGAAGAATTCGTTAGTAAAAAATGACAATTGTCTTTTTGACTCAGTAGCAATCCATCACGCGTAGAGTGCACTCGTTGTGTTTTCATTGATGTATATAGAGCAGTTAAAACCACCAATTGCATATATTTATTTAGGTAGTTTGTTATTTTTCGGAAATTGATTTACATGGCGAGTCAACTTAAGCAGGGTATGTCTGTAAATAGCCAATCACTGGAAATTGATTACAAAATATTTATAAATATTTTGTACATAATTTGAATTTTTTAAGAAAAAAGTGGTCGTAAATATTTTAATAAGGTACTAGATCGTGTTATAAAAGCAACGGGGATTTCGAAAAGTGCATTAAAAAAATATAAAACGAAAGCAGACCAAAAAAATTCATTTGACGTACCCAAGAGAAGTAGATACAGTATAACAACAGCTCTATATAATTCCAAACAAAAGTACTGTGTTGAGGCGGGGTGTTCTCAATTTAAATTGACGATGGAAGAATTCGAAAATGCTGATTTTGTTTTATTTGTATCATGACAAAAAGTCATATTGTATTAAAATTAGAAAAAGATAAAGAAGCGTAATATTATTACAGTAAGGTTCATTTTGTACTGATGGTTATTCTTTACATAACTTTTTACGGTAACTTTGAAAAGTTTTGCAAGTTGATAACAGAATAGAACCGCGTATCACGATCGCGTGTCATCGTCAATACCCGAAGCATGCTTCTAAAATCCGAAGGTTTTTTTAAGATCTCACGGACTGTACGGCAATTATGCGATAAGGGGCAATAAACGTCTGTAATTTGAGAGAGTTTTGTCTTTCGAAAACTTTTGTCCTGCCTTTCTTTCGAACAAAATGGGATTACGCAATACTGTGGTTGCTCGATATTTTTATGGTACTGATTTAACATGTATTAAATATGATTTTAATCTAAACTTTGTTTTCGCGCCCGTTATAACAGACTTTTAAAAACCTCACGCAACAGTGGCGCCATCTAGTGAGGTAAAAAACGATATCCCTCATTACAACAGGCTATTTCTACCATAGTAAAAGACAACAAAAGTAGGTTCACTACGAACAAAAGTACATCGCGCGGCTTATATGTGTGCGCACGCATCCGCTGCACGCACACACTGACAATTTAAGGAGGATTAAGTTTTCTTTAGTCAAGGCTGCGCTACTGTCGGTGCACGTTTCGATTTTAGCTCGCTCGTCTTCGCGGGATGATCACCTTTTACGTTCGCGTACTCGTACTTACATATTTTTTGTATTAGGTATATTAGTTGTAAATTAGTAGTATATAAGTGTAGTGTGATAGTTTCGTGCAAGGACACATAAAAAAATAATAGATACCTAACCTATAAACAATGTAGTTATAGTATTATGTGTAGGAAACATGTGTAGTATATACACAGTCGCCATCACCACTTCGGCGAATTTTAAAATATATTTTTAAATTTAGTATACAATTTAACAACTGACGAAGGTTTTCCTACTCTCACTGTACATTTTTTTTTCTAAATTTACAAACGAATATAGTTTTTATACCAAAATCGATGGCATGGTTCCTTAGAACACATATTTACGTGATATATAATATAGTAGAGGCATTTAAATAGGCCGCTGAATACCCAGTCTTACCATCTCCCTCGCACAGCAGCGGTCCGAGCGTGTAGCGTCCCTCTTTCTCGTCAAGATGGCTGCCGGTGTCGCCAAAGTGCAGAGACTTGACCGGCAAATACTCCTTCTCAGTTATCTCGCCGCCGTCCGTTTGGAATTCTATTATTAAAACACGATAAGGTGAAGATAAACAGGGTGAGTTTAAAGATTTCGAATCTGAAACTATTGTAAGAGTTACTTATATTAAACTGGCGTTTACCCGCCGCTTCGGACGCTTAAATCATTAGATCTGTATCTATCAGATCAGTTGAATCGAAATTCTGGGATTGTATTAAACTCCTACGGGAATTCCATAAAATTACATCATGGTTTTCATTGACTTTAATCTTTATTCAAAACAGAAATATGACTAATTAATATGTTTATTGTTTATTATTAAGGGTCTTCTGTATCGAATTAGGATGTACTCCTGTAGTGATACTGTAAGTGATAATAATGTAAATAAATTAATTAATTAATTAACACACCCATGCCAAAACTCAGCGGTTGTTATTACGAGATTTTATCCCTATCCCGAGGGAATGTCGGGATAAAAAGTAACCTGTGTGTTATTCCAAATGTCCAGCTATCTACATACCAAATTTCATGACTCTAAGCGCAGCGGTTATTAGTTCGACATTTTATCCCTATCCTGTAGGAACATCGGGATAAAAAGTAACCTATGGGTTATTCCAAACGTCCAGCTACCTAAGAAACAAACAAACAGACTTACAAACTTTCGCATTATAATATTAGTGGGAATGTACTGGATAACTCGCATCTTAAATCTGAAAAATTAAATTTAAACTCGGAACTCTTAAATTAGAAACTCATGTCCAGGGAGCGAAACTTTGATGCCTGCCTGGGAGACGAGCTGTCGGTAGGCCTCCAACAAGATGGAGCGACGACCTGGTTAAGATCGCGGGATCGCGGTGGATGCGAAAAGCACAAGACCGGTCTGAGTGGAGAGCCTTGGGGGAGGCCTATGTCCGGCAGTGGACGTCTTTCAGCTGCCATGATGACGTCATCCGGTCGGCAGTGTCAGTGTCACGTACCGTTGGCCTTGAGCTGCGTGTACTCGGCGTCACAGTTGCACCACTTGGTGGGGTCGAGGCAGGCGCCGAGCACGCCGCACGCGCACATGCGGCTGCCATGATGACGTCATCCGGTCGGCAGTGTCAGTGTCACGTACCGTTGGCCTTGAGCTGCGTGTACTCGGCGTCACAGTTGCACCACTTGGTGGGGTCGAGGCAGGCGCCGAGCACGCCGCACGCGCACATGCGGCTGCCATGATGACGTCATCCGGTCGGCAGTGTCAGTGTCACGTACCGTTGGCCTTGAGCTGCGTGTACTCGGCGTCACAGTTGCACCACTTGGTGGGGTCGAGGCAGGCGCCGAGCACGCCGCACGCGCACATGCGGCTGCCATGATGACGTCATCCGGTCGGCAGTGTCAGTGTCACGTACCGTTGGCCTTGAGCTGCGTGTACTCGGCGTCACAGTTGCACCACTTGGTGGGGTCGAGGCAGGCGCCGAGCACGCCGCACGCGCACATGCGGCTGCCATGATGACGTCATCCGGTCGGCAGTGTCAGTGTCACGTACCGTTGGCCTTGAGCTGCGTGTACTCGGCGTCACAGTTGCACCACTTGGTGGGGTCGAGGCAGGCTCCGAGCACGCCGCACGCGCACATGCGGCTGCCGGGCTGCGCGCCGGCCCAGTAGTCCATGCGCTGCCCGGACCGCGACACCCACCACGCGAACGGGTGGAAGTTCGACTCCTCGCCTGGAACGCAACTCTTACTGAGAAACTGCTCAAAGGGAAAGAAAGAAAGACAAACAAAGGGGTCATTCAAGTATTACGTAAGCACGGAAGGGGGGTGGAGGGGTCTTTGCTTTTTTTTTATTCGACTGGAAGGCAAATGAGCAAGTGGGTCTCCTGATGGTAAGAGATCATCACCGCCCATAAAATCTGCAACACCAGGGGTATTGCAAATGCGTGCCAACCTAGAGGCCTGAGATGGAATGGATGCTTATTTTTGATGACATGGGGGCCAGGGGGGTCCAAATGGTGCTTACGTCAGCAATATTCATTTATTATTTGTTTTTTTTTTTAAATAACAATAAAGAAACCTGAATAGATTTAAAAATATATACCAATGTTTACGTAAGCATAGGGGGAAGGGCTTTTGATGACTTTAGCTGACAAGGGGGAGGAGGGGTTAAAAATTACTAAAATTCTCCTTACGTAATACTTGAACGAACACAAAGCAGCTATAGGGTCGGTCAGAGACACTGTAGGGACACATGATTGTTGCTAAAGATGTGTACAGATTATGCGCAGCAAATCGTTACAACTTTGAAAAAATCTCGTATCTAAAATAATAAGTCAACAAAATTGAACCTTAACATAATATTCATAAAGTTCACTCAGAAATATTATCTATTTTGAGATACGAGTATTTTTAAAAGTAGTGACGAAATGTGATATCAATATATGACACGTCATTGAAACGTTACATGTATGAAGATGGTAAGAAGTGATCCGTTTGAACGTCAGTCGAGTTGTCATCTGGCATAGCATCACGCGAGCCAACCAATCCCTGCATTTTGTCTCAATTTTAACGAATCAACATGTAAGTCTAATTACAACCTCGAAATTGATTCGTATTTGAATCATAAGTCGTTTTGGTTTTAGGTATGGCCACTTTTTGTGTGGAATTTGTTCTGAGTTACGCTTCCTGATATTTTTTTATTTGTAGACTCCAGTCAGAGTACTTCTCGGTCAAAAAACGACTTTGATTTGGTGCCCTTGTAAAAACGACTCTTTTATCGAAAACAGAAAAAAACATGATAACATAATTTTCTAGTAGGCCCATACCTTGAAATCCTCAGAAGTCACTTTGACAATGACGAAACTTTGTTTACATTTTTTTTGTGGGACTAAAAATCCGGGTTTAGTATAGATGTACTTTCTGTATAGATCGTACTGTCAAAATGTCAATATGTATGTATGTCAAATGATGCAGGAATAATGTCAGAATTAGCAACACACGTTCGGCGTTAATGAGTAACTTTATGTCACACGTCAATAGGTAATGTAGGTCAGGCATCAACACATTTACTTTAGGTGGATTACTAATGTATGGCCAAAAAACTTTTCCCAAAGATCACATCCCAAAAAATTTAACCCAAATTATCATTTGGCAAAAAATCATTTGGCAAAAAAACTTATCGCAAATTTACAGTTAATAAATTTTTATTTGGCAAATTATTGTTTCGCAAATAATTACTTAGTCATGTTTCATATTGCCAAGTAATATTTGGTAAAATGTATCGTTTTCCATAATGTACTCTTCCCAAAATATCGCATGACATAATAACCTACTTTTCTGGGAACAGTTTGTTTCTGTGGAGGGGCGCAGTTCTAACCTAACCTAACCTACTTTTTTTATAGCAGTTCGTTTTTGCGGGGGACACAGTTTTAACCTATAATAAATTTAACCTACTTTTCTGGTAGCAGTCCGTTTTCTGTGGGGGACGCAGTCTAACCTCATTTACTTTTCTGATAGCAGTTCGTTTCTGTGGAAGACGCAGTTCTAATATAAGCTACTTTTCTGGTAGCAGTTGGTTTTTGTGGTTGGTTTGTGCGAAATGTCATTTTGAACAAACATTTTTTTGGAATGCAATATTTGCCAATATAAAACGTTTGCTAAATAAGCGTTTATCGTAATAAAATTTGACAAACTAAAATTATGCCAAATGATAATTTGACCAAATGAATAAAATGCGAAATGTAAATATCCCAAAGATTCGTTTGGGAAATGAAACTATTGCGATAAGTTTTTTGGGAAGTGAAATTTGGCGAAAAATATTTTGGCGAAACGGCAGTACACCACTTTAGGTACTTAATTAGGTATATTAAACGTTAGTTCAATGTTCGCTAACTCGTACAATATAGTCTGTATAGGGCAAGTACTCACTGGGCGAGTTGAGCAGCCGCGAGTGCCGGCACAGGTACTCGAGCCGCTGCATGCACGAGCTGGACCGGTTGAGGAGAGCCTCCAGCTGCGCGCGCGACGCGTCGTACGTTATGTCCTGGACAGACAACATCGTTTATATCAACAGTGCTTGCACAGTTGTGTTTCGGCGTGGAGAGTAAGACAGCCGGTGAAATGACTGGCACTTGAGGTATCCCATCTTAGGCCTCTAGGTTGGCAACGCATCTGCAATACCCCTGGTGTTGCAGATTTTTATGGGCGGTGGTGATCTCTTACCTCTCTTACCATCAGAAGGCCATCTTGCTCGTTTGCTATCCAGTCGTATAAAAAAAAATCAACACTCGTGTTTACCCGCGGCTTTGCACACGTAAATGATTGGATCCAGCAGCTGAATTAAAATCCTGGATTTTTAAAAATTCCCGTGGGAATTCCCGAAAATTAAATCGTAGTTTTCATTTACATTAAAAACAATCCTGTCAAATTTCATGACTAAGCCCAGCGGTTGTTGTTTCGTATTTTATCCCTATCCCGTGGGATTATCAGATTAAAAAGTAACCTATGTTTTATTCCAGATGTCCAGCTATCTACATATCATTTTCATCCAAATCCATCCAGCCGTTTCAGCTTCAAGGAGTAATAAACATTCTCACTCACTAAGTCACAAACTTTCGCATTTATATTATTATTAAGATAAGATACGATAAGATAGTAAGATTTAACACCGGCCCTAGAATTATAATACCGGGTCCAAAATGGCTCCAAAATCGTAATGCCCCAGAATCACACTAGCTCTTGAATCTCACAGAACTGTTATCACGATGGCACAACACTAATTCCAGGATCACGATGAACTTCACTTCACGATGAGTCAATGTCAATGATCAGATTCATAATACTCCCAGAATTATCTTAAAATCACACTAACCTCAATATCGCACTAGTCTCAAATCATAACTTAAAAATAAGAATAATAACGGTTTATTAACAGCAAAATTATTACAAAAACTCTCGGTTGGTCCCACACTAATAAGCTTGTCACGTGGCAACCCGTTGGGGGTACAAACAATTAACTTCATTAAATCACTAATAGTGCAGTAAATAAAGGTAGTGGACCCAACAGTAATTCCTAAGCCCGAAAAAACTTAACAGTATGATAAAGTATCAATAAATAAAGAGTATTGTATAAATATCAAAAAAAAAAAAAAATGCTCCGTTCAAACTTTCTTCAACATAGACATACTCATGTAACGTATTGGAACAATAATTATATGAAATTTAAAAAAAAATATCCCAGCAGAAATTAAATTAAATTACTAATATAAACAGATTTGTGTTTCGTCACTACTTTGCAAAAATCTCGTATCTCAAATCAATACGTGAACAAAATTGAACCTTGACGTAATGGTCAAAAAGTGCATTCGGAAAAATTATCCATTTCGAGATACGAGTTTTTTTTAAGTAGTGACGATTTTTAGCTTATAAATACCTAACTTAGGTGTTTTTTTTTTTTTTGGATTTTGTTATATTTTAGTTACGGCTCATACTATACAATAACCAAGCAAAATTTCATCGACTGAGGAATTAATGCTTGGGTCTCCATACAACAACTTCCTTCATTTACTGCACCATAAGTTACTAACAAATGATGTTTATTCATTTAAGTGGTAGAGGACAATAATGATGGGATGAGAATAGTGACCTCATATTCTCACTAACCCCTAGAATCACACTAGTCTCAAATCAGAATGACTCCAGACTCGCACTAACCCTGAAATCACAAAGTTTACCTGTCGGAAGCTGCCGGGTTCCTGGTAGCCGTCAACGACCGTGCTTTGAGACGACGACGCCGAATGCTGCACCGTTGTTATGACCCGCCCGTCAGCTGTGAAACAATTGCTAGTTTATTATTGTGAATCAGCCAACTACAGAGACCGACTGATGATTCACCCAAACCCGTTATCCAGTGTACTCTTGCAGCCAAACCCGATTAAAAGACTCAAGAGAGCTAATGTGCTGCTTTTCTAAGGCGAGACAGAGCAGTGGCTCTGCCTTGCCAAACTTCAACCTCTAGCAGCCCACCTGATTATAGTCTAAAAGACTGATTGCAGGTTTAAACAAGTGGAAAAAAAAATATTGTGAGTATAGACTATTCAGTATTGGATAGGTTCTGAACAAAACAAAAATTATATCTATATATATAAAATTCAAAGTCCTGACTGACTGACTGACTGATATATCAACGCACAGCCCAAACCACTGGACCTAGAGACTTGAAATTTTGCACATAGATACCTTATACAATGTAGGCATCCACTAAGGAAGGATTTTTGAAAATTCCCACGGGAACGGGAAAAATCGGGATTTATAATATTCGATTCTGAGTGACCTTATCTCAGTAACAATAATAACTAGACTCTTCAAATTTGTTACACAAGTAGGTATTACATTAATTAAAACATTAATTTCAGGATTTTTGGAAATTCCCACGGGATAAGGAAAAAAACCTGATTTATATATTCAGTTCAACGGAATCCCATGAACAATAATTACTAGACTCTTCAAATTTGGCATAGAAGTAGGTAATTATAATAGTTAAATACGATTTTAAGGATTTTTGGAAATTCTCACGGGATATGGAGAAAACGGGATTTATATTCAGTTCAACGGGATGGTCTTATCGTTTTAACCGAAATTTAGCATTTAGGTTCTTTGGGCGGTCCAGGGGTCTATCACAAAAGGATTTCCCAAAATTCTGACGGGAACGTGAAAAAACGGGATTTTTCGTTTTTCTGGTCTTAGAAAGCTAAAATTTGGCGTGTAGGTTGCTTGAAGAGTGCAGGAAAGCATCAAAGAGATAATTTCCCGAAATTCCTACGGGAAAGGGAAAAAAACGGGGTTTTTCGCTTAATGGATATAGAAAGCTGAAAATGGCATGTAGATTGCTTGGGGAGCGTAGAGGAGCATTGAGAGTGGAGTTTTCGAAATTCCCATGGGAACGGAAAAAATGGGATTTTTCATTTTACTGGTCGCAGAAAGCTGACATTTGGCGTACAGGTTGCTTGAAGAGTGGAGGGCAGCATTAAGAGTTAATTTTCCGAAACTTCCACGGGAAAGGGAAAAAAACGGGATTTTTCGTTTTACTGGACGCAGAAAGCTGAAAATCGACATGTAGATTGCTTGGGGAGTGTAGAAAATTACAAAATTCCCACGGGAACGGGAAAAGCGGGATTTTTCGTTTTACTCGTCGTAGAAAGCTGAAATTTGGCAAGTGGGTTCCTTGGGGAGTGTAGGGGAGCGTTGAGAGAGAATATCCCGAAAATTGGGACTCTGCTTTTTCTTTCTTATTTATTTTAAAAATATTTTTTTTTATTCGAAAGAGTATACTCCCAAGGTGGTCCATTGTCACCAAATTAGGATCTGATGACGGGATCACAGGGAAATCGAGGGCAACCCTCAAATTTTGTAGGGACGCATTACGTTTTTCATATATTTTCTCAAGCTATTTAAGTATTTGCGTCTGATAGACATCATCTCATGTTGATGAGCTGATGATGGAAGGTAAAACTCCTTAACGGTTAGGAGTTGAGGTTTTTTTTTTAAATATTATAATATGCAGGTATTAGACATTTAGCTGTTTTCATTCTGGTTACTCAGGTGAGCTGATGTTGGAAGGTATAACTCCTTAACGGTTAGGACACATTATAGTACCTACGCCAAACTAATCAACTTATCAGAAAGAAAGAAGAAAAACTTTTTAAACTTTGTCTGTTTCTTTGTTTATTGAGGGTAATCTCTGAAATAACTGAGCTGATTAAAAAAAAAACTATTAGTGAAAGCTTTTTAAAAATCGATACCCTAAATAATAGAAGCCTGTTTCAATTAAATCGCGGACGTTCTATTGAACTCACTTATTTCTATCCAACGGGAATCCTATGACGCACAGGTACGAAGTCGCGGGAAAAGAAACGAGTAGGTTTTCTAAAATTACACCTCCCTGACCTGAGTCGATTTTTAGATTCGAATATTTGCAAATATAATCCTCCGAAAAATCAATTAAAACACGAAAATAAATATCGTAGAAAGTAAATCTGTGTTACCCCAAATTTAACGCGGGCGAAGCCGCGGGCAAAAGCTAGTTACAATATATTTTTTGTTTCAAAAAAATACAGCAGGTTGCAGGTGGGAGGACCTTGTGCAAGGTCCGCCCGGATTTATAACACCATCTTGCTCGCTAATCCTGCCGTGAAGCAGTACTGCTTGCACTGTTGTTTTGGCGTGGAGAGTAAGACGGGCGGTGAAACTACTGGCACTTGAGGTATCCCATCTTAGGCCTCTAGGTTGGCAACGCATCTACAATACCCCTGGAACACCAGGGGTATTGCAACAGAAGATGTTTATTATGTGGTGATCTCTTACCAGCAGGAGACTCACTAGCTCGTTTGCCATCCAGTCGAATAAAAAAAAATACTTTGTTCCAAGTTTCTTTGGCGCATTCTTGGCGATGATGGTCTCTCTGGAAGCGCCCGACACAGCAAATTTCATCGTAATCTAATCCGAATCTAATCGTTATGGGAATTAAGTCAAATTGACATGGCCTAAAGAAATGGAGAAACATTTCCTTGAACTTACAGTGTACATTCTATTGCACATTTGGACAGCACGTGGTTAAAGTGGTAAAGCTTATCTATAGGTATAGTTGTAAAGGCTATCTATAGGTATATTTGTAAAGGTTATCTACAGGTATAGTTGTAAAGGCTATCTATAGGTATAGTTGTAAAGGTTATCTATATGTATATTTGTAAAGGTTATCTACAGGTATAGTTGTAAAGGTTCTCTATGGGTATATTTGTAAAGGTTATCTACAGGTATAGTTGTAAAGGTTATCTATAGGTATAGTTGTAAAGGTTATCTATAGGTATAGTTGTAAAGGTTATCTATAGGTATAGTTGTAAAGGTTATCTATAAGTATAGTTGTAAAGGTTATCTATAGGTATAGTTACTGTAGAACTGGCAGGTGACAGGGAAGGCGGGCAGCGGGCCGGAGCCGTCGACGTCGATGCGGATGTCGGCGGCGCGCGACACCGCTTGCACGTTCTTGTACGCCTGGCACGATAACGGATGCACCGCTGGAACAACGGAACGTTATGCTAGCTGATACCGTTTTATTTGGCTTTATTGATGCTGGGAACGGGTCCATGTCGGCTCGCATACTTATCGAAAGTCCGAATGTTATTTTTGTCAGAATGATCGTTTGTCATAACTCTTTTTTCTCTGAATCTAACGATTGTTTAGAATTCTTATAAACCTAACCTTACCTATAGTTTTCTATAGGATGAACATTTAAAATTTTTGGAAAAATATAAGGTTACAGTGCAAAAAAAAATTCGGAGCAACGATGATTCGGAAAAAATTACGGTATGACTAGAGAAGAGTATCCGAACGTTGGCGCTCCCGCTAGGAACACCAAAGTTCGCATACTCTGCGCTAGTCATACCGTAATTTCTGTCCGAATCATCGCTTGTCATAATTTTTTTCCCACTGAAACCTTATAAAGTATAGGTTAGGTTATGTAACAATTCTGAACAATATTGGATTCAGAGAAAAAATTGTTATAACAAACGATCAATTCTGTCAAACTTTACAATGATGGCTGCTTGCAGGAATGATCTCGGTCTTGGAAGCTGATTTCTTAATCTCATTTAGTAGCAATTGTGGCAGTGGTACAAATAAAAGAAATCAGAGGGAATAAAAAAAAACACTGTTTTTGCCGAAATTGAAGAGGTTTTTTTTTTTCAGCGATAAAGCTCAACATTTACAGCTTCATTTTTAAGCCCAAAGCACAAGGGGGTTATGAACCCCATGTCCGTCCCATGACGTCCGTCACCTAGCATGGCGTAGCCTAGAAACCGTAATTGAAACTCACAGTAATTTATTGAATCAGGCGTTACCCATGTGGTGTCAGGTTAGAATTACACCTCCCCATTTCTTCCGTGGATGTCGTAAGAGGCGACTAAGGATATAGGTTAATTAAGGTATACCGTAGGCGACAGGCTAGCAACCTGTCACTATTGTACCGTTTTTTTTTTTTGTCAAACTTAAAACCTAAAATTGCTAAAAGTGGCTCCGAAGCGGTAACGTTTCGTGTGCTCTGCCTACCCCATTTGGGAATACAGGCGTGATGTTCGTGTGTGTGTGTTACTTTGCGGAGGTAATATCTTTTAGTTCATTGGCACTCACAGGTGTGGCAGACAGCGCCGGCGTAGCCAGTGGCCTGGCAGTTGCAGTTGAACTCTTCTGACGTCTGCGTGCACTCGCCGCCGTGCTCGCAGGGGTTCGGGTTGCATCTGCACAGTAAAAGCACAGTGTATCTATATAAGCTAAAGCAGTAGGGAAGCTACGTACAAATCGATCGAAACGAACTCACTCACACAGACTCGCGCTCTACACTGTCTCTTAGGGGGTCTCGCGGTACTGCCCCAGAAAAAAAACGTGCTTTTTTTCACGAAAAAAAAAATTTGTTTTTTACAACACTATGACTGTACCAATATCTGATACAACAAAGCGTGCATAACTATTTTATTCGAATTTCCTAGGGCCGGCAGGACGTGTCAGGCGTTTTTATACGCTCCACTGTGGCCGGTATAACTGCAGGTTTACCTGTCAATCATAGTCAAACACCTTAACGGGACTTATCACGCTATTTGACACAATTATTATTTACCTCGACGTTTCGGCAACATTTCAGTTGCCGTGGTCACGAGTAGACTGAAGTGTAGGGTGTCAAGTCCGCCTAGCAGCGCGAGTTCTTCGAACTACCCGTACTTGATCACTAATAGTACCGGCACTTGTATCACGAACTACCCGCACTTGGTCATTTTTATTAGTCACCCCATCAATAAGCGTGATAAGTCCCGTTAAGGTGTTTGACTATGAGCTTTGATGAATTATACCTGTAGATTCACAATCGCGCACCCAAATATGTCCTAGCCAAATGAGCGCCACTTTGGTAAAAGTGGCCTTCTTTTTTCTCAGTACGTTGTTGTCAAGTGTCAAGCGTTGTGGAGTTTTGCCGCTAGCGAAATTCGCCCGTAATACTCTAAGACTAGGTTCAAATTTCGTCTCGTATTATTTTAATTATTTTGTGTGAGATGATTTTATTTGTCACGCAAACAAATCAATAATAGTTCTGACATTCTTTGAAGGGGATTTTGTTCGGCAATGTGCGTCCTGGTTTAAATGTCATTGACTATGAGTGAGAATCACGAAAGTTTAAAACGTTACCTGTCAATCATCTGGCAAGCGTCGAAGACGACGTCGTTGGGGCAGCAGTAGTCCTCCTTCTTCCAGTCGGTGGGCCGCTGGTAGTTGCCGTCGACCGCGATGCGGCGCATGCAGCCGATGAAGCCGCGTGGCGGCGCCTTGCCCCCTGCCCACAGATAACACTTGAATATAGATTGAACTGGGAATTGTGATAAAACGAGGGAATCATCAGAACATGAGTTGTAAACAATTATAGAATGTTAGGTTGGTTTCGTTTCGTTTCCCGTTTGTTGTTTATTCCTTGATTCGTTTTTTTCTGGCTATAGACAAAAGTTAAAGGAGTATAGCCTATGCTTGCATGAAAGCCATAATTGTTATAAATGTTTAGTGTTTTATTTTTTTCTCTGTTGAACGGAATATTGTGTCGGTTTTCACTGTTTTTTGATATCTATTTTAATGTGTGATAAGTAAACGGATGGTCCCAAAGGAAGAACAGCGCCGCTCGCAAGACCGGCAATTTTGCTGATTTGGGACCATTTCGTGACAACAATTTCGTTCTTTTCAATATCTTTTTTTTTTGTTATGCTTTGTATATACTTTGTCACGAATAAATGATTTCTTTCTTTCTTTCTTTCTTTCTTAATATAGAGAAGCCTCACTCTTTCACAAAAAACCGGGCAAGTGCGAGCCGGACTCACGCCCCGAGGGTTCCGTACACATTTATATGTAAGTAAACGGAAATCGTGTCTTATAGATATTTCTCGCTTTTTCCGAGTACATTTAATACATCCAGTCCAGTGTATGCAGAGCCCTAGTCTTAAGCAAAATCCACGCAACGTGGGGTCAGATTAAATTGATCATTGATATTTACAGACAGACATAAAAAATCAAGATTTTCAGACTTTTCTAGTTGGTTGCGTTATAATAGCTACCTTCATACCAAATTTCAAGATTCTGAGTTCACGGGAAGTACACTGTAGGTTTTGATTCTTTTGTGAGTTTCGAAAATTTGCGGAATTCGCAGCATAAACGATTGCATCTTTTGATTGCGTTGGCTTAGAAGTTTGATTTTTTTCACAGCTCCAAAGGACAGTAGACCTCAGTACTTGATATAAATTTCAGCTTGATACCTCCACGCGTTCCCGAGAAAAAGGGTCTTGACAGACAGACAGACGGACAAAAAGTGATCCTATAAGGGTTACGTTTTTTTCCTTTTGAGGAACGGTACTCTAAAAACGACGTTCAGACATACTTTATTCTTCTCAGTCTATTGCATAACTCGTACTCATTCTTGAGAGACATTAAACGCTTAGGATGTCACACTGAGAATACAGTTGAAACGGTTGCCATTCAGGGATAGTAGGAACGTCCATGTTCTGTTTAATAAATATAAATAATAAATATCATAGGACACTTGACACCAATTGACCTAGTCCCAAACTAAGCAAAGCTTGTACTATGGGTACTAGGCAACGGATAAACATACTTATATAGATAAATAAATACTTATATACATATTAAACATCCAAGACCCGAGAACAAACATTCGTATTATTCATACAAATATCTGCCCCGGCCGGGATTCGAACCCGGGACCTCAAGCTTCGTAGTCAGGTTCTCTAACCACTTAGCCATCCGGTCGTCCACACAGTCGTTTACTTTTCAACACGTTGCTTTACGTTGATCTTGTGGTAGCGGCCATCTTGAATTGAATTTTAAACATAGTGTATTGTTTTCCACTAGTCAAGACCATTCTTGATCCTCATATTGAAGCAGTTAATCTAATAATATCCCTCTAATATCTTATTTTCTTTTATCCCTACCGGCCTTCGAAAACAGCAAGGCTACCACGAAATTGGAAAATCGAAGTTCGCATCGTACCGTCTCGCCTACGCTTATGTCATTTAATACGAGAGTGAGAAGGACGGCACGATACGAACTTCGAATTTCGTGTTTCGGAGTAGCCCTTTAGATGAAACTGCAAGAAAAAGAGAAAAATAACGCATAACTCACCGGCAATGTAGTAAGTGCCGCCAGTGAAGAACCTGAGCTTCTTTGTGGTCCTGACGGGGCGGTGGTCCACGGCCAGCACGAGACTGTCCGTAGCGAGGGTCAGCATCAGCGCGTGCCAGCGGCCGTCGTTGAACTGCTCCAGGTAATTGTCCAGCCTCACCTTCGGGGAGCCTTCGGTGAACAGCTCCACTTTCACTTTGCCCTCGTCCAGGTATACCTGTAGGAGGATTGTTTTGTGACGAATCAATTATGGATGGCGTGCATTAGAAGAGACCTACACTCAGCATTGGGTGGTGAAAGGTTGAAAAAGAAGAAGAGAGAGAATTATAGAATCATCATCAGCATTTTTAGACGACCAGATGGCCTAGTGGTTAGAGACCCTGACTACGAAGCTTGAGGTCCCGGGTTCGATTCCCGTGTCGGGGCAGATATTTGTATGAAAAATATGAATGTTTGTTCTCGGGTCTTGGATGTTTAATATGTATTTAAGTATGTATTTATCTATATAATTATGTTTATCCGTTGCCTAGTATCCATAGCACAAGCTTTGCTTAGTTTGAGACTAGGTCAATTGGTGTGAAGTGTCCCATGATATTTATATTATTATTATTTGAACGTGACGAATCAATATGTTTTTATTCGACTGGATGGCAAACGATCAAGTGGGTCTACTGATGGTGAGAGATCACCACCGCCCATAGACACCTGCGACATCAGGGGTATTACAGATGCGTTGCAACCTAGAGGCCTAAGATGGGATACCTCAAGTACCAGTAATTTCACCGGCTGTCTTACTCTCCACACCGAAACACAACAATGCAAGCACTACTGCTTCACGGCAGCATTAGCGAGCAAGATGGTGGTAGCAATCCGGACGGACCTTGCACGAGGTCCTACCACCTGCAAATTATGGAATCATCATCAGCATGATGTCGGCCGTAGGACGTCCACTGTTAGATATAGGCTTCCCTCATAGACCTCCAGTTGCTTCAGTTGGAGTTTCACCCGCGGTTTTAACCAGGACATTCATCCAGATCATTGGTGGACGTCCTATGCTACACTTGCCGATTTCGTGGACCCAACGGCCATCTGTTCTCTGTGCTATGTGGCTGCCAATGGGCAATGGCCATTTCAACGACCTAACTTGCTTGATTACGTCGGTGACCCTCGTTCTTCTACATATTATGTCCTCGTTTTTGATGCGATCCCGTAGAAAAACTTCAAACAAAGCTGAGCAACTTTGAAGAATTTATAAACACAGAATAGATTTTTTGGTTAGAGCTCATAATGTCCCACTCGCAAAATGTCCCATTGTTTTCGCAAAATGACCCTTCTGAAAAAGCCCCTTTCGCAAAACGTCCCGTCTGCAAAATGTCCCGTTCACAAAACTTAAACCGCCACAACTAGGAATAGACAGCAGAAGTAAACTTAGACTAAAAAGTAAATAAAATTTGACCACGATTTTATCGTAAAACCTAGTTTATACGGGACATTTTGCGAACAGGACATTTTGCGAAAGGGACGTTTTGCTAACAGGACGCAATTTATGTGACGGGACATTTTGAGAACGGGACATTTTGCAGAGAGGTCGTTTTGAGAATGGGACATTTATAAAAGGAACATTTTGCGAGTGGGACATTATGAGCCCTAACCGATTTTTTATCACTGCAGAAATTACGTAAGGCGGTACAATACAAACCCAAGCTTGGTGGCACTTACTTTAACATAACCCTCAGTCTTGAACTTATGGTATATGAGGAGACCATGGTTCTCATAGGTCCTGAAGTCCAGCGAGATGTTCAGGGTGTTTCCACCGGAGTAGCCGCGCAGTTTTGCGTAGGAGCCCTCCTTGAGGAATGTTATGGGGACCACTTCCGGTTCCTGAAAGAAAAAATTGGTTTATTGTTAAAGGTCCACCTTTCGAAGAAATACATTACAAATGTCATGAAATTATAAGAAAGGATCAACAGATTTATAAAAAAAGTAAGGATTGAGAATTTACATAAAGTAATAATGAAAGTAAATGTAGATGTGTGAATGTAGGTATAATGATGAAATAAATAAATAAAAAATTACATAAAAATAAAAAATACAACATCAAATTAGTATAATAAGGGCTACTACTAATAATAAGGGCTCTATAGGGCTACTGCGAAACTCGAAACTCGAAGTTCGGGTCGTGCGCTCCCTTTGACACTTAGGGGCTGTTTCACCATCCATTGATTAGTGACTGACGGTTAACTGTGATGCCGTCTCTATGTCTTTTGTTCGAATAAACGGAGACGGCATCACATTTAACCGTCACTTAACACTAATCAATGGAGGGTGAAACAGCCCCTTAGTGTTAATTGGTTCTTTATTTACGTGAGAGCTCACGAGGATATTCTTATTTCTTATTAATATTATAAATACGAAAGCATCTGTCTGTCCATTACCTCTTTGAAGATAGACAGAAAGATTATAAAACTTTGATTGTTACGAAACATACGGCGACGGAACGTTGCTTTATAAAGAAAAAAATGTTCTTAATCATGAAACTACCGTGAGACTCACTCATATTTAATGATATTATAACGGATAACTCACGTCTTAAATCTAAAGTGTCTGTACTTGCGAGAGAAAAGTGTTTCATTCCGCGGAAAGTGCGTGAAGCCATTGGGATTAGTCGTCATCCGAATTTTAACCGGGATTGTGGTTGGTCGGTACGGATTGTGGTTGGTCGGTACCCCCAAGTTGGAAAACTGTATTAAATACTCGTGCTGCGTCATCGGTTGGTGTGAACGTGCCTTTACGGAGTGATGTTGTTAGTGTAGTGTGCTACCCTACATTTGACAGTGACAATAAAAATGACGATAAAAATGTGGGTAGTTGTACGCCTGTGTTAGTTTCGTCGGACAGTCGCGCGAGCAGAGCGGTGGCGCGTAAGTGCGCGTGTTGCGGCAGCCGCCGAGTCGCGTGCTCCAGTGATGAAGGGTTTCGAAATAACCCGAAACATGTCGAGCTAAACTCGATTTAAGACGTGAGTTATCCGTTATAATATCATTAAAAAAATGTTCATTGAATAAAGAAAAAGAATTCTGAAATAATATCCAAAATAAAAAAGCTGGTGAAGCACATCAAAGTCAAAGTACTAAGTCTGTTAAAAAAAATAAGGACTCAGAAGGATATAATCAAAAGGCAAATACTTACAGGGCAATCATAAAGGGTGTTGACTTTCTGATACTTGAACGCTTCCCCTGTCTCGTAGCCTTGTCTCAGCTCGTAGATGACGTTCGTAGCGTTGAGATACAAGTTCTCGATGCAACCGGTGAAGTTCTGACTGACCACCAAGCCTTCTTGGAAGTTTGGCACACCCCCTATGTAGAACTGTGAAAGGCAAATACTAGTTTAAAAAAACTTGACGATGATGATGATAATGACTATGATGTCGACGATGAGGATGCTAAAAGCAATGAAGATGACAATGATGATGGTGAAGATGATCATAATTGCGATCAAGACGATAATTATGACGAGGATGTAACATAAGTATAGGGAACTGAGGAGACAGATCAGAGAGGGGAGGCTAGCTACAGTGGTAAAGATGTCTTTTTTTTATTCGACTGGATGGCAAACGAGCAAGTCGATCTCCTGATGGTAAGAGATCACCACCGCCCATAAACAGCTACAACATCAGGGGTATTGTTGATGCGTTGCCAACCTAGAGGCCTAAGCTGGGATACCTCAAGTACCAGTAATTTCACCGGCTGTCTTACTCTCTACGCCGAAACACAACAGTGCAAGCACCGCTGCTCCACAGCAGGATTAGCGAGCAATATGGTGATAGCAATCCGGGCGGACCTCGCACAAGGTCCTCCCAAGATGATGACTATGATGATGATGATGGTGATAATGATGACGACGTTGTAACATATACACAGGGAACACAGAGATAAGTCAAAGGAGGAAATTCTACTGTAGTAAAGATGGTATGCAGATGCAGGTGGTAGGACCTTGTGCAAGGTCCGCTCGGATCGCTACCACCATCTTGCTCGCTAATCCTGCCGTGAAGCAGCAGTGCTTGCACTGTTGTGTTTCGGTGCGGAGAGTAAGACAGCCGGTGAAATTACTGGCACTTGAGGTATTCCAACTTAGGCCTCTAGGTTGGCAACGCATCTGCAATACCCCTGGTGTTGCAGATGTTTATGGGCGGTGGTGATCTCTTACCACCAGGATTAATACTTGCTCGTTTGCCTTCCAGTCGAATAAAAAAAAAAAAAAAAAGATGACTCACCGCCCTGTTGAGGTTAAGCCGGGAGAACTCTCCCTTGACGCGGCCGCGGACAATGACGCGGTCGACGGAGAAGATGACCTCGCGGCGCGTGCGAGAGAGAAGCACGTCGTGCCACATGTTGTCGTCCAACAGGCTGCCCACGGAGAGGGACGTCGCCGTGCCCGAGCCTGCGACATAGGAACACATCAATAAACGACTATTGTAGTTTCGTTTTTATGGATTTTATCTACACCCATATAGTAAATCCTCCATTATGCGTTCCAAAACCATAGATAATGACCAGCATTACGACATTATGAACACGGCAGTATCGTTATGGTCATAACGATACTGATATCAGTATCGTTATGAGATTCCATACATCATTACAGCGGTGGAGCGGTGCGCGCTGCGCAGGTGCAGGTCGTGGGGCGCGCACTGCACCGGGCGCGCAGCTGGTGGGGCAGACATACTTACACCTTACCATTACCTAGTTCTCGTTCATGCAGGTCATTCTCAATGGTTCTTGAACACATAATAGAGGATTTAATATATATGGATGTAGATAAAATATTGTATGCAACTGTACGTAATTAGGCCTTAAAACACTCATGTGACCCTATTATGAAACTCGGCTACGCCTCGTTTCATAAAACCACACTCGTGTTTTAAGGACCCTTATTACGATACAGTTGCATAAAATACTATTTTCACGGCCTGTCTGCATTTATTTGTAGCATATCACTTTTATTTCGACTGTGTTTCAACCAGGTATGTGCGAGGATGCGTGAGTGTGTTTTTCATGAACCAATAAGAACGCTTCACAGAGCGGTGCTGTGCGAGGATAGGTAAATGAATCGTTTCTATTGGTCCATGTGTAACGTGGTGTGATACAGCTCGTTTCTTCCTAACCCTTTGTACTGTCTGGTTTAGCACAAATTCTAGAAAATAACATTTAAATTCAAATTTCCTTTTTTAAATTCCACACCTGTTCGATTTACGTCAAATACCCATTCTTTTCACAGCCTCCGAGCTGATCAGATACCTGTCTCGTTCTCCTAGAATCTAGGACCTAGATCCTACAAATTTGCTTAAACTCCTTAACTAGCTCAAATTTTACTACACCTATACGAAGGAAGGTTTATTTCCTTGTACAGTTTCAAATATTTGTGCAGTCCGTTAGTGCAGTTCAATAACTTATGATACTGCTGGACTTCAGTGTTATTGATTTGTATAAAATAGAGCACTGGGCACTGCGTACCGCGCGAGTATAGAGCGCGCCGGACGCGGCGCCTTGCCGGACCCGGACATAGCTGTATTACCCAGGTCTATGTTGTACACGAGCCGGTTGTCCCGCAGCTGCAGCGCCAGGTAGTCGCCCTGCGTGCCGCGCGAGTACAGCAGCGCGCCGGACGCGGCGCCTTGCCGGACCCGGACATAGCTGTATTACCCAGGTCTATGTTGTACACGAGCCGGTTGTCCCGCAGCTGCAGCGCCAGGTAGTCGCCCTGCGTGCCGCGCGAGTACAGCAGCGCGCCGGACGCGGCGCCTTGCCGGACCCGGACATAGCTGTATTACCCAGGTCTATGTTGTACACGAGCCGGTTGTCCCGCAGCTGCAGCGCCAGGTAGTCGCCCTGCGTGCCGCGCGAGTACAGCAGCGCGCCGGACGCGGCGCCTTGCCGGACCCGGACATAGCTGTATTACCCAGGTCTATGTTGTACACGAGCCGGTTGTCCCGCAGCTGCAGCGCCAGGTAGTCGCCCTGCGTGCCGCGCGAGTACAGCAGCGCGCCGGACGCGGCGCCTTGCCGGACCCGGACATAGCTGTATTACCCAGGTCTATGTTGTACACGAGCCGGTTGTCCCGCAGCTGCAGCGCCAGGTAGTCGCCCTGCGTGCCGCGCGAGTACAGCAGCGCGCCGGACGCGGCGCCTTGCCGGACCCGGACATAGCTGTATTACCCAGGTCTATGTTGTACACGAGCCGGTTGTCCCGCAGCTGCAGCGCCAGGTAGTCGCCCTGCGTGCCGCGCGAGTACAGCAGCGCGCCGGACGCGGCGCCTTGCCGGACCCGGACATAGCTGTATTACCCAGGTCTATGTTGTACACGAGCCGGTTGTCCCGCAGCTGCAGCGCCAGGTAGTCGCCCTGCGTGCCGCGCGAGTACAGCAGCGCGCCGGACGCGGCGCCTTGCCGGACCCGGACATAGCTGTATTACCCAGGTCTATGTTGTACACGAGCCGGTTGTCCCGCAGCTGCAGCGCCAGGTAGTCGCCCTGCGTGCCGCGCGAGTACAGCAGCGCGCCGGACGCGGCGCCTTGCCGGACCCGGACATAGCTGTATTACCCAGGTCTATGTTGTACACGAGCCGGTTGTCCCGCAGCTGCAGCGCCAGGTAGTCGCCCTGCGTGCCGCGCGAGTACAGCAGCGCGCCGGACGCGGCGCCTTGCCGGACCCGGACATAGCTGTATTACCCAGGTCTATGTTGTACACGAGCCGGTTGTCCCGCAGCTGCAGCGCCAGGTAGTCGCCCTGCGTGCCGCGCGAGTACAGCAGCGCGCCGGACGCGGCGCCTTGCCGGACCCGGACATAGCTGTATTACCCAGGTCTATGTTGTACACGAGCCGGTTGTCCCGCAGCTGCAGCGCCAGGTAGTCGCCCTGCGTGCCGCGCGAGTACAGCAGCGCGCCGGACGCGGCGCCTTGCCGGACCCGGACATAGCTGTATTACCCAGGTCTATGTTGTACACGAGCCGGTTGTCCCGCAGCTGCAGCGCCAGGTAGTCGCCCTGCGTGCCGCGCGAGTACAGCAGCGCGCCGGACGCGGTGCTCGTCTTGAACCGGAACCGGATCGTCTCCCGCGACGCGGAGATCGGGTCCCGGAGCAAGTCCATCTTGATCAGGGATGTGCCGTTGAAGGACATGGTGTTTGCCTCTGTTAAGAAATAAGAGTTACCTTATTAACGTCGATTTCAACGGCTGAGTAGAAGCTTAACACATTCGCTCGTAGCGCGTAGCAGCGTTTTTCCGATCTGCCTACAAACAGAGAACGCGCCTAGCGTGTTCTTGGCACTGAATGTGTTAAAAAAAATCAACAAACCCGACTGCCTTAAAAAATTAAAAGGAAAAAGTCTAGTGGTCCAGAACTCTGTTAAGCAACTGAAAATTCAACAGTCGGGTCAGGACGTTACTGATAATTTTTGAACTGGTCATGATTTTGAATGGGCGGGCGAATATTCAGCGTTTTTGCAGCGTTTTCTTTTTTGTCATTGGCTTCGCAGACGTTATTAAAAGGGGTGATGTTCAGTGTTGCTTTTTTTATGAAATTTAAAGACAACACCGATACTGAATTTAGTGTGATTAAAATTCTTGTGACTTGTCCTTCCGTCGTGCTGTATAAACGTGGGACACTAATGACGTTTGATCGCGCGGTCAAAACGCTCGAATATTTTCCCGGGTCCCATTTATTTATTTATATTAGGCATTTTGGAAAATCTTAGTTTAAAAGTATTAATTAACAATTTTTTTTTAAATCACGAAATAAAAAAATCTGATATTAATAAATTAATGATTCCTAACGACTTTAGAGACACAGAAATGTTAACATTTAACAATAAGATGTTATACGTACCGTAGTCGCATCCGAACAGCTCGACCCGCATGGATATCTTGTCCCGCCATCGCATAGGGTTGATGCGGATGTACTGCGCTATGATGGGCACCTCGAACTCGTTCTTTCTGACCGTGTTGCCGTCATGGTTGCCTTCGAACGTCTGAGTAACGAATGATATGTCAGTATCGGGAAATAGGAAGTGACACACAGAACTAATGGCCGATGGGGTCAGAAGGTTCTCGAATGGCGTCCGCGGACCGGGAGACGAGCTGTCGGTAGGCCTCCAACAAGATGGAGCGACGACCTGGCTAAGATCGCGGGATCGCGGTGGATGCGAAAAGCACAAGACTGGTCTGAGTGGAGAGCCTTGGGGGAGGCCTATGTCCAGCAGTGGGCGTCTTTCGGCTGACATGATGATGATGATGACACAGGGCTAAGGCCCAGGCCAGCAGGGCTACCACGAAACTCGTTCGTGTCGTGCGGTCCCTCTCGCTCTCGTATTAAATAGTATAAGTGTCAGACGGACCGCACGACACAAACTTCGAGTTTTGAGTTTCGTAGTAACCCTGCAGGGCCTTTGGCGCTTTTTTAGGCGCAAGCCACACAGAAGAGACGTGGCACGGTGCTTTGAATCGCGACGTTTCTGTACATACCGAAAATACAAACTTAGACATGGATGCACAGGAAAACCAGAAAGAGACCAGCGCTGGGAATCGAAGCCAGGTCCTCAGCAATCCGTGCTGCGTGCTGTAACCCGACCACTGCTGGACAGGAATCTAGACATGATTTTTTTTCCTATGCATGCATATCTCCATCTTTCTTTTCTTTTCTTTTCTTTTCTTATTTCTACTACGCTACTTATGCAGCACTAGCGACATCTATGTTCCGCTCTCATCGAGAGACGTCACATTCTTTCGGAACTAACCGCTCACCCAGACAAGAGATGTCGCTACTAAGCAATCAAATTATGATTGGCTTTTTGGAGTCTTTTTTGTATTTATTTCAACTCCAAATTTGTTACTTATTACTTTACTTTTTTTATTTGTTACTTTTACGGGTTTTACGGGCGTAGTAGAAATAAGCAACCTGAGATATGTATTGCTTAGGAGCAGCTTAAGCATTTTCCTATGACATTGTCTAGATTCCTGTCCAGCAGTGGTGTAGAGGTTATAGCACGCAGCACGGGTTCGATTCCCAGCGCTGGTCTCTTTCTGGTTTTTCTGTGCATCCATGTCTGTTTGTATTTTCGATATGGTGTCACGGGATATATATTAAATAAACTGTTACTGACAAAGGCATTATTACAATTGACCCAATATCTAAAGAAAGAAGAGTGTAAAAAGAATAGCCAGACACCCACACATGTTACGTGTTAGTAAGACATGCTGTGACGCTCCATCACCTCAACGCTCGGAAGGAGAGCACTCAGGTCAGCTCCTTTTCCTAGCTACCGAGTGACCTAGCCAGACGTGGAGTTAACATTGCCGTGAATCAACACGGAGATTGACAGAAGCCTGAATTAGGCATGTCTTCGGATAACAGCTTGTGGTTAGTGAGCACAAGCTTTGCCATACTGGTTATGGAGTAGTTAGGACGTTTCCCCAAAATCGTCTTTTTCTAGTAACTAAATTTTCAGTCGCACATTTTCCTATTCTTGATTTTCTGAAGATGATTTTTAGAGTAAGGTATAAAACATACCTAAGCTTGAAATATTCCGTACAAAACACGAAATCCTTAGAAAAATATTACTTTGTTTTCGTAATGGCTACGGAACCATATTTCGGGCGTGTCCGACACGCTCTTGTTTAATAATTCAATACCTTCTTTGAAATCAGTACCTACTCTATTTCTTCTAAAAAAAATTTGGCAACTCAAGCCCCAAATCCCTTCATAAACTTCCCCCTTTTCTTTCCTTTTTAGGAACACCTTCGTAAAGACGAGAACTTACTTGAGAAACCAACCGAATTACCTGCGAGAGAGCATCGGCCGCAGCGACAGTCCGCCAGCTCTCCCCATCATCAGAGTACTGGAGCATGAACTCTGACACGTACTCGTCGGTGCCGAAGCGGCCTCTGGTGGCGATGGCGCGCAACTCCTTGCGCTTGCGCAGGTTGATTGTCAGGTGTTGGTAGTAGGAGCTCTCGGTAGCCGTCCACGCACCCGTGCCTTCCCGGTTAATGTGCCCGTTAGTATTGTGTTAGGGTTTGACCAGAGGTTAGAGAAGTATTGAGGTTTGTTTTTGGGGTCTTTATAAACTTTTTGGTGACTGTCGACCGACTTTATCGAATCAGATTAAGCATTTTTTTTTACATAGGATGTTTGACCGAGCGTGCGGGTCACCTGATGGGAAGCAATCACCGCCGCCCATGGACACCTCCAACACAAAGGGTATAAGGTAAGGCCCACAAGCGTTTTGCGTGCCCATTCCAGTGTGCTACGAATATTGATGCATACGAACGATGGACCGTTTCTACTGATATAAGGATGAATACTTCACTTCAAAGAGAAACTACTTGTATCAGAAGTTGACGCAAATAGTTATTGTATGCATCAATATTCGTAGCACATTGGAATGGGCAGGCAAAACGCTTGTGGGCCTTACCCATAACAGGGTTTTTTATCATCGGTTATTTTATTTATTTATTTAATTATTTTATTTTGAAAAAATGACTTTCCGCCTAGTTTCTTTCGGCGTATTCTTCTTGGCAATGATGGTCTTTCCGAAAGCGCTTGTAGTTTAAAAAAAAGTAAACTATTCACTGAATTAATTATTTGAAATTTTAAAATTTGCCAAGAGTCAATCACAGTCACCAAAGCAGTTAAACTTTTTGATATTGTGAACAATAACTTCCGGCCAAACAGAAAGTTCATTTTCAGCAAACGAAAAATCAGATCAATATTTTACGTAACCATACAAAATAGTGTAAAATTGTTAACTATCTACATAAATATTGGAAGCAAAACTCATGCTAACTAAATAATACCGTGCAAACCAAGCAAAATGCAGTGAAAGTGCAACCAACCTAACATAATACTAATCTTTTAAAATTTTAAAATAACTTTGCTATAGAATAAGAGTTAAAATATTAAGATCCTATAGGTAGTTTGTTCTCACGAACTGCTAAACTTAAATGCACCTTTATAATAGTTGTTAATTATCCTTAACTCCTAAACTGTTAGTCAATGGATGAGTCGTTAGTAGCTGATGCTGTTAGTCAAGCCACCGTTCCCCCATCTTTACCTTAACTTCACCTCCAGCGGCCTTATAACGGACAAAATCGAGACCGTTGGTGCCATAGCTGATATGGTACTCCTGGACAAACTCTCGTGAATGGGCTCGGCCTTGCGTTGCCACACGAGTGATGTTCTTCACCGACCCCAAGTCGATGAGAAGCTGCTGATCGAAATCATTCTCCGAGGCAGTCCATGCGTTGACTCCTTGATGGTGAACAATCTCAATTTTAAGGCTGGCAAGCGATGATGTTTATGAAGTATGATATTAAATTTACAAAGGTGAAATTTGAACCGCCAATGGCTATAACACAAGACGTCTTTTTTTTAGACTACATTGTCATTGATCCCATCAGGCATAGATTTTCATGATTTACTTTTCATTCTTGAATGGATTAGTGTCTGATTGGTAAGTTAGTAGTGAAATTAAATTCCGATAATGTATGTTTTGATTTATTTTAAACTAAATGTGTATAGCACCTATTACAAAAAAACCCTAAGAATTCTAAATAAAAGCACTACAAAATAAAAACAAACCATAAACAACAATAAAAAGCATTTAGTGTCATAATTATTTTTGTTACACACACTTTTATGTACAGCGGAAGTCAAAGATATAATTACTACCTTCATTCTTGTTCACATTTGAACTTGTGTAGAAAATAGTCTAGAGGTGTACAGCGACAAGGTACCAAAGTTGTAAAGATATCTTTGACCTCAACATTCTTTATTATTTAATCTAACATAGCTTATATTTCTAAAACTGTTTCATTTCTTTTGTCATAAACTTATTTGTAAACTCTGCATCAGGCGAGCACAGTGGTTTGGCTTCTTTCACTAGCTCTTCAAAATTCAGATATGAAAAAGATGGAGGAGGACCAAGGTCTTCATTAGACTGGATAGAAACAGCCACAGCATGTCTCTCATCCAACAATGTCTCTTCAAACAACCAGTCATGTTTCAAAACATCATTCACATACAACTTAGTATCTGTTACCACTTCACCAACTTTCAAATCAAACGTTTTAATAGAAAAACTTATATTTATCAAAGGAATTGTAATCCCAACACCAATATTCTTAACATAAGCCTCTTTTAAACACCACAGGCGGTAAAAGCATGCCATCTGTTGAGATTCTTGCGGGAACTGCTTTACAGTTTCCCATTCGTGGGTAGAGAACTGTCTTCTCATAAGTCTAAAGAATTCTGGAACGTTCTTATTAGCTGGGGGTTCGATCTTCATGATGTCAACCCCAATATTTTTGTCTTTGTTCCCTGCTAGCACAGCATAATCTCCTTGATGGGAGACATTGAAATTTATTGGGATATCACCCACTCCCAACAAATATGGTTTTCCGCGTTCATCCCTCCCAAAACGTATTTCACTGTATGGAATACCAGTTGAAACATGAGCAAATTTTCTCATCAAGAGGCGACCAACCATAGACAATTTAGCATCATCTTGATACAAGAATTTATCTATTCTCTCTTTCTCTTCAAGCTGTATGTAGCTAGAGGCTGCCATGATTTCTTCATAGTCTGGCGACCAGGCTTTGGTGTTGAATGCCCATCTTATGTTTAAATTTGCCATTTTAAGCTCAGTTAAAATGTGGTATTTCGGAAGAAGTGTTAATTTGGTCCGTAAATTGTTTTTAGTGAGTTTGCGGACCTGTAGATGAACAATCTTGTTATTTTTATTCTTTCCTTTTAATTTTTTCTTTCGATGCTTTTATACACACAACTTACTGAGGCAATGCAAATTAAAACATCTATTTTTAGTCACACATAAATTAGGTTACAAATGCATGCCAAACTTCACTTCAGAGCCAAAATAAAAACTGTGTCAGACTACATAGAATACTTAAAAACGTTAAATGAAATTTTTTCCTAAAATAGTATAAAAAAACTAAACTAAAGTTGATAATTTAACAATAATTCCAATTTATAAGCTTTGTGAAATTGAAAACGGGAAAAGGGAAGCCAACAAAAATTCGATGTACACAGAATAAACAGTTACTATTGTATTTAAATATTATGGCAACAATACCGAGGTTTGTATAAACTTACCATATAATTTAGCATTATCAGGCCCACGTTCCCTCAGACTGGAGGTGGCTGTCAACTTAGCGTTGGCAACGAGGGGTTCATTGCACTCATAGTCAAAATAGTATCTGGCATATTCTGAAAACATTTAGTTTGTTATTGATCAATCGGAGCATGTCAACTGATATTTTGAGGTTAGACTGCAGATATTGGATGTTTCTTTCCTTACTAAATAACTTGGTATAATATTCAGCAGGCAATTGTATGAGAAGGAATACCGATCGTATCTCCACTAATAATAAAAATTTCTAATAAGAAAATGTATGATATTCTTTTGAACTATCATCTGATCGGATCTCATCTGATGTTTGTAATAAATAAGTCTAATTTATTCTACCGTAACGGCAGGATATTAGAACGAATCAATGAGAAAATTGGAAATTGAAATAAAAATCCGTTGATCGCCGCACTCACCTGCTTCCGAATTCGTAATGCTAAAGCAAAGCAATGCAACGAAATAATATACAAAATTACTCATCATAATTTCATACTGGGATTAAATTAGTAAATTGAAAAAGAATCGGCGTTTTTAGATTGTTGTATTAGTCAGAAAAAACGGATAAATTTGTTTGATCATTACGGTAGCGTTGTCATGATCATCAAATCCAGTCAAGCCGGACAACACCCTTGTTGTGTTTGTCGTCAAGTACGGCACATTCAAAACTATATGTCAAAGCATCGCTTGTAATTGGCCCAAATTTAACTCATTTAACTGCAGACAACCTTTTGACCAATGTACTGAAAGTAATCCCGTCGCGGAAATATGATGTTCGGAAATGAAAACTAATAAGAACTTCGTTCAAATATTAGATCGCGCTGGTATTTGATTGAACTTCTTTGGCTAGTCATCATTAATAATAAGGATAAAACGTCATTCTTAATTTACAAAAAAAACGTATTTATGTCCAAGTAAATTGGTTTTTAATTTCATTAAATGAAATCCCAACCAAAACGAGCGTAAGTTTTATATATTTTTTGTGATTATGCTTTGAAAGTTGGTTTCGGAACGTAAAACTTTTTACTATGTTGCTAGAAAAGTAAAAATACAATGACAAGGGTAGTTTATGTTTATGTATTAATTAAATAAAATGTTTTAAAATATAATAACAGCAGCACTCTAACTAAAAATATAAAGAAATTAGAGATCTGATATATAAATAAAACTTCTACGATATACCACAACTTTTAATGTTTCGTTTCGGAAATTCGATAGGGTAAAACCTATTACACTAATAGAAACATTTAGTATTTTCCCCACCCAGTCTGAAAGAAAAGTTGAATTTGTTGAAGACGACACCGATTGATTTTTCGTTTAGTTATATTATCTATTGTTATCTAAATAATAGAAAGAAAACTAGTAATTTCAAAAGAAAGCTAATTAATTTAACTAATTCAGTTACATATTAAAACTTTTGAAATAGTGAAGAGGGGTTTCTCGCACTTGTTTGATTCCCCGTTATAGTTTTTTGTGCCACGTTTTGTAGGCATTTTGTGCATTAAAATTAGCTGAAGATGGTGTGCAACGTCTAAATTAAGGATTACTTATAAGGTAACGCACATAATGTCTTCTTCATATAAGCTTCTAATGAATCATTGTGCCTTGTAAGTTATGCAGGTTTGGTGACATCAGAGGGAGGGGGACCAGTAATGCTCGACCCTGTATTGCTCAGCCATCACTGTACGACCTGATAATACGAACTCATTTTGGATTTAAATTATCAAGTCGTACAATATTAGGTCGTGCATTATTAGGGTGTCCAAATTTTTGCTCGGCCTGTTAATGCTCGACCTGTTATTGTACGACCTAATAATCGGAATCCAATCGAATCAAATGACTATAGATTTGTGTTAGGTTGTGTTAGGTTCAATTGTGACCACAATGCGCGAGCCGAGCGAGCGCAGCGAGCGTGCCGCGGTAGCGGCCGGCGAAGCGCCAGGACCAAATTAAGTTATTTTCTACTAAATTTGTTAATATTCGATGTACACGAAAAACAAACGATCAATGTGAGAACCGATTGCTTGCTGTCAAAAGTGTGCTCCGATTATTAGGTCGTACAATATCAGGTTGTCCAATAGCACGTCGAACATTATTGGTACAGGGTGATAAAGCTCGACCCGTATTCCAAGTGACATGTGATTGAATTATCAGGTCGTACAAAATCGGTCGAGCATTCACCAGGTCGTACAATACATACACCCAGAGGGAGCTGTCAAGATGTATTGATATTTTGAAAAGTTGGTCGCCGCTAATAAAAACAACAGATACGGATTATATATTTTCGGTCTTCAGTTAAGTATATACAGAACAAAACTTACCACTTGAACCAGACCTACCTTTGTATTGTTATGTATTCCACATCTTTGATTACTCAAGGTTGCCATCCATCCTAGTTTCTCTGAATTTGCTTTAGTTTAAGAGGTGTATGAGCATGTTTTGTGACTTTTGCTGCAGGAATCCCAATTGATTGTAGAATAAACAATAAACTATATACACCCAATTGAAGTAACTGCTGCAATAAAATTGATCTTAACAGTATAATAAAATATGGATCAGAATTCTCTACCAATAATTTGACAAGGAACTAGAAAAAAATATCGAAGATTAAGTAATGCATGGAAATACTGATCATTCAAAGAAATTAATTAAGAGGCAGGAAAACCAGTGTAAAGATTAACCTGTCATGTGTCCCAAAGACTACATGAGTGCTACAGTGACTACATTGTGCACAAAAAAAATTTGGGACTAATGTAGTCTGGGATGTGTGACAGGTTAAATGAAACTTTTTAATGTATGCATACTAGCAACAGTCTACAGTAGGAGTCCGTTATTTCAATCCTGTCTACAGCATCCAAACCCCGTAGCATTGCACATTAAAGAGTTATACAATAAAATACATTTGAAGAAACTAGAAATTGTGTCCAAGATATGGAAAAGGGAATAAAAGAAATTTTATTGTGGGAAGACAAAATTGCTAGAGTGGCAAAACATGATTTTTTTGCCATTTTTTTGCTTGATATTAATAACGGCAACAGTTAAATGTTCACAGAATATTTAGTTCTATAATCACTAAAAATAAATAATTAAATAAAAATAAAATTAATATTTAAGGGGGCTCCCATACAAAAAACTCTTTTTCCTTCTAACATTGTATAGATAATTGTACAAAATCCCACATGCGCGAGTTCAACTGATTTTTTAATTTCCAGCACCATCCAAGATGTCAAGCATGTCGGATCGCAAGGCGGAGCTCGAGCGGAAGAAAGCCAAGTTGCAGGCCCTCCGCGACGAGAAGGACCGCCGCCGCAGAGAGAAAGAGCAAAAAGATGCTGAGGAGGCACTGGTACATTAATTTGATACTCATAGCTTATGCTTGTGTTTGGCTCCATAATCCTAACAAGGAGTTCTTATAGTCTCAGCGTCCAGTTCGTGTGTCTTTCTGACTATATATTTCACACGAAAAAACCAGAAAAATAGACCAGCGCTGGGAATCGAACCCAGGTCCTCAGCATTCCGTGCTGCGTGCTATTCCCCTACACCACCGCTGGACACCACACAGCGCTGTCCTGCTGCGCTGGTCTATTTTTTCTGTGCATCCATGTTTCGGCTTGTATGGTCACAGGATGACCGTAAAAGAAACAAAAATTTTGAGTTGAAATAAAAAATACAAAAAGACTCCAAATACTAATCTTTCTGACTATCTACCATTTAGTAAACTCTGGTCTTAGTGCTGTGCTTTAAGACTTTAGATAACTTTACATAAAAAAAGAGTGTAAGGGCCACCGCTAACTCGCGCGGGTCCACAGGTTGGCTTGGCGCGTGCCTTTTTCAATAGGTTTCAACAGAGCAGAGCCCCTATTACATGCATGAAACAAGCACAACGCGCGCGCGTCCGCGCCGGGCACCCGTGCGACTTAGCGGAGGCCCTTATAAGTTTGACGCCTATTTCCATTTGTCTATGATATGGTATATTTTTAAATTTTCAGCGAGTTTCAAAGTTGATGGTTAGGTTATTGTTAGAGTCAAGTGTCTGTACTAAAGCTTTTTTTAATAATTCTTTGTTGTTAGGCCCGAGCGTCGACGACGTCGAGCCTCGACAGCCGGCGCGACCTGGACGAGATGCTGTCGTCGCTGGGCGTGGCGCCGGTGAAGGTCGTGCTGTCGTCGCTGTCGTCCATGCAGTCGCTGTCGCCGCCGCAGACCGCGTCGCCCGACGCCAGCCTGCCGCACGCCGACCGCGGCGCGCCGCCCCACGGGTCAGTACCTCCCACTGCTGGGGAAACAGGGTTGCCACTTTTTGGAAAGTCAGGGAAGCCCTAGGTGGTCAGGGAAAGTCAGGTAAAAGTCAGGGAAGCTCTAGGTGGTCAGGGAAAGTCAGGTAAAAGTCAGGGAAGCTCTAGGTGGTCAGGGAAAGTCAGGTAAAAGTCAGGGAAGCTCTAGGTGGTCAGGGAAAGTCAGGGAAGCTCTAAGTGGTCAGGGAAAGTCGGGTAAAAGTCAGGGAAGCTCTAGGTGGTCAGGGAAAGTCAGGTAAAAGTCAGGGAAGCTCTAGGTGGTCAGGGAAAGTCAGGTAAAAGTCAGGGAAGCTCTAGGTGGTCAGGGAAAGTCAGGTAAAAGTCAGGGAAGCTCTAGGTGGTCAGGGAAAGTCAGGGAAGTTCTAGGTGGTCAGAGAAAGTCGGGTAAAAGTCAGGGAAGTTCTAGGTGGTTAGGGAAAGTCAGGTAAAAGTCAGGGAAGTTCTAGGTGGTCAGGGAAAGTCAGGGAAGTTCTAGGTGGTCAGGGAAAAGTCAGGGAAGTTCTAAGTGGTCAGGGAAAGTCAGGGAAGTTCTAGGTGGTCAGGGAAAGTCAGGGAAGTTCTAGGTGGTCAGGGAAAGTCAGGTAAAAGTCAGGGAAGCTCTAGTTGGTCAAGGAAAGTCAGGTAAAAGTCAGGGAAGCTCTAGGTGGTCAGGGAAAGTCAGGGAAAAGTCAGGGAAGCTCTAGGTGGTCAGGGAAAGTCAGGGAAAAGTCAGGGAAGCTCTAGGTGGTCAGGGAAAGTCAGGGAAAAGTCAGGGAAGCTTTAGGTGGTCAGGCTGGCTGGTCAAGGAAAAACTAACCAACAGTTTCCCCACAGATCCCTGAAGAAGTCGACCCAGCTGCAGATAATATCCGTGCAGTCCACTGACATCCCTCCGAAGGAGAACGTGACGTACGCGAAGCAGACCCAAACCACTACTTCGGGCATCACCGAGATCAGAGATGGTAAGTTTCATGAACCTTTTGTACTACTAGTTTCACTGTATTTGAATTAGGCGTAACTTTGTGGGGGTTCATATCAAAAAACTGTACAATCCGTGAGCTCTAAGAAAAACCTCCGTTTGACAGGGGAAACCGGAAGGATTCGTTAGTAATAAATGACAATTGTCGTTTTGACTTAGTAGCAATCCATCACGCGAAGAGTGCACTCTTCGTTTTTTCTTTGATTTATATAGAGCAGTAAAAACCACCACTTACATATTTATTTAGTATGTTATTTGTCAGAAATTGATTTCCATGGCGAGTCAATTTAAACAGTATTTCTGTAAATAGCCAATCAGCCAAGGGAAATTGATGTACCTGTACAAATATTTTGTAAAAAAGCTGAGTTTTAAGAAAAAGTATTGCTCATAAATATTTTAATAAGGTTCAAGACCGAGTTATAACTATCTATATAATATAGATATATTCGTAAATATCTGAAATAAATATTTTCATTTTCATTTTTTTCCTTTTCATAAGCAATGGGAATTTCGAAAAGTACTTTAAAAAATATTAAACAAAAGCAGACCAAAAAAATTCATTTGAAATTCTGAAATCCGAAGGTTTTTTTAAGAGCTCATGGAGTGTAACATACAAATATTTTGTCCACCCATGACCTTACCACAGCTATGTCTATGTAGCTCCTCCGCCTTCACGGTATAAGAACGCAAGGCACATACAAACCCAACTGTAACCACCACCACGCTATGTTGCCGCGTTTCGAACTCGACCAGAGTTCATCTTCAGACAACTGTTTGCCATACTAAAGGCTGACCAGGAATATAAAAAAACCTGACGCGAGGGCAGCACTTCTACGTTTTATATTGCAACATTCTTTACACTAACTACACGGTACCTACCAGTCATATTGACAACGGTGTCGGTGATGTTATTTAATGGAATATTTTCTATATCTTCAGACTTTTTTTATGCCAAATACTTTTATACATTGTGAATTATTTTCCTTCCCCAAGGCTATGGATAATCTTCGGCATTTTAACGCACACAAATACAAAATAACACTTTAAAACATGACGCGCAAACAACGTTAAACTTTGACAGCAATAGACAGATCACATTTTAATTTATTGTTGGATTCGATTTGAGGCATTCGAACATGGCGGATGTAGACAATATCTAATTTTGCTATTTCTGTTTCTTTGGCTAGTTGAAGTATAATTTTGATAGTGTTTTATGCGGCGATAAACCTTTTTGTTCTCCAAATAAATAAATAAATAAACAGTGAACAGTGATCACAAAATTCTATATTGCTCTCGTGTCTGACATTTTTAATGCGCAAGTTGTTTCCACGTGGTTTTTGGAATTTTACTATAAAGTTACAAAAACTACAATCACCGTACAACGTTGCCTCTCGAAAGAGAATACTTAGACACTGGCGAAATTGTCCTAATTGTTAGGACAGAAGCCATATTTTAAAAGAGAAGAAGAAGAAGATTTATTGTTACCAGTACAAGAAATTAGTTCTATTGGTTTCCGCAATATGGCGAGGTTTTTGGGCAGCCTTTACTAGGTCTGACATCTGGTAGCTTGGTGAACAATTATTGTGTTACTCTGATGGCGAACTCTGATTGAGTTCGAAACAGTTGGCGTAGTGGTGGTAATAGTTAGGTTTGTGTAATGTGTATGTGTTCTTATGTGAAGGCTGAGGAGCTACATGAACACACATTTGCTGCATTCATGTTGATATCGTAAGGTCACGGGTGAGCAAAGTAATTGTTGATAGTTGATTAGTTTTACTTTTGTAATTGTAATTTGGAGTAATTTGGTTATTATAATTCCAATTTGTTAAAACTTGAAATTTTTCAAACACTTATTTGTGTTTTTTTATATGGGGAAAAGAGTGAAATAAAGGTGTATGTTTTAATAAAGAAGTCTTACTTAATTATAATATTAATAAGATTCAATAATTAATGATTTTTTTTTTCTTTTTTGATGATTTGTTTTACGAAACTTCATTGTTTTTGTTTGGCTAACTGATTTTTTTTACTGTGATGTCCGGGTGTTGGTATTAACCGGGCCATTTGCAAATATTCTAACTTATAAAGCCCCCTTTAAACTTGCAAGAAAAAACGTGCAACATACATTGCGGCACTCGACTAATCACTTCAAACTCGTACGCTTTACGGCCGCGCAATGTATTCCAACTTGCAGGGTTTTTCTTGCATGTCTAGACTGCCTTTGAGTCTTTAACCGTTTTGTGTGTACTTATAATTAGATGTGTGATTATTTTCTTTTTGTTTTTATTAACACTTATAACACATCTGCAAGACATTTTTGTAAACCTTCCGCCGCCCAACTTCGCCTAAAAGTTCATTGGCACGACTAGTACCACAAAAACTATAAAGGTATAATTCCAATAATTGAACACGCACTATACCACAGTATATATATAAGCTAAAGCAGTATGGAAGCTACGAACAAATCGATCAAAAGGAACACACTCACACAGACGCGCGCTCTTCACGGCCTCTGAGGGGACTCGCGGTATTACAGTACCGCGAGACCCCCTTAGAGGCCGTGTAGAGCGCGCGTCTGTGTGAGTGTGTTCGTTTCGATCGTAGCTTCGTAGCTTCAATACTGCTTGAGCTTATATATAAATATATTGTGACTATACCGTTAATCGATTCAAACATAATCCGGGAGTATCGTAAAGACGTCGCATAAAAAATATATCTCAAAAATATGTCAAAACTGAGTATTAAGTAATGAACTTTTAGGCAGATTTATATGGCGCGTGGTATAGGTACTAACTCGTCGCATTGTGCATAGCCAAATGCACATTTTCTCACACTATATTTTGAGGCGTTTGTATCGAAAAGTATAAAAGATTATTAGTGCAGCATATAATTTTAAATACTTAAAAAACTATTGAAAAAGCTTGCAAGTGTGTTTTATCTAATCTTGTATAATAACATCATTTATTCGTCATTTATTCCCTAGACTTAATATTTGCAAATGTCGCCTCTTCCATAACCAAAATGACATCTGTAGTTCGTCGGTATTTACTTTTCGCTCATTCCTGTTTTCTGTTGTCTGAGCTGTCACCAAAATTGAAAATACAAACTGAAATATAGATGCACAGAAAAACCAGAAAAATAAGACCAGTGCTGGGAATCGAACCCAGGTCCTCGGCATTCCGTGCCGCGTGCTATACCGTTACACCACTGCTGGACAACGGTACAGACACGAAGTTCCCCTATGCACCACATATCTCAGCTTGTTTGTTTCTTATTTAGCCACTTAAGCAGACACTAGCGACATCTATGCCGTAGCCCTCATCGAGAAACTGTCACCAAAGGCATTCTAACAAAAAGCTTTAAAAGTCCCTAGACTAGAATAAAATTACTTATTAAGTAGTTTAAAAAATCTATTTATCAATAGGAAATATTACTGCAATTTTATCCCGTCGAGAGTGCACACATGTTTATGGTTTATGTTTTTTTGAGTATCTTAAACGTCCGTAGGATGCCGTAATATCACATTATTTCAATTAAACTTTTGCTATTATCGATGTAAATATCATTTATTTTGTTACTCATAAATATGTCATGATTTCTATAGGTATTAATACTCTTTGGTTATTATCTGTCATGGCAACTATAAAGAGAACTGACGTTGTCATGGCGGTTTCGCCCCCTGCGCAGAGTTTTGTCTAATATGCCCTATTCAAACTTCGCCCTGTTAAAGTATGTGTCTATATAGGACAAGCGAATACGGACAATGAATGACACACTATTATGTTAGCGTCGAAACAAAACTATATGTATCGTTTCCACGTCATCCTACTACGTTTCGTGGTACGGGGTGGGGATGAGCGATGCTGTCAGTTAGAGAACAAATCTGGTTCGACAAATTTATAATGATAGTAATTTTCTTTTTTTTATTTATTTATATTTTTAGAACCTCCACTAAAAAATCACTTTGGTGATCACACAAATGCCACTGTCCATTTTTTTCCCCTCGCGTACAATAAATTAAAAAAAATGACGTTAATAATAGATTGACTATATTTGTCTTTCATCTTACCGCGTTGCAAAAACTCCGAACCCCGTTCATGACAGTCTCAGACAGCAGATGTCATCCATAATTTATTTATATTTTCCCCGGCTTAAAAATCCCACTATCTTTTCCCCCGAATGGGATACAAAAGTAAATACTGTATGAGTGTCTGGTGCAATGTTTGTGTTCGTGCTACCATAAAACAAGGCTCTTCCAATGCGTCACCGCTTGCAGGGTACATGGAGGACTGGTGGCGGCCCCGCAAAGGTAAAATGAACTTTAATAATGCTAATGAACGCCTATTTTCCTTCAACATTTGAGCTAGTTCATTATTACAGAGGGTGCTCCAAAAAAAAAAAAAAACGTTGGTGATTGTAGTGATAAATTGTATTATGAAATAATCAAGAGGGCCTTGTTTAGAGCAATAATGTTTATGGAAAGAAAAATGCGATTTTTTGTTATTTGTAAACAAGAATGATATTTTAGATAATTTATTTCATTTTATAATGCGCCATAAAAATTTGATAAGATAAAAATTTTGATTTTTGGCTGCATTAAATATTTGCATGGTTTTATGAAGTGATAATTTGTTTTGACGGGTTAAACTTGGGATAAAAAACATGTGTCACTGCGCACGTCTCACTGCATGGGTACATAACATGAAATTAACAAATTAATGAACACAAATCAATACTTACGGCTACCTACAAAAAAACAGAAGCACACTAAATAAATGGTTTGTTAAGAGCTGGTTTTGTTTCATACTGTAAAAATATATTTTTTTAGCTGGCCGTAACTATATCATTGTGTATATCATCCTCATCACGCAAAAATTGGTTAATGTTTATGTAAATATTTTTGGGAAATTGCAATTCTTATTCACCTAAATACATACTTGCGTTCGCAACACGCCGTACTGACTGACGAATTGTTTTTATTTTTGTCTCGTTCTAGCACACGCAACCGACTACTACGGTAAGTCATTATTCCTCTCGTTTGCAGTTAACTTTTAACCCTTACCTCTGTCGAATAACTTGGTGTCGGTTGAAATTTACTTAATAGTTTTTAATCTCGATTAGTTTATTGTAAATAGAGTCTTCACGCTTCTAGTTATTTTCCTACTAACATGGTTTAGGTGAGGTTACTACAGGTTGCTCGATAAACGCGAAGTTTATTTAATTTTGATGCACTATAGGCAAACCACGTAACTGAGTCCTCGCCTGCGCGGTACAGGGGCGCGGGGGTAGGACGACAAAGGGGACTGAAGGAGGTGCGGGCGGCAGGCGCTTCTTAGCACGTTATTCACGCTCGCCGCCCGCGCCTCCTTCAGTCCCCTTTGTCGTCCTACCCTCGCGCCCCTGTACCGCGCAGGCGAGGACTCAGTTACGCGGTTTGCCTATAGATTGTACTTTGTTTTACGTTTATCAAGGAATCTGGAATGGTGAAAGGGCGGGTGTCGAGTGACGTTTAGAACATCGGATGTACTTCATGTCGAATTGTGGCCTTCCAGAGTTCTCCACGTGCCCGCCGGGCACAGTATATATCACGGCCGCATACAATATATGTGTATCTCTCGTATGGTGGTAGTATGGGGCGCAGTATCATCTCACGCTGTCCAGCCGACTAACCCCGCACAGGTCTAACAGTCCTCATGCTGTAAATTAAAGCACTGTTGCTAATTCTATATTAAATTGTTTTTTTTTTATAATGGTCGAAAGATACTGACATTTTTTTGTTTTTCCTCCCCTTTCAAGATGAGTACAATCTAAACCCGGGTTTAGAGTGGGAGGACGAGTTCACAGGTAGGTTTCAACTCGGATCATAAGAAGTTCTGTGAAACTAACTTGCCCTTGGTAGAGCCTACGCTATCACACTAGCATGTTTGTGTTGTAACCTACATCGTATCTATATATTTAACGCTATTTATGACTATAGTTGCTAACAAATACATTTAACTTGGCACATAGCTGTTATTTAATTAATATAGGTTGTATACTGGATATATTTTGGCATACGATACAGGTGGCTTTTTGAGGACTTCGTTTTGGCTTGTTTAATTTAAATACTTTTAAAATGAAAACATCCTGTATGCATGCAATTCGACAAGGTCCATTTTTAAATTTAATAAGTAGACCTTGTTTTTATTTGGAACAATATTTTAAATGATCAGATAAATGTATTTTGCATGGAACGGAAGACTTTATGTGATTGCATGACATATGTCATTGTGTATCTAGTCAGATATGATTTTATTTATGTTTTTTTTTTTATTATATAAGACCATGTACCTCTCTAGTGGAGAGCTCGGGAAGTATGTTTTGCGCATTCCTAGTTTATTTTGAGCTGTCGCCGTGTTGCTTTTTTAATACAATTCGTGTTCTGTTGCACATGATCCAGATTTCTGCACTTGAACTGTTATGTTCGACGCTTAGGTATTAGCTTAGATTGAGTTAAATATAGAAATATAGCTAGTATCCTACCTGCTTTCGAGTAGCCTTTACAAATTATAGTTCAAAGTGTTAGTTTCTAGTTTGTTTCTCAAGACTCTTTCATAAATGTTACCAATTTAATTTTAATTGAAAATATAATATTTTGCTTGTTGTTTATTTTAATAAACGAACTCGAATCTACCGTCAGATTATAACTACAGTGATTTGTAAGCAAGATCAGTAATGTTTCCTTAAGATTCCGTATGGGCACGCTTAATTGTTGATAGTCATAATTGAAATGTTTGTCAAAATGTTTTGTTTGTCATAACCATAAATATATCGAAAATACAAACTGAAACATAGATGCACAAAAAAACCAGAAAAAGAGACCAACGCTGGGAATCGAACCCAGGTCCTCAACATTCCTTGTTGCGTGCTATACCTCTACACCACCACTGGAACTTTTACGAGATGATCGTAAAAGTAACAAAATTTGGAGTTTAAATAAATAACCTAACCAACAAAAAGTTGGAAAACCCCCGACTTTGTCACTTCAGAGCTCAATATCTCAAAAACGGCTGAACCGATTTTGATAAAATATATCTAAGAATCATTGCTAGAAAACCTGCTTTCAATTAAAAGAAACCGCATTCAAATCGATCCACCTGTTTAAGAGCTACGGTGCCACAGACAAACAGACACACATAGCGGTCAAACTTATAACACCCCTCTTTTTGTGTCGGAGGTTAAAAATACTACAAAATCTTTGTTCTCTGAATTTATTAATAGATCAGAATTGTAACAAACAAATAACAAACATTAAACAATCATGACTTTCAAAAATTATACAACTATCCTTTAATTACTTAGTAATTAGTTGATTCTTTGTTCAAGTACGGTATAAAATTTTTGTGTAAAGTTACTTAGTTCTGGGTGTTTTCGAAAAAAGTGTACCCTTTATTTTTTTGAAATTTTGCGAAAAATATGGTTTTCTCTACTCAGAATCTAGAGCACAATCGATTCCGATAGTTTAAAAAAATGTCCCCCAAAAAAAGGACAGTTTTGCGACGTTATTCTCATACACTTAGTATGAGTGTGACAAAACTGACCATCAGGAGACCCGCTGGCTCGTTTGCCATCCAGTCGAAAAAGAAAAAAAAAACTGACTCATTTTGTATGAAAAAATGAGGACATTTTTTAAACGATCGGAAATATTTTTGGACATTATTATTATTATTATTTATTTTAATGGAATTATATACCTTTAGCTTATTTAATTAAATATTTGTACGCTTGCTTGCAAGCTGAATACAAGGACAACTGTTATAATTATAAGACCAATGTATTTTTTTTTACTGTATTCTTACAAATAAAGTTAATTTGAATTTGAATTTGAATTTCGATTTTGCTCTTGATTCAACTGGGCTAACGCGAAACTCGTAACTCGAAGTTCGTGTCGTGTGGTCCCTCTCGCTCTCGTATCAAATAGTATAGTGTCAGAGGGACCGCACGACACGAACTTCGAGTTTCGAGTTTCGTAGTAACCCTGCTGAGTAGGAAAAACCCAAGGTATTTTTTCTAAAATTTCAACAGGAAAGGGTACCTACACTTTTTTTTAAAACGCTCAACTCCAGGACATATGAGAAACACTTTGGATATGCCCTAAAAGTGTTTTTTTTTTTAAGTATGTATGAATTGTACACATCGTAGTTCCTATATAAATTTCCCATGCTTATTTTTACCATAAAGGAACGTACAAAAGTCTTCTGAACCTACTTGTAATTTTCAATTCCTTTCGATAAAAATAAAATTGCTTTACAAATTACTGTATCGTATAATCTACATCATAACCGTTCGTAGGACAGCTCCGTACTTCATAAATTGACATTATTTAAAGGTAGTGATACACCTGAGGCATTCGAACGAACAACATTCGCCGAATATTCTTACAGACTGGTTAAAACCAAGAAGTTGTGTCTGGGAAATTGCATACGTTTTTATCAAAAATCCTAAAAAATATTACCAATGAAACGGATACAAAATTTTAATTTATTGTCAAGAAGACATTAATGTCCAAGGCGTATTATAAAATTAATGATAATAATCATGGACAAGGATATTTGGAAATAATTCCGATCCGCATTAGCGATCCCTTACTTCAAATAGTGAATTTTCTGTGTTAAAAATAATGGTGTTAAATACATTTTACAAATTTCATAATATTAGTGGGATATGGCTACGAAGTGTCATTAAAAGTTGTTCTAGGTGCTCGGTAAAATGCTCAGATGTATCAATACCTGAAAACAAGTATACTAATCAGAGTACTCTCGACACAAAGACAGTGCCACAGTATAACAAGTTTCCCCTACAGTAGGCCGACGCCTTTGAAGTTGAACGATACCTCAGCTTGTATAGGTATTTACGCAAGTAAGGGAGGGTTGTCACAAATTTAAAATTTGGAAGGTAGGTATTTTACGAATCGGTACATATTGGTATTGTGAAATTATATAAAGCGAAATAATTTATGGGTGGCATACATACTAGGGGTAAGAAGTATCCAAATATTCCTTAAACTTTTTTCTACAAAATATACTTTCATAGATTAGTAACCAACAAATACTTATGGTTTCTAGACATAATGGACTTAAAACTCCTGTTATTGAATTTAATACATAGTACAAGCTTTGCTTAGTTTGGGACTAGGTCAATTGGGGTCGTGTCCCGTGATATTTATTTATTTATTTAATTATAATAAAAAATAAATGAATATAACTACCTACGTAGTCAGGTCATAAGTTCTGTCACACGGTTCGAATTTAAAAATTTGAATCCTGGCTGGAAAAAAAAGTATCGCATTTCATTTTCGAATATTTTATGAATTAAAAAAAATAAAATATCTGACATTCCCGCCATTTTCAAACATGGATTGGACGCAGAAGGAAGACCGTATCGCTGTTATCGCATTACACCGCTGTGGTTACGCACCAAACCAAATTTTCAAACTTCTACAAAATTTGAAAATCAAGCTTAGGTTCGTATATCGTACCATTAAGCGATACCGAGAAGTTGCTTCTTTCGAGGATAGAAAGAGAAGTGGGCGACCACGCTCGGTTCGGACTACAGCCGTCATCAAAGCCGTGAAGGAGCGAATAAGAAGAAATCCTGTGCGCCAGCAAAAACTTTTAAGTCTTCAGATGGGTATAAGCAGACCCACGATTAAAAGAGTACTAAATGAAGACTTGGGACTTCGGGCTTATCGGAAAAAAACCGGGCATCTTCTTAATGCTCGTTTAAAAAAAATTAGGCTTCAAAGATCCCGAATACTGTTAAAGCGGTACGCGGGTAAAAAATACCGCGAAATCCTATTTTCGGACGAAAAGATTTTTACTGTGGAGGAAACTTTCAATAAACAAAATGATAAAATTTACGCAACTAACAGTGAAGAAGCGAGCAGGCGTATCCCCCGTGTCCAACGTGGCCACCACCCGTCATCAGTCATGGTTTGGCTGGGAGTGTCATATTCAGGCCTAACTAAAGTGTTTTTCTGTGAAAAAGGTGTGAAAATTAGTGCCAATGTATATCAAAATACCATCCTAGCAAACGTTGTAGAACCTCTTTCACGTACAATGTTCCAAGACAGACACTGGGTATTCCAGCAAGACTCAGCACCGGCTCATAAAGCAAAGAGCACGCAAGCCTGGCTCACTAGCCGTAAAATTGACTTCATTCGGCACCAGGACTGGCCCTCCTCCAGCCCAGACCTGAACCCCCTCGATTACAAAATATGGCAACATCTAGAGCAGGAAGCATGCTCTAAACCTCACCGCAATTTGGAGTCGCTGAAAGCATCCATCGTCAAAGCAGCGGCACAAATCGACATAGAAGTCGTGCGTGCAGCGATAGATGACTGGCCGCGAAGGTTGAGGGCATGTATCGAGAGTCACGGAGGACATTTTGAATAAATATTTAGCTTTCAGAAAGATAAATTTATCACCTTTCGATTGGTATATATATTATAAAACTAATTACTAACTAGTTGTTTTTATTTCATGTTTTATCAGTGACAGAACTTATGACCCGACTACGTATATAAATAGATGAAATCTTAGTTCCTTGTTTATGCGAGATGAAGATTTGCACGCACTCACAGTACATGTCGTATGCACCATAATAAATTTTATCATAAATTTAAACGTAAAAAAACGAGATAGCCCTAGAAGACTTGTCCCGAGCTACTAAGAACGGTGAAGTATGCAGCTGGGGCTACTCCCACCCGCGTCTCTCCCCTCACGCCTCGCACGATTGCTCTGTCTAGACATCTCCATCGGATTACTGTAGGGAAACTTGTTATACTATGACAATGCTCTCTAAAAGTAATAATCAGTACGCGAATGCTCTGCTGGTATCACGCAAACTACGGACAAATTTAAAAAAAAATTGTTCGTCGTTTTTTGTGCTAACACTCATTTCATTAGTATTCAAAAAGCATTCAGTTAATTCATTCACTAGATTCATGGATTAGCCAATGCGTGTCGTGATATTAAAAGAATAAGGTTCAAATTAAAACAACTGTAATTACCTAAGCTAGTTTAAGTCACGTATTGAATCGAGACTCAAAAACTGATCGAAAATTATGGAACCTTTTTTTTTTAGGTCACGTTTTGTGTATAGCAATATGAAAGCAAACAAGTTTACCTTCTCGCTTTTTTATAGTCCTAAAGGGAAAGAAGCCTCCGGATTTTTGTCGCAATGACGTCACATTAGGGTAGTTTGGGGAGGAAATGGAACGGTGTTAGTTAATACGGCTGTGTAAATGATGATGACGTGTGTGAAGATGGTCCTAAAGACCGTCACACCGTCCGAAAACATCTACGTTCAAAAAACACCTACAACAAGCGAGCGGGTATAAAAATCAGAACGGGTTTACCTTAAACCTAATTTTTTTTTAAGATTTGTAGCAAAATATTTTCTTCATTCAAGAAAGAAAACATTTAGAATATTAGTGACAACATGGGAAAATGGGTAAAAATAAAAACAAAATACAAGAAAAAGATGCATGTCACGAGGTGGTCCCTAATCGGCAATCTGCCGATCTTCCTTTGCGCCCATCTTCTCACACACATCATCGATATTATCATCATCATCATTTACACACTCGTGCTAATTAAAAACGTTTCATTTACTCCCCAAAAAACTATTCTATTGTGACGTTATTGCGACAAAAATTTGGGGTCTATTAATAAACTCAGAATAATTTTTAGTTTGTTGATGTAAAACTACTTAAAGAATTGCACGTATAAAAAAAGACTCAGTTCCATTCCATTATTGTGGTTATTTAGTTATGATATGTTTGACCAAAGTTTGCTGTTACTTGAAATAACCCTAAAATTATCAATTTTCAAAATTTCGATCTTGAGCTGCTTTAGATCGAAAGAGAAGGTATTGCTAACATATTTCTATAACACTTTGAGAGTAGTCGTTAGTTCACCGTAGCATCACAAGTAGACTCATTACTTACATTTCATACACTTAACAAGATATAATTTCATGGAGTTTGACAAAAACTATCTTTCAAAGTTAGAATCACCTCGCTGACAATAAATCATTCGGAAATCTGTTAAAGAAAAAGACAATTTTTCAGAATTGAAACTGAGCTAAAACTTCGTGAAATTATAATAAAAAAAACGGCTGATTTATTAATGTTTTTCACTCGAAAAAAATAGAATCGTTTTCGTAATTCGGTACAATACCAGGGTCTCATATTAACAAGTCCGTTTCTAACTTCGTCGTGGTTAAGACCCGATCAGTTGACCAACCAATCTAGCAACCCAGCCAACTGGCAAACATAAATCAGCCGACGCACGCACTCCCCACCCGGCAAGGGCCATTCTTATTCACCGTCCAGTGCTTACATTCGACGGCGACGCTGCGCGGCAAGGCGAAGATGACGATGCGTTCCACGGGAAACTCCCGCCGGGCATCCTGCCGCACGGACTGCCCACCGTCAAGGAGGTCCAGCCCGCCGTCACGGCCGCGCCGCCCGAGAAGAAGGAGGAAGAGAAGGAGAAGAAAGGTGAGTGAATGAAACTAGCCGCTAGATTTAGACATGGGTAATCTCAACTCCAAATTCAAATTATTTATTCAGTAAATGGGCACTTTTACACGTCATTTTTTTTTAAACTACCAGCGCTTTCGGAAAGACCATCATTGCCAAGAAGAATGCGCCGCAAGAAACTTGGCAAAAAGTCATTTTTTCAAAATAAGATAATTACAAATAAAATACTTAAAAACTACAGTAAACAATTAAACAAAAAATTACAAAAAAAAAATAATTAGATAATAATACAGGGATGTATGGGGTCCCTTAGTTACAAAACTAAACACTAACTATATCTACGTTAAGCAGAAGTGTAGAATGCTTCCACCGTCATAAATGAAAAAAATAATAATATTGAAAAAAAATATTCTGAAATATACATTTCAGGCCAAGTAACCATTAAGCTTTTAGATTCCGAAGGCAAGCTCACGTCTGCCGTCCCCAAAGTTAGCTCACACGCACTCCGCGAAGTGATCTGACTCACTAGATCCAGCTCCAGTGTGTACCGAGTCCGCTTATTGAATCCGACTCCTTTATTGACTCCGGTGCTTTCGAGTGATTATTAGTTTATCTATGGCCGATCCGACCCACTCAGCGCCCGACCATACGTAATAATATCCGATCCGAGCCGAGCTCGTTCGTTTTTTTTTTATAGTCGGCCGTGGCAAGTGGCCAGGTCGAAAAGGTACCGTTGGAGGTTGGATATAAGTAATTTCAATTTAATATGATTTTAATTTTTTTGTAGCAATTTACTTTCCTCACAGTCGAAATGAAAAGTAGAGTGTCTAACTCGGGTGAAATTACCCATTTCCCCTCGAACTATTGGCGTTCTCACTTCGTTCGAGCGCCAGAAATATCTCGGGTGAAATAGGTCACTTTCCACCCTTGTTTATCAATCTACTATTTCATTCCGTAGTGTCAGCTTACCCAATTGTGATGATTGTTAGTCGACTGCTCCAATGCGTGTTTCAGTTCGCGAGCTGAGCGCAGACGAGAAGCACACGATAATGCTGTCGGCCGAGTTCCAGCGGTTCGTCACGAAGGCGGGCCGCGTCATCGAGCGCGCTCTCGGAGAGTCCGTCGACATCTACACGGATTACACCGGAGGCGGGGACAGCGAAAATGCTCTGTGAGTCCATAAGTATTTTATATTTTGCAGGTGGTACGACCTTGTGCAAATTGAAGTTGCAATGGGCGGGCCACATCGCTCGAAGAACAGATAACCGTTGGGGGAGAAAAGTTCTCGAGTGGCGACCGACGAAGCGTTGGCAGGCCTCCCACCAGGTGGACTGATGACATTGTGAGAGTTGCGGGAAACCGGTGGATGCAAGTGGCGAGTTGTCGTTCATTATGGCGTTATAAGGGGGAGGCCTTTGTCCAGCAGTGGACGTCTTCCGGCTGATGATGATGATGATGACCTTGTGCAAGGTCCGCCCGGATTGCTACCACCATCTTGCTCGCTAATCCTGTCGTGAAGCAGCAGTGCTTGCACTGTTGTCTTTCGGCGCGGAGAGTAAGACAGCCGGTGAAATTACTGGCACTTGAGTTATTCCAACTTAGGCCTCTAGGTTGGCAACGCATCTGCAATACCCCTGGTGTCGCAGATGTTTATGGGCGGTGATGATCTCTTACCACCAGGAGACCCACTTGCTCGTTTGCCTTCCAGTGGAATAAAAAAAATATTTCAGATACCAATTTCAACAATTAAATACCCATATATTATGTTGAGCCCATATATTAACAATGAGACTTAAAATTATGTTAGTGAAAAACGAAATGCTCATTGAATTTTACATGCAAAGTCATCCAATGAGCTATAATAGGGCTGTCGGCCCTTGCTGCCACAACCCTCAGGAGGGAGTTGGTGCTGCCCCGAACGCTCCCACAAAGATGCCACGTATAAGTCATAAGTATAGTTCTACGAGCTAATCAGAGCGGCTACTACGAAATTAGTAAATCGCAGTTCGTGGAGTTACCGTCCCTCTCGCTCTTGTGTTAAATAAAATTAGCGTCAGCAGGACGGCAAGATACGGATTTGGAAATTTGCACTTAATAGTATAGGGCCAGTTTTCTGTTGCTTCATCATCATCATCATGTCAGCCGAAAGACGTCCACTGCTGGACGTAGGCCTTCCCCAACGCTCTCCACTCAGACCGGTCTTGTGCTTTCCGCATCCACCGCGACCCCGCGATCTTAATCAAGTCGTCGCTCTATCTTGTTCTTGTTCTGTTGAAAATACAAACTGAAATATAGATGCACAGAAAAACCAGAAAAATAAGACCAGCGCTGGGAATCGAACCCAGGTCCTCGGCATTCCGTACCGCGTGCTATACCGCTACACCACCGCTTTACAACGGTACAGACACGAATTTCCCCTATCCACCACATATCTCAGCTTGTTTGTTTCTTATTTAGCCACTTAAGCAGTGACACTAGCGACGTCTATGCCGTATCCCTCATCGAGAAACTTTCTGTATTTCAGTTTGTATTTTCAATTTAGGTTTTACGGTATGATGAGATATAGTTAATGTTTAGTTTTGTGACTAAGGGACCCCATACATCCCTGTATTATTATTATTATTTTGTAATTACTTGGTTAATTGTTAACCATAGTTTTAAAGTTAGTTTAGTTTTTTAGTTTTTAAGTGTATTTTTAATTATTTTATTTTGAAAAAATTACTTTCTACCAAGTTTCTTGCTTCTTGGCAATGATGATCTTTCCGAAAGCGCTGGTAGTTTAAAAAATGACGTGTAAAAGTGCCCATTGCGGCCTATTTACTCAATAAATTTGAATTTGACCGTAAAAGTAACAAAAATTTGGAATTGAAAAACGTTTGTCTTCAGGGACGACAAATCCGACGCCCGCTTATCCCTCGTCCGGACGTTCTACGACGAGCGCTGGTCCCGCGGCCGCTGCGTCACGTGCCTGGACTGGTCCTCCGCGCACCCAGAACTGCTCCTGGCGTCCTACCACAACAGCGACGACGCGCCGCACGACCCGGACGGCGTCTGCCTCGTCTGGAACACCAAGTTCAAGAAGACCACGCCGGAGGACGTGTTCCATTGCCAGTCGCCTGTCATGAGCGCTACCTTCGCCAGGTCAGTACTGGTCTCGGCCTGCCCATTGCAGGGAACTTGAACCGTAGTTAAATCCCCACGCGGGCTCAGTGCGGATTATGAACTTGAAACTAATGATGTTTGTTTTCTTTCACTGTAAAGCTCCGTGATAAATTTCAATTGTAATTTCGCACATAAATTCCGAAAAATTCAGAGACCCTTTGTTTGAGAGCCTAATGTGGCCTAATTTGTTCTAATTTCTGTAGCTAGCTTGTTTAGTTAGTTTACAAATTCACAGTGCTTAAATCCGATAGGTACCGAAAATACCGGTATATACCGCTTTAGTACTGGTGTATACCGCTTTAAGACCAGTATACACCAGTTTATTATTGGTATATACCGCTTTATTACTGGTATATACCGCTTTAGTACAGGTATTTTCTGTACAAGTGCTTGAAACTAAAGCGAAATTAAGTACCAATTTAGCTTTAACTAGCTGACCCGGCAAACTTCGTACCGCCCTCTTTTTTCATATTTACTTACCTTTTAAACCTTCCTTGGACTTCCACAAATAATTTAAAACAAAAATTAGCCAAATCGGTCCAGCCGTTCTTGAGTTTAGCGAGACTAACGAACAGCAATTCATTTTTATATATATAGATAAGCTTTTAAATGTATTTTCTTTCTTTCTTTCTTTCTTTCTTTTAGCTTTTAAGGCAGTGAGACCGCCTATAGTCGACCTAATTTTTTTTTTATTTTACTAATTAACGCTAGTAATAATATATAAATCTCATGTTTTCCTTGAGCAGGTTCCATCCCAACCTGATCCTCGGAGGCACATATTCGGGTCAAATCGTCCTGTGGGACAACCGCGTGCCGAAACGTACTCCCATACAACGGACACCTCTCTCTTCGCTCGCTCATACGGTAACTAGAAAACAATGAGGGCTTTTCTCACAGTCGAAATGAAAAGTAGAATGTCTAACGCGGGTGAAATTATCCATTTCCTCTCGAACTATTGGCGCTATCTCGGGTGTAATGGGTCACTTTCCATCCTTGGTTATCAATTTACTATTACAAAATCACACACTAAACTAAAAGTAAAAAAAATATGTTTTTATATATTTTTTTAGTTTTAGTTTAGTGTGTGATTGTGTAATAGTAGATTGATGACCAAGAATGGAAAGTGACCCATTACACCCGAGATAGCGATTACATTAGCGAGATAGAGATTCATTTCGACTGTGAGAAAAGCCCTCATTATTTTGTCTTTTTAGATGCATGAGAATTTGAATTGATAAATTGGTCCTTCTCTTAGGGCCCGTTGTTTGATCAGTAGTTAAAGTTACTGTAGTTAAATTTCCGTTGAAATGTGTTAACTATTGTTATTTTTGTCATATATTTAAGTACTAGCTTTATGCCCGCGACTTCGTCTGCGCGGACCTAGGTTATCGCGCGGTGGCGCTCTCTACCGGAATAAAAAATATCCTATGTTGATCCTTGGGGTTCAAACTACACATATACCAAATTTCGTTAAAATCGCTTCAGTGGTTTCGACGTGAAAGCGTAACAGACAGACAGACAGAGTTACTTTCGCATTTATAATATTAAGTAGGGATTAGTTTGTTTAACTAATGATCAAACAACAGCCCCTTACATAAACGCGTATCCCCAGCACCCAGTGTACTGCCTGTCGGTGGTAGGCAGCCAGAACGCCCACAACCTGATCTCGGTGTCGTCGGACGGACGCATGTGCTCGTGGTCGCTGGACATGCTCTCGCAGCCTCAAGAGACCCTGGAACTACAGCATCGGCAGAGCAAGGCCGTCGCCGTCACCGCCATGGCGTTCCCCCACGCCGACGTCAACAACTTCGTGCTCGGCGGGGAGGATGGGAACATCTATACTGGTGAGTGGTAGCAGCGCGTGGCATCTTCTTCTTCTCTTTTAAAACATGGCTTTCTGTCCTAATCAATGGGACAATTTCGCCAGTGTCAAGGTACTCTTTGAGAGGGACGTTGTTCGGTAGTTGTAGTTTTTGCAACTTGATAGTAAAATTCCAGAAACCACGTGGAGACAACTTGCGCATTAAAAAATGTCAGACACGAGAGCAATATAGAATTTTGTGAGCACTGTTCACTGTTAAGGTTAACCGCCGCATAAAACACTATCAAAATTATACGTCAACTAGCTGTTGCCCGCGGCTTCGCCCCCGTTGTATTTTTTATGTGTTTTCTTCCATAAAAACTTTCTCCTGACAGTAACAAACACAATAAAAAAAGAATTAGCGAAATCGGACCAGTCGTTCCCGAGTTATGCGCTTACCAACACATTTTGCGATTCATTTTTATATTATAGATAGACTAGCCAAAGAAACAGAAATAGCAAAATTATACATTGACTACGTCCGCCATGTTTGAATGCCACAAATCGAATCCGCGCGTGGCATCGGGATTGACACCACCAATCAACTGACGTACTTTTTATGAGCTGTCAAAACACAATTCTCCCATAGAGTTACAATGTCGGGTCCGCTGCCTAGTAGGGGGTTAGTACCTGTCAAGCTGACCTTCTTCTTTTAAAATATGGTTTCTGTCCTAATTAATAGGACAATTTCGCCAGTGTCTAAGTATTATCTTTCGAGAGGAAACGTTGTACGGTGATTGTAGTTTTTGCAACTTGATAGTAAAATTCCAGAAACCACGTGGAGACAACTTGCGCATTAAAAATGACAGACACGAGAGCAATATAGAATTTTGTGATCACTGTTCACTGTTAAGGTTAATCGCCGTATTATCGCCGCACTATCAAAATTATACTTCAACTAACCAAAGAAACAGAAATAGCAAAATTAGATATTGTCTACATCCGCCATGTTCGAATGCTACAAATCGAATCCAAGCTGACCTAATTTAGCAGACACTCCGATGACTTCTGCAGGAAGTAAGACAACATGTCAAACGAATGTCAGAAGACTCAAACGAATGGCAATAGCGACTCATGACGTCATAACTCGCTATTTGTTCGCCAACTCAATCAGCTAACTATTTATTTGTTTTAAAGCAACAAAAAATCTCAATTTACAGTAAATCGAAAATTAATCTGGTTTTCAGGGCTAAAATAAAGCGTTTTTTTACTGGAGTCGTGCCTTCGAATTATTTTTTAATGGTGTCAACATCCCTATCATTGAGAACGCTCCGATGGTCAGGGTGATGCTACAACTCCCTGTCTTCGGACTCCGGAGTCACTGGAAAGGTGCTCTCACAGCCTCAGGAAACCTTGGAGTTGCAGATAACCAACTTAACTAGGTTTTTTTTTTATTCGACTGGATGGCAAACGAGCAAGCGGGTCTCCTGATGGTAAGAGATCACCACCAGGGGTATTGCAGACGCGTTGCCAACCTAGAGGCCTAAGATGGGATACGTCACGTGTCAGTAATCTCTAAAACTAAATATTTCAGAACTTATTTCAAGGCAAGTTCTATAAACCCTTTAGGTTAGGTTAGATTAGTTTTATAAAAATCCTGAAATATACTCTGGGACAAATTTAGAGGAACGCATAAAAAAAAATAGCATGACGCATACTGACCAGGAAAACCAGCGCTGCAGCTCTGATTACAGGACTACGGCACATGCTGAGCTGAGTCCTTTTGGCATCACACTACAGCACAACGTCTCTAATTGTTCTCTCTTCTCCTATTTATGTTTTTGCTGTTTTTGCTGTGATGTAGTATGTTTTTTCTGTCAATAAATATTGTGAGTTTGAGTTTGAAAAATATAAAAAAAAGTTCCCTTTTTTTACATTCCTCTAAATTTGTCCCCGAGTGTATTTGACAGCTGGGAAATGAAAAGTTGCGTAATGAAAGGTTGCCAAACGTTATTCCCCTAAGCATTAGTAAACCCTGCCCTCGTTGTTCATGAGGCTGTTTGCTGCAGGTTGCCGGCACGGGCAGCGCGCCGGCGTGACGGAGTGCGTGGAGGGCCACGCAGGGCCGGTGACGGGCGTGGCGTGCCACGCGGCCGGCGGGGCCGTCGACCTCTCGCACCTCTTCCTCACCTCGTCCATGGACTGGAGCGTCAAGCTGTGGAGCCTCAAGGTCGGTCACACTGCAGGATGCAAAGCACAGTTTAGACTTGCAAGAAAAATACCACTACAAACTGGTTGGCTTTACGGCCTCGAAATGTAATGCGACTTGCACGATTTTTCTTGAAAGTCTAAACTCGGCTTAACGTTTAGAGCGGTCAGTATGGGATAGTCTGAAAATGTGAGGCACGCGAATATGTTCTTAGGAACCATGTCATGAATTTTAGTAACAAGAAATACTGTATTCATACATTTTCAAAAACTTTTACACAGTTCGGCAATCGAACCCGGTGGTTTTTTTCATTTAATAGCGGTGGCGTTGGCCAAAAAAGTCAAAATTCGAACTTCGTATTTTGCTTTTTTTTATTTAACTGGATGGCGAACGAACTCCTGATGGTAAGAGATCACCACCGCCCATAAACATCTGCAACACCAGGGGTATTGCAGATGCGTTGCCAACCTAGAGGCCTAAGATGGGATACCTCAAGTGCCTCTTTTGTTACCGCAAATCCATAGAGTTTTGGTAACAAAAAAGAAACTTTCCATACAAATTAATTGAGACATTTCGGGAGACTAGTTATTTAAACCCAGTATCGTTCACTCTACCTGCAAATTTTTACCCAAATCGGAGTCGCAAATCAAATGTACAAACTTTTTTTTAAATGCTCAATTAATGAGTGATGGCATGGTGATGGTGTATTCCAGGAGAACAAAGCCCTGTACTCGTTCGAGAACAGCGGCGACTACGTGGTGGACGTGCGCTGGTCGCCCGCGCACCCCGCGCTGTTCGCCGCCGCCGACGCCGCGCGCCTCGACCTGTGGAACCTCAACCGCGACACCGAGGTACGGCCTCTACACGCCCGCACAGTGACAACCGTCTCACTCGTAACCACTTCTTTGATATGTGGGCCAATCAACTATTTTACCGACACTAATCTGTCCGCGACATTTTTCAAACAATTTCAGATTTTTGTAAGTAAACATGTTTTTTCTGTAATTTAATAGATGGTGTACATGAATCCATGCCATCCTACGTAAGTTCAACTTATTAAACCGTGAAATATCTTGTTGGAAGTACGATTTTTTGGTAACGCAGAAGACACCCAAAGTGTCGGTAAAATAGTTGATAGGCCCATGTCCCTTGTTTGATATTGTGTAGGGAAATGAGCGAGCACCCCTCAGGCTGACATGATCACCTGGATGTTCAAAGCACCAACAAAAAAAAAGACAGACAAATAATTGGCAAGATTTCAAAGTGTCAAGGACTGTAACCTCTTCTATGGATTTGTATGGGCATGCGCTCATTACATCAACTCAAAGTCAAAATATCTTTATTCAATTTAGGCTATAACAAGCACTTATGAATGTCAAAAAAATCTACCACCGATCATCTATTACCACTCCGTAGCGTTACCGGATCGTCTTACTCGTGAGGTTAGGCGCGGAGATGGCGCTGCCAAGAGCGCAGTCAGCGCTATCAGAAATTTTTGAAAAAATATTAGTTTTTCTTTTACAAATATAAAATTTTACTCGCAAATTCGATCTCGTTCGTATAAATTACAATGTTTGAATAACTAGTGTAGCAACATAACATAATGTTTAATGTTCTATTCTATACTTAATTTATTTGTTCGAATCCCAGATTGACATGTTCATTGACATTGTTTTATTGATTTTATTAGTTTTAGTAATTGTTTTGATTTTGGGTGTGGGTCTACTTAAATTAGTGTATGCCCTGACAGGGCGTCATGGATTGACTTATAATATTATGTAACACCTTATATAAACCTCTTTGCAAAAAAAACGGGCACCTATGGTTTTTCTATTTTATGTGCATGAAAGCTTACTTTCTAAGCTTCACTGCCTAAAAATCTGAAAAACCATAGGTGTCCGTTTTTTTTTGCAAGCGGGTTTATGTAACATGATATTACAATGAATGAATAAATGAATAATTCCTCATTTACCGCCATTAAGACACAATGTTTGTGCGCAGGTGCCGGTGGCGTCGATCCAGTCGGAGGGCGGCGCGTTCAACCGCGTGTCGTGGACGCCCAGCGGCGCGCACCTCACGGCCGGCGACGACGCCGGAAAGATATCCGTCTACGAGCTCGCTGAGGTAACTATACCGTCCTTCCTACTAATAAAACTCAGTTCCGGTTCCACTGCCTTACTTCGCGTTACAGCCGGTAATTTTTACATAGTTAAATTACATGGGACTCCATGGAAATATTGGGATGTCCAAGATTTATCTACATAATACAGAAATACTACTAAATCAATAAAACTTGCCAATCCTAATAAAAATACAAGTAGCGGCACGAGAGTCTAGCGCTGAGTGAACCGTGGAAGGGATAGCTGCGCATGGGGGCATGGGCGCGGGGGACGTAATGCGACTGGAAAGCCAATCGGCGCTACGCACGCCCGCCCTTCCCCCTGTGATACCTTACTTTTGACTTCTGCGCAATAACGGTCAGCGCTAAACTCTCGTGCCGCTACTTGTAGCAATGCTTGAAAAATAAAAGCTTGGAAGTAAACGTATTTGTAATGTTGCTGTTATTTTTTTTTAATATATGGACCGTGATTGACCCTTATATCAACATGATGTAAATTGCAGATTTTCTTGCAACAGAATTAAACAATAACTCAATCATAAAACCCATTTTGCTCTCGACTTAACTCTTGACCCTCGCTTGCGGCTCGGGCTGACGCGTATTAAACAGTCGTAGTACAATCTGATTCTCATTATCATTTCCAGAGCGAATACCAACCCCGGCACGATGAATGGAGCAAGTTCGTTTACACCCTACAAGAGCTACGTAACAACCAGGCAGATGAAGAAAGCGACCGCCTCAGCCTGGCCAGCGGACCTCCCTCTCTAACCAGCTTGACCAGCCTCGCTAGCAACCCCCTGCGATAAATATTCAACGCTTGGCACCTCGTTTCGCGACACTTAGTAACAAGGCCCAATTGCATAATGAAGTAACCGCATATTACTGAATTTCCGCATAAAATCTATAATAATACTGTTATTAGAACACATTGAAAAAAGAAAGGCATATATGGTGTAATTTATGGACTGACCAACTTATCTGTGAATTCTGATACAAGCAATGTTACACTCTATGCTAATTTCACAGATAAATTGGACAGTCTGTATCAATGTGTTCTCGTGACAGTTTTTTTTTTATTTGCGTATCTGTGGTAACTAATATAAAAAAAAACAATGATGGAATATAGTATGATTCGGTTTAGTTGCGTGAAATGGAACAACGCTCGGGTCAATCACCTCCGATGCTTATAAGCATCTATTCATAGGGCAAAGAGCAGCTAGCACGCGTAACATCACACTTTTTCAGTGTCAGATTCCATCATAATTCAACACTCTTGGTGTGAGTGACGCAGCAAGATTAATGCATGAAGAATTAACATCTAAAGCTGACAGGTGAGGACTGATAGATTATATTGAATTCAAACGGAATGCCTGTTATGTGAAAGAAAATGTTTTTTATAAAGTTGATGAAATCCATATTGCAATGTAATATTAGTAAATCGGTGGGATCTTAGCATTTAATTACAGCAAATTATCATTAGATCTTTACTTTGTTATAAATAATGAAGTAATTAAAATGAGATATTTTAATCAAAATGCTACTTAGAACATAGGTAACTGTTTAAATGAGATATCATGTAATTTTCTATGCAATAGTGTAAATATGCTGGCTTGAATATGTTGTATTTTTAACTGAATTAGTATTTATTATTGGAACCTAAGTGTTATTTCAATTTGTTAGTATCGCTTGCTTCATTTTTAGTGTATTAGAATACAAACTGAGTCTGGTAATTTACAAGACTTTATTTCCCACTTTGAAATAATAATAAATGTTATGTATCAAAGTATTTACTAAAAGACAACTAGTTTAGCTGTAATGTTTACTTGAAGCAGGTACTTGTATTACGCTTTATAACAGTTGATTATATAAAATTAATAACATTGAACTGTTTTATTTGTCATTAACTCGTTACGTCAATAAAACAATATTCCATGTTCCTCCGTGCTCCGTATTAAAACAGTGGAGCAATCTAACTCACGGCTTGATACAGGCGTGGCGTATTTATCATGTCATCTACATAGCAACGCTACGCGAGGCGGGACTCTGCTCTACTGAAACCTGTTGAAAAATACACCGAGCCAAGCCAAGCCTCGCAAGGAACCAGAGGCCCTAAGTCTCAGGGCCTAAGGGATTAAATGTAACAATAATACTACTACAACAAAAATAACTTAATATATTTGTTCCCTATAATCTTCTCTGAAGCCTTTGCCTAGTAGTATGACAGAAGTCTCATAAATAAATTTAATATTCTTTTCCCTTTATTTAGGAGCAAATGGTATAGAAACTTTGCCTTGCGACAGGTTGACTTCTTCCCAGCAGGTACAGCTGAGAGACTTGCGATCCATAATGTCGGTGTACAGTTTCCCATCCAAGTGGTCCAACTCGTGCTGAGCTATACGAGCTGCCCAGTCTTTGAAGGATTTTGTTCTTGGCTCGCCTTCAGAGTTATGCCCTGCAAGTGTGCAAATATAGGAATGGTTAAATATACAGGTTTTTAACATGCTTATATCAGTTTCATTAACAAATAAGTAAAATCTTTCAAAGGTGGTTTCCATAGTCTGATGATAGAGCAGTTAAGCAGTTTTTTTAAGTTTTTTTACACAATATAAATTATAATTATTTTAAGAGACAGCGAGAGAGCAGAGTGGTGTTATAATGGTAAAAGCAGGAAAAGCAAATTTTTGTGGTTGTTTTCAAAAAGTGGGGGGAGGGGAGTTGTAGAAACCAAAGAATCCCAAGAAAAACCATATCGATACTTGAAAGGAGAAATGGACTAAGCGCCATTTTTTAAGTTAATGAGTTACATACATATTTGGAATCAGTAAATTGTACTGATTCAAAATATGTATATAACTCACTACCTTAAAAAATGGCACTTAGTCAATTTCTCCTTTCAAGTGTCGATATGCAACCTCAATAATAGACTAGGGGAGTAGGGCTGCATATGCAGCTATATTTGTGCTATACCTGATATTTCCACTTCTTTATACCGAAGCACCTCAGCAGAGAACCCTCTTACACTTTCGCAGCCTTCATCGTGTGACACTTTGCGGTAATCAACTACTTTCAACATCGGATTAATGAAAACCTGCAAACAGTTCATTAAAAATAAATGTAAGCTGTTTCTTTTGCAAAGGTATATTCAATTTGAAACAAGTTTTACTTACTTACAGTGTACGGTACTTCAGTCATGCCACGAGATTTCACTATCTCTGGAGGAATAGACTTCAACTCTTTGGCTGTTAATCGCATGGCGAATATCCTTAGGTTTAAACCTATTTGTGGCGCGGACATTCCCAAACTGTCATATTTATTTAACACAAATTCTAGTTTCTTAAGTATTGCTTGAATTTTTTCTGTCTTTATTGCTTCAACAGGCACCGGTTCAGAGATTTTACGTAATCTAGGGTCTCCTATCTGTATGACGTGGTTGTAGGGCGGAGAGACGTGGCCGCGGGCTGGAGATAGTCTAGCATACCAGTTTAGTACTTTTCTTGATACACTCATTTCTCTTTTTATTTATATTATTCAGAAAAATATTTACTTTGTGATGTTAAATTTTTTCCAATTCCGTCCACTTTATCCTGTCATTCATCTGTCACTGTCAATGCCAGACAACTGTCAAAGAAAGACGTTCCGTTATATTTCTGTATGATATCTGTTAGCTCCTTTTTATTGATGTTTTGTGATTTATTTATTTTATTTGTCCATATTTTATAAGCAGATTCTACATGCATTTAACAATGGATAAAATACCATAAGAATAGATGTCTAGACCTTAATTGGCTTCGTTTCAATTGTAGCAATAATTTTATTACGTTTGTTGCATTCCGATACGAGTTATAGTAGGTTTGTCGTCACATGGAATATGGAATTGAAGTTGTTATAACCCATCCAAATTAGGTAGTCAGCGAAATGCATATTACATACACTTTTAATTCGTACTATTACATTTTTTTGTATAATAATTAATTAAAATGTCATTCCCATGCTGTTTTGCAAAATCTACTGTGCTACGGTAGAATTTAGAAGATAATTTTTGGGAATTAAGCTCGTTTTTACGACTTTTAATTGTTATTAATAGCATCCTCATTCTGAATTGAACCAGCTGGTGTTTATGACAAGTCGTTTATGTGGTGTGGTGTTGTTTATTTGGACTTCGAAACTTGGTAGCCTCGCCTTACTGACGAACTTTAAAATTTGTGTTAACTACTGATAAGACACCTTTAGCCGAGTTCAAGGCAAGTTCTTACGTAATTATTTACATTTCACGTATAGTGACATGCCGCTTATGTTATATGTTTAAATTTAACTGATAAAAAAATAAACTTATTGCAAGTTTACGTCTTATTGTCATGTTTATGTGCCCGTCCATTTAGCGACCAACCTGAATAAATTATTACTAATTTTATAATGAAATACACTTGAATGCCTCTGACGCAACATTAGCAAATATTTTGATCTATTTGCGTGCGTGCGTGTTTAATTCAGTCTCCCAAATACATACTATATTTTTATGGAAACAAGACATGCTTAATCAACGGCATTATTTATAATTTTAAACTTTATTAAAAATGTCACAGTTAAAAATAAGATAGACTAATTTTTACGAAGTATTCTTATTCCAGATGTTCAAACTAAGAATCAAGTTGTCCAACGCACTAGCATTTAAGCGCATGATGTCCTCGCAAGAGTCAGACGTTCTGTTTGAAACTCTTAACAATGCTGGGGTCGTCACCCTCAACCGTCCCAAAGCTCTCAACTCTTTAAACACCTCTATGGTAACAAAACTACTGCCACAGCTGCAAGAATGGGAGAGCACTAAGACCTGTGTCATCGTAAAAGGTGCAGGAGACAAATCCTTCTGTGCTGGAGGGGACGTTAAAGCAGCTATAGACAAAGTAGAAGGACCAATTTTCTTCCACACGGAATACAATGTTAATTACTTAATAGGAAAATACCAGATTCCGTACATAGCAATTATCAATGGTTTCACCATGGGTGGGGGATTAGGGCTCTCTGTCCATGGCAGGTACAGGGTGGCAACTGAGAAGACAGTCATAGCAATGCCTGAGACAAAGATTGGACTGTTCCCGGATGTTGGAGGATCATACTTTCTGCCAAGGTTGCAAGTCAACTTAGGATTGTATTTGGGTCTAACTGGTATGTTTATTTTGTGTAGATAATCTTTCGTAAATATCAAATTATTAATGCAATTTTTTTTGCTGACTACCTGTACTGTCATGTGTACCTTTCAAGACAATTAGAGTACTAAAAGTAGATGAAAATTAATTTACAAAATTTGACTTTATATTTGGATGGTAAAATAAAAGCTTTTAAGAATAATTTTAAGGAGTCCGATTTAAATTCCATAAATATATTACAGGTGATAGACTTAAAGGCAAAGATGTAGTGAAATCTGGCATTGCCACACACTTCGTCCCGAGTTCAAGGCTCTATGAACTCGAAACTCTCCTCTCTCGATGCTCCAATGAGATAGAAATACAGGCCCTGCTGAACAAGTTTAATGAGCCGTCAGAGGAATTCACTCTAGCAGACAATATTAAGCACATCAACTACTGCTTTGCTGCGGGAACAATTGAAGAGATTATCGAAAGACTGCTGAGGGTGAAGAACGAATGGTCTAGCAAGACATTGGAGGTATGTATTGATGGACTTTTCTTAGAAGTGCATTTTTTTTTTTTTTTGGTGGCTTTCACCCTTGCTTTTTTAGCAAGATGTATTTTGCCAATGTCGATGTAGAGACATTAGTGACATTACACACATGAGGAGACTGTTCGGTTGCATTGTCATGTCTTAAAGATTATTCTTTTGACCAACATTTGACAGCGTTGATCCATCACAAATTTTTAAACCTACTAGTGCATATAGGGAAAGTAAAAAGAACATGTTCCAATGTCCAGTGTCCATATAATATATGCAACGACCAGACCAAGCACCTCCTTGCTACTGAGGGTCCCCATGAGACTGACATAGTCACGTTTCGTGTACTAAAGCTTCGTTAAAATACTAGATTAAAAAAAAACACATGAATGAGTAGGTGTGATTGTAAACAAGCAGACTGTCGCGACAAGGCTGCGACCCAGTATTTGGGTAACTCTGCTTTAGACCTTAACCTTAAGCTTCTCAAGTAGGAGTGATGTGGTGTGTGACTATATTGTCGTTCATCGGACCCAACACAATAAGCTGATAAATAAGGGTGACACTCTTTCCCGGCTCGGATAATACCGACTCTGTTTTTCGTGTGCCCATAGAAGCTCCTGTCAGTTTCTATGGGCGTGTAAAAACAGGGCCGGTATTTCCATGTCGGCGTTATCCAGGCCGAGAAAGAGTGTCAACCATATATAACAAGCCGTGGTAGCCTAGTGGTTTGACCTATCGCCTCTCAAGTAGAGGGTCGTGGGTTCAAACCCCGGCTCGCACCTCTGAGTTTTTTGAAATTCATGTGCGGAATTACATTTGAAATTTACCACGAGCTTTGCGGTGAAGGAAAACATCGTGAGGAAACCTGCATAACCTGCGAAACAATTCAATGGTGCGTGTGAAGTTCCCAATCCGCACTGGGCCCGCGTGGGAACTATGGCCCAAGCCTTCTCATTCTGAGAGGAGGCCTGTGCCAAGCAGTGGGACGTATACTCCAATTCAATAGAATCTAACAATCCTGTAGACCCTTCCAGCCTTGTAATATGAACACCGGGCTGCCTAAGGCTTTGTGATGCGACTATTATTCCTTTTTGATTCCTTTTAGATGATAATTGCAACAACAGGGACATATATAATCAAGCGTGCCCACGTTAGGGTGTGTTAAATGTGTAGAAAATTGTTAGATTCTATTGAATTGTACTTTATATAGGCCGGGATGATATATAACTAACTTCCCTGTGTCCAGATCCTGCACAGCGTGTGTCCCGGCTCGCTGAAGATCACGCTGCGCGCGCTGCAGCGCGGCGCTCAGCTGGAACTGGGGCAGTGCCTCAAGATGGAGTACCGCGTCGCCTGCCGCTGCACCGAGAACCATGACTTCCCCGAGGGTAAGCGTTCACTTTCATCATCAGCCGGAAAACGTCCACTGCTGAACAAAGGACTCCCCCTTAGAATGCCACAACGTCAATATCTTTCTATCACATCCGCGAACGCGAATGCGAATGCGAATATTTAGGACACGAATGCGAATATAATGGGAGTACGCTGAAAACTCAACTTCAAAAACAAAACTAATCAAGCAATCACTAGCCACTGTCATAAGTAAAAATGCTTTCTATTGTCAAAATTAATCACGTAAGTAATACGGGTTGGCGCGCTTGCTTGCACTTTGCGTGCACGACTTACATTCGCATTCGCAAAATTTTCACATCGTTTTATGCGGATGCGAATGTTTAAAACGATGCGAATTATTCGCATATGCGAATGCGAATACAAATATTCGTGACATTCCTACTCACGATGTCGTCAGTCGTAGTGGGAGGCCTGCCAAAGCTTCGTCTTCCGGTTCGCGGATAGGTAGATAAGAAACCCCTTCAGCCCTCTTCACCCCGTAGTAAGGTCCCGGGAGTTGGGCTTCGCTCGTAGTAAGGTCCTGTAGGGATCCTCTCTTCCCAGTCGTCACGTCAATAATGGATTTTACTCGACGCTTGCCCCAAACTCTAGACAATAAACACAAGGACACAAGGACCTAGTGTCTTTAACCCTTAAAGTGATTCATCCCAAAAAAAAGTTATCTAACTTCTGACAATCATCACATTTTCTACCACATGAACAGGCTCTAACGGTGGTTTTACAGTGACGCTTACGCCAGCGCGGTTGGTAAACGCGGCCCGTAAAACTATGTAAAATGATCAAGCGGACCAGACGCTAAACTATGTGACAGTCCAAGAGACGCAAAGTTTTACGCTACCAACCACGCTAGCGTAAGCGTCACTGTAAAACCACCCTAAAAGTTGAGACACTTCTAGCAAGGTGGTATAGTCAAAGCAACATGCTGATTGCACCATAAACTATGACTATCTCTTTCCGCAGGTGTACGCGCGCTGCTGATAGATAAGGACAACAGCCCCAAATGGAAGCCGGCGACCCTGGCCGAAGTCACCGACGACTATGTCGAGAGTTTCTTCAAAAGGCTGCCGGAAGACAGGGAGCTCAAGTTCTTCGATTCCAAAATCTAAAACGCTTTTAACCACTTGACAGTCCGACGATACCGTGGTATCCAAAACCAAAATGCTCCAAACCGTCCGTGGATACTTTAGTGTCGTAAAGTATGCCGTAAAATTATGTCGTGAAATTATGGACACACAGCGCGTTTTCGTCCGTCGATAAAATACCCCGGACGGTTTGAGGCATATTGGTCGCGCCCACCGGACTGTCAAGTGGTAGGTTACTTACCGATGTTCCCAATGTCTATTTTCCAACTCAATGTATGACTTTTTTCATAGAGCTGAATTGTTTTGGGTCAGTAGTTCTGAGGCCGTATTGTCTAATAACCGAGCACTGTCGATCGCATTTGCTCTCTTTTACCCTCACTCTCATTTGCGCCGAGATGGGGGTGTAAGGGAGAGCACTTGCACCCTCCTGGCGTGAAAGAAAATCCATACTAATATTATAAATGCGAAAGTGTGTTTATGTGTATATTTGTCCGTCTTTAACGTCGAAATGGTGCGACGGATCGACGTGATTTTTGGCATAGAGATAGTTTATGGGCCCGAGAGTGACAGGCTACTTTTTATCCCGGAAAAATGCACAGTTCCCCAGGGAACAGCGCGCGATAACCGAATTCCACGCGGGCGAAGCCGCAGGCCAAAGCTAGTATGTACATAAAACTAAGATTCAGAACAAAATGTATAAATGCACCTACTTATATACAGATGCGAGATGCAATGCACCCATCTGAGCATAATCCTACCAGGGTCCATGCTTCACCCTGTCATGTGAAGAAGTGGGAAAATGATTATGATTCCCAGTGCGTTATACGATACGGCTCCTGCTTAGAAAATAGGTTAGGATTTCTTACATTCCTTTTTTTTTTATTCGACTGGATGGCAAACCTGCCATAGTTTATAGATATATTCTAGGTGCAATAGTGTGTTGGACGAACATCTGTCTGCATTATGAAAAAAGTTATTCGTACATTCAGAACATCAACGAGCAAACATATCTTATCTACCGATACATTTCCTCCTCAGACCATACTCAACCTAATAGATACGGCCGGGAGCAGTACAAAAATAACAAAAATGTGTAGTTCCCCTTCAAGCCCCAGCATATTACTCAATTTAAAAGAAACTAAATGTTCTGGAAGTTAAATCAGTCCATAGAGCTAGTGTAGTGTGTAAATTGGGTACGTATCTAAATATCGAATGTTAAAATACCGAATGTATTAAAATATCGCATGGGTCATAATATCGAAAAGGTTTTTCTCTTAAGGCTTAATTTTTTTAGATTGTTATGTTATTGTTATTAATCTAACCTAACCTAACCTAAGGGGTTCTATACGATGCCGTTTTAATGAATCCTGATAAGTTCCCTGTTTCCGAAAATAAACCTTTCGATATTATGACCTATTCGATATTTTAACATTCGATATTCAGATGTGTTCCCGTGTAAATTGTATCTGGGCCTGCGCGCAAGTATTTATTATGCACAAGAAATTGCGCAAGGGGTTAATGAAAAAATGTCACGTCTCAGAAGGGCTACTCCGAAACACAAAATTCGAAGTTCGTATCGTACCATCCCTCTCACTCTCATATTAAATAACATAAGCGTAGGCAGGACGGTACGATACGAACTTCGATTTTCGAATTTCGTGGTAGCCTTGCAGATCATGCGGAAATGAGGGTTTTCACGGAGGTGAAATATCGCTAGATGGCGCCAGTATCGTGAGGCCGTTTGACGTTTGCTTGCGATTGGCTCATTTAGTTATTTAACCAATCACGAGCAAACGTCAAACGGACTTCACCATACTAACGCCATCTAGCGATGTTTCGCCTCCGTGAAAACCCTCATTGTAAAGGTTGGTCTCTTAAAAATCAATACTTCATCGGTTTCATCGATAAAGCAAAAACCAGCGATTTATACTGCCGGTTAGTGGACGATCCTGTATTTGTCATATTAACCCCCTGTTTCACCATCTATTGATAAAATTATTTGACGGATAAATGTGATGCCGTCTCTGTTTGTTTTGTTCCAATAAATGGAGATGGCATCATATTTATCCGTCAAATAAAATTTATCAATAGATGGTGAAACAGGGGGTAACACTTTTTATGAGTAAAACTTGAGTAAAACGAATACTTAAAGTCGGTATACGGCATCGGTGCTTAAAAATGAAGTAAAACAAGTCAAATTGGATTTAAATAAGACTTTGATTAACTAAACAAATTGATATGAAGTTTTAAATTCCATACAAGAGTAAATGTTATGATTTTAATGGCATGTTCAATTAGAAATAGTTTTGTGCTATAGAAATGTGGTCTAATTTTGAATGCTATGCCTATAGATGTATAGAATTTATGATTATGATTGAATTTTATAGGTATGTATATGCGATTATATAATTCTTTTGAGGAAGTAAATTTTGGCTTGGATTTAGCTGAGGTAGAAATTGCTATTAAGGTGGCACGACTTCCATACTAATTAATTTTCCCAACCATTTGCGCTTGAAAGATAATTTGAAACTAAAACCACATCTCTTGACGTTTATTTCGTTATCTAGTTGCGTCATTTTTTATTTACCTTAAGAAAGCTTTTGATTAATAGCTTAATCAGAATGATTATTTTGGTTCATTTTTGTCAATATGTGAGTGAACAGCCGACAGTATCGTACACCAACGGCTTGGTTAGTAGTGTGCGTTTCAGCCACGTTGTCAACTCGCCGACAATTCGATGATAAGCGACGTTGCCAGATTTTGTTCGATTTGTCTGATCAAAATTACATAATTACCATTTTGAAGCACGTTTCCCTATTTTTTTTTATATTTTTGCTGGCCATAGGTACAAAGTCCGTCAGTCGAAAGACTGAAGCGCAACGAACAAATGCATTGCCAATTATTTAGATTTTCGGCAGAAATTAGGAAGAAAATGACATAACATGAACGAATTAATAAATAAGTACGGAAAATTGCATTAACGGATTATAAATTAAAAGTGACAAAATCAGACAAAAGCTGCATGGCTTATGGCTTTAGCTATTTCCAAAAAATAAAAATAAAAAAAACATCTCAATTGTCAAATGTCAAGTCACCATTTTTTGTTCGTTTGTTGTCATGACATTGTAAAAACTAGAGTAATTTTTTCCTAAATTAAATTATCGTAATTTGTCCCCTAAATTGGCGGAATTATAATTATCTATAATCTATAATGTGAATGAAGTTATATTTTCAAGTATTGACCTGAATTATAATTCACATTGGAAACTATGAAGCCACGAATTTTGCGAATAAAATACATATAAAGCATCAATACTCTAGTCTCGGAAAAGACGCATTATAAGGAAATTGAAAAGTAAGTACTGTAGAGACTGAGTACAACATACATATACTGCGCTCGCCAACCCGCTTATCAAGCGTGGCGAGTACCTAAGTATTGGCAACTCGGGAAAATATGTATGGAAGAGGCCTAAAGTCCACCGGTGAACGTCCTGAGGCTAATATGAAGATGATGACGGTGATGATAATGTTGAAAACCATATCCGTACTTCCATACTAATATTATAAATGCGAAAGTGTATGTGTTTGTTTATATGTTTGTCCGTTTTTCACGTCGAAACGGAGCGACGGGTCGGCATGATTTTTGGCATAGAGATAGTTTATTGGTCAGAGATTGACATTAGCTATTTTTTATTCCGGAAAAATGCACAGTTCCGGAACCCCAGCCCCTTGGTAGCGGATTAAATTTTGAGCTTCATATCTCGGTAATTTTGGAGTTCAGAGAAAAGTTCATTTGACAAAATATGCTTCTTCAAAATATGTTTTGTTTTCATAAAAAAATATTTAATTACAGAGTGAAAAACACTGTTAAAACATACATCGTCGACTGGTAAGCTGTGTATGAGACTGGCACAAGACTGGAAAAGTGGCGTGAAAATGCAAGAGGCACTCAGCAGTGGTTGTATGTGGGCTAATTTGATTGATTGATGTAAATAAACAAATAAAAACTGACGTAGTGATGGATTTTTTAATTTGTTGTTCAATAGAGCCTTCGATTACTACCCAACCAATTAAATTTGAAAAAAAATAAATAAACAAGTCTAATTTCATATGGTCACGTTTTTTGTAGAAAGAAAATATCGTGAAGAAACGTGCAACCCCCTGCAAAATAATTAATGGTGTGTGCTATATTTCAATTCACACTGGGCCTGCGTTGAAAACAACGCCCAGCCCAAGCCCTCATTGTGAGAGGAGGCCTGTATGTATGTATAGGGATAATGATAATGATTATGACTAATTTTCCCATAGTATGTAAACTGTATTGTAAAAAATATATAAAAAAACGTTGAGTTACGGTCTTGGAAACTGAGTCACATACCAGGGTGCAACCTATGTGCTACTAATGTATTGTTGACATCCCATACATCTGCCAAAGAAATCACAGCATAATTGAATATGAAAGGTTCCACCCTGGTACGTGATTCGGTTTCCTTGACTTTGTAAAGAGGAACTTATCCCTCGAAGAGATCTCTGCCAAGCAACCCTTGAGTAGATGTGAGGAATAAGTCTCATAGTAGTTATGCATATTCATACATAGATTTGCTTCAAATTTAAAAAAAAAGTGCCTAAATTAGGTCTTATACATTTTTTGCTACACATTTCAATAAACATTAACGTCATTAACAGAGAAGTATAAAAAAAAAAAACAAAAAAGCTTAATTATTCAACGGGTTTGAACCCGAACTTCCTAAGCTATTCTTAGGGTAAACTCGAGCCTTATACAACTAGGCCATTCTGCTCTTTGATCATGCTAGCGAAATTAACAAAGACTTTTGTTTACATCAAACTGCAAGCATGTGTGCGAAAATATCAGTCGAAACTGCAGCGTTCCCAAATAAAAGTATTTTCTGAATTAAAATACATCTAAAACTTGGTAGAATATATTACAAATTTCACTCTACGGGCGCTAGGTACATTATTTTATAAAAATATCCACATTTTCATTCCTAAAAAAAATAAAATACGTGGAATTTGCACACTAATGTCATCTACTGGCGCTGTAGTGCCTAGCTGACCGTGACAAACCACCTTAAAGAAGCTTCACAAGCAGGGTCTTCCATGAATTTATTTGTTGTGCTTAATTTTTTTGATACTCTTGTAGATAACGCGTGTAAATTAAGTTTTTATATCCATAAGTAATTAACAAAGCATAGTCTGAAATGTGTTAGTCGAGTCTTATCACTTAATCTATCAAATATCATGCATTTTTGTATCAAATACATGATGATTTAGTTTTTTATATAATTTTTCTTTTTGCCTATATTAGCTACCTTTAAAAGTGCCACTTACTAGTATTAATCTTCCAATGTTTTTATATTACGAGAAGAAAAATTTAACACTGGTTTATTCCAAAATGTCATAGCAGACTCTAAAATGCATTTATTTCGAACTTATACATTTTATATCGTCAGGTTAAATAAAGTTATGGAGAGTTGTAACAACATGACGTATAATAAAAAAAAGGTCTGGGCGCTATTGCATAATAAAATACAAACTAATAGTATTAGCGATTTTGTATTGAAATTCACTAATATTATTAGCTTGTACTTTATTATGCAATTGGGCCCTGCTTGAGTCTAGACTTTATAGCCAGTGGGCACTAGACCATGTGCATTGTTAAGGTTGCGAAAATATAAACGAGTAAATGAAGTTTCAAGTTTTATTCTAGTTTTAAGGACCTCTAACTTTCTTCCGTTAATGGCGCCCACAACGCTTGTTCCAATGTCAGTCAATATTTATTTAAAAAAAAAATCGGCTGTTGTTCAGTAAGTTGATATGGAGAGTGAGAAAAGTATGAATAGTAGAAGTCGAGAGCACAAGAATATTTTCACTTGTAGTAAGAGCCTTGATCGATCAAGACTATGGCCACTTGCAGGAAACACATAAATCTCGAGTTAGCGTTAAGCTTAGTTTAGTAGTGTCAAAATGTATGGAACTGTCAAGCTTAAGCCAGGCTTAACAACTAAATCTAGATTTATTTGTACCTGCAAGTGGGTGTTAGAATTTAGATTTGGTTGTTTACATTTGGCAACTTTTTTTAAATCCCCCCGCGGCGACGCCTTCGCCCTTGTTTCGAACTGTTTCGAACTCTCCATCGACGGTGCAATCTAGATAGGGCATCCCCTCCCCGTCCCACTGGACCAACTAGAAGAGTTGGTAAGTATAATCGTAGTAAGTATTTCGAGTCTGCGAGCAAACTCACTCATTGGCCTACATCTACTTTATATGCTTTGCTTATAGGGCTATTTTTCAGGGGGGCCTGGCCCCTGACATACATGATGTTTGTGTGAAGATATCAGTAAGTATATATCGATGGTACTATTATATATTCTGTGCTGATGCGACAGATATAACTGTGTTTGTTTTAATGTAAGTATGTACCCCGTGGTTGTACCGTAACTGGCACACTGGAAAGACCGGCGGTACTCGAAACGAGTTTCTACACTTGTACAACTACGTTGACCTAATTCATTCTTGTTTATTTTGCAATACGTCACACAGTTATAATTATTGTAAATAGAGAAAGAGGCCTTTTATACTTTCGACTTTACATCAACGAAGTGTGACAAAGTTCAATGTCCAATTTGCAATCTGCTGTGCTATCGTCCTATCATCGTATCATGCTTGTAATAAACTTATTGTAAACTCAGTCAGTATTATCATCGAATTTGGGAACAACGCAGGCGGTATAAGTAAAGTAATTAAGTAATAACAACTGTGTATCGATTGTTGCTGTGAAGAGGCGAAAGTTTTTCAAGTAAGTCCAAGTGTTCTCGTTTACAGAAATATTTTAGATAAGGATAATTTTAATTAATCTATAAATAATGCCTATACTATACTACGAACGAACTGCAAACGCAAAGTTGGAACTTCGTATCAAGATACGAAGTTCCAACTTTGCGTTTGCAGTTCGTTCGGCAAGCCGTCTCATGACGATTAAATTATTTAATACGAGAGTGAGAGGGACGGTGCGATATGAACGAACTCCAATTTTCGTATTTCATAGTAGCCATGTTCTGAATATTTCTATCTCGCTCGTTCATCATTCATAATTTCTTTAACAGAATGCCACAGACAATGACAGAAGAAAACAATTACGTACTATTCAACGACATAAACAACGCCGGTGTTGTCATACTCAACCGGCCAAAATCCCTCAATGCGTTGAATTCTCCCATGGTCGACCAACTTTTACCGAAACTAAAAGAGTGGGAGAGGACAAAAACCTGTGTCCTAATCAAAAGTGCGGGAGGGAAAGCGTTTTGTTCAGGAGGAGACGTTATCGCTTTACAATCGATTACTAAAAATGGTGCATTTACATTCGCATACGTAGAATACAATGTAAACTATTTAATAGGAAATTATAAAATACCTTACATTGCACTTATTGATGGTATAGCGATGGGAGGAGGCCTGGGTGTATCGGTGCACGGCCGTTACAGAGTTGCGACTGAGAACACAGTGGTCGCTATGCCCGAGACGAAAATCGGATTATTGCCAGACGTCGGTGGCACGTACTTCTTGCCTCGTTTGAAGCACCACATAGGATTCTATATGGGACTGACTGGTAAGTTATACAATTGGTATGGGTACGATACTCTCTAAAGCACAACATCTCAATACAAGCCATAAGCCATAAGCTTTGATTAGTTTGGGTTGGGACTAGGTCAATTGGTGTAATTTGTCCCAAGATAGCAAGATGTTTTTATTATTATTAAATATCCTACCTACCTACTATTTTCAGGGCAAAGATTCAAAGGCAAAGATGCGGTATCGGTAGGTATAGCGACGCACTTCGTACCCAGTAACCGTTTGCCAGACCTAGAAGCTGACCTCACTAAGTGCTCCAACGAAGCTCAAATACGACGGTGTCTGGCCGCCTTTAGCGTACAGCCAGGAACATTTTCCCTAGATACCCAAATCAAACATATCGACCATTGTTTCTCCGCTGAAACTGTGGAGGAAGTTATACAAAGGCTCTCGGAAGTAAATAATGAATGGTCCAAAGAGACACTTAAGGTATTTTCGTAGATTTACTAATTCGAAAAATCATATTACCTTCACTTAAGTATATATCTCCTCTCTGCGCTTTCTCCACATTCCTCGCTTTCTCTTGAAATTGATGTCACCCTCACTACTCACCTTTTTTTTAAATTACTTCACAATAATAATGGTTGAATCCTAATTTTTGTAAAAGTATGCTCCCAGGTTTTTCATCCACTACGAGTAACTATTCCTGGTTAATGTTCTTTGTTAGGTACTTTCTTTAGTAACCTTTTAAACTATCCACCAGACCCTAGCCCACATGTGCCCCACGATGCTGAAGGTGACACTGCGGGCACTACACCGTGGGAAGCAGCAAGACTTAGGCCAGTGCCTGCAGATGGAGTACCGCGTCACCATGCGCTGCTTTGGCTCCCACAACTTGCGGGAAGGTAAATCGAGACAAGAACAGTTGAATTTCGAAAATTACCTGAGGGACTTACAAAATTGCTGTGGCTACTGCAGTTGCGAGATGTTGACTCGAAACAAAATCACTATCAGTGAGATGACGAAACCTTAGATTATATACAACACTAGATGGACCGTCGGCGGCATGAAAACGTCCCCAAAAAATATAAGCCAACTGTTGGCTTATAAGTCATTTTCCCCCCCTCAGTCTGCATTGTGACACCGTAGGTGACGTATGCGGAGCGCGCAATACAAAAGTGCCGAAATATGACCAAATGTGCTATAAAAGTGTGCCGCAATTATAAAGGCAGGATTAAAAATCCTAATAACGTGACTTTCCATCGGTAAGTACTCCAGAATCCATAAAATTTCGTAAGAAAAGATTAAATTATTTAGGTTAGAATTGTGTGACATTTTTTATAGGTGATACCAGTTTCTAGTGCAAAATTCCCTACAATTCAGTCAAAATCGTACTGAAAAGTTTGTATTGGGCACAAAGTCGAAATATATCGATTTCACCTGAACCTGAACAGTTTTTATTTTTAATCTATTTGAGAAAATGACGAATCTAATTAATGAATATTTGCACCATCTTATTGAGCTTTCTTTTATTCTGTATTTATTTGAGATTGATATAATAATAATAATAGCCTTTAATTTCCGAACATTTACATAAGTTGTGATAATTTCTTAAAGCCCATCACACATTAAGCAGATACGATAAGATATCTGCATCTGCACGCATATCTGTCCATATCGCTCCCTATACAATTCAATGAGCCAACACACACTGCGCAGATAACTTATATTTTATCGTCAAGCATCTGCGGGCACCGACATATATCGACAGATGGTGGACAGATGCCACAGATTATTATCTGCGTATAAAAATTGATCTGCGTATAACATCTGTCGATACAAATATGGTACAGTATTTTATCTGCAGATAGATACAGGTTGATGTAATAGGCTTGGGTAAAAAAAAAACGATATATCAAAATATGTGGTGGTAGAACCTTGTGCAAGGTCCGCCCGGATTGCTATCACCATCTTGCTCGCTAATCCTGCCGTGAGCAGCAGTGCTTGCACTGTTCTGTCTCGGCGCGGAGAGTAAGACAGCCGGTGAAATTACGCGTGCTTGTGCTCATGCGCGTGCGCGTGCTTGTGCTTGTGCTTGTGCGAGTTTGTTCGATTGTTTGGAAAATAATCTTTAGTACTAAGAATTCATGTAATATTATTGAGTTTAATATTCACGAATAAAGCATAATACTGTCTGAGCGGTAAAAAATGCGGCTCTCAAATGTATGCCTAAATAGGTAATTTTGTACACAGAGGGATAAACAGTTTATAGTTTCGCCATGTCTGTCTGTTTTAGTTTTATTAATTCATTTTTTATTTGATTACATTCGCCATTACTTTTACTAGCGTCTAATTTTCGTCGTGTCGTAATAATTTTCCCACAAATTTTGGGGGATTTGACATTACGTGGTATCATTTAGCACGCACACAGTGACAACCGGATTGACGTAACTCGAGTGTAAAGACGAAGCTGTCACGTGGTCGCCACGCACACAAACAAGAAAAAGAGTGGACGTTTTCAATCGCATTGTTTCTTACTGAGGCTCGGTCTAGTGTTGTATATAGTCTAAGGACGAAACTTGAAACTCGAAGTTGGTATCGTGCTGTTCTTTTCGCTCTCGTATTAAATAGTATAAGGGTCTGTTTCACCATCCGTTGATAGTGTTAATTGACGGTTAAATGTGATGCCATCTCCGTCTATTCGAACAAAACAAATAGAGACGACAACACATTTAACCGTCAGTTAACACTAATCAATGGATGGTGAAATAGTCCCTAAGTGTCAGAGGGACCACACGACACGAACTTCGAGTTTCGAGTTTGGTAGTAGCTCTACAGAGACCTTATCGTGTAACAAGCTTTTAATCACAATAGCTCCTACTTATTTTCGTCAAACAAACAGTACCTACATGCTAAAGGTAGAAAGAGATGGTGAATGCGATTTGAGCGCCTAGTCACTAGGCCTAGTGCCTATGCGTTATACGATACGGCCTGGTCTGGACTGTTACTTTCATCTTAATTCTCGAGGAGTTGTACAAAATTGTGTGATTTTTTCTGTCATATTATAGGTGTTCGAGCCCTCCTTATAGACAGAGACAACAAACCGCAGTGGCTGCCCGCGACGCTCGCTGAAGTCACCGACGCTGAAGTGAACAGCTTCTTTGAAAGACTTCCAGAGCACAAGGAACTAAAATTTTCAAATTCTAAGTTATAAAACATGAGAAGATATTTGCTGACGGAAATCCAATTAAATACAGTCAAGTACATAAACTTGTGAGCAAAAATTTGATCAAAAATATCGAAACACTTCCACGTCGTTAACAAATTAACAATAGAGTCGTCTTCAGATATTTTTGATCAAAATTTTGCTCACAAGCTTATGAACTCGACTGTACATGAAGAGTTTTTAGGGACTACACAAACACAACTCAACACAGTTTGCAATTATCTATTCTGTGACACAGTAGAAGGGATCACAGAACTAAATGCCTAATAATAAGAAAAGAAATGTTACTGGTTTCTTTCTATTTTCTTGTAGCATCGATATAGCTCCTTTTCCGCCTCTAGTGCCATCATTAACGAGTACACGTTCTTTCGTTAATTTATTACAATACTCATCTGTGAAATTTCCTTTTTGAACTACAATTACTACAGGAACTTATTTTACTATGGATATTCAGAAAGTTTTCGCTTTTGATTTTTGTATTTAATTTAACGGTTTTGTTGTTAAGTATTATCTTACTTTAATTAAATACGTAATTAATTCACATTGAAAAAAACTGGAATCAGGATCCAGCCCGTCTCCTCATTACGGGATGCGTGCTATACTTTTTGCTATTCATCCATCGTCGATGGAGGGACAAGTGCCTTATTGGGAAGGGTTGGCCGCAAGCTCTTTGGTGTATTAATTGGCATACGCTCCCGAAAGATTTAACTTGGGATGAATAGTATTAATATATTAGGTAGAATGTATATTAAATAGCTATTCAACATATTTGTTATAAAATTAGAAATTAAACAACGAATTAGTTTTGCTTCGTGTTATATTTAGTGCAACGCTGCATTGTTAAGTTAAATAGTTGGTTCTTGATTTGGTGCATGGATTAAACAGTATAAATAAATTAAAAGTATTCGCTAATTTCATCTTTTATTAATACAACACTGAGAATATGGAGTACGATGTTTTGACGATCTGAAAAATAAAATACGATGGATCCATTAATGTTTCAAAATATGTAGGTGAAGTAATAATATCAGAATATACTCGTACAGGCGGTCGTCAAATACTTTCAGAACATTTCAAGCTGTTATTGTGTATAATAAAATAATCATAAATTTGGTTGAACGCCCCTGTAACGGTTTTTCCTAAAATAGTCAAAATATATAAATAAATATAAATACGTTTTATTGTGAATCTTAGTTTTGTTTTATGTACATACTAGCTTTTGCCCGCGGCTTCGCCCGCGTGGTATCCGTGCGCTGTTCCCTCGGGAACTGTGCATTTTTTCGGGATAAAAAGTAGCCTATGTCACTCTCGAACCTATAAAATATCTCTTCGCCAAAAATCACGTCTATCTGTCGCTCCGTTACGGCGCGAAAGACGAGCAAACACACAAACACTCACACTTTCGCATTTATAGTATTAAGTATGGATTGTAAAGCAAAGCTTAAGGAAAAAGCTACACAAAGAGTAAAGGATTAAAGTTTACCGATAAGTAGGATTGATATGACAATTCTATAACTCCCAGGGACTTGATCACCACGGGTTGCTGTAAAAAAAAGTTAGTACGCTATTAATACAGAGTTCTATTGGAAAATAATGAAGTTGGAAAGGTCTAGGAAGCGCGACACACGCGTCGTAACTATTTAGTGAAATCAAAAAGTTTTTGTAAGTAGGCTGCAAAGTGCACTTTTCTTCCGTGCGAGAAACGTGATAAACCGCTACATTTTCTGTCCGTCTATCTAAGGCTGTATCTCAAGAAACGTAATATTACACGGCTATATTCATAATAGGTATGTATTTCTATTGCAGCAAAAAAAAAACAAACAAAAAATGCATACGTATACCTACGTGGATAAAGCGGTAAATAAATATTTTAAAAAATTGTACAGACGGTATAAGGTGAGATTTTTTTTTCCATGTCAAAGTCTTTATGACATTGGCATAAGATTGATTTTGACTTGGCCTGTGTAAAAACGTTTTCCACCACATCTATAACTGTCTCTGACACCTCAAGTGTGGATTTTTCTTCACTTAAAAGTCAAACCCCTCAACCTACGACGGTTATTATAAAATTACGATTGTACCTGGCTTTGTGTGATAGCAATAAGCAGCAGTCGTCTGATACGGCGGGAAGCCTTCTCCTGGCAGTGCTGCCAGCCCGAGAGGAATATGGCCGTCGGTAGACGAGCTGCCTGAAAAACAATGCGAGGGGTTATATGTACTTATAACAAAAAATTCAACCGACTACAAAAACCTTTTTTTTCTACCAGTCTGAAGTGGGAACTATGGCCCAAGCCCTCTCATTCTGAGTAGAGGCCTGTGCCCAGCAGTGGGACGTATATAGGCTGAGATGAAACTGAAGTCGGTGCCTCAGCACGAGCCATTGTTCAACAGAACATTTTTTTTCATCGCATTCAAAATGAAAAGTAGAGTCCTTAACGCGAGACTAAACAAGCCAAAATGCCACTTGAACTATAGTCACCCTCGCTCGCTCTGCTTGGGTGGTTAAACATCTCGTTTCACTATGGCTTGTTTTAGTCCCTTATTGAACAATCTACTAAAGGGGTTACTTCGACAGTGACGTCTCCAGCGTTCCACATGATGAGTCCCGTGCTGAACAGCATGCTGACGATCGTGGCAGCGATAGGGAGCGTGTTGCTCATCGTGCGCTCCGAATTCTGAACAACATGACAACGCAATGAGGGTAATTAAATTAAGAAGGTGTCCATATACATATATCGCAAAAGAATATGAGAGCCACTTGAATTTCACCGATAAAATGAAATCAAAAATATGTTCGCGTTTTTAATTCATTCCATACTAATATTTTAAATGCGAAAGTGTGTTTGTGTGTTTGTATGTTTGTCCGCCTTTCACGTCGAAACGGAGCAACGGATCGATGTGATTTTTGGCATAGAGATAGTTTATGGGCCCGAGAGTGACATAGGCTACTTTTTATCCCGTAAAAATACAGTTCCCGCGGGAACTGCGCGCGATAACCGAATACCACGCGTTATGTTGTATTTAATGAAGCGTGATTAAAGCCAGTTTTAGACAAGGAATGTTATAAATCATTATTTTTATTAGTATTTTCGTTTCGCCCCTAAAATTCACGCGGCCCTTATTTTCTTTTGAGCAGTAAAAATCTGTGGACGAAGACACTCTGAGCCTTAAAAATGATGATGTACAGTCAGCTGCAGAGAAAGAGTACCCCCCTGTAATGGCAGTAGTATGGATACCGCCGTTACAGGGGGGTACCTTATCTCTGCAGCTGACTATACACAAAGCACCCACCACCATCTGAGACATCAGCAACACCATGACCGTGATGTTGACTATGATCTGTCCGCTGAACACCAGCCCGCAAGTTTTCTGGACTTGCTGCGTGCACCTGTGAGTAAGAAGAGTGAGCTTCTACGGAAAATGGAGCTTTATTAGGTAAGTATATAAAAAATATACGAGTATGCCACGGTTGCATATATTTAATCGACGTATAGTAATCGTAGAGCTAGTTGACAGACATTATTAAATAGATTTTTGAGACCGTGTAAAAATCCGTCACTTTGTATATAGGTCATTCCAGCCTATATATGTCCCACTGCTGGGCACAGGCCTCCTCTCAGAATGAGAGGGCTTGGGCCGTAGTTCCCACGCGGGCCCAGTGCGGATTAGGAACTTCACACGCATCATTGAATTGCTTCGCAGGTTTGTGCAGGTTTCCTCACGATGTTTTTCTTCACCGCAAAGCTCGTGGTAAATTTCAAATTAAATTCCGCACATGAATTTCGAAAAACTCAGAGGTGCGAGCCGGGATTTGAACATACGACCCTCTGCTTGAGAGACGATAGGTCAAACCGCTAGGCCACCACGGCTTCCTTTGTATATAAGTACACAAAAACTCAGATCTAAGTAAGTAGCTGAATGATTTTTTTTTGTGTGAAAAAGTTCTACAGGCTTAAAAAAAAAAAGAAGTCATGTTTTGTCCAATAACTTTTTAAATCATTGTCTTCTGTCTTATACATCTACACTAAAATGACTATATCTCTCGGAATATACGCACCAAATAGTAATGGCGTGCAATTTCACACCAACTTTAAGAGCCCTTTCGTATCTCGCTTCCTTTATTGTTTGAGTCAGATACTTCTGTTGAAATATGTCTTCTAAGCTCTTGAAGTACAGCTGCAGATTGATGTACTGGTGGCTAAGGCAAATGGTGATGGCCAAGACCAGGAGGTACGCTGATGTTACTTGCGCCATGAAGATCCACCAGAAGACGTAGGTGGCGATGCGAGCGACGCTTGCGACGGCTCGGTGGTCGTCCACATCAGGCCAAAAGGGTATCAGGGTCACGAAAGTACTGTCTGGAACACATGGTTTGGTGTAACAGGCAACCAACTAATTTTGAATGGTGAAATTACTAAAATGATACTCCTGAGATTACAACCAAGTAAATCATCATAACTGCCATGGTGTTCGCGGAACTACAGTCAACACGGTGGGTACATACCTACCATACTATTATGGTGGTAAAGCACTCAGGGACTTTACCATTTTGTGACAGTGCTTGCATTCAGAAAAACAATGAGACAGAACCTTAGAAAGGTTAGTTAAGGAAATTCCTTGGACGATAACACTTAATTAAAGACTTACCTAAATAAGCAACCTGTACGATACCATCGATCCCATAAAAAACCAACGCATTGCCACATATGACCACAAAAGCTGATGTGTTAAGCTTGGTCCTCTTAACCATAAGGCTCTCGGTAGTAGCATCATTAAACTCTTTTTTAAGTGTGACTGCTAGAGTGTACAACAGTTCTCTAACTGCTTCTTTATGGTGAGTTATGACCACAGTGAAGGAGTAGAGGATCGTGTGGGAGAAGGACATTAGGAAACGGTCGGCTTTTTGTTTTTCTGTCAAGTTGTGTTGAGTATAGAATGCACCCCATTCAAAAGCTATGAAGAGGTAGCTCACTACACGAATGAGCTTTGAGAGGGGTTGATAGACCTTGACGAAAAATGTCGGTATACCGGTCTGTTCAACCCAGAAATTAATCCCACTGCAAAAGAAGATGATGCGGTTTAGCGTGGAAAAGAACTCAGTAGTTTTACTCTTTTGGTACTCTGGGTATTGTATCATTTTGAAATACGATGTGTATTCTTGTAAAGAATGTAGTGGTTTGGATTTAGTTGCCAGTTCAGTTAGCAGATTAACTAATATAATTAATTAATTAGGGTAGCTATTATGTCGGCGGTGTATCAGGGCCGAATCAGTCAATGTTGAATTAGTTCGGTGAGGTATCTTTAGTATATTAAATATAATAACCGATTTGTCTTTGTGATAATATATTATAACATACTTTAACACGTTGGCTGCGGGACTGATTTACGTGTTTGTGATTTTGGTGCGGTGATAGGTCCTAAGAGCCCCTACCCTACTTAAATTTCAGTGCGGCACTAGGTCCATTGTGCCCCACCACGCAAGAAAAAGAAAATCGAATATTTTACCCTGGAGGTTTATCGTACTGCATAAAGATTTATACCTAGGCCATCTACATCTATTCAGCAATATGGTTCTGGCTTCGCCCCGGTCTTGGACTTTTAGAACTATTTTAAAAAAATATTCAAAGTTAAGGGGTCTTTTAGACCTTTTGCCGCACTGAATTGACCGACTGAAGCTCTTTTAGGGATGGGACACGCTTACGACATTATAATCATTATCGACTAAGAATTTAATGAATGAATGAATAGTTGTTGAAATAAATAGTTTTAATTAATATGCCCCCCGAGAAAAACCTCTTTCTGGGTTCCGTTGTTCAGTGGACTTGCAAAGTTTGTAATCTAAGTGATAGCTGTCGACTAGTGGATGAACTTACGTGAGTAGGGGACCTATTTACGTTTTTAACCGAACTAAATAAATTACGATATGGTATTTGCAGAGGACGAACTGAAGCATTCTTTAGCATCCAGCTTCCTTCTTGTGTAGGTATATATATCATGTTGATTTCTTATTATTATTATTTTTTGGTTTATTTTTGTATCAATTTTGCTGTATATGTGTGTCTTCTGTGTTAGTGAGTAAATGTCTTCTTTTTTTCTTTCTTTCTTTCTTTGTATGGCCCTCTTTGCACTCATTTTCCTTCACAAACACTTGAAATTCACACAATCAATATGTACGTAAATGAGGACAAGACAACACACTATCGCGGTTCATATGCGGCTCATCACTACCTGTTGACATTGGTAAACAATAAGTGCTGAAGGGGTGCGCGAGGGGTCGAAGGTCTATTGGACCCCGTCCAGCACAGAAAAGAAAAACAAGTCATTCAGTGCTGATGAGGTCCAATGTGCCCCTCACGTAAACTAAGTATGCTATATAGTTAAAATTTTGAAGTTATACACAAAACTATATTTGTCTCTGTCCTACTCCAATGATTGCCCAAGATACCCTTCCCGCACCGTACGAAAGTACACTATTTTCGTTGCCGCACCGAGTTTCGGCCACGCATGGGGCTCTTTGTGCCTCTTCCCGCAGTGAACGTGTTAAAAGTGAAAACGACTAATAATCATTCAATATAAAAAATGTTTTTTTATGTCAGTCGATGGCGCATAGTTTCCACGAGAAAGGGAGTTTTTCCACATTTAATGGCCAAGCGTAGGCGGAAATAGCAGCCTATGTAATAATTGTCTATTTCATGTTATTTACAGTTTTAGTTATTTAGAATTCGTTGGTGGGCACTGAGGTCATATAAACTTGACATAAGGCATGTTGTCTTGTTTACAATGTGCGCATGCTCACTAATCATTTTCCACGCAATTATAATTATGACTGCCAATACATAACTGTCATCTGAAAAAAATTATAACCGAATAAAATGATTAAGTACTTCCAAATGCAGCCCTGCACAATTTCCTTTATAATTTCACCCGTAGAAGGGTAATAATCAGGACCACCCTACAATTAATGCTTATAATTGCCCTCTAAGATAATTGGCGGTCACTTGTTAATTCTAGGTAATTCCAGTTAAATCACAACTAAATATTTTAGTCTTTATAATGGAAGAAGATGGTTTAGGCAGGGTGTACTTAATATAAATAATTAATGTGGATCTCAATAATTAATAAGACTAAGTAAACTAACCACAGTTAGGTAGGTATTTTCGCGTGATATAGTATACGCAAACATACTCATAATGCGTTTACTATACTTTTGTCTTTCGTTGGGGAATTAAGGGAACTGAGTCGTTCTAATTAACCATCAAGATTTTCATAGGTATTAGATATGATCAGTTACTGTTAGATTATGGAATTGCTATGGTTCCGCTATACCTATTGTAATTGGATTGACCCATTATTTAAAGACTCAATGTTTTTTGTTAAATCGTGTTTTTTTTTAAGAAAATACATGTTTTAATAAGCTTTAAATATAAACTACATACACAGAAACAAAACAAACAGAAACAACAGAACACAGAAACAGAAACCTAAAGATAGTCGAGTTATGCCCGACTTGTTTCGAACCTTTCCGCAGCACCTTGTCAGGGTGAGTTCGAACGGAAAACTAACCGTAAAAGTTTAGTTTGAAACATGTCGGGCATACCTTGGCTACTAAGATGTGAGTGACCCGTGTATCTCATTTTAATAATTTGTTATACACATGTGAAAATATGTTTATACTTCACTTTCTTGTCGCTGTCACTTAATTCTTATAGTAATAATATGTACCTAACTCGTTCAATAATTTATTTCTGTCTAATTAAGTTTCATGTCATGTTTATGAAAATTATGAAGTAAGTTTATTAATTCTATCCATCTCCACGCAAGTATATTAAAAAAAAAAACTTAAATTTTATGTACAATCAGCCGCAGAAATGGATGAGCAGTCGAATGACTCTAAGCCAAGGTAATAATAGTGTTTAAATACTACTGCTCCTGACTGTACAACAACCCTGTAGTGCTTAGGCACCTATTTGTAAAGCGTTACACATATTATACGTAGTTTTGCACTGAACTGTAATGAATGATCCAATTATTTATTGAAGCCCTTAGTTTGCGAGGGTGGGCAATTAAGTCTCCCAAGGTGCCTAGAAGCTCGCGGCCAGTCTTGTAATTATAGCATAGGTACTAGCTGTTGCCCGCGACTACGCTTGCGAAGAATTCGTTTATTGCACGCCCTCGAGATCTGCACAATTTTCCGAGACAAAAGCTATTATTACATATTATGTCCTTTTCAGGGTCTTAAAACTAATTGCATTACAAAAAGCTGAAGCCCGAGACTTGGTCTGTGAAAATTCGTTTACCTCGCATCTGCAGGAACAATATTTTTTTGGGGTAAAAACCATCAGGGTCTCAAACTATATCCATCCTGATTTTCATCAAAGACTACGTGTACATGTTTCATCACGATTAGAACTTTTTACGTGAAACTGTAAGTACTTAATTAATAAACATGTTCGCATTTATAATATTAGTATGAATATGGCATTTTCTTTTTAATGGCTTGAATTTTTTGGGGTTTTTGAGGTAGTATACAGAATAATCAAGCACGTTTTCCTTAAAAAATCAAAAGCTCCAGATTTTGAGTTCCACCATTTTTAAATTTTCTACAAATTAAAGGGAATTGGAAAAGTTGGCAATTTACACTGTCATCTGTGGTTGTATAGGCCTAATTTTGTTTGGCTTTTCTGCGGCGACAAAAAGTCAAGTCAAAGTTTTCGTAATTCGTAGTTGCCTTTCCGTTCACGCTAAGCGTTTTTACCTCATAAAAGAGAGAGATGATAGGATAGAAAGTTCGAATCTCCGTGTAGCTACAAATGAAATGTCAACGTCAACCAACTGTCAAAAATATCACAATCCATCACGAATTACGATACAAATTTTTTCAATAGAATAGAATATATTTTCCCTGTTGCCCTAATTAACGTTAATTTATTATTATGTGTAAAAAACTACTTCCATAATTTACTCTTAACCTCCACTTACGAAGCTTTCGTCGTCCTTTACGTGTTTATGCAAGCGTTAGAACGCTCGGAATGCACGCGAACGGTGTCCTATTATTTGTTTATTTGTGTACTTTTTGAGCTTGGAGATGATCCGTACATACACGCGCAAACCTCCGGAATGCCGGTATATCGAAGGGGTGCTGGGGTTGTGCCGCCTGTGCTTGCAGAGGGCTGAAGAAGCCGTACCGATCTTCACGGAAGACCGCGCCGACATTTGTTCGTCACTCGCGCTCAGGATCATGATTTGTGTAGGCTTAGAGGTATGCAAAGCAACGACCTGCCTTTACTTTAAATAAGACAGCTTACAACTCCTATAAGCGTGCGTCTTTAAAACTGCACTGATATTATTTTTTGAGTCCTTGTTGCTAGATATATCAGTGCCTTTTACCGCCTGAAGACTCTCCACTCACTTAACCCTAGGCCCCCTGTGTTAAACCATGCAGAAATAAAACAAAAACCATAAAAGGGTCTTTCTTATCTGTTGGAATTACTGACCATGTTTTGTGACACTAGCATTTGAAATTGGATAGACCAGGACCTTTTATTTTGAAAACAAAATGGCAACATTTCAAATAATGCATAGAAAAAAAAATACAAAAGTGGCGTGCAGATTTTAATATTACAGGAAAAGTTATTATGAGAATACAGTTAAAAAGTTGCATACATAACTGAACTACAATTTTCCTCATAGGCATGCAAAATTTTTACATTTTTAATTTTTTGGCTGGCATAGTCATTGGTGCATTAATGCCTTTGAAAAAAAAAGAAAAAAAACATGAATGTAGAACTGGAAAATATATAAAACAAGTAAACATAGAATGTGTACATTTAAACATGAATAAAAACATACATACATTTAAACATTAAAGAAGAGGCAGAAGACTTGCTTGAGTTTTTTGCCTATACCGATATACAGATGAACCCTAACTTCCCATACATACAACTAACGGCTCAATAGGAGCACCCTTTGGCATGCTAAGAAAACTACCCGCTTGCTGAGCGGCCCTTCTGGCAGCTCGCCCTCTCTCCGGTAAGCTGTAAAAGCCATCAGAGGCTAACAGCAACAGTCCGTATGAAAAAAAAACATACTACTAAAATATGACTATATCTTAATTTCAGTTAAAACGAGAGGAAGCCCTTCCTAACCATATATGTCTGGCCTGTTATAAAGACTTGGAGCAATATTATGCATTCCGTAAAAAGTGTGAAGTATCCTATCAGAGGTTGAAGTACCACGTACAAGCTATACAGAATAAGAAGGTGGTGGAAGCCCTCACTTCAGTGACCGAAGATGCGATTAAGCAAATAGATGTGGATGGTCAGATCGGTCGGGAGGAAAATGTGAATGCTGACGAATTAGAGCTGATTATGGAAAGCGAGGAGAGTTACGGAATTTCGAAGACAGATGCTGCACCTGTGATAAATGATGTAGGTATTTGAATAATATTTTACTTAGGTAATTATCATTATATTCATTAATTATTATTATAATTCTTTTGCCTACCCCATTGGGAAAGAGGCGTGATTTTATGTATGTATGTATGTATATTCTTTTGTCATTAAGCTTGCACCAAGTGCATGTCTGTACGACATAGCTATAGATCTATAAGTATATATTGCTCAATTGGAACAAGAGATGGCGCTGTTTTCAAAATGATAAAAAAAATCTTGATAAAGTCTGTTGATAACATGACCTGTATTTTTTCAGGTACCAAGTGATATTCCTATAGAAGCAAAGGAGACGAATGCTAAGGTCAGTCATGAATAATTTAATATCTGTATGCTTAGCTACTTTATATCTCAATAGAAATACACTTACAAGATAAATTAAATGGGTCCCGACTGTTGAACTTTAAATTACCTGCTTGACAGAGTTCTAGACTACTAGACTTATTTTGTTCCTTTTAGTTTTGAAGACAGTCGAGTTTTTGATTTTTTTAAATTTGTTCTACTATAAATTAAGATTACGACATTATATAACTCGCGCATTAAAAAATGTCAGACACGAGAGCAATATAGAATTTTGTGATCACTTCACTGTTAAAGTTAATCGCCGCATAAAACACTATCAAAATTATACTTCAACTAGCCAAACAAACAGAAATAGCAAAATTAGATATTGTCTGCATCCGCCATGTTCGAATGCCACAAATCGAACCAATGGAGGATTTACTAGGGTATAGATGAAGTAGTATCAGGTGTGACCTCAGGAGGGCCGGGCCGCCAGCGCGCCGCTGGCCAGCGTGGTGACGGCGGCGCTGGTGCGGCTGGGGCTGGTGTCCCGCGCGGGCGGGCTGCTGGCGGCCGCCCGCCCGCCCCGCGCCGCGCCGCTGCGTCTGATCACCGCCGACGGCGCCGCCCTGACGCTCGAGCTGCTGGAGGAAGATGACGACGGGAACGGAACAGCGGTCAGTGCAGGGTCTCCTAACTTCTATCGACGCGGAATCGGTGACTAGACTAGGGATGGAGCTTCGTGTCCGTAACCGAAACTATAGGATATCCGAAATAAAAATCTGTTCGTAACCGCAACCGAATCTGATATAAAAATTTCGCGTAGTTTTGAATGAGCGGATTCTAAATGCGACATGTTGTGACAAGGTTGTGACTTTGTGACAGGTTTTTGGTTTTGCGCGGCCGAGCCGGCAGAACAGCCGCGCGCGTCTTTTGCATCTATCCTTACCTTACTAATATTATAAATGCGAAAGTGTGTTTGTATGTTTGTGTGTTTGTATGTTTGTATGTTTGTCTCTATTTCACTCCGTAACGGAGCGACGGATCGACGTGATTTTTGGCATAGAGATAGTTTATGGGCCCGAAAGTGACATAGGCTACTTTTTATCCCGGAAAAATGCACAGTTCCCGAGGGAACAGCGCGCGATAACCGAATACCACGCGGGCGGAGCCGCGGGCAAAAGCTAGTTTTATTATATTTAAGCATTTTTTTTATTGGTTATTCGAGTAAATTAAAAAAATAGAGATGGCACCACGAACATCTTTCACTTAAAATATCAGAAACAATACTGAGTGGTAAAACGGGTATCTTATATGTTTCCAGGAACAGGAAGGATCGTACCAGGATGTGCAGACGGAGGCAAATTTTTGCCTCGTGCAAGAGAAGCAGGATGACGCCCTAGAGGTGTCCATCGATGGCCAAGGCGAGGCCGAAATCATCAACGAGGCGAAGAGCAAAAAGGCAACGGGAAGAAGGTAGGGATTGCTGCGTCAAGATATTGATTCAAAGTCAAAGTCAAAATCTCTTTATTCAATTTAGGATAAAATGAGCACTTACGAACGTCAAAAAAAATCTACCACCGGTTCATCAACATTACTTCGTTTTTAAAGAATAAAAAGTCTATCATGCCGACAAAATGGTAAAGTCAAACATAAAAAAAAAACTTTTTTTAGAGTACCTCCCATAGACGTAAAGCAGGGTGATTAATTTTTTCTCGTCCAATCTTCAAGTGTGGGGTATCGTTGCATAGGTCTTTTAAAATCATTAGGGGGTTACTAAAACGATTTTTCGATCCAGTAATATGTTTCCAAAATATTCAAATTTAAAGTGCAAAAGTTTTCTTAAGAATTGTTAGTAGTTTATAAATAAATAGCAGCCCGAGGTATAAAATATACCTAAACTTGGAATATTCCGTGCAGAATAAGAAATCCTAAAGCCCGCTCTACACTCGCGCCGCGAACGCCCGCGAAAGCGCGAAACGCGAGTGTAGATGTTGTTCACGCCTTCGCGCTCGCGGTTCGCGGCGTTTCCCGTCCGGTGGCGGTTTTTTGGCCCGCGACAAAGGGTAACGCGGCGCGCGAATGCGAACGCAGCTACACTCGCTGTTTTATCACCCATTTTCATTGAAGTTGCGAACAACACTGCGAAGCTTCGTGAGTGTGGAGGGACACAGTTGTGGGCGAACCGCTGCGTAAATTCACGCCGCGGATTCACGGAGCGACTTCGCGGCGCGAGTGTAAAGCGGGCTTTAGAAAATTATTACCTAGGGATACGTAACCCTATTTCGAGCGTGTCCGATACGCTCTTGGCCGGTTTTATTGTACTGCGGTTTCGCTCAGTCTCGCTTGGTATTTTGTGCAGAGCGGGTGGGAGCGCTTCTTGTTCGTGGTGCGGGCGCGTGTGCGCGTCTCTGTCGGCGCTGCGGCGACATGCGCGCACGCACTCGGGGGAGCGGCCGTACGCGTGCGCGCGCTGCCCGCGGCGGTTCGCGCAGAAGGAAGTCATGCGGCGACACATGCTGGTGCACGACGGTAGGGGAGGGGCACGGGTGACTAGGGTTGCCACCTTTTTTTTGAATAAAAATAGTATTTTTGTTTTAAATTAAAAAAATATAGTACTTTTAGGAATCTCGGGAAAAATAAATAGTACACATCTATTTCCAATCAGTATTTTTCGTCCTATATTGTTTTTCTATAATATATAGTACAATTGACTAAAATATAGTACGATACTATATAATATAGTACGGGTGGCAACCCTACGGGTGACCCTGCGTGTGCTTCTTTGGCCGTTTTTTTTTCTAACTCAAAAACTTTTAGGAAGTAACTTTATTATTTTAGATATTAATTAAACTGAAGTAGGTATACTCGTTGATAGAGTCATTCACGATGACACGTGCCGTGGTTCTTATTACTAAGGTTTACCATGTCATTAATTATTACAATGTCTAATGTTGATAAAATCACGTGACTTCGTGCATGGCACTAGGTATATGTACCGGAATCATATCCGAATAACCTAACAAAGTTTGAGTACCACTGCAATAAGATCCCTGTATTGCAGCGGTACTCAAACTTTTTTGTCGACAGAGCTCTATTGGAAAACTTTTCTTTTAAATAGTTTTATATAAATAGACCTATAGTTCCCTATAAAAAATCTAATAATTAGTACAGTTAACTTTTGTTGACTTGAAAACTTATTATTTACCGACGCTAATTTTGAGAATGGCAGCTATATTAGTGCCCCTAGCGCCACACGCGTGCGCGGCCCTTGATAATATCCCCCCCCCCAGAGGTCCGCCCGCACGCGTGCGCGCAGTGCCCCAAGAGCTTCACGCAGCGCGCGGCGCTGGCGCTGCACGCGCGCGCGCACCTCCCGCCGCACGAGCGCGCCCTGCGGCTGCACGCGTGCCCGCGCTGCCCCAAGGTGTTCCTCCACTGCTCAGGTACGCACGACATACCGCCCTCAGATATCAGTTGTGTAACCGGTGTCCGAGGCTCTTGTCCCACCATTCAGGCTGCGTTCCGTGTATTTTTCATGAACCAATAGAAACGCTCGGCTTTTACCACCACGCCACAGATATAGATTACACTAGATTACGCAAATGCATCTACTCCGCGTGTCCGAAACTCGACCAAACGTCGGTGTTGGCCCCATACAAAGACTGACCGCTAACTGGCTAATTGGCTAATCATGACTAGTGACTGACTCGAGCCCTACGGCGAATCGATTTTGCGCGGACATCGGGGAATTCACATAGCTAATTCGCTCTTGAGACGTAACAGTAGATAAAAAAAATACGCAGATGGTTTTTATACAGATTGAGGTGTTTGCGTTATCTAATGTAATCTATATCTGTGGTTACTACTGAAGCTGTTCGAGACAAAAATAAGGTAGGGATAGCATATTTAACACTCGCTTCTAGCCCACTAGTTTCTATTCTAGTTATTCGCTCTAAATATTCTCTCTCTTCGTCTCTTCTCGCTCATCGTCGGCGGTGGGACAAGTGCCTTCAATCGGCCCGCGATAAACCATTTTCAAATATTCGCGCTAATAAAACCATCGCCACCATCTCTACATCAATTTCCCCATCCCTGACCTATGTAAATGAAACGTGTCTCTATGGTTCTCGAAAAACACATTTCTTGCTCATCTCTGGTGCAAACGCAGCCGAAATCTAACTTGTCATGTTTAAAATCCGTAAATGTGCAAAATCTAACAGCTGAAGTTTACATAGGGTGCCCCCATGCAGTCGCTAGTCGCTCGTTTGCAGTGTGAATTTACCGCGACTCAAATAACCTAACCAACAAAAAGTTGGAAAACCCCCGACTTTGTCAGTTTAAAGTTCAATATCTCAAAAACGGCTGAACCGATTTTGATGAAACATGTCTAAGAACCATCGCTAGAAAGCCTGCTATCAAATAAAAAAAACCGCATTCAAATCGGTCCACCCGCTTAAGAGCTACGATGCCACAGACAGACACACAGACACACATAGCGGTCAAACTTATAACACCCCTCTTTTTGCGTCGGGGGTTAAAAAGTAGCGTCAAGTCGCCGCGTCGAGAGAGCAGCGACTAGATGGCTTCTTGCAAGATTGATTTTGGCCTTGGAAGCTGATTTCTTAATCTTATTTAGTAGCAGTCGTGGCATGGCACAAATAATAGAAATTGGTGTGAAAAAAAAAATACCAGTGTTATCCGAAATCGAAGGTTTTTTTTCCAGTGATAAAGCTCAACATTCTCATCTTTATCGTTATATCGTCACTACTTTGAAAAAATCTCGTATCTAAAATCAATCTCTCTCAGGTCTCTGTGTATATACATACCTACCTGTTTTCTGTAATTTATTGCTATATGTTGGTGTGCAATAAAGAGTTATTGTATTGTATTGTATCTGTCAACAAAATTGAACCTTGATGTAATGTCTATAAAGTTCACTCACAAAAATTATCTATTTTGAGCTACGAGTTTTTTTTTAAAGTAATGACGATATGTCACGTGACCAGATTTGACACTGGAAACGAGCGTCGAGCGATTTCATGTGGCCCCACCTTAAGTTAATTACCAAACCTTTCAAGTATTATAACATGTGGTGTGTGTGCGGCAGGGCTGTCGCGGCACATGATGTCGCACGCGGGGCGGCTGTTCGAGTGCGGCGCGTGCCACAGACAGTTCGCCGACCGCAGCTCCGTGCTGCGCCACGTGCGACGCGCGCATGCGCACGAAGATTCTACCGTGCAGTGCCCGCCAGAGAGCTAGTGACATGCGTGCGTGGACAACGGGTGGACAGTCTACCGGCCCTGATAACACCGACATGGAAATACCGGCCCTGTTTTTCGTGTACACGTCCATAGAAGCTCCTGTCAATTTCTATGGGCGTGTACACAAAACACAGGGCCGGTATTTCCATGTCGGTGTCATCCGGGCCGGTAAAGACTGTCACCCGACATAACCCTTTCGAACCCAGCCGAGTATGAAAAGAGTTATGACAGTCGGCTTTATTTATATACAATCAATGTAAAGTTCAAATTCAAAACGTAAGAGTTACGGGAGTGGACTTTGTGTAGCGTGTACGATCCATGTCAAATTCAAATGTAATTAACCCGTACGATCGTATCGGCTGGGTTCGAAAGGGATAGGTCTTTTAATAGGCTTCCGATATTACGCAGTTGCATATCGTCACTACTTTAAAAAACTCGTAGCTCAAAATAGATAAATTTCTGAGTGAACTTTATAGACATTACATCAAGGTTCAATTTTGTTGACATTGTTTTTAGATACGAGGATTTTTCAAAGTAGTGATGATATCATCTATATTGTTAGACTGAATTGAACTCAGTGGTTGAATGTTTTAAAAAAAAGCTTGAAGCAGCTATTGTACAGCAAATTACAATGAAATAATTTTATTTACTGTCATTAATACACTGAACATAGTATGAAATTATGTACTTAATAAAACACTATTATTTACTTAAAACGTTTTATTGGAAAAAAATTCACAGTGGTTGAAAGGCAACATGGTATTGTAAAATTTTAGAAAATAATGACAAGATATAAATAGAAGCCGGCGTCGCGCGGCGATACTGACACTACGTGGCGACTACGCGACACTGTGGCACTAGTGTGGCGACATTGTGACACTAGAGTGGCGACATTGTGACACTAGAGTGGCGACATTCGAGGGCTAAATTGTGACACTACGCGGCTCGCCGGCGACGCCGGCCGACCGGACATGCGACGGATGGCACTTACTTCAAACAAACCGCGCACAAACGCTTGCAAATATAATTTTTCGAAAAGGAAAGTTCACGCCAACCGTATTGTAACTTATGGAATGCCTTTTATACACTTAACATTAAAAAATACGCTTCCTATAAGCATACAATTAAACAGAAGCTTTCGAATTTTGTTCAAGGGGAAAATGGCCGGGGAAGCGACCGGCTCGGGAAACAACGGACACGATAATTACACTTGAACCTCTAATTCAACTCCTACAGCTAAATATAAATGATTATAAAAATAAATAAGGGCGCCGAGCCCTCTCCCGCCCCGCTCCCATTGTATTCTTGAGCAAAACTTGCTAATTTAAGTATCATCAAAAATATTGGTGTTTGACACTTGGAGCGCTGCGAAGCTTCTGCGGCGACCCGCATTCCCACCGGCACCGCGGCGTCGCGCGGTGCCACTCGCACACAGCACTTTCATTTATGACTCGCATAATTTCCCAATATAACTTATCAGTTAGAATAAAATCCAAATTATTTAAAATATAATAATTAATAATAAAAACAAGCCTGTGTGCCGTTCGTGGTCGTTTTTGTATGTTATTAAAAATATGGTTAAAACGTGATTCTCTTCAAGTACAATGTATATATATTCGGTTATAGCACATTATGGTCTAAAATAAAATTACTATTAAGTAATAATCAATATTTACATATAGTCCGAGTAACGCGAGGGGGAATTCCGCCTCGCTAAACGATTAGGGTTCGGGTTCGATACAAAGTGCGGCTTAAGGCTATTCGGACGGTCATAACTATTAATGCGTTATTTTATTCCACGAAAAAGCTCAAACGCCTCACAATTGACAGGCGTGGATAAAATTATTTAAAATTAGTTTTAGAACCATATGATTACATTTCCTTTTCTCAGGCGCTCCGCACTTAATTTACGCAAGGCATGTTTATGTCAGTTATATTTTACTCGAGACTGGCAGCATTAGACATTGCAAAGGCGCTGCGTTCCGGCATTCGCGCGACGTACTGAACGATGCAAGGTCGTCCTTCTAAGATATGTTTAAGTAGAAATGCTAAATTGGTCCAAATTACTGACGCCTGGTGGGATTCTAGGATAACAACCGTCCAATACACAAAGCTAAACTAAACACTGTTCAGTGTAACATGAAAATTACAATTCACTGCTATATCATCTCACAATGAACAGATAGACAAAAAAAGTACATTCACTCTCTTTATTTATATAAAATTGACGTACAATACTTTTAAAGTGTAAATGTAAAATTATTGTCACTAAAACGTTAACTTAGCTTGCAGTACTAACTATCGAACCCTACGCTACGAACAACGGAACGCAACTTACGCGCCGCCACCACACAAACAAACGAAAAATCAGTTTTACATAGACATATAATGCCCCTAAGGTCCTAAAATCAGGCTCTTTAGCGTTCACGACAGTCTGTCATTATATTAAGCTTCATGATTCATGAATATTACATTGCTATAATAAGGCCAACTGGTATACAATTTTCGTCTGTAACGTCAGTACTGAGGCAATAAACTTTCAAATGGACCCAAAATAAATTAAAATTACAGTATCAAATACCACAATGTATTACGAATGAATTTAAGAAGTGACCGGCCATTCTAGATACATTTAAACTACCTAGTACCTAATTATGGACAGTTTTAGCACACATTTTTTTATACGACGAGGTCACTCTTAATAAGTAGAATCGAATACAAAAGTCAATAGAAAATATCACCTAAAAACGAATACAGTTGAATGGTATAATCAGACAATTAACAGTGAGTACGAAATATCATCCAAAAACGAATACAGTGGAAAGGTATAATCAGGCAATTTTCCATCGAATTGCCTCAGGCTATAGATTAGAACTGACGCGTGATGTGGAGGCGGGAGCTACGGACAGCTAGCTGTCGCCGTTCCCGCTAAACACTTTAAGTAAAAACACTTAGCGACGAGGCAGCTAGCTTCATTCCCCGTTTACATGTTCTCGAACTGGTCGACGCGGCGTTTGGTGTTGCCCTTGCGGATCTCGCGCAGAGTCTTGTACTTGTCGCGTCCCTGGCGGACGTTTTCGCGGTGGATCTTGTCCATTGCGGTCTCTTTCGTCTCGTCGCGGGACTGTGCCAGGTCTTGCTTTAGAGCCTGGAAAAGGAGAGTTAGGGTTAATTGGAGAAAAGCACACGTAGAAAACTTTTCTTTAGAGATACGTGAACATTACAGCTGTAATTCTTGAAGTATGATAGGTCTGTGTAAAAGGTAGGGCGTGTAAGTTGGGACAAAGGAACTACATACATAATAACTTCTAAAAGTGATAGATGATATTTTAATTAAATTAAGATTCTCTCAAGATAGTGTTCGGTAAAATGTGTTCTACCTGGCAGGAACGCCACGTAAGGAGGCGATGCGAGGGACAAGTAAAACTCGCGGGTGCTGTGTATAAATACTGTCTATATTAAAAAGCTTTTGGCCTAACTTATAGTCATAGGTCGTCACTACTTTGAAAAAATCTCGTATCTCAAATCAATACGTCAACAAAATTGAACCTTGACATAGTCATAAAGTGCACTCGGAAAAATTATCTATTTTGAGATACGAGTTTTTTTTAAAGTAGGACGATATTTTAGGAGAATGTGTGTGAGGCGCAACTCACACTACACTTGTCAGTCCTAGTTATGATTATCAATGGAGGAGAAATTTTAGATAAGATTGGCTGCGAGTCTTGCGTCAACTTTTCGGCTATCTTAATCTTTCAGAGCGTGACTACTGTTGTTTATTTTTTACTAGCTTTTGTCCGGGGTTTGCTATCGTTGAAACTAAATGATGACGTCCGTCTGTAGTTCAGTAAGTTCGGGCTCGCAACAAAGATCCCTGTGTGAGGGCTCCATGTGGTGTCTTCAAGGTCCTGCCAATTGGAACTTATCACGGACTGCCCGTTTCCACGCGGGTCGTAGTTGGGCTCGAAATTCGAAGGCGAAGAAAAAAAATTTTTCTTATTTTTTTGGTCACTTTTGTGACTTTTTTTATACAGGTTATAAGGGTCGTACATTTTTTAAAGAAAAATTATGGTAATTTTTTTGTCAAAATCAATAGTGCTCGTCATTCTGAGCAAAAAAAAAAACCAGTGAAAGAAAATATTTTTTGCGCCATTTAAAGTGAAAATGCCGAACTAACTTTAAACCATAAGTCAACAACTACGTATTCTATTGCTGCACTCCACGAACTCACACAGCAGCAGCAAGGAAGCGTAAAGGTCCACTTTACATTGAATGGTCCTTCGAACCGGATTCGAAGCATTGACCTATGGATTAAGACCTATTTTCTCTGTGTACCTGTTTTCTGTATCGCTTATTATTTCTGGTGTACAATAAAGAGTATTTGTATTGTATTGTATTGTATTAAGGTGGTGGTGGTGGGGTCGTACCTTGAGCTGGTTGTGCAGCCGCTCGTTGCGCTCGGCGAGCGTGCGGCGGTCCTCGACGGGGTCGACGAGGTCGTCGGGCGCGCCTTGCAGCTCGCCGCCCGCGTCCGAGCCGCCGTCGGAGCCCGCGTCGCCGCGCTCCGCCACGTGGTGGTGCTGCGGGGTCACGGCTGCTGCCAGCAGCGCCGCCGCCTCGTCCTACAACCAACAAACATACAGTTTAGACTTAATTAATACATATACACACATACAAACATGCATCGACTCTACTATTTAGCCGAGTTTTAATCATGAAACTACCGTGAGACTCACTAATATTAAATGATATTGTAACGGATAACTCACGTCTTAAATCGAGTTTAGCTCGACTGGTTTCGGGTTATTTCGAAACCCTTCATCATTGGAGCACTTGACTCGGCGGCTGCGGCAACACGCGCACTACGTTACGCCGAGCTAAACTCGATTTAAGACGTGAGTTATTCGTTACAATATCATTTAATATTTTGCCTAGTTTTGTACTTAGTATGAATTCCGCAATAATAGGGGTGTTGACACCACCAATCAAGTGACATACTTTTTATGAGCTTTCAAAACACAATCCTCCCACAGTTCCAATGGCGATAGCGACTTATGATGTCATAACTCGCTATTTGTTCGCCAACTCAATCAACTAACTATATACTAACTATATATTTGTTTTAAAACAACAAAAAGTCTAACTTTACAGTAAATCGAAAATTAATCTGGTTTTCAGAGCTAAAATAAAGCGTTTTTTTTTTACTGGAGTCGTGCCTTCGAATTATTTTTTAATGGCGTCAACTCCCTATTTAACTGATGCCGACATGCAATTGATGCAGCCGATCGTCGATTTCTTTTATCATTTTTGTTTTCTCCTAACAAATCAACTAGTCTTGAGTAAAATTACACATACATACGCTAGAAAAACAAAACCCTTATTCAGGCATTCGGTTAAAAAGATCGCAATCTTTGAGTTTTATAGTGTAATCCTTGACAACACTAAAAGGTACTATTTGATCCCTAAATAAATAAATATCATGGGACACTTGACACCAATTGACCTAGTCCCAAACTAAACAAAGCTTGTACTATGGGTACTAGACAACGGATAAACATACTTATATAGATAAATAAACACTTAAATACATATTAAACACCCAAGACTCGAGAACAAACATTCGTATTATTCATACAAATATCTGCCCCGGCCGGGATTCGAACCCGGGACCTCAAGCTTCGTAGTCAGGTTCTCTAACCACTTAGCCATCCGGTCGTCAAACCCTAAACATGTTGTAATAAGTCCTGACCTGTTGCCGCCGCGCCTCTTCGACCTCTTCCTGTAGACGCCGCGTCTCGGAGTCCTTCTCTTCCACCTCCTGTTGGATGCGCGAAACTTCTTCCTGCTTGTTGCGGATCTCTTCTTCCAGCTTGGCGCGCTCGGCCGCTTCCATGTTCTAGAGAAAGAAATCATTGATGAGTTTTTTATTGATGATGGGAAATACCCATGGGCACCAACTCGGGGAGAGTTATTAGTCTATTGCCTTTAAAGAAAGTATAATCCCTTTTCTTAAAAGCCCCAATGTTATAGTTGATTCCAAAATTTCACTTAAGTGGGAGCAGTGGGAGTGCAATTAAAAATAACAATGTTTCGCATCGAGCACTAAAATAGTTAAATTGACAGCCGATCAACGACTCAACAGACTGTAGAAGCCATTTGACTTTATTCCCTGTAATAGTCTAATTTTACCTACGAACAAATAATATCTTAGATACAAGAACATAGAAGATAGAAGACTTCTTATTTATACGTAGCATTTTACTAATTGCGACTAAGGTTTTTTTTTTCATAATACTGACCGTGATTGACCTCTATCTCATTAGACTTTTAAGTTTTTGAGGTCTTACTGTCTAACGCACTCCGAAACTCATTCGTTTCCCCCTCTTTCTGTCATACGGTATTTGATGAAAACAGAAAAGAGATAACGAAATGTGATTGCGATCGTCCCAGTTTTCAGCTAATAGGAAGCATACCGCCTTGTGTTGGCCAGTACGGGTAGCGGTCATACCTTGGTCTCCTCGAGGCGCGTCATCATGGCCTGCAGTTCATTCTGGCGCTGCTCCAGTTCCTCCTTGGCGGCCTGCAGCTGGCGCAGCTGCTCCTCCAACCTTCGGATCATGTCCTGAGCCTCCACCAGGTTCGCCTGACACAAACAACGATTATTAACTATACATTGTATAACGTTGCGAAGGAGCGAACTACCGAAAATGACCTGTAACTTTGAACCGAAAAAAAATTGTATTGTATCAACGATTTTGCAAAGATCAAGGACGATGTCAAAAATAGACAAGTTTAATCCTAAGTCTTTCTAATTAATGATTACGTTTTTGTATAGTTCCGCTACCGGTATATTTTGATTCGTAAAGATGTTTTTGAATGCCATACCAAACGGATTGGATTACAGTAAGGCGTTTGACAGGATCGATCATAGTATACTTATTTCAAAATTGCGTAGAATTGGTGTTCATGAGGACTTGTTAAGACGATTCTCATCTTACATTAATAACGAGTCACAAGCTGTTGTCATAAAGAACTACATGTCTGGATGGATACACATTCCGAGTGGAGTTCCTCAAGGCTCCCTACTTTGCCCTTTACTCTTCTTTGTAAAGGAGATCAGTAAGTATTGCATTATTTAGCTCAGTGCGCGCGGTGATAAACGACGCCCGTCATACACTTTGCGACAGTTTTTTTTTTTTATTCGACTGGAAGGCAAACGAGCAAGTGGGTCTCCTGGTGGTAAGAGATCACCACCGCCCATAAACACCTGCAACATCAGGGGTATTGCAGATGCGTTGCCAACCTAGAGGCCTAAGTTGGAATACCTCAAGTGCCAGTAATTTCACCGGCTGTCTTACTCTCCTCGCCGAAACACAACAGTGCAAGCACTGCTGCTTCACGGCCGGATTAGCGAGCAAGATGGTGGTAGCAATCCGGGCGGACCTTGCACAAGGTCCTACCACCTGTTAAACGACAGTCGTTGTTTCGAGATGTGATCATAGCATCAACTCTCGGCAAATACCGTGTCGTGATTAGCGCCTGTGGTTACCTGCGAGCGCTCCATTTCCTCCTGCATGTGTTTGAGACGGTCCTCGTACTCTTGCTGTTTCTTTTCAGCGCGCTCGCGAGCCGCGATCTCCAGTTGCAGCTTCTCCCTACATGACAGAAATAGAACTTTACTATCACTAATCAGGATATTTCCTTCCTGGGCAGTATGTCGAATGAGTCAATATGCCCAAGGGTCAACTTGTCCAAAAAAGGTGCAATTTGGTACGTGAATCAGCTGTTCGACTGTACATTAGAACAAAAGTAATCGATCACGCGACAAAGACTCCTTTAAAAAAGGTACGTCTTCAATTTGACCTACAAGAGATTTTTTTCCTTCATGCTAGATGCAAGTTGAAAAAAAAAAACATTTTTCACAATTAAAAAAATCATGAAAAACACATGACACCTGTTTTTTTTTTATTAGACTGGAAGGTAAACGAGCAAGTGGGTCTTCTTGTGGTAAGAGATCACCACCGCTCATAAATATCTGGAACAACAGGGGTATCGCAGATGCGTTGCCAACCTAGAGGCCCAAGTTGGAGTACCTCAAGTGATTTTCTTTTTCTTTGGAAAATATCAAATTAGTAGCAAAGTAAGTGATATTAATAGAACGCTAAATTAGTTTGTTCTAGTCCAGTCACCTCTGCGCCTGCTTGGCGAGCTTCTCCTCTCTGGCCTGCGCCTTCATCTGCTGCACGTCGATGGTATCAGGTTTACGGCGACGCATGTACAGCTCGTGGTTGCCCATACACAGCGCAAGGATCCGCTTGTTGACGCGCACGCGCGGCGCGAAGAACACGAAGTCCGGCGCCTTCTTGTCGATCGGCTTGATTATGAACTTGCGGTCGTTGAACGAGATGTTGCGGATCTCCGACCACGGGAACCCGATCTTTGGGGTCAGTCTGGAATTGAAAAGATTTTTTTTTATAGCATAATAAGTGTAGGCGGCTGCATTTTTTATTTTATTTTTATTTTTACATACTTAACAATATATTTACGTTTGAAACTCTCGTGGAGTCGTAAGTGCGGGTAGTTCGAGACACAGGTGTGTCGGTACTAATTGTAATCAAGGGCGGGTACCTCGAAAGACTAGAACTGCTACGAAACATGATAATGTGAGTAATTGTTACTCGTTTTGTTAAGCGAGATAAATCCCGATTGCTATAGCTTTTATCCCAATTCTTGAAGTAATTCCAATGGGACAGCCAAACAATGAAATTCCACTTAAATATTACATATATTACAAAATGGAGCGACGACCTGGTTAAGATCGCGGGATCGCAAAAGCACAAGACCGGTCTGAGTGGAGAGCATTGGTCCAGGCTTATGTCCAGCAGTGGATGTCTTTCGACTGACATGATGATGATGATGGATTACATATATATTACTTGCTTGCTTCTTCGAAACGTTTATCATTCACGCGAGCGAAACCACCTGCAACAGCCAGTTAACGCAAAACCAAACTCACTTGTCATCCTTTTCATAGATATTCAGCCCCAGCGCGTCAACGCCCAACCAGAGCTCGGTGGTCTTCTTGTTGCGTATCTCGAAGTAGTTGACGCCGTACATCTCGAGGTCCTGGGCTATCTTCAGGTATTCCATCATGGCGTCTTCGCGGAGCATCCCGCGGTGCTCCTGCCACCAGTTGGTTATGCTCTGCTCCCACTCGTCGCGGGACATCTGGGGAATGTTCAGGTCATGTACAGGGGCTCTCGGAATGTATCGTCGCTATAGAAATTAAATTTATCAACAGAACATGACGTAATTAGCCCTAGTTGAAAAAGCTTTCCGTCAGAAACATTGCTGTTCATCTCCCTGCAATATTAACTGATCTATGAACAACACAAATCGGTACAATAAGTTTACAAAAAAATATATGCAGGGAATAGATTTCCAGATAACCATTTAGATATGGAACCTAACACAAATACGTTAAAGTAAGTGCCGGAAACAGATATATTATCATACAATTATTTTGTCATGCTGCCTTTCCTAAGTTTCAACAGTTTAAAGTGCTGGTTGTCCCATTTTCATGGTGTTACTATCACTAACATTTTACAAAAAGATAGCTGACTAATATTAAACCCAATTGTATGTCCTTATCAAACATACCTAAGTAAATACTACCAAATGCAGTTATCCGAGATCACAAAAAGATTTCGTCAACCTCTAACAGCGTCCTTTATTCCAGGGTCAACCCCAGGTAAGATGTCTTTTAATGAAAAACAAGGAGCATTCTTTAAGCCCCATCAGTCACAACTGTTCCCAAGGCCTCACCTTGTGCTGGTCGGTGACACGCTGTGGCAACAGACGGTCGTTGGCGAGGAAGCTGGGCCCGTGCAGGCCGGGGTTGTGGTCGCCGTGTCTCGCTTGCACCGCGTACGACGCGAGCAGGACCGACGTCTCCGGCGGGCAGTATATCTCGTCTGACAGGATAGCGTTCTTTACCTGAATGGAGAAAAGGGTTTATTATAGCCGTTTTAAGTTAAGAGCCAAAAAGTCGAAAGAACCTTTGAGCTAAGCTTAATACCGAAAACTACGTTGGGGCAATACATTTTATCTTCCAAATATCGAGCCACAAAAGTTGATCAATTGATCAAAAAGTTGGTCAATTTTGATCACTATGATGCTTCATCATGCATTCAAGCACGTATCATGTACATGTAGTTGGTTTTATTATGTTCTCCGCTGCTGTAGCTAAGCGGTGAGCAAGGAGATAGATTAAAACAACAAGATTTATTTTCCTAGCCCAAATCAGCACAGTTCCCTACTTGTGGGTTGAATCTTGCTCATAGTGTGAACCTTCGTAGATGGGTGAATCGATCATGTCATGGTAACGTCTCCTGAGTTACTCAATAAAAGTTTTAAACGACCAGATGGCCTAGTGGTTAGAGAACGTGATTACGAAGCTTGAGGTCCCGGGTTCGATTCCCGTGTCAGGGCAAATATTTGTATGAAGAATACGAATGTTTGTTTTCGGGTCTTGGGTGTTTAATATTTATTCAAGTATTGTATCTATCTATATAATTATATTTATCCGTTGCTTATTACCCATAACACAAGCTTTGCTAAGCTCAGTTTGGGACTAGGTCAATTGGTGTGAATTGTCCCGTGATATTTATTTATTTACATAAAAGTATATTTACGGGGTACAAATCCATTAAAAGTTAGTAGTTGTGACAGTTTTAAGGCAATAGACTAGACGACTAAAAAAAACTGTTTAATCAGTCAGTTAGATAATAATAAAAATATTGTATACGTATTTTTCCTTTTGTTTGACAAACAAAAAATGACGAGGATACAGTGCTTAGAAGTTTCGAGTGAAGTCACTATATGGTACGATTTTTACCTAATAGTGACGTCACAAGCCCCCACTCCTTTTGTCGATTTTTAATAATTTGATAAACCAAAAAATACGTGTCCCCTATTTTTCCATAATCTAACTGTCGGGACTAAATGAAATGAAATATTTTAACCTAGTCTTCATCCTTATTCCTTCATGGCTCGTCTCCTACCTAAGCATGCTAACAGCATGCATACATTGGAAACATTTTTTCTAACAAACTGTATCACTGTAGACCACTGAGTTACGCGACATACACTAAATAGTTGATTGACCCGCAGCTTAAGCTGTTGCCACTAAACATCTTGTTCGTGAATAAATGTTAATATTTTCCTGACTTAACTGTTTACATCGAGCACGATTTCAAAATACTTCATACTTCGCAAAAAGTAATGGGATAAATCAAATCTTACTTGAAGGTAGAAGAGCTTGAGTGTGATTTCTTGGATGAGCTCGTCCGCGACATCCTCTGGGTAGAATTTGGCGCGGAACTTGAACTGCAGTGGATTCTCCTTCTTTACGTCCTGCTGCATAACCTGTAATAAGATAACACACAGTTTAGTCAATCTCATTTTTACTTCCTATATACCGCTTAAATGAGGACTCGCGAGGTATGACTACAAAAGGAATCATGTGAAAGACGGCGCGAGGTCTACCAATAGATTTACAGATAATTCAGCAACGAGGATTACGTAGTATAGCAGATCTAACGGTACCAATGTCTGCGCAGTAGGTGAGGGTAGGTAGAATGATATTGTCGCTAAGCAAAACGTGTCAGTGCAGCCCCGATATGAGACCGATAAGGATGCTACTAGAGCAATATGGCAGCGTTTGTCTGTATTCCGAATAAATACGGGTGGTGTTCTAGTCGCATCATGTAGACTCATGTACACCATGAAATATACGGTATGGTGCTAGCAGTTCATCAAAAGAATTATAAAAACGGAGTTAAGCGAGACGGAGCGGCAAGAATAATGAGGTGAGGTGGCAAGAAAATTAACGAAAATAATGATGAGGTACACATCAATTTATTCTTTTGTTTCTTGGTTTTAGGCTACTTCTTAAACTACAGAATCGATACTAAAAATTCAAGAGGTGACAGCTAGTGATAAATATGATAATAATGTATGTATGTATGTATGTATGTAAACTCTTTATTGCACACAAAAATAAAAATAATAAATAAATAATAAATAATGTATTAAATAATGTATTGTTGGCTTGCAATTATAAGAAATATCTTTATTTCAGGAAAAAACAATGCAATAAGGAAAATAATAATAATATTTCTTATCTATTATCCCGCATATCTTGATTTCTGATAATAAACGACCTTTTGCGGTTAATTGTTTTCCTGGTTGTAGCAGCCATTGTAGGTAAAAAAAATGCATGCATAAATTAAGGACATTATAGTGATAGTTTTTTCCACTTAAAGCCTACTTAGATTTTACTCAAAGTCTATACACTCTTTATATCGTCTGTGATGACGTCTCCTTCTATTCCAACAAAATAATCTCCATAACATCAGAGTCCTTAAACTATAAACTAGCTAAAATAATAAATTAATAGAAGTTCCACCTAATTCTAAAGCAGATAAAAACAAATAAAAAAACAAGGACACTAAAATTTTCTCATGTTTCATACTTGGCACCAATTCCCTGTTTACATGTACAAAAAATATTGCAAAAAAAACTAAAGTACCTATGATTTACTCGCATGCAGCAAAAGTCCTTAAAAGAAGTCATATAGAAAATATACAAGTTCTACAGCTACCGCAACACAAGCTGACACAACTCCTTACCCATCTGGAGAACGGAAGCGACCCTGACTTCGTTGCGTGCCCAGGAATGGTCCAGTGACAGCGTTAAAAAGGCAACAATTAATTACAATTCAGCGCCAGTCGCATTCACAAATTAATTTATCGCTAATACAACTTAAACTAAATCTAGCTTACGTTTAACAACTTAAAATTATCAGCATGCCATGACAAGCCTACGATATCAGCTAGGAATATCGTGCTGTGTACAAGCTCCGGTCACTTTCCTAAAATACTCACTTGGACAATTCTAGATTTATTAAAATTATCTTAAACTTAATATGGAAGTTATACGAAAGTGTCCAGAGCTGTTGTCAAATAAGACGAAGTGAAATGAAGTTATCGCTCATCCACAAGTTAAAATCTTTTCACAATATTACTATTTCCAAAAAACCAGCTAAGATTGCAACAATTTAGCTGTCCATCAGGAGTAGAGTTAAATAGGTACCTTGGAAAAAATACGATTTGAAAAAATGATATTTTGGGAAAGAGCGCAGACATTTAAAAGTAGTTTTTAGTGAAATGTAGCCGAGACAGCTCCAAAAAATAAAGCATAGAAACATTAGCAAACATACATTAGAGAATAGCAATAGAAGATGAATAAAGCACTCATCTATTGTTTCTTTGGAAAGATAAATTGTTAACAGTGCCGTTTTGTTTATGATGTAATCCGACAAGGTTACGAGTGAAAGTGGCGAGTAATGATTGCGTCAGGCATTTTTGCGACCTGTCGGCAGCCAGGTGCCATCACGTCTGACGAACCATCCGAATACGCCATTAGCACTTTTCGTAAATTGCGCACTTGTAGTGTAGGCTTATACAATACTTCCTAGATACTGAGATACAGATGGTTATTTGTTTCACACTGGAATTTTATTGCTAGGAACTGCACGCCAACGAAAATCTCTAAAATCTTATTGCTAAAATTAATCCTTACAATATTATATATACGAAAGTGAGTGTTGGTTTGTTATACGCTGTCACGTTATAAGTACTCGAACGATTGCGTTGAAATTTGGTATGAAGATAGCTTGAGAATGAGAAGGACGTAGGACAGTTCTTGCGGGCGTGCGATAAAAGACTTCCTCGCTGACAAAGTCCAGGCCAAGTTAGCAGAAAATATTTTCGAGATGAGAAGGAAACAACGAAACAAATATGAATCCTCGTTTGTCTCCAGACATTTAGCAGGATATTTACAATATGGTGGATGATAAGTTGGAATTTCTAAGATCCAGAAGCAACATTTGGCGCACTAAATTAATTGTCCAAAAGCATGTGCCAGCCAACGGACAAAGGATGATGTCACGCCCGGTGAACAACCTCCGTTAACTGCTCATTAAATGATCGCGGCAGCCCATTAACCGGGTCCTGGCGCTCCGTGAATTGACACGCCATGTGGACTAGTTAGATTTTAATTGTTGTTTATCATTTAACTACTTCATTAAGGAAAGTATCTGCGGTGAAGTTGAAATTAGGGACTCCTTAAGATTGGAACAAGTTCTCTCACTAACACGAACTTTAAAAGCAATCACACTATGTTATCTTTTTTAGATAGGGAGTGTTTTCAGGCTACATTTATGTTAGTGTGTGTTTTTATCTAAAGCGCTGAAACTCGCGAAGGATTTTCAAATTCTTACTTGCGGCACATGGTGTAATATACATGAATCACAAAAGCAAATAGACCTTATCAAAATATCTAAATATAACAGTATGTATTTAATTTAAATTTGTTTAGTGGTGCAGACAGTTGGTAGAAAAGAACTAATTCTCTCAGAGATAGATCGCATATGTTATCGCATTGCGTAGTGTAATGGCGTGAAGATAAGATAGACATTACGTCAAGCCGAAATTTTCCGAGTTTTGGCATCAACAGGCGAAACTGGAACCATTCCAAATGTTACTGCAATTTTGGATGTCCCCAAATACGTCCTGTCACAGGCAGAATTACAATTGTGTTGGGGATATTTAATCATTATTTTAAACTTTTCAGTTCGTCATTAGTTGTTATCACTAAATTGGAAGCTGGTACTGAGCTCCATGACATCCAATTCACCGACACCTTATCAATTCTTATCTTAAAAAGCCTCTCTCCTGTGAGAGTTAGGTACTTGTACAGATATGGGGCTAGCTCTAAAGTTACATCTTAAGTATCATCTCACCAATTTTCAGGTATATACAGTTTAAACACAGCAACTAATATCTCTAGCGCATTTAATCTATACCTACGTAATACCATACCGATTTCTACTAAATACTAAGTTTTATCCAATCTCTTTGGATTTCGATTCTTTATTATTCCAAGATCATCTTCATAACGAGACAAAGTTTCAAACTAGCGTTTCACATGTAGCAGTTGTAATACTTTCTACCAAGATACAGAGCTATATTGTCTAACACACTCCCATTCACCATTTCTTTCTGTCAAATATAGGATTTGAGTAGACATTAGTGGTGATTGCGAACGCCCGGTTAGACAATAAGGTTTCTCTGGTATTACCAGGTCATCGGCTCTATCATAGGCTGCCTCTTCGTCGTCTTCTTCAGGAGATACCAGCTTCTTCACGCCTGTGGAGATGTATCGCGCCGTCTTCTCAACCATTGTTTCCGGCTTGTAAAATATTTCTACGTTATCAAAGTCGAATATTTCGCAAAATTAGTTGGATGTACTTTTAGGGAGTTTCGTCACTAATTATAATTCTTCCTTTAAGCACGTCAAATCTAATGTTAAAAAATGTAGAAATTACACATTTTACGATGTAATCAAATTTTTTCTTCACTGAAACTTAAAGTAAAAATCAAATTTATTTCAATGTGTTTGGTATGGTTGCGAGATGACTCGCCATTTCGCTTATTCAAAGACTACAGTTAACTGGGATTGTCATGTTTAAGTAGATACGAGATATGAAGTAGAAGCAGGTTATTGTAGAGATCTTCGAGAACAGTTGTGAGTTCTGGTCAGGTGGCATTGGCGCGGCAGTGAGTAGGTGCTAAACACGAGAGCGCTAAAATGCTCACCTCGGCATCACCCGTGCACTCTCTAGTCTCGGCTGTGAGACAATAATTAGCGGAGTCTTAGAGGCCTCGCGCTAAGATTGAGCAACGCAGTAGTCAGCCGTGGGAGCGGCGAAAGTACGGTCAACGACCTCCCGGCCGCGATCGCTTACAATCAGCTGTTCACATGTGCATGTTCAAAATAATGCTTGCATTTCTCCGATTTGGTCGCTGACGTCACATCAATACTCTTGGTCTCACGATTCCCATTGAAATCGGAAATAGCATTAAGTGAATCTTCACGCGTACGCATGCGCGATGAGCACGAATTCCGGCGCGTACTTGATTACATCAAACATTGGAGGTGAAACCTGCGAACCATTTCAGACATTTCTCTTCACCATCGAGTCATTCGCACATGAGGCGCGACAGATATATCCGGCGCTGTCTCACTCGGTTACCCGATCCGCGGACGTCTAGCTTCGCGCGGCCCGACCCTTCTTTAACTTCAACGCAAACAATCATAACGATAAAATCGCGGTTTTGATACACGCATGGGGAAAAAACCGGTACTTATCCTTATTTCCTTGTAGGTATTAGCATTTATCACGGAGTTGATCAAGCGTGCCAGCGCGATAGGATCGGAAACAGATAGGAGTTTAGTAAGAACGGGTTCCTAATGCAAGGCCGCTGGCCGGGGCTAGTCTAAGCCTCGTGGAATTTGTGGGGGATATCCGACAAGGTTCGATACGAAAGGAGGTCAGCAAGGTCGTCTCCAGGCCGCCACAACGGCACTTTCACCGCCGTCTGCCGCCACTCCTAGACCATTACGGCAATTCTACCAACTCATTTAAAACCCACTCGAGCTTTCGTACTGACGTTAGTCGTATTGAAATCTTTATGGGGTTACGTCTTATTGTTTTATAGGATGACGCATGGCTGACGTCATGCACGACGGTTTAGGGTCACGAGCTGTCTTGGCAGCGAACCAGTCGTAACGGCTGACGTTGATTCGACGTTTAGATGAACTAGATCAGTGTCAAAACTAGTCCGTCAAGGACGTAGTGTATTGTGGTGTCGGGCAAAGTTCGGCGGGCACCTGGCGGCGTGGGAACGGGGTCAGCGGGCGCGGCGTCGCGGCTCGCTGCCCGCGCTTCCTCCGCCTCCGAAACCCGGCAAGTGCGCGCCAACATGACGGACGCGCGCAGGACAACAGTAACCATTGACGATTGACGCCGGTGAACTGGGTCAGCGGCTGTCAATTCTTCTCGAGCATGGCTAAACTTTCCTTGATAAGTAATGGAATCTAGAAGATAACGTGTAAGTTGTACGTGACGCAACGCGGCGTCACCGGCGGTATCGGGGCCGTGCGGCGATAGGCGCAATTATCGCGACAAAAACCAACATTCCGCCAGCGAACGAGATCGCGTGCGCGGCTGTAGGAGATAGGTACCCATAGCCAGGCGAAATAAAAACAAATTCACAGGCAGCCGAGTTATGACATAGGTTATGTGAAATCCTGATTATTGTTAAGTATGTTGAACTGTTATTGTTATTGCTTGCGTGAAAAAGTCGCGTAGAATACAATTAGAAAGAAATACGCAAGAATGGTAATGCTTCGTTCGTGAGGGCAGTAAACATCTATACTACGTCAAAGTAGTTTAAAGTAGCGGAAAGCTAAATAAAATTTCAAACTTAGCTGGGAAAAGTTATGTTCCAGCTGGATCAAGCAGCATTAGTTGAATTAGATAGTGTAAGGTAAAACTCTTAATAAAAAGACTCATGAAATCCATGATGTCATGATGCTCTCCAAGGATAGGCAGTTTTTATAAAAGAATGACGTCAGGATATACATAGTAAGGAATGTCGGAGTCGGAAGCGCAAGAGCGTTTCCTAGTGAACAGGTAGTGGCGGGCCTATCCAACTCCCGCAAGAAGAAACTTGGAAAGTTATGCGTTACGGCACACACTCGGACCTGCTAATAGCAACAAAATTACGGAACGACAGTAATTACGCAATCCACGACATTTGCAAAGATAAAAAGTTAAATAGTAAATAACAAGGCAATTTTGAATGAAGTAAAATTTTAAAACGACGTGAGCTTAATTTTAACAACACGGAGAGCGACAAAGTGGCCGGTTGAGTTGAAAGATATTGCATGAGATGATAAATTTGAAGAGACGACATTACAATTCATAGTTTCGAGTGTGAAGCAAAAAGTGGTGCGGTGATCTCACCGGCATGTGGGCCAGACATGAGAATGAGACACATCGCAAACCAATTTGTTAAAATAAACACCACCTTACTTGGAATTTGCATGAAAAACTATTCTTCGTAATAACAACATAAGGCAAATGTGACTCAATAAAGGAACCAATGTAACATTTATTTCAGGAAAATGAAGTCAATGATTAAAATATTTGTAGAATTTCCGTGATCAACAAACTTTTACTAGCTTCACATGAAATAACTAAGCATAATATAAGCAACATTTCTTTTCCGTTGTCAGGTTTCACCAGAAATTTGGCACGTATTGTATTTAGCCCCGACGATAATGCAGTAACGCATCTAATAAAAGTATATCATTGACAATTTAAGTATTTGGATTGATCTATTTTACCATACTCGATACAGTAAAGAAACGATTAACACGTATATCACGTCAATAATATGTTTGTTCCTCTCCATCATACACATAAACTAGTTAGTTATATAAGTTAATAAGTTGCAAATGAAAACGGTGACTAATGCGACATCACTCTGAGATATCGCAAAAACATAAAAATTGAATGAATACACAATTACACACACAGCAACATTACATGTGGCTATAGGTATTGTATAAATTACATCTGAAGTTCTGATCTCATCGAATATTCGTTGAGATTTAAACGACGCAAAAAGGATAGAATGATGTGGAAGCTGTTTCAGCATCCATTGACTAGTGTTAACTGACGGTTAAATGTGATGCCGTCTCTATTTGTTTTGTTCGAATGGACGGAGACAGCATCACATTTAACCGTCAGTTAACACTAATCAATGGATGGTGAAGCCCCTTAGTGTTAGATGAGCTTTGGATAAACGCGTCATGTATGACTTGTTGTATTATAAAGTCTGCGCATGAACTCGATGAGAATGAAGCATTTGACCGTGACATTATCTGCATTGAGAAGAGATTGTGGGAAACATCGCGTAAATATTAATGAACAGAAATAACAGTGTTGATTCAGTTGCAATTCTGTCTAGCTTTTGATCTGACGCGACGATATGGGACGAAGCTATATCGGATAGACTAGAATCAAATTATGGGTAAAGCAAGTATAAGGCGATATCACGAGAATCAAACAGACGCATGTCAGAATTATTCTCATTATTTCTATAATTAGTCACAACCTGACAGCAAACCATGGAGTCATTTTCGTGATGATGTAATTTATGATATAGCCACACAGATGTCTTCAACGTTAATGAAAAAGCGTATAAACAAGGAGGGCTTTAATTTGATAATCGTTTTAAGAGTTTTTGGTGGCCACAAAACACCAATAAGTTATTTAAAAAAAAAACATTGAACGGCTGCGGTTAGCATTCGGTTCAATGTCACAAGCCACTTTAACTGAAAACTAGAAAATAATTTATTCAAATTCACTGTAGTCGGATAAGATCACCTTACTGAGATCAAAGTAACAAGTGTGAATGAAATATGAAGGTGAAACATCAGCTTGATTGACTACAAGATTTACGTCACCAGTTTTTTATTACAAGCGTGTAAAATTTTACATTTCGTGTAACCAAGTAAAATAGTAGATACAATATAACGAATAACGGCGTACTCGACTTTGAATGAGTAAAAAAATAAGTTTGTCAAAATTATACAACGCCAACGAGCCAATCAGTCAAATTATGCTATTCTGCTGAGCGCAGCGCTGAATTCGCGGGCGGGATTCGTTTACAGAACACACCTGAAAGCTAATTAACAATAATCACAAAGAATAACCAAGTAACTTAATTAATGTGCAGGAATCTTATAATATACCGGCCATATTTCCAAGTTAAGTTGCCACGAGCGTCATATAATTTAGTCACGCCGGAAACCACTGACTATGACTCAACATTAATAGAATATTGACACAGGCCATACATTTCAGGCTATTTACTTTCACTAAAAATAGCAGAAGCGTATTATTTCATATTCGCATTCAGATTTTAAATGGCAATCGAAAGCTGAATCGGAGAGAAAAGTAACTTTGGTTACTACGCTGTATTTCTCCTTGAATATGAAATAGTATCTACATACATGATAACTTTTTGCCGGTAGCATAAAGAGTAGGTAGACATGACTAAATAAGACAGTGAAGTTTATGTAAAAATTGAAGAACTGTTAGATGTAATATCGAAGCTAGAGTTGATATTAAAAATGTGTTAGATAACGCTAATTATGCCACTGGATATACTATATTTAGTTAATACTACATTTTTGTAAAATGTGTAATACCATTACACAGCGATATTGCGTCATCCATGTGTGTAAAATTATTAGGCTGTAAGGCTGAAAATCATAACCCTCCTTATTTATAAAACGTTATAAACTTGTTGTTACTGAATTATGACTATTTTGTGTTGGTGCACTGCACTGCTGGAATCAAGAGCTTGTGCTTGGCAAAAGAAAGCTGCTACTCTCACACCTGGTCTCATGACGCCCACGGAAAGAGATGGCTCCCTCCTATAGGTACTAAAACCAGGCACGACACGAAAACAGGACGATTGCGAATGAAGACAGAAAATAGCAATCTTAAGAGATTTATGAAGACCCGGATTTGATTTAAGACTCCAGCATTTTTTTCCTAGTTTTTGAATGTGTTCTAGTTAAAGTACATTTTGAATAAAAAAATCTTAAACGCTGCACTGCAAATGACCATTTATAGTCTATGAAATGTCTAAGTAATGGATGGTACATACATCTTTAAACGTCAGCAACGGAAACGTCGGAAGGCATACATCATAACATGCATATAATTATGATAGGCCGCACGAGGCCGCATTGCACAAGCGCGAGACGTGCCTGTCACCTGCTCCACGCTTTCCAGCTTGATCAAGTAAAACTGCTAGTAAAGCTTAGTATTTCTGTATACTTTGATCAACATAACAAGATTCTAGTTGGACATTAGTATGCTAATGAGTTATTTTTAAAGATTGTCTCTGATTTCACAAGAAATTCGCCATGAACGTCCAGGATAAGATACCCAAACCTCAAAACCATCGCGCCCTTAGATGATGATAATTATTTGAATTATTTCACTTGAATTAATTTATCATGCGTTTGATGTATTATTGACGGAAAGTGTATCTACGAATAAGAACTTAGAATTCTTAGAGAGAATAAGAGTAACGATTCGGAGCCGATAAGAATTTTGCACGGCAATATGATTATTGCCAGTAATGCTAGTAAGAAGTATTGTAATTTGCGCGGCGTCTACCTAATTTATGGCTTAGTATAAGTTAATAACTATCAGAAAGGTGATATCATGCGTACACATTAGTCTACAATAGTGTTAATAGTATGGCAGTAGTAAATCATGCTATCGACTGAGTAGCTATCGATCAATATAATCGCTGCATAATCCCATTTCGTAGTAGTTTTTGCGCCGTTACACACACGAATGGGAATGTCATCAATTTTATTAGGAATAGTTATTGCAGCCAGGAAAGTTCTATAAATAATTCATGACGTAGCAGTGAATTACTAACCAATTGTTAATAATGGTCGTGTGTTTATGTTACTTTATATGTATAAAAGTCTTGTTGACTGAACTGATGCTAAAACATTACTTATTTCACCAGTTGAAGCTCTAAGCCCAGAAGAAGGCATTGAAGGTGATGATTATAATGAATATACGATTTCAGAACTGAACACAAAAATGATAAAATAAACTTCACTTTATCAGTTAATGGTGTACACAATGCAGCGGCTTAGCTTTCAAACAATACAGGGGGAAATGTATCCACGTGCCCGAATGTAAACACGCTCGTTGACGGTTTCATAACGACCGACGACGCTGTCGCTGTTGGTAAATAATCTACATTTGTGATCCCTTTGAACGTTTACACGGCTAATTCATGGGAATTAGCTGCTGGTAATGGTGCAATTGAAACGTGTATTAATACCTATTTAATGACGGTTTTAGAGGAAGTGAATGCAGTATTTTGTCCCTTGTTTATGTGTTACTTGTTGGTTCTTTGGTTGTAGTGTTTCGCTAGTAGCATTACGGTTATACCGCAGGTAATTGCATAGCAACGCGTCAACTGCTGTGAGATTCCGAAACTAGTCACATTAAAAAAATATCAGAGATCTGTGTCCATCATTTAATTTTTAATCTTGTGTGAACGCATACAGGGTATTTGTGATATTTCCATAAACCTTTTTCCTGTGTCTCGTTCTTCATATATAACAATGAATATAAAGTAAATACGTGTAAGTATTCCGAATTCAGGTGTACTTTCTCAAGATGTACGATATGTTAGATAAATTGAAAATAAAAACCTTGCATGCTCATAATTTCAACAAGATATGCATAGTACGCTCATGAGCGGCCTTGAGGCACGATGTAGGCAGACATTTCAGATTTACAGCGAAGATTATCGAAGTAAACAATGAGTAAGTTAGATACTGGCCATGATAATGTTACCAAGACGAAACAATTAACTAAAAGGAGTAGTCCAAGAATTTGAAGTTTCCTTGTAGCCATCACGTATCTCTCGAAAACAATAAGTACCTACATCACAGTATCAGCTAAAAATAAAACCCAAAGAACGTGTCGGGCTAAATCTAAGCAATAACATAGCATTTTATAGTAAAGCTTTACAATTCAATGGAGCTACGTGCGAGGAATCTTATCTTGTCCATGTAAATGGCTAATGTCTGATAAGTTAACACTCCTAAATCCGGTTACACTGCATTTAACGATGTCTGAAGAATTTAAGACTTGTGGTAAGCACAGATTGTTGCCTTAAATAGGAGTCTTAGCAACACTTGGTTGAAAACAAAAATAAGCAAGTTATAACGGTCGCTAGCCAATTCAAAGGAACATGGCTCAGAACAGGGAAAAGACGCGATGGTGACACACATTTTACTCAGTGTCCATTTTTGCTAACATTCTCTTTCAGAAGCAAAAGAAACCTGAAATTGTAACTGACATTTTTTTGGAGCTCTAAACCGAACGATCATCACAACAGTACATTAATTTATTCCTAAATTTAAATTTCAGTTCAAAAGTTACTTGTACTCCTCGACAGCTGTGGTAACTGGTACCAATGTCATCCACGTAACCTACCTATTATATTTTCCAGCTCTTTATGTTCCGAGTTTTAGAATATTTAAAAGCTTAAACTTGTAACACAGATATGTGGCATACCAAAACAAGTGAAATAAGAACAGGTTTGAAGCCGAAAAGAAATTCATCAGCACCTGCGTCTTGATATAATCGTATTCGTGAAACTGGCTGTCCTCATTGATAAGCCAAAACGTTAAATTAAAGTTTAATGATATGCAGCAGATACATGTTGGCATTGCATTATTGGGTCAAAGTCAGGAAAACCATTTCACAGTAACGAATATCAATCAATCGTCAATTGTTTTCGATACAGGAAAACTGCATCTCGCGACCTCGATGGAAATTGCCTTTCTGAGTCAGTGATGCATTTTGTATGACCGCTTAAACTAATCGAATGTTCTGTGAATCAGGTTGACGTCATGCAAAATAACGTATTGGGGATTACGACTTCCGATAAAGATATTCTTGATGGATTTGTATACTAAAAATAATTTAATCACTTCCTTAGGCTTATAGTCATAGGATGTTCTTTAGATTGCATTATTACTGAACATAAAGTTTTGCGAGTGCTAACTGTATGCAATTTCAAGGAAATTAAGCGAGCACGACATCAAATCAAACAAAAGCATTTGTGTTATATGTCGCCTATCGTGACGAATTATTCCATCAACCAAGTATGGGGTCTTCATTCTTATGTTGTTGTAAAAATCCCCAAGATTCGCATAAAGCGTTTTTGTTCATCCTTCTTTTCACCGGATAGCTAAGGTGTGCAATGTAATGCTTAAATTGGTGCCCCTGAACAAAATAATCTGACCGTCTTCAAATCAAGAGATAATAGACATCTACTGTGAACGCATTTCATCTTAGACCACTTCTTTGCTTTTTATCAGGCTTGATTATTGTCGAATGCATACCTTCTATGTATAGAACAAGACTTTCCTATCTGACGCATCTGATTGCTGGTTTTAGAATCAAAATGTCTCGACATGTCATAATTTGGAAACATTTTTACGCGTTGGTGTTACAGTACAGGTCCAACGTCTCGGCTCCTACTTTCACAGTTTGGCAAAGTCGTATCGTGCGCAGCAGAGTGAGAGTGGACTATTCGCTGTAAATGTATTGGTACGCAGGTTCGTAAATCATGCGAGCACACGCTCATAAACGAGCAAATTGGTGCAAAACAAACTTGAACTTCACGGGTTGTGGTTCGACTAAAAATATACTGATTACGGTCGGCTAAGCGCCGTAATGTGTGGCGAGTTTTTCTCTGCTGTTCAGTTAGTTTTTAATACGCGGAAGACTCAACCGCAATATCCTTGTATTTATCAGAAGCGGAGACGTGCTGAACTTGGGCAATTACATTCGTTGAATTTTTCTTTTAACCAGCTTCTCTTCTATCGTGACGATGTGACGTGATGTCAAGTTATTAAACTATTCAGACAATCTAAAGTAGGTTCGACAAATAATCAGAGACCAGATTTATCTGGATCCTGTCCTGATGGATACGACCAAAGCTGATAAGCACACACTAGATCACCTGAATTTTTTCTAGATTAGAATCTTCCCGGTCAATCTCGCGCTCGTTTCTTAATGATCTGATGCAGAAGTGAAAGATTCTAATGTAATAATTACTATTTTAAACGTAAGCTAACACAATTTTCTTTTTTTTGTTGTATTTCTAGAATCTAAATAAAAGTATGCAGACTTGAACGTAAACAACGATCAGTACAAGATTATACATATTCGTATTTTGAGCAGTTAAAAATTTAATAATATAATATAATAACGTTTATTGTACTCAAAACACAAACAAATGTTACATTACAAAAACTTAGGTTTGTAGAAAAAGATCTTAAGTAGGTGGTCAAACTTTCGACCCCTAAACTAGGTTTAAACCTGTGCCTTAGGGGCTTGAGTTCGTCCGAAATTGGTGTCTTATACAAACAATTTGAACTAACTACGCAATAATATTTTGATATTTTTGAATAATATAAGACTAAGTGTAATTGCCACAATATTACTAAAATACTGATTAAAATTCGACAATTGTAATAGATAATACGATCAACGAGACCTTCGTTTTTTATAATTTCATCATTAACGTGATAAAATTTCGCTGTATCGCAATGAGTATCGATTTGTCAAAAATAAATTAGATTAGTAAATTTACACGAATGTTACACATAATTGGAACATTATTGGCGAGACTGATGACGACTGTTTATAATACAATTATTACGAAACAACATAATTAAACTTAAAACACTAAGCTTCGTTTATTTTATTATGCTCGTTGAGCTTCTTATTTCTCATTTTATTAACCCTAAACAAGGTATTAATCATAACGCATACATATTTACGACTTACTACGTGACTATCCTTCAAGTTTAGCCATGACATAACGTTTACCTGTTAAAATAATGACACCATGAATGATGATACAATGACCGAATTGGTGAATCCGCTAATTTAATCCAATTAAATAGTCGCGTTTCGTGACTGTTGCAACTATTTATTTACAGCGGTGTATAAGTAACTTTAACGGTTAAATCCTTTGAAGGTGACTACTCGGCAAAACATCTCGAAGTAACGCTTCTTTTATTACTATTTCCACTACTGTATCCGTTTCACTACGACATCGATGAGTATCGATAATTTTAAGAAATGTAGCGTAGTTAGTACCTAACCTAATCATACTTTAGTTATAACCATTAGTTAGAGTTTTAAATTAAATAATTTCTTCAGTCCAGTGCTCTTGAGGATCCTAAGAAGCATCTAGGCATTGAAGTTCTTGAACAAGACAATGTTTGCGTAAGTTCCATGCAACAAATACAAAAATATAACTGCTCGACATCTTGAAAAAGGCATAATAGCTAGAAATTGAGTAGTACTTAAAATTTCCAGCTTTCCAATTGGATATAAAGTAAACGTTTACATTAGTGAACTGACCTTCTTATACAGCTTGATCCAGGTGAGATCTCCCTTGGAGTCGGTGTACTGGAGGCCGAAGAACCAGACCTCTCGCAGGCCGATGGTCTTGACCACCTGGTCGAACAGCTGCTTGCCGGTCGTCGTCTGCTGGATCGCGAACTCCAGCTCCGCGTCCATCGTCGTCACGCGGACGTTCATCTGCAAAGACGGAGAAGTTAGATTCCTGGAGGCTTTCGTTTTTTACACTTGTTTGTTGATCATCAGATAATATTATTAGAATAGTGAAATTTTAGCCGTAACTTTTACAGCTCGCTCCTATTTTACTGATTAGTGTAGTCCTTTAAAATTACTATTAGTTTTTTTGCAAGAAAACCTAGTGTTCGGAAATACCTTTTGGTGGTTCTTATATTTGTTTTGTTTCTATTTTCTTGTAAACTGGACTATTTTTTACTAAATAACCTGAGCCCGGGGCGTTGCTCCCGATGCAGAACATGAAAATAGCAACATTTCAATTTTCAGGACAAGTGTTAGAGCTGAGCGTTGTTGAGTTATTCAGTCGGCCGGTCAGGACTTATCGTTTCGTAGTTCTAGAACTTTCAATCGTTACATGAATAGGCATTCAGAGCGATCAAAGTTGTGGACGTGTAGAGCATTAATAAGATTAGCACGCTAACGTATCGAGTTAGTTGTAGTATCGTGAACATCGGCATACTTTAATACCTTGATGCTGTACATAATTTATGAGTTACAGTAAAAACCCGGGCAAATGCGAGTCACATTAGCACACCGAGGATTTCGAACAAATTTGTAAAAAATATCTATGAACATTTGCTGCAGTTCTGCATATACTTACTAAAATATGTATAGTTCCGTTCAAAGTTCAAAATACATATCAAGCAATTAAAGACAACTTAATTATAGATTAACCCCCATTCTTTTTAAGTACTAAAAACTCTTAACGATCATAATTATTCTTGCCCTACTTTACCTATAACGCCATGCGTCGTATAAGCGGCTTTGATTAGAAACCGTCGATAAATTAGTAGGTCTGATGGAAAGTGGCCAGCGCTACGTGACTGGACTCGAGATGTTCGACCTTTTCGGGGTTCGTAATTGACTTCACTATACTAGCATCAACTTAAACTGTCTGCTCTACCATTGCCACTTTAGGTCTTACCGCCATTGTTTTCAATGGAAAGTGGCTTGATTGCAATTTAGGACTTGAATTGGATCTAATGAGAGTTTCTGTGATAGGCTAGTTAGCGCTAGTATCATGATCATGAGGTCGGTCTGACAACTTTGCATTTGTGTCGTTTGGAATTGGTTCAATAACTAAAGGGCCCCATACGGTACGATTCGTCTGTACGATCCATCGCTTCAGACCGATCGAAACGACGAATAGATAGTGTATGTGAAGATCGTTAACGATTTACTTCATCGAAGACGATGTCGGAGATAGCAAAGAAATCCCATGCAATCATCATGAATATCGCAACGATCAATCGACAGTGTATCGCTCTTTACGTTCAATTGTCACGATTTTCATCAGATTGATCGTACAGACGAATCGTACCGTATATGGGGCACTTAAACGAGTCTATCGCATGCTCTCGCTGAAGGACCTTACGATATAACGCCATATACTAAAAAAACTCTTTCCCCTTAAGAGACTAAAATTACAGTGAAGTGAGTTTCTAGTTCACCAAAGAAGAACCTTCTCATCGTGACATTTATGTGATTCGAAGAGATATATCTATGGACAAATAAAACTATTACTATTTTACAAGTTAAAAAACATATTAGTCAATTTTACCTACAATTTTACGTTTGCTAATTCATCAACTTCTCTTAGAGACTGTTGATGAAAAGCATGTCTAATAAACTTCGCCGAACTTTATAGCAACAACCAAAAACATATAAATAAGCTGGTGATGGATGCCTGTCAAGAGTTTGTTATAGAGCAACGTGATATATGACTTGTTGGTTCTTGCCACGTGTTGGCGCAATTAAATTAAGGTGCAAATGTATCACACATATCACGTACACTATTTCATTCATTGTGGTCTTTATTGTATTATGTCTTTGTGGTTAAAGCATCAACCCCTAATGATGATTATCCGGTGGGCTGGGGAGTATGAAATTTGGTATATAAGTGCTGGACGTCTAGAATAGGTGTGTAGGTAGCTGGACCTCTGGAATAACAAATAAGCTGGTTTTACTCTCTATATTCCCACGGGATAGGGATAAAATCCTGAAATATAACCGCTGGGGAGTAATGAAATTTTGGACAGTCGTTCTTAACACAACCTCAATGAAGACCACGATCTAATTTTTGGGAATTATCAGGGGAATCTTGTAAAATCCCGGAATTTCAATTGTAACTATCAGATCGAATAGTTTAAGCGTGCGAAGCCGCGGGTAAACTCTAGTAGATAACAAACATGAGTAACTAACGCATGGTAAAGTTACTTTGCCTATAGGTAGTAAGGGCAATGATATCGACACGGCCGTATACACGACTTTATGCACTTAACATTCAAGGCCGTGTATACATATTTTTGCAACTTTGGCCGCGTCAATATCTTTGCTCTTGACTGTACGGTCAAGGAGTTCAATTCATTGGCCACCATGGAACCATTACACAGTAAACGTCATAGTGACATCGGATTAATTAACGAGGAAAGTAGTAATAACTTAGAAATTCGTGTCTGTACCGTTGTCCAGCAGTGGTGTAGCGGTATAGCACGCGGCACGGAATGCCGAGGACCTGAGTTCGATTCCCAGTGCTAGTCTTATTTTTCTGGTTTCTCTGTGCATCTATATTTCAGTTTGTATTTTCAAAAACAAACATAATAAAACTTAAACTACAGATAGAAAATTTGGCCTAAATCGCCGTCAATGGCCAAGGTCCGGCCGTATTTCCTCGCTGTATAGCGATACTTATTCGCTGTGCGAAATAGTGACGAGCCGTCCTAGGCATTTATTAGGTGCGTCGACAAATCTTTGTATATTTATTTCTTGTATTTTAATTGAATAAATAATTAGTCATAATGTGGTAGAGTGTCAACATTGATTTTTTGTCATTTAGCCAATTTTTGTTATTTACAATCTGAACTGATATCAGACTGGAGTTGAAATATGTTTAATTTTGAACCTGTTCGACTGATGCAGCAACACATAAATGTGGAACATAATTGGCAACACGCACCGTGCAAAAGTGACCTCAGAGTCAGCTAATATGGGTTGTAGAGGTCAGAAATTGCATTGAATGACTCGTACGAACATATAACAGCTTGATTGATATTGCCGACTAGAGAGAGAGGCCAAAAGGGAATCTTAGAAACCTTGATGTGAAACAAACAAATGATAATTGATTGATTTAAATGTCACTTTGTGGAGGTCCACATCAATGAACTGAAATGGTTGATTGAGGAGTAAAGGTTGTAGTTCATAAAAGAAATTTAATAAAATGTTAAAAACGATAGAACATTTTCATCATGTAACGCGGCAAATTGTAAACCGTTAGAACGACCGAGATTAATCATAAAATTGTTATGGACACTAAAAACAAATAAGAAACGGATGTAAATAGAAAGCGAGCTGCATCCACAACAAAAGAAGAAATGATGTAAAAATAGACACGCGTAAATCTGTATCGTTGTTCGGTTAATTTTAGTAGTTGAAGCTGCGCCAAGCGGATGCGATCTTCCGGGGGTATTATGTCATCGTTATTTACTACTGAATGTTGGTCACAGTCAGTGCTAAAGACAAATAAATACATTGCTAAAACTGCAATATTATTGATGACATCATAGTGATTGAACAGTCACGTTCTGAAATCAATTTGCTATGCACTCTACTTTGGTCAAGTCATCGATATCGCAATTCATGTGACAACTATACGTGCAGAACTGCAGACTGAGAAGGCTCCTTAAACTGCCACGGTCGTTATTAAAGTACCTTTTGAGCCAGTTTACTTAAATGTTCACTTAAATGTTATTTCGCTAGTACAATAAGCGTCAATTATTGCAAATAACAACAATTATTAACAACATTCGCTAGTTACTGTGATTTTATCAGCATTAAGATGACGAACAATGGTGTTCGAAGCGCTATGATTCAAAGAGCTGTTAATGTTGGTCATACTCGCAAAAATAAGCCTTACGCGTTTGCATCAGAGTGCTAATGACGCTTCATCTCGTGGTCTATTGTACGTTGCAGCGATGCGTCCATTCATACCAATTTGGAGGCCGCGATTCAACCTTGATTCCTCCCCTATTGTTAAGCATTTATCCACTTACAACCCGCATCAGCCGTTGTTTTTAGTATTAAAATATTCAATTCATTACTTAGGGGCATAGCATAACATAATGTTCAGCATGCGTGCTAATTAACCGAGAGTTCGGAAAAAAAGCTGAATGCTCTGTAGGTGTTGCTGTTGAGTCATCGTCCGCTGAACTCAGGAATCATGAGCCTTGAAATAAAGGAACGAATGATGTTCAGTCAGGAGTTTAAAAAACGAATATATTCAATATTACGCAGAAATATGCACTAGAAAGCGGCATGTGACGCATTCAAAACCGATCTTTTCTAAATCATTTTTTTTTTAATTTGGCGTTCCAGACGCAGTAGCATCTGCATAAAGATTGCGATGTAAATTAGTCTATCGTAAAACGCAGAGTTAGCGACGAGATTGTTTCTAATCTGTACGATGGCGGTGAATCAGATTATTGAGAAACACTAATTGGAGATAAGGCAACGGCGATACCAGTTATCGCCGAGTACACGGCGGATGTTTGCGCAAGTTAAAGGCACAACTTTGAGAAAAATGTAAAAGAAAGAAGTTCACGTAACAACAATGATAATATTGAACGCACACGGAAATTGTAACGGGAACGATTAAAGGTTGATAACGATAAGTGAAAAATCAAAGGCAATAAATGAGATCGCGGACTAGAATAGTTACGGAAGTCTATTGCAAAGCTATGATACTGGATTAGAGAGTTAAGAAATTAACAAATGGCATAAATGACGTAATTATAAAGGTAAGATTAGATCCCGTCTATGGCTGAGGCTTTAAAGGAGATTACCTTAGATAAAGCTCATCTTGAAGTGAACGTTTCGCATTAGCATAACTGCTGCGTTTCACAAGAGGTCACACCTGATTCACCTGAACCGGTCTAAAAATATCTTGAACACCGTAACGCACTTGCTGCTATTTGCGGTCATCCGATGCAATTTGAACACATTAAGTATTAAACAATAGGTGCAAAAATTAATAAACTACGAGTATCTTCAAGTATAACTCGTTAATCAAATAGAGAAACTGTAACACGTATTCGATCGTTAAAAATTAGAATTCTTAATTATCCGAGACGTGATATGAATATGTATGTAAAATTCGCTAATGCTATTAAAGTGGCTTTAACTTAGAGTTTCGAAAAACGCATTGATAGAGTTAGATTTGTTTTTTTATAAAACTAATTAAAAATGATGTGGTATTGTAATGAATGGATTCTGTGTCATACTTAAATAGCCTAAGTAAGTATTTAAATGAGAAGAAAGGCTTTTTACAAGCTTTTATTTATATGATAGGGGCAAAGGAGCAGGCTAACACCTGATGGAGAGGCACCGATGCCATCCTTGGACACCTCTAACAGTTATTACGAGTAAACCATTGCGAGAAGCGCAGGCTGTGGAGAAAGGGAATCAAAATTATGATAAACATCAGCGAGTTTATACTATTAATGTGATATCACAAGAAGTACAAGAACATCATTCGAATTTAATGTCATGACAGCATTCTTCTATTGATTTGTTCCCCAGCGAGCTACAAGTACAGTACAGTGAAATGATAATGGCGCGTGCAGCATGTCAAGGGGACATGTTAATAACATTATGTCAACAGCGAGCCTAAAGTGTACCATGTCAAGGGTGCTGGCATACGGGCGAGGCTGTTTTTATATTGTAAGGAGGAAAAGAACATGTTTTTTTAGCTTCAATCTAAGATGCTCAATGGCTTGTAAAAGTTTTCCTTAAAATTACAACATTTTTTTTCCTGTTGGGTTTATCTTTCATCAAGAATGTGATGATAATGTGATTTGTCATTAAGAAAGCATGAAATAAACTTTAGGAGTAATGGATTATTAATGTTTTTAATTCATTACACGATCCCTGGCTAATGTGATGTCTTCTAGTCAATTTTTCTTCAAAATACGATACGAAGTGTCTCGAAAAATACTTAGACATTCATTGAACGTGAGCCCAACACATATCAGGCTATAGAAAACGGTCGTTTTAGATTTATGGACACCACCACAAAGTAAGACTTTAATATAGTAAATTTAATTTTTAGACACAGTTCGTAGTGTGTTCGTTCGTAGTCTTTGGCAAAAATGATTGACATTAGTCAGAGAATTCTACAAACGCAAACTGAAAAACATCGACAATAATCGACATTATTTTGCTTCATTGTCTATTTAAGCAATTTCAGATCAGCCATCTACATGATTTTCTTTACATAGCTGATTGAACATAAAAGGTCCATGTGTGCCGCATCTCATTCCATCCGCAAACAGTTGCATGACATCATTTTCTATGTGCTTTGCGATATCGTGTCGCGAGAAGAGCGGGTGTTCGCACTCCTATTATTATACGTGTGAAGTGATTCAAGTTCATAACTTATATGCGGTATATGTTCGTATAAGTTTAATGTTTCGATAGTTACTCCGGTTTGTATATGTCGCAGTTTTACCTTTTCCCTAGAACAGTTAAGGGATTTGATCAAATCGCTAAAAGAAATGATGAAATCCGCCGGCCATTGCCATAATAATTCTGTCATTCCCCTAAAACGGCTCGGAGACTTGATCAAATCACTTAATCCCGCAAGGGAAATTATACAACGCGATATTTGTTTTGTCATCTTCCGGGCCTTGATCATATTCCTGAGGTATTTGGTCAAATCTCTACATAGTTTAGGGATTTCATCAAATCACTAGACGTGTTTAGTTAAATGTCCGAATCTACTTGACTTAAATAACTCGTTTTATCTTTTCCCTAAAACAGCTCAGGGATTTGATCAAATCGCTAAGAGAAATGATGAAATCCATCGGCCATTGCCATAATTCTGTTCTGTCATTCCCCTAAAACCGCTCGGAGACTTGATCAAATCACTGAATTCCGCAAGAGAAATTATACAACGGGACTTCATCATATCCCTGAGGAATTTTATGAAATCCCTGTTTTTATAATTTCCCTGCGACATATAGATTGCCAAAATTTTCTCTCATTTCAAAATTTCATCTCAATACGTTTGCATCAGGGGAAGTTCAAAAGCGTTGTTGTGAACTCGCAAAAACAAGACATTGTTTTGAACATGTAACCATTGAATGATAAAGTCAAGGACTAATAAAACTAAATTAACCATCGATCATAACATCTTTTTATAACAGTTTTTTTTATATTGATTTAATCATCAAAAACTTGCCATAAGACTCGATCAGGATTTAAACGATTTGGTGTATTTATAACAACCTAATGCGAATCTAATATTCAGTGGAATAAACGTTGAAATGATGAATGGTCGTCCTTGCGCTCAATACTAACGATTCGACACGGGTTCTGTCGGAAATGGGATTGCATTGACAACAACCATTTCGAGTCGTTAAAGGCGAAGCACAATGTCGCAAGTCCAATATGTGTATATTTTCAATCTTAACAAGAGTGTGAAGGTACGAGGAAAGGAAGTCTTAGTTATCTTTGACGGTAAGACGCCGTGTGATTCTCTGTTTCTTTCTTTAAATGGAGGCTGCCGATGGTTTAAAGCGCATGTGTTTCTCCTTGTACTTTTTAAGCAGCTTTATCAGACCTCAAACATGTTACATGCACTTATGAACTTATAACTGGAGTAACACAAAATACTATGTGTTTCTCTACAATCTTGTTTTAGTAAGTAGATTACATAATAATCCTTGCTTTCTCTTTCATATCTTTCTTGGTTTCTTTAATCATGACTAAAAATAACCTTTAAATACACGCGGCTTCGCTTGAGCAGGGGTGGTTTTACAGTGACGCTTAGCTTACGACAGCGCTGTTGGTAAGCACGGCCCGTAAAACTATGTAAACGATCAAGCGAACCGAGCGCTAAACCAATATCTCAACAAGCGTGCAAAAATATCTGACACGTCAATCCGGCCTTACAAATAAGAGTCATATCGCCATATCAGATATTTATGCACGCTTGTTTCATCAGATATTGGTGCTGGTGACTGACTGTACCTAACGATCCAAGAGACGCAAAGCTCGATGGCCCGCGACGCGACACCAACCGCGCTGGCGTAAGCGTTACTTTAAAGCCACCCTAAACTATTAGATCTGGCAGTTGAAATGAAAATCCGGGATTTTACTTAATCCCCATGAGAATTCCCATGTTCTGTGCAAAATTTTCACGTATTTAGACTTAGCCGTAATTTTTGGGATTTTAGATGGATCTCGCGGAAATACCGGTATAAAAATTAGCCCTGTGCTATTCCAGCGATGCAGCTATCTACGTACCAACAAAATAGTTCAATCTTTTAGCGTGAAAGAGTAACAACACGTTCACAAACTTTCGCATTCATAACATTTGCAGGATTATGGCTACGACAAGGATGGAGTATTATCATGCTAATTACACTGCGTGTGCGTCTAATTAGATGACAGCCCTGGTAGGAAGAGTGACTTGTAACATTAGCGCAAGCCCAAGGTGACCTCCAGAGTAATTACATCACTTTTGTAAAACTGTAATAAGTATTACAGGTATGAGTTATTGCTATTCAGACTCGCTATATTATGCCTCGTAATTGTAATAAATGTTGGTTAGAATAGATGAATATTAAAATATTTTTCCTTATAGCTAATGAAGGTCTCTTAGACAAGCGCACAGCATCTTCAGCATTATTTCAAATCAAACTTCTATTTGTTACTTAAAATCAAGCTCCCCAAATTAGAACAGCACCCAAAACTAACCCCCTTTAAGATTACTATTTGACAACTTTGGTTCTTCTTCAGTATGGTTTTAAGTTGCTTTTACGTTATACTAAATATCGAAGTTATTTCAGGCAGAAACCAATCCAATAGGACACAACCGTCATTCATTAGGCGATACAAAACTACCAATCAGACGAGCGGACGTGTCCTTTTGTGAATTCTAACGAACGTCAACATTCCTTAAACATTCTATTGTGTTTCTATTTATTCTAATTGATATTTTGGGACGAATTGATACCGGTAACGAAGCAATTACTACAACTGTCGGCAATGCTTTTTTAATTCAAATTTTACATCCGGTTTAAAGGTTACGTTTACCGACAACTTCTCTGGAAACTCTGGACTCATCATGATCACTATGGACACTAAGGGCGCTTGTTACACTAGTGAACACTTGAATAGATTCAAAACTCAAAGACCTGTCGCATTTTCAACAAACGGAAATATTAGCATTGCAAAATTATATTCCGCATCAGATCCCTGCATCATGTTGTCTTATATAACAAGATAACATTGCAATCCAAGATATGACAGCGTAAGACCAACAAACCGAGAGAACGTTTCAAATAAAACGAGTTTTTTTATGTATAGGCAGGCATCAATGCAAGGGGTGGTGTTCCTTCGCCCTTATCAAGTTGAGTATTAGAGCAGATGCTGAGATACAAGCGGTTGAGGGGTTGGGGTGGACAGGTGCGAACCGACAGGTGGCTCGCGTGTGGGCGGACCTGACTCACCAACGCAAGAAACCCAAATAGACGTAAGCACTTCGGAAAGGCAATGGACATTTGTTAATACACTAGAAGTTTAAACGCTTGAAACAGGCCATAAGAGAACGCTGTGCACTTTTTTAATTATAAGACTTATTGTTAAATTCTGATTAACTTTCATTTAGATGGTAGAGCGATTGTAAGTTAGATGCGAGTGTATTTATGCTACAAGTTTTCTGATAAAAACAGTTTCCAGTGTGTTCAGAAAGTCCAATTGATTGGTAGTATAATTTTGATATTTCAAACATGTTTTTGACTTAATTTTGCGTGTATTGTTAATTTACAATTTAATTCTTAAAAGTGTTGGCTCTGTTTCAAATATTTTTTTAATAAACTCCGAATATATTTACTTACGAAGGATATACACGTGAAGCTTAAATATTGAAGTATCTAAAATGCGCTTCTAACTTACGTTTTCCTTGAATCCGTGACACTCAAGTTTATTACAAAAATAAATAACCTCTACAGGGTTTCGGTTAGCTCACTTATTCCGGTAAGATTATTTTTACCATTCTGAGAACTTTCAGAGTTATCGTCTCAATGTGATTTCAAAGAATCGATAGGATGGATGATGGAGTTCAAACAAAACTAAGGTCGCAGGTCACGTCTTGAAAATTTTGCTTGGAAGTCGTACAGGTATTTATACGAATCACGATTAAAATAAAGATGACATAATCACCGATTTTGAAAATCATTTCAGTATTGCCGAATCAATAATCGTTCTGATCTGATAGAGTAAGGATAGAGTACCTAATTTAAAAATCAGTAATGTTTTAGACGCAGATTTGCATATTGTGAAAGGGATAATCATTATCACTGTATTAAAGTGTCAAATAAGTATTCGAAGAAAAAACATCAGGGAATACACGCGCAAGCAAAACATTGTACGAATTCAGCATTTGCAATGAAATTTAGAGACCTGTGCCAACGGAACCTTGGCAAAGGCAGTGAAAGAGTAGAAATCGCGGTGTGTAGATGAAACCAAGTGCGACGGAGCCACATGGCCACGGAGCATGGCGACCGTCAAATTAACTCCAAGTACACCACGTGTGGTGACGTCAAAGCTTACCAGCTGGCGAAAGGGTTCTTCCAGAAGAATAGCTATTGATCCAACCGATTATGATTTGAAGGTGGAAGTAACTATTATGTTTTGAATAACATAAATTGAGGCACCGTTTCGTTCTGTTTCTGCTTAATAGTTTATTTTAATTTAGTTTCGTTAAGAGATTATCACAGTCTACATCCCTTGGAAAATGCTCTACTGTTTCTTTCTGTTTTGTCTTTGCTTTCAGCTATTTGAAAGAGCTTGGTTAGAAGTACTATCTTTAAACTTACCGCCGGGTAGATTTGGTATTGCAGGGTGCTTAGAACGGTAAGTACTAATTAGCATGTGTAGTTTCATCAGGAAGTACGAATGTATGATCACATACACCTCTAGAAAATTGCTGCCCTGAGGCTAAACATTTTGGACTAAATAAGGATTTAATTTGACAAGGGAAACACGCGTACAACGAAGCGTGAAATTGATATAAATGTCAAGTGGAAGTGAGATTTTGCATACTCACGATATGAATTAGTATTCTTGCGACATCACAGTATCTCGACTAATGGCGCTTTAGACACATGATATTATGTCAGACTTGAGTAGAATTTGACGACCAAGTATCAAAGATTTCATAAACACCATGCAGAGAAAGGAAAGATGTCCGATGCTTCAGACTAAATTTTGGAGTAATCCTAGGCTGTGTTTATGCAACTTGAAAGTCTAACAAGACGTTAGAATCGACATACAGAGAGTTAGGAATTGTGCTATTCACTCAGTTTATCAACTAATTATACCCTTTCATCTGTCTAACCGTGTGGACTAATGGCGAAAACAACTCAGTACATAAGTACCTATGGTTTTTGAAAACTTGCAGTTATGTTCGGTCGTAATTCAAGCGCAGTAGAGTCGTAATGTGTTAGCGGTCGGGGGCGTAGAAAGACTCAGCGTTGTATCAATGATGAATGGCTATAGGCTCGTTAAATGTTCATGCCAGCCAACGCAACTTGTTTGTGGAGAATTTACTCAAGTTGAACGTTCATTTTATTCAGTTGCATTAGCAACATTAACATGACAAATAAGGTCTCCCGTTTTAGTCGTTGAGCTCTTTTTCCCTTAAGAAGTGTAGAGAAGTATGTTACGGTGATTAGTGTCACGTGAAGACAATAAACGTGGCGCTTATTAGTCGGAGCACGTCATAATTGATCTCTGTAGTAGTAAAGTTTAACCGAGTCGTTGGCAACGGAACTTAGCAGAATAGCGATTAGCACTTTTTGCCTGAGACCCGTCTCGCCTTGAGGTTGTGACGTAAAAGATCAAAGTTAAATGATGAGGTAAATTTTATTATTAACGATAGCACAATAGGTACGGTTAGGGGTTTTCAGAAGGCCGTCGCTGCTGTTGCCTGTTGTTTCAGAGGCTAATGTATTCAGAATTTTGTCATATCAAGTGTGTCCACGAAATTCGATAATTATCCGGCAGTCGATGCGTGATAAGATTAGAACTCTACTCGTAAGGCAGTAGAGCTATTTATTGGTTTAGGTAATAAAATCATGATTTTACGTATTTCGTTCGGTAATTCGAGTGTAATAGAAATGTGGCCATAAAAGAGGCCCAGGCGATAACAGCCAAGTAACAATACTATGTAAATGCATAGTGATTTGATTACATCACGATCTTGAGTAGTACACAGCAGTGTACACTCACGATTTAATACGAAACTGAAGCGATAAAGCGAATCCGGGAGTGTTCCCGTCTCGCTCCCGGGCATAGGACAGACAGGGACAGGGCGCAGAATGACGGTTACGACCGTTTGCACCATGAAAATTAAAGTAAATAAAACATCGCCGACCCCATCTTGGATCTGCGAGCTTGTCGGGATGACATCACCGTAACTTATGTTTTGAGTCAACACTGCTCGGAAACCTGTACAACTAATATATTCGGCTGACGGCGTTTAGCGATGGTTGTAACTTGTGACGGCTTTTAAACCTGTTGCTAGGTCGGCATTACATGCACGTAACGTGCGATGGGTATCGCACAAGGACAATTGACGATTAGGTACGGCCGTGTTGCAACGGACTGACCGCGGAGGGCGGAGGGCGCCGCAATTTGTAGACAACCGATGCGGGAAATAACCGCGTCGTTAGAGACAAAAAGCTAGAATTAGGGTGTGAGCAAAAAACATGTATCGCAGAAAGTAACAGCACGCTCCAGTTGGTCAAAAAGCATGAAAGAAAGTCGCTTTTTGTTTCCTATTAGCTCGCTCGCTTTATCTGTCGCATCCTTTCATTATGTAATAATGTATGTGTATTACCTGTTTGCCGCCGGCAACCATGGTGTCGGGTTTTAGTAACACGCACTGGGAAACTTGACGCAGAAACGTCAACGGAACGCACTACACTGAGGGTACGCGAGGTGAAGGGGTTGTTAGCCGGCACTGTAGCCGCGTCTGCCTGACGCGGCGGTTGAGTTTGAACTGAACATGAGCGGCCATTACGGGGATGCGCGCGCGCCGCCCGAGCCTGCGCCAAGGCCGCGCACCTGACCAGGGCTGCCACAGACAGGACCTGTCGTGCTTTTGCGTATTGATCCCAAATTTTTTTTAATCCCTCGCATTTCGTAGCTTATACAAGCAAATGGTTATGTTTTCACAATAACAAAGTTTTTTTTCTAATGTGTTTTTGATAACTGTATTTCTAATGTCATGCTATTTACATCTCGGTATCAAATTCTAAGTTCTGTAAACCGCTGAATTAAAATCAGCCTTTTTGAAGTCGGTTAAAAAGTATATAAAAAGAAAAAAATGGCTACAAAATCTAGTTTAAAAATAATTTTCAGCGCGAGTGAATTCGATTCGATGTGATTCGTTGTATTATTATTACAACGATTCTATTACACTGAAATGAAGCTGAAATCGCAACTTGTTAAAAATTGAGATCCATCAAGCCATAAATATGCACTCGAAAAACAAAACCGTGTTTTCAGTCGGCAGTCGAGTAAAAAGGCAAAGGCGCATGAAATAATTACACAAAATTCCTTATATGGTCCTCATTCATTCATTACTCATTGATTGCTTAGAGAGATAAAGTTACTGATTGTCATCATTGTTTGTCACATTCGTCGAGCGAGTGAAGCGATTGGCTGGTAGCGTTCGCAAGTAATCGCAAAAAGGATCGTTTTATGAAACAGAACAAACGGGCCAGTCATATATTACTAATCGAGATACGACTGATGTTTTTCCCATCAATCCGTAGTCATAGGTTTCACACTTTAATGCGTATTGTATGCGTATATATGAATTGATGGGCGAATATTCGAGCGTTATAACCGCGCGGTCAAACGTCATTAGAGTCAAGACACTTGTAAGACACAAGAATTTTAATCACGCTAAATTCAGCATCGGTTTTCATAAAAAAATAACCCTGGTCATTTCCTGTTTTAATAACACCTGCGAAGACACTAATTACAAAAAAAAAAACGCTGCAAAAACGCTGAATATTCGTCCTGATACACTATTCATCAATTCTTCCTTTTGTAAAAACACTAGCCTTTACTCGTGGTTTCGCTCGTGTAAACCACTACATCTGACATCATCATCCCAGCCTATAAACGTCTCAGTGCTGGGCACAGGCCTCCTCTCGGAATGAGAGGGCTTGGGCCATTACATCTGACAGTCGAATTCAAATTATAGGATTTTACATCAATCCCATATTGAAATATTACACACCCCATGTCAATTAGACAGTTTTTGACAAATCTAATGATACCTCATCGTCCAGGGTTGGGTTGCAAGAGAGGAAAGACAAAGACATAGTATATACACACTCGAAAAACATAATCCTCCTTCAGAAAGTGGAAGTGGAAAGGAATCACCATTTAATACAAAAGGCAAATATCTTAAGGCAAAAGGTGGTAAGTATAATATATCGAAAACAAACCATCTGACGCAGAATGTTTGCTGTGCACAATGGTACAAATATCTCAGGTATCTTGGGACACCTACCACCTTTTCCGTTGAGAGGGCAGAATATTTGCATTCAAGGAACTACAACGAATAATCCTAACTGTCAAGTGACAGCCCTAGCGAAGCGCCAGCGCCTGCGATTTTGCGTTTTTTTTTCAAATTCAGCCGAGTTCGAATTGAATCGTGATCCAACCGCCTGCGACTGATTTTTTTCCGTTGTGCGTGATAAGTTCTGTTGTCGTCAGTTCTCATACATCATTGTTGATTCTACTATGTAATATTATAAATGCGAAAGTGTGTGTGTTTGTTACACCTTCACGCTTAATCGGCTGGACGGATTTGGATGGAATTAGGTATGTGGATAGCTGGACATTTGGAATAAAACATAAGCTACTTTTTATCCCGATATTCCCACGGGACGGGATAGAATTAGGGATAGATAAAACCTCGAATTAACAATCGCTGGGCTTATAAAGTCATGAAATTTAAAAACTAAAAATTAATTTACGGGAATTTTTGAAAATCCCTAAATTTCAATTCAGCTGCTGGATCTAATGATTTACGAGTGCGAAGCCGCGGGTACACACTAGTTTTATACTAATAGAAATTTTGACTGATTATGCTTTGATTACATACTTATTGATTGACGTATGGTAGAGTATGGTTAGACATTGAGACGGGTTCTTAACTATGGGACCCCATACATCCTTGCATTGTTTTATGTCATTTTAAGGGTTCGCGGGATCGCGGTGGATGCGGAAAGCACAAGACCGGTCTGAGTGGAGAGCCTTGGGGGAGGCCTATGTCCAGCAGTGGACGTCTTTCGGCTGACATGATGATGATGAAGGGTTCTATAGTTTCGCCATGTCTGTCTGTTCGTGGCTATGCTCAAAGGCTATCAATGCTAGAAAGCTGTAATTTTGCACGGATATATACAACAACTATGCCGACAAAACGGTAAAAAAAAATTTTTTTTGGTTACCTCCCATAGACATAAACTGGTTATTTTTGGTCCAGGATTGAATTAGATACTCAATTAGGTACATCAAGGAAGATAATTGGCGTATTTACTGTGAAAAAGTTTTTCTACAGGTTGATATCTTACAGTGATTAATAGCCTGAGTCCTGACATTTTTTAACAAACTTAGCGTTTAAGACCTAGACGTGGTTGACCTGCTTTGTTATTTTGGATATTATTACAAACTTCGTAGAATTCCTTATTCAATGAATCATTTGTACTTTATAAAGGACATTCGGCCGTTATTCTTAGTGTTAATTAGTCCTTTATAAAGTACGCGAGGGCTTAGGAGGATAGACATCGGCGTCCGAAAACATTTTTAGAAACGTTTTGCTAAAACATAAACAAGCTGTCTTTATGCATCGACTAGCTTTTGCCCGCGGCTCCGCCCGCGTGGTATTCGGTTATCGCGCTCTGTTCCCTCGGGAACTGTGCATTTTTCCGGAATAAAAAGTACCCTATGTCACTCTCGGGCCCATAAACTATTTCTATGCCAAAAATCACGTCGATCCGTCGCTCCGTTACGGCGTGAAAGACGGACAAACACACTTTCGCATTTATAATATTAGTCATCATCATCCCAGCCTAAATATTATTATGTCCCATTGCTGGCCACAGGCCTACTCTCAGTATTAATAGTAATAAAGTAATAATATTATTAGTAGTAATATTAGTATGGATTGTAATATGTCGGAACCTTCAAAGCGATGCTAGCTTTCTCTGCAAGTTGGTTAGCGTCAGCGTAACTTCTTGGTAGGTACCAGTCTGTTTGTTCATTTCTATATTTACAGTACAGGTCAAGTAATGGTAGCCTAGCCTAGTGCTTTGACCTATGGCCTCGCCTATGGTCCTGAGTTCGAGCCGGGCTCGAACTTCTAAACTTTTCGGAATTATGTGCGAAATTACATTTGTAATTTACGAGTACCCTGAGCTTTTACGGCGAAGAAAGACATCGTGAGGAAACTTGCACATAACTATGAAGAAATTCAATAGAAGATTTCTTTCCACCGACTTTTGATGCCGCCATGCTAACTGCCAAAGTACCTGTCTATCACATTTTCACGTTTAAACATGTGAAGCTATTTTTATGAAATTTGGTATGGAGATAGTTTGAGACCCTAGAATAGGAATTAGAATGGTTTCGATCCCGGAAAATTATGCAGCTTAAACAATTTCTTCGCAGAAGTCGCGACACACAGCTAGTATCTAATAACATACTGAGAACTTTCGAAATCAAGAACAAAAGCGCCGACCTTTGTACAACAGATAAAATCAATTAACGTAAGATAACCATTACGCAAAACTATTGATAACATGATAAGTCCGCATACTTCAGTCGCGTGTACTATAAAAAGCACATAATTGCGGTACTTACACTTACTGTTAATAGACTTAAAGGGCGTGACCTGATAGTAAGCGTCCCAGTTCCCTACTTCCTTCCTCCGTGACACACTGTGTTAAAACGTTTAGTAAAACAAGTTTTGTCATTGGCTTCAGTCATATTGGACACTCACTACTCATGTTTTACGAGATTTCATTTTACTAGTGATGTTTATACAAACATGTATGTATGAAGTCGTGTTCAGAATTTGTTTGGTCTGAAAAAGTTTGTATTAAAATTGTTTTTTCCTTTCTTATTATAAACTTTAATTAAAACTTTTGAACTCATGTAAATTTGTATTTAAATGTTATCCAAATATTCATTTATTAAATGAATTACAACATAATGATTCTGTTTATCATTTATAATACCTATACAATTTGAATTTAATATTTATTGTTGTTCTTTAATAAGGACAAATACAATGGATGTGTTAAAAATGTCATAGAAAATAATGTAAGCTAATCATAAATTGTTCTGATTAAGTAAAGATGGCATTGCAGGTGGTAGGACCTTGTGCAAGGTCCGCCCGGATTGCTACCACCATCTTGCTCGCTAAGCCTGCCGTGAAGCAGCAGTGCTTGCACTGTTGTGTTTCGGCGCGGAGAGTAAGACAGCCGGTGAAATTACTGGCACTTGAGGTATTCTAACTTAGGCCTCTAGGTTGGCAACGCATCTGCAATACCCCTCATGTTGCAGATGTTTATGGGCGGTGGTGATCTCTTACCACCAGGATACCCACTTGCTTGTTTGCCTTCCAGTCGAATAAAAAAAAAAAAAATTGAAGACAGCAGATTAACAGGGGCGTACCCAGCTTCTGGCCTAAGGGGGGGCAAGTCAGATTTATAAGGTCTGATCGCACGCGCTTGTTTTGTCATGCACACTACACAAAGACACCTACATGAAACACAAGGTATATGTAGTGTGTAGGGCAAACACCCGCAAGGGATCCTGCTTCATAGGTAAACAGGGCATAATATATTGTAGAGCATACAATTTCCCGGGAAGGGGGGGCAGCGGCCCTCCCCTGCCCCCCCTGCGTACGCGCATGCAGATTCACTTTGTAGAAAGAAACAGAGAGCAAAGATACCTATTTGTTTTTCGAAAAACCACAAAAAAAAATTATCACATGTATATGTATGTAAGTACCCATGTGTGCTTCTTTATAAAATAAAATAACCTTGAATGAAAATTAGAGTGAGATAAAATTTCAAATCAAAACACAAAACGGAAACAATACAAACATGATAATGATCTAATTAACACTTGCAAAAACAACTAATTAACAAGCCAGTTACCGAAAATAGAAAAACTGTGAATACAATCAATACTAAACATTTTTGGAGCGAAAAAATTACTATAACACACTGCAGATCTAAATAGTAGTCAGTAATATTACCAGGTTAGGCTGGAAATTAGTATTTGGTCAACAACATAAATTGTAATTTTATTGTCATCATCATCATCATCCCAGCCTCTATAAGTCCCACTGCTGGGTGCAGGCCTCCTCTCAGAATGAGAGGGCTTGGGCCGTAGTTCCCACGCGGGCCCAGTGCGGATTGGGAACTTCATTCATACACACCATTGAATTGCTTTACAGGTATGTTACGGTTTCCTCACGATATTTTCCTTCACCATAAAGCTCGTGGTAAATTTCAAATGTAATTTCACACATGAATTTCGAAAAATCAGAGGCGCGAGCCGGGGTTCGAACCCACGATCCTCTGCTTGAGAGACCATAGGTCAAACTACTCGGCCACCACAGCTATCGCGTCGCAATCGCAATTATAACTGTAATATACATTCATTAATAATCCAAGACCCGAGAACAAGCCCGGGACCTCAAGCTTCGCAGTCAGGTTCTCTAACCACTTGGCCATATTCTGGTCGTCCAGATAAAAAAATTGTTTCAGTGCATGGACTCAACTTTTTCCATTGAACTAAACTGTTAACTACAAAAAGATCAAAGCTATCTTCGAGATCTTGTCAATAGTAAACCAGAATCCATTATGTAAGACCATAAAGTAAGTAATTATTTCAAACTGAAGCCTGAAAATAACACTGTTACAAAAACTAGCATGCCACTCACTTGAAATAAAACAAAACATATAAAATACTATCAAGCAGCTCAAACTGTGACTAACCAACTCATTGTCACTCCCGCTTAGGTCAAGCGCATTGGTTAAATATCCAAGAATCTGCAAAATATATTAAATATCTTAAATCCAAAGAACACCAAATAAATCCTGTAATCTTTCTTAATTTTCCATGTAGCATGTGTACACAGTTGTTGGAACTGTTTTAATCTCTTGAGGTCTGTTAATTTTCTGTTATTACAATTTGAACAGAACATCAATGAAGTACTTGAAATTTCTTTGTTTATGCATTATTTTTTTATGTTATATTATATATTACACCAGGTCCCATGAGGTTAAATAATAAATATTGTTTCTTCCAATAGTCGTCTCTGACTATGGCAATAATTTATGGATTTATTTGGTACAGACTTCAAAGCTCTACAAAATTTGCAAATCATAAAAAGTGAGCAGAATGCAAATATGTGTGTAGGTTACTAAACAAAAAGAAATCTCTAATTAGTTAAGTTTTTGATAACATAATTCATAGTCAAATTTGCAAATCTTGCAACATCTTGTGAAATATGTTTTGTGTACACATTGAAAATACAAGTATATGCCTCGATCCTTAGTATTATAATTTTTATTACCTACAGTTTTATGTGAAGAGCTTCTATTAGGGGCATTGTTTCGAATTCAAGTTTTTGCTACTGACATATTTATAATGTCACATGACTCAATGATAAGACTCGTAATTCTCAGGATAATTTTACGATTAAGGAAACCAATTGTAACGACTTGATTCATTAATTTTTCATTAACAGTTTGGTGTGAATAGGTACTTTGTTTTTCAAGAATCACAGGAAAAAACCCATTGCACAGAGGATAAAATAATAATTACTTGGAAAACAAACATACTATCCTTTTTAGTATTTAAATAATTAAACATAGTTCATTTTTTCTTTCTAGTCATGGTATGAGTTAAATAATTATTTAATTAAATAGCCTGTGTTAAGTTTATCAATGCAGTAGTCATACAGGATGCTCTGATAACAGAGCTTAAATTGAAATGATTAATCATGTAATGTTGATTTTTTGAATAATTCAGGAAAGTTTACAAACTAGCAAGATATTCAGTTTAAGTGCAGGAATATTTGGCATATCATAATAGAATAATCTTGATCTTATCTTAGTCTAAACAGATAACCTAATACCTACATAGTTACAACATTTGTTATCATTATCATCCATTTGCCATACACTTTTACTTTTATACCCGAGGTATTAAAGTTTACATAAAAACACCTAAGATTTAAGAGCTGTTAGTGCTGGTGTAAGTGTTGTTTACATTCGGAATTTATGTGCGATGGTCGACGTACTGTCGCCCGATCACATAGCGATGGTGAAATCACACACGAGCCGCCAGCGCCGCCGCGACAACTGTACACACTCGTAACCCAACTTACACGTAAACATACACATCAAAAGTAAAACTTACCGATTTCGGCATCTTGGCGGTTTGGGATAACTATCTGCAAAGACAGAGCACACGTTAGAGAAACTAAACCGTCTAAATTCCACAACAAATAGTGCGAACTAAGCAGTCGACATGTACCTCACCGCGTGACATGTAATCGCTAAATTGTGAATAACTTAGCGCCTACGAGCGCGCGCGGTGAACAATACATGCTGCTGTATGATCTGTTCTATGCATTTTCTCAGAATATACTGGCATTGATGCGATGACAATAAAATTATAGTCGCCGGCGGTAGTGTAATGTGCACGGAAAAACTTAATCAGAAACTAGGGTAACTTAGTGGAATCGTAAACTGGTATTTTACACTGAAAAATTACTGAGCAAAATGTGTACTTACCCGGGAAAAGGAAGAATATCACCTAATTTTCCACATAAGTAGCACAACACATAAAGAATGCACACACCCTAAACGTAAAAGAGCCACAAAAATATCGCGATGTGACAGACAAGACAACTGCGTGACGTGGTAACCGGTGTTGTCATATCTGACAATTGGCATAGTTGGGGTTTGGGGTTACACTTTGAAATGTTTTCGAATTAAATGCATACGATTTGATTATAAAATAGTAAGAATTTAATGATATTTTTTATTCACCAGCTTATTAACAGAATTTGTATAAAATTAGTCAAGGTTTAGTTTAATTTCCAATTTGAATTCGAATTCCCGAGAATAATGTTCGAGCTATAAGAAAAAAACAGTTTGTTTTGTCTGTGGATTGTACAAAATGGTTCCAATAAAAATATTTCTTCAATAATTTACAACGTTTATTTGCTTAAAATATCCGTTAAAAATGGTAATGATCACTAATTTTTTCAAGTAAAATTTTACAGTGATTTACACTTTAGGGTACTTATGAATATTACGAAGTCGGGGATGTCGATTATTATATATGGCAGCATTCAGTGACACCTGTCACTGTCACAGTCATCATCGGACGGTGACGTTTGCTTTTACCGGTCGTCTCTCTTCCTTGGTGACTGTTTGTGTTTGTCGCACAGTGTTTTGTATTTAGATCTTTGTTTCAGTTTGTTTATAGATCATTATTTGTGTATAGTATCAAAATAAGAACAAATTTTTCTAGCATTCTTAACAGAAAACTACGATAACCTAAAAATGTGGGCTTCCTTACGAAGACTTCTGCATTGGGGGCCCATCTGCGTTTTAGGTAATAAATATGATTTAAAAATAATTTATTACTGTATATCTTTAATTTTTTTTATCTTAAAACAGAAAAATACAGTGTGCGAATGTAAATCTGGAGAACCTGAATAATTGTATTGCTTTTAATTAAAAAAAGATCTGTTTAGGTAGGTAGATAAGTTACTAGTTTTGGAACCAATTTCTGGGACCCATCTACCATATGCTTGTGATTCACAAGTGGATCACAAGTCACGGTTTAGGAAACTTTTGCATGTTATTCACAAAGTTTGAGACCCAGCAAATAAGAATGATGAGAATACCAATTAATGAGAATGCCTTGTTAGTTATTTTTCATTTATGAATAAATACCTAAATCTTTATTGGCTTATTTTAATACTTTTGTGTTATACAAATTTCAAGAGCCCATTCCCATCAGGAATTCGCCTGGGACCCACTGGTTGGTCACTACCTGAATTTTAAGGAATACTTGTGTCATAGGCATATATAAAGAGGGGGCCAGGTAGGCTGTGCCCACCTCAGTATGGTTTTGTGCCCACTCAAGGATGTTGGCCTACAGATTCGAAATTCTATAATACTGATATCTTCACACAAAAACCCAGGCCAGGCCCCCCTGGAAAATAACCCTAAATACGCCAATGACTTGTGTATATTAACAACTTTAAAAACAATGTTCCCAGGTATCATAAAGCTAGTAACATGGTCGATGGTGCACCTGATTGGGATGTGGTGGCCACCCCAGGGCTCATTGGGTGGTGCCTTGCATGCAGCTTTATTCCTGTTCCTCGCTGGGGGCACCCTCTACTACTTCCTGCAGTCCCTGCTTGAGGGACCAGGGTTTGTGCCTCTGAAGTGGCGTCCAGTGAGTGTTAGATTTTCCTCAGAGTTTTAATATTATGTTTATTTTAAAATACTCTAATAGATATTAAATGTTATGGTTATATTCTTCTAGAGAAAGGAAGAAGACACAGAGCATCTACAATTTTGCACAATTTGCAATGGATATAAGGCTCCGCGTTCACATCACTGTAGAAAGTGTAAGAGTGTTTATTTACTTTTCTAAAAACTAAAGTCATAATATCACTTGAACTGAAATTCACATTTGTTTATTGAGGTTTATTTGAAAATGCTGCAATTTTTTTTAAATGAGAATGATTCTCTGGTACTCCAAACTCCAAACATCCTACCAACTGACTACTGAGGAACCTGACCAATAATCTTGACTGCATGCACTCGACAATCAATTTTGTTTATAAAAAAAAACTTAAAAATGCTAAAGGTAATTTATTTTGTTGCATAGGTGGGCATTGTGTAATGAAGATGGACCACCACTGTCCATGGATCAACTGCTGTGTGGGCCACGCCAACCACTGCTACTTCACCTACTTCCTCATCTTTGCTGTGCTGGGTTGTCTGCAAGCCGCCATCGTACGTATACTCCAATTCAATAGTATCTGACAATCCTGTAGACACTTCCAGCCTACTAATATGAACACCGGGCTGCCTAAGGCTTTGTGATGTAACTATTATTCTTTTTTGATTCCTTTTAGATGATAATTGCAACAACAGGGACATATATAGTCAAGCATGCCCACGTTAGGGTGTGTTAAATGTGTAGAAAATTGTCAGTTTCTATTGAATTCTACTTTACTTTAATAGTACTATAATGTAAAAGTTGTATGTATACGCCAGCCCTTACAGTGAGTCTCCTGTCGGTTCCAGGTACTCTCGATTTGTATGTACCACGCGATAAACCGCGCGTGGTACGTGCAGAGCGGCGTGCGCGCGCCGCGCGTGGTGCTGACGCTGCCCACGCTGCTGCTGACGCTGCTGGCCGTCGGGATGTGCCTCGGGGTCGTGCTGGCCGTCGGCGCGCTGCTCGGGCTGCAGGTGGGTCCCGCGTCCCGCCCGTGGGTCCCGGGGGTGTGGCCCCGCCCACGCTGCGGGCCGGCGGCATGTGCCTCGGGGTCGTGCTGGCCGTCGGCGCGCTGCTCGGGCTGCAGGTGGGTCCCGCGTCCCGCCCGTGGGTCCCGGGGGTGTGGCCCCGCCCACGCTGCGGGCCGGCGGCATGTGCCTCGGGGTCGTGCTGGCCGTCGGCGCGCTGCTCGGGCTGCAGGTGGGTCCCGCGTCCCGCCCGTGGGTCCCGGGGGTGTGGCCCCGCCCACGCTGCGGGCCGGCGGCATGTGCCTCGGGGTCGTGCTGGCCGTCGGCGCGCTGCTCGGGCTGCAGGTGGGTCCCGCGTCCCGCCCGTGGGTCCCGGGGGTGTGGCCCCGCCCACGCTGCGGGCCGGCGGCATGTGCCTCGGGGTCGTGCTGGCCGTCGGCGCGCTGCTCGGGCTGCAGGTGGGTCCCGCGTCCCGCCCGTGGGTCCCGGGGGTGTGGCCCCGCCCACGCTGCTGGCCGTCGGCATGTGCCTCGGGGTCGTGCTGGCCGTCGGCGCGCTGCTCGGGCTGCAGGTGGGTCCCGCGTCCCGCCCGTGGGTCCCGGGGGTGTGGCCCCGCCCACGCTGCGGGCCGGCGGCATGTGCCTCGGGGTCGTGCTGGCCGTCGGCGCGCTGCTCGGGCTGCAGGTGGGTCCCGCGTCCCGCCCGTGGGTCCCGGGGGTGTGGCCCCGCCCACGCTGCGGGCCGGCGGCATGTGCCTCGGGGTCGTGCTGGCCGTCGGCGCGCTGCTCGGGCTGCAGGTGGGTCCCGCGTCCCGCCCGTGGGTCCCGGGGGTGTGGCCCCGCCCACGCTGCGGGCCGGCGGCATGTGCCTCGGGGTCGTGCTGGCCGTCGGCGCGCTGCTCGGGCTGCAGGTGGGTCCCGCGTCCCGCCCGTGGGTCCCGGGGGTGTGGCCCCGCCCACGCTGCGGGCCGGCGGCATGTGCCTCGGGGTCGTGCTGGCCGTCGGCGCGCTGCTCGGGCTGCAGGTGGGTCCCGCGTCCCGCCCGTGGGTCCCGGGGGTGTGGCCCCGCCCACGCTGCGGGCCGGCGGCATGTGCCTCGGGGTCGTGCTGGCCGTCGGCGCGCTGCTCGGGCTGCAGGTGGGTCCCGCGTCCCGCCCGTGGGTCCCGGGGGTGTGGCCCCGCCCACGCTGCGGGCCGGCGGCATGTGCCTCGGGGTCGTGCTGGCCGTCGGCGCGCTGCTCGGGCTGCAGGTGGGTCCCGCGTCCCGCCCGTGGGTCCCGGGGGTGTGGCCCCGCCCACGCTGCTGGCCGTCGGCATGTGCCTCGGGGTCGTGCTGGCCGTCGGCGCGCTGCTCGGGCTGCAGGTGGGTCCCGCGTCCCGCCCGTGGGTCCCGGGGGTGTGGCCCCGCCCACGCTGCGGGCCGGCGGCATGTACCTCGGGGTCGTGCTGGCCGTCGGCGCGCTGCTCGGGCTGCAGGTGGGTCCCGCGTCCCGCCCGTGGGTCCCGGGGGTGTGGCCCCGCCCACATCGCATGTGCCACGTCGGCATGTGCCTCGGCGCGCTGCTGGGCCTGCAGGTGGGTCCCGCCTGTGCCCCACCCGTGGAACCCGCGTGTACTATTCTGCAACAGACAGAGCCGCAGGCAACAGTTATTTTCCTACTGATACACGTACAGTCAACGTCATAAATAAATGATCATTTCTGTACCTTGTCACTTTCAGTCGTTACACAATTTCGTATGGCTTTTCAAACATGACGTTAAAGTGACAAGGTACAAAAGTGATCACTTATTTATGACGTTAAAAAAGTTTGTATTAACCCGTCCAGCGCCCTGTGCACCTACGCACACAACAGTGTTTTAAGCAATGCGCCCTATGCGTCTGAAGAAGGTCAAAAAAAAATTAAGTCTAAAGAATTCTTGAGCGCTTAGGTCACATGAATTTTTAGGGCTAGCGTTCGATTTTTTATTTACTTTTCATCTCTCCTGTTCGGAAAGTTTAATTTTCATGGATAGCCGGGTGGAAAATTGCGTTTTCTCCTCTAGGGTGGAAAGTAATTTTTTTTTTAATTTTTCGGCTTACCACGACATCGAAGATAATTGAGTTACGTCAATGACATTTTTTTTTCACGTTTTGGCATGGCCATCTAGATGCACGTCGTGACCAACTCGATTTTTTTTTATAGTCGGCCATGGCAAGTGACCAGTCGAAAAGGTACCGTTGGAGGTTGGATAGGTATAAGTAAATTCAATTTATTATTATTCTCGTTTTTTTGTAGTATTTTAGTTTCCTCACAGTCGAAATGAAAAGTAGAGTGTCTAACTCGGGTGAAATAACCCATTTCCCCTCGAACTATTGGAATATCTCGGGTGAAATGGGTCACTTTCCACCCTTGGTTATCAATCTACTATTCCTCAGATCCGCAGCATACTCCGCAACCGCACCACCATCGAAGACTGGATCCTGGAGAAGGCGGTCAGCCGGCGCGAGGAGGCTGGCCTGCCGCCCTTCCAGTTCCCCTACGACCTGGGCTGGCGGGAGAACTTGAAGTTTGTGTTGTACGGGCACCGGTATGACGGGCTTAGTTGGCCGGTGCGGCCGGAGTGCCACGAGTTTGATCTCACTGTGAGTTCCATTATCTATAATATAAAAATGAATCGCAAAATGTGTTGGTAAGCGCATAACTCGGGAACGACTGGTCCGATTTCGCTAATTCTTTTTTTATTGTGTTTGTTACTGTCAGGAGAAGGTTTTTAAGGAAGAAAATACATAAAAAATATAACGGGGGCGAAGCCGCGGGCAACAGCTAGTGAGGATATATAAATCTATCTATCTATATAAATAAAAAAAATAATTGCTGCTTTTATTATTATTATTTTTTTCATTTATGACAGTGGAAGCATGCTACACTTCCGCTGAACGTAGATATAGTTAGTGTTTAGTTTTGTAACTAAGGGACCTCATACATCCCTGTACTATTATTAGTTTTTTGTAATTTTTTGTTTAATTATTTACTGTAGTTTTTAAGTATTTTATTTGTAATTATTTTATTTTGAAAAAATTACTTTTCGACAAGTTTCTTGCGTCGCATTCTTCTTGGCAATGATGGTCTTTTCGAAAGTTAAAAAATGACTTGTAAAAGTGCCCATTGCGGCCTATTTACTGAATAAATGATTTGAATTTGAAATGTATGTACGGGCATTAATTCCGAACAATGGCACCGAATTGGATAATTAATTGCATTTGAAATTTTTGAATATAAATTTAAAAAAAAAATATCGGGACAATCGACACCAATATAACACTGCATAAATAGATAATTTATAAACTATGAAATGTATTTATTTTGAACTAAGTTGGTGAACAGACTTTTAGACTTATTTGCTTCTTTTTAATTTTTAAGGAATGCAAGTTTATTGATTTTTAACCCTCGACGCAAAAAGAGGGGTGTTATAAGTTTGACCGCTATGTGTGTCTGTCTGTGTGTCTGTCTGTGGCACCGTAGCTCTTAAACGGCTGGACCGATTTGAATGCGGTTTTTTTTAATTTGATAGCAGGTTTTCTAGCAATGGTTCTTAGAGATGTTTCATCAAAATCGGTTAAGCCGTTTTTGAGATATTGAACTTTAAAGTGACAAGGTCGGGGGTTTTCCAACTTTTTGTTGGTTAGGTTATCATAAATGTTTGTTTGTATCGTTGCAGCGCGAGCAGCGCGCCCAAAAAGAAGACAAGCGTCTCCGGTCGCGGTTGTACACGGCGACGGCGCGCTACTCGGGCCGCTGGCTGCCGCTGCGGGGCTGGCCGCGGGCCGCGCTGGCACCGCCCTGCACCGACGAGCCGCGTCTGCCGCTGGAGCCCGGGGACGTAGTGAGAGCCACCAGGCAGCGCAAGTCAGTACCCGTGACCACTATGCGGGAAAGCTTTCAAAGTCAAAGTCAAAATCTCTTTATTCAATTTGCACTTATGAACGTCAAAAAAAAATTACCACCGGTCGGAAAAAAACCTCTGTTGAGAAGAATCCGGCAAGAAACTCAATGAGGTTTTTTTTTTAACAGATTCACTCATTTATTGACATTGTATTTGGATAGTCTCCTACGACCCAGTGTCCTATACATTGTGTTAAATAACTGAAAAACAGAAATTAGTTTAGAATCGACAGAAAAACCGATTACACTGTGTTTTAAATCAAGTCGTATCTGTGTTTCTCGTATCTCTTTTTTGCGCCCGATCTAAATGTTACTGATGCATACGCCAATTAAATGTTTTACGAGGTTGCATACTATTTAGATAATTTAGTAGTAGTCCAGTAGAACCCACGACCTTCTGCTTGAGAGGCAATAGGTCAAACCACTAGGCCATCACGGCTTCACGACTAGAAATTAGGCGTGAGTAAAAAAAAAGTGGGAGAAAAGGTCTACAAGAAAAATTTCGATTGTAGAATAAATGCCCTTAAAAACATTTGTGCGTGGTAAAATTGTGTCAATAAATACGGCTGGTGTAAATGAAGAATAGGAAAACACGCTACTGTCAAAATAAGCTTTAGTAAAAAAGCATTTAGGAAAATCTGCGAACGGAAATTTTGCTACAAGGATACTACGATTTTGTGGAAATGAAACCAGTCGTTTTGCTGTCAATTTTATTTTCTTCTGAAAACGTCGAAGCGAAATTGAGAAATATAAATTATAGTATAGAGTTAGTAATCTACTAAAATTATTGACTTAGCAGAACACGAATTCATAAATACTTCTTAGAGCCTGAATTGATGAAAATAATTTCAGTTTGTCATTGTCATGTGTTACAGGCAGTGGCTGTTCGGCGAGCGGCTGGTGGGCGCGGGGGAGGCGCGCGGGCCGCGGGGGTGGTTCCCGAGGGACGCCGCCACGCCCACAGACTGCAAGATCAAACCCGACTAGTACACACAAACACACACAAGTACCGATTCGCACAATGCCAGTAAAACCTTGATTGGTTTTTTGGAATCTTTTTGTATTTTTTATTTCAATTCCAAATTTTTACTTTTACGGTCATCCCGTGAAACCTAAATTGAAAATACAAACCGAAACATAGATGCACAGAAAAACCAGAAAAATAAGACCAGCAGTGGTGTAGCGGTATAGCACGCGGCACGGAATGCCGAGGACCTGGGTTCGATTCCCAGTGTTGGTCTTATTTTTCTGGTTTTTCTGTGCATCTATGTTTCGGTTTGTATTTTCAATTTAGTAAAACCTTGCCAATGGTACTGTGGGCCCACGGGGCTAACAAGTTACAAATGATCCCTAGAGCTCCTCAATGTATGCTGAACCTTTTCTTGGCATGTTATAAGTGTACTGAAGGTTACGTATCTGAATATCGAAAGTTAAAATACCGAATGTATTAAAATATCGAATGGGTCATAATATCGAAAAGGTTCTGTTAAGATTGTATTTTTTTTTAGATTGTAAGGGGTTCAATAAGATGTCGTTTTAATCAATCCTGAAAAGTTTTCGGTTTCAGAAAATAAACCTTTCGATATTATGACCCATTCGATATTTTAATATATTCGATATTTTAACATTCGATATTCAGATGCGTACCCGTACTGAATCCAAGACTCGTTATCTTGTAGATTTAACAAAAATAACTTAAAAAAACACAAAAATGATCTAAAATCTTATATGATACAATACCAAGAAAAGGGTAATAGCAAAATTTTACTGGCGTCATGTATGTATATAAGTTTACATTGTAAACCATCACTTAAGGGAAATATAATTTGCTGGTAGTTGATGTTACCAACCAAGGAGAACATGTTGAAAATTTCACCATATAAATGTCTGTTGGCATATCGTCACTGCTTTGAAAATATCTTTTACCACAAAATGTTGAACGTGAACTTTATGAACATTATTTTACAGGTCAATTTTGTTGACAAATTCGATTTGAGTGACGATATGACAACGTATACAGCGTGTATTTTTAATACTACCTCAAACTTTAAGGGCAGTTAGTGAAGGCCCTAATAATCACATTTTATTATGTTTTAGTAAAAAATTTAGACTTATTATTTTCCTTACAAAATTAATTAGCACGCAATGTATCATATAAATTTCATACGAAAACACAAGCCGAAACATGAATGCACAGAAAAACCAGAAAAAATAGACCAGCGCTGGGAATCGAACCCAGGTCCTCAGCATTCCGTGCTGCGTGCTATTCCCCTACACCACCACTGGACAGGAGACTAGACACGAATTTTTCCTATGCATCCATATTTAAACTTGGATTCTTATTAGTCACTTTAGCAGCGACACTAACGCCATCTATGATCTACGTTCTCAACGAGAAACATTTTTCACTCCCATCGAAACTATCCGTTCACCAGGGACAAGAGATGTCGCTATTAAGCAATCAAATCAAGATTACGATTTGGAGTCTTTTTGTATTTTTTTATTTCAACTCCAAATTTTTGTTTCTTTTACGGTCATCCCGTGAAAGTTTATATAAATTTCATACGAAAACACAAGCCGAAACATGAATGCACAGAAAAACCAGAAAAAATAGACCAGCGCTGGTCTATTTTTGACGTAATGATCATAATCATTACTTCAAGGTTCAATTTTGTTGACATATTGATTTTAGATACGAGTTTTTTCAAAGTAGTGACGAATTGTTGGGAAGCTCGTATTGACAGTTCATAAACAATTTATCAACCGAGTGGTAGCGTCAACTACCTAATTAACACGTTCACAGTCCAGTGCCCCATATATGGGTCACGATGAACTATCTCCACGAGTGCGTGCCCCACATACGGATCATTACACCGACCAGGTACGCACTCAGATTAGTATAAGTAATTAGTGACCCATCAGTGGATGATGTGTGACGGAAGTAATTTGCTTATACTTACGAGGAAATTGAAACATATTTATTGAGACTGTTAACGTGTTAAATAAGCCAGCATGTCACAAATAATTTTAACAAAAAACTATTAACTAAGTGTATGCAAGAGATCTCAACTTTAAATGCAGGTAGGACAATTATTTTGGATTTTGTTTAGGCAAATAAGATACCACTATTCAGAACCGTTTCTCTTCCCATTAGACACTGAAGTGGGAATGATATTTTAACGGATAACTCGTCTTAAATCGAGTTTAGCTCGACTTGTTTCGAGTTATTTCGTAGCCCTTCTTCAAAGGAGCACGAGGAGGAGTCGCGCGAGCAGAGCGGTGGGGCGTAGTGCGCGTGTTGCGGCAGCCGCCGGGCCGCGTGCTCCTTTGAAGAAGGGCTAAGAAATAGCCCGAAACATGTCGAGCTAAACTCGATTTAAGACGTGAGTTATCCGTTACAATATCATTTGATATGAGCGAGTCTCACGGTAGTTTCATGTTCAAAACTGAAGTGGGTACATTAGAATAACCCTCTTAGGCATAGTCTTGTGATCCTATATCTTTTAATGAAAAAGAAAATAATTATATTGGTTTTGAATTCTAATTGTGTGAGTTTAAGAACCAAATTAGATCACTACTTTGAAAAAAAAAATCGTATCTTAAGGTGGCACGACTTCCATACTAACTAATTTTCCCAACCATTTGCGCTTGAAAGATTATTTGAAACTAAAACCACATCTCTTGACGTTTATTTCGTTATCTAGTTGCGTAATTTTTTATTTACCTTAAGAAAGCTTTTGATTAATAGCTTAATCTAAATGATTATTTTGGTTCATTTTTGTCAATATGTGAGTGAACAGCCGACAGTATCGTACACCAACGGCTTGGTTAGTAGTGTGCGTTTCAGCCACGTTGTCAACTCGCCGACAATTCGATGATAAGCGACGTTGCCAGATTTCGTTCGATTTGTCTGATCAAAATTACATAATTACCATTTTGAAGCTCGTTTCCCTATTTTTTTTAATATTTTTGCTGGCCATAGGTACAAAGTCCGTCAGTCGAAAGACTGAAGCGCAACGAACAAATGCATTGCCAATTCTTTGGATTTTCGACAGAAATTAGGAAGAAAATGACATAACATGAACGAATTAATAAATAAGTACGGAAAATTGCATTAACGGATTAAAAATTAGTAGTGATAAAATCAGACAAAAGCTGCATGGCTTGTGGCTTTAGCTTTTTCCAAAAAATAAAAATAAAAAAAGCATCTCAATTGTCAAATGTCAAGTCATAATTTTTTGTTCGTTAGTTGTCATGACATTGTAAAAACTAGAGTAACTTTTTCCTAAATTAAATTATCGTAATTTGTCCTCGAAATTGGCGGAATTATAATTATCTATAATCTATAATGTGAATGAAGTTATATTTTCAAGTATTGACCTGAATTATAATTCACATTGGAAACTATGAAGCCACGAATTTTGCGAATAAAATACATATAAAGCATCAATACTCGATACTCTAGTCTCGGAAAAGACGCATTATAAGGAAATTGAAAAGTAAGTACTGTAGAGACTGAGTACAACATACATATACTGCGCTCACCAACGCGCTTATCAAGCGTGGCGAGTACTTACCTAAGTATTGGCAACTCGGGAAAATATGTATGGAAGAGGCCTAAAGTCCACCGGTGAACGTGCTGAGGCTAATATGAAGATGATGACGGTGATGATAATGTTGAAAACCATATCCCTACTTCCATACTAATATTATAAATGCGAAAGTGTATGTGTTTGTTTATATGTTTGTCCGTTTTTCACGTCGAAACGGAGCGACGGGTCGGCGTGATTTTTGGCATAGAGATAGTTTATTGGTCAGAGATTGATATTAGCTATTTTTTACCCTGGAAAAATGCACAGTTCCAGAACCCTTACCCTTGGTAGCGGATTTAAATTTTGAGCTTAATATCTCGGTAATTTTGGAGTTCAGAGAAAAGTTCATTTGACAAAATATGCTTCGTCAAAATATGTTTTGTTTTCATAAAAAAATATTTAATTACAGATGTGTATGAGACTGGCACAAGACTGGAAAAGTGGCGTGAAAATGCAAGAGGCACTCAGCAGTGGTTGTATGTGGGCTAATTTGATTGATTGATGTAAATAAACAAATAAAAACTGACTTAGTGATGGATTTTTTTAATTTGTTGTTCAATAGGGCCTTCGATTACTACCCAACCAATTAAATTTGAAATAAAAATAAACAAGTCTAATTTCATATGGTCACGTTTTTCGTAGAAGGAAAATATCGTGAAGAAACGTGCAACCCCCTGTAAAATAATTAATGGTGTGTGCTATATTTCAATTCACACTGGGCCTGCGTTGAAAACAACGCCCAAACCAAGCCCTCATTGTGAGAGGAGGCCTGTATGTATGTATAGGGATAATGATAATGATTATGACTAATTTTCCCATAGTATGTAAACTGTATTGTAAAAAATATATAACCCATATGCAACCCATGTGCTACTAATGTATTGTTGACATCCCATACATCTGCCAAAGAAATCACAGCATAATTGAATATGAAAAGGTTCCACCCTGGTACGTGATTCGGTTTCCTTGACTTTGTAAAGAGGAACTTATCCCTCGAAGGGATCTCTACCAAGCAACCCTTGAGTAGATGTGAGGAATAAGTCAGTAGGTATTGTAGTTGTGCATATTCATAGATAGATTCGCTTAAAATTTAAAAAAAAAATGTGCCTAAATTAGGTCTTATTAATTTTTTGCTACACATTTCAATAAACATTAACGTCATTAACAGAGAACTATAAAAAAAAAAAAAACAAAAAAAGCTTAATTGTTCAACGGGTTTGAACCCGAACTTCCTAAGCTATTCTTAGGGTAAACTCGAGCCTTATACAACTAGGCCATTCTGCTCTTTGATCATGCCAGCGAAATTAACAAAGACTTTTGTTTACATCAAATTGCAAGCATGTGTGCGAAAATATCAGTCGAAACTGCAGCATTCCCAAATGAAAGTATTTTCTGAATTAAAATACATCTGAAACTTGGTAGAATATATTACAAATTTCACTCTACGGGCGCTAGGTACATTATTTTATAAAAATATCCACATTTTCATTCGTAAAAAAAATAAAATACGTGGAATTTGCACACTAACGTCATCTACTGGCGCTGTAGTGCCTAGCTGACCGTGACAAACCACCTTAAATCAATCTGGAAACTGTCATCGTAAAGTGAAGTGTAATGTTGTCTGGAAGAGATCTCTCTGAAGCGATAAGCTTTTTGTTTACCTTGTAATTTCCTCTGTGTACCTGTTTTCTGTATTGCTTACTATTGTGGTGTGCAATAGTTATTGTATTGTATTGTATTATGAACCTTGTGTCACACGGAGTAAAGTTCACTTATTGGTTGGCATTTTTGTAATCAGCATTTTTTTATTGCAGATTATTAACCCCCGATGCAAAGAGGGGTGTTATAAGTTTGACCGCTGTGTGTCTGTCTGTCTGTGGCACTGTATCTCTAAAACGGGTGAACCGATTTGGATGCCGTTTTTTAAAATTGAAATCATGTTTTATAGCGATGGCTTTTAGACATGTTGAATCAAAATCGGTTCAGCCGTTTTGGAGATATTGAACTTTGAAGTGACAGAGTCGGGGGTTTTCCAACTTTTTGGTGGCTAGGTTATTTAGAAATACAAGGTAATAATGTAGTAGGTGTTGACGAAGTTTCATGTTATGAACTTTTTTAAATTTGATAAGTTACTTGCCTATACGAGTATTTTTTTTTTTCAAAGTAGTGGTGATATGAAAATGTATGGATTGATCTGAGCCGTAATAGTTATTTAAAAATGTCTTGGTGCTCAATAAAGGAAAGGTAAAGCACGTATCGCTTCTCATCAAAGCGAACTTTGAAAGTGTGCTTTAAGTTGTTACAATAGGGCTCATTTTTCAAGTGCAATAACAAGTGTAATATCAACTCAAGTGTAATAATTAGTGTAATATCAGTAATATATGAAAGACGTCAAGCAAAAACTATACTAGTTTTACCCGAGGCTTCGCGTAAACTATAAGACCTGGCAGTTGCATTGGGATTTTATTTAAATCCCTCGGGAATTCTCAAAAATTATAGTCATTTTCAACGGTTCTGATTTCTGAATTACATACGCGCACATTCCAATCCTGTTCGAATAGGAATAAAAACCGAATGGACAAGGGCGAGTCGAACTCGTGTGGAAAGGGTTCCATATGATCATTATCATTAGGCATTCCAGCCTGTATACCTCCCACTAATGGACCTCTCGGTATGAGAAGGCTTGGGCTGTAGTTCCCACGCGGGCCCAGTGCGGATTGGGAACTTCACTCTCACCATATGTTAATCAGTCTGCTTTTTAACCCGCGACGCAAAAAGAGGGGTGTTACAAGTTGGCACCGTAGCTATTAAACGGGTGACAATTGAATGCGGTTTTTTTATTTGAAAGAGGATTTCTAGTAATGATTCTTAGACATGTTTCATCAAAATCGGTACAACCGTTTTTGAGATATTGAACTTTGAAGTGATAAATTCGGGGGTTTTCCAACTTTTTGTTGACTAGGTTAGTTTTTATTTTCCCCTATTTAAACAGAATTAAATAAATATAGGTATCTTTTAAATGAAAAAAGTAAGCCAATATGCAGTTTTAAGTTAGAAGGTTTCGTTTTTCAACTTTGGTGAAGTGTCAATTTGTGATCTATTAAATTGGACCGCGTAGGATATTATGGTCCAAGCCCTCTCATTCTGAGAGGAGGCCTGCGCCCAGTAGTGGGACATGTATAGGCTGGGATAACGATGACTTTAGTAGGATTAACATAACTCACAGTTCACCTGATGCGTCGCCGATATTATTTACTTTAACCATTAAATCGATATAGGTTATATCGTCACTAACTTTTTAAAAAACTCGTACCTCAAAATCAATCATTTTTCTGAGTGAACTTTATGATCATTATGTCAAGGTTAAATTTTGTTGACACAATTGATTTTAGATACGAGATTTTTTCAAAGTAAGCGTTTTATGTAAATGTATGAAATTTGTAAACCATATGAAGTAAGAGTAGCATCTTCGACGTTTTATATGTTGTTTTATGTAAATAAACTTTTAAAAACATTATCCTTGTCTTGATTTGACGAACTTCAATGAAACAAACTGTAATGTGTAAATTTTTATTGTGCATCAAAAACTATCTTAAACCTAAGTACAAAATTACTTCGTTACAAAAGCACAATCCAAATAAAACTCTGAAATAAGTTAGATTCCAAGCATAAAACTATATTAAATCCAATACAAACGTTATTTTATTATCACCGTTTTAATTAAAATTAATAAATGCATTAAATAATTCAAAAACAGGCACGAAACTTTTTAATTCGTAGAAAATTGTCTTTGCAAAGTTTGTACTGTTAACCATCTCAGTCAAGCGCGAACCTTAACTATCTTTTCAACACACCTGCTCGTAAAGTAGGTCTTATTACAGCGTATTTACACTGATAATGCAGAATATTACCCATGCCGTGCCTTTTACATTACATTATCGCACTAGTGCCTTTTCATTACATATCTTTTTAAATATTAGCAAGAAGTATTAATGTTTCGAAAACAGCTAAGTAGTTATTTGCGTAAATATAAAATTCAATTCAAAATGTGATAAATAATTAAAGAATTTCATGAAACTGCTTGTTAGCTTGTTGGTATTTATAATTTGACGGTGTATTTTTAACTATAAATACCCAATTTCAAAATTTATAAATATGTGGCTGATTAGCTACTTTGCCGGTGCCCTTATCTCAGACTTGCGCGCGCATGCAGCGCTGAGCGCGCGAAAAAAAAAAATTACGGCCGCCATCTTTTAAATGGGTTTTAATAACTGTTTCAATAATTAAAGTTTTTAAATAAATGTGAACTTTTATTTACTTTTCCTCGCAAGTGTGTTGAAAAACGTCGTATGAAACACGTGAGCATTGGTCATTACACTTTTCGTCTCCATTAAGCCTTCGCCTTCGGCTCAGGCTTAAAAACCGACTCGAGTGTAATGACCAACATAGCACACTTGTATCATAATGTACTATAATTATAAAATTATGCAAAAATAAAGGAACAAAATGCCACGAAAAATAAAACTTTAAAAATTTTCGGTCGCCTGAAATTTAAATGTGGCAACTCTAGAAACATTGATACAAAACTTCATTAAATCTATTAAGGCATTGGAAATGTTAATTAAGTTAATTGGTATTAACTCCTTTACTTATACCACAGTTTCTTAATCACTCGTTCTGGGTTTGTTAGGTACAGGTGAGCGTTCGAAAATCACAAAAGAGCTACAGTATTTTTTATACCTATCCAGGCTTTCGCCATCACAAATTCGGTGTCCGAAGCGTCGGATAGTGCCCTTAGTGTAAGTTTTGTGTTACAAAATACGTCTCGATCGCGTTCACGTTAAAATCTAAATTTTTATCGAAACACGAACATCGCAAACGTTCCGCTAGAGGCGTTCGTGTTTCCATACAAATTGAGATTTTACGCGAACGGGATCAAGACGTTTTTTGTTACCGAAAACTTACACTAAGGGCACAGTGCAGGTATGATCCGAACGGTCATATTAAAACCGTAATTATTTTAGAATTTAACTTCAAAGACAAATATAGTCCCCAAACGGAAGTCTAGACCAAACAATAGAAAACGTTTAAGTGAAACGCTGAGTGGCCTAAAACTTTCAGTATTGGGGAGGTTGAGTTCCAGCCCTCAACTACGGCGCAGCAATATAGTCGAGATGGCATTTGTCAGGCAGAGACCGACCCATTATCCCTCTGGTCAGGGCGAACCTGCCAAGGTGGAAATGCCAACAGCAAAATCGTCGTCAAAAAAAAGGGACTATAATCTCTGGTCTATTCTCAAAACGCTCACCCCCATTTCCTGAAACCCTCTAGTACTCATTCTCCTCGTCCAGCTCGCCCTCCGTGGAGTCGACCCCGACTTCTTCGTAGTCTTTCTCCAGCGCCGCCAAATCTTCGCGCGCTTCGGAGAACTCTCCCTCTTCCATACCCTCGCCGACGTACCAGTGGACGAACGCGCGCTTCGCGTACATCAGGTCGAATTTGTGGTCCAATCTGGAAGAGGTGATTAAGAAGACGAGTAATTATAGTGTTCTAAGTGATCTACACCAGTGGTTCCTATCTTTTGTTTGGAATTTACCTCTGTACCTACTAGATGGCGTGATCGTGGGTTCGTTTGAAGTTTGCTCGTGATTAGTTAAATAACCAAATGAGCCAATCAAAGCAAACGTCAAACGGATCACGATACTAACGCCATCTAGCGATATTTCGCCTCGGTTAAAACCCTCATTGCAGTGCCCCATTGTGTCTGGTGGTAGGTATCTCGTTCGTACTCCTCATCAAACACAGTTAACTTCTTTGGGGGAATTACTCCCAGTTTCAGATATAATGTAAATCCGGATAGATAACATAAGATAATTGTTTGTTTGTTTTTTTTTTATTAGCCTATTTTTGTGTCCCACTGCTGGGCAAAGGCCTCTCCTCTCTTGCTCCAATCCTGCCTATCTAAGGCGAGCTCCCGCCATCCCACATTATAGGTATCTAAGTCGTCCCTCCATCTCCTCTTCGGTTTGCCTCTATTAGGTACGGTATCCGTCACTAGCGACCCATTCCGTAACAATTTTGGCCCAACGTTCTGGGTTCATTCGACAGATATATCCAGCCCAGTTGTTTGTGTTTACACAAAAGAAATATATGTATAGTAAGTAGTGCAGAGCAGACACGCAGTATTTACGTGTCGTAGATAAGCGGTTTTGATCTACATACATGGTTGTGTGGTTGCAGAGTCGGTTGTATAAGTAGCTACTATGTTATTCAGAGATGGCGTAGTTTTGTGTGCCGGTGTATTTGGTATAGTAGACGGCACGAAAATGGAAACCAGAATCATATTTATCTCCTGCTCACATTCGTATCTAACGAGTAAAAAGGAAATAAGAATTTTGGGTTCTACTTCCATGTCGCCTTAGGCTGCGCGTCCATTGCATCGGATTTGTTGCTCTAGGTATAGATTTCTGTGGCACAGAAATACCATGTACCACGATGTACACTCTGATGCAGTGGACGCGAATTTTGAGGTATTACACCGGATTTAAGCCCGGCTAAAGGGCTAGAGGTATTGGCTCACCTGGCCCAGGCTTCGGCGATGGCGGTCGTGTTGGACAGCATGCAGACAGCTCGCTGGACCTTCGCCAGGTCGCCGCCCGGCACCACCGTGGGCGGCTGGTAGTTAATGCCCACCTGACAATGACAAATGTTACTATTTAGGGCCTGTTGTTTGATTATTAGTTAAACAAACTAATAGTTAAAATGTATGGCAAAATTAACAATAGTTAACACATTTCAATGGAAATTTGACTATTAGTAACTTTAACTACTGATCAAACAACGGCCCTTAGTGTTGTCTTTCCCAAAGTGGGCGATAATGCCCCCTTGTGGACGCTGGAGGCTTAGAGGGGGGGCGGTAAGGGGCCCAGAAAAAATCTTCACCTTTGTGCCTTCATAAAGCAAGACTAATAGGTATGTTATTGCGGTTTTTAATATGAATAAGTAAATAGACTTATGTATGTAGTATGTATGTGTATATAAAGTGGGCGCCAGGCGAAATAGTTTAGTGTCTGACAAAAATCACCATATTTTTAGAAAAACCTGACAAAAAGAACCTCAAGTTACATAGGAATTAAACTTTTTTTTTTCATTTTCTGATGAGATTTGGGAACGAACGGAAAGTATTACCCCCCTGAGGTAACAAATATGAGAAAAAAATAGCTACAAGTGAATTGCGAACCTCTTCCTTTTTTGAAGTTGGTTAAAATGGCTTGGCGGTTGCTTAACGACTCCGCTGCGTGGACAGTTCCGAGTATGTATCAGGTGTTGGTATTATAGTGTTGATTAAAGATACGAGTAAACTGTGCTATTTATCAAATGAAAGAGCTGATGATTATACCTTGAATCCAGTGGGACACCAGTCCACGAACTGGATGGTCCGTTTTGTCTTGATAGTAGCAATGGCTGCGTTCACGTCTTTAGGTACCACGTCTCCTCTACAAGTTAAAAATAAAATAAAAAATATTGGTCCTTCGAACCGGATTTAAAAATTGTTTACAAAAATGGCATTCCTCTAAACCTTACCTGTATAACATGCAGCAGGCCATGTATTTACCGTGGCGTGGGTCGCATTTTACCATCTGAAATTGAAAATAAAAGAATACTCAGTTATCTATGTCCTGGCCCTAAATTTCTTTAGTCATGTGCGCTTCCTGTCAATTGTCTGCCACGCGCTTTCTCCTCAGGCACCTGTCCCACCAAGAGCGAGTAAGCGATTAGCTATCGGCGATTTTTTTGCCCAAGAAACGAACAAAAGATAAGGATCCTGTGTTAGTAAAAGAGACACATAGGTATATTAATAGTTCATCGCTGGCTGTTCACACTGCCGGCGAGAGCGCTCGCTCTACTAGTTTGTCACCGCGACAAGAGCTATAAAACTCGCTGAGCTATAAAACTAGCTCAGCGATACTCGCTCAGCGATGTTAGCTTGGCGGCTGCACCCCTCGAGCGAGCGGAGCGAGTAATCGCCCGTCGCACTCGAACACTCGCTTGCAGACGAGCGACAAAACTAAAATCTCTTCTCGCTGCTCTCTCACTTGTATCTATACAGGGCGTCCCACGGCGATGCCACATGGAGGGAAAGTACCTTAAATATCATAGATAGGATGTTTTGCTGAAAGAAGGCTTTATTTTATTTTTAAACGTTAGTAAAACTGCATTCAAAGATTTTTGAATAATTACATGGTTTGACTGGGAATCGAACCCACTCCACTAGAAAAAAAAAACACTCTGTAGTTTTCTCATACCGATCGAAAGGGTTTATTATAAGGATTATTTTTTGCTAAATAACCTAGTGCCGGAAATAAACGGAACACCATAAATTTTAACATTTTTAATAAAAAAATCAATTTATCAAATGCTCAAAATGAGTTCCATTCTGTTCAATACAAAGACGCACTCTTTTGACTATTTCACTTCCTGTCGATTTTTTGATCATTTTGTGGTGGATATTTAAAATAATACGTCTAAGTTCTGCTTGAAGCTCGTGGACACTTTCATACTGTTTCTTATAAACTAAATTTTTTACGTAACCCCATAAAAAAAGATTGAAATAAACTTCATTAAGAATTGAAATAATACAACAAGTTTAGTCATTTACGAAACTATCGGCACTTGATTGAACAGAAGTTGGATTGTAGCATACAAACAGATAACTACCTACTTACTAATTATCTCTCCGTACGAGGGTCACACTGAAAGTTTCGGGAATAGATAAAAGTATGCAGTTAAATTGGATAAAAGTATTTTTATTGTTTCTCAAAGTATTCGCCCTTATATTTTATGCACTTTTCCATGCGTTTAAACCAGTCTTTAAAGCACTTATTGAACGCTTAAGTAGGGGTCGATAAAATGGCCTTTTAAAGGCGTCCACTGCTTCTTCCAGCGTCTGAAACCGCTGACCAGGCAACTTATCCTTGATTTTGGGGAATGTGAAAAAGTCATTGGGGCTTAAGTCGGGGCTGTATGGAGGATGGTCCAGGAGTTCGACGTTTTTACCGTTCAGATACTCATTTGTTTTCCGAGCGGTGTGGGAGCTGGAATTTTCGTGGTGAAGGACGATGCGGCGATTAGGGTTATATTTCGAAGTTAATCAAAGATACTCGGCAAACAAATAGTTGTGTACCAATTGGCATTAACCGTTCTACGATCTTCGAAAGGTATAGTACCTACATGACCCGATTTGGAGACAAACGTGGCCACCATCTTCTTGGCCGTGCTGCGAGAGCGAATAACTTTTGTCGGCTTGAGCTCATCTTCGTAGACCCATATTCGAGACTGGTTTTTAGATTCAGGCTCATATGCATATATCTACGACTCGTCACCCGATACGACACTAAAAACTGCATTTGAGCCTCCTCCGTTGAATTTATTCAAAGTTTTGCGGCACCAATTGACACGAGTCGCTTTTTGCTCGTCAGATAATAAATGAGGGATCCAGCGAGAAAACAACTTTTGCACGCCCAATTCTTCCCGTAAAATAATTTGTATCTGACTCATTCTAATACCCAAGCACTCTTGAATTTCCCAGTATGTCACATGCCGGTCATCTTTTATCATTTGACGCACAGCATCAATGTTTTCTTGAGTGACGGCCGATTTTGGTCGACCCTCACGCACATCGTCCGTGAGTGATACACGGTTGCGTTTAAAATCTGAATACCACCTGTATATTGTAGTCTTTGAAGATGCTTCATTACCAAAAGCAGCAATCATCCGGTCTCCACATTTTTTTTGTGTTAATCCACTTTAAAAATCGTAATAAATCATAGCTCTTAAGTTTTCACGGGACAATTCCATTTTCATCAGCGACTCGACGACTTCAAAAAACAATTGAAACCGAACCATTACTTTTTTTTTCTATGTGGCTAGTGGGTTAAGATACTGAAACTTTAGAGATTATAAAATGGTATAATATGTGCCAAAATTAAGTTTCTATGTTTTGGATTCCCGAAACTTTCAGTGCAGCCCTCGTATCATTTTATCATGCACTTAAATTATAATACGGAAATGATGCGAACTCCTCAAGTGGGCACTGATTCATTAGTAGGTACTAAAATTACGTTTGGTATAATGTCAGTTGTGTGGCCTTACGGAAATGTCTTTTTCCGAACAAAATTTCACATCAAATGTTAAAATTTATGGTGTTCCGTTTATTTCCGGCACTAGGTTATTTAGCAAAAAATAATCCTTATAATAAACCCTTTCGATCGGTATGAGAAAACTACAGGGTGTTTTTTTTTCTAGTGGAGCGGGTTCGATTCCCAGTCAAACCATGTAATTATTCAAAAATCTTTGAATGCAGTTTTACTAACTTTTAAAAATAAAATAAAGCCTTCTTTCAGCAAAACATCCTATCTATGATATTTAAAGTACTTTCCCTCCATGTGGCATCGCCGTGGGACGCCCTGTATAGTTACTTGCTCTACTCGCTTCTCGCTCATCGTCGGCGGTGGGAAAGTGCCTCAGGAAAAAAGGAGCTGCGCTAACGCGTTGAATGTTGGAGTGGGGGGACCTCAGTTTGTTACAAATAGCAGTAGTTTGCAGGTGGTAGGACCTTGTGCAAGGTCCGCCCGGATTGCTACCACCATCTTGCTCGCTAATCCTGCCGTGAAGCAGCAGTGCTTGCACTGTTGTGTTTCGGCGCGGAAAGTAAGACAGCCGGTGAAATTACTGGCACTTGAGGTATTCCAACTTAGGCCTCTAGGTTGGCGACGCATCTGCAATACCCCTGGTGTTGCAGATGTTTATGGGCGGTGGAGATTTCTTACCACCAGGAGACCCACTTGCTCGTTTGCCTTCCAGTCAAATAAAAAAAAAAAAAAAAAGATTTTTGTACATTGTCGGGATATTTTTCTTACCTGGTTGGCAGGCTCGAAGCAAGCGTTGGTGATCTCAGCAACGGTCAACTGTTCGTGGTAGGCCTTCTCCGCGGAGATGACGGGCGCGTAAGTGGCCAGGGGGAAGTGGATGCGAGGGTACGGCACCAAGTTGGTCTGGAACTCCGTCAGGTCCACGTTGAGGGCGCCGTCGAAGCGGAGAGACGCTGTTATTGAGGAGACGATCTGAAAGTAGGCGATTCGGTGTTCTGTCAGAAATCGCGGCTTTGGTTTAGATAATAGTTACAGTGTCGCAGATTTGAAAGGGAAATCTGCTATCGTATTTATTAATTATTTTAATTGGTGGTTTTATTTTGGATCTTTTGACGATCGGATGGCTCAGTGGTTAGAGAACCAGACTACGAAGCTTGAGGTCCTGGGTTCGAATCCCGGCCGGGGCAGATATTTGTTTGAATAATACGAATGTTTGCTCTCGGGTTTTGGATGTTTAATATGTATTTAAGTATGTGTTACCTATTATATAAGTATGTTTATCCGTTGCTTCGTGTCCATAGTACAGCTTTATTTAGTTTGGGACTAGGTCAATTGGTGTCAAGTGTCCCATGATATTTATTTATTTAGGTATTTTTATTTATCTTCAAAATCTGTATCTTTTAAAACCTTTTTCTATAAAAAGACTCAAGATTGTTTACCCTTTTTCTAATACTAAAAAAAAAACCTAGTATAAATGAGTGCTGAGTATCGTAAGGTCGTGGATGAGCAAGGTAATTCTTTTAGTTCATTAGTCACCTGTCCAATAAGCCTATTGAGGTTGGTGTAAGTCGGCCGCTCGATGTCCAGGTTGCGGCGACAGATGTCGTAGATGGCCTCGTTGTCGACCATGAAGGCGCAGTCGGAGTGCTCCAGCGTCGTGTGTGTCGTCAGAATAGAGTTGTAGGGCTCCACCACCGCTGTTGAAACCTGGGGACGGTGAAACGTGGTCAGCCAAATCATCATGGATGGATGGTGGGACCGTTCCTGCAGCGTCGTCCTGTATCCAAGCTGCAGTACCGATGGTGAACATCTACCTGTCTCGGTTGGACAAGAAGACGACGCCTGACAAAGTGTTCGAGCACGTCCGCGAGGCAGTAAAGGCCCGGTTACAAGGAGCCCAGCTAGAGCTGTCCATCATCCCGCTCGAGTCTCAAAGGGCTAACAATTTCAACTCATTTAGACTCCAAGTGCCTGCCAAGCACCAGCAGATGTTCCTGCGCTCCGACTTCTGGCCAGAGGGTGTGGTGTTCCGTCGTTTTAGGGTAGCGACGATGATGAAGTTCAAAAATCCCTAACTATAGATAGTTTTTCTTCTTTAAATATTTCTGTTTGTATAATTTTAATTTTACAGCGCATTGGTCTTTAACTGTAATGCTGTAATTTTTCTTGGAATAAATAAATAAATAAATAAATAAATCATCATCATCCCAGCCTATATACGTCCCACTGCTGGGCACAGGCCTCTTAGAATGAGAGGGCTTGGCCCGGTGCGAATTGTGAACTTCACACGCACCATTGAATTGCTTCGCAGGTTTGTGCAGGTTTCCTCGCGATGTTTTCCTTCACCGCAAAGCCATGGTAAATTTAAAATGTAAATAATGTAAGTATCATATTATTGTTTTATGAGATGCTAACGATAATCAACTTTTGAAAGAAAGAAAGAGAAAATGTTTGGCAGATAACATGGCTGGTCAGTTTACCAGAATTAGTTACTTAGCAAAAATTCCATTCGCATTTTTTTCCAACTGCTTTTTATCTCAGCGGCGAAGCCACCAGGTTTGAAATATTTTCATCATCATCCCAGCCTATATACGACCCACTGCTTGGGCCATAGTTCCCACGCGGGCCCAGTGCGGATGGGAACTTCACACGCACCATTGAATTGCTTCGCAGGTTTGTGCTGGTTGCCTCACGATGTTTTCCTTCACCGCAAAGCTCGTGGTAAATTTCAAATGTAATTCCGCACGTGGATTTCGAAAAACTCAGAGGTGCGAGCCAGGGTTTGAGCCCACGACGCTCTGCTTGAGAGGCGATAGGTCAAACTAGGCCATTACGGCTTTGAAAAATTTTACCATCACTTAATGGGGCGCCAAATTTTTAAATACTCCTTACCTGAGGAGCGGGGTAGATGGAGAACTCGAGCTTGGACTTCTTCCCGTAGTCGACGGAGAGGCGCTCCATCAGCAGCGACGTGAAGCCCGACCCGGTGCCGCCGCCGAACGAGTGGAACACCAGGAAACCCTGGAGTCGATCACGGTATTTATTAGAGGAAGGTTACGGTAAAGACTTGGACTACAGTACATACATGAAGTGCAAAGTTCGAACTTCGTATCTTACCATCCCGCTGACGCTGATATTATTTAACTAGCTTTTACCCGCGGCTCCGCCCGTGGGGTATTCGGTTACCGCGCGCTGTTCCCTCGGGAACTGTGCATTTTTCCGGGATAAAAGTAGCCTATGTCACTCTGGGGCCCATAAAATATCTCTATGCCAAAAATCACGTAGATAAAAGCGTTTCTACAGGTACCTGGGCCAATCAACTATTTTACCGACACTTTGGGCGTCTACTGCGTTACCAAAATTTTCTCTGGCTTTATCAAAAAATCGTACTTCCAACAAGATATTTCACGTTTTAATAGGTTGAACTTACGTAGGATGGCATGTCTTAATGTACACCATTTATTAAAATACAGAAAAAAAATGTTTACTTACTTAAAAATGTTTATCTGCAATTGTTTGAAAAATTTCGCGGAAAGATTAGTGTCGGCAAAAAAGTTGCCCACCTACACATTCCTCGCAATACATCCTCGCACATCCTTGGAGGAAACACAGCCTAAGGGGGAGGCCTTTGTCTAGCTGTAGACGTGTTCTCACCTGCAGCCCCGTGCACTGGTCCGCGAGTTTCCTCAGGCGGTCAAGCACGACGTCCACGATCTCCTTCCCGATGGTGTAGTGTCCGCGCGCGTAGTTGTTGGCCGCGTCTTCCTTGCCAGTGATGAGCTGCTCGGGATGGAACAGCTGCCGGTACGTGCCCGTGCGGACCTCGTCTGGAACAGGGAAGTGTCATATGTACCTACTGGAAGCATGCGGCACTGGATCTTTTTGGGGTTCCGTAGCCAAATTGGCAAAAACGGAACTCTTTAGTTTCGCCATGTCTGTCTGTCTGGCCGTCCGCGGTTTTTCTCAGGGACTATCAATGTTAGAAAGCTGCAATTTTGCACGAATATATGTATATGTAAACTATGCCGAAAAAACAGTACAATAAAAAAATAAAAAAAAATTTTTTTTGGAGGACCTCCCATGGACGTAAAGTGGGGGTGATTTTTTTTCTTATCCAATCTTGTAGTGCAGGGTATCGTTGGATAGGTCTTTCAAAAACACTACGGAGTTGCTAAAACGATTTTTCGATTTAGTGATTTGTTTGCAAAATATTCAACTTGAAAGTGAAAATTTTCATTAAAATCGAGCGTTCTAAAATGTAAACGGGTGGGTGGAAAATTTTTAAAAAATACAGGATGGTAGTAAGTATTAACTTACAAGGAAAAAAATAATACGTAGTTTAAGAGTAAATAGCATCCTTAGGTATAAAATATACCTAAACTTGGAATATTCCGTACAAAATGCGAAATCCTTAGAAAAATATTACTCAATTTTTTCGTGATGGCTACGAAATCCGATTTCGGGTGTATTCGACACGCTCCTGGCCTGTTTTTTAACATGAGAAGGAAACAAACGAATATGCGAGTCTTCTCTCTTCTTATTCAAGATTAACACTCTTATCGGTGTAGCCAATGAATGACTCGATATCCACTTATCTCTAGTCAAAGCTGCCTCCTTAACCTCCTTATACCTACGTCGTGACGGCTACTTGCACTGAGCCATCAGTCGTTTATTTTATTTTATTTATTACGGAAATCAAGAAACACACGGTGTAGACCTATGTACTTTGTTTCTGTATGTACCTACGTAAAGTACAATTCAATAGAATCTGTCAATTTTCTACACATTTAACACACCCTAACGTGGGCACGCTTGATTGTATAATATGTCCCTGTTGTTGCAATTATCATCTAAAAGAAGTAAAAAAAGAATAATAGTCACATCACAAAGCCTTAGGCAGCCCGGTGTACATATTAGTAGGCTGGAAGTGTCTACAGGATTGTCAGATTCTATTGAATTGGAGTATATGCATGCACACAACACCAAGCTTTCATCATCGCATCAAATAGCATCTTAATCAAAGGAAATTCAATATCAAGTTAATTTAGGCTCAAGATTGAGATCTTTATTAGAGAAAGCACTCAGTCATAAGTGGCTTTGATGAGTTTAAATACATTAAGCCGTCTGGTGCAACTCACGACATACACATTCGAACATAACGGTTTAAGTAATTGTACCTATCTACGAGTACCTCCTAAGCATCTCTATTGAAGTACTGATTTTTTTTTGCCTCAATCTTAATTTGGCACGGGAATGTTTCGAGAATGTAGAGGTAGAAAGCTTTTAATGGTGTCCTTGATGTCGTGTCTGATAAAGATGAACCAAGCTTGTTTTTCTGTCTTGTTGTTTGTCACATTTCCTCTTTTTTTAACCCCCGACGCAAAAAGAGGGGTGTTATAAGTTTTTAACCCCCGACGCAAAAAGAGGGGTGTTATAAGTTTGACCGCTATGTGTGTCTGTGTGTCTGTGTGTCTGTGTGTCTGTGTGTCTGTCTGTGGCACCGTAGCTCTTAAGCGAGTGGACCGATTTGAATGCGGTTTTTTTTATATGAAAGGTGGGTTTCTAGCGATGGTTCTTATACATGTTTTATAAAAATCGGTTCAGCCGTTTCAAGATCATCAGCTTTTTTGTTCGCTGCGGTAGGAATCTTAGACGCATAATGGGTATTTACTTTACTTTCAAGTATATTTGGGACCTAAAATTGGAAACACCCATGTATGCTATTTAACTATGCAAGATTATGCAGTTCTCGGCTTGATGCTGCAGCCAGGATATCCAGAACACTAGTAGATACACTCTTGATAAAACCATAGCAGATATATCGTGTTTGGATTCGTTTTGATCAGGAATTGATTCTACATACAATGCAGTGGTGGCAACAGGACGAGCTGTTTAAAAAACATGAAATAAAAAAAAACTAAAATTAAAAATTTTAAAAACCCCCGACAAAAAAAGCCGCCAAAAAAGAACAACTAAAAAGTAAAAAATAATTATGCACTACCTAGTTGTTGCCCGCGATTTCATCTGCGAACAATTCGTTTATCCCTATCCCGCTGGGACTATGTTGATTTACCGCAAAATTAGCCTAAGTTAATTTAGTATAAGTACCTAGTAATATTTTTTTTTATCTAAGCGTCGTCGGTGTCGGGGGACCGCTAAGGTTAATACTTTAAAAAATACAACAGATGTACTTTAGTTTCCTCTCAACCTCAGCGGTCCCCCGACACCGACGACGCTTAGATAAATAAAAAAATATTACTAGGTACTTATACTAAATTAACTTAGGCTAATTTTGCGGTAAATCAACATAGTCCCAGCGGGATAGGGATAAACGAATTGTTCGCAGATGAAATCGCGGGCAACAACTAGGTAGTGCATAATTATTTTTTACTTTTTAGTTGTTCTTTTTTGGCGGCTTTTTTTGTCGGGGGTTTTTAAAATTTTTAATTTTAGTTTTTTTGTTGAATAGAAAAACCCCCTTTTTTTATTCGACTGGATGGCAAACGAGCATGTGGGCATCCTGATGGTAAGAGATCACCACCGCCCATAGACACCTGGAACACCAGGGGTATTTTCACCGGCTGTCTTACTCTCCACGCCAAAATACAACAGTGCAACCATTGTTGCTTCACGGCAGGATTATAGTGAGCAAGATGAAACCTCTTTTGAAGTCGGTTAAAAACAGCATGTTAATCTTATGAAAACACTATTTATGGCTTAAAGATCTCCGGTGAGGTGTGACGGCAATGGCCACCATGCGTGGCGCTCAGATTTCAACCAGTCAACTAAGTAGCGATGTTGGATGCAAATTATACATCACGCGTTAAGGCACTGGTCCCACCGCGAGCTAGTAAGCTATGAGCTATCGGCTATTTTCTAGCCCAAGAAACGAACAAAAGATAATCGCTTCCGTGTACATAAAAGAGAGAGTTATATTTTTATAGTTCATAGCTGGCTGTTCACACTGCCGGCGAGGATACTCTCCCACCGCCCGGCGAGTAAGCGATAATTCCATACAATTGTTTACTAGCCGCCCGCCGATTGTCATCTGTTTCTAGTACAGAATTTTACTAGTTGACCGCCGAGCTCGCCGATAGCTGGCGGTGGGACCACTGTTTACTAGTTGACCGCAGCGATAAGCTATCGACTATAAAACTAGCTCAACGGTACTCGCCGAAGCCTGCTTGGCGATCAGAGCGATCATTCTACCTTTCAAAGTGGATGCGAGTGCATGTATATACAATGAATTTAAAACAATCATACGAACTATCTTTGTTGTCGAGTTCGGATGACGATGATGATGTATTTTATAAAAACGTGTGTGTAGTGGCAGTGGCATTTTGAAGAGACGGAAGAAAAAAAGGAATATTTTAAAAAGAATGACAAGAAAAATTCGGATGCAAAAAAATAATTATTTCAGAAAAGAATACAGTGAGTTCAAACTAGCTAGTGTGGTGAAAATGTATTTTCAAATTTAAATTCAAATCATTTATTCATTAAATAGGCCGCAATGGGTACTTTTACACGTCATTTTTTTAAACTACCAGCGCTTTCGGAAAGACCATCATTGCCAAGAAGAATGCGCCGCAAGAAACTTGGCAGAAAGTCATTTTTTCAAAATAAAATAATTACAAATAAAATACTTAAAAACTACAGTAAACAATTTAACAAAAAAATTACCAAAAAAAAATTAAATAATAATACAGGGATGTATGGGGTCCCTTAGTTACAAAATTAAACACTAACTATATTCGACCTCGACTGTACATCGTATAGGTCATTGGCGAATAGCCCCCCGGCTGAGCTAGTGCAGCGAGTAATCGCCCGTCGCACGCAAACACTCGCTTATAGCCGAGCGTCTAAACTAGCAAAACTATACTCGCTTCTCGCCTCTCGCCCACTCGTTTGTAGTTTATAGTTTTACTCGCTAATAGTTTGTAGCCACCGGTGGGACCAGTGCCTAAGCGTTTGGAACAGAATGAATGGGGGGTGAATTGCGGAATACAGAGATCGATACGATTTGTATCGATTAGGAGAAATTGGCTTTCGGATCAGACGGGAATTTTTTTTATTCAACGCGTTCCGTTATTCCGTCAATTACATGAAACCTGTCTAATTGCCTACTACGGTTTCGTAAATCAAAAGGAAAAAAAATTATAACAAAAAATTGAACCGACTACAAAAACCTTAAAAATAAATTTCTACCAGTCTGAAGTCGTGATTATGATTATGCATAAGTATCATTCGGCTAAAAATATGTGACACCTGTTATGCGAAAGCGTATTTCGGAGAATCGATATTATGCAAGATAAAAGGAACTCATGTAGATGAGAGATACAATCGCTACGTTTCTTAACCTATTATTACCATATTTTACGTTTTTACCGGGGTAATTTTACCGCTTATACATCCCTAGTCCCGGCATAACTTCGCGTGCGTTGAGGCTAGGGTTGCCAACCGTACTATGATATATAGCATTGTACTATATTTTGACTTCAAATTAGTCATGAATTATTAGTTCAAAAGTCACAAGAAGAGAAAACGAGGTAGACCATTTAGACGGCGACATTTGGAGGAAGTCTTTGTCAATTAGAGGCAGATAGAGAGGGATCGATGCATCATAAAATTAGTAGTGAATGAGTGCACTGTGTACTGTACCTTCTGACAATTTTATACATACATAAGTCCAAACATGAAATAACAGCGACAAGGTAGTTCAATATAAGGAAATCGAACGATGACTCTACCAGGGTGGAACCTTTTAATAACTAATCAATTTCACTACGACTTCCTTGACAATAGTACCTGAATTCATGCTCACTGAAAAAAAAAAGATTTGTTAAAAGTAACAAATAAAAATTGATGCTCACTCGTAACATAACTTGAGTGACCACAAGACTATGGCCTACTGTTGCTAGAAGTTAGGTGATGTCTTACAAAGCCGTCAGAAGAATAAATTTTATTGCAAAAATAGTTAAGCTACTTATCCCTTTTTTCAGTGGTCTCTCGATAGTCCGCAATGTAAAGCAACTCGCATGTAAGTTCGTGCATCGTCTAAATGGGTCCTAATGGATTTGACCATATTTTTTGTACTGGGAGTTGGAAAATTCTTTATTTGTTAACCCCCGATGCAAAAAGAGGGGCGTTATAAGTTTGACCGCTATGTGTGTCTGTGTGTCTGTCTGTGGCACCGTAGCTCTTAAACGGGTAGACCGATTTGAATGCGGTATTTTTTATTTGATAGCAGGTTTTCTAGCAATGGTTCTTAGACATGTTTCATCAAAATCGGTTCAGCCGTTTATGAGATATTGAACTTTAAAGTGACAAAGTCGGGGGTTTTCCAACTTTTTGTTGGTTAGGTTATTTTAGAATCAGTTGCCAACCCTAGTTGCGACCTAGCGATAGATTGTAATAAAATCGACACACATCAGTAATGTAAACCAATCCCGTGTATCGTGATCTATATCAGGCTACATCAGTTAGAGTTTCGTGTGTAACGGAATTTGCCCGTAATGACAGCCTGCAGTGACAGGGTCAATGGCCGGTACCAGTTCAACGACCTCTAGATCATAGGCTTTCAGTTTAATACTTGACGTTCAGATGTAGTGAAAGGCGGTGCAATTTCAAAGTTCTGATTAACTTGGATCGATCCATCGTCAAAGCTCTGTGATTAACTGAGACAAGTAGTTTACTGGTTTTAGAAGTACTATTTTATGCATTTTATGATTCACAGTGAATGCTTAACAGCACGAGTTGCCTAGAATTTACCCGTCACTATTTACCGGACGTGCAATACTGAAATGGAAATACCAGCCCGATATTTCGTGACACATGTGACTGACGACATCGTGAGAGTTGCGGGAAACCGGTGGATGCAAGTGGCGAGTTGTCGTTCATTGTGGCGTTCTAGGGGGGAGGCCTTGGTCCAGCAGTGGACGTCTTCCAGCTGATGATCATGATGTTGATGATGATGATTTCGTGACACGCCCGTAGAAACTCTTGTCAGTTTGACACCAGTTTGTATCGGGCGTGTACACGAAATACCGGGTCGGTATTTCCATGTCGGTATTATCCGTGCTAGTAAATAGTGTCACCCGTGTCGAATTGTCGGTAGTTCATTAAAGTTCTGATAGACGAGAGGAGTAAGTATATAGACAAAAAAAATACTATAAAACCTCAAATTGACGATGCCAACCTAGAGGCTTAAGATGGGATACCTCAAGTGCCAGTAATTTCACCGGCTGTCTTACTCTCCACGCCGAAACACTACGGTGTAAGCACTGCTGCTTCACGTCAGGATTAGCTCACTTGCTCGTTTGCCATCCAGTCGAATAAAAAGGCTCAATAGAGCTCTCACCAGGCGTATGTTATATAAGTCGGGAACGATCTGAGACTGTTTACTGTTTTTTGTTTTTTTCGGAAGACCTTTTCATGGTGTTCACAATGGGGCGCCAGCCTACGCGCCGTTGCAGTAGGTATACCTACTTTTTTTTTTGAAAGAAAAATATTTAATTGCCAACAGTACAAACAATACCAGACAACAATATAAACAATACAAGATAAAATAGTGCAATACAGCACAGAAGTGGGATCCCTTTGTTTTCCATACATTTTTTGTTCCGAATTGCGATGGTCAGAAATTGATATCCACATAATTTATAAACATAAACATCACTAGTCATAATTTTTGTTCAGTATAATGCTTATTAGCTCTAATATTAATGGCACATAATATTAAATTCTATAATCACAAAAGTCATACATTTTTAACCATAACGTTCAAAGAAATAATAATAATTATTCAGAAATAGCTTAAGCCATATATATCACCGTACTAATGGTTATTACTCACATCGTTTTAATCCCTAAAGTGTCTAGGTCTAAGAAACCAAATCCATAATATTGATAGGCATAAAGATAAATACTCAGAAACATTTCCAGGCATACATTCCCAGGGTTCACCCTCACTAGACCGAATTTCATAAAAGCTAATTCCACTAGACATATCAACGTTAGATATAATTTTCATTAGCCCTAATATCATGACAGCTAAACTTGTATGTCCGAAATGATTACTAGACCTAAAATTTTACATCCTAAAGTTTATTAGTACTAAACATTAAATGCTCTAATATTACTAAAACTAATAAGATTATTCCTAATGATTAATACACCTAAAGTTGTGAACCCTAATGTTTACTTGTACTAAATATTAAATGCTCTAATAATACTAAAACTAATAATGATTACTCCTAATGATTGTACACCTAAACTTCTGAACTCTAACGTTTACTTGAACTAAATACAAACTGAAATTTTTGCGAGCGAGCGAAGCGAGCGAGCAAGACGGTTCGGAGCAGAAGCAACTCGGATAGGTTAGGTTTAGAAGGCTAAGGCGGGAGCGAAGCGGAGCGTAGCTCCCGCCTTAGCCTTCGATGTTAGGTTTTTTTTTATAGCAGCCCAGATAACTCCCACTAGGAAAGTAGGTTGGATGCCATTCAATATGTTGCTAAATTAAGGTAAGTATTCCAATCAATACATTTGATGAAAAATTGTTTCAGGTTTTTGATGATAGGGCTAGTGAAATTAGGTACAACGTAAATTCGGAATGCTAAAATTAGGGCTAAAGAATAGTTAGGAAAATTTAACATTCGGATTTTTGATTTTAGGGCTAGTGAAATTAGGTACAAAGTAAATTCGGAATGCTAAAATTAGGGCTAATGAATATTAAGGAAAATAAAATTTTGGCTTTTTGATTTTAGGGTTAGTGAAATTAGGTACAACGTAAATTCGGAATGCCAAAATTAGGGCTAATGAATAGTTAGGAAAATTAAAAATTCGGCTTTTTGATTTTAGGGCTAGTGAAATTAGTGGCAGTGAAAATAGGATTAAAATTTTTCGGGCTTCCATAGGAGAACCCATTCCCAGCGCTGGTCTTATTTTTGCAGGTAGTAGGACCTCGTGCAAGATTCGCCTCGATTGTTTACTATCACCGTCTTGCTCGCTAATCCTGCCGTGAAGCAGCAGTGCTTGCACTGTTGTGTTTCGGCGTGGAGAGTAAGACAGCCGTTGAAATTACTGGCACTTGAGGTATCCCATCTTAAGCCTCTAGGATGGCAACGCATCTGCAATACCCCTGGTGTTGTTTGTTTATGGACGGTGGTGATCTCTTACCATCAGGAGACCTTGCTCGTTTGCCATCCAGTCGAATGTAAAAAAAAAACATTTGAAAGTGCTAATTCATCTACGACTTTAGATAATATGACTAATAGAAATTATGTTGAGAACAATTTGATTTGTGCGAGCGAGCGAAGCGAGCGAGCAAGACGGTTCGGAGCAGAAGCGACTCGGATAGGTTAGGTTTAGATATTTTTTTATAGCAGCCCGGAAACGCTATAGATTTAAAAACTCAAAATAGGTTTAGTTAGTTTAGAACTACGACTCGTACACAAGAAAATTGATACGAATAATTGAATACCTTCTTATATCAATCATTATGACCTGTGAAAATAGACCTTATAACAATTATACTAAAATAGTTTATTACCTTTAAAATTATGACGTTAAAAATGTTATGTCAAACTTATCAGGAGGCTATCAGTCATTATGACCTTTGAAAATAGACCTTATAACAATTATACTAAAATAGTTTATTGCCTTTAAAATTATGGAATGGCATACTATATGGACATCGAATATTTTGAGTAACCAATTTTATGACTATCAATAATTATGACCTGCGAAAATCGGAACTCCACTTTATACTGTTTAAAATTATGACTTAAGATAATATGACTCGCAAAAATTATGACGAATAACGTTATGGATTGTTAAAATCGGAGTTTAAATTTTATGGCATACAATAGAGACCCCACAGAAGTACGTATGTAAGTTAGCAACGTGTATGTGTACGTGTACGGTGTTAGTTACGTATGTGTGTTAGTTAGTTACTTCTCCACTTACCGACTACAGTGGGCTCCAGGTCCACGAACACCGCCCGTGGCACGTGTTTGCCAGCCCCAGTCTCGCTGAAGAACGTGTTAAAGGAGTCGTCTCCGCCGCCCAGGGTCTTGTCGGAGGGCATCTGGCCGTCCGGCTGGATGCCATGCTCCAGGCAGTACAGCTCCCAGCAGGCGTTGCCGATCTGCACGCCGGCTTGCCCGATGTGGACTGAGATGCATTCCCTCTGGAAAGAGAGAGAGAAAGGTTGATTTTTTTTTTGCTATACAATACATAGGATCAGAAAAGAAAAAAGAAAGAAAAGAATAAATTTATTTACCTGAATTCGGCACAACAAAAATAAGTAAATAAAATTACGGCTAAAAAACAGACAATCTTAAATATTAGGCACCAAAGGAGAAAATGAATAAACATTGTGTCGAAAGAAGGTAAAAAGGGCCATACTCAGCGTATTCCTACAGCAAGCCGCAGCGCTGGTTTTCAGTATGACCCTTTAGCTTAAAACTAAACTTAAAAAAACTATTGGTAGTGCCGCAACGGCACAAACTTTAGAAAACGGTACTAATCATTAAACTAATAAAAAAAAAGGTCTTCAAAGATCACTACGTACTTTGAAAAGATCTCGTATCTAAACTTAATATGTCAACAAAATTGAACCTTGATTTGATGATCATAAAGTTCACTCAAAAATCATCTATTTTGAGATACGAGTTTTTTTAAAGTAGTGACAATAGGTTTGAGAAAACACTCAAGCATTTTGACCGCTCAGGTCAAACACAGAAGGGCTACTACGAAATTCGAAAATTGAAATTAGTATCGTAACATCCCTCTCACTCTCGTATTAATAATATTAGGATCTGCGGGACGGTACGATACTAGTAGTAACTCTACAGGGGTCAAAATTATTATTAAGTACTTGGCGTTAGTCAAACTCTAAATATCTTTATTCAATTTAAGCACGAATGTCAAAAAATCTACCATCGCTTCGGAAAACCTCTGTTGAGCAGAATTCGGCAAGGAGGTAATGTTTCTAACACAAGAGATTCGCTATTTGAAGTAAGAGATCGCGAATGCGGGTCGGAATTATTTCCAAACATCCCTGTCCTTGATCCACTCGTCCATACTTAATTAATTATTAATTTTAAAATCATCATGTCAGCCGAAAGACGTCCACTGCTGGACATAGGACTCCCTCGAGGTTCTCCACTCAGACCGTTCTTGTGCTTTTCGCATCCACTGTGATCCCGTAAATTCACCGTGAATTTAAAAATATATAATAAAAAAATATTCAATAATAAAACAAAAACCAGTCACTTTTGATTCGTATAATTAACAACCTATATACAACATGTGCTGTATTCAAGCAATTCACGATACTATATATAACTACAAAGGTTCATATCTAAGTTTTATGAAAGGTTAAAGTTAAAACCAATTTCCTACTTCTATTCAGAATTAATGAAGTTTTAACACTCGATCGATGACTTCGCCTATTGCTATTTTGTTGGAAAAGAGCTTGAATGCAAATCCATGAGTCATTCTTAAAGCATTTAGCTATGAAAAGTATGAATCTTTTGCAGCTTTTGTTGTGTTTCTTTGCGTTAATTATTAGTTTAAAAGGACTATAGAATTATATTTGCTGCGGGTAAAAATGCTAGGACATTGAATAAAAATATATCAATAAAAGTACCATGCATTGGTATGTAGGAATAGTTTACATTATTCCCAACTAACGAAATAATGAGAACCATATTGCAACTCAATAATTATCCGCTTCCAATTTGATACATGTAATAGAGCAGCGATGACACTACAGTACCTAATCAAGTAATATTATTATACAGTTAACAAAAGAGTGTAGTCTTGAAATGTTTTTTTTTTCAGAAAAAAAAATGTAGTGTCTTAAAATAGTTTTAATTGTTTTAATCAAACAAGTGTGAGTGAAAACAACGGAATCCTAAACTAACTTGGCGTCGTTCCGTAGAGCAAGAGATGGTCAAGTATATTGTGTAATGCCTCCTCTACTCTACATATCGACGGATGCGTCGGCAGATGGATCCGCAACCATATCTTCGGATAAATTGCGATCCGTCCACACATCGGCAGACGTGTGGACAGGCACGTTGCTTTCGCGCTGTCACCCTTTGATCCGTGTCGAAAAACCGACACCAAACGGATGAGTGGCAGATGCATCGGCCGACGTTAAATACCTACCACAGACAAGCAAAAACAACCCTCTACACCTCGGCGGACGCATCCGCAGATACAATCTGCCGACGCATCCGTCGATATGTAGAGGAGGCATTAGGCGTGAAGTGGAAATGATATGACTCAGACTGAATCGGATAAAAATTCAGTGGAAAAAAAAATCGATTTTTTACCTATAGGTGCCCCAACAGAAGCGGAGGTTGTGCCATGAAATATTCATAGCGAGTAAAATTCTTACACACTGTAATAACGGCCATTCATATTGTTTTCCGGTCACGCCCTCGAACTAGGGTGAAAGGTTAAAGCCTGAAATTACATGCCGCGACCTCATTAGTAGCACCTTGTTCTAATCTACATTGATTAGGGATCGCGACACCATTCTGAAATGAGGTTCACAAAAAACTAGAGGCATTAAACATGTTTTCACTTCTCATGCTCTTAAAATGTTACTTTAGTCTCTGCATATCATTTTCTTGTTTTAGCTGTACGTAACAATAAAAAGGAAGATAAATGTGATCCGTTATGCATTAATGTAAATCTTTTGCATCTCAGTTTGATGAATCGTAATTGTTTTCGTCGCGCACGAGTGGCTGCGGCAACGCGGCTGGTTATAAGATTAGTAATACTTAGTATTGTTAGCATTTAAAAGAGTAGCTAAAACATCATCTTAAAAAAACTGACAGGAGCTGTCTGTGGTGTTTGTCGTTGTAGGGAGAGTGTCACCTATGAAGGAATGGTTTGTGTATCGAGGTCGTAATTAATTAGAAATTAGCTTTAAATCTTCTCACAAGAATAAAAGAGTTTGTTAAAGTGTTACTTTTATTTTGTACGAACGGAAGGAAGGAAATATTTACAGTCAGAAGTGGTACGTATAAGGAAACACGCGACCAACCAGAGGTATGTTGCATTACGTTTTTACTCCTTGAAACGACTTAAAAGCGATAATTTTAAAAGAGATTGCATTCGCTAATCGATAACCCATTATTATGGTAATGCTTGAAGTAGTATACAGACATTTATTATAGGCGTATTATCTACGATTAGACGCCGAGTAATAAAAAGCGCGGCAAAGTGAAATGTCACTTTTGACATTTGTCGTAATATTAACTTTTTCTGTAATGTTGTTTTGGTAATTAAAATTCACAAATTGAAGCTGGTTTGATGTTTGAATGCACTTATGCCATCTCATATTTAGTAGTTCAATGAAGTAAGGCCCATTTTGATGCCAAAAAGCAATAAAATTAGACCTTAATGTTGGATAGATTTCATCAGAACATAGTATAGGAATTTCGTTATAGATCACAAAGAAATGAGACATTAACATTGTACTAATGCTAACCTTTTGATTTTTATTCCCATTCCTAAACCCCACCTACTATTTTCTCGTGATACTTTCTACTTTTACTTGTTCACTTTAGTCATGGTTCGGTCTGATGAGAGTGTGTCTTCCAAGGGATATACACCTCCCCTACCCAATAATACCATAGAAAAAACACTGAAAAGAAGGCATGAGTGCTCTTGCAGTCGCCAAAGCAGACGGCTCTATCGTGACTGTTCATTATCAACCAAAGGCAAAAAGAAAGTAAAAGCCTACATGCGGGCAAGGAGCAGACAATCATATTCCCCAGTGAAGTATAGATACAGGAGACCAAAGGGTCGCCGTTCAAGAAGTCTCACCAGAACATCGACAAGTACTCAAAGTGAACAACATACATATAGACATTACCGAAGTAAGAGAAGTAACAAAAGTATTGAGTCACGAAGGCATCATTCAACTTCTTCAACAAGCTCAACGTCTACCACCACTGATAGCAGCAGACAGAGTAGAAGGCGTTACCGAGACAGGAAACTTTCACGCAAACACTCAACCAGGAGGAGGAGTCGGCGCGATTATTCCTTGTCCTCTGACGGGCAAAGCAGATCAAGAAAATCCAAGCATATGCGGAGAAAATCAAGAGAATCTCCTCACCAACGCAAAGACTCTGACACATCACTACTGGAAAAGATTATTGATTTAATGGCAGATAAACACCAGAGCAATAGTAGTACTCTGGTAGGTGCTCAAAATGTCATACCATTGTTCGACCCAAACTCGAAAGCACAGACATCTAAAGATTGGATTAGAAAAGTGAATGAAATTGCTTCAATCTATAACTGGAAAGAAAAGCAGATTATTTATCATGCTCTGCCAAAGTTATCAGGATTGGCTAAACGGTGGTATGAGGGCTTACAAACGGTAGATCTCTCTTGGGAGGAGTGGCAAGAACTCATCATGTGCACTTTTCCGGATGATCGAAACTGTGGAGATAAGCTGGCAGAGATGTTGGATCGCAAGAGTCGACGTGAAGAATCCCTCGAGGAATACTATCACGACAAAATGGCCCTAGTTAATCGATGTCGTCTTACTGGCAGGGATGCCGTTGATTGTATTATACATGGCATATATGACTACAATGTTAGGCTTAATGCGCAGGGTTCCAATTTCCAGCGACCCCAAGATCTGTTAAAATTTTTACGCAGTGTTTCAAATAAAACCATTAATCAGCCAAAACGATTACTGAATAATAATAATATAAAACCATCAACTAGTAAGCCTAAAAACAGCAGTGCTCTTGGATCTGGATTGCGTGACTTGAATAGATATAAATTTTTAAAATGTTTTAATTGTTCTGAAATCGGGCACAGTGTTGCAAAATGCCCAAAGCCTGTAAAATTTTGTAACAAATGCAAAAAAGTTGGACATGATCAAGAACACTGTCGTTTGGGCCAGGTCTTCACCCATGAAAATAATTCTAAGCCCTCAGAAACTCAAAAAACAATTCTAAAAATTCTTAGTGATGGTAACAACAGTGCAAAAGATGATAAATACTATAAAACTGTCCGAATAAATGGGGTAAATGGCTATAATGCTTACATTGACTTCGGGAGTCAGTGCACTATTATAAAAGAAAAAGTAGCTGATGAACTAAACTTAATGATCAGCAAACTTAATTTACCTAATATCAAGGGCTTTGCATCAGGATATGTTGAACCCATTGGGCGAGTGGATATTAGCATAAAAATCGATGAGGTTGTGGCAGATGTTGAGGCATATGTGGTGGAAAACAGTCTGTTAAAAACTGATGCGCTTATTGGCCAAACTCTCACAGAGTTACCCTCAGTTGTCGTGTATAAGACTAGTCAGGAGTTGCGCTTATATACCGACATTACTTCGTTAAGAAAAGTGGAGCTCTTTAACACTCATGATGTGAGTGTGACCGATACACAAACTGTAGCAGTGCATACAGATTCAAATATTACCACCCAAGTATATGTCGATACGTCTATGTGCATGAAGGCCAAAAGTGAATATTTGATATTACAAGGAATTTATTCATTAGAAAATGGCCACGGCCATTTAGTTGTATCCAACTTGTCAAAAAATAACATTAACTTTGAAAAAGGTAAACTGTTGAGCAGGGCACATAGAGTTCCGCCATCGCCAGGTTTAACTTCCGGGTATAGTGGGAACTTTGAGGAAGTCAACCGTATCCGTCTTGATAGTGAACACTTCAATGATCCGATACAACAGCCAGTGGCAATAACATTGGATATGATAAATGTCGGACAAAACGTGACTGAGACTAATAAAACCACTCTACTTAACTTATTAAATAAATACCGAGACTGCTTCGCACTTTCCTCAAAGGAACTGGGCCTAACACCCATAACGGAAATGCACATTAAATTAACAGACGATACCCCGGTCTCTTACAAGCCGTACCGTCTGCCCTTCTCTGAAAGAAAAGTTGTTAGGGATATGATAGACGAACTGCTCACAAACGACGTCATACGAGAGTCTAATTCTCCGTATGCAAGCCCTATAGTTCTAGTAAAAAAAAAAAGACGGAGAGTACCGTCTTTGCGTGGACTATAGGGCTCTTAACAAAAAGACAGTCAAAGATAATTATCCAATGCCGGTCATTGACGACCAGCTGGACAGACTGAGTGGTAAAAAGTTCTTCACGAGCCTCGACTTAGCATCTGGGTATTATCAAATTCCAGTAGCTGAAGGCTCACGTCACTTGACCGCATTCATTACACCGGACGGACACTATGAATATACTCGGATGCCATTCGGTTTGGTCAACGCCCCTGCTGTGTTCCAGCATATGATAAACAAGGCGTTAGGTAGTAGACGTTTCGAACTGGCCATCCCGTACCTGGACGATCTTCTGACAGCAGCAGTAAACGAAGAGGAGTCGTTGGAAAAGTTAGAAGAGATATTAATACTCTTAAAAAACGCACATTTAACGTTAAACCTAAAAAAATGCCAGTTTATGCAGTCGTCTGTGGACTACCTAGGCTACGAAATAATGGAGAACGGCTTAAGACCAGGTTCGAGGAAAACTCAAGCTGTATCGAACTTCCCAACTCCGACTAATATACATCAGGTTCGACAATTTATAGGACTTGCAAGCTTTTTTCGTCGGTTTGTTTGCAATTTCGCAAGTATTGCAAAGCCACTCACTAAACTGACGCAATCCGATGTTAATTGGAGTTGGGGGCCCGATCAAGAAAGGGCCTTTCAGGAAATTAAAACTAGACTTGTGTCTCGTCCAATACTAGCTTTATACAACCCTGAGTACATAACCGAGGTACACTGCGATGCTAGCAAATTGGGCATGGGTGCTATTTTATTGCAAAAACAGGAAGAGAAGTCGCCACTCCGTGCGGTAGCATATCATAGCAGACAAACCACCCGCGACGAAGAATTCTACCACTCCTACGAACTCGAAACCATGGCAGTTGTAGCTGCATTAAAGAAGTTTCGCGTATATCTGATAGGCATACATTTCACAGTCTTTACAGACTGTAATGCTCTCAGGGCCACGCTGAGTAAAAGAGATCTTGTACCAAGAATAGCTCGGTGGTGGTTACAACTGCAAGAGTTCGACTTTACCGTAGAATATCGTCCGGGTCACAATATGAAGCACGCTGATGCTCTAAGCCGAAACCCTGTACAGGGGGACGACGGCAGCCTAGATAATATAGAGATCATGAATATACGCACGGAAGACTGGCTACACACGGTACAAATGACAGACCCAAAACTAAAGCACATTAAGAGCATTCTGGAAGCTAAGAATTCAGATCTAAAAGATATAACCCAGAACTATTCACTAAAAAATAATCGGCTTTACAGGAGAACGAATAAGGGACTAAGATGGGTAGTTCCGACTGGGGCCAGGTGGCGCATATGCCAAATATGTCATGATGAGACGGGCCACTTTGCATTCGACAAGACGTTTGAGAAAATGAGCAGCGAATATTGGTTTCCAAAAATGAAACGCTTTGTCAAAAAATATGTCAAAGCGTGCCTCAATTGTGCTTACAATAAGAAACCAAGTGGGAAGAAAACCGGTTACCTACATCCTATTCCCAAGGTAAATGAGATCTTCCATACTATTCACATGGATCACCTCGGGCCATTTGTGAAGAGTAAGAGAGGACATATGTATATCTTAGGCGTCATTGATGGCTTCAGCAAATTCATATTCATTAAGGCTGTTAGAAATACTCGAAGCCGAACTACCATTAAGGCCCTCGAAGATATATTTGCGATTTTCGGCAGTCCCAAGGTAATAATTTCAGATCAAGGAACGTCTTTCACTTCCAAAGAGTTCAAGCGGTTTGTAACTGAAATCGGGGTAAGGCATGTGCTGAACGCTGTGGCAACACCGAGAGCTAATGGACAAATTGAGAGATATAACAGGACGATACTCAGTTCTCTCGCATCTTTGAACCATAACCGACACGAAGCTGATTGGGACTTAAATTTACCGAAGTTGCAGTGGAGCCTCAACAATACTGTGAACAGGGGTACCGGTAAATCACCCGCTGAAATCGTGCTTGGGCACCGCACTACTAATGTTTCGGAAGGTGCAATAAGAAGGACCCTTAGCGAAGACCAGGATCCTTCCTTTGAAGAAGACAAACGAATGGAATGCGAAGAAAGTCATAAGCGCACTAGCGAAGATGAGGCTTTGAACAATGATGACGAGGCAAATGTCTCACCACACGAAGAAGACGATAACTTTGACAGCCCCTCAGATAGAGAGAGTATTAGACGAAAAGTTGATTTAACTATTAAATCACACCAAAACAAAATGAAGGAAAGGTTCGATGCAAAGAGGGCCCCAACTAAATTCTTTCAAGCTGGAGACTTGGTGATGATTCCTAATTATAGCCAGGAAAAGGGCAAGAGCAATAAATTGACACCAAAATTTAAGGGTCCGTTCAAAATAACCGCGGTATTAAACAATGATCGATATGAGGTCACAAATATAGAGGGCCATGCTATGAAGAGGTACAAAAATGTCTTCCCCGCAGACCACCTGAAGCCATGGATCACATTTCACTCTACTCCGACCGAGAGTGACTCTAGTGGTACCGAATAATTATTATGTTAGGTTAAATAACAATACAAATACATAAAAAAATAAAATAATAGTAATAAATAAAAAAAAGGGTCCAAAAATAATTAGATAATAATGATGAAGGCAGTACAAAGTTATTTTACGTACAAATTACGAGAAATACTGAATCCCATCCCTTATTCCTTACCTACCCCTAAATCTACAGTCAGGATGAAGTGTGCTGGGAAAGGCCGAAGCCCGATGGCGGCACGCGGAATCCCCACCTTATAACCGATTTGAGTCTCCAAACATGTACAAAGGCAAAAACTGCACATGATGTATGCTGGGAAAGGCCGAAGCCCGATGGTGGCACGCGGAATCCCTCCACGCCCCATTTAATAGACTTAAATAATAATGAGCTATTTCTTTTGTCAGACTGAGTATGCTATCTTTTCTCTCAAATTGTATGTTACATAATAATATGTTTATTCAAATACTTCAAAGATTGAATGTTATGACAATCATTGATTTGTCTAGTTACGAGTATGTATCTAAGTCACTCAAAATAGGTTCAGAAATATATTTTCTGTTGTGTTGTGACATTGTATGCAAGCAGTAAATATGCATGTTTTAATTTGATTTTATTTTAAGAAATGGATCTCTACCAAAATATTGATCTCCTTAACATCTAGTTATTTATCGATAAATGTTTAAGATATTCTCTATTGTGGATTGTGTCAAAATATTCTGTATACATAAGCTACAGACAGATTTCTAATTTTAATTACATTGATCTCTTTTCACTTAAAAATAAGAATAATAATAACAAGCGGTTAATAGGCGTCCATTGGCTATTTTATTTATCTCTTATGTTATTTTATAATTGTTATGTACAAGTAGCATTTTCATATGTATTGACTGTATTCCATAGAAACTCATACAAATTTTAATATTTTGCAACTAGGGTTCCATGAAAATATTGACATGTGAGATTATATAGCTTTTATTTACTGATATAATTTTTTGTGTCACTTTGGTCACTGTTTTGTTTTTTGTATCATGCCCTGAGATACAGCATAAGTTCTTAACAAAATTAATGAGTGCCTTTTTGTTATCAAATTAAAGTCTCTAAAATAATGTTATTGTAATACTAAGACTAACACTGTGATAAGGATTTTGGATTGAATGTATAGTATAACCGGTAGGTGTTAGGTCACTTTGACTTAAGTGGGTGAAAATAAGTGCATTTAACTTCTTAATTATTTTTTTTTTTGCGATAGTTGTTATTTTATATTTTTTTGAACTTAAGTGAATAGACTTATGTGTCACTTGTTTCACTGACTGGGTTGTTGTCGACTGTACAACGTATGAGGACATACTTTTTTGTGAAATGGCCGAATGATTTTTGGATGTCAGGAATGAGGACATTCCAGGATCAGGATAGCCGACTGTTAGCATTTAAAAGAGTAGCTAAAACATCATCTTAAAAAAACTGACAGGAGCTGTCTGTGGTGTTTGTCGTTGTAGGGAGAGTGTCACCTATGAAGGAATGGTTTGTGTATCGAGGTCGTAATTAATTAGAAATTAGCTTTAAAACTTCTCACAAGAATAAAAGAGTTTGTTAAAGTGTTACTTTTATTTTGTACGAACGGAAGGAAGGAAATATTTACAGTATGTACCATCCCAACATAAATAGTAGGTAATTTTACTTTGATGTAAAAAACTTATAGACCTACTTAACTAACTATTTGTATTTTTTCAAGTTTTTATTTCTTAATATGAAAATAAAAATACATTTTAACTCTCTTAAATATACTTATTTTCTAAAAAAAAAAAAATAGATCGGTCGGTTGATTGTATAATGTGTTGGTGTTCAATAAAGAGTTATTGTATTGTATATTAACTTAACATTGTTGTTTATCAATATTTACTACCTTTATGGGCTTTGTGATAGGCAACTAAGCGTAATACTTTACTTACATGGATTTTATTAAACAGAACCAACTGTAGGTGCTTTTTGGATAAAAATTTTACTATTCACATACTGAATATGAATGTAGCCAGTGAATATGGGAAGAATTGGAATATACTTAAGTAACTTACAAATAAAAATATAATACGTAAGTATAAGGTAGGTATAAAATTCTCGGGTCAAAAATATTTGTAACCAAACTCCTTCAAAACGGTATGTCCTATTTTTATGATTTTTTTGTGTATATTCGGTAGGTCTGAGAATAGGATATTTAAACTATTTTTCATACATCTACACGGACGGAGTCGCGGGCAACGGCTAGTAATTTTTAAAGTGCTTTTTGGGTGACATTGCATAAATTTTGCTTAGGAGAGGAGCTCTGCTAGCACTGAATATTCATACGAATTTGTACGGATGCCTCGGTGTGAGAGTCCAATTCTTTTTTAACCAGTTTTTTGCCATTGCAAGTGCCGATTAGGTCTACATAACGGTACTATTTTTTTTAATTCAAAAACCATCCAAATACGAGAGATTGGGCGCAGTTAAATTTCAACCTGTAGTTAATTGTCGATCCGGAATGGACGACCAAAAATTTACGATCTAATAATTCAAACCCTCATGTAATTACTATAAATGCGTTCAATATGTCAATTTTGATTTTTAACAGTCTTCCCGATGAATTAAAGATTTTGCAGGGAACAGAATTTCGAAAAGAATTGACATCTTGGTTGAACAAACAGTGTTTTTATAGCGTTAAAGAATACTTAGATTTTTCAAGGTAAAATAAATAGTTTTTTTTTTTCATTCAATCTGTAGTTATTTGTGATTAATAATGTATTTGCAATGACATCTCCATAATTTATATAGTAATTATTTATTTTTTTGACATATTTTTAGTGTTATATTTTAAATTTTACAAATCTTTAATTGTATAAAGTAATTTTCCATAATATTTTGAATGTATAGGTAAAAGCTGATGTGTGTTTTTTTTAAGCAATTTGCATGTTGATTCGTCGACTGAATACTGGTTCAAAACATGTAGTAATTAAGATCTGTATTTACGTATTCTAAGAAAATAAATCATTCTTATTCTTATTCTTAAATTTTCAGTTTCAGGTTTCTAGGTCGTGCATTGTTGTTCATTCCAGGTCTACAAATACGGGGTCGTACAATAACCGCACCCGATTCCAATTAACAGCCTCGAAAGCTTTTCTTCAACTACCATAAAAAGGCATTCAATTTCCACACAATATCTACTAATTAAGGCGAGGCTTTCTAACCCAGAAACTTTAGAACCGCCACAAACTTCATAAATCAAGCTAATTATGCTGTCCAGGTGATTGTAATCCATCGGTTTCCCAAAGAGCGAAAGGCCTTATCACCCCCCACGAACGCCCTATTGCATATGGTACCAGGCCGTGCTGGCACGAAGTTTCAGTCTTCGTGCTGTAATCCCATGAAATTAGTTGGCTATTAACTTTTCTTTATTGATAACCTTGGCATAGACTTGCGTGCATAAAAAAAGTCTTCTGTTACTATGTAAGTTCAATATCGGGAACGTCGCGTTTGTCATGATTTCCGATTTCAATAGATGAAAAATATTACAGACGAAACGGATACAAAATTCAAATATATTGTCAAGAAGACGTTAATATAAATTTAACAATTATAAAGTTAATGATTATGTTATGGACAGGGATATTTGGGAATAATTCCGATCCGCATTACCGATCCCTTCAAATAGCGAACCTACTGTGTTAAAAATAAAGTTGTGTTAAATACTTGTGATGTATATAGATATCATTTATTAATATTGTCTGTTTAAAAAAATATATACCTCGTTGAGTTTTTTGCCGGATTCTTCTCAACAGAGGTTTTTCCGAACCGGTGGTAGATTTTATTTGACATTCAAGTGCTATAAGTGCTTGTTGTAGCCTAAATTAAATAAATATATTTTGACTTTGACTTTGATGGCTCAGTTTCTCAGTTCGTAAATTTTTTTTGTTCATAATGTAACTTTAAAGGATGATTGGCATATTTTTTAATGTCGGAAACTAACATGTGTCGCCGTCGCAAAATTTATTTACACGGAATCTTAAACTTGCCGAAATTTATTAGTTCGGTATACAATTGTTATTGACCTAACAAAAACAGTTAAGTCACAAGTTACTTGACCTATTAAGATAATAGAAATCAAAAATTACACATAAAATTTCAGTGGACCGACTTGGCATCCTGTACTTAAATTTTCATTGGCTAATAAATAAATATAAATCGTAAGTAGGTAGGCCGTAAATATACCATACTTGGTTTGGATAGGTATTTAACTCAATGTAATCAAAAACAACGTCAATTAGTGTCTTAAATATTGAAATTCCAAATCTAAACATTTACATTTCTGAATTGAAATACACTAGTCTAAAGTAAAATGTATAAAAACCTTGAATGTACCAAATCTGACAGATGAAGTTTGTTTACATTTCGTTAAATACCAATCCAAACCAAGTATAGGTACTATCATGATTTTTAAGATCTCTTTCTAAGTTCATCAGTTTTCGGTAGGCATCGCATCACAACGTCCCAAGTCTGAAACGCATCATTAGCTCATCCGATCCAAGCCATTGTCTGCGGCTCCTCGCGTGGAACGGCCAGCTGCTTCGCTCTGTAATCGCTTCCATTTGTTTCTCCCGTAATTGGAGACGACAGCTAAATTGTAGATGTTTAACTGCGCTGTTCGTGGGTGTTTTTACTTCATAAAGTCTTGGAGTACGTGAAAAAAAATCTGACAAAACTTTAGACATAGTTTTTGATAAACATTTCATTTTTAATGAGTGCTTTTTACTGACTGCACGTTCATTGCATCCTTTCTTTGTTATGGATAAGTACTTAATAAATTTTAATCTATGTCAATATGACCAAAAAAAATTTAACTTATGTAAAAAAAAAGTGGATAAATATTGACTTGTAACATTTTGACCTTAACAAATACCTATACAAAATATACTTACAATACAAACATCGCAAGCAATATAACAATATATGTGGTTGACGACCGGATGGCTAAGTGGTTAGAGAACCTGACTACGAAGCTTGAGGTCCCGGGTTCAAATCCCGGCCGGGGCAGATATTTGTATGAATAATGCGAATGTTTGTTCTCGGGTCTTGGATGTTTAATATAATATGTATTTAAGTATATATCTATTTATATAATTATGTTTATCCGTTGCTTAGTACCCATAACACAAGCTTTGTTAAGCTTACTTTGGGACTAGGTCAATTGGTGTGAATTGTCCCGTGATATTTATTTATTTATTTATTTATTTAATATAAAAAATCAATCTAATAACGTTATGCTACGAGTATTTAATGTATGCCAATTTACCGTTATAATTTTAGTTAAATGGGTATTATTAAAAATGTTACTATCCTTATCCAAATAAATAATTTGTAGGACAAATTCGCATAAGTAAATGCACATGATATAAATCCAATAGGTAACTACCTAATGAAAAACTAATGTTAATTTTAAAACATCTGACTCATTAAAAAAACTGTAGATCGTGCTTTTATTCTGTAATCTTATATCATCCCTTTTTTGTCCGCGTTTGTAACAGTGATTCACTGTTGACTAAGATGTTAGGAGTCAAAATACCTTCTCTACTCGCCTGGATACATTATTATTATGTGTGTTCTAAGCGTTTGAGATAATTTAGTAGCGGCTGTTGTACTTGTATAGTAGGTATGCTCTGTATATTAGATAAATGAAATTATTGTTAAATTGGTTAAATAAATGCTATAAATGTAAGAAGCACAAAATATCCTGGCTGATTGTGTTAACATAAAATTGCCCATATCTCGAGTATTGTCAAGTTTAGCTTAGGTCAGATTTGTTCAATCTGAAAACTCACGAGCAAGTTTTGTCCTTGATTATAAGAACAGCCTGTATGTCTCCAACAGTAGGTACTATTTAAGTCGTTCAATATGGCTTTAGTTTTAGTTTCAACCATTATACTGTATAATTTGGTCATCCTATGCCCAATAAGCCGCCCACAGATTAACCAACTTTGACGGTAATCTCCGTCTTGGTTTGGCTCGATTTATGGGCATTCATTTACTCGATCAATTTATTGGAAATCGATCTCGTTAGTGACTTTAAGTGCTGCCTTAACGTCTGTTGATTGAAACAAATGAATCGTTATAGTTAATTTAAACCTATGTCAGCCCTGTAACTCGTGTTTTGCTGCTGTTTAACGTAAAAGGCTAATGGGTGCATTAATTGAAGTATTGCTTTAACTTAAGAATACTAAAAACACTTAACAAATTGAATTTAGAGGTGGCGGGGCCGGGAAAGTTGAGATGGGGCAGCCAGTACTGGGTTAAGACACTAACTTTAGTTAAAATGTTCAGTTTCAGGTTTTAAGTTCGACAAAAACGGTAGAATAGTGACAGGTTGCTAGCCTGTAGCCTACGGTATACTATAGGCGCGTAAGGTATACCTTAACCTATATCCAGTAGGTATAAAAAGCAAAGCAGCATGAAAAGGTGGCATATAAACAGCACTTTATAGTATACGTATATCTCATTCATATATGTTTCATGTGTTTTTATGTACAACAAAGAGTTTACTACAATACAATACTTACGGAAGAAACGTTTTGTTTTGGACTGGTTAAAGGTTACAGCCGGACAAGCAGACGTCATAAAAACACTTGTAGCGTAACAAAGGCTTAGATTTAAAAGCAGCAGTAGCTTTTAGCGACGATCAACGCTGGCTTCCCCCAAGCCCCACACTTCCGTGTCGGAGTGGTTTCCGCGCACTTCCGATGGTGTCGGTTACGGGTTGATTGCGAATTTACACCACAGTGCTAATTTGTATAATACATGACATGGTAAAGAACTAATGTTCCCTCACTTCTCGTACCTGTAGCTAAATGCTCGAATCATCATCATCATCATCATCCCATGTTATATACGTCCCGCTGCTGGGAACAGGCCTCCTCTCAGAACAAGAGGGCTTGGGTCATAGTTCCCACGCGGGCCCAGTGCGGATTGGGAACTTCACACGCACCATTGAATTGCTTCGCAGGTTTGTGCAGGTTTCCTCACGATGTTTTTCCTTCACAGCAAAGTTCATAGTAAATTTCGAATGTAATTCAGCACTTGAATTTCGAAAAAATCAGAGGTGTGAGCCGGGGAAATGCCTTTGGGCACTCAAATAATAATCTATCAAAAATACTTAAAAGAATTGAACAAAAATTATGGAATTGCAAATTGCGATGGACCTTGAATTTGCACACTAACTTAACTTTTTTAGTTGAACGTAGTTTAATTTTTTTTTTTTATAAAGTGCATACATATCGGGTGTGGCTTGTAATATTAGCAAACAATTAAAACAGATCATACTCGTCAAACTGAACAACATCAGCGACTTTAAAAAAAGTTTTTTAATTTTTATTACACTTTTAAATTTATTAGAAGAATGTAAAGCTAAATGCTTGATGTTTGTAGAGTGAGGCGACCTCAGTTGTGTTCTAGGATGGCGTACATTGATAGCAGTATTTAATTTGTATGAAAAAAGCAAAAATTCAAAGACTCCATTATGTTCAAAAGTCGCTGAACTGATGTTGTTCTGACTGACGCGGACAATGTATGTTTAAATTTTTTGCTTATTTTACAGGTCACACGCGGTATAAACTTATAGTAAAATTATTCTGTTAGGTTAGACTAAAACTATGTCAAACGATCACGTAATTTTGGCACTCTTTTACGCTTAACCGGCTGGATATAATAATCGGATGAAATTTGTATTTTTTCATCCTGATTTTCGTAATTCCCGGTCAATGTGTTCATAAGTTTACTTGGTAAAGAACAATCGAATATTCTCCAACTGAATACACTTACTCTTTTTTCATACTTCTAAATCACATTTAACCACAAAAACTGCGATCAAATCTGTCATGTACCGTCATCGACACCCATCGCTCCGATCGACTTCGTTTGACTGAAAACAGTTGAAAGGCGGACAATAGCATTGGGAAATTCTGTGCAATCTGTCACGACGAGTACAGACAATTTGCTGAGAGGAAACATTTTATACAGTTGAGTCAGAAAATAAATCATCATCATCATCATCTCGGCCTAAAATATATCCGGGGCTCAGGCTTACAGAAGGAGTAGGTCTTGGGCTGTAGTAGAGAACAGAAGATACATGCTTTGAGTAATAAAGATATCTGTAGGAATAGAGAGGGTGTAGAAGGTTGCCTGGAATAGATCGCTCTGAAGCGATAAGGCCGCCTATTGCTTACCTCAGAAAGTCTCTGTGTATATATTTTTTTTTTATACGACTGGAAAGCAAACGAGCAAGTGGGTCTCCTGGTGATAAGAGATCACCACCGCCCATAAACATCTGCAACACCAGGGGTATTGCAGATGCGTTGCCAACCTAGAGGCCTAAGTTGGAATACCTCAAGTGCCAGTAATTTCACCGGCTGTCTTACTCTCCGCGCCGAAACACAACAGTGCAAGCACTGCTGCTTCACGGCAGGATTAGCGAGCAAGATGGTGGTAGCAATCCGTATATACCTGTATATACCTGTGTGTATATACCTGTTTTCTGTAATTGTTTGCTATATGTTGGTGTGCAATAAAGAGTTATTGTATTGTAGTATTGTATTGTGTTCGTGGTCTCACCCAGTTATAATAATAATATGTATCTACTTAAAATTGAAAAAATCTCGTATCTCAAATGCATACGTCAACAAAATTACTTACTAGAAATACTATTTATAAAGTTCACTCAGTAAGGTTTAAAGGTTCGCGAGCTTTTTTAAAAGAAGTGGCGAATAGCAAACAGGGATTTGTTATGTTCAAATATGTTAGTCCTATACAGAATTTATCACTATTAAGCTCAGATTTAGTATTTTTTAGCTTAATTAATACACAAACGAACGTTGCACGAGTATTTTTTAGTACTGACTTTCTTATTTGTACTACTACTAACTAAAGTAAGCTTAGTTAGTGCTTTCGATTAGATTTAATTTTTTGCTGCAAGTTTTCTTGTATAGCGAATGTAATGAAGTGACCTCTCTGAAATATAAATGATATAGTCTGTGCCGACCGTGACTCTGACAAAGGCGCTGGCTGCATCATCTTTTATTTTTTATTATGACTTGGAGTTCCGCATTACCTACTATTAAATAAATAAATTATTTATTCTGTAGTTTCGCACCCATTTCGGTATGCTTCAAGGAGTTGGTTAGGAACGTGTCCAAATCCATAGAGTTAAAAAAACATACATAAAGAATGGTCATTTTATATAAGTTTTGACGTTTTCTATTTTTTTTTCGTATCTTGATGCATCTTGAATACGTCATGGTCACTGGTGTCGAAGTGTCGGGAACTCATTAAAGGTAACCGCGGTCTATATCCCATATTTAGGGCCTGTTTCACCACCTGACGACTAACTTTATGTAAGTGTCAGATAAAAGTAATGCCGTCTTTGTTTATTCGGACGAAAGAAACAGAGATGGTATCACTGATATCGTTACTTAAAGTTAGTCGACAAGTGGTGAAACAGGCCCTTAGTCTCTCTAGATTATAGTTATTAAAACTTATGAGTTATTAAGTAGGTACCTTGCCGTGGTTATTCTCGGTTTACCTCGTTGAGTTTCTTGCCGGATTCTTCTCAACAGAGGTTTTTCCGAACCGATGGTAGATTTTTTTGACATTCATAAGTGCTTGTTATAGCCTACATTGAATAAACATATTTTGACTTTTGACTATTGATTGTTAGAAGTACCTATTTCCGTACCGGTGGTACATTTTATAACATTTATAAACTAAATAAATATCATGGGACGATTGACATCAATCTTTGTTAAACTGAATAAATTTTTTTTACCGCCCTTAATAATTGAACGTAGTCTTACGTATTTTATTTATTTCTTCTTCTCGTTTAAGAGTTACAACTTCTTATTTTATTTAAATTCAATAAATAGTTTTTTTCACAGAACCCTCTTTTCCTCGTTTCAAGCGGTTTAAAGTTAGAAGTTTTTATAATTCTTTTTTGTCGAGAGGCTCGGTCGTCGACCTCCTCCATTACATGCAATCGTGTAATAAATGGCCGACGGGTCGCTGTCGGTCTAATTATGCCGCCATATTTAGTTTTATTTCAGTGTTGCCATATAAAAATGGGATGACCATTTTATTGACACTAACAATAGATAAAACGGGAACAGGGATGTTGACGCCATTAAAAAATAATTCGAAGGCACAACTCCAGTAAAAAAACGCTTTATTTTAGCCCTGAAAACCAGATTAATTTTCGATTTACTGTAAAATTAGATTTTTTTGTTGCTTTACAACAAATAAATAGTTACTTGATTGAGTTGCCGGATAATGACGTCATAATTCGCTATTGCCATTGAAACTCTATGGGAGAATTGTGTTTTGACAGCTCATAAAAAGTACGTCAGTTGATTGGTGGTGTCAACATCCCTACTAGGTAGGTATTCTACGTTCGATTATCGTTTTTTTTTAAATGAACAAAGACAGGGAGGATATAAAAAATTGCCCTCAAAATTTGCTTGGTTCTTCAAAAGTGGCGCCTAGAAACACTCTAGGTAGGTACCCCAGATTGGATGTTACCATAGTTAAATCATGTTAAATCAAGCAGTCATACCTATCTTGTTTAACAAATATTTCCGTTATAAAGTGTGAAATAACAAGCAATATTAATAAGACGGTGACGGTGCCCGTAGACGTCACGGCGGATTTATAGACGAATCGAAATGTAACTGCACCTTTGAACAGCCGGTTTTGAGTGATTAAACAATTAAACCATGCAAATTATAAAATTAAATGATGCTGAAAATTGAGGACGCAGAGAAGCTAAGTAAAATGAAAATAAATTGAGACACAAAATGATGCTGAGGTTATAAAGAAAGTAGAGCCTTTAGAGACAGGGATCAGGGAGCTAGGGGTTGCTAAAACGATTTTTTGATTCAGTGATTTGTTTGCAAAATATTCAACTTCAAAATGTAAATTTTCATTAAAATCGAGCGTCCCCCCCCTCTAAAGTCTAAACCGGTGGGTGGAAAAATTTGAAAAAATTCAGGATGGCAGTCAGTATATCAAACTTCCAAGTAACGGCTAAGTTTTCTTGAGAATTATTTGATATTTTTTTTTAATCCACTGGAAGGCAAACGAGCAAGTGGGTCTCCTGGTGGTAAGAGATCACCACCGCTCATTAAGAGTAAATAGCAGCCTAAGGTATAAAATATACCTAAACTTGGAATATTCCGTACAAAATACGAAATCCTTAGAAAAATATTACTTCATTTTTTCGTGATGGCTACGGCACCCTATTTCAGGCGTATCCGATACGCTCTTTTCCGTTTTTTTTTGTAAGATAGTATATCTTATAAATGTCCGTATACTTAGATGGCGGATAACATTAAACTCGCATGCGCATCAAACGTGGGCAGATCTCAAGATGATTCACTCCATTCAAGTGCTCGATGAAAACTAAAATACAGGCTTGCACACACAATCGCTATCGAAGATCTGCTGTTATTATATTAAGTACCTATGAAGTAAGCTTATGGATTGTGAAGTAACTAAATTATGGCAAATGATTAGTTTAGTTTTAAAGTTGTAATATTTACAGCGCCTGTTATTTGCCACAAACTTTAAATTCCAAATTGTTTTATTTTTTTTAAGGTCCTCTGCACCGTTCTTCGTGTGGTTTGACAAGTTTTTGCTATTTCTGAAGTTGATGGTTAGGATTTTTAGTAAACTCTTGGTAAATTAATAAAGTAGTTTTGTTTTTGTTTTTGTTTTTTCACGCCATAAACATCGTTGAACGTTCTAAATTTAAAATGCATACATACTATGCTCGCTCCAAAAGTTTGCAACTCGGTAAAACAAACTTTATAAAATTGTAGGCGTCAATTTAATAGTAATCACCCTTTAATCTCAATAACATAAACCTTCCCAGTGCTGGGCACTGACCCAGTACTTGCCATGCCATCTTTGTTTCTATGTTATCAGCAATACCTAAAGGTAACAGCAGTGTCACTCAGACAATAGCATGTCTAACTCTAGGACTCGTTTTATTTCCAGCTAAATAATTAATATCTACGGGAAAGCAATTAGGGAATAACCGGCGTATAACCTCAAAGTTTCGTGTCGCTTTGTTTTTGACAAATTAGTGTCATGAAGGTAATCATTTTAATTCCGGTGCGGCCGCTCCCCACGTAGCACGGCCATTTTGCGTTATCGGTATAAATATTACTAATTACTTAATGCTCAGGTGGTTCAACTGTTGCTGAATATTGGTATGAACCAGAGAAAACATGTAGTTAAAGTTATTTTTAGGATAGGTATATTTTTTAATTTACATGTAACTCATATATCATATACTGGAATAATGATTTGAATACACGTGACACATTTATTTATTAAACAAATAAGGTTAATGTCCTATTATTTGAAAAAAAGTAGTCATATTTTGAGTAAATATTTAAAACTGTTAGTTTTAGTTAGATTTTAAATTACAGCATACCGGGTGTGGCCTGTAATATGAACAAAAATTAAAACATAGTTCGTCCTCGTCAAACTGAACACCGTTAGTTCAGCGAATTTTAAAAATAAGTCTTTGGATTTCCCTTTTTTTCAATTAAATACTGCTATCAATGTACGCCATCCTAGAACCTAACTGACGTTGCCTGTCACGCTACAAACATCAAGCATTTTGCTTTACATTGCTTCATCGAATAAACATGAAAGTGTAATAAAAATTAAAAAACTAATTATTTTTAATAGTCGCTGAAATAATGTTTTTCAGTTTGAGGAGTATGATCTATGTTTTAATTATTTGCTCATATCACAGGCCACACCCGGTATATAAATACATGTTGTAAAACCATATAATTATTTACTTAGTATCCAATGCGTTATTTTTTATCTAATTTCATAAGCACAGCACTGGTTTAACGGTGATAATACTATTCCATATTGACCTGTCAATCTTAATATAACTTTGCTATGATTGGACAATAAGATTCATGTAATGTTTGTACACCTATGTGTGATTCACAGATTGATATACGTCTGGCGGTTGTAATTCTATTCATAACCGTCAATATGCTATCACGATCAGACAATACCATGGTAAACAATAGCTTGCCTGCTTCAATAATTAATTTAACAAAGAATGTGCAAGGAACATTAATTAATAATGCTATTTGCTATGGATATTTATATTGTTGAGCTTCAAAGCTACAATTTGTACAGGTTTAGATAAAGAGCTTGGCGATTAGCTCATTCCAGACTCTTTCCTTCTAAATGACTATTAAAACCACTAAAGTTTTGAAAATGTCTGTGTCTGAAAAGTCTAATTTTGTCACGTTCTCAGAAAGCCATTTGGTTAGTTAAGCACATTAAAAACAAAATAACTTCAGTGTTATTCATTCCAGTGACTCACGGTTTGTAGAATCGTGTTTGCTTTATTTAATTATTTAACAATGTTTGACTTTTAAATGAAATCTTTAATTGCGATGACAATAGCTTTTTGTGCGATTCCTTTTAAAAATTAATCCGTTAGATGTAAAGTAAAATGTAATGTTTACGAATTCTCTATGGCAGGACGACTTTTGAACATACGTTCCTAAAATATCGAATGATTTCATTGGGAAGTCTGTTTTTTTTTTTTAATTAACACGCTTTTATTAGCTTGGGTTGTAACTAACTATGTATGTAACGGAATCTTTGAACTTAATTTTCACCCGTTTCCAGAAGTCTGATTAATTTGAAACTTTGCATACGTATCAAGGACCGATGACAATGCAATAATTTCATAACAGTTTTCCATTCAAACTAAAAAGTATAAAATAAATTATAGTTTAAAAAACTAAAAAAACACGCTTTTAAAAGTAATTGAACTAAAAAGTCAAAAATAAAACTGTAATAATCAATTGAAAAATTCATATTATTGTACAAAAAGCGTGGGGGGCTTGATTTTGATTGTTGCAAATATTTTATATATAGTTTATTATATCCGTAGTTATTATGACAAGCACCCCACGCTTTTTGTACAATAATATGAATTTTTCAATTGATTATTACAGTTTTATTTTTGACTTTTTAGTTCAATTACTTTTAAAAGCGTGTTTTTTTAGTTTTTTAATATTATATATTATTGCGTTGACTTAGACTCTAAGTCTTAGAGGTTTGATTTTTTCTTGAGCATACCGGAATTTAATATTAATTTCGGCTCTATTCTTCCACGCAGTTTTTCAGAAAAAGGGTCTTGGAACGTACCACAAAGTGATCTCTAAGGGTTCAATCTTTGAACATGAAACTACCGTGAGACTCACTCATATTAAATGATATTGTAACGGATAACTCACGTCTTAAATCGAAGATCCTTAGAAGAAGGGATACGAAATAGCCCGAAAAATGTCGAGCTGAACTCGATTTGAGACGTGAGTTATCCGTTACAATATCATTTAATATGGTTCAATCTTTTTTTATACTTAGTTATTAGTGCCTTACCCTCACTTAAAGTTATCTTTCTATCTCCCAACTTTATATTACTATGTTTAATTTGCAGTTACCAAACTATTACAACGTGTTTTTCTTGGCTTAAAGCTACAAGAACTGAACACGTGTCAAACGCCTTCACGGTTCGCAGTCACGATAAACGCTCAAAACGGAATAACTTAATATTTAAATACTATGTATTTTAAACTTTCTTTACACAGTTTAAGATACAAATTTAAGTGTATGTGTAATTATTAGCGCTTATGTTTTATCAAGATATTTTTGGCTTTAAATTAATATAATTTGGCAGCAACGGGGATTTTGAATTGCAACAGATGGTGTTATTCGAAGGTATTATGATAATTAATATTTTAGCATTAAATCTATGTATTTATGACTGGACCCGACGACCGTATGGCCAAGTAGTTAGAGAACCTGACTACGAAACTTGAGGTCCCGGGTTCGATTCCCGGCCGGGGCAAATATTTGTGTGAATAATACGAATGTTTGTTCTTGGGTCTTGGATGTTTAATATGTATGTAAAAAAAGAAAAGTGAAAGTGAAAAGTGAAGTGAAGTGAAAAGTGTAAATTCCTGGGGGACGCACAAGATAATGCGAACAGTATTGAAAATCGTGGCAAAAAACATGACAAAAGTTAACCCACAGCTACAATCAGTTTTACAAGATACCAGAGGACACCATGTTTACCAGTCTGATAAAAACAACATGCTGCAATATCGCCCCGATAAGAGTGTCACCTGAAGAGTCCTGGAGGCTACTGGAGTGTGCAGATAACATTGACATATTACAATAGCAAAATAGAGGGGGAAAACTACGCCCTATGCCCCGCGGCCAACGGATATTAAAAAAAAAGTATGCCGTAAATGTCAGGATCTTACCGCATGCTCTCCACCGACGTTAAGGATATATACGTCACCGCGATTTTGCACCGTCTGAGATATTTTGAATAGGAGTGTGGAGGGCATGCGATAAAATCGTGACGCTTACAGAACGTCACTGCGATTCCGTGCCGTCTGCGTATTTCGAGCAGCAGTGTGGCCGCTCCTTTACTCTATTTAAGGATATACTTTCCGTTATTTTACATGTATATTTTAACAAAGCTATCATCTTTATCATCATCATCATCAGTCGGAAGACGTCCACTGCTGAACAAAGGCCCCTTGGAACGCCATAACGAACGACAACTCGCCACTTGCAACCAATGGTCATCTTTATGTAGAGCTATTATATTCACGTTTTTCTAGCAAAATATAGAAAATCACTGTGCTGATGCATATTCCAAAATATGCATTTTAAGCAAAACCGTTTGAAACTTGTTTACTTTAAAATTATAATGACGCATTTACGTTAATAAAAGAGCTAGAATGGTACACTATAGACATTAATGAATGTTACGGCGACAATTTGGGCTGACCGATTACATTTTGCAGTTGGAAATAAACTATTCTTATGGGAAAAAAGTGCTTATTTGAATCCTTCAAAGAAAAGCTACTCAAGGGTTTATACCTCAAGTCATGACACACACCATGCTTGATTAATATTAACGAGGTATGTATCGATCACGCGCACGATTGCATAATAAAATGAGGTTCTTGGTGAGAGTCGTGAGATCCTCTTGACGCCTTATTTTTTACTCACGACGGAACGGAGGATATGCGTTTATGGTGAGAGCATGAAAGGTTGTTTGTTTACTATTTAGGTATAGAAGCAGCGGGGCTACTACAAAATTCAATAATCGAAGTTTGTATTGTACCGTCCCTCTCACTCCCCTATTAAATAATATTAGCATCAGAGGGACGGTACGATAGGAACTTCGATTTTCTAATTTCGTAGTACCACCCCAGAGACGAATGCCGTGGAAGCTGACTTTGACAATGGTTTGAAAATCGCAAAATTCAAAATATTTAATTATTCTACGTAATAAAAGTGTATGATATTAGATAATTAAAGCTTGTCTTTTCAGGAGTCTATATTGCTTGAGGTTTTGGTGTCCTCTCTGCAGAAGTCCAAAGCTTCGATTATTTTGTTAGTGTGTGTACGTTACATTGGGCAGATATAATTAGTAATATGTGCATTAAAACCTCCTGCACATATCAAAAACATACTGGCTGAATGAACTTTCCGCTTTCTCCCGCACGGCGGCGCCACCAGTCAGTTGCGCAAATTTGACAGCTCGAAATGAATGCCGGCCGGCGCGCGCTCTTTTAAATTATTCATAAAAAACTCTGAAAGTGCTGTGATTGTGTCTTAAATGTGTCCCTGGGACTGAGGAATAGAGCCAGAACAAACTGTAAGTGAAACCTATATCTTGCCCAATTCGGTTTTGCTAATTATTTTCAATATTCAAATGTCGTAGTTCAAACATTTTGGTCCTTCGAACCGGATCCTCAGTTTGCAAACTAAATACGCATTCATACACATAAAACACACATTTCACGCAGTTTTAAGGTAACAGGCTTATTTCGAATCTAAGTTATTTACCTAGAATAATACGTATAAAATAAACGTTTTCAATTTTCGTTCTTTGCAACGCGTCGCGCGCGTCTTTTGTTTTTTAATTCGAAATGGACGAAAAAGAATTCGATGTCGAACAACTTATTAACAAAAAAGAACTGCTTTTTATACGATGTCAAACGTTATTTGAACTATCCAAATCAACTCCACCAGAGCGTTTAACCGAATTTAATTTGCGACTCAAAGAACTTCATTCGACTCGGGAATGTTTCGAACAATGCATATTCGAGTTAAATTCTTACAATAAGAAACAAAACCCGAAATTTAAACCAAATTATCAGGAAATTCAAACCTTTGACGACATGTATTTCCGTATTCTGAGTGTAGCGGAGGCTAATAGCGACACTTGGCAATCGTGTGACGGCAGCGGTAGCGGACCTTCGTCGCGCTCCGCGGGCCGCGGCCCGGGCGCTGCCGGGCCAGACTCGCGGTCGGCTAAGCCGCGGCTGCCTAAACTAGAATTGTTCCATTTCGATAGCAAATTAGAAAACTGGCAAACATTCTATGACACGTTTACGAGTTTAATTCATAACAACAATGATATTACGAACATTGAGAAGTTTTATTACCTGCTCTCCGTAGTCAGCGGTTCGGCATTGACTGTGGTCAAAGGGATGCCAGTGACGGCCGATAATTATCCGATAGTTTGGGCTTTGCTAGTCAAAAAATTTGAGAACACTCGTGCCTTAGCTACGAGCTATTTAGATCGGCTGTTTCAATTTAAGCCTTTGTCAACTGAGTCGGCTACTGGTCTAAATACATTTTTACAAACGTATCAAGAGTGTGTTAAAGCATTGAAACTTTTGAAAATCAATAACCTATCGAGTTTCATACTGTTTTATATGGGATTGCGAAATTTAGACCCCGTCACTAGGCGCGAATTCGAACAATCAGTAGATCAAACCGATATACCTACTTACGAACAGCTGATTAATTTCGTGGAGAAACAGGCGCGTGTTTTGGAAATGTCTGAGGTTAAAATTAGTACATCAAAAATTCAGTTTACGCCTAAGAGTGTTCCTAACACCTCTGCAAAGCCGAATTTTGTTCGAAAAAATAATAATAATGCTGCTAATTATAGTAGTGCACCGAAGCAGTTCCAAAAGCCGTGCTTATCAGCTGTGAGTAAGAATAATAGCGAACGCTCAAATAGATGTCTATTTTGCGACAAACCGCATTCAACTTATCGATGTTTCGAGTTTTTTGATTTAACACCGGTGCAGCGTCTTGACAAAGTGAAACAGCTTCAATTATGCGAAAATTGCTTTCGTCAGCATTCGTTGTCCGAGTGTACGTCAAAAGTGCGTTGTGTGCTGTGTAAACAACCGCACCATCACAGTATTCACTTAGATACAGTTCCAACTGTTCAAAATTCATCAATTAATCAAAACGGTTCAAATAGTCAAAACATTTCAAGTATTCAAAACGTTTCAAATGGTCAAAATCAAAGTCAAAGGTCAATGCCAAACGTCGGCTTGACTTGTTCGTCAAATTCAACCGTGCTGTTAGGCACTGCCATGGTGCACGTCGCAGATCGATGGGGAACTTACCACGCCGTACGTGCAGTCATTGACAGCGGTGCCATGTCCGGTTATATGACAAAAGAGTGTGCCCAGCGCCTGGGTTTGTCTCGACGCAAGTGTCAGTTTGAACCCATGGGTCTGGGAGGTGCGCCAGTGCAAGATTTCGGTCTGGTTACATGTTCAATTAAACCACGAAACTCATTTGGTCCGGTGCTTAGCACTGATACTGTTGTCGTAAGTAATATAACTAGCAACTTACCTACAGTAACCTTATCAAACAAAGTTATCAATAATTTCAAAAATCTAGAGTTAGCTGACCCGAACTACTTTTCGGCGGCTCCAGTTGACTTGTTGATCGCAGGTGACTTATTTCCCTACATTTATGACGGTCAAAATATACTACCACGTGACCCGGGTTTGCCCGTCGCGATGCATTCCATATTCGGATATGTCATTACTGGTCAGACAGTACTGAGTGACGATTGTGAGTCAAATACAGCCTCGCTCAACTTGTTCTCTGCTAATAAAACTAGTAGTATCGATAAAATCATGAACTCTTTCTGGGAGACTGAAAACGTGCCGTATGACGTCACTAAAAAACCAGAAGATTTGTATGTCGAACAATTGTTCCAAAACGAACACAGTCGCGATACTACGGGACGTTATACAGTGAAGTACCCGTTCAAACCCAGTTTTGATCTCGGTGATTCGACTCCACAAGCGTTACGCCGTTTCAACAATTTAGAAACAAAGCTGAATCGTCTTCCGGAACTTAAGGAAGAATATAATAAATTCATGTCCGAATACGAAAGCCTTGGTCACATGACTTGCGTAGGTGATTTTGGTACTGTGGATTCTAAGTACATAATTCCTCACTTTTGTATTCTCCGACCGTCAAGTACCACGACAAAACTCCGAGTAGTTTTTGACGCCTCATGCAAAACGACAAATAATAATTCTTTGAATTCAGTTGTTTACGCCGGTCCTAAGCTTCAGGCAGATATTAACGGGATTTTAATAAATTTTCGTATACACGAAATTTGCTTGTCAAGTGACATTTGTAAAATGTTTCGAATGACCTTGATCGAAAAATCTCAACGCAATTACCAACACATCTTGTGGAGGTTTCAACCTGATCAACCTTTAAAGGTGTATGAGTTAAACACGATCACATACGGCGTTGCTAGCAGTCCGTATCTAGCGATCAGAGTCCTGCATCAACTGGCTGACGACGACTGCGAGAAGTATCCTTTAGCGAGCAAGGTTCTAAAAAAGGGTTTCTTCGTCGATGACCTTCTGTGGTCAGTGAGCAGCTATGATGAAGCAGCTAGGCTACAGGATGAACTGTTAGAGTTGCTGAGTGGAGGAGGATTTCTGCTTCGTAAGTGGGCTAGCAACTGTCCCCAGGTACTGGCTCGGGTTTCAGCTGATCACCGCGAAACGCCCATTGCATTCGAGGATGACAAGGACCTGTCCATAAAAGTTTTAGGTCTGCAGTGGCGACCCGCCGAAGATGTGTTTTCCTTCGTATTCCATCCACTTCCAGCTTCACAGGCGATCACCAAGCGTAGTGTCTTGTCACAGATAGGTCGTCAGTATGATCCCTTAGGTTTCGTGGCTCCCTGCATATTCTACGCGAAATGCTTCATGCAAAAACTCTGGCTCCAACAGCTGGGTTGGGATGAGCGGCTGCCTCCGGAACTGGAAAAGGAGTGGCTCACCTACATGTCAGAGCTCCCGCTGTTGTCGAATTTTAGCCACGAGCGCCAGGTTACTGTCAAACAGCACAGCTACTACCAGATACTAGGATTCTGCGATGCTTCAGTTCAAGGAATAGCTGCGGTCATCTATTTGCGTAGTTTTAACAATCAAGGTAATTCGAAGGTCAGTCTAGTCATTGCAAAATCCAAGGTTGCACCCTTGAAGACAGTGACCATTCCACGTCTCGAGCTAATGGCTGCGCATTTGTTAGTCAAGTTAGTCAAATATACGAAGTCAATATTGTCTGAACGAATTCCTGTTCATGAAATACTCTTGTTTACCGATTCCTCTGTGGTGCTGAGTTGGTTGAATACACCCAGTTATAATCTCAAAACCTTTGTGGCTTCGCGTGTTTCCAAAATTTTGGAGACCGTGCAAAGCGATTGTTGGTTTCACGTGAGCGGCGCGTCCAACCCCGCTGACGTGTGCTCGCGCGGAGCGCTACCTTCCGTGCTGTTATCGACAGCGGAGTGGCTCGGAGGACCGAGCTGGCTAGACGCACCAAGAGAGAATTGGCCAGTAAAATCAATTGATCAATTTAAATCGGCAAATGTGCCAGAACTCAAAATTCCATGCGCGACTTTGGCTCAAACTAGCGTGCAAGACACAACACGTGATTCAAACCTTGTTTATGATTTAACCGAAAAATATTCGAGTTTTAGCAAGCTTCAAAAGGTCTTAGCGCGTTGTTTTCAGTTTATTAACAATTGTAGATCGACGAAGTCTAATAGGAACACAGGTCCTTCGTCTCTATCAGATTTAAAGAACGCACACGATGTGCTCATTAAATCCGTTCAGCGAGAGCATTTTGCAGCTGATATCCAAGCAATTTCCAATGGTTACAGCTGTAGTTCTTCACTTAAAAGGTTAGCACCTTATGTCGACCCCCTCGGTTTTCTCAGGGTGGGGGGTAGGTTGTCTTTCGCCGAACTACCGTATCAAAAGAAGTATCCATTATTGCTTCCTAAAAAGTGCAACTTTACAAAAATTCTTATCGACTATTTCCATAAAATTTATTTACATATCGGTCCGCGTACATTGCAATTAAACGATTATTTGCACACGCTGCAGCAGCGACAAAAATGGCATAGGAATTGTCGTAATATTCAAGTTGATGAACTCGTTCTTATGCATGCTGACGCTCCTCCGCTTCAATGGCCTCTCGGTCGTGTGACGGAACTTTATCCAGGAGCTGATGGAGTTGTACGGGTGGTAAAAGTAAAAATCCAGAATGGCGAATACACGCGACCCGTTGTAAAGCTTAGTCCACTTCCAATGGAATTGGATTCAGCATAATTTTTATTTTCCTTTGTTTCTTTGCATGAATTTGACGCAAGAAGGTGTCAAATTTATGACAATTTTAGGTTCGAAATAAGTCATTTATTTTACTCAATTTACAGCTACACGTGTTTAGTTCACTAAGTCAACAAATACTTACACTATACAGTCCACTTACCTTATTCAATACCATCCCTGGTTTTGTTTGTAAACTGGGGAATCTGGGGTAGATTCCCGGTGGGGGGTTTATGTACGTTACATTGGGCAGATATAATTAGTAATATGTGCATTAAAACCTCCTGCACATATCAAAAACATACTGGCTGAATGAACTTTCCGCTTTCTCCCGCACGGCGGCGCCACCAGTCAGTTGCGCAAATTTGACAGCTCGAAATGAATGCCGGCCGGCGCGCGCTCTTTTAAATTATTCATAAAAAACTCTGAAAGTGCTGTGATTGTGTCTTAAATGTGTCCCTGGGACTGAGGAATAGAGCCAGAACAAACTGTAAGTGAAACCTATATCTTGCCCAATTCGGTTTTGCTAATTATTTTCAATATTCAAATGTCGTAGTTCAAACAGTGTGTATATATTGCGTGACCAGGCGATGTTTCACGCGAACACCTCATTCATTTACGCGTAAATGTATTTAGGTACTATGACACTTTACGCCCGTTAAAATGTGGCGGCGTTGCTTTTATTTCGAGTCTATATGTCGGCGGCCGATGGTAAAATCCGCCAGATTACAAAACTTCTGGGCATCGTGAAATGCCGCCATTTCATGATATGCCTAAAAGTTGGCCAGGCATAGCACGATTTGCCTGAGAAACAATACGGAAGATCGATTAGAACAACGCATTCTTTGCTATTCCTACCTATATACCGGACAAATCATGATTTGCCGAGAAAAAGAAAAATTTAGGTACGACGAGCGAAGCAAGGAATGGTTAGTGTTAATTGTCACTACAACACACGAGCCAAGCGAGCGAAGCTGTTAATTAACTAACTGAAAACCTGAAATAAGATCGTTCAGAATCGAGTGTTTTAAACAACTTTGAACTCTTGTACTGTGCCCTGTCTAAAAGTTCACAACTTGTTTATAAATGCAACTTACGTGAAAATATCTTAGCGAGGTTGCGGTTGAGATTGTGTTTGGTTGGAAATGGCCGTTTTCCTGTCAGTTTAGTTTTCTCCAAAAAACGACGAAGCGCAATTGACAAGTACAAATTAGGACTGTAGAGTTAGAAATTAAGTCGAATTACTGACTTAGCAAAACAAACGAATACTTTTTGAAATAGTGAAGATGTTTGTAAGTAATATGTATTTAAAGAAAATAACGCAAAATAGAAAAAGAGAGTTGAGGTTTCTGAAATTTTCAGTTTAATAATTAGCACCTTGTATGGTACAGTCACTATTAAGAATATCTAACACAGCAAAGCGCGCATAATTCTGATACGTCTCTACTTCTAGAGCCAATACAACATGTCAGATATTTTTGCACGCTCCGCCGTGGCAGATATTAATGCAGCTGTCTGTAAAATACTTAAGTAGTATTTTAACATGTAAAAAAGTCCTGACTCACCTACTGTCTGACTCATCAAAGCCCACAATAGATACACTATATTCATGATATAGACAAGAAAGCGGAGTTTAGAATGTTTTTTGTGATTGAGAGTTCGGGAACATTTATAGGCGGGTGCAATCTAGTTAATTTATGGTACTAGCTTTTTCCCGCGGCTTCGCCCGCGTGGAATTCGGTTATCGGGCGCTGTTCCCTCGGGAATAGTCCATTTTTTTGGGATAAAATGTAGCCTATGTCACTATGACAATAATCACGTCGATTCGCCGCTCCGTTTTGACGTGAAAGACGGACAAACATACACACAATACAAACACACACACTTTCGCATTTATAATATTAGTAAGCATGTATAATCAGCAGCAGAAGGCGTTCAAAATTATATAGGTAAACACTCTTTTGTTACCGTCGCGGTAGAGTCGTGTGTATGTGTGTGTTTGAGGACTGGTAACCGCTCATCCACTTCTGATACTGACTGTATACTTACGGGGTAAGATACTATTCTATTGTTTAGAACGTAATTTAATTTATTTCTCTGATTCCCGCTTACCTATGTCAAAACTCTGATTAAATAAATACCTAATTGATTGCGGATTTCACAGCTGATTTAGTTAACATTAGTTATTGCTACTATTATTATATTTTTAAGTTATTTGCCGATCCATTCCACACCTTATTGTTTCAGTTTCTGATTTATTTAAACAAACGAACAAACTATTACTGGGGGGTGGTACCTAATTTATTTCAACTTTATCGTAAGTGAACCTGAATCTAAGCATACAGTTATGATAGTCCGTGAGCCCAGCCCCTAGGTACCTACGTAACATGACATCACCATAAGATGCCTGGCAACAGGTGGGGAAAGTTGTGCTGAGCTAGAATCAAAAAACTAACGCACTTAAAATTAGCCGGAAGTTTGAGAAAATCCTTCACTTCCGGTCAAAATTTTAAGGTCAATTTACGTCACGTGACATCATTACGAAACACGTGGCATCATGAAGCCCTTTATCCGTAGAGAGGGGCAACATAAGTCTGTCAGTTCTGAAATAGCCGGAAGTGCCTGACAGACTGCAACAAAGGTGACCCCCAAAAACGATTTTTTACGTCATATGACATCGTGACCAAAATTATTACAAAAGTTTCGTAATATTAGTGTCTTTAATAATATATAAGTCTGCCAAGCGTTTTTTAGCCGGAAGTCCTTTAAAAGTGTAATTTTAACTACAAGGAAAATGTAACCGTATCATGTTAAATGTGAATAATTTAACGAATTATGATCGATTAACAAGGATTATCGACTAATTCGTCGTGGTCGGTATATTTAGTATGTAAGAAAATAAAAAAAATACAATCTTTTATGTTATTTCACCTGTCCCGTTGTCTGTAATCAAATCTCGCAAGTATAGTTATTTGGATCTAAGTACTGTCAGTGGTTGGATTGAGTTGAAATTTGGCATTGTAATATAAAATTGGTGGCAAAGAATCTGGTCGTGAAATTCCGGTGATCATCACCAGGTCATAATTGTCTCCACAGGAGAGAACTGTTTAACGGTGAATGGTATAGACTTAAAATTACACGAATGGATTTCCGATAGCAATACAAGTAGGTACAGTCAGCAAAAAAACTTCTACTAAATTATTTTTTTACGGGAGCTAATAGTTTCAGTGAGTTTCAGTAGCGTCAGTTCCGAAATTGCTGGAAGTGCCTGATAGACGGTGGCAAAATGATAAATATAAATAATTTAGTCTGCAATTAAACTTCTACTAAATATTTTAAGGTCAATTTACGTCACGTGACAACATTATGAAACACGTGGCATCATGAAGCCCTTTATCCGTAGAGAGGGGCAACATAAGTCTGTCAGCTCTGAAATAGCCGGAAGTGCCTGACAGACTGAGGCAAAGATGACACCCAAAAACGATTTCTTACGTCATATGACATTGCGACCAAAATTAATACAAAAGTTTCGTAATATAAGTGTCTTTAATATTAAATAAGACTGCCGAGCGTTTTTTAGCTGGAAGTCCTTTAAAAGTATCTATCTGTCTGTCTGTCCGTCCGTTCGCGGCTTTGCTCAGACACTATCAATGCTAGAAAGCTGTAAATTTGCATGAATATATATGTAAACTATGCCAACAAAACAGTACAATAAAAATTAAACAAAACATTTTTTAGACTACCTACCAAAAAAATTTATTTTTTATTTTTATTCTACTGTTTTGGTGGCATAGTTTATTATGAAATTATACCAAAAGTAGAGTTTTCTAGCATTGATAGTCTCTGACCAAAGGCGCGGACGGACGGACAGACAGACAGACATGGCGAAATGAGTCGATAATCCTTGTTAATCGATCATAATTTGTTAAATTATTCACATTTAACATGATACGATTACGCTTTCCTTGCAGTTAAAATAACACTTTTAAAGGACTTCCGGCAAAATAACGCTTGGCAGACTTATTTATTGTCAAAGACACTAATATTATGAAACTTTTGTAATAATTTTGGTCGCGTGGTCATATGAAAAGAAAAAAAGAAAAGAAATGCGTTTATTGCCAACAATTAGGAAGGTATATAATAAATAGAAGGGTACCTACTTTAAAAATTAAGTTAACTTACTAACTATATGCGGGTTCTATAAAAGTTCATGACCTTTCTAAAGTTGTTATTGAAGGGGTTAATGAACCTTTATAAAAATCCCGCCTTAACCTAAAAGTATCCCAGCATGCTACTCGACTCTTTAAATTGCGGCAAATGGTTCGGGCGTCAGCATAATGCTGACAGTGTCAGGTCTACAGACTGACACTTCAGCGCTGATTTTCAGCCAGAACCTGTTACAGTTTGCGCCTCCATTTAATTTACCTACCTTATGTATATGACGTAAAAAATCGTTTTTGGGTGTCATCTTTGCCTCAGTCTGTCAGGCACTTCCGGCTATTTCAGAGCTGACAGACTTATGTTGCCCCTCTCTACGGATAAAGGGCTTCATGATGCCACGTGTTTCGTAATGTTGTCACGTGACGTAAATTGACCTTAAAATATTTAGTAGAAGTTTTAGTGCAGACTAAATTATTTATATTTATTATTTTGCCACCGTCTATCAGGCACTTCCAGCAATTTCGGAACTGACACTACTGAAACTCACTGAAACTATTAGCTCCCGTAAAAAAATAATTTAGTAGAAGTTTTTTTGCTGACTGTACCTACTTGTATTGCTATCGGAAATCCATTCGTGTAATTTTAAGTCTATACCATTCACCGTTAAACAGTTCTCTCCTGTGGAGACAATTCTGACCTGGTGATGATCACCGGAATTTCACGACCAGATTCTTTGCCACCAATTTTATATTACAATGCCAAATTTAAACTCAATCCAACCACTGACAGTACTTAGATCCAAATAACTATACTTGCGAGATTTGATTACAGACAACGGGACAGGTGAAATAACATAAAAGATTGTATTTTTTTTTATTTTCTTACATACTAAATATACCGACCACGACGAATTAGTCGATAATCCTTGTTAATCGATCATAATTCGTTAAATTATTCACATTTAACATGATACGGTTACATTTTCCTTGTAGTTAAAATTACACTTTTAAAGGACTTCCGGCTAAAAAACGCTTGGCAGACTTATATATTATTAAAGACACTAATATTACGAAACTTTTGTAATAATTTTGATCACGATGTCATATGACGTAGGAAATCGTTTTTGGGGGTCACCTTTGTCGCAGTCTGTCAGGCACTTCCGGCTATTTCAGAACTGACAGACTTATGTTGCCCCTCTCTACGGATAAAGAGCTTCATGATGCCACGTGTTTCGTAATGATGTCACGTGACGTAAATTGACCTTAAAATTTTGACCGGAAGTGAAGGATTTTCTCAAACTTCCGGCTAATTTTAAGTGCGTTAGTTTTTTGATTCTAGCTCAGCACAACTTTCCCCACCTGTTGCCAGGCATCTTATGGTGATGTCATGTTACGTAGGTACCTAGGGGCTGGGCTCACGGACTATGATGTTAAAGTTTTCTTTTAAAATTTTGAAACTCTCATAAAAACCAACTACCGACCAATTCACGAGAAAAGAAAGTGTCCTGAAGTTCAATGTTATGTGGAAAATTTTGTAAATTTTTTGTTAAGGCATGAATACTTAGATAATAAATGTGATAGTAATCTATTCTCGAAAATTCATCCTACCCACGTATTTCATCGACTTTATTACGAGTAATTGGATGAAACAACTACAATCATTAGAACTTCCAAAATACTAAATTATTACCTACGTGATAGTGTTACGTGCTTAATAATGGAAAACATAATTTTAGTTTTGAACGATTACTAGACTATAGTAAAGAAAGCCATTTTTATTCAAGAAAAATACTGTGAAATAGCTTTATTAGGTATACGTTTATTTTGGTATAATTTAATCCATAGATATTGTAAAAACATAGGTAAGTACACAGATTTGGATTGTAGGCAATTTACAAGAAGTGATCCTAAAAATTTGAGGACATGAAAGTATTACCTAAGGGTATATATTCTAATCATTAGATCTGAAAAACATTAAAGAAAGAAAGAAAGAAAGAAAGAAAATAAATTACGTTGGTAGAAAAAAAAATCTAGGTTTAAAAAAAACGTTCCTTTTGTTAATTCTTTTGATAATCCACGTACAGCCGAGGGAACCGCGTACCATCAGCCAAATATGTGGTCTACCACCCTAAAGTTGATAATCGTCTGCATGTCATAAAACAATAATGCCAATAGAGTCTGTCAACTTGAAAGTTCGACTTTAGCGATATATTCATTTGATAGGAACTTGTTTAAAAATGGATATACCACTTATTTGGCTGATGGTACCAAGGTGGAACCTTTTCATAATAATTTCGCATGGCTTTGATTTATGGATGTCAACATGACATTAGTAGCACAAAAGTTCCAACCTGGTACGCGATTCAGTTTCCTCGACAGTTTAACTTGTAAATAACGTTTGTTAAAATTAAATAAGTACTCTTCGAAATAAACTTGTATCCGGCATCTTCTATTGTCAGTTTAAAAATCTATGGAAAACATTCTGCCTCCCTTTCTTTGTTTATTTGTTTGTTTATATTCTTTATTGTACAAAAAGGAAATACAAAAAACTTACACATCTTCTAAGTTCTAAAGTGCAAAGGGGTACTTACTCCTGAAGGGATCTCTACAAATCAACCTCTGAATGGTAGCGAGGAGCAATTAAATAGGTTTTGAAACCAAACCTGCAGTTCTCTTTCCTAAGTATTGCATTTGCAAGGTATTTTCAAAACTTTTTTAAACATGAGGTATTCCATCTTAGGCCTCTAGGATGGCAACGCATCTGCAATACCCCTGGCGTTGCAGTTGTTTATGGGCGGTGATGGTCTCTTACCATCAGGAGACCCGCTTGTTTACTCGTTTGCCATCCAGTCAAATAAAAAAACATACAAAATCGCGAATTTTTCCAAAAAAAAGGTAAATAAGTAGGTAGGTAGGTGTCTCTGTACAGTTTTTGGTGATCAATGGAGAATATTTGTATTTGTAAAGGACTCACCATATTGTCTGTCAAGGTATTCTCGTCGTGCGGTAGTTATAAGAGCGGGTTTGGCGTGGCGAGCTCGCTAGGCAACGCGCCGGGCCGGACTGTGCCGAGCGCCGGCGGACCCGCCTTATATGCCGCCTTGCCGTCGTATTCTGGCAAGTCGGAGACATAGCGAGATGGGCTTGAGCACCCGAAAATAATACGGAATCGTATGCGGGCCAGAAGTATTTATTTATTTCAAACTTAAACTCACAAACTCACAGCATTTATTGACAACAAAACACACTACATCACAACAAAAACAATATAAACATAAATAGTAGAAGAGAGAACAATTGAAGACGTTGTGCTGTGTATTTCCACACTTAAAATCAAATGTACAACTTTGGAAAATCCACGACGGTTATGTTACTTTTAATCGAAAAAAAGTAACAAAATTCTCCTGACTAAAAGTGATTAGGGACCTATAGAAAGATGAAAATTTTTTTTTTGTAATTTTAGTAATAAGAGCAGATTTCACGCAAAGTTTGCCTTATTCATTTATGAACAACTAAGTGTAGCTTCTTGATCCTTCCTTATGAACCTGTTGGTTTCTCATACATACCTATTGATAGAGTCATCACAATATCCGAAAGATTCACTTATTAGTTAGTTAAAAACTCAAGAAAATCCTTCAGGGCTGCCATCACCTGGCCCAAAATGAAGTAAGTAATATTTTACAGTTTTACAGTGAAATTTGTGATCGAATAAAATTGTATTGGGAATTTGGCGATGCACGATGTACTTAAGGAGACAAAGATAGTTCTCATGGTTGCTCATGGTTGCTTTTCTTAACATTTTAATTGAAGAACAGAGAGATGGTAATGGCAGCCCCCGGTAAAAATACAGCGTTCCAGAATAAGGCCGCTGAATCATGCTACTGGTTTGTCAGACGAAGCTTTTCTGTCCTAAGCTATATAAGTATTTAAGTAACTACCTAATATTTGAGCCTGCCAAAAGGTGTTTTAGAATTTAATATCTCGAAGAAATTGGTCAGGAATCTGTACCTTAATTCTAACAATTGACTGGCCCATAAGTGCGTCCTGTCCTGTTGTTTGCGCCGATTCTTAAAATTACGCTTGTGAAAAGGTTGCAGAGTTACTTTTTGAAAATTGTATAAATGTATTTAGGTTTTCCTGATAAACTCTTCTACTCCAATTCAGCACAATTTTCATCACTTTAGAATGAAATTTTGAGTGATAAGACTTGAAAAAATTTATTCGACTGGATGGAAAACGAGCAATTGGGTCTCGTGATGGTAAGAGATCACCGCCCATAAACATCTGCAACACCAGGGGTATTTTAGATGCGTTGCCAACCTAGAGGCCTAAGATGGGATACCTCAAGTGCCAGTAATTTCACCGGCTGTCTTACTCTCCACGCCGAAACACAACAGTGCAAGCACTGCTGCTTCACGACAGGATTAGGGAGCAAGAGGTGGTAGCAATCCGGGCGGACCTTGCACGAGGTCCTACCACTTGCAAAAGTGGAGTAGTTTTTCAAAATAGTGACATTTTCTTGTGGTTGGTTGGTAAACGTTTTTCAGGATATTCGCTGTTGATAAGTGTTGGTTGACCATAATGAAATTCGCTTGTGGTACGGATATTTTTTTAATAAAGTTTGAATAATGCAATGAAAAAGTTAACAATTAGTTAACAAACAGTGCGCAAAACGTTGTTTTTTGTTATTAACTTTAGTACCACTTGGTACACGGTTAAAACGCAATAACAGTTAATTAGTTCAATCGATACGCGACACATATGGCGTGGCACTTATTTTCAATTGCAGTGGCACAACGCAAACTACTTGTATCACCCATTTGCTGTACTGGCCACTACGATGTTCTGTCTCTAGTTAATCAATGATTGAACAATATTGATAGGTTAGGCTGAAAAATTGATTTGACGAAAATTTTAAAAACCCGAAATTTAACAAAACACCGGCCAAGTGCAAGGCGGACTCGTACAACGAGGGTTCCCCACAAATTTGTACATCGATGAATAACCAGGGCTACTACGAAATTCGAAAATTGAAGTACTTATCGTACCGTCCCTCTCACTCTCGTATTAAATAATATAAGTGTCGGTGGGACGGTACGATATGAACTTCGATTTTCGAATTTCGTAGAGCCCGAAGTAATCAAGTGTTGGTGTTAGTAGGAGCTCCTGTGCTATGCTAAATTTGGGGTGAGTCTAGATGATTCCTGACGCACACAAACGAGACGAGAGTGTTGTAAGAGTTACCTTTGTACCTTTTAAGTTCCAGGACAACCGGATGTTCTATACGGAGGGCTGGACATATATAAAAGAACTGATATAGATATAATAGTATAGTTTTAAAATTATGCCAGAAAACGCTTTGATGTTCAAAGAAAACCACAAACAAACTGTTTGTCAACGATCTGATATCGGTCAACCAATTACTATTACTGGTAACCCAATCCCAAAGTCCATTTCCAACTCGAACGCGTCAACCCTATCCGTAACCCTATGCGTGACTAAAAAAACAAATAATATTTTACATTTTCTTCTAACATACTTACAATTTTAGTCCCATTGAATGGACAACTAAAGTCCAAATTAAAACGATTGTGAATTGAAATTACACCCTTGTGAAAGCCACTAATACTCCATATAATTAACATAGCGTCTGTCTGTAATTTAGGTGTATTGTAATAAATTTCCGAGTGTACGTAGGACATAGTTCGAGGGTTCCTAGCCTAGAATTTAGGTGTGCGTCATGCCTGTGTTACCAGCCTAACCCAAAAATTATAGGTAACTATAGGTATACTCGTATATTTTTTCGCAATATTGGAATTTTATTACAACAACGTATGCAATTTCCCAAAAACGACTTTTTGGTTTTAGCCAGTCTGTAAGATGGAACTTTAAGCTTCCCTGTGTTTCTAATACCTAGCCTTTGGCTTATCGATCCCTGGATCTGCCCTTGATCTTTTTATATGCTTACAGTACAATGGTTCCATAACAACGCGAATATAGTAGGCAATAAGTCTTGTATTGAAAATGAGGATTTTGACAAAAACTTCAAGCTAAAAGATCATCTACAAACAGAACCTAATTAATTATTAGAGTAAAATAGTATAAGGATTATCATTTTTATACCCTAACAGGGTGTCGTGTACCTACTATTTAATAATATGCCACCTAATGTAATGAACATGACTTATAAATAAATGAATAAATAAATAAATACCTAGACGCAAGCAAGGCGTGTCGGGCAGTGGTCTGTGACATCTAAAGCTGGAACAATGCATGCCGTGCCTTTGATATAGGCAAATTGGCTTCAGCAATGATGGATTCGTATTATACTTACCTAAAAATTAAACGGTTCGACTCACAATAGGATATTTGACGCTACTGCGCGATAATTGAGGACATTAAAAACCAAATTATTTTTCAGTTAAGTGATAGTAAGTGTGGGGAACTGTGTAGCTGGTAGAAGCTAAGGTACAGTGGATCTACGCGCGTGATGCTAAACTCAGATCAAATGAAAGGACTTCAATTCAGTACTCGCTTCATATATTGAAAGATACTTAGAGAAATACATTTACAGACATTAGGTCAAGCCTCTCAGGCTGTCGGGAGCGATCTGTGCTCCGGCATGTATACCGCTGTCAATCTGTTTAAATCGAATTCCAGAATTATAAAATACAAAAATACTATAATTATACAAAACACATTCAGTCTAGCCTGCCAGGCGGTCATTTTTACCACCTGCCAGCGGTATACAGCCTAATCCCTACATATCCCTCGTTCCTCTCAGAGGTGTGGACCTAATCTAATGGGCCTACCTAACGGGGACAAGACAGATAGAAAAGAGCCTTTTCTAAAGACTAGCTACATCCTTTTCATTAAAATTTTCATAGTGTCGACTTTAACAGAAATTAACAAAAACACGGTGTATATTTAATAATCATTGATTTTAAACTTTTTAAAATAAGGATGGAGCTTTACCGGCCAAAAACCCCGTCACAAAAAAGGCACGGCACCTTTTCTGGTACAAAACCTAGCTAATAGACGCATGACGTTGCCTGCGCAACGCGACACGTCATCCTTGCTTCAGAAACATCAGTGTCATATTTAATCTTTGGCCATATTGCCACCAGACCACTGTGCTTCTTGGCAAGAATACTATGCTGCCAACATCTGCTCTACTAGCACATGTTGCTAGCATAACTTGTCTATGCTGCCAACATCTGCTTTACTAGCACATGTTGCTAGCATAACAAGACCCGTTTTTCTCTATTCCTAGACAAAACATTATGCCAGCGGTAACTGCCATAATATTCCATCTATTACCGGAATAGATGAGATGCATGCAAACCCAGGTCCCTTCAAAAGGTGCACCCGAGCTTTCATCCAGCTCATGGTAAACGGTTTTTACCACGACCAATGTGTTCACCTAAAGTACCAAGTTGAACACATTGATTTACCGAATGCCTTTACCAGGACTAACTACACTTTATTACTAACTACAAGACAACAAGACAACATGTTCATCAACTGTGGAAGTCTTCATACTTCATGGACTGCCCATCAGTCTTCATCAGGTGGTGCTCAGCACCCCGGCATGGAGTCGCTGTTCAACATCAGCTGGAGAGGCTGCTGGGTTTCCATCTTATTCTTATTTCACAGCCATGGCTCCAGTTTTCCATCTTTTTCTCATTTCACAGCCATAGCCTCAAGTTTTCCATCTTTTTCTTATTTCACAGCCATAGATCCAAATGTGGACCCCTGGGCAAGCTTCATCGGCGATCCCAGTTGACTGTGAACTTCTGTTGCTTGAAAACTATTGAAGGGCACAGCAAATCAATCATTATATACACCATTAATAACCACCATTTATTTCCGGGCATATTAAACACATGAAGGTATGAAGTACTCCTCACATGCTGAGACAAACTATAACTACTCATTCTTTATATATTGAAATTCACATCATATCTGATTACAGTTCACACTGGGAGATGTATGAACAGGCAATCTCATATTCGTGAAGTTGAATATGTAAACAATTAAATTAATCTAAAAATGAAAGCAAATGTTATAGTTATTTGGTTTTCCAACGATGTCATCAGAGATCAGTTTTGATGTGGACAGCTAGGAGCTGCCATCAGTTTTCATCAGCAACTGCATAGCTGCTGTTGATTGCCTTCTGCATCTAAACAATTGGGTCTCCCAATGTGAAAACACACAAAAAAAACATATATTAGTCACATAACAATATTATAACGCACATTAGTCATATAATTTCATTATCTCATTAATTTCATATATAGCAAATTAAATTAAAGATTATTCAATTAAATTATCCTACCTAATATTTAATTACAAAATTAATTTACAATGTTTATATTTGAATGACAACTGTCAGTCATAGATCGTGTCAATTTTTTTCTAACAGTTGACACAGAACTTCTCGGTGGAATTTTTAAAAAGTTTTCATTCAAACCACAGAGTTCATTCGACTTGAGACAGCCATCACTTTCCGTCCCCCTCTCTCTTAAATGAACGTTTTTAAATTGTATGTTTCGTTCGTTTAGGGTTCCTTGCTGTGGGAAAAACCTTTTATTAACTTTTATTAAATAATGACGTGACTTTTTATTACCTTTTCTATAGAAACTATCACGGCCGTTCCCGTTCTCACGTCGCATTTCCATTCTTCCATAACAACCAGAAGGTGCCTCTCGCTCCTTCATCAGACCTGCCGAACCAGTCTGCAAATTTTCTGACTTTCGCACCCTTTCAGGCTTCGAGCTCAACTTGCCTTTTTCGCCATTCTTTTGCACCATCTTTCTATCGACCCTCGATGCTTTCCCAATCGACTTCGACTTCTCCAACACTCCTTCGCTCGAACCTGAATCAAAAAATTTATGAGCACGGAACCCTAACAATTTTTCCTTCGATCGCACTTTGCATTCTGTGGTCAAGGAGTTTACTTGCTCGCACTCAACCTCTTTTATGGCAACTTCATTTGCACAAACCTTTTCAGTCAACAATGAAATGTCGCTCAATTTTTGAATAAAATTGACACGGAATTTTTTATTCAAAGTCAAAGTTTGAGTACTGAAATCGATCATTGCATTATTTGCAGTCAAAAAATCTTGCCCTAGAATGCAAAAATTAGTGGCATCATTAATTATATACAGCCTAATTCTACAATAATAATTATCAATCAAAATATACGTATTAGCAATTCCTATAGGCTGAATCATGGAGCCTCCTGCAACACGCAAAGGATTACTCAGCTTGCGCTCGTAATTTAAATTAATTTCCTCTGCAAGGGAAACAGACATCAGTGAAACATTGGCTCCACTATCCACGAGAGCCTTGCAAATCCTGCCATTGAGCTCTACGGGCACAAACGTGTTCAGACTGCTCTTCTCAACAGTACAAACATCGGGAAGATCACTTGAAAAAATCGTATTGATTTGTGGACCACCAGAATTGCCCTGATGACCTTGACGCTGCTGCGGCACCGGCTGTAGCTGCCGCGGCCTTAAATTATATCTTCCGATTGGCATTCCCTGCTGTGCTTGTTGCGGAATTACCGCTGTTGGCGGCGTTTGGGGCGTGTTATACTCCGAACGCGGCGTGAATCGAAGAGGTGGAGCGTCTCCTTGCTCCCACGAGTATTGAAAATCGTTTGAAATATTAACCGGCAGTTCTACCTTTTCAGTTTTCATGTTCAATTGCGTATTAAATACATCACACAATTGTAGAATTGTTTTTCTTAGTTCATCCTTTGATGAAAACAATCTTGATGCAAAATGGACTTGCCATTGCGAATTAACTGATTTAATAAAATGCTTGATAAATCTGCCGTCTTCTTTGATTCCCGCTTTTAACGCCAATTTTTCCAGATCATAATAAAATGATAGAAGCGGTTCCTTTGAATCCTGCTTTCTATAGTAAAAAGACTGAGCGTAGTCTTCCTGCGACGGGAATTCTTCTGCCAATTTTTGCTTTACTACATCATACGACTCCAATGTCGTAAAATTGGCCTTGTACCAGGACAACGCAGGTCCCTCTAAGTATAGCGCGATTGCTACACGCTTCTGATCTGCGGTCCAATTCTTAATAATAGCAATCGTTTCGAATTGGTGGATAAAATCATCCACATCCGAATATCCTGCGAATTTTTCCGCCATCTTCTTTATATTTCTCTGTAATAAACTTTATCGGCCCGCTAATTAAACACTGGGGAGAGAAAAAATTACTCACAGCTCTCCTTCCCTTTTACCAGATTATTTTGAATTACACGCTTTGTTCCTCTCAAAGCTGGCCTTACAGCGAAAATTCTTCCCAGCTCGCTGTTATCACTGCGGCACTCCGTCGTTTCTCTGCAGCGATAGCTAAAACATAAAAATACATCGACCGCGCCTACTCCACCACTTGTGGGGAACTGTGTAGCTGGTAGAAGCTAAGGTACAGTGGATCTACGCGCGTGATGCTAAACTCAGATCAAATGAAAGGACTTCAATTCAGTACTCGCTTCATATATTGAAAGATACTTAGAGAAATACATTTACAGACATTAGGTCAAGCCTCTCAGGCTGTCGGGAGCGATCTGTGCTCCGGCATGTATACCGCTGTCAATCTGTTTAAATCGAATTCCAGAATTATAAAATACAAAAATACTATAATTATACAAAACACATTCAGTCTAGCCTGCCAGGCGGTCGTTTTTACCACCTGCCAGCGGTATACAGCCTAATCCCTACATAAGCTTAGATTTTCCTGGCCATTTTTTTTTATATACTCAGCGGCAGAAAATTTGGCCCATGTGAAGGGTCCACGGAAAGAACATGTCTAGTCACATGAAACTTTTTGAGTTATAGCGGTTTGAAAGTTAGTCATCACGAACAATTACTATGGTTACCATTTCTTTAAAAGTTAAAAAAATACATTTTATTTCATTTCAGATTATTTAATTAAATGGTAAGTCATAGTACTTTGTGAGCTCTACATTTCGAGATTAAAATCTCAATTTAAAAAAAGTGACTAGTCATGTTCTTTCCGTGGACCCTTCATGTAGAGTCATCCAAAATTACACATTACTGCATATACACGAGGGCCAGCTTCCAAGTATATCACTGTGTAATGTTTATTGTATTAAACATTTTTATTTTGAACATTTTTCTGTTTTTTTTCATGATGATGACGAGGAGTTTGTGATGCCACACATGTCAGTGGACGATGGTTTTTTTTTTCAAAATTAGTTTACTTTCATAAGTTTCTGGTAATCTGTGGATCGAGTAGGTAACTTATTTTTTTCACAGCTCCAAAGAATAGCAGATATAAATATTTGGTATTCATGTTAAATACTTATCCAGTTCTTGAGAAAAAGACTCTTGAAAGACAGACAGGCCGACGATGATTGATCCTAGGTTCCTTTTTTACAAACTTTTATTTAGTTAGGCCATCGTCTGTAATCAAATCTTGGAAGTTAAATTCGACCAACTTTCAGTAGTTGGATTGACTTGAAATTTGGTATAATTATGTAAATTGCGTAACAATACTAATCTGGTAGTAAAATCCTGGTAGTCCGGACAGGATCGTCTCCACAGGACGGAACTCTTCAACGGTTTATGGCATCGACTCGAAATTTGGTATGCGAATGTAGTTTAGGTGACAATGCAAGTACCTACAGCCAACGAAAAGTACAGTCAGCAAAAAAATTGTAATAAAAATGAAATTTTTACCAAAAACTTATTTCTTTTCGAGGCATGCAACTCAGAAAAGTGCGCCCTTATTGCGCATCTTACATTATGTAAAATTAGAAACCCATACGTGTAAGTTTGTAACGCCTAAACTGTTTTAAAGTTGTTATCATTAACAACTTTGCTCAAATACTTTTTACAGGGACGTATATTTGTTTAAAGTTGTTTAAAGTTTAAAGTAAACGACACATTTTGTATGAATAATTATTTAATAAAATAATATTTAATTTATTCCTAAGGAACTTCCACTAAGCCTCAGGTAATTTTGTAAAACTTTCTACCTCGTTCCCCATACTAAGAAACCGTCTTACAGTACAACCAGCACTAGAGTGGGTAAAACACATATTTCCTACTTAGGTACAACAAGGAAAGCAAAGAGGAGTGTTAGGTAGGTACCAACAGCCAAATAAGAGGTCTAAAAATTTTTAAACTAATTCTTATCGCATGAATATGTCGCTAAAGTTGAACTTTCAAGTTGACAGCCACGTCTTTTGACACTATTGTTTTATGACATGCAAACGATTATCAGCTTTAGGGTGGTAGACTACAATATTTTAGCCTCTACCAGTACTGGTTATATAAGATGGTGGTTACGGGGAACACGGGAATTTTTCAGTCAATGGCACTATAAATAATGTTTATTAATCATATTAAAAAGTTTAAACGTAGTTAAACATATTTTTGTATTCACACAAAAACTCTCGTCAAGTTTCAGATATTCTTTTATGAAAATGGATGGCAACTTCCATTTAAATCAAACATAACTCGTCATAGCCGTCCTGTTTGCCGTCGGCCAGGTAAGACTTAAAAGTTAGCTGCTGTGAAGGTGAAGGGTTCTTCGCGCGTCGTGGAGCGGAAGGATTGCAACAGGATCGGCTGTACGGAATCAGTGTCACATTATTATTATTACTGATGCTACACTCTAGCTTCGTCATAGCTCGTCATAGCCGTCCTGTTTGCCGGTAGCCAAGTACGCCTTAGAATTAGCTGCTGTGAAGATGAAGGTTGCTTCACGCGTCGGGCAGCGGAAGGATTACTACAGGATCGGCTGTACGGAAATAATGTCACATTATTATTATTACTGATGCTAGACTCTAGCTTCGTCATAACTCGTCATAGCCGTCTTGTTTGCCGGTAGCCAAGTACGCCTTAGAATTAGCTGCTGTGAAGATGAAGGGTGCTTCACGCGTGGGGCAGCGGAAGGATTGCAACAGGACCGGCTGCGCGGAGTCGGTCTTGTTCCCGACTGGCTCCAGAAGGTTGTTCCAGAGGAGATTGGCGGCTGAAATCGAACAATAGAAAATAAAAGTTTTGAAAAAAAAACTAAAGTCGCCAGTGAAAACCTACTTAAATTTGTTTTATATGCTTAGTAAGATTTTTACCCACGATTGTGCCAATATGCCATTCAAATTTCGTCCTTGTAGGGGTTGATTTAAAAAATATTGAATAAATTATATCGTAACGGATAACTCACGTCTTAAATCGAGTTTAGCTCGACATGTTTCGGGCTATTTTGTAGCCCTTAGCCGCAACACGCGCACTACGCCCCACCGCTCTGTTTGCAAAACTAACACAGGCGTACAACTACCTACATTTTTATCGTCATTTTTATTGTCACTGTCCAATGTAAGGTAGGCTTTTATCGGAAAGACGCGCGAACAGAGCGATGGGGCGTAGTCCGCGTGTTGCGGCAGCCGCCGAGTCGCGTGCTCCCTTGAAGAAGGGCTACAAAGTAGCCCGAAACATGTCGAGCTAAACTCGATTCAAGACGTGAGTTATCCGTTACAATATCATTTAATATGAGTGAGTCCCACGGTAGTTTCATGCCTTCCGGTGCATTAGAACCTAAGCTCAAATTACCCTACTGCACAGTACAACCTAATGTCAAAAACACATATTACCATATAAATATAAATTCAAAATAACCTAATGTCTAAATACCACAGTCCCAAAAAACACTAAAACTTTAAAACCAAAACGAACTTATCTTGATTATCTACTAATACCTAGATCACCTACTGTCATAAAAGCTGAAGCTCAAAACAAATTAATTCCATAATGTACTGTCTTGAAATACACCCTTCTCAAAATATAATAGTCTCAAAACACGCTAGTCCCAAAATACCCTAAATTTTTGTCTGTGTAGTAGTGGTTATTCTGGGTTGTGCGACATTCATCTTGTTTCGCATTTCGTCATGTGCGCGGTACTTCAGATTCGCTATTCATCTTGTTCGCAATTCATTTGTTTCGCATTTCATCGTGTTTGCAGTTCTTCAAAATCGCATTTCATCGTTTTCTCGTTTCTTCAGATTCGCCATTCATCATGTTCGAGTTGCATCAATTTCGCATTTCATCATGTTCGCGTTTCCTCGAATTCGCAATTGATCTAGTTCGCTGTAGGTTTCGATTAACAGAGGTTTTGTAGAAATACCCATTCAAAAGATACGATCCAATGGATTTGGGAACCAAATGCTTCACAACTCCAAGAGATTGTAGACTTGAGTGAGTATATAATGTCGACGGCCAATCGTAAAATCCGCCAGCTCACAAAATTCCTAGGCATATCACGAAACAACGGATTTTGAACTTATAAAATTTCAAGCAAAATTAGTATGGAGCTAGGACTTTATTAGGACAGAAGTAGTACATTTTGATCAAACATGACGAAATACGAAACAGATGAACGTCGCACAACCCATTTGTAGTAAGTTTTTTGGTACAGTCACGGATTTTAACTGTTAGGCCACTGTGAAGTTCTTTAAATTTGAATTTATAGTTGAAGAAAATTAGATTGAAATGTATGGAAAAATTGGCAAAATTAAAGCAAGAGGTTTATCTATCAGGATATGTAGGTTATGGAGAAGAAATAAATTTTACCCACTCTCCCCCCCCCCCTCCGGGGGGAGCGTCACCCCCCCGCGCCCCTGAATATGTCCCGGACCGCGGTATTTTCCATTATAAAAGAAAACCGTACACGATACATAAAAAGTGTATAGGAACAAAATAATCCTAGATAAATTTACTATAAACCTTTCATACATACAAAAGCGATACCACTTACAGTTTCAGCACAATCTGGCACCAAATACGAACATTTTTAATAATTTATCCAGTTTTTTTTGTTAATTGTTTAGTTTTTTCAATTATTTCACACTTTACCGCCAAGATATGTATGACTAAAGTAAAGAACAGGATATCTTCTTTATAAAGAGGTATAATTCATTTCTAAACTCATTCATTTGACGCTGCTATGCTATTTTGAAAATTCACCATCATCAGCTACTGCGACATTAACTTAGGAAAAAATACGAAAAAAAAAAACTATTTAGTCCGTAAGTAAGATTATAATAAAATATTACACATTTTTTAGGGTTCCGTAGCCAAAATGGCAAAAGTGGAACCCTCATAGTTGCGCCATGTCTGTCTGTCTGTCTGTATGTCCGTCCGCGGCTTTGCTCAGAGACTATCAATGCTAGAAAGCTGTAATTTTGCACGAATATATATGTAAACTATGCCGACAAAACAGTGTAATAAAAAAAATAAAAAAAAAATTTTTTTTAGTACCTCTCATAGACGTAAAGTGGGGGTGTTTTTTTTTTTCTCATCCAACCTTGTAGTGTGGGGTATCGTTGGATAGGTTTTTTAAAATCATTAGGGGGTTGCTAAAACAATTTTTCCATTCAGTGATTCATTTGCAAAATATTAAACTTTAAAGCGCAAATTTTCATTAACATCGGGCGTCCCCCCCTCTAAAATCTAAACCAGTGGGTAGAAAAAATTAAAAAAAATTCAGGACGATAGTAAGTATATCAAACTTGCAAGGAAAACTATAACGGTTAAGTTTTCTTGAGAATTATTAGTAGTTTAAGAATAAATTGCAGCCTAAGGTATAAATATACCTAAACCGTCCGTCTGTCATAGCCAATTTGATCCGAAACTACTAGACCGATTGAATTGAAATTTAGTTCACCTATGTAAATTGATGACCCAAACACGGACGTGTAAAGTAAATTAATTAATTTTAAACACGGGGGCCAGTTTGGGAGGGGGGGGGGGGGTAAATTAGAAAAAAAATGAAGAAACTATATCATGTGACATATCAAATGAAAGGGTACATTATGCAAATCTCAAATATATATTTATCATTATTTTAAATTAATCCGTTTTGAAATTATTTAAGAAAATAGGTGAAAATTGACCATTTCCCCGCCCCTATCTCCTAAAAGCCCAGTGGGGCCTACATTTTTTTTTGAAATACAGAAAATAGGTCCATACCTATAGCTTATAGGAAAACATATGAGAATCTAATGGTATTTAAAGTAACACCATTTAACCAGTATGAACATTTATATTTCGCTGAATGGCCAAATGAACTAAATTAAAAAAATAGCATAGCAATGGTAAATGAAAGATTTTAGAAATTAATTATACCTTTTTATAAAGAAAATATTATATTCTTTACTTCTGTCATACATATCTTGGCGGTAAAAGGTGAAGTTTTTGAGAAAACTAACCTTTTAGCCGAAAAAATCGATTAATTATAAAAAAAGTTAATATTTGGTATCATATTGCGCTGGAACTATAAGTGATATCGCTTTTAAATGTATGAAAGGTTTATAGTAAATTTATCAAGGACTATTTCGTTCCTACACACTTTTTATGTATCGTGTACGGTTTTCTTTTATAATGGAAAATACCGCGGTCCGGGACATATTCGCGGGCGCGGGGGGGTGACGCTCCCCCCGGAGGGGGGGGGGGAGAGTGGGTAAAATTTATTTTTTCTCTATAACCTACATATCCTGATAGATAAACCTCTTGCTTTAATTTTGCCAAATTTTGATCTAATTGTACTGAACTATTAGGGTGTTTTGAGATTAGTGTGTTTTGAAACTAGTTTATTTAGAGAATGGTGTGTTTTATGACTAGTGTATTATGGGATTAATTCATTATGAGCTTCAACCTTTATGACATTAGGCCATCACGGGAGTAGTATATATTTAAGATTAGGTCATTTTGGTTTTAAGATTTTAAGGGACTCAAGTATTTAGACGTTAGGCTCTTTTGAATTTATATTTATATGGCAATATGTGTTTTTGACATTAGGTTGTACTGTGCAATAGGGTAATTTGAGTTTAGGTTCTAATGCACCGGAAGGGGTTTCATGTTCAAAATATTAAATAAAACTTTAATTTTGCTAAAAACTTTAATTGGTTCTTTGGCTTCTAAACCGTTGAGTGCTCACCCAGCGCGTGTCCCTTCTGCGAGAAGTGGAAGCAGTCGTGCGTGATGTAGGAGCTGTGGATGACGAGCGGCAGCGGCGCGCGCGGCGGCCACGGCGCGTTGAACAGACGCATGAACGGCTGCAACACCACGGCAAAGTCCTCGCGCGTGGAGTAGCGCCCGCTCTCCACCTGCCGGGTTGGACGTGGTTTTTTTTTTATTCGACTGGAAGCCAAACGAGCAAGTGGGTCTCACCACCGCCCATAAAATTAAATATCTGTTGCAGATGCGTTGCCAACCTAGAGGCCTAAGTTGGAATACCTCAAGTGCCAGTAATTTCACCGGCTGTCTTGCTCCCGCCTTAGCCTTCGATGTTAGGTTTTTTTTATAGCAGCCAGTATAACCTGCCATTAGGAAAATAGGTTGGATGCCATTCAATATGTTGCTAAGCTTAGATATGCCAATCAATACATTTTGACCAAAACATAAATGACATCTTAAAAAAATCCTAGGTAATAATTTGCATAATAATAATTTATCAAATGATTAGTTGGGAAATGATATCAGTGTGAAATGTTGAGTTGGGAAATAACATTTCGCCTAAATAAAAATATGGGATAGTTTGGGAGCTAATAATTTGCTAAATAATTTTCGCCAAAACATTAGTAAACCGCAAAATCACATTTGAAATTTACCATGAGCACACACCGGCGAAGAAATTTAAAGATGCATGTGAAGTTCCCTATCCGCACTTGGTCCGCATGAGTACTTATGGCCATTTTATTTTGAGGGCAGGCCTTTGCCATGCACTAGGACTAATATAGGCTGAGACAATGATGATGATGTGAGTTGCGCTGTCCGTGACTAAAGCGCTCGTCCTGTTCCAAATGCCTAATTTCCTCATGCACTATCGCACTATCAGTGAGTCATGCGTCACGGTACACTCCAACGGATCTTTGCATCACACTTGCAACTGCACGAAACGTTTCATAATGGTTGTGTTTAAGGATAAAAGATCTAAAATTATTTTCAAGTCTTCAATAATGTTTTTGGATGTTTGTAAAAGTCACGTATAAATTAGTAGTATTACGAGTTACGAGTATTTCTACCAACTCGCGGCTTAGGCTAGCGGTATTCTGGTAGAGCCTGGTCTGACGCTGGCCTGTAGTATGCCAGTAAAACATCTATAGAGCAACAGAGACCTATCAGCATGTATTCTAGTAGAGTCTAGTCTGGCGCTGGCCTGTAGTGTGCCAGTAGAACAGCTGGTGAGCAACAGAGACCTACCAGCATGGCCTCGGTATTCTGGTAGAGCCTGGTCAGACGCTGGCCTGTAGTGTGCCAGTGGAACAGCTAGTGAACAACAAAGACCTACCAGCATGGCCTCGGATTTCTGGTAGAGCCTGGTCTGACGCTGGCCTGTAGTGTGCCAGTAGAACAGCTAGTGAGCAACAGAGACCTACCAGCATGGCCTCGGTGTTCTGGTAGAGCCTGGTCTGACGCTGGCCTGTAGTGTGCCAGTGGAACAGCTAGGGAACAACAAAGACCTACCAGCATGGCCTCGGATTTCTGGTAGAGCCTGGTCTGACGCTGGCCTGTAGTGTGCCAGTAGAACAGCTAGTGAGCAACAGAGACCTACCAGCATGGCCTCGGTGTTCTGGTAGAGCCTGGTCTGACGCTGGCCTGTAGTGTGCCAGTGGAACAGCTAGGGAACAACAAAGACCTACCAGCATGGCCTCGGATTTCTGGTAGAGCCTGGTCTGACGCTGGCCTGTAGTGTGCCAGTAGAACAGCTAGTGAGCAACAGAGACCTACCAGCATGGCCTCGGTATTCTGGTAGAGCCTGGTCTGACGCTGGCCTGTAGTGTGCCAGTAGAACAGCTAGTGAGCAATAGAGACCTACCAGCATGGCCTCGGCCTTCTGATACAGCCTAGTCATGGCGACGAGCGCCCGCAGCTCCCCCCCTCCGCGGTGGAAGCACGTACAGAACAGCGAGTGCATCGCGCGGCACATCGCCGATCGACGCACGCGCACCGACACTGACACATCTGCAAATAGATATAAGAAAAAACTGTTTAAATATTGTTTTTTTTGTGATGAGCTCGCATGTGAAACGGTGGCTGGTTTTGTACCCTCGTTTATGAAACAAATACACCTTGTGCCGAGATGATCGCTATCGCCATGCATACATATTTACCGTCTGGGCTCCACAGAAAACCAGCATTACTGCACATAATGTGCGGCGACACATGCTGAGTGGAGATCCTTTTTGGTATCCTGTCGTGTCACCAAGTAACATAGTTTTAGTGGTAGTTTTAGTCTTAGTCGTAGGTGGTACTTATGGAGTCAAAATAAATATTTTCTTTCTTTATTTCTTTCGCCATTTGTTTCTGTCAAACGATATAGGATAAAGGCAGAAAGAGACGGTGAGAGTCCATGCGTCAAAGAATACAGCTAGTGGCGTGCATTGAGGTAGGCAGCACTTGCGCTGTCGACCTTGCTGTGGCGGTGGCGTAAATTAGCAGCTGCCTGCTCTGGATACTTTTACACCCCTGTCTACTCAAAACATGCCAATGGATACAGCCTCTGACGTACGTTATGGCTATTGGAGCTGACGCGTTAGAGTCCGTCCCATAACCCCTGCTCTAGCGTCTACTTGACTCACCCAAAACCGGCACCAAATTGACTATGGTCCTCGGCAGATGCGCCTGCAGGTAATCCAGGGCACGTGCCAGTTTCCTCGCGTGCGCCAGCGGCGACCACTCCACCGGGGACAGGCAGGACGCCGAGCACAGGTCGTTGGCGCCCATGAATATGGTGATCATCTTCCAGTGTCTGGCCACATCGACATCTGGGGATGCATGCATTCGGGATACCAGGATCTGGAATTTTAAGTTGTTCCATCATTAACAACTTCGCATCGTACTTGGCCTAAACGTACTCATTACCCCGGCGGCATTGCCCCATTGTATGACTTATGAGATGTGCTGGATCAATACGACCCGGAATGGGGTCATATCCTCTGTCCCTCAATCTCCAATTTTGTAAACAAAATAACTAAATTAGCTAAATTAAAATGGGACTGGGCGGGACACGTCTGCCGCATGCATCCGGATCGCTGGGCCAAAGTAATCACCGATTGGGTTCCATGCGACGGGCACCGGAGCAGAGGCAGACCACGGAGGAGATGGCGGGACGACTTGGACCGATTCCAGTCAGATTGGCAAGAGCTGGCCAAGAGTAGAGACGAGTGGAATAAGAAAGGGGAGGCTTTTGCCCTGCAGTGGGACAAATGATAAGCTATTAAAAAAAAAAACTAAATTAGCCAATGACAAGCAAACGTCAAATGGACCCTTAGATAATTTAAATACAACAGACCTCACGATACTAACGCCATCTAGCGATATTTCGCCTCCGTGAAAACCCTTATTCAGATTTGAGCAACAAATATCTTCGCAAACTTTGTGGCTAAACCTACCGAACCTAGATGTCGGACGCATAACTAGGTGTGCGAAAGTGCTTTTGAAATTTACCACGAGCTTTGCCTATGGTGAAGGAAAAACATCGTGAGGAAACCTGTACACACTTATAACGTTCTACTCGTGACCACGGCAACTGCAGCGTTGCCGAAACATCGAGGTAAATATTACTTGTGTGTGTTAGCGTGATAAGTCCCGTTTGTGGTATTTTAACTGTACACACTTGCAAAGCAATTCATTCCGCACTGGGCCCGCGTGGGAATGGGAACTACGGCTCAAGTCCTCTCATTCTGAGAGGAGGCCTGTGCCCAACAGTGGGACGTTTATAGGCTGGGATGATGACACGTGGTGCGCATTATTGATAACCGATTATTCGATTCCTAGTATTCATGCTAAAATAAAGAATAGTGTGCACTAGCGCGTGACAGTTTATTGGTAAGCTCGTGTAATTCAATCATTTCTTTCTGCAATCTACAATCATTGTACATAATTCGCTGTAATTCAATAATAGGTAATATTAATAACTATTTCCAATTAGTAACAGTGTCTTACCAAACAATAGTAAATTAGTAATCTGTTTCCTCATCGTGCCATATATCGATTTGTTTCGCGTTTATAAATGATCGATTTAATTCACCAATCGTTGAATGGTAGAATACTAATCAATTTGCAATCGCAACAAAGTACCGATTTCGTCCTTTCGCGTTGCACATTCATTAAAACTTCCATAAATACTAAAAGTGTTTTAAAATTCCACATTATTTTAACATTATGGTTAACTTCAGTTCACTGAACAAACTATTTTACAGTATGTGCTAATATTAATAAATAAATAAAAAAAAAACTTGACTTAAGCCGTAACCGGGAGGATTAATATTTTACGCGACGTCAATTAAATATATGAACATTCAACAAGGTGCTAATTAATATAATGAAAACCGCAAACATTAACAGCCATTTTTTTAAGTTGGTCAATTGCATTTATTTTCAAATACCTTAACTATTAAATAAAAATGTTCTTACTAAATCAATAATTCTACTTAATTTCTAACACTCGTAATTTATACTCGTCAGTTACGTTCCGTCGTTTTTAGAAGAAAATGAAACTAGCAGAAAAATGGCTGGTATTGAATTATGGAAATTAATATGCAACCTCTAAAAAAGATTTGATTGGCGTATATTGCATTTTTATAACTTTAACTTTTAATAATTACTTCAGAATTTTTTGATTATATTGCAATCAATCACGCTTTTCACTTTCACCAATGCATTAAATGGAAACATTTGTCAAACATACTTTTAATAACAATTTTGAACAACAGGCGTGGCCAAACGTTTGCCAAAATAAAACAACTTAGTAAGTACTTGGGCGACCGAGGTTTGCTCGGAGTTCTTGTTAAATTTATTATTTGTAGAAGACACGCATAGGTATAAAAAAGCTTTAAAAGTAAGATCTATTGTATGTATGCATGTAAACTCTTTATTGTAGGTACAAAATAAGTAAAACACAATTGACAAAAACAAATATGTACAAAGGCGAACTTTAATATCCCTTTAAGGGATCAACAAGGGATAGATGTTAAATAAATAAAAAAAAATCTTCTGACCTAGATTCGAACCTAAAGTAATAATAATTTGCTTTAACTCAATTATTTTAATTTGTCTTATTTGAAACCAAAACTCGGCGTGGACAGCCGGTGATATTACTGGCACTTGAGGTATCCCATCTTAGGCCTCTAGGATGGCAACACATCTGCAATACCTCTGGTGTTCCAGATGTTTATGGGCGGTGGTGATCTCTTACCATCAGGAAACCCACTTGCTCGTTTGCTATCCAGTCGAATAAAAAAAAACTCTTTTGATGTATCACATCATGATACGTCAAAGAAATATTGCGCACGCTTTACATACACCAAAGATTACAAGAACCACCGATTCTTTTACTATTCTGTAGCAACTTACATCAATTTTGCTCTATAATTTATACCACACAAGTTTTCTATTGTATGATTTCCAGTAAACGAAGTCTTTAGTGGTAAATAAATGGAACGTGCGAATTCAATAGAGTTTTCGTCAGCTAATGGTTGACCCACATCGCACAATACTAATGGCTTCTGTTATTGGCAAATGATAATATTTAGACGACAAACGTTCTTACGAAAATTGTTTCATTTTCAAATGATTCCCTGTCATCTGTCTCTGGTAGGTACTTATTTTGAATTCTATGTCAAATTAATTTAAAAAATAAACTAAATGTTTGTCTAAAAAACTTTGAACAAAAATTAAAATGGTAATAACGAATCTAGTTGTTTATAAGTCGTTAAGAAACATTATTCTTCTAAGTCAACACTCATGAAAGAGTGGTCAGGGTACTAGGTCATGGTCAGCGAACGCGGATCAGCAGTGGAACTTCATGACGACTTTCTTGGGCCGGACACAGCACGGACTTAAGTAACCTAGTCGGGAACCAAGTCAAACTAAGTCTTGCTGAAATAATTCTTAGACGCCTTTTATGAGTATCTAACGATTCAAATGCCTTGCACTGTAAAGAAGTCCTACAACTAGCAAAGTCTGATGTCATAGGTATGTCCTATCATGTCCTATCAAACCAACTGAATCGTGACCCACTGTGAAACTTACTGTGAGAATGTTGTAGAAGGGCCAGAAAGCAAATGGTTCGACTACACACAGGAATACCTTAGCCTGCTTAAGAGCATCCTGGTCCGAAGCTACAGGGAAGGCCACGTTGAGCCTCGCTGTCCTTTCCAGCCACTCGCCCGTGCCAGTCGAGTAGCCTGTCAGCGCAGGGTTGTACTCCTTCAGGATATTAGGCAGTGTTAGGAACTCGCGCCAATTGCTCTCGCCACCTGCAAAGTGGATGAATAAGGATTAGTTGACAGTGTTGGGAATTCTTAACTTAAGTATGAAAATCTAGCCACGCATAAGAATTAATTTATCGCTATCCCGGAGCTATTAATTTTTTTTCAGGATAAAAAATATCCTATGCCCTTCCCCGGGTCTCAAACTATCCATAAGTTTCATCCAGCTCCATACCAAATTTCATCAAAACCATTATCCAGAAGCCTACCAACTCCTGGTCGAAGCAAAATGGTAATGGACAGTAGAAACGCCATCTCTTTCACACTTACCAGCACACCATGAGACACCTCTGTACTCCACGAAGGCTCCCAACGCGAACTCCTCTAATGCCCCACTGCCAGCCGCTAGGGAGTCTCCAATGGCTGCCACCACGTCGATGTCGCCCGGCCGCAGGCGGTGGACGGAAGTGGGGGGCTGCCGACTGCGCCCAAAAGCTAGCGAGTCTTGGCAGAAGAATGGCGTGGAGGGGGGAAAGGTGCGCTGGCGGCGTACGTATGACTTGCGCGGCGGGTAGCGGAGCGTCCACTGTAATTGAAATAGTTTCTGTGACGAGAGGCCTTATTTTCTAACGCACAGATATATATTACATTAGATAACGAAAACACCTCAATCTGTATGAAAACCAACCGCGTCACTTTTTATATCTACTGTGACGTCTCAAGAGCGAATTAGTGATGTTAATTCGCCGCCCGCCCGCACCGTGGGGCTCGAGTCAGTCACTAGGCATTTAGTCAGTTAGCGGTCAGTCTTTGTATGGGGCCAACCCTGACGTTTGGTTGGGGTTCGGACACGTGAAATAGATGCATTTGCGTAATCTATTTGTGGTCTAACGTCTTGGAAGTCTTGGAATTACAATCGTTTTCAACATTTCTGTCACATGCATAGGTAATATGGGATTAGAGGGTCACGTATCTAAATATTGAAAATCGACACTACTGGAGACCAAAGGGCAGGCAGCTATTTCTCTCAACGAATCGCCATCGCCATTCAACGAGGGAATGCTGCCAGCCTCTTGGGCACCATGCAACGGGGGCCTTTTTTAGATTTAATTTAGTAGGTATTAAGTTTTTAAGTTAGGTAGTTAGTTTATAGTTAAGTTTTATATGGTTATTTTTTCTAAAGTAATTAGTAAAAGTACAAAAAAAAATATTGAAAATTGAAATATCGATTTAAAATATCGACGGTCAAAATATCGAACCTAATCTAACCTACTTTCGCTATTTTAACCGTCGACTTTTTAACATTAGATATTTATATTAATCTTAGATATTCTGATACGTCCCAGATTGCGATTGCGATTGCCCCCGCATTAGTTTAGACTTGGAAGAAAAATCATGCAAGTTGTATTATAATTTATAAGTCTAAGTCTAAACTCGGCTTCAGACAATACGGTCACAGGCCGTACCGGGGTGTTAAGGTGCGAGATTAACATTAATTCAGTTTTTAGCTATATTATAAAGACATTCTCGAAGGTTTACGGCTCACTGAGTAAAATAAAATGTAAGCTGAATTTTGTGAACAGCGTGAACAATGTATGGAAGCCAATGTATGGAATGTATGAAATTTTATTAGATAGTCCAATTTTTTTTACTCAAATAAAAAAAAAACAGAAATACTTATAGGTATATAAATTAAATTATTAAGTCTATTTTTTAATTTTACTTTTAATTTGTATACCTACTGTTGTAAATATGTAGTTTTTTTATCCATCAATGTAGGTATATTTTAAATCTTGTTATGCCATTCTGTATTGTGGATGAATAAAGTTATTTCTATTCTATTCTTAAGTATATCTATATACCTCTAGTCGGTGCCTCAGTACGAGCCAGGAGGCGTGATAGAAGCCCATCAGGTAAAAAGGTTTATTATTTTTTGCTTTTCAGTTTTTTCGGCGGTTTAATTTTTTTGTTGAAAAGTTTTTATCAATCACACTAACATATTTCATATTATTACAATCCATGTTGCACGCAGGACTGATGGCCGATGGGGTCAGAAGGTTCTCGAATGGCGTCCGCGGACCGGGAGACGAGCTGTCGGTAGGCCTCCAACAAGATGGAGCGACGACCTGGCTAAAGTCGCGGGATCGCGGTGGATGCGAAAAGCACAAGACCGGTCTGAGTGGAGAGCCTTGGGTGAGGCCTATGTCCAGCAGTGGACGTCTTTCGGCTGACATGATGATGATGATGATGACAATCCATGTCAATCTATATCGAATAGTAGGTATTAATATACCTCTATAGGTCAAAAGCTGGTGGCTCTTATACAAGCTTTTTAATATCATCCGTAGTGAAAAGTAACAAAATGTTATGTTTACTGCAACTATAAAGTTGGCATTAGAGGCACAACAACATGCTCGTTTGTCAAACAGCAAATTTTTCCACGACGTCTATGTAAAACCCGGTAACCCACTTATCCCACAATTCACCATATCGCCTGTCCCATCTCACGTACATCTAGTTAAATATCAAATGACGCGTAACAAACGTTGTATAAGTGTTAATAATTATGTATTCCGGTGCCTAAGCTTTGATGTCTTCGTAAACAATACGTGTTTCGAAAATTGTCTCTTACTTAGTTCCATCATTGCATTGCTATGTAAGCGTCGTAAAACGTTTAGTAAAAAGTTGGTCATCAAACACGTGCTAGCTTGTTTTCTGTCAATAGTTTTATTCACTTTGCATGCTTAAATAATTATGTAAACGCGACGTTCTGTTAAACTTTTATTTACATTGACATTACCTTTGGCGATACAAACTAGGTCTCCCTGTATTGAGTAAATGAGTTAATTTAAAGATGATTTTTCACCTTAATTGTAAAAACTTAATCGTAGAATTATTCAACACAATGCCACAAAATTTTGTGAAGGCAAGCTACATCAATAGGTATCCGTACCAACTAGTTAATATCCATACTTATAATTGCGAAAGTAACTTTGTCTAGCTTATTTCTATTTCTCTTTCTGTCTGTTCCCTATCTTCACGCTCCAAATTCGGTGCATATAAATATTCTGATACCCTGGAAAGGACATGAATTTTTTTATTCTGGAAAATTGCGTTACTCCTGTAGGACTGCGAAAAACTAATTCTTCGCAAACGGGATCGCAGACTGCATGGTTGAAAACCTAGTTGTACCCAGATGTATTTTTTTTATAAATAAGTATGTAGTTGCATCAACTTCTTTGAAAGGTAAACGCTCTCATCAATCTATCATCATCATCACACATGCTATGTAACTTGAACGAAAGTTCAAACTAAGTTCGGAAGTCAATCAGTCAAATTAAACATCTATCTAGAGGTTAATACTCTCCATCCATCCATCACATCACGATTTCTAGTGTAATGGCAATGGCAAAATAATCCGCGCTTACTATTAGGGCTTCTTTCACCACATTTATAAATATGTGACAGATATTTGTTATACCGACTGTTTTTTTGTCCGAATAAATAAGAAACAGCATTACATTTATATAAATTCTAAATATAATTTCAAAATCTTAAGCACTAATTCTTGAAACATTGTTTTCTATGGGTATTCTTCAAGCGACATAAATGAAGACCGTTTTAATTTCTGGGAATTTCGTTAAGTCCGGGAATGTTCTAATGGTCTATGTGCTCAGCTGGACAAAGGCTAATTAGCAAAAAACAAGTAACACTGCCTCCATTTGTTGTATCTGCTCAAATCAAGCAGCACGATAACCCGCATACGCGTGACCCCTTCAACAATCAATCTCCGAGAATCAAAATTATTATAATTGCCAATGACATAACAGCAATTGATATTCGCCACACGGCACATTGCGCTAGCACGATGCAATGCTAACATCCTTACTCACAGCACGTAAAGTTTCACGGGTCGTTACTAGCACCTTTATTCTACTTTGATATACGTGGTAATATAGCTTGGATTGTATTGTAGGACATGGCAGTGAATCACCCGGCCTTGTTTGGTTTCGTGTCAATGAGCGTGACGGCTCGCCTTAATTGGAGCATTGGTGTCCGTTGGCTAGGAAAATGTAATTATAGAAGTCAACTTAACCTTAAGAGAATTGAAACCTAGAGAGCTGGAAGGCGAAAGAAAAGAACAGCTCAAGCTAAAGAGCTCAGTAGCATAGGTTTTTAATGTAGGAGGATCGGGATAGTTGCTGAAAGCTGGAAGAAGAAAGAAAGAAAGATGTATTTAGCTCCATAAGTACCACCTAAGACTAAGACTAAAACTAGCACTAAAACTATTTACTTGGTGACACGACAGGATACCAAAACGGGTCTCCACTCAGCATGTGTTGCCGCACAATGTGCAGTAGGTAACGCTGGTTTTCTGTGGAGCCCAAACGGTAAATATATATGCATGAGCTATATGGAAGCTGAGCTTCACATTTAAAAATGGATGAAATCAAAATGAAATGTTTATTATTTTGAAAGTTTCGCTAAGGGCTCTTTTCAATGTAACCTTCTTTATATCGCCAGCGCTATCGGAAATACCCTCATGCCAAGAAGAACGCGGTGCATGAAACTCATTAAAAAAAAAGACCATTGCACCATGTGGAAGAAAATCCTCAAGGAAATTTTGTATGAAATCTTTAAATTAAAACTGGCAACCCCAAAATCTCAAACTCAGCTGAAAATCACGACAAACTTCCCACGTGAATTTAGTGAAATTCAAACATTCCATTTCAACTGCTGGACCTAATTAGTTAACGCAAGGAAAGCCGCAGTTGAAGGCTAGTCGACTATCCTATCAGCCTCTTACCCAATCACAATTACGTATGCAGCGTAATTAATTGGTCGTGAATTCGCGGTCCCTCTCAGCTGTCAACGTGCGATGTGCATGACAATTAGTGCTAGTAATACGTAATTTAGTGTGGTACTTACTATGATACTTCCACTTAGCTTTTAAAGTATACGTATTGAATTTGTATCGGTAACTCATGGAATAGAATTTTCTCTTTATATGTTTTATTTTATTCTGTATGTACTGAGGCCGCAAAGGGCTCTTTTACATGTCACTTTTTACTACTAACTTATGTACAGTCAGCTGCAGAGAAAGGGTACCCCCCTGTAATGGCGGTAGTATGGATACCGCCGTTATAGGGGGGGTACCTTTTCTATGCAGCTGACTGTACCAGCGCTTTTGGAAAGAACATCATTGCCAACAATGCGCCATAAGAAATACCTATGTCATAAAGTTATTAGGCATATATACAAAAATGAAAATCAAATATATAAAAGATATAAAATACATAGGTAGACACCTATGGAAATTTAATATACTTACTTCGTTATAATAATACACTACACTAGTAATTTTTAAAGGGTTTTTCAATAAAAGACTCGTCAAAATTGTTTATCCTTTTTCTAATGCTAAAATAAACGAAGTGTACGTGACAATAATTTTATTTACAAAGTTGCTAAGGAGCGAGCGGAGTCAGTTTATCCATTTGTTCATGCAAATATTTAACACTTAGTTAACAAACAACTTTGGTTAAAACAATATTTACCTAAATCTCTAGAGAATATCGCAAGTACGAGTATGTTCTACAAATGTTTCACTTAAAATATTGCTGTTACTGTATTCTTGCCTCTACCCAATTTATATTTGTACGCAAAACAGCCATGTATTATTCACATGTGTGAAGGGCTCCGCACAGAATTAGAGAGCTTGCGAATTGGGAATTACACAAACTCAATTAAATTGCTTCGTAGGTTATATAACCTTTTAAATTAACACAGAAAAGCTCAGGTTAAGTTTTATACGTACATTTCTACCATAATTTTATTTGTTACGTGGTAAGAACAATAACCTTAAAACTCACCATTAATAACTCGTCTACGTAAGATTATACTTATCTGAGCCCAACACAATGCCCTTTTTCCGCCTTAATAGCGTGATAAAATTATAAAAAACAAAAGAGCAACGCTTCTCACCAATGAATCTGAGCTCACTTAAAATGAGCCACCATTTAAATGAACTAAGAATTGAGCACCCAATAATTTCACACGAACGGTAAACCACACTCTTACATTAGCATGGGAAAATATTTGGTAATGGTAATTCACATTAACCTGGATTTATAGCCAATCAAATATAACTTCTACCACGCTTAATTAGAGTTTCCAACAAATCTCTTCCGATACATGCAATAGATTCGAGATTGATCTTGTCATTTTCTGGGATAACTCATTATGTTGTGAGAATTGAGAGCAAAAAGTCATGTTCCGAACGGATTTAAGATGCTTTAGATACGAGTTTTTCTTTGGTTTATGGGAAAACCGGTACCTATACGTAATGCAAGAAGGTTAGATTAGTTTAGCATAATGTTACATTTTACTTTTTCACGACTATTTTATAAGAAAAAACTGTCATTGAATACGTTTCAGTAACATTTAATTATCCTGACAAAAAAGCCTGATATTCCAGAAAAAGACCTGGCATTTTATTTAGACGACTTATTCCTTTTATAAAAAAATATACGACGAAAGGACAAAATTCTTAAACATTTTTATGGCCTTCGCTGTACCAAACCATAAGACACGAATCAACAACAAAGCAATAAAAAAGTCATGTTCAAGTAAGGCTCAATAGTTGAGTCTGACCACGTCTAACCCATCATTATTTTCGCCGCAAAACAGACTAGGTACATCGAAAATTTCTAAATAAAGCAACACGAAGAAGCCACTATGCTTAGCTTATTATTAAATAGTTTGTATATTCGTGTTAACGTAACTTAAATCATGTTAAATCAAAATCTAATTAAAAACTTTTACTGAGTAAGTAGGCCGCAAAGCGCTCTTAACTGTCAAAATTTGGGATTCTGTAATCTACCTCAAAAGGGAAAAAAAACGGGATTCTTATAGCATCATTTTGTTGTCCGTCCGTCTGTCGCGTCGGGAACGCATAAAGGTGTCGAGTTGAAATTAAAATCATATGGGTACCTACCTACGAAGTTCTACAGTCCTTTGCAGCTGTCGGTTGAGATTCATCAGTGCGTCATAAATTATGCATTTGGTATTTCTCAACAGAGTACTTAGAGGAGTGTTACAAATCATTGGTTCGTTACCAAATGATTGTAAACTTCACATAGTTATGGCAATTACTTTGTAATTTCTTGAAGAGTTAGCGTTGTTGGCTAATATGCAGAAGATCTATAAAGTGTCGACCTACACTGGGATATTAAAATAAAGCAACCAAGTGCAATTCGGACTTGCGTACCACCCTCGGTACAGTCTTTACAGTTAAGGGCAAGAAAATATATGTATTGTATAGATCGTAATGAAACTGAATAAGGAAGAATGGTCGGCCAAGAAAGTGCTTTACCAATTTTAATAACAAGTTCCTAGGTTCCAGAAATAAAATAATAAATAAGACTGATTGTCATATTGACTTGCGAGTTAAAATAGGCTTTGACGTTTTAAGCGCTACAAATGACATAAAACTTTAGGGTGGTATAGTAGATTGATAACCAAGGGTGGAAAGTGACCCATGTCACCCGAGATAATTCTGGCGCTCGAACGAAGTGAGAGCGCCAATAATTCGAGGGGAAATGGGTTATTTCACCCGAGTTAGACACTCTACTTTTCATTTCGACTGTGAGGAAATTAAAATACCACAAAAAAACGAGAATAATAATAAATTGAATTTACTTATACCTATCCAACCTCCAACGGTACCTTTTCGACTGGCCACTTGCCATGGCTGACTATAAAAAAAAATCGAGTTGGTCACGACTTGCATCTAAATGGCCATGCCGAAATGTGAAAAAAAAATGTCATTGACGTAACTCAATTATCTTCGATGTCGTGGCTAGCCGAAAAATTAAAAAAAAATTACTTTCCACCCTAGAGGAGAAAACGCGATTTTCCACCCGGCTATCTACCCATGAAAATTAAACTTTCCGAACAGGAGAGATGAAAAACTAATTTCTTGGTCAAAAAAAAATCAAAATCAAAAAACAACCGCTGATGAACAAATGACTTGCGAGTATTTTGTTCTAATTGTATTGTCAGAAATATACATGTAGAAATGAATGATGTGACAAATGATTTATCGAATGAGATAATAGAAGAGAGTATCAAGAAAATTCTATGATAGTCAGACGGACAGCGTAGTGTCAGTAGCAGGGTTCCTTTTGTACCTAATCTTACAGGTATGTACAGAACGCTAAAATACAGGGTGGAATCTAGGACGTGATACAAAATTAGTGTTTCGTGCTTGAAATAAGTCTGAAAAAATTGTGGTTTCTATACATCAACTCCTACTGGTTCCGACAGAATATCAGCGCTGTGACAGCAATGTTGCAGCACATGCTGAGTCGGCGCCTTTTCGCGGCTGTGTCGTGACAACTTAATTTATAATGTATTTAACAACTTGAATCATTTGTTTTTGTAAAATTGTCATGGCATGTTTGTGAATAAAGTTTTTTATCTATCTATCTATCATTATTGAAATAAGAAATCATGAACAATGTATGGAAACTGTAAATTTCAACGGACTTATTTCAACAAAAGAGTTAATGCATTATATTACCTAGCATTAACTGGGCACGAAACACTTATTTTGTATCACGTCCTAGATTCCACCCTGTAGTACACTCACTAATAAATCCACTGGTACAGTTCTGATAGTGCCCAATGCACTTATGTACACATGAGTGATTAGCTCAAGACAGACTTGACCTGATGACTTGGTTTTGTCATCGCTTTACCTAACCCAGTTTGAATGCGCCATTTTTTGCAACCTTCATCCATCTTTCTAATGAAGCACGCTTAAGTATTGTTTGCTCTTACGCTAATTTAACGACGTACTTTCGGTCTTGGCGGTGTCAATAGAGGCCGGTTTCTTGGTGACTTGAATTTTTTGTGATAGGACTTTTTGCGACTTTTTTGACCGTTTTTTATAGATAACAAGTAGCGACATGTAGAGCCTTTTTCCGAACAGTGAAAATGAATCCTGGCTGGGGGAGATACTTGTATGAATCATACGAATGTTTGTTCTCGGGTTTTGGATGTTTAATATGTATTTAAGTATTTATTTATCTATATTTAAGTATGTTTATCCGTTGCCTAGTGTCCATAGTACAGGCTTTGCTTGGTTTGGGACTAGGTCAATTGGTGTTAAGTGTCCCATGATATTTATTTATTATTTATTTAAATAAAAGAAAAATACAGATAAAAAGATATAGAAATTATCTAAATGATGGTCAAATTGAAGTAATTAGCGAATTCGACGTAAGCTGTTTACATTTAGTAACTTGAATTAAAAGCTTTTTTTTACATCGTCAAATATTACACGGTTGTCGGTAAATATATTTCCAAACCCGTAATATTTACTTGAACACTTTCATTTCAACAATGGTGGTCAACTTTGACAAGTCTTTTGTTGACAAAAGTGTGAAATGTCGCGCCAAAAACAAATGATGACTGTGACACCTCCATAATGACGTGCGAAATGACAGTACGTCGGGTATAACCAACGTCAAAAGTGTACTTATATATTTTATTTATTTTAGGTTTCTTGTACCTGGGTAAGGCCGCGAATTTTGACCAATTTGGACGTTTCAAATTTGGAAAGCTGATAAAAAAAAACTGGTAACCCCTAGAGGTTTCATTTTTTTTTAATTATATTACGCGATATGAATTCTAAAGGTCGCAAATGAGATAATTCATTTAAACCCTTTTAAAAAAATAATAAAAACATATTTCCGTCCAAAACGTAACGAAAATTGACTATTTTTTTCGGCCGCGAGTACTTAATACCTTATTATTTTCATGCTGTTTAACTTCTCATGATCATGATTTTGTTTAAACGAAATTTAATGATATAGCGATAGCTCTACCGATTTCGGAATCATGATAATCAAATAATTTTCTTTTTTTATATTTATTTCTTTTCACGTGCCAAAAAACCACGTTTTCGTTACGAATACTTTGGTGACGCTTTATAAAGCTATTTTTAACGCCAATTTTGATAGAAATATGTTTTTGTGCACTAGAAACTAATACTCTAATAGGGCAATACATAAGAGATAAATAAATGTCATCAGTTTGTTTACAAACAGCCATCAAACGTGACGCGGAAAAAGTTTTTCGAAATAACGTCAAAAGTGCTTGTCCGATTTTAAGGGTAAGTAGTGATTATTTTTAACTGGTGTTTTTTCCTAAGATAGGGTAATCTTTTCCATGTAAGTAGCATGTATTATTATGTTCAAAATGTTGTTATTTCACCATGATAAACGTGTTTTTGTTTAAAATACGTTACACTTTCGTTACGATTACGTTACATTTTTACAAAATGCAACGTATTTTTTACATAACGTAACGAAAAAATGTGGTAAAGGGAAGTGCACACAGAAAAATTCTAACTTACACCAGTTTATTATTAGGTTTCCAACATGTTTCCAATGACTACACAGTAAGTTAGTTAAATTGATATTTTGAAGTTAAATAAATTTAAGCTTGTACAGTCTTGGAAAGACACTTTTGGAAAGATATTTTGTCAACTAGAGGGTACTTCCACATTCAGTTTTAACTCTATAGATCCCATATAGGACAGGTTTAGGATCAGAGGCCTTATTGCCTAACGTTTCTGGAACTCGCGATCGCAATAAAATGACAGCTTTTGTATGCGAAATATGTCATTTGATTGCGATCACGAGTGTCAAAAACATTAGGCAATACGGCCTCTGGTCAGAAACTATAATAGATAGATAATTTGTATATGTTTCTGGAGGAACAATGGCGTCAATTTTAGGATAGTGAAATGTATAATGTGTTTTTAATAAGTTATGTCTATCAACTACAACTTTTGTCGAAAAAAAAATAAAATAAAGTTGTAGTAAAAATAATAACTTCACTTTATTATATGACATGTATTTTTTTTATAGACACATTATCTAATGAGAATATTTGCTAGTATGATCCAGGCTTTATCAAAATTTACGTTACGTTTTTTGATAACGTTACCTATTTTTTTTATGTTATTTCTATGTCACATTGGTCAAAATTCGCGGCCTTACCCACCTACAAAAAAAGAAAAACAAATGCAATCGACAAAGTTGAGACCCAAAGATGCAAAGTCGACCTTATCCCTTTAAGGGATCTCTAACAGTCAACCTTTGAGTGGATGAGAGGGGCAATCATGGTACAGACAAGAAATGAGTAGGTAGGTAGAGCCAATTTAAGAATAACGCGCAAACAGCAGGGCTACGAAACTCGAAACTCGAAGTTCGTGTCCTGCGGTCCCTCTGACACTTATACTATTTAATACGAGAGCGAGAGGGACGGTACGATACGAATTTCGAGTTTCGAGTTTCGTAGTAGCCCTGCTGTCGACTCTATTCTTTTGTTTGTAACAGGTGTTTATAGGTACCCTGGCTTGGAGAATGAATAATAATGTTTTTTTTTTTATTCCACTGGAAGGAAAACGAGCAAGTGGGTCTCCTGGTGGTAAGAGATCACCGCCGCCCATAAACATCTGCAACACCAAGGGTATTACAGATGCGTTGCCAACCTAGAGGTCTGAGATGGAATACCTCAAGTGCCAGTAATTTTACCGGCTGTCTTACTCTCCACGCCGAAACAAAACAGTGCAAGCACTGTTGTAATGTAGAGCTTGAACGGCATTATCGTCGACGGGATTCTGCATAAAATACAAGTGTTGCACAGACAATTAGTCCTCAATGTTGTAACCATGCAAGCAGTGAGGTAGAAGGTACAGTGCAAAGTTCCAGCGCCAAATAGTGAATCTGCACTTTTCTATACACCTGTACCTTGATGACATGACACGAAATGTCATAATTACACCAACTTTTTCATCGATGCGTCGTGCGTCCGTAATGCATCTACCGTGTATGGAGTAATATAGCTATAGCTCCACAATTAGACACGGATATATTATGCATCATGTGTGTTGTATAAAATGACGAAACTATTAGAGATGGTGCGTATTTATGTTACCAGGTATTTCCTTGCAAGTATACCAACCAGGTACCGACCCGATAGGGAACGTATCAAAATATATTAAGTTTAAAACGAATAATGGACGAAATATACAATGGTCATTACATATACTACATTTTTTATGAAACTATTGATCAAGAGAACTTTTTAAATCTTGTAATCTACAGATTGGTTTAGGTTAGGTTAGGTTTATTTTATGAAAATCTTGTAAAGTTGAGAATTACCAAGAAAATTGCATTATAGCAAATGACCATTATGTATTTCGCCCATTATTATTTTTAAACTTTATATATTTTGATACGTACCCGACCCGATATACTTGCAAGACTTGAAAGTAATTTTTCCATAAGTAGGTATTTCCATTAGTAGGTCCCGTCAAAGTAAGTGCTACTACGTCGGACTCGAACGTCGAACGAATCGAATGTATTTTTGTGCTAATTGTGCTTATACGGGAAATAAAATACTTTCATAGTATTTTAAGTAGGTACGTCTTGATTAGAATATTTTGAATCTTATCTGTATAACAACAAGGTTTAATTTAAACTTGCAAGAAAGCAAGTATTAGACTCGTTGCGTTAGACAAAAAATACTTTGAAAGTATTTTGAAACCTGGTTTCTGCACCTGGTATGCGATTTATCAAGTATAACCCGACCCTAGAAACTATGTCGGCATGGTGACAATGTGTCTACCCGAGATTACGGTCAAAGCTTTATTGATGGCCGGATAGCCTAGTGGTTGGTGAACCTGACTGCAACTATTGAGGTCCCGGATTCGATACGCCAAAAGACCTTCACATATTTAGGTGAAATTTGGCACTATTTCCCGTAATATACAGCATAGCGATAAATATTTTTTCCCCAAGTGAATTCGTGGGTTTAATAGTTATTATTATAACCTATTCATATTCCTGAGACCCTGTAATTTTTTTATATAATAATTTGAAACTTTATGACAATCATGAAAAGTTTACATTTGTTTAAAATAAAAATATTTTCCCCAATAATACCGTCTCCTCCTCCCCGATGACGTCACATCAAATCTGTGACGTCAAGACTTTTGTTCTGTGATAAAGGTTCCTTACAATGCATACATTTAAAACTTTGAGCAACTTTGATCTGCTCTATCTTCGTTAATATTGGGCCTGAAAACTAGTTATCTTATGAACTTTTAAAAAATTGTGTAGGTATTTTGTGTATTTGTGTATGGTTTGTGTTTTGTGAATTTGTGTACCTACCTAAACAGAGTTTTGCAACACCGTACACAAAATGTGCTTAATTTAAGAGATAAACGTGAAAAATTACAGATGTTTTTAGGGTTCTGCCACATACTGCGCCACATCAAAGTCAAAGTCAAACTCTCTTTATTCAATTTAGGCTATGACAAGCACTTATGAACGTCATAAAATCTACCTCCGGTTCGGAAAATACCTCTGTTGAGAAGAATCCGGCAAGAAACTCAACGAGGTATTAAAAAAAAAAACAGATTCACAATATTTATAAATGATATCTATAGGTATACTATACATTACAAGTATTTAACACAATTTTATTTTTAACACAGTAGGTTCACTATTTGAAGGGATCGCTAGTGCGGATCGGAATTATTTCCAAACATCATCTCCAACCAGCCCATCCGAAAACATTAATCGCTTGCATACTCCAATATTGGTGTGTGTGTGTGTGTTATTCTATCACGCCACCCACAGCCAAAGTTAATTCGAAGTATCAACTTGCGGTCCCACTTAATTCCCAGTCAACTCTAAGATTGCGGCCCTGTTAGAAATGGCATATGCCATCGAGCTTCATATATAACTATGCTATAAAAACCACCTCAAGCTAACCACATTTCCTCATCTGTGATATTTAGGTCGCCGATCGGGTTCCAGCGGCCTAGTACTAACTGTACCAGTTGCGATTACGTTTTATCACAAAAGCTTGTTATTAAATAGCACAGCTTTACGATATTATGTACTACTAGCTTATGCCCGCGACTTCGTCTGCGCGGATCTAGTTTATCGCGCGGTGGCGCCCTCTACCGAAATAATAGGTATCCTATGTTGATCCTTGGAGTTCAAACTACCTATATACCAAATTTCATCAAAATCGTTTCAGTGGTTTTGACGTGAAAGCGTAACAGACAGACAGACAGACAGAGTTACTTTCGCATTTATTATCATCATCATCATCTCAGCCTATACGTCCCACTGCTGGGCACAGGCCTCCTCTCGGAATGAGAGGGCTTGGGCCATAGTTCCCACGCGGGCCCAGTGCGGATTGGGAACTTCACACGCACCATTGAATTGCTTCGCAGGTTTGTGCAGGTTTCCTCATGATGTTTTCCGTCACCGCAAAGCTCGTAGTAAATTGCGCACATGAATTTCGAAAAACTCAGAGGTGCGAGCCGGGATTTGAACCCACGACCCTCTGCTTGAGAGGCGATAGGTCAAACCACTAGGCCACCACGGCATGTATTATATTAGTAGGGATAAATAAGCCGCAGTAAGCTTGGCTCGTTACAACCTTGTCTGATGTAAGCCATCTTCAACTCATCAACAGTTCAAAGGATGTTAATGTAGTATTTATTGTGAAAAAGTACAGCTTCCAGTTTCCCAACACATTAGGTAAGTTATAGAGTACAATTACACAAGTTACAGGGTACACTAGTCATGATTATTCAGTTAGCGGTCAGTATTTGTATGGGGCCAACCCTGACGTTTGGTCGGGGTTCGGACACGCGAAGTAGATGCATTTGCGTAATCTAGTGTAATTTATATCTGTGCTCTTACTCTTACCCCTAGCGCCAGCGCTAATTATGCATGATGTCGGGTAGATTGAAAAATTGATCATGGGTGATAACAATTTAACATGGGTGATAAGATAATAGTGGAGACTGAGCTCTATCTAACGGTGACCGTGAATAATTTAAAACTGTGAGTTTGTTACTAGGACTGCAGTAAACTGTGGATTATGAGTACTTAGTACCTACTAAAGGTGATGTCATAGTCACAGTACCTACATAAGGACGGCCTACCATGTAAAGAACTTGGTCTAGTTATATGTAACTTAGGTATAACCCGTAACATTAGAAAAGAGTGTATTAAGTTTGCAACATTTTAATACTCCTATTAAAATTGTCAAAGTTTGTGAGTGAGTGTTTGTTTGTTACCCTGTCGCGCTAGAATGGCTGGACGAATTTCAATAAATTTTAGTGTTTAGACAGATGGGGCTTGGAAAAACGCGAAACGAATGTAAAATCCCAAATACTAAGTGTAGAGCTATTAAAAACCTTGAAAATTCGAAAACACGCGTTCTGCTAGAGATAAGACCAGGCTATCTAGGTTATACTTATAGAGAGCTTCGTGGGATCAATCTAGATTGTTTGCCCCCCCCCCCCCCTCCAAAGCCAAAAGTGGGGACAAAGTGATTTTCCTTGTAATTATTAGAGCTGTTTCCGAAATCAGCGATTTAAATAAATAACAAGAATTGCTTATTTACAGATGTAAAATTTGTCTTTATTTTGCAGAAAAAGTTATTTTTTTTATTCATTTTAGTTGTCTTATAATATTATACTTGCTCTGTCTCCGGGTATTTATAAAAAGAGAGCTTAGTAGATATTGTTTAAACATTTAGTGATGTTTACACATATGTAGTTATTATTCCTCTTGGGACCATTCATTGATGAAATTCCCATTAAGGGGCTGTTTCACCATCCATTGATTAGTCTTAACTGACGGTTAAATGTGATGCCGTAACGTCTCTATTTGTTTTGTTCGAATAGACGGAGACTGCATTACATTTAACCATCAGTTAACACTAATCAATTGATGGTGAAACAGCCCCTAAGTATTATATGTGGAGCTAAAGACAAAAAATGCACTTACATTCGGTATTATTTCTAAAATTTTATTCAAGTACATACGTTGCTAATAGTTGACGCAGATTGAAATAAAATTGATATTTCTTGTGAGTTGAATTGATACAATATTTTACGAACCACTTGCTATGTCCAGGTTTACGAATTTAAATAGTTAAAAGTATGTACTTTTAACTACATATTTAAATTTGTAAACCTGGACATAGAGTTGACAGATCCATACATTTAGAAACGTCTCTTAACCCTGGGTTCGTTAACAGTCAAAAAACTGTTCAGTGCAAGCTCGCCTAAAAGGATAAGTATTTATATTTTCATATTAAAAGTGTTTTTCCCTTACCCCATCGCCAAGTAACAAGGAGCTGATATTAAAGGCCGCACTCGCCTCTACCACCAGAAGTAGTATTCCGAACAACATCGCTTCATCACGACACAACACTTCCAACACTTAACTAAAAAATATTTTTCACCAAACCATTTTACGTATTTAGTTTTATTATCCTAAATAGTTAAAAAAGTAGTTTGTTTGGTTTTGGTCGCGTCCGGGCGCGCTCGGCGTTTGGCGGGAAAATGCTCGCGCACGCGTGCTCGCGCCCGAGCCGCCATGTTGCACAATAACACGCGCCCCGACCTCTAGCAATTTTACCCCCGGAGGAGACCGCTTGGCTGTGTGTAAATACATTCCTAAGCTCGCGCTAAGCTTTTAATTGTGTGTACATACAGTCACATTTAAAAGCTTTTGACACTTTTGTAGCTATTACATTGCGACAGGATGTTTATAAACAGGACAAAAAACGGAACTAACGCGGCTACCTTGCCAAATTTGCACTTTTTATGTACAGTTCACCGTGAATGTCGCCGAGTGTATCTTTTGTTAGTAGCAAATGTTTTGTTTGTATAAAGTTTGTATTTTTCATGAGCATAAAACACTAATTAATAATTAATAAAATAAAGTTAATTATAATTACTTATTAATCTTTGTTGTTCTGTACCCGAATTTGGCGCGATTCGAAAATATTAGTTAATTTTTGTTAGAGTACCTAGAGGTATACAAAAGTCGCCCCTTCACAAAACGTTCGCTTGAAAAATCTGAAACCTATATTAATTATAATAAAAAAAAAACTGTGACAGCCATAGGCTTTAGAAGTTAAAGAGTATAGTCGACCAAAATTTTACACTGAATATTTTACGCAGAACTTTACATTGCGGGTGGTCCGACTCGTACTTGAACAGTTCTGTAAGTTGTCGAGCTCGCGCGTCATTCCAGTGATGATGATGATGAATATAACATTAACGAATTTTGTGGTCATAAAATAATTTAGTGTTTTATAATTTTTGTGTAACTGTCTATTTTTATAATCGACATGTATTACACATACTCAACTAAAAATACAATTGGAAATGGAATTTGCTCCTGTCGTCTGTATCCAGATAATACAATCTAGGGCTCTTCAAGGCTAGAGTGAATAGGCTGTTACTAAACCAGTGAGTACACCTTTGGCCTCTTTTGCACTTAACATCAGGTGAGATAGGTCAGATAGGGGTCAATCACGGTCAGTGTTATACATATATGTAAAAAAAACTACGAGTATCACACAAGACACCACATAAAATTCTAACGCGTATCAAACTCTATACGTGGGATAACAAAATATTCATAATTATATAGGTACCTAGACAAATATGGGCACGAAACATTATGTGTCGCACAGACTTAGCACGTGTATTAGTGGAGTAGGCTAATCAGTAGGGCCACAGAATAGATACTAGGTTAAGTTAAGATTAAGCATAAGACTTTCCATATTAAATAAGAAAAAAAAACTGTGCAATGAGTCTGTCTATTGTCTAACTTTTTCTATTTTTCAATTAATTCTCTGTTAGGTATTGACGTTCGGTTTCAGCTGTGAATGTTTCAGTCGAACACCAATTAATACCATAAACCAGTAAAGTAAATGGCACGTACCTACAACTAAACTGCAAATGAATGAGTCAAGGGATTATTGCATAACTACAACATAAAATTTCCTAACAAATGTGTTTTTCGGATTCATAGATGCTCAAATTATCTATGGTACGGGGTCATAGGGCTATACAGCCGTGATGTAAGTGGTTGCATCTCATCACGTTTGTATTATCTGTGCAGTGTTGACAGGGTCTTTGAAAAGTTGATGGGCAACTCTATTAAAAGATAAAAAAGTAGTCAAGCGCGTGTCAAAGTATGGAGTTCCAAGATAATATTTATTTGCTTAGAATTAAGCTTTGATCTGATAGGCTAACTTGTTAATCTGAAAAGTATACTCATCAAGTTGTTTATTTTTCAAACCTACAATTTACGTGGTAAAAGAGGACACTTGTCCTCTAACAATAATATTTCGCGAAAGAGAAAGAAAGAAAGAAATTCATTTATGGAGACTACACCCCAACAAGCAAAGTAATCCTATAAGAAAGGGCTATAAGTCTATTTTTACTAATAACATTCTTATAAAGAACTTGCTCTGGACTATTTTACTTATAATAGCATTTGACAAGCCGTAACATACTCAAGAGCATTTGATTTTATATTTCAACATTATAGTTTACTACAAGATCATCTTATAGGACAGTTATAGGACACTTTTACTTATAATAGCATCTCACAAGCCTACATATTCTCAAGAGCATTTGCTTACATTTCTCAGTCTTATAGTTAGCTACAAGACTATGTTATAGGACACTTATAGGATTAATACTCTTATAACGGTCTTCAATAAGACTAAATAATCTTGAGCCATACTTTGATCCTATAGTAGCATTCTGTAAGAGAATAAGGTCTTATAACATACTTATCTGAGATCACTATAAGTTAGCAACATTTTAGTCTTGTACAAGAGTCTTATAAGTGTTAAAATACTTAATACGAGTAAGAGCGTTATAAGATTAAAAAATGGTATAAGTCACTTGATCAAGCACTTTGTTAGTTGATGTCAGCCATTGAGATTCTAGTTGTATCATCTTAACGATTCGAAGTGCTTAATTATGGATTTAAATGGTTGGAAACGATTTAAAAGGAGCGGTGGCTACAGACGAAAAGTCACAAATGAGTATGAAGAGTTGAAAGCGGGTTCTTCAGGAATTGCATTGAGATCACCGAGTACGTCAAATGCGTCAAGTACGAAACCTGAAGAAGCAAATGAGGGTTCCGCAGAAACGTTCTCGTTCCAGCCAGAAAGTGCAGAAAATGAACATTTCAAAGAAGAGGACTCGGATTTAGAAGAAAGTACTGACTTTGAAAAAAATCTGGAACTGCGGAGAAATATACAAAACTGGGCCATTAAAAACAACATACCTCACGTTGCTCTGAATGAACAACTCAGGCGCTACTAGAGTAGGTAGAGAGAGAGAGAGTTAGTCAGGACGGAACAGGGCACACATAAGTGTTGCCAACTTTTTTTTACCGATCGGGCGATCATTATTATCCGGCTAATAATTTGGCCCACTATATTCAGAATTACCTATTAGTATTACTGCTTACATTTGAAGGCCACATTTTTTGGCCCCTCAATATATTATTTGGGAAATCAAGTTTCTGACAAAAATCATTGTTAAAATTTAAACTTAAAATTAAAACAGAATAAGTAATAGTAGGTACAAGTAGTACTAGCCTCTTTTGTTTCAAATAATATTGATAACGCGGATTACGAAAAATCATACAGACCAACTGAGAACCTCCTCTTTTTTTGAAGTCGGTTGACAAAAACACAAGAAGATGAAAGAAGCCTTCATGAGGAACCCTAATATGTTTAAAAATGGAGGTAAGTTATCTGTTATAAGTACTATTTTACTTATAATTGTCCTATAAAGTACTTATAGCAGAGCATGTATAAAAATGGCGACGTATTCATAAGGATTTTATGAAAAAAAAATACAACTAATAATATAATTATTGCCATTATTCGAAGGGGGCGCTGTGAAACTAACCAAATTACGGTATACATTATCAGTAAAAATAACTTCCCACAAGAGTTTACACACTATAGTTAAAATAATATTGCTAATAATGTTCTACAATAAGAATTAAAAGTGTACTTACGTTTTAAATGTATTTATTTATCACAAAACAACCGGACCAACCAGCAGAAAATCTACGCTGAGGACACCTTTAAAAACATACTTATAACTTAAATCCAAGTAAATTACTAGTGCATTATAAACAAGATTGCTCTAGTAAAATACTTGTGTTAGATAACAATAAGAGCATTAGTACTTGTAAAGGACTTGAGTCAGATTCATATAGGAGCAATTGCGCTTCGGTAAGTGTGTTATAGGTCTTAATAACATTCTGCAAGTACATAATAAGATGGTTATAAGACTAAATGCTCCTATATCTGCGCCCAAATCCAGGCTTGTAGTATACTACAAGTATCTTATAAGTGTAAATAAAAGTAGTCTTGAGAGTGCTACAAGAGCAGATTTTGCTAGTTGGGACTACACAAGACACAAAAATATTATTAAGTACGATAGTATAGTGTATATAGGTAGTAAGATATGGTATGTGTCAATGCGGTTGTGAATCTGACACTGACTCAGCATAATGCTGAGACGTTAAGAACGCCCCAGCGCTGATTTTCAGCCAGCACCGTCGGTGACCCGCTCTGATCACTATAAATATATACTACACACTATTAACTATGTAAAAACTACATGAATAGATAATTTGTAATCTACGAAACGTAGGGATCCCGATATCAAAAAATATTTTAGTAAACATGCGATATTTTTGAAACTATTCTAAAGGTTCCTTGTTCTAACTATGGAACCAAAAATTGTATTTTATTTTACTTACGACTTGCTTTTTCGCACGTTTTTTTTTTCAATCACACCATCGTATTATATACCTAGCTCAGAGGCAGATCTACCTAAAGGCTTTTTGGGCTGCAGCCTAGGGCCGCGTGGATAGAGAGGGCCCCCAACCTGAACTGAAAACAATAGACGATATTGTCAATAATAAAAATTATCTAGAATTAAAAAAAATCCGATCATTAGGTTTGAGTAATTAGGTAGGGCCCCTAAGCAGTATTAGCCCAGGGCCCCCCCTCCCCCCACCAATTCAAGATCCGCCCCTGACCTAGCTCTTGCTCTAAGGCACAGAATACATAATAGTCTATTCTAAGGACAGCATATTATCACTAACAACTGTGTTAAATTTCTATTATAGAACTAGATAGGTTTTAAAACGTTTTATGTAAGTTTGTTGAAAATTTGTCTAAATAAACTAATATTTGTCTAACGCCAACATTTTAAGTATACCTACTCGATGATGTTCACTTTGTATTGCGTGTTGTACAGTTGAGCACACTTTGTTGCATTAAGACCGGAAATT